>OY293304.1:52807313-54157033 GCA_958502075.1 Orchestes rusci
GGCTTCACTCCCCGGTTTGGCGTTAAGAATTCTCTGGATCTGGTAAACAAAGTTTCTAATTTGAATCTACCCTACAATTACCTTTTAGTCTCTTTCGACGTAACCAATCTCTTTACTACTGTCCCCAAAGCCGAAACTGTAGACATCATCAAGAACATTCTATCTACCAAACTCCAGCCTGATCAATTAACCCCAATTCTCTCTCTACTTCAGTTATGCCTCTCACAGGATTTTTTCTTATTCAATGATAAATTCTACAAACAACCCGATGGACTGGCAATGGGTAGTTGTTTGTCTACCTTTATGGCTGATGTATTTATGAATCTAACTTTATTGTCACTGACAATAACAAAGAAATCTTGCATTGGTACAGATATGACGACGATTGTCTATGTTTTTTGGATTGCGACCCACATGGTGCCCAAAGTCTACTCTCGAAGCTGAATTCCATCCATCCAAAAATCTCCTTTACCTTGGAAGTTGAGAATTGCCAAAAGCTGAATTTTCTCGACATCTCTCCATTCAAAACTTCGAATAACCTTGAATTCTCCATTTTCAGAAAACCGACCCAGACAGATCATGTCATACCCTTCAACTCAAATCACCCATATCAACATAAAATGGCAGCTTTTTATTGCTATGTCCATCGTTTACTCAATATACCTCTCTCACCAGCTAATTATTTTTTGGAATTGAACATATTGAAACAGATTGCCTCTAATAATGGATATGACCCAGACATTATAGATTCCCTCATTAAAAAATTTTCGTTTAATAAACTTAAATCAATTACTTACCCTAATACAGGTCAGGTTCCTAGATACATTTCTTTCCCTTTTATTAACCCCTTTCTTAACAAAAAAAAATTCCTTAAATACAACGAAAATTTGAGATGTTCTTTCAAAACTTCAGGCAATATGAGTTCTTTGTTGGTTAACACCAAGGATAGATTTGATTTGTTGTCGAAAAGTGGAATTTACAAATTGGAATGTGACGCTTGTAGTTGCTCCTACATTGGGCGCACCTGTAGACCTTTAAAAACTAGAATCTCCGAACATTTGAATAGACCTAACTCTGCTTTCGGTGAACACATCAAGTTACATGATCACAATTTTAGCCCTGGATCTAACTCAAAGATTCTCCATCAAGTTTCTTCTAAGAATTTTAACAGTCTGGATTTTCTGGAGGATATTTACATTTCCAATGAATTGAAGTCAAACCCATCTTGTCTTAATATTCAAGTTAACTTAAATAGATCATACACTCCTCTTCACAGGAGATTACAAACTTAAATTTATTAAAAAAAAAAAAAATCCCCAACCGCAACTTCTCCCTCGTTCAATTTCACTTACTATCACCACTAGCCTGACATTGGTTTGCCTGTCGATTTGTTGGTCAATTCACCAGTGCAGTCTAACCTAACCTAATCTCATGATTTGCATTATTTTATCCAGATTCGCTTAATAACCTGTATCATTTCATCTCTCACCTTTCGCCTCGTGGTCAATCATCGCTAGAATGATAAAATAAGACTATAAATTCATTTTAAAGTGTTGTAAATGTCTTGTACGTGCTTATGTTTAATGTTATTTTAACCTTGTCAACTTGATTGACCTCGATAACTTCTGAAAATAGTATTGTATGATGCCGGACCACTTTTACGAATAATAAGCACCCTTGAAAGGGGCCCAATAATGGTCAAATTGATGAGAAATGTCCACTGTACACAACTGACTAGTGAGTACCACAAAATTCTTTCTTTTTCCTTTATTATATAAATTCTTTTTCTTCGATAAACGTTTAAGAACGTTACTCATGCCGGTATCACTTTCAGTTGGGGCACTGATGATGGCTTATTATTAGCCGAAAGCGCTTTGCCAGCTACATTAATAAAAGATTATTGCTCTGAGTACTCAAACTGTTTTCTTCCTACTTCGAGATGAGCAACACAGCCATTCCTTCCTATTGATTTAAAATAGTTTAAAAAGATGACGGAAATATTGTATACGTGAAAAACAACTAACATCAAGACAAAGCTATAAAATACTGGTACAACATGTATATCACAAATGGCTTAAAATATGTTTCCTCAATATACATTTAAAGTGTTTCAGACTCTCCAGTTTTTTATCACAGGAGGTAGTTGGTTGAATTCATATAGACCCCTATGCAGTAAGGAGTTTGCTATTTGACTAGAGTGGCACTTGGAATACAAGATAAAGTCATTACATTGTCTGGTTATAATTATGTACATCATTGATGTCATTGAAATATTTCGTTTTATCACAGATATAGGACGGTAAAGTTTTATTCCTAATTTTAAATATAAAGATATTATACACATTGTAAATGATTTTTTGTTCAACTGATAACATATTGAGTACATTCAACATACATTCAATTGGTGTGTAGCGATTACATTTTGAAATAACCCGCATAGCTCTGTTTTGTATTGTTTGCAATTGATCCAACTTATATCTAGGCACATTATATAAGATCATGATACTAAAACAAACAAGATATGATCTCGCGCAGGTTTCGCTGACGTCATTGCGTGTCCGAACCTAAAAATTAATAGGATTCCTAGGTAACTCGGTTACCATGATACTGCAACAAACAAAATAAACTCTCGCACATCCCACTTCAGAAGTCATCACGTGACCTACCTCAAATCTAAACAATCAATGTCACGCGGGGACGTCATGCGTGAAACAGTTCAAATTTTGACCAGCAAATGGTAACTAGGTAACGTTATGGATGTTTTAAATCCAACCTCAATTTGGGCTCGCGGTGACGACATGCGCGGCTGGGTTCTAATCTCGTCCAGCAATCGATCATATCTTGTGTGTTTAAGTATCATGATATAAGATAGTCGAACAGAATTGTGATTGGGGTGCTGCTATTATGTTGTACAATAACATTTTTATGTACAGGTTGTTTCCGTATATTTCGTCTGCAGACTAACTCGCTCATTATGCAAGATAGATAGGGAGTTTAAATACAAAGTTGGTAGGTATTAACATGAACCGCCAGAAAAAAATTTTTTTCGTATACCGGGTGCACGAGAAAAGTGTGGCAGACACAACTTGCATTTTTTTAAATGGAACAACCTATTTATTATTTCATAATCAGATAGACATTATTTTTCTGTTCTCAAAAATATACAACATGTTGGCATTCCTTCCAGCCGTTTTCAAAATATTTAAGTTTTAAAGTTGTTTATTTGGTATTGCCAAATTTAGTATCTATGACTACAATAATTGTTTGGACATTATTTATCAATTTTTATTCTTCCAATAATCTAAAACAACAAATAAAACAAGTGAATACATTAAATTATTAATAAATTGATATCATAAAATGCATTTGAGAAAATGTGTTGTGAATAATGGCGGGTATATTCAATAATATCAATTTATTAATAATAATAATGTATTCACTTGTTTTATTCGTTGTTGTAGATTATTGGAAGGATAAAAATTCATAAACATTGTTCAAAAAATCATTGTAGTCATAGATACTAAATTTGGCAATACCAAAAAACCAACTTTGAAACTCAAATATTTTGAAAACGGCTGGAAGGAATGCCTACATGTTGTATATTTTTGAGATCTGAAAAATAATGTCTATTTGATTATAAAATGATATATAGGGTGTTCCATTTTAAAAAATGCAAGTTGTGTCTGTCAAACTTTTTTCGTGCACCCGGTATACAATTTTTTTTTTTTCTGGCAGTTCATGTTAATACCTACCAACTTTGTATTTGAAGTCCCTATCTATCTTGCATAATAAGCCAGTTAGTCTGCAGACGAAATATACGGAAACATCCTGTACATAGACAAATTACGCCCAATTCTTGTGATGGAACCAACTTTTTTGGAAAATTTACGCATAACCTAATCTGCATGGGAACAAAAGGTCAAATTAGAATCGAATATTACAGGGTGTCCCATTTTGGGTACTTTTGCGGGGTATTTCCGTTATTCTTATCCACTGGTGTGTTTCCCGAAGCCTGGAAATTGTCAACAATAATTCCTGTTCCCAAGGTTCAAAAGACACTTAAGCACTCTGAGTTCCGGCCAATAAACACAATGCCAAACTGTGAAAAACTTTTAGAATTGTGTGTCAAAGAACAGCTCCTATCATATTGTGAAACAAATAAAATCTTTGTACAACACCAGTCTGGCTTCCGTGCATCTCATTCCTGTGAGGCTGTTATTGTCCACATATGTGACGAGTTCCTCAAAGCTGCTGATGATGGGAAGATGGTTCTTGCTGTATTTTTGGACCTGCAACGTGCCTTTGAAACCGTGGATAGGAACATTTTGATACATAAGCTACGTTGTTTGGGTATGGCGGGTAACGTTTTAAAGTGGTTCGAGTCCTATTTATCAGACCGTACACAGAAGGTGAGGTTCAAGAATTGTAGCTCTGACCCAATAAAAGTGAAATATGGAGTGCCGCAGGGAACCGTATTGGGACCACTATTGTTCCTGCTGTATGTCAACGATGTTGTTAAAATCGCCAACAAAAGTGAAATCATACTGTTTGCCGATGACACAATGGTCTATGTAGTGGGTGAGAACATCGAAGACATGCAAAATGCCATAAATCAGGAACTCAAAATACTGTTTACATGGTTATGTAGTAACAAGCTTAGCCTAAATACTAAAAAATCAAAATTTTGCATTTTTGGAAAAAAATCACATGTATCACAAATTGACACAACCGCTCTCAACGTAGCCATAGATCACGACAAATTAACCTTCGAAAAAGAAATGAAATATTTAGGAACCATTCTTGACTCAAACTTAACTTTTAAGTCGCACGCTGATAATGTAACGAGGAAATTCTCTAAAAAAGTCGGCTTCATTAGCAGAGTAGGGAAGCAGTTGAGTATGAGCACAAAAATTACATTATACAACGCTATTGCATTACCTCACTTACAGTTCTGTTCGTCGATTATGTATAATTTACCCGATTATAAAGTGTCACAAATTCAAAAAATACAAAACAGAGCAATGAGGACAATTTTAAGATGTAATAGATATACGCCTATCAGATTAATGTTGGATACGTTAAATATGTTATCTGTAAAACAAAAAATAATCTTTGATGTAAATGTATTTATTTATAAAATTAAAAAGAAACTGTTACCTCCATATATCTGTGATAAAGTGAAACTGTTTAGTGATGTCCATAGCTATAGTACACGAAATCGTGATAATTTTATTTTAAGTGAGAAGTGTAAATCTAGTCAAATGCTGAATTCCATTCTTTTTAAAGGACTACTAGACTTTAACAAACTTCCTCCAGAAATCAAAACCTGTGATAACCTGATCATTTTTAAACGGCTACTCAAATCATATGTTATCTCAAATTTTAATTAACAGGTTTTTAGTACATATTGTTTGTTTATACACCAATAATGTGAAATTTATACACCTAGCTGTCACAACATTTTAATTATTTGCAATATCTTGAATACTATATATTTTATACTATGTTTTCTTGTAGCATTTTGCTTATAAAGAATTATTTATTATTTATTTAAGAAAGTTACGGTTTTCGCGACAGTGTGCTACTTTTTCGTGAAACTAAAGATGCCGTTAAAAAAAAATCATAGCCCTTTCAGTTTTCAAGATACAGGGCCAAACTGAAAATGTTGCATTTCAAGGTACCCCTGTTTCTTATATAACTTTTCCCGCAGAATTCGATTCTGCCTTCGGAATTATTATACAGGGTCAGGTCAAAAAGTTATCGGACCCAACTTTTGATTTCTCAGATGGAACACCCTGTATATTCATAGTCCATAAGATTTGTCTTTTTTTTACCTTTTCAAAAATATATAACACTATGCACTTTTTCTAATAAACACCCAAATAAATGACAATTTTCTGAAATTAAATGCATAATTCAATAGTAGGCCATGAATAACAATAATAAACAACTAATCTTCTTATACAGGGTGTTTCCTAAAGATTGGTAAAAAATTCGTTCACCCCGAAGACGGTTTTTCCTCAATATTTCCAAAACCTTACATACAAAAATCATGAAATTTGGTACATCATACAAACTTTTAATGCTGAATGAGAATTTGAGCTCAGAATTTCAAAATTTTAATCAGGGGCGTACCATACTGGCGTACCATACCATTTAAAAAATTGGATTCTTCAACCTTTAACCCCGCCAGTATGGTACGCCCCTGATTAAAATTTTGAAATTCTGAGCTCAAATTCTCATTCAGCATTAAAAGTTTGTATGATGTACCAAATTTCATGATTTTTGTATTACTCAATATACCTCTCTCACCAGCTAATTATTTTTTGGAATTGAACATATTGAAACAGATTGCCTCTAATAATGGATATGACCCAGACATTATAGATTCCCTCATTAAAAAATTTTCGTTTAATAAACTTAAATCAATTACTTACCCTAATACAGGTCAGGTTCCTAGATACATTTCTTTCCCTTTTATTAACCCCTTTCTTAACAAAAAAAAATTCCTTAAATACAACGAAAATTTGAGATGTTCTTTCAAAACTTCAGGCAATATGAGTTCTTTGTTGGTTAACACCAAGGATAGATTTGATTTGTTGTCGAAAAGTGGAATTTACAAATTGGAATGTGACGCTTGTAGTTGCTCCTACATTGGGCGCACCTGTAGACCTTTAAAAACTAGAATCTCCGAACATTTGAATAGACCTAACTCTGCTTTCGGTGAACACATCAAGTTACATGATCACAATTTTAGCCCTGGATCTAACTCAAAGATTCTCCATCAAGTTTCTTCTAAGAATTTTAACAGTCTGGATTTTCTGGAGGATATTTACATTTCCAATGAATTGAAGTCAAACCCATCTTGTCTTAATATTCAAGTTAACTTAAATAGATCATACACTCCTCTTCACAGGAGATTACAAACTTAAATTTATTAAAAAAAAAAAAAATCCCCAACCGCAACTTCTCCCTCGTTCAATTTCACTTACTATCACCACTAGCCTGACATTGGTTTGCCTGTCGATTTGTTGGTCAATTCACCAGTGCAGTCTAACCTAACCTAATCTCATGATTTGCATTATTTTATCCAGATTCGCTTAATAACCTGTATCATTTCATCTCTCACCTTTCGCCTCGTGGTCAATCATCGCTAGAATGATAAAATAAGACTATAAATTCATTTTAAAGTGTTGTAAATGTCTTGTACGTGCTTATGTTTAATGTTATTTTAACCTTGTCAACTTGATTGACCTCGATAACTTCTGAAAATAGTATTGTATGATGCCGGACCACTTTTACGAATAATAAGCACCCTTGAAAGGGGCCCAATAATGGTCAAATTGATGAGAAATGTCCACTGTACACAACTGACTAGTGAGTACCACAAAATTCTTTCTTTTTCCTTTATTATATAAATTCTTTTTCTTCGATAAACGTTTAAGAACGTTACTCATGCCGGTATCACTTTCAGTTGGGGCACTGATGATGGCTTATTATTAGCCGAAAGCGCTTTGCCAGCTACATTAATAAAAGATTATTGCTCTGAGTACTCAAACTGTTTTCTTCCTACTTCGAGATGAGCAACACAGCCATTCCTTCCTATTGATTTAAAATAGTTTAAAAAGATGACGGAAATATTGTATACGTGAAAAACAACTAACATCAAGACAAAGCTATAAAATACTGGTACAACATGTATATCACAAATGGCTTAAAATATGTTTCCTCAATATACATTTAAAGTGTTTCAGACTCTCCAGTTTTTTATCACAGGAGGTAGTTGGTTGAATTCATATAGACCCCTATGCAGTAAGGAGTTTGCTATTTGACTAGAGTGGCACTTGGAATACAAGATAAAGTCATTACATTGTCTGGTTATAATTATGTACATCATTGATGTCATTGAAATATTTCGTTTTATCACAGATATAGGACGGTGAAGTTTTATTCCTAATTTTAAATATAAAGATATTATACACATTGTAAATGATTTTTTGTTCAACTGATAACATATTGAGTACATTCAACATACATTCAATTGGTGTGTAGCGATTACATTTTGAAATAACCCGCATAGCTCTGTTTTGTATTGTTTGCAATTGATCCAACTTATATCTAGGCACATTATATAAGATCATGATACTAAAACAAACAAGATATGATCTCGCGCAGGTTTCGCTGACGTCATTGCGTGTCCGAACCTAAAAATTAATAGGATTCCTAGGTAACTCGGTTACCATGATACTGCAACAAACAAAATAAACTCTCGCACATCCCACTTCAGAAGTCATCACGTGACCTACCTCAAATCTAAACAATCAATGTCACGCGGGGACGTCATGCGTGAAACAGTTCAAATTTTGACCAGCAAATGGTAACTAGGTAACGTTATGGATGTTTTAAATCCAACCTCAATTTGGGCTCGCGGTGACGACATGCGCGGCTGGGTTCTAATCTCGTCCAGCAATCGATCATATCTTGTGTGTTTAAGTATCATGATATAAGATAGTCGAACAGAATTGTGATTGGGGTGCTGCTATTATGTTGTACAATAACATTTTTATGTACAGGTTGTTTCCGTATATTTCGTCTGCAGACTAACTCGCTCATTATGCAAGATAGATAGGGAGTTTAAATACAAAGTTGGTAGGTATTAACATGAACCGCCAGAAAAAAATTTTTTTCGTATACCGGGTGCACGAGAAAAGTGTGGCAGACACAACTTGCATTTTTTTAAATGGAACAACCTATTTATTATTTCATAATCAGATAGACATTATTTTTCTGTTCTCAAAAATATACAACATGTTGGCATTCCTTCCAGCCGTTTTCAAAATATTTAAGTTTTAAAGTTGTTTATTTGGTATTGCCAAATTTAGTATCTATGACTACAATAATTGTTTGGACATTATTTATCAATTTTTATTCTTCCAATAATCTAAAACAACAAATAAAACAAGTGAATACATTAAATTATTAATAAATTGATATCATAAAATGCATTTGAGAAAATGTGTTGTGAATAATGGCGGGTATATTCAATAATATCAATTTATTAATAATAATAATGTATTCACTTGTTTTATTCGTTGTTGTAGATTATTGGAAGGATAAAAATTCATAAACATTGTTCAAAAAATCATTGTAGTCATAGATACTAAATTTGGCAATACCAAAAAACCAACTTTGAAACTCAAATATTTTGAAAACGGCTGGAAGGAATGCCTACATGTTGTATATTTTTGAGATCTGAAAAATAATGTCTATTTGATTATAAAATGATATATAGGGTGTTCCATTTTAAAAAATGCAAGTTGTGTCTGTCAAACTTTTTTCGTGCACCCGGTATACAATTTTTTTTTTCTGGCAGTTCATGTTAATACCTACCAACTTTGTATTTGAAGTCCCTATCTTTCTTGCATAATAAGCCAGTTAGTCTGCAGACGAAATATACGGAAACATCCTGTACATAGACAAATTACGCCCAATTCTTGTGATGGAACCAACTTTTTTGGAAAATTTACGCATAACCTAATCTGCATGGGAACAAAAGGTCAAATTAGAATCGAATATTACAGGGTGTCCCATTTTGGGTACTTTTGCGGGGTATTTCCGTTATTCTTATCCACTGGTGTGTTTCCCGAAGCCTGGAAATTGTCAACAATAATTCCTGTTCCCAAGGTTCAAAAGACACTTAAGCACTCTGAGTTCCGGCCAATAAACACAATGCCAAACTGTGAAAAACTTTTAGAATTGTGTGTCAAAGAACAGCTCCTATCATATTGTGAAACAAATAAAATCTTTGTACAACACCAGTCTGGCTTCCGTGCATCTCATTCCTGTGAGGCTGTTATTGTCGACATATGTGACGAGTTCCTCAAAGCTGCTGATGATGGGAAGATGGTTCTTGCTGTATTTTTGGACCTGCAACGTGCCTTTGAAACCGTGGATAGGAACATTTTGATACATAAGCTACGTTGTTTGGGTATGGCGGGTAACGTTTTAAAGTGGTTCGAGTCCTATTTATCAGACCGTACACAGAAGGTGAGGTTCAAGAATTGTAGCTCTGACCCAATAAAAGTGAAATATGGAGTGCCGCAGGGAACCGTATTGGGACCACTATTGTTCCTGCTGTATGTCAACGATGTTGTTAAAATCGCCAACAAAAGTGAAATCATACTGTTTGCCGATGACACAATGGTCTATGTAGTGGGTGAGAACATCGAAGACATGCAAAATGCCATAAATCAGGAACTCAAAATACTGTTTACATGGTTATGTAGTAACAAGCTTAGCCTAAATACTAAAAAATCAAAATTTTGCATTTTTGGAAAAAAATCACATGTATCACAAATTGACACAACCGCTCTCAACGTAGCCATAGATCACGACAAATTAACCTTCGAAAAAGAAATGAAATATTTAGGAACCATTCTTGACTCAAACTTAACTTTTAAGTCGCACGCTGATAATGTAACGAGGAAATTCTCTAAAAAAGTCGGCTTCATTAGCAGAGTAGGGAAGCAGTTGAGTATGAGCACAAAAATTACATTATACAACGCTATTGCATTACCTCACTTACAGTTCTGTTCGTCGATTATGTATAATTTACCCGATTATAAAGTGTCACAAATTCAAAAAATACAAAACAGAGCAATGAGGACAATTTTAAGATGTAATAGATATACGCCTATCAGATTAATGTTGGATACGTTAAATATGTTATCTGTAAAACAAAAAATAATCTTTGATGTAAATGTATTTATTTATAAAATTAAAAAGAAACTGTTACCTCCATATATCTGTGATAAAGTGAAACTGTTTAGTGATGTCCATAGCTATAGTACACGAAATCGTGATAATTTTATTTTAAGTGAGAAGTGTAAATCTAGTCAAATGCTGAATTCCATTCTTTTTAAAGGACTACTAGACTTTAACAAACTTCCTCCAGAAATCAAAACCTGTGATAACCTGATCATTTTTAAACGGCTACTCAAATCATATGTTATCTCAAATTTTAATTAACAGGTTTTTAGTACATATTGTTTGTTTATACACCAATAATGTGAAATTTATACACCTAGCTGTCACAACATTTTAATTATTTGCAATATCTTGAATACTATATATTTTATACTATGTTTTCTTGTAGCATTTTGCTTATAAAGAATTATTTATTATTTATTTAAGAAAGTTACGGTTTTCGCGACAGTGTGCTACTTTTTCGTGAAACTAAAGATGCCGTTAAAAAAAAATCATAGCCCTTTCAGTTTTCAAGATACAGGGCCAAACTGAAAATGTTGCATTTTAAGGTACCCCTGTTTCTTATATAACTTTTCCCGCAGAATTCGATTCTGCCTTCGGAATTATTATACAGGGTCAGGTCAAAAAGTTATCGGACCCAACTTTTGATTTCTCAGATGGAACACCCTGTATATTCATAGTCCATAAGATTTGTCTTTTTTTTACCTTTTCAAAAATATATAACACTATGCACTTTTTCTAATAAACACCCAAATAAATGACAATTTTCTGAAATTAAATGCATAATTCAATAGTAGGCCATGAATAACAATAATAAACAACTAATCTTCTTATACAGGGTGTTTCCTAAAGATTGGTAAAAAATTCGTTCACCCCGAAGACGGTTTTTCCTCAATATTTCCAAAACCTTACATACAAAAATCATGAAATTTGGTACATCATACAAACTTTTAATGCTGAATGAGAATTTGAGCTCAGAATTTCAAAATTTTAATCAGGGGCGTACCATACTGGCGTACCATACCATTTAAAAAATTGGATTCTTCAACCTTTAACCCCGCCAGTATGGTACGCCCCTGATTAAAATTTTGAAATTCTGAGCTCAAATTCTCATTCAGCATTAAAAGTTTGTATGATGTACCAAATTTCATGATTTTTGTATGTAAGGTTTCGGAAATATTGAGGAAAAACCGTCTTCGGAGTGCCCTATTTAAAGGGGCGTAGCTCCCTTAGGAAGCATTTTTCGGCAAATGTTTATAGGAACTTTTTTTCATGAAAATACCCCAGGAATCACACAACGAATTTTTTACCAATCTTTAGGAAACACCCTGTATAAAAATACTCATATAGTAGTATAGTATAGTATAGTACCTTTGGAAATATAATTCCAAAACTTTACTCTGTGTTAAACATACCAGCATATCATATTTTTCATAATTTTTTACGCTTCCTATAAAAGTTCGATCCAAAAACAATGTGCCAAAATTTAAATTTATTTATAATAGTAATAATAATAATTAAAATAGTTATAAATAAAAGTAATAAATTAAAGAAAGAAAACTTCATCCAATTGATGCTGTTCCGGAATTGTACCAAAAATTGGAGCCGCATTACCCCTCTGAATAGCTAAACTAATTTTTTGTTTCAAAAAAGATGTTGACCTTTCCTCACCAGATTTCAATTTAAGTTTCGAATCAAGTTCTTTTATAAAATGTTTTGATTCATTTTCCCACGGTCCAAAAGTCTTAACACAAAATGGAACAAAAATATAATTTTTAGAAATTTCCTCATATTTCCTTTCCTTCGCATTCTCTGACAATCGGGCGGCTTCGCCAGCTTTTTTATAAGATAAACTAAGATAGGAAGAAGCCAGAGTATCCGAGCAGGTAGCATCCCAAACTACAGGTCTGCCTCGTTTCCATAGGATAAGTGACATTCCATCTGCCCTCTTTCCATCTGATCTGCATATCCCGACAGGTTCAAGAATAGATGGAAAATCGATAGAAGTTAAAGCCCTCTTGATTATATCGTTAAGACAACTGTGTCGTGAAAACCTACCCGCACTTTAACGGCAAGAAAGGCCATGAAGCCCATCAATATCAACATTCTCACCGCAAACACAAGTATGATTAGCAGACACAGGTTGTCCCATACGGATCGACACTGAAATGCGTAACGAAAAGTAATCCAAAAGTGTTACCAATGCGGAAGAAGGCAATGCTTGTAACCAAGCATTACTCTCTTGCTCTTGAAGGGCTAGTAATCTAGCCAAATAATATTTGACATTTATTTTTGTTCGTTGCCATAGGAACTATTAAATTATGCATTTAATTTCAGAAAATCGTCATTTATTTGGGTGTTTATGAGAAAAAGTGCATACTGTTATATATTTTTGAAAAAGTAAAAAAAAAGACAAATCTTATGGACTGTAAATAGACAGGGTGTTCCATTCAAAAAAATAAAGTTGGGTCCGATAACTGTATACTAATTCCGAAGGCAGAATCGAGTTCTACGGGAAAAGTTATATAACAGTTTCCACATTTTCTATAACTTATCTGATAGTTTAGATACGAGGGGTACCTTAAAACGCAACATTTTCAGTTTAGCTCTGTATCTTAAAAACTAAAAGGGCAATGAATTTTTTTTACCGGCATCTTTAGTCTCACGAGAAAGCAGCAACTGTCGCGACACCCTGTACACCCAAGAATTTGGTTTCTTTCTCATATGCATTTTTAGAATCAATATATTTTCTATGTTAACTTGACTAAGCCTAGATTTTTTCCCGTATATACAGAATTTGGACTTGTTGGTATTCAAACATAATTTATTCTTGCACAACCAATCAAATAGTATATCCAGTTCTTGATTCATTACATTTTGCATGTGTATTATGTCTTTGCCAACTATAAACACCATCGTGTCATCAGCAAATAAAGTGAACAGCAAGGGCCCAGAACAGTTCCCTGTGGTACACCAAATGGGACATACATTGCTTCAGACACAGTGTTCCTAAATCTAACTTTTTGGGCTCTACTACTAAGATATGACCTTAACCATTTCACAGTACTCTGAATTCCGATTCCCTCTAGCTTGGCCAATAAAATGTCGTGACTAACGGTCTCAAATGCCCTTTGAATGTCAAGAAATATAGCTTACACATAATTATTATCACAGTCAATGTCTTTGAGGAAATCATCACACATACCAACTATCACAGACTCACAAGAATGACGTTCAGGGAAGCCGGATTGATAAGGAACTATTATGTTGTTTTTATCACAGTGCGTTATCAGTTGCTCTTTAACAGACAGTTCCAGAGCTTTCTCGGAACGGTATTTATGGGTCGAAATTCGGAATGTTCTTGGGTATTTGGAACCTCCTGCACCGGGATCACAATTGATGTCTTTCATTGATCAGGGAACACTCCAGTGGACAAGGATGTATTGATCACGTCCAGGAACCCATCACCGACGACATAGCAGGCATCACTGAGAACTTGTTTGGATATTCCACTGGCACCTCCTCGCGAAAATCACTGACCTCATCCAACAATTGAAAAAAATATTCCACAAACTTTGCATCTTGTGTATTAGGTGGATGATATAAAATGGTGCACATCTACTTAGAACTAGATATAGACAATGTAGAAGACAATGACCAGACAAAATTATCGACACATTGTACAGAGGCTAATTTATATTTGGTGTCAATTCGAATGAGCGCGATCACACCTCCAATCCTTTTATTCTTCGTAGTACATTGATTAAAACTATATCCATCGACACGCAATTCACTAAAATTAACATCTTCAAAAACATGAGTCTCGGACAAAAGCACAATCTTGGTTTCCACTCATTGATTAAGACCAATATAATGTCTTTGTTATCAAGATAGCCCTGACAATTGAGATAAATGAGACTAGAATTAGGGACAATATCACCGTCTAATTGCTATCTCAAGAATGTATTTCTTTGTAACTGCTCTATTTTTCTGTAAGTTTCACAATTACTCACTTCCCATTGGACATTACACAATCTGCACATTTGGACACAGTACTTTCACAATCTCTAAAATCATAGTTTTCACTACATTTGGCACAAACTTTGGTCTCCTTGCAGTCTTTTTCCAGATGCTCGTATTTGCGGTTGGAACAACGAGAAATGTCATAATCATTGAAGAGTCTGCATCCACTCCACCATATATTCATTCTTTCCTTTTGCATGAAAATATTATATGACGTATCATCAACTTCACAAACTAAATTGAATTAATTGTTCACGACATTTTTTTTTCTGACAATTCTGATATTCAAGTCTTTATTATCGTACTCGAGCTCATTTTGCTTTTTGATTTTTTCTATCAACTCGCTATCGCTACTGGGAAATTCGAACTCACTGATTCCTACTGCTTTTACACGGTGGTTACGGAGTTTAGGCCTGTCAACATCATAGTTTTCTCCAAGTTCACTTTGTGTCTGAGACTGGATATTGGTGATCTCTTTTTCGGTGCTACAGCTTAGAATCAACCCACCACTCTTCGTAGGACGTCCCATCGAATCTCCCGCTCCAATTTCGCTAGGATTTATTTTATTTTGTAGATCTTTTTTAATTTGAACGGCATTACTTTGATCCCCCATTTGTTTGACTACTAATATCTTCGAGTGGTTATTAGTGCTCGATGAAGCCGCTGCATATGATTTTCTTTTCTCAGGGGCAGACGTGATCTCATCATCCTTTTTTTTTTCAAAGAAAGAATTTCTTTTCAGCTGGTTATTTTCATCAATCAAGATAACAATTTTTTTATTCATTTCAAATGTATTGTTTACGAGCGGATCTAATTTTGTTTCCATCCATTCGGATCCATTTCCTTGTTTTTGCCACGTTTTTTTCACTGCTACTAGTTTCAGATTTTCTGCACTTCAATATCAATTTCTTCATGTGGAAACCACGAAGATCAATAATACTTTCACATTTCCCATGGTACAAATTCTTACATATTGTGCATTGCATAGCTGTCTTTATATCATCAAACACCATTATGCATGCCGCACAATTTTCATTCTCATTGAGGTCTTTTTCGTTTCCTTCGATCAGTATGCAGTCAGTAAAGGTGCACTTTTTGCTGCTGCCTTATCGATGTTTGGTATGGCACGCCAAGATTTATAATTATTCATGATTCGAAGACTTGTGTCTGAAGGTATACAGTTAGTATTTCACATACAAATTAGAAAGTTAAGCTATTATCACTATCAGTAGTCAAATTAATAGTTCGAACCCAAAATATTCAAAACTAAGGCCACTTAAACCGACTTTATCACTATTTATTAGGGATCCGAACTAAACACGTCCGTTCAGTACCACGATTACTCGAACATTAAATTTAATAACAAAAAGGAAAACCTTGAAACTGTTTCCTCAGTCTGACCATGACCAATCCATATACGTTTCGTCCTACTAGAACTCATCAGTATGGCTATGGGTCTAAGTCAGACTGAAGAGAACGGTTTCAAGAGGGTTCGCGTCTAGCTGACAAGTAAATGAAATGTGAAATGTTGTAGTACATAACGCCATCTAAAGGTAGAATTTGTCAATCTTAGGATGGATTTCCCATCAATCTAATGAAACTCTTGAAACCGTTCTCTTCAGTCTGACTTAGACCCATAGCCATACTGATGAGTCCTAGTAGGACGAAACGTATATGGATTGGTCATGGTCAGACTGAGGAAACAGTTTCAAGATTTTCCTTTTTCTTGCTTTCCCGGGAGGATTATCCACGAACTCGTTGTAGACAATATGGCGACCAAATGGTAGAAGTCTTTCATTAGATTGATGGGAATTCCATCCTAAGATTGACAAATTCTACCGATAGGTGGCGTTATGTACTACAACATTTCACATTACATTTAATGAACTTGTTAAATAATAAAATGGTTTGATTAATTCTAACGTACCACATAACACCTACAATATAAAGAAAAGTCAAATGGCAACTTGTGACATGTTTTTAGCCAGCTACCAGTAATACATGAAAATGCGTATTTCGCCAAACATCCACCGCGGCGCTAGAATGTGTTTGCTGTCTTGTCCCTGATTGGTTGATCGGTTGTCAAGGAAAGTTTGTTATTGTCAAAAGTTCTTGTAATAAGCTTATTAAATTTCATCTTTTTTGAAGTAAACTTTTTGAAAATGGAGTGTAATCAGAAGCGTCGTTATTACAGCTTTTGTGCTATTCCTAATTCTCATGATTTAGCAAGTAAGGGACCTAAGGATAATGCGGAACTTTTCGCAAAGTGTATTTGTGAAGTACGGAATCCATTACTGCAGAATAAGACTTATGAACAAATCTTAAGATCTTATTTGGTGTGTGATATCCAGAATCCTCCTGGTTTTAAAATATGGTAATTTTCAACCCAATTATTACGAAAAAAAAACTTTAATCGGTATTTTTTTCAATTCTAGAATTATTTGTGGTTGTGGAAAAGTTATTTTGTGATGATTACTAAGATGATTCTTATTTAACCGATGTTGGAATTTCATTTTTGCGTTCCGCCCGCTAATTCGACAAAAATATAATTTATTTTTGTGAACCCCAGATGTCTTCGAAAATAATAACTCAAGAAGATAAAAATCATGTATATTTTAAATGGAACACTTCGAACGCATCGCACAGAGGAAATAGGTAGCGAAAATTAAGATAGTTGGACATTCTGATTGATCTCAAAATGTTTGTTTTATTATTTGAAAACGGATGAAACAGTCGGCAGCAATAGGTTACTATTCTTACATTGGGTGAATGAGAATAACCATAGTGCGGATACATTTTAAAATGAATATTCCAGATACTTCTACTCTTCTGGGTATTATCACCATGTAATAGTCAAAAAGAGTAAAAACGCCATAAAAACAACTTTTTCCAAACCATTCATCATTAAAATAGTGTTAAAAAGTTTTGATTGAAAACGTATCTATTTCCAAATTGGGGTTAAATATACATACATATTTTGAAACCAGGGACAAAAAAGCTCAAAAAAATTATAAGCATTTGAAATTGCCGCAGAAATATAGTTGCGACAGAAACCTGCAGATGGCGCTGTATGCTGATGTAGATTTCTGTTTTACCATATCCTGTCATGTGGTTTATGTGGTTATCCAAACAACCATTGTAGGACGCCACTTGATAACCTCGTAAACTACGAGATGATACTTCACCCAGGGGTCCATCGTTGCCAAATCATGCCTTTCTGTTGACAGTGTCACATCCAGCTGTTATTTAAGCGGGGTATTTAAAAATCTAGATTCTTCCAGTTGATCGTGTTTTATTTTCCTATAAGGAATTCGACTAATAAAAGAGCCTATAATATACAGAAAAGTATTATAGTATTAGACTATCTCGGATAAAAGAGGAGACGTCTATATGAGGGTCTTATTCTATATAGTAAATTACAGAATGTATCCTGAGCTTTTCAATAACACGAAGCAGTTATTATTTTGATGTTATGTTCACGTACTTCAAGATCAAAATGAGGTCCGCATGATTTGTTTTAGATAGGTAGGTACCTTATATATCATCGAATACTAAATAAATACTCAAGACAAAGATTTTATAGAAACGAGGATGTAGAAAAAACACTTAATTGTGCTTAATTATCTCTTATTTATTCTCCGAAGTTTGAAAAAAAAACCATACTGTGTATGTATAGCCAAAAGCTATACCAAATACCTGACCGCTACAGTATGTTTTTTGTGAAAAACCCTGTATACTGTACCTATAGGTTGATCATTCTAAAAAACAGGTTAATATGTGATTAATTTGTCATAATACATTAATTAAACATATCAAGGAAAAAGAGACTACCTAAATACATTCAACACTACACAGGGTGTCCGCGGGCAGTCCGGTAAGTAGGGTGAATATAAGTGATCGGACAGTCTACTTAAAAAACTGCAATTCAAACTCTTAGTAAAATCCTATCAATAATTGATGTAGTGGGACCTATAGTTTGAGTAGGTGGTGTGTAATTTGCTGACCAAATAACAACTCTTGCGACCAGCGTTGTTTATCAACATAAACGTATGAAACTATTGAAACTCGATATATTGGATTATTATAAGCATAAGTGCAGGCGGCCAAAAAATGGTTGAATTCGACCGACCCAAAGGGGTGGTTTATTCTTGATGATTTTCAATAAATTCGTTCGGCTAGCCGTGTTTAACGACAGAAACGTATAAAACTCGATATATTGAATCATAATAAGCATAAGTGCAGGCGGTCAAAAAATGGTTGAATTCGACTCACCCAAAGGCCAAAAGGGTAGTTTATTCTTTATGATTTTCAATGAATTCGTTCGGCTAGCCGTGTTTAACGACAGAAACGTCTGAAACTCGATATGTTGAATCATTATAAGCATACGTGCAGGCGGCCAAAAAATGGTTGAATTTGATCCCCTCAAAGGGGTTGTTTATTCTTGATGATTTTCAATAAATTCGTTTGGCTAGTCGTGTTCAACGCATTGATTCAAATGCTTATTTAAATCAATGGTTTAACGACATAAACGTATGAAACTCGATATATTGAATCATTATGAGCATAAGTGTAGGCGGCAAAAAAATGGTTGAATTCGACCCCTTCAAAGGGGTAGTTTATTCTTGATGATGACATGAAACGATATATTTAATCATTATAAGCAGCAGTTTTTTAAGTAGAGTGTCCGATCACTTATATTCACCCTACTTACCGGACAGCCCGCGGACACCCTGTGTAGTGTTGAATGTATTTAGGTAGTCTCTTTTTCCTTGATATGTTTAATTAATGTATTATGACAAATTAATTACATATTAACCTGTTTTTCAGAATGATCAACCTATGGGTACAGTATACAGGGTTTTTCACAAAAAACATACTGTAGCGATCAGGTATTTGGTATAGCTTTTGGCTATACATACACAGTATGGTTTTTTTTTCAAACTTCGGAGAATAAATAAGAGATAATTAAGCACAATCAAGTGTTTTTTCTACATCCTCGTTTCTATAAAATCTTTGTCTTGAGTATTTATTTGGTATTCGATGATATATAAGGTACCACCCACCTATCTAAAACAAATTATGCGGACCTCATTTTGATCTTAAAGTACAGGGTGTCTATTTAAGAATGGCAAGGTGCCAGATCTCAGAAACTAGGCATCCGAGAGACTTGCGGAAAAAAAATTACTGGGTAATATGGATTAGAGAAAATGCTGGAAATATATCAAAAAACAAAAAAAAATCATGTTTTTTTTTGTTTTTTTTTTTATTTATTTTTTTTATTTTTTTAATAGGAAAATGTATATCCTTATAAAATATATAAAATAAATATACCATTACATTTGATTTTTTTGAAAAAACTCAAAAACATGCTACCATTCCAGTTATTGCCATCTAGCGGCGACGGCGAAGGTCAAAAATTCAAAACCAAAAAAGTTTTTTGAAGTGCAGATCATGCTCTTTCATATGAGACCAAGATCGCGTCAATCGGTTGGGTTGTTTCAAAGTTATGAGCATTCTTGCGTTGTAAGGTTTGACAGCTGATACCTTTCTTATTTGACATGTTAGGAAAAAAAATCAAAAAAACAAATTTGAAGGAAATCTCTCAAGGAATCCATAGCGGTACTCATTTGTATTTGTTTGTATTTAAAAATCACGAAAAAACAGCGATTTTGTGTTTTGATGGCACCGTTACGCCATCTTGTGGCTATCTTGGGAACTTCTGATGTATTTCCAGCATTTTCTTTATTCCATATTAACCAGTATTTTTTTTTCCGCAAGTCTCTCGGATGCCTAGTTTCTGAGATCTGGCACCTTGCCATTCTTAAATAGACACCCTGTACGTGAACATAACATCAAAATAATAACTGCTTCGTGTTATTGAAAAGCTCAGGATACATTCTGTAATTTACTATATAGAATAAAACCCTCATATAGACGTCTCCTCTTTTATCCGAGATAGTCTAATACTATAATACTTTTCTGTATATTATAGGCTCTTTTATTAGTCGAAATAAAACACGATCAACTGGAAGAATCTAGATTTTTAAATACCCCGCTTAAATAACAGCTGGATGTGACACTGTCACCAGAAAGGCATGATTTGGCAACGATGGATCTCTGGGTAAAGTATCATCTCGTGTCAAAACTCTCCACCTTTATCATTGCTAGACAGTTTTCGTTGCTCAAAAAATGCAGCTCCGACTCAAGGTTTATTGATAGTAGTAAGGTTACGTCGTTATACGTTCGGGTTTCGGACGAATCAGAATTCAGACAAAAATGACGTCAGTCGGCTCCGATCCGGTTCTGAAATTCAAATACACATTTAAAAAAAAGATAAAATATGGTTCACACTTGATAATGAGAAAGATATTTCACTGTATACCAAAAGCTGTGTGATAACTTACCCTCAAACACGTTTAAAAATGGCAGACACTCGGTAAAAAAAGTTTTAAGTTTTTGGAGGTCACTGGGACTGGGAAAGAGGTGTCTGTGGGGGGAGTTGAAGAACATATTACATATGTTTTGAAAACGTTTGGGGAAAAGGAAAAGGTCAACGATTTCCCTAAAGTATCAGATGATGTGAAAGTCTGCTCTATATTGGATGGCGTTGTTGTTCATACTTCTAATAAAATGTCATCTTCAAAATCAGAATCTGATTCGTCACTTGAGTCCAATAATACCATATCATTTCAATCATTTTGGAAAAATAACACATAAACATAAGCAAAACAAGACTGCGATGTCATTTGCCAATAAGTTTGGTTAGGGTTGGGGTTAAACGTAACGTTAAGCGGATTTGTTTCTAGCTTCCACCAAAAACTATATTTTTATCTGTCAAATAGCGACTATCGCTACGGCTTTCGTAACCGCTACCGGTGAAATTTTTAGAAGCAACGAAAACTGTCTATTGTACCAACCTTTCCGTATATCATTGCTGTTTCCATTATATTGAAGGTGTTATGTGTAACGTACAATGCATTTTTTCCTGTTAGGTGATGAAAAAGCCTCCCAAATTAAAACCGAAACCAATCGGGATTTTGAATCAGAACTTCATGGAGGGAATATCATCAACGGCGGGCCCGGTTGCAGCTAGAGTCAATTTAGTGGGACATAAGGTTTGTAGTTATTTCTTTTATATATTTATATATTCTCTTGAACAAAATGATCCGATCTATTTAAGCTTGGATTTTCGTCTAGTTACCTTTAAATTGCAAACTACTCTCCAATTATACAGGGTGTTAAAAATAGTGTATGCATGGGGATCTCGTAAACCGTAAGAAATACAAGGAAGGTTGAATTGATTCAAACTTGCGCAATTTCAATCTCAAAAAATGCCGGTTTGGAACTTGTTGGAAAATTTCAAAGACTTCCGGTGATATCCGATTTTTTCAAAATCCTTTTTATTTTGTCCAGAATTTATTTGAAAACGAATGACATATTTTCATTACCACTCTTTCTGCTCTTAAATATAGCATGGTCGAAATTGAAATCTAACTCAACTTTTTTTATCAAATACGAACCCAACTTCTTTAATTCATTTTTGAATGACTCTTTGCTTCCCGAAAATAATGATTTGTCACAGTTGCCATTTTGAAACAATGCATAGAAAGTAAATACGAAAGTTATCAAAATCCAAAGTTGTTGATCCTTTCAGAAGGCGTCGAGCGGATCGTACCATGAAACAATAATAACTTTTGAATTGAATACAACAAGCTCCAAGCTCCAAGTTGTTTGAAAAAGTGAAAAGAAATTAAAAGAAAAGAATGGTGCATCATTTTTTTCAAGAAGCAGAGACTTATCCAATAATGAACTTAAAAATGGGTTCATATTTGAAAAAAAAGAGTTTATGACTGCGAGAATTCGAAACGTCGGATCTCAATTTCGACCATGCTATCTTGAAGAGCAGAAAAGGTGACATTCGTTTTCAATTATCTGTTCAAGTAAATTCACGACAAAATAAAAAAGGTTTCGAAAAAATCGGTTATTTTCGGATATCTCCGAAAGTCATTGGATTCATTGGATTTTTTTTTAGATTGAAACTGCGCATCTTTGCCTCCATTCAACCGACCTTGTATCTCTCACGGCTTACGAGATTCCCATGCATACACTCGAATTTGTAATACCCTGTATAAATCAGTATTTGATCTTTTTTTTCACGTTTTTATTTAGCTTTAAGAATTTTATCCAACACATGATAGTTATAGGTGTCATTATTGATGTCATTTTGGACAAGTGAAGTGACATATTACACAGAAGTGTTTTATAATCCATAACTCACTAGTCACTATTGATTTCATCATAATGCACTAGTACCATAAATAACTATTATTTGGTAGACAGATTATAATTTCTTAGATCTACCTTTTTGACAATAGACTCCTCATTTCACATTTTCACGTAAAAAATCTATAATAGAAGTTGGTATAAA
This sequence comes from Orchestes rusci, assembly GCA_958502075.1. Lineage (NCBI taxonomy): Eukaryota > Metazoa > Arthropoda > Insecta > Coleoptera > Curculionidae > Orchestes > Orchestes rusci. Next base: position 52,830,532 of record OY293304.1, read on the forward strand.
AATGGAAAGTCGCAGTTTCTGATGAATTCACCAAAGCACTGATCATAATGTCTCAATAAAGCCGCAAAAAGTGAAGGGGTTCTGTCATATTTACCGGATTGAAATTAATGGATTGATCAATAAATATTGAAACAAAATAGTATCTACATTTTGCTCATCTTTTTTTTAAATTCTAGTTTGCTGACTTCTTCAAGGAACTTTTAGTTGAGACAGTCGCTGATCTTGGCAAATCTGATAGTCCTGAAGCATCAATAACAAGCTTGAAGCTTGAACTCGAAAATCTCAAGTATGAGCATAAGATGCAAATTACTGAGATTGAACGAAACGTAACCACAACCATGAGAGATTTACTGAGTAGCGTTGCTGAAGAGAGGGAAAAGGCTATAGAAGAAGCGAGAGTGGCTAATCAAGTTGAGATTGCCAGAAAAGTACAGGAGACAAAAATGAGGCAGTGGTAAGTGATCGAGATTGACTTCTAAGATCAAAGTTTTTACATATAATCTGTTGCGTTTGAGGATTCTAGAAATTAGTGACACTTTAGAATTAAACCATAGAAAAAAGGACACTGGAAGACAATAACAACCTCAAATAATGTTTTTTTTTCCAAAATTCTCAAGAAACTTTTTTAATTTTATTTTGTGTTCACATCTACCTAAATCTCGCGATAAATAAACGAATCTGTAGGTACCGTTGTACCTACAAATAGCCCTAAAGAAGTACCCATCGATTTAATTTGTTACTTCTAACTTTTGAACCAGCTTGTATAATTTAGTCCATGGAATTGGTACATTTTACCTTGCATGAAATGAGGTAGTTCTGATTTTTTTATATGCTATATCTGATGAGGTGATGATTAAAAATCTGAGTTTTCGACCACGACGGTCCTCCGGATCATCGCTAAAGTCTACAAAAACCACTTCATTCTGTCACTTTTTTGACATTTTCTCAATTTTGACCAGCAATTTCAAAGTGAACAAAATTCTTAAAAAAGCGAGATTAATTTGGTCTTTGTAGATGAAATACTTTCTGAGATACAGCAGTTTAAAGTTTTACATTTCGAAAAAAAAAAAAAAAATCACATTTTTTTTCTAGCTTTTCTCAATATTGACCACTAAGGACCCATTAAACGGTAAAAGTGATCATATACATTATTGATAAGGACCAGCTGTCCAAAGTTGATGAGGTCGGTTAGCAAATATTTGAAGAAGGGTTTATGAAATAAACTACGACTGTTGAAGAATTTGTTTTGTAGGTTATATGAAATACTTGAATATATTCAGTACTTATGTTCTATTTCTTTTCTCAATTCTTGTACATTTTTGATGGACCAGGCTGGTGCCCTAAATCCACAGTACTTCTTTTTTGGGCAGTTTGTCGTTATCTGATACTGGATCATCGTTGAGTGAGTGATTAATCAATGTCGTCACAAGGTCTGCTATGTTTTCACAAGATTGACCACCACAGTGGTGACCGAGCGTTCAAGTCATGCTTTCTTACAACGTAATTGTTGGTTCAACCATCTTTGCAGTTGCATCAAATCATGTTTAGTAAGGGCTGAGGAGATGGTGGTTCTGTCATCAGTTGCGGAATGTGGCCTGGTCTACTTCGCATCCAGCCCCAATCGAGGGGATTTTTTTCTCATTTCCCAGCCACTTCTGTATCTGAAAAGAAACCAACAACAAAATAAAGATCAATATTTCAAGAAAATCAATATTTCACCCTCTGCGAACCTAACAACAAGTAAAAAGAACTGTTTTTTCAACCTCCAAAGCAGAGGGTTTTGAAAATATTTAATTTTACTTGTTGCCACTATTGATTTTCGTAAGATAATGTTTTTTATTCTGTTGTTGAAGAATCCCCTCGATTGATGCTGGATATGAAGTAAACTAGGCCTCATTCCGCAATCGATGACGAGACCACCAGTTCCTCAGCCCCTACTAAACATGATTTGATTCAACTGCAAAAAAGGTTGAACCAACAATTACGTTGTAAGAAAGCAGGACTTGACCGCTCGGCTGGAACTGTGGTGGTCAATCTTGTGAAAACATACCAGACCTTGTGACGACATTGATGAATCACTCACTCATCGATGATCCAGTAGGTATTAGATAACGATTTCGACGTGCCTGATCCGATCGATGAAGAAATACTAACAAAACAAACTGCCCCAAAACGAAGTGCTGTGGATTTAGAGGACCAGTACACTATAGGAATTAAAAAGAGCAATCGTACATAAGAACTGAATATATTCAATGAAGTATTCCATATAACAAAAAGTTTTCTTCAACACTCGTAGATTATTTCACAGACCCTTTTTAAAATATTTGCTTACGGACCTCATCAACTTTGGACAGCTAGTCCTTATTAATACTGTATATGATCACTATCAACGTTAAATGAGTCCTTAGTGGTCAATATCGAGCAAAACTAAAAAAAAAAACTTTTAATTTTTTTAGAAATGTTGAGACTTCAAAATTCTGTATCTTAGAAACTATTTCTTGTACAAACACCAGATTATTCTCGTTTTTTTTTTTTAATTTTGTCTTCTTTAAAATTGTACATATCGACTTTTGCCATAAAATTAGTCCTTGCTGGACAAAATTGAAAATATGTCAAGAACGTGATAAAATTAAGCGGTTTTTGTAAAATTTTCCAATGATCCGGAAGGCTTTCGAGGTCGAAAACTCGGATTTGTCATCATCACTTCATCAGATACAACATATCAAAAAATCAGAACTACCTCATTTCATCCAAGGTAACACCCCTTTTTTAGTACGATTTCCATGTACTAATTTGATGAAATTGTAGTATGTTGTGTAGGCTATGATTACTCATAAAACCATAGTTAAGACAAGAATTTAAATTGTAGGGGGAACCAGGAACACGGACTGGCCACCAAACCTTTTGGTCCCAATTTTTGACAGGTGTCAATTCACAGAGCTGTTTACTACTCTTTCAAATACTCTGACGTTCTCTCAACAAAAAAGTTGCTTCTCTTTTATTCCGATCAAACTCACCGTTTTTGAGAAGAAAAGGTGTTTGTTTTACACGTTATTGCAAAAATACATTGAAATACTAGGACCGATATGTAAAAATCAAAAGGATTTTCATCCTTTTTTTGAAAAATATCTCTTTTCTGTTATAGATCGATTCCATGTGACGTAAAAAACATCTGATTCCTGAGAAAGCATGTTACAAGTTTACAGTATTTTTTTTTAAGTACAGTGACAGTTCAAAATTTTAGGTTGAAGTCGTCAAAGTCACGGTTACGCCAAATTCTATGTGGATGGTAGCATATGATTCCCGTTTGCCAACCGGAAATTTGACAGTTCCTCTCCGAAATTCAATTTAATGTAACTCAGGCATTACTTCAACCTTGAATTCTCAAATATGTCACAATGATTTTAATGTGTCACCTTCAGGAATCAGCTGAGATTCGTGACGTACTTGGAAACGATCTATTTATAAATTAGTATCGTTTAATGACGTCGGGTTCTTGTCGTGATTTATTTTAATAATGGACAATTTGCATACATTTTCAAATGACTTGAAATTTTATATACGTATTCTAGACATTATTAGAAAGTCACCAGCGAAACAATTTGTCTGAAATACACAAAAATATACTAAATAAATGAAAAAGAAGACGCGAATTTCACTGTATGATCGCAAACGGGGTGGGGCCATATTACCCTCCCGAGAGAGAGAGAGTCATCTCAGTCAATACGACAGACAAAGTATTCTGTGACGTAGAGGATGTTGATTGGCGCTCTCTAATCGGTGATTACTACATTATTAGAGGTCGTAGGTTGATTTTTTAAACATCAACGGCATCAGTACTCACTAATCCTTATATTTTTCATATTTCCAAAAAATGTGCAAATTGTCCATTTTCCATTCTCTATCCTGCTCCTTTATATAGAACGTTGTAACTTACAATTTCCTTGAATCATGATAATCATTGAGATTTTATACATCGCCATCTTTTTTTCATGATAAATGAGTAAGTTTAAACTACGGAACACATAACATGAGTTGTCTCAAAATTATTGTAAAAGCAAAACTTGACAAAACAAAATACATATTATTGTACACGGTGTCCACGAATACCACTAAATATTGGGGGCTTAGGGGTTATTCTGCATGAGAAAAAAATTTTTTCACAAATTGAATATTAAATATCTTGATTCAAACTAAACGCCAAACTGCTTGAGCTACTTTCCGAATTTCGCATAATGCGACCAAACGCCACGAAGTTTTGCAAAAGTAATCCAAACGCCACAACCCTGGCGTTTGGTCTAGTTATGTCAATCACCCATATGTATTCGCCAATAATTTTATTGTTATTTTGACACCGTGAGTGTTGTATAAAGGTTATGGATGTCTGTTTGTTTATTACTCATACTGAAAAAAATTATGAATAAATTTGGAGGTACTTGAGTCTCCATTATCTTTCTAAAATTGAAATTAGACATGCAAAATGCAAATATTGTTAATATATCATGAAAATACACATCCTACATAAATTGGAAGAATTGGTGAAAAATGTTATTTTATTTCTACATCGAGCGATATGTTTTTCAGAGCATATACCAGATCACAAAATACCAAGCTGTTTTTCATGTATCATCAGATTACTAAGATTTTCTTGTTTCCATTGCTAGGTTTACTTATTTTGGTGATAATAGTGATAACACTTTGCTCCCCATTATGAAATCAAATCGATTAATCAGTGTTATTCGTATACATACATATAGTGTGTCCCAAAAAGTTTTATACATATGGTGAACTTTTTTATTAAACATTTTACGGAAAAAAAAATCATTCCTAATAAAAATCTTTTCATCGTCAAAAACGCAAAATACAACCAACCGATGACACAAGTTGCCAGTAATACATATACGAGGTTGGCCCCGAAAACATGATTTTCACTCAAGAGTAAATTACGGCTATTAACGGTGAAAATCCGGTTTTGTTTTTTTTTTACAGCAATTTTTTCAAGTTCGATCTATATGGAAAATTTTGTCTTATTCATGATTTCAACCAACAAGGAATCTAACAATATTTGCTGTCGTGGTTATTAAAATCTTTTGATTTTCATCTGAGAAAATCACTAATATGAACACAACTTGATTTTCATGGTAGATTTATTGGTGTAATCGTATATTTGAGCGTAGTTTTGAATTCTTATCAACTTTCCTCAGTAACAATTTCCTATTTTGTCACAAATAAAGGTACTTTACTAAAGCGAAAATCATGTTTTTCGAAAAACCTTGTATACAGAGCTCTCCAAAGTAAAATGCCTTTTAGAATATTTCGGGGGAATAAAGCGATTGGGATTCGGAAAATTTGTATGGAGATATTTTCCGAGATGCTCTTTTCAAATGAAATGATAGTGACGTTGCACGACTTCCGGTTATACCGGAAGTAGGTGGCAACTCGCTTGTTTCAAATGAAACACTCTATATATTATTACATTTTTGGTTTCTACGTAAAATTCTAGGCAGATTTGATGAATGATGTCCTCAACCTAAAAATAAGCGTTTTTGAAATATTTGAGTTTTTATGTCAAAAATGACGTTTGCAGGTTCCTATTCAAATGTAAAGTTTTCGCTTAAGAAAGCCTTTATTGTTTAATTTGTATTGGATTTCTTGTTGAAAGGGACCTACTTTGAATGAATTTTCACAATTCTTTGATAACTATCGTCACAGGGTGGCCCAATAATAAGATCAAAAATAAAATCAAGAAAACTGCCAAGAATCATTTTTTTTTTTTCAAATTGAAAACCTCAATTTTTATCATTTCATCTTATTCAGCATTGAAAATAAAGGTGAGTTTGTATAAGATTGTCCACTCCAAAAAGAATGGTCAATATTATACAGGGTGTCTCATAACTTATCCGCCGTGGAGCAGCAGGTAATAATATGAATGAAAAGGCAACAAATTAAATGGTCAGTATTTCAATTTTATGGACAGTACTCTTTGCCATTATTTTATTTCCCTTGGTCAGTATGATAATAAATGGTCGGTTGAAATAATGAAGGGTAAGTAACATAAAGAAGTGGTCAGTAAAAATAATAAATGGTCAGTATAATAATAAATAGTCGGTTGAAATAATTAACGGTTAGTAATATAAAGAAATGGTCAGTAAAAATAATGAAGGGTCAGTAACATAAAGAAGTGGTCAGTAAAAATAATAAATGGTTGATGTAAATAATCAAGAGTCAGTATCATAAAAAAACGATCAGATAAATTAGTAAATTATGCCTGGTGAAACTAATGGACAGTCCATAAAATTAATAAAGCGACAGTAAAATAATGAATGGTTGGTCATATATTTTATTTCGTATAAATACAAAAAAAAATACAACGGAACAAAACACAACTTAGTAAAGAGAAAACACTCTGCCTTTATGTCATGATGAAGTAGTTAGATAGGTTCATTTGAGAAGCGGATTTAGTTTGGGTTAGTTAGGGTTAGTTTGTGTTGGTAATAGAAATTGATGAAAAATATGCAGCGGCTCGTTGGTTAGCACTAGGTTAACATTACAATTATTATTGTATATTATAATCGACGTGTTGTGTACCTATTGGTTTTATGTGGATCAAGTTTGGGTTAGTTAAAATCATTACTGACTATTCTAAGTCATACTGACATTTCATAAATTTTTACTGACCATTAGAATCACAATAGTGAACATAGAAATACAGGCCAAATGGTACTTTTACTGCTCAAAAAGTCCATTTTTACTTATCATTTTTAACAGAAATACTGAGTCTTTCACAATATTATACTGACTGCTTGTGATATTATACTGTACATGATGAATTAAATACTGTTCAGTTTATTACAACCCGAATGAAAATAAGAAGATTTGTCCAATAAATGTGGTAGCAAATGCTAGCCGTTAAAAAGATACAGGGTGTTGTTAGTTAGTTTTAATTTTATTTTTGTTTTTTTTTAATTGTATTTGAACCAATGTCGATCTTTTGATAAAAATTGATGTTTGAGGGCTTTTTGTCATGCGAAATTTGAATTTGATCTCACTATGGCTCTAACTGGCAGAGGGCGCTACCTACACTTATTTTCATCATAACTAACTGCCGTAATTTTTTTGAACTTACCTGTATTATATTTTTAAATAAAAAAACAGACTTTCTCAACATTTTTACGCAGAAAGAGTTTACTTGTTGAAAGTCGCTACCTGAAAACTGTCTCGAGATATACAGTAGCCTAGTGTACACTGATAACTCGTTTAGTTCGGTCCGATAGGACCAAGTGGGTGGGGATAGCACGGTAGGACCAATGCTTGCTTATCGCCTGTTTACACCGTCTTGCACCGCGTGAACTAAATGAGTACGCGCGCAATTCGTCAAATGTCGAAAACAAGTCGAAATTATTTAACAACACAATTCGTAACCAGAAAAAATATACTTGATTACGCTCAGATTGCCTTAGAAACTCAGAACCAACACAGTTCACAATAAACACAATCAACATAACCTCATAATTTTGATCGAGATCGAACCAAATTTAATTCGGTACACCTGCTGGCAAATACCAAACCAAGAGCGGACCAGCTTGGTCCGCGACTGTTTACACTATTCGAACCAAATATTTGGTTCTGATATAGTTCGAATTTAGTACTTGGTCCGCGGACTAAGTACTAAGTAATGTCGGTGTAAACTAGGCTAGTGTGTCCAAGATAAGGATGCACAGCATGGGAATCTCGGAAACTTTAAGAGATACAGTGTCGGTTAAATTGTACAAAAATTGCGCATTTTGATACCCAACAAGATCCCGTTTTACAAATTTGAAAGTTCCAAGCCGTTCCGGAAATATCCGATAAAAACCGAAATATTGCGATTTCGTTTTTTTTAAAATTTTGAAAGATATGAAAAAACCGAAAATACTTTTTTATTGTCACTTTTTAAGCTCTACAAATTGACGTTAACCAATTTTCATTACAACGTTTCGATTCCATGGAACCACCATCAACTTTGTTTTTTCTTATGGGACGAAAAAAAAGTACACCCAGTATTAGATTGCGCTTTTCATTGCGAGAAGCCAAGGTGTTTCACTGTAAGTCCCAATGTATTTTCCATCAAACCGTCCAGCTAAATATTGGCGAACTTCTCTGGAGTTATTTGCTGGAGCGCCATCTTGTTGGAACCAGCAGCCTTGCACAGCGCCTAGCGGTAAATCATCTAAGGCATCTTCTAAATCGCGCCTCAAGATGTCAAGGTACCGTTCGGAAGTTAAGTAATCATTATAGAAAATAGGGCCAATAATCCACCAAAAATCCCACACCAAATATCAAATCCAAAGCGAACTTGATGTCTGGATAGTCTATTAACACGTGAATTTTGTTGCGACCAATAGTGGGTATTGAGCCTGTTGAAAATACCGTTATTGGACACCATACTTTCATCAGACCAAATCACTTTATATGGAAAATTAACACTCTCATCACACATCCTGGTATACCACTCGGAAAAATGTCTACGTCGTTCATCGTCACCCGGTTTTAACCCTTGACATATTCTGGATTTGTAAGGCTCAAATTCATTTTTCCTTAAAATAAATTGACCTGTAGATTTAGGTACCCCAGTCTGGTCTTCAATTTCTTTGGTAGAAGTTTGTGGATTTTCGATAACAGATTGTATAACAATGTATTGGTTTTCTTCATTGGAATGTTTTTATCGGGATAATGCAGGCTTCTTTAATGATCCATATTCTTCCAGATTAAATAACAAACGCCGAAAAATACTCTTGTTAGGTTGTCTCCGCTCTGGGTATTTGTTAAAATACATGCGCTCGGCATCCACACAATTTCTTTGGCATACGATGTAGCAAGGCAGCATCTCACATTTTTCTTTGTTTGTAAAATTACCTCCCTCCATTGTAGAACAATAACTAAAGGAATAAACTTATGATCGACTGATAACAAATACGAATAACACTAATTTTTCGCTGAAATTGACTGGTTGTCATTTTGTCAGGGTCTACTACAATAAAATACTAGAAATGTATTAAAAAGCCATTTTTCTGGATAAATACATAAGTAACAATATTGTGTCCTACATCGGTGAATTCACAATGAAAAGCGCAATCTAATACTGGGTGTACTTTTTTTCCGTCCCATAAGAAAAAACAAAGTTGATGGTGGTTCCATGGAATCGGAACGTTGTAATGAAAATTTGTTAACGTCAATTTGTAGAGCTTATAAAGTGCCAATGAAAAAGTGTTTTCGGTTTTTTCATATCTTTCAAAATAGCTTAAAAAAAAATAAAAACGAAATCGCAATATTTCGGTTTTTATCGGATATTTCCGAAACGGCTTGGAATTTTTAAATTTTCAAAACGGGATCTTGTTGGGTATCAGAATGCGCAAGTTTGGTCTAATTTAACCGACACTGTATCTCTTATAGTTTCCGAGATCCTCATGCTGTGCATCCTTATCTTGGACACACTGTATAAATACATGCGATTTTCAAAATATGGCGAAGGCAACCTTGTAGAAGTTATAAAACATTTCGTATGATTGTACATATTCCCAGTGAAAAGATAAAATTCAACTAGTGTGTGATGTAAACAACAACTTCCATTCAAATATCATTAGAAATTTTTTTTTAAAAAATTAGAAAACACAAACACCCTGTAGCTCTGTAACGAAGCATTTTCGGACGAATGTTTATAGGAAGTTTTCTTGTTATTTCAAAGCAGGAAAACTTATCACATTTGTTTTTGTCAATAAAAATGCAAAACCTGGCTTGACCATAGTCTCAAAATAAAATGTATTCTTTATTTCAAATCCAAATATCTCGACAATGGTTGCACGTACCGACTTTCAACAGGTATACTTTTTCTGTATGAAAATATTGAGGAAATCTGTTTTTTTATTTAAAAATATAATACAGGTAAGTTCAAAAAGAAAAAACCAAACCTCAACACCCTGTATTTTTTTAACGACCAGCATTCGCCACCACATTCATTAGACAAATCTTCTTATTTTCATTCATATTATCACCTGCTGCTCTATGGCGGATAAGTTATGGGACACCCTGTATAAACTCACCATTATTTTCAATGCCCAATAGGATACAAATTATGAAAATTAGGGGTTTCCATTTAAAAAAAAAATGATTTTTGGCAGTTTTCTCAATTTAATTTTTGATCTTATTTTTGGGCCAACCTGTAATGATACTACCCTCATAAGCAAAAAAACAGTAATCCACAATTTCACGCAAAATGAGTTATTGAAATCGGCGCCTTCTACTGGCGATTCTGAACACATCTCAAAGAAATTTGAAGTATAGAATATGTATTTGAGGTTTTTCAGCACAAAATAGGTTACTGTGAATGCCACTTTGTGGGCATTTCATGAGATAAAACGCAGTAATATAACGAACAGCATTAGATTAGTCGACCACTTACTGTTTTCTTGCCTATGAAGAATGATTTACTGTTTTCATACTTATGAATCTGTCAGTTAATGTCACTATACTGCCGTTATAATGAGAAACGCAGTAAGTCGATTTTCACCGTTTTCGGGATTTTTGTCAGAATCCCAGTATACTAGATTATTTTCTTCTTATTTCTTAAAGGTATCAAGATTGTGTCACGGTATGCTCATCAAAAAACGCAGTATGTCCATGTTCATAACAAGATACGCAATGAAACGTTTCTATTTTTTTTTCTAGTTTGTACCTTGACCAAACAAATAAATTATAAAAATTCAAAATATCATTTAAATTTAAGAAGTTATGGCATTTTGAATATTTTCTACGTTTTCCACGTTATGAAATTAAATTGAAAGCTAATATTCAAAATGCCATAACTTCTTAAATTGAAATGATATTTTGATTTTTTATAATTTATTTGTTTGGTCAAGGTACCTTATTCTGGTAATTTGATTCAAAACTTAACTATAGTTAATAAATATTCTCAAAAAATTGATATAAAGATTGTTTTTCACAATGGAACCTAATTACGGGACATCAAAGGCTACTAAGCAGAATCGAGTAACTTTAGTAACTGCATTTTTTCTTAGCTTTGTAGAACTTTGTATCAAACATTTAATAGAAAGTTCTAAGGTACTAACAAGAAACGCATTTTCGGCCACAAAATATTATGAAAATACTAAACTATCACAAAAACCTGTTTAATAAATTCATAAGACACTATACTTCGCGATGAAATCACTAAATGCCAAAAAGATATTTACTTTAACGAAAAACACGCTCTAAACTTTGAGGTCGTTTTTCTCACAACTACAATTCCGGAAGTTACTGCGTTTGGCAGGAAAGTTATCAAAATATAGTGAAACATCTTTTAAAATAGGTCCCTTGCAACAAGAAATTCAATACAAATCTAACAATAAAGGCTTTCTTATACATTTACATTTAAATAGGAACCTGCAAACGTCATTTTTTGACAAAGAATCAAAAAATGTAACAATATACAGGGTGCCACAGATTCTAGTACATGCATGGGGATCTCAGTTATTATAAGAGATACAGGGTCGGTTAAATGCTTGCAAAGTTGCGCATTTTTATGCTCAACAAAATGCCGTTTTGAAATTTTGAAAAAACGTTATTATTATTTCCTGAGTTTATTTGAGAAGATATTGTAATAGTTATTTACGTTACTAAGGCGGTAAATGACTCACATTCGTACCATGAGATGGCGCCAGCCAGACCATGTAACAACTTATGTTTGTCCTATCTGATATACCTTACCAACCGTTTATGTTGAGTGAACAAGTTGCAAAATGCACCAAATTTTGCATAAAAGCGCAAATCGGCGGAAAGGTATCAAAAGGAGTTTGAGGCTTTCTGCGAATGGCGCAAAATCTTCCGTGTAGATGAGACAGTGGACAAAAATATCGTGTTTGGCGCCAGCCAAACCGTGTTACCACGGAGATGCAATTTCACAGTCTTTGATGTTGCAAAATGTCATTTTTGGAGTAGTCAAGTAATTTTTTTTACAGTCTCTGATGATGTAAAGTATCATTTACCGGACTGGTTTTGGGTCCGGTAAATGATACTTTACACTTTCTCGTTGCCACTTTTTCTCCTCTACAAGATGGCTGTATCAAATTGAAAATCTGAAGTTCTGACGTTTCGTCTTTGAGCGGCCATCATCAAGTTCATATTTTTAAATACGGACCTGGATTTTATTTTCAGTTATCTTTTGACGTCCTTGAGGCATTGAGAAAATTAGATGATGGTGTTCAATGAGTTGCCTTAGCAACGTCAATATTTTCAATTATTTTTCACCTATTATTTTTATTTTTAATATTTTGTTGAGATGGCAATATTCTTGAACTCCTGCAGAAATTGATTTAGTTTTTTATATTTGTTTTTCCATGTCATTTGTGGAATTAATTTAATTTCATCAACTGTAACGTTATTGGATGTTATTTCGATTTTGATTCGGTCAATTAGGCTTGTTTAGTTGTGGAGGTTCTCTCATAAGAATAACGTGTCGAATAAAGATGCATTTATGAACCAAACGATGAGTTAGGGAGGAATGGGTTGCCTAACTAATTCTCTCTGGTATTATTTTTTAAATGAGTATTTTTTTCGACGGTTGCGATACCTCAATTCATTAAGGACGTCAAAAGATGATTAAAAATAAAATACAAAATCCAGATCCGTATTTAAAAAAATGAACTTGATGATGGCCGCTCAAAGACGAAACGTCAGATTTTCAATCTGATACCGCCATCATGTAGAGGAGAAAAGTGGCAATGAGAAAGTGTAATTCATTTTACAATATCTTCCCAAATAAACTTAGGAAATAATAATAACGTTTTTGCGAAATTTTGGTTTTTTTCGAATATCTTCGGAAGTAGTCGGAATTTCTCAAATTTCAAAACGGCATTTTGTTGAGCATAAAAATGCGCAACTTTGCAACCATCTAACCGACCCTGTATCTCTTATAATAACTAAGATCCACATGCATGCACTCGAATCTGTGACACCCTGTATAGCGTGTTCCATTTGAAACAAGCGAGTTGACACCCACTTCCGGTATAACCGGAAGTCGCGCAACGTTACTATTATTGCATTTGAAAAGAGCATCTTCGAAAATTCCAAGCCCAAGACTTAAAAAAAAGCAGACCAGACCGGGAAGAGCAAAGTTGAACCAAACCACGAATGTGAATTCGAAATTGAGAAATCGCCAGAATTAACGTTTCTTGGCATGCTTTACACAGGACACCGAAAGGCAACTCGACAACGTTGCGTTCTCTTCACTCATCGATCCACGAATGAACCGTGCCGATCGTTCTTCGGTTGTAAACGGCGCGCCGACTATTCGTTATCATTTGAAGGGTTTAAAAGGCCGCTTGGCGAACTTAAACGCTAGTTTATGCCCTTGAAAATCTATGAAATGAAAGAAAAAATACGGGTCTAATATTTCTGATTAAATTTTCAGAATATGCATTAAAAAAAATACCTGCAACGGCCTCATTCGTATTTTTGACTTGTTTTGATAATAAGTCGAATCGTAAAAAATGCAAACGATATAGAATTTCTTTTTTTTTGGGCGGTGACGCTTTCTTGCTAAATAACTGCCAATAGTGCCAATTCTAAATCCAAAGAGGTAGAACGAAAACATCTGTCGAATGCTAAGTTGAATTATTGCCCCAACTTCACGACATACGACGCGACGATTCAAGGTCCGTGTTGCTCGGGACGACTCTTGCGATTATCGTTGAATCCAAATCGTGCAACGATAATCGTTGAATACCAATAATTTCACCTATTGACCTGTGGTGCTACGGACGCGTCTTAAAATTGTTTTTTTTTGTCAACGTCATTTTTGTAAAACACTCTAGTTCATTGGAAGATTTATTACCATAAAAACGTGGTTTTTATCATTTTCCCCATAAAAAAGCCCAATATAAAAAATGTTAACAAATTTAATATACAATTTGTGTCTCTTGAATTCATCTAGATGCCCAATCAAGCCAAAATTCGAAATATTCCCAATCCGTCCCCAACTTTTGAACCGAATTGACATAAACGAGGTCAATTGTGTATTCTCCTCAAAGGGAGTGATACTGCTGGTTCAAAAAAAAAGTTTAATTTTTGTCCTTTTTTCAAACGTGACAATAACTAATTTTTAAAAAAAATGTCAAGACATAGACCGTCAGATAACGACAGATTTTGCTGACTGATTTTCTCGCTTTAGGGATTTTAACCACTGCAAAGTATGTCAGTGTTGAGCACAAAAAATGAAAATTTAGCGACCGCAAGTGTGCTAGGCATATGGAAAATTAACATTACTTTGCAAAAAAAAGGATTTTTTTTTCATTTTCTCGTTCATGGCATTTTAACACAACAAAAATTACAATATAATGGTGAAAAAAAAGCCATAAGCATTGGACGTGCTTAAAGGGCTGAAATAAGGGTGCCATCTTGTGAAAGAATACTTGACTGCTAATGCATTTTCTCGCTTATGGCAATCGAAAAAATGAATTTTAATATCATAACGAACCCAACAAAAATTTCCCATAGGCCGATTGTATGTTGAAACAAATTTTCCGGTTTGAACATTTTGCAAATTTTTTCTTCCTATACCGGCAAATTTTCTCGTTAACAAAATGAAAAGCAATAAAATTGTCTCAATCCAAACTCTGTTATAAAAAAAAACGTAAGTCTAGCTCGTGCTTATCATAGTCTATGAAGCTACTCAACTTGCAGGAAAATCGGATAAAAAAAGCCATAAGTCGGAAACATGATATCGACGTTTTATTTAAATAAATACATACAATCATTTGAAAATGATGCTGTGAGAAAATTGAAAAAATCTGTTTTTTTTAAGTCTAGGACATCACAGCAACAGAACGACTCTGTGAATGAAAATTCAAAACCCCTCAAAAAGTTTAGTCAATAAGAAATGCTGATAAGTACCGAATACTGCCACTTATTGGTATAGGTAAAAATAGCATTAATTACACATTATTCTATTTCTATATTCTATCTATCAATCATTCCAGATTCAGACGATGAATCATTATTTAGCGAGAGTTTCCACGAATAAAGCATATTATTTTTTATCCTTCAAGAATATTTTTTTTTTAGTATGATGTAGAAATTGAATAAATCGAATGTATCCTTTATTTATTATTATTCTTTGGTCAACATTTTATACGACCCAAGTACATGACTTTTTTTTTCCACATATTTTAATTACACTTAACCTATTTTTGTCAAACTAAACTTGACATTTCAATAAAAATTCTGTTGCCTGTCAATTCAACGAAAAAGACTGCATGACTGCATGATTTTTGAGTTAAATCAAATTAAATTGCTAAGTTTAGAACATGATAACTTGAGTATAATTCGGTAAGACAATTTAATGAATACGTAAATCCCTAAAATAAAAAAAATACGCTTTTAAAAGTTCCGTTTTGTGACTGGAAAAAACATTGCTGCTCATGGTAATTTTGGATACATAATTGTCACTCTCAATAAAAATATTTAATTAAATAAGTTCTGCCTGTATCCTGTATTTGACATTATTATCATGCATCCGCCTTATGGCTTCTAAGAATACAGCTTGCAATGTACACGCCAAATCCCATTAAGAAATAAGCAATTTGTTTCCAATTATTGTTTCGCAGCAGTATTTTCAAATAATTTTATAATATATTACGTTTTTTTTCAGACGGAACATAGGGATTCTCATGTTAAATTTTCAATCCCATGTTAGCAGTAGTTCCATTCAAATGACACAGCTGAAACTTACAGTGGATAAACTTTGGAGTTCAGAGATTATTCACTAGTTAGTACAGAATAACTTGAAAAAAAAATTGAGAAAATGCTTTTATCAATACGCGATGTTTTTGAAAACGGTAGAATTTGGTAGCTCTTGTGACATTTGGTTCTGTATTGTGTCAGTTTGAAATCAGTGTTTGTGTTTAATTTGGACTTCTTTGGACTATATTTTTGGGTGTATTACATATATCGTGTGTCCCGTTAGTGCGTATTTGATTAGCCGAGTGGAAAATGAGCTTTAGAGGTTATTGGAAAATAATAGTTTTTTACATGCCTTGTATAAGCCACTGTCAACCAATAACTTCATTGTCAAATTGTAATTACATCTATTTCTAATAGTATACCTAATACAATTACAAAAATTTAACATTATTTCTTGGATGAACTGTTCAAAGTGCTCCCTATTCACTGACAATATCCTAAACGGTTATGAAAATTAAAATGACATTTTTTTAGTCCGGAAAACTTACTTCAACAGCCGATGGGCTTATGGGATTTTTTTTTCGGGTTCCTTATGTTACCAAAATTCATTCTGTCGATTGTCATAAGCGAGAAAATGCATTAGCAGTCAAGTATTCTTTTACAAGATGGCACCCTTATTTCAACCCTTTAAGCACATCTAATCCTCATGGCTTTTTTGTTCACAATTAAATTGTAATATTTGTTGATATGTTAAAATGCCATAAAAGAAAATGAAAAAAAAAATCTTTTTTTTTTGCAGAAGGAATGGTTATTTTCCATATGCCTAGCACACTTGCGGTCGCTAAATTTTCATTTTTTGTGCTCAACACTGACATACTTTTCAGTGGTTAAAATCCCTAAGGAGTAAAATCAGTCAGCAAAATCTGTCGTTATCTGACGGTCTAACACGTAAACTGACTGACAAATGTATTAAAGTTTTTAAATGCACTATTGCTTCTTTGAAAAATGATGCATGATCAGAATTTCATAAAATTTAAGGCCGATCCGTTAGTTTCTTTCTATAAGTGCACGTCATATTTTCAATCACAAGTGAAAAGCGAATTTTGAAAGTCCCGCCTATAACCTCTGTCAGCTACGAATTTCAAAAGTCCCGCTTATAACCTGTCATGTGCCACGTCAGTGTATGAACCTACAGCGCCCCTCACCTTAGTTCGCACAACTAAAAACTTGGATCACCTTAAGTCCATGGCAGATACAGTTCTAAGGGGAGTGTTTTCTGCACCCCAGAGAAGTCCACACCTCATGATGTAGGCTGCGCGGCGAGAAAATAAGGTCGTTATCACCATAGGAGAAGACATATGATTATTAATAGAATACTATCTTTATTGACATTTTTTTCCCTTTGCAACTGAATATAAACCATAGAGAAAGTCTCTGTGACTAAACCATTATTTATCGAGTCGTCTCTTATAATTACCCTTCGACCATAAAATTATAAAATTTCATGGTCGAAGTATAAACCCTGGTATAAACCGGACAACGAAACGCCGCTGAATCATCCGGTTGCTAGGATACGACAGACGCTTTTCACTGCGCATCCAAACGCCTAGCCTTGTGGCCTTCTCTTATGTGTTGAACTCCACCTTTATTCTTGTGAAACGATAAATAGGGGATTTTGCGTTTAAAAACTCAACACTTAGTATTCAAGATTGAGAGAAATATTTAAATACTATTTACGTCCATATTTTTTCAAGGTGTGCAAACTGCTTTAAAGCAGCTTCATTTTTCTGCTGTTGGAACACAAGTTACTGCGACTATCCCTGCCAACAAATGCACTGGCCTCAACATATGAATTCTTGTACACAAAGTAATCAGACGACTCAACTCAGACCAGTTCAGGGTCAACCACTTATTCTGAGACCTGCAAATCCGCCACCAAGAGGAGCTCTAGGGGTGAGTTGGACAATTAGATTTGTGCATTTGAGTCAGTCGATGATTGATGGAAACGGTCACTAGTGTTTGATATTTATAATAATTATTATTTTTTTCGTGTCCATGTTCGTGTTACAATCATATCTGTATGATAGTGACTGGTTTAGAATAATTATGAATTAATTAGTTAGAGAGTGCATTTATTCAAACTATATTTTTGTCACTTCCAGATACCTATGTCAAACAATCTCATTCGAGTGATTAAGAGTAAAGATGAACTAGAAAAGTATATCACTACAATTCAAAACATGATATTTCAACAATAATGTACAGTTGCAGATTCAATTCCTCAACCATTCAATCATTTCTACAAAGTCTATTCTTCAAAATATCTCCTATTTTAAGCAGGCTTAATAACGGTTATCTCTAAGCAGCAGTGATTATCTGATTCTCTACATTAATAAGTTATGGAGAATAAGATAACCTATGTTGCTTATATTCCTTTTTATCTTTTTATCTACATGAACATGGACTTGATTCTCTTTTTTTTCTGGCTAGTCTTGCTCGTTACATTTATCAACAAGTTTCAGTAAAGTTTGATAAGAAAATAAAACCTTAGTTTGTTAGCTTTTTTATTGTATGATAATGTATATATGTGGTATTCACCTCTTTTATGTAATAAATAGACATTTGTGAAAAGTCAGTTGACCGTCATTACACTATTTTACAGCCAAAAATTATTGGGAAACCAATGCCAAAGGTGTATATGAATCGTTGCAATGTGGCAGCACCAAAAACTGTAAGGGTACAGGTATGAAAATTTCTATCTTAGCACGTTAATATAGTTGTGTAGTTATTTCTTTAGTTATGTTTGGCATTGGTTGTCTTTCTACTGTAATCCGTTATTCAATGTTGCACTTATTACTTTGTTCCCGATAACAGTACTTTTGAAATGATGAATTCAATGTTTTAAAACAGATATAATTAATGTGTAAACCATTTTCCCTATGCAAGTCTACAAAAATAAATAAAATAATTTGAATGTTTTGTGAACTATTGATGCTATCAGTAGAAATCCGTTTCTTGAGGTTTTATGAAACTGTGCAATTTTTTTTCAAATGCTCTCATAAAAAATAGACTAGTGCCCAGTTTCTCAACATTTGACACTAACTTATGGATCCGATAAGTTGACATGAATTATGATGTAATATCATTGAGGTTTGGTTGTTTATCGAATCAATAGTCTTTTCAAATAGATATCTTGCTGTTCAGAAACTAGGGGTAGGTGAGAAATCGGGGACCTGGTGCTAAATTCTCCAAAAAATCCGAACACGAATAGTGTAAAAAATCAAATGCATATTCGTATACGGATCAGTTGGAGATTTGAGTATTTAGTTGGCTACTCGATTGTATCGCATATTCGGAAAAATGGTCAAACGTTTGTGCATATCTCGACCAAAATGGGGATGTGCTCTGTTTTCCTGTTGGAAGAATGGACTGGCATATTTTGGACCCGTCACATTCCGTATAGAAGGAACCTCCCACTGTTCCAGGAGCTTTTGATCACCTACACATCCAATTTCTCAAAGCAGACAGTTGTGTCAGATGGCTTCATCTTTGAAAAAAAATGCAATCAGATCTGTACAATTTTTTACGCTGAAGAAATGTCGTGCTTTTCAAGGAAATTATCAATCCATCATGATCCAGCTTATTCATAAAATGAAAACATTCAGTATGATAGCAACGAATATCAGCAGAATAATCAAATGTATTTAAAAAGAATATTCCCGGTGAAAATGTTCATTGGATTTCAACTGATGGCCTTCATTTAACATAGTCATTAATTTTAATTGGAGAGATTAGGACTACCCGAGAGACTACCCATACCAGGAAGATTTTATATGAGTTTAAATAGTTTCAAGATGGTGGTTACAAAACAGCGAGACACGAAGAGCGCTGTATGAAAGAAAGCGACTTATCAAAAAACTCAGTAATATGATCAAACGAGGAAATTCGAAAAAGTAACCGTGAAAAAACTTTTGATTATGTATTAGATAATTTAGTCTCTGTCAGTGACAAAAACATGAAAGATTTTTCGCAAAAACATATTGACATTTTATATTATGAAGGACACAGATACTTAGTAGATAATTTACCTCTCCAACTTTTCTGAGTGCAAGAGCTGATCGATAAGTGAAGAGAATTCTTGTATATATTTTTTTGGTTAGTTTGGGTTAGTTTCTCCATTTATATCATCGTAGCTTAACCATCATTGACTCGAAAATAACACCCATTTGCAAATCACTATGCTTTTAAAGTGGTTTAAAGATGACGAGGTAACATATCTCAAGAACTAATAATCGTGGGAGTTTGGGAAAAAAATCTTTTTTAGGAAATCGGCCAGTGGAATTTACTGGAGATATTTTTCTTCTGCATATTTATATCCAACGCTAGGAGGCGTAATTGCTTTGATTGAATAAAAAAAAAATCATCAAATTTTTGACATGTGCTATTTATCTGATCGTGTGTGTCTCACGTTTGCCAACTCCTTACTCCTACCAGGTAGTCATGAAATCATTGATTTCGGAGGTGTATAAAGGGCGAACTTGAAATAATAGCCTAGTTTACAAGTTGGTCCGCGGACCGATTACTAAATTCGAACTATATCAGAACCAAATATTTGGTTCGAATGATGTAAACAGTTGCGGGCTAAGCTGGTCCGCTCTTGGTTCGGTATTCGTCAGCAGGTGTACCGGACTAAATTTGGTTCGATCTCGATCAAAATTATGAGGCTATGTTGATTGTGATTATTGTGAATTGTGTTGGTTCTGAGTTTCTAAGGCTATCTGAGCGTACCTTACTTATGTTCTTTTTGGTTACGAATTGTGCTGATGAAAAATTTCGACTTGTTTTTGACATTTGACGCGTACTCATTTGGTTCACGCGTTGCAAGACAGTGTAAACTGGCGAGAAGCAAGCATTGGTCCTACCGTACTATCCCCAATAACTTGGTCCTGTCGGACCGAACTAAAAGAGTTATCGGTGTAAACTAGGCTAATGTTTTCAACTTTTTGACGGAAGGTCAAGAGATGCCATTTTTTCTACCCGATCTATCGAAGTCATGGAATGTCCGGATTTTATAGGAAATTTTGTCGACTTCAATTTGATATTTCAAAGTTATTATCAAAAAAGGCTTAGTTTTCGAGTTATATTTAAGAAACTGGAAAAACTGCCGACATTTTAAGGTTTTCTGCAATTTTCACCTGGCGAGATAGCAAACCTCAGATTCGAATCCAGCAGACCAAAAAAACATAGAACCTTCCTTGAAATTGCTGGTTCTTCTGGTTTTTTACACAGCATAATAATTGCAATCAATGATTTCATTATCATTTTTCCACAATTCATATTCTTGAAGACCTACGATTATAATTATATGTTTTCACGTTTTTTTTTACAAATCACTCCAAGTACGTACTTGGAAATTGAAGTTTTTGTAATTCAACATTACTCATTTGGTTCACGCGTTGCAAGACAGTGTAAACGGGCGAGAAGCAAGCATTGGTCCTACCGTACTATCCCCACCAACTTGGTCCTATCGGACCGAACTAAAAGAGTTATCGGTGTAAACTAGGCTAATGTTTTCAACTTTTTGACGGAAGGTCAAGAGATGCCATTTTTTCTACCCGATCTATCGAAGTCATGGAATGTCCAGCGTTTTATAAGAAATTTTGTCGACTTCAATTTGATATTTCATAGTTATTATCAAAAAAGGCTTATTTTTCGAGTTCTACTTAAGAAACTGGAAACAGTGCCGACATTTCAAGGTTTTCTGCAATTTTCACCTGGCGAGATAGCAAACCTCAGATTCGAATCCAGCAGACCAAAAAACATAGAACCAGTGAGAAAAAAACTTCTACATTTTTGTCCTGGAAACGCCGTTTGTGAACCTTGGATTACTGGACTAATTCTCTCCCTCTAGCCAAGGCGGCAAAAACCATAACGACATGAATTAGACAAAAAGTAGTTTACAATGTACATGTCTTCATTTTTAAAATAAGAAACCAACTGTTACCTAAGTATGTCTGTGATAGAACTAAACTTTTTCTTAACATCCATGAACATGATGCCAGGAATAAGCACGACTTTATTTTGAATTATCGTTGAACACCAGTCAGATGCTCAAATCAGTACTGTATAGAAGATTAAATGAATTTAATTAATAACCTGAGGAGATTCAAATATTCAATTAGAGATTATGTTTCAGCCCATATTTAAAATATTGTTTGTTTTTTTCACTTTCTTTTATTTTAATTTTATCTAGCAAACCTTCTTTTCTTAAACTAGACCTTGTTAACAACATTCCGTCAAACTCAAGTGATTCACACTTGAAATCCAATAAGTTGAGCCTCTTCTCCCGTCCACATTTTACGTCTTACGTTTAAAAGACATGAATCAAAAAGATGGCTGATTAAGGTGGCAATAACGGGAGAATATCTATTTCTAAACTTTAGCTCAGTAAAGATGTCGGTTTAAAAAAAAAAAAAAAATCCAAACATAATGATATTTTCAAGAATGCTTGTGGACTGCCTCCTGAGCATACAACCAAAAAATCTGATTCGAAGTCCTGGTACGTTTTGCGCTGAAGAGGTAGTTTCATTAACATTTTTTTAGAGCAAAATGACCTGAATAAAAGCTATAGAGGATCAAGAACTAAACAACTTTGCTCCATATCATTTTATGATAGTTCTTATACTAAACGAGTTACAGCGCATCAAATGACAAAAATAAGCTGAAAAGGAGCAAAAAAAAAATCCTTGATGAAAGTTTCAGAGAGGCAAAGGCTGAACAACTTTTCTTCATAACTTTTTTCATGATCCCTAAAAAAACGTTTTTGAAACCACCCCTGCTGCCAGTGGAATTTTGTCATTTGATGCGCTGTAATTCATCAAGTGTTACAGCTGTCGAAAAATTGTATAAGGCAAAGTTGTTCAGTTTTTGATCCCCTATTACTTTTATTCAGGTCATTTCACTTTCAAAAGATGTTTGGGAAACCACCTCTTCAGCGCAAAACGTACCAGGACTTCGAGTCAGATTTTTGGGTTGGATGCTCAGGAAGCAGTCCACAAGCATCACTGAAAATATCATTTTGTTTGAAATTTTTTTTTGGCGACCTCTATAGGCCGACGACAACTTCACTGGGCTACTTATATTGAAAAACATCCTTTTTTATTTGATCAAAGCAATTACGCCCACTAGCGGTAATATATCAATGGTCTACGAAGTGCATTTTCTGAGTTTAGACATCTCAGAAAGAATGGGACATACGGTAACAGCAGAATCCTCACACAAAAATATTGCGATCGCCCTAAACATGTCTATCCCGAAAGTTCATATTGACAGAGATACGGTGTGTCAAAGTTGAATTTTTTCAAATAACTTTCTAAATAATCAAGTTATATTGATGAAATTTGGTATATTATTATGGGGGTTGTTTTACATGCAAAATTCATATCTGGACTTGGTATGGCGCTCACATGTAGGGGGCGCCACTTACACATCTTCCCAATCATTCAAATAGTCATAACTTTTTTGTACGCACTCGAACATTTTTTTTTAAGTTTTTACTATTTGAATGAGTTAAAAAGTGTGTGAGTGGCGCCTTCTACAAGTAAGAGCAATTCCGTGCTCTGATTTGAATTTTGCATGTCAAACAACCCCCATATACCTAATTTCATCAATATTACATTATTATTTCGATACAACTTTGACACCCTATATCTCTGTTACTATCAGCTTTCGAGATGGAAGATAGATAGTGAAATTGAGGTTACAACAAGATTATTTGTTCAAATTCCGGTGCAAATATGTCAAATGAGTTTAAACTCGGTTTAAAATAACTCATGTTGTTTTTTTCTTCAAACAAACAAGAATTATATTGCAAAAT
Source organism: Orchestes rusci (assembly GCA_958502075.1). Lineage (NCBI taxonomy): Eukaryota > Metazoa > Arthropoda > Insecta > Coleoptera > Curculionidae > Orchestes > Orchestes rusci. Next base: position 52,854,122 of record OY293304.1, read on the forward strand.
GTAGTACAATTATTCGTATCAAACAAAAACTTGTATATCGCAAATGTAGCATTTCAGATTATTTTTCAAAATGTTTGGTACATTATCGATCAAATATCACAAATGAGCATATTTACGCTCGATCTTCAAAAAGAAGCGTGTGAATCATGGCGAACTTTTAAACATTAAACATCATATAACTCAAAACTAACTTTTTGTCACATTAATTTGTGCACCAGACCATCGATCAGAACTTGCAAAATATTTCCAGCAATTTCTCTTGACCGATTTCCTCAAAAGGATTTTTTTTTCCAAACTCCTACAGCAATTAGTTCCTGAGATGAGCTACCTCTTGACCCTCAATGAATCACCCTGTACAGTACATTGTATTATTTTTTTAACCCAGTTTTTTTTTTCAAATTTTCTTAGACATCATCTGGCGGCTTACTCACTATGATGGAAACCACTCCAGGGCATTATCAACTTATCACAACCAACGCAGTCATGAAACCTGGAAATGTACCCATTAGAGCTGGACCCATATCAGTACCACCGACGTCAATAGCTCCAAGCCCTACTCAGAAATCCGCGAGTAAGTCTTCTATGCGATTCGTTGGCAATATGCCCGTGGCGACGGTATTGGGAGAAGACTCTGATTGAACATCACTAATTTGTGAACTTCTACACTTTTCTGACGTTAAATGTGATATGTCTTCTATATCTGAATAGGCCTGATAAGACAGTTACTTATTGTAGATATTGGTAGATCAACTGATCATCTGTAGAATTTGGATTTATTCACAATTGAAAGAAGCAGATTCATCCTAAAATACAAATTAATTATGCAATATGTAACAAAGTCATGCGAAATAATATTATGACCTTAGAGTTATGAGTGAACTGATGTTGGTCATGAACCTTCCTTTTCTGTGTTAATTTTTAAGAAAACAGTTATTCAGCATTGTGATTCAAAATTTGTTTGGTTAGCAGCTAGATTAAGGAAGTCTCCATTTCCGTTTTTTATAGTTATGATCTAAAGAACTGTTAAGAGTTATTTTCTCCTCCCAAACTCAAATAAATCTCAATTTTGTACGTTTGGTGTGATACTATAAGACATGTCTGATTCTGTCATTGGATGATAAATATGTTTACGAATCAGAACTTCACACAGTCTACATCATCAACAGGAAATACTCACCTTACAAGTAAACTTGTTTTTTTCTTTTTTCAGTGATTTATGTCCAATCATCGATCATTATTTTATGTGAGCATATAACTCATTGTCAATAATCTTTTTTCCAACAAAAATGAATTCTGAACAATTAAAAAAAAAATGTTTAGAAATATGTACATTATCAAGGGAAACTGGATAAATGGAGTAAACGATCGGAACTACCTAAAATGAATTAAATCGAGCTTCATATACACTTTGTTTTCCAATAAACAATTTACCAGAATTTCTTTTAATTTCCATTTTTATCGTGTATAAATTAAGTTCGCTTTTGTATATATTTATTGATAAACAATCTCTTCATAGCTGAGGATAACACTACTAGTTTCAAATATGTTTTAGTTTTGACATCTTATCTTTAGATTTCGGTCATGTATTTTTTTACATAAGAGGTATGTAATATAAAGGTTCTTCAAAAAGATTTGTTTCTTTTAAGAGTTATTAGTCAAACCGAAAGTCTAAAAATTTAATTTGTGATAAAAAAGGTTTGTATCTGCGGTTTTCGAAAAAATCCATTTGAATTTGTTTCCGTTCATATTCAGACGTATAAATTGACTCAATGACAAGAAAATATAACCCTTTCGCTGCTCAAGCCTGATGTATTCGCAAATATTGATTTGCTTCCTCAATGCTCGATACTTTTATACAGGGTTTCCCGAAATTGAACGTGAATATTTCAAGCACGTATTTAGCGTTTTTTACGCCCCAAAGTAGATATAAAACGTTAAATAAACTACTATCCATAAAGTCTTCTTTTCAAGATACAGGGTGTTAAAGGTGAACCTGATGATGGTTTTTCGTACAAATTTTAGATACCTGTCAAGATAATAATTGAATAGAATGTTGTACAGTAACCAACCTTTCCAGGGTCTTCTTAATTAACGGAAATCTAGGGCCGATATTTCAATGACACCTTCAGGCCCGGTTGTACATGGTTTTTCTTTATACAGTGTGGTCACTCAAGTGTGCAACATATGGGATTTTTTTTAAATCAACTGCACAACCAAAATACAAATATTGCCGAAAGTTGGTGCATGTTCGATAATCATATTAGGTGCACTTAGATTGGTGGCAAGTTGCAAGTCAAACAGCATACAGGGTAGGCCAAAAAATATAAAAATTGTACAAGAGTAGAGTACCCTTATTTCAAAAAATTCGTCAAAATGTTAAAAAGAAAAGTTCTTTAGAATTAAAAGTTATGCCTAAATACCAAATCATGGCTTCCTTAGAATGTTTGAACATCTAATTACTTCCTAAAAAAAAATTCTCTTTAATATTTACCCTGAACAGTTTCCTAAATTATTCAAAAACAAATCAATTTCGCATAACTTAGTTCAAATTTGAGCATATTTAGAAAATTTATCTGAATTTTATTTTTTTTAGGGAATCACAAGCTTCATGTTTGTTGCGACGATATTGAACACAACTTTAAAATATCGCAAACATTCTTTTTCACATGGTAAAACATTATTAATGATAATTTGCATATTCAAAAACTCGCACATAAAGTGATTTTTTTCAAGTGAATTTTGTGATTCCCTGAAAAATTTGAAATTGAGGTAAATTTTCTAAATATGCTTAAATTTGAACCAAGTTTTGCGAAATTGATTTGTTTTTGAATAATTAATGAAACTGTTTAGGGTGAATATAAAAGAAATTTTTTTTTTTGGAAAATGATTAAATGTTTAAGAAATTTTTTTTTTTTTTTTTAGGAGGCCATGATTTGGTATTTAGGCATAACTTTTAATTCTAAACAACTTTTCTTGATAACATTTTGCCGAATTTTCGGAAACAAGGGTACTTTACTCTTGTAAAATTTTCATATTTCTTGGCCTACCCTGTATGCTGTTTGACTTGCAACCATTCTGAGTGCACCTAATATGATTATCGAACATGCACCAACTTTCGGCAGTATTTGTATTTTGGTTTTTCAGTTAATAAAAAAAATCCCATTTGTTGCACACTTGAGTGACCACACTGTATTTTGACACCCCCCTTATGTTTTTTAATTGACGTTTCTTGAAAAAGCGCCTCGAGTAAAATCTTGATGGTTTCAAGTGAATTTTCCAAAAAACTATTTCGCCTATACAGGGTGCCTCAGAAAGTCTGGGCGTGGTCCAACTTTCTTATTTCAAATGAGAACCCCACTGTTTTATTCGATTTTTATATTCTCCAAAATATTCTAAATATTTTCTATGTAGCATACCCTATACCTAAATTTGACGTATAAAAAGATATTGACCTTGAAAAAGTTAATTGCTAAAATCAGGTGAACATACTGGCATCAAACTGTATGCATTTTTGTTATTTTGATAGTATATTCGAAGAATATCACATTTTGTCTTATCTGTGTGAGGAATCTTCAACGACGCTGCCAAAAAATCTATCAGACATTAAAACAATCACGGTAACCAGGCACTTTTTCGAGGTCAATATCTTTTTATACGTCAATTTCAGCTATAGGGTATGATACATAGAAAATATTTGAAATTTTTAGGAGAATATAAAAATCGAATAAAAAACTAGGGTTCTCATTTGAAATAAGAAAGTTTGACCACGCCCAGACTTTCTGAGGCACCCTGTATATGCGGAATAAAGTTTTTTGAAAAATTTACTTGAAACCATCAAACTTTCATTCGAGACGCTTTTTTCAGAAGTGTCAAATAAAAAAAAATATGGGGGGTGTCAATATTCAATATTTATTCATTGAATGCCGATACTTAAGGGTGATAATCCTTGGATGATTTTAAGATGAGAAGTTCATATGGACATAGGTCCGCAAGAGCCTAGATTTTAAGATACAGGGTGTTGAAATTTAAACAAAAACTTTTTTTTTATCATTACTTTCATACTATTCCAGGTATCTTTTTGAAATCTGGTACACGTCTTCTATGCATCAATATGTATGGGCATGTTAGAGAGGGAGCCACCGATTTAAAAATATTGGAAGACACAGCAGGGTGTCAATGCAATTAGGTAGACTTTTTTATTTCAAGCGAAAACCATGCGCCGGACGAAAAAAAATCAAGAGAACAAATTAGCTCAGCAATAAATAGAGATTTCAAAAATAATTTTTATTTTGAAAGGAAGCGGTGGCGTACAAGTTTTTTCTCCAAAAATATTGAGTGTAAAACCCGTTCGGGCGCCACTGGTAAAAATAATAAAATTATTTGTACATCACAAAATGCATATTGATGCATAGAAGACGTGTACCAAATTTCATAAAGATATCTGGAATAGTATCAAAGTAATTATAAAAAAATCATTTATTTTTTCAAATTTCAACACCCTGTATCTTGGAAATTAGGCTCTTGCGGAACTTTGTCCATATGAACTTTTTGTCTTAAAATCATTCAAGGATTAACATCCTTGAGTATCGGCATTTAATTAATAAACACCCTGTACAGGGTGTCCCAACGATAGAGTAAAGTAGGTTTTATCATATAGGATATGAAAAATATCAATATCAATATGCGTCACAGGTTAGGGGTGTAAATAGCGCACATTCTGAAAATATTTGGAAACATACAAGGTGCGTCACAAAAGTATGGCGTGTAAAAGTATGATTTTTTTAAATAGAATGCCCTGTTTTTGATTTTATTTCTGGATTTTATGTGTCACTATGAACATTTTTTGTTATATAATATATGGGTCTAAATTTGATAGTTTTTGAATTATTCGAATTTAACGAAAAAATTTTGCATTTTAATGATATTGAAAAATGATTGTTTTCTCCGTTATTTAAGATATTACACTCTTGAGATTTGGTAGGGATAAGGACTAGTGTCATATCAATGCTTGAACCGGAGATATTCGCTATTTGCTTTACAGCGTTGTACTATAGTCCAAACTTTCCGATTTTCAAAATAAAAAAAAAACATTTTTTTCAAATGATACACCCCTCTTATTATTACGGTAGTGGATTGAGTATTTGAAAACCTATCATTTTTGCAAATAATGTCCTATACCTATCTTTCATGGTTATCGAGAAATTCCGAATTTTCTAAATCGCCACCTTGTGTTTTGCAATAAAACGATAAACTATGCCAAGTTTCAAGTTATTATTCAAAGGTAATAATAATATTCAAATTGTTAATCGATATTTTGTCTTAATATATGTTCAAAAAGGTGACCTCCCTGTTGAATGCACAGATTCAGTCTTCTTTGAAGATTCAGCCTGACTTCTGATAACATCAAAGGCGTCACTGAATGACAAACGTCCCGTATTCTATTTTTCATATCTTCCATGGTGGTTGGCTTGGTAAAGTATACTCGGTCTTTTATGAATCCCCATAAAAAAAAATCGAGGGGAGTCAAGTCGCATGATCTCGGTGGCCACGGAATAGAACCTCCACGTCCTATCGATTTTCCTGGGAATTGCATATCCAAAAATGCCCGTACATCACGATGGTAATGTGGAGGTGCACCATCCTGTTGCAGCCACATATTTGCCCGTTCGACTAAATTGATATCTTCAAGTAGCAGAGGCATTTCTTCACGCAAGAAATTCAAATAGTTGCGACCCCATAAATGTGCATCAAAAAAGAAGAGACCAATGATTTGGTTATGGTGGATGCCACACCATACATTTATTGACCAATAATTTCGATGTTGGACTTCTCGTAGCCAAAATGGATTTTCAGTCGCATAATAGTGCATATTATGCCTGTTTACAGCCCCGTTGCTTCTAAATGTCGCCTCATCGGAGAACATAATTTTGCACACAAAGTTGTTATCCAACTGAATTCGTTGATTCGTTTTTCAAAATCTCTTTCCAGCAATTCTTGATGAAGATGAATATGGTAAGGCTGGTATTTGAATTTTTTTGTTGTCCGATTCACAGTGGATTTTGAAGTGTTGCATATAGTTGATAATGCCCTACTACTTACATGGGGATTTTCTTCAATATGTAACAAAATATCTAGTTCTTTTTCTTCGTTTGCTGCGTTCTTGTTAACAACTTTACGTTTCGTGTATGAAACACTTCCACTGGAATCAAACCTTTCCATCACATTTCGAAAACAGAGAGTAGTGGGTAGCCGCCGTTCGGGATATTTTGTTCGGTAAATTCTTTGAGCCAGTAGAGGGTTTCTCTCGGCTTCCCCCAATACATAGATCATGTCAATCAAATCATTCAGTGGATAGTCCATAGCCAAAAATATGGATCAAAAAGAAAGGATTAATTTTTACTTTTGTCAACAATAATTTTTGTTTTTTCCATGGCAACGGCCGGTGATCGCCATACATTCCATATAATATGACCGAACGATTTGGAAAATTCGAATTTTCTCGATAACTATTGAAGATAGGTATAGGACATTATTAGCAAAAATGATAGGTTTTCAAATACCCAATTCACTATAGTAACAATAAAAGGGGTGTACCATTTGAAAAAAAAAAAATTTTTTATTTTGAAAATCGAAAAATTTGGACCATTATAAAAAACACCCTGTATAACAAATAGCGAATATTTTCTGTGGAAGCTTTGATATGACTCTAGTCCTTATCCCCACCAAATCTCAAGAGTGTAATGTCTTAAATGAGGGAGAAAACAGTCATTTTCCAATATCATGAAAATGCAAAATTTTCCGTTAATTTCGAATAATTCAAAAACTATCAAATTTAGACCCATATATTATAGAACAAAAAATGTTTGGGACACCCTGTATAAAGAAAAACCCTCTACAAGTTCAGCTCAACGTTGAACTGGGTTCAAAAATGCACAGTACATTGTACAGGGTGTTTCCGTATATTTCGTCTGCAGTTTAACTGGCTTATTATGCAAGAAAGATAGGGACCTTGAATACAAAGTTGGTAGGTATTAACATGAACCGCCAGAAAAAAATATTTTTTCGTATACCGGGTGCACGAGAAAAGTGTGGCAGACACAACTTGCATTTTTTAAATGTAACACCCAATATATTATTTCATAATCAGATAGACATTATTTTTCTGATCTCAAAAATATACAACATGTTGGCATTCCTTCCAGCCGTTTTCAAAATAGGTGTGTTTGTTATCCTCCACTAGTGCACACGAAACTGCACTTTTCTACCATGCGGCGTTTGTTATGCTGTTTGTGCAAGTAGTGTCGAGTGTTTGTTATATTAGGGTAGGTTGCCTATTACTGCACTCGCTACCCCAGGTCAAGAGGAGGTGTGACACGTGCAGCGTAGTGTAGAATAGGGTAGGGAGCTTATTTCGTGTCTTTTGTAAACAAACCATGTCTTAAAACCTGACTTATAATGAAGATAAACGAACAAAAAGGAAAATTTGTAGGGAAGAATCAGTGTATATCTTATCAAATGAATTGAAATGTGTGATGACAACAGTGAAAGTGAATGTAAACAGTCATACGATAAAGACTCCGATCAAACATATGAAATCGTTTCATCCACTCAAGAGATACAATTAGAAAGATGCGAAACTGGTAAGCTTTGTATCCATTTATATTTTTTATTCTTATTCAATTTCTTTTTCTGCGTAGATTTGTAGTTCGCAACACTTCTCATAAACTCTCAAAAATCAACATAAGCAACAATCTCGATCATGATTCCAAGCCAAGCTGCAGTGGCTTATCTGGTAGAGCGGTGCTAGCCTGAATCCAACCCAACCCAAAACTGTTGATAGAGTATTAACTAAATTGTAGATATCAAGATAATTCGTTGAATAAAGCTCTGCCAATGCGAAAATGCTTTTTGAATCCAATATCCGCATAGGCAGGTACCAAAAGCACTACGTCTCAAAAAACTCTCTGTAGACAGTTTTGCTTCTTCTGCGGTAAAGTGTATTAAAAATATTATTACGATTAAGCTGTCTTCAAAATCAGAACTTCTAGATGAGATTCATCATTATCGTCGCAAACTTCAGACAATAATATAGTCTCAAGTCCATAATACTTTATTTTACTATACAAATCATCCATCCTTCACACAGTTGTTTGTTTTGTTTGATAATTTTTTAGGTTAGAATATCTGCAGAATCTGCACAAACGCGTTTGTTGAATCTCCTTTACACTGACAGCCATGACTTACACCAGCAGTCTGCACTACCCTACCCTACACCAAAATAACAAACACACCTTATATTTAAGTTTTAAAGTTGGTTTTTTGGTATTGCCAAATTTAGTATCTATGACTACAATAATTTTTTGAACATTTGTATTAATTTTTAATCCTTCCAATAATCTAAAACAACGAATAAAACAAGTGAATACATTAAATTATTAATAAATTGATATCATAAAATGCATTTACGAAAATGTGTTGTCAATAATGGCGGGTATATTCAATAATATCACTTTATTAATAATTATAATAATAATAATAACAATTATAATAATATTAATAATTGAATATGCCCGCCATCATTAACAACACATTTTCTCAAATGCATTTTATGATATCAATTTATTAATAATAAAATGTATTCACTTGTTATATCCGTTGTTTTAGATTATTGGAAGGATAAAAATTGATAAATAATGTTCAAACAATTATTGTACTCATAGATACTAAATTTGGCGATACCAAAAAACCAACTTTAAAACTTCAATATTTTAAAAACGGCTGGAAGGAATGCCTACATGTTGTATATTTTTGAGATCAGAAAAATAATGTCTATTTGATTATAAAATAATATAAAGGGTGTTCCATTAAAAAAAATGCAAGTTGTTTCTGCCACACTTTTCTCGTGCACCCGGAATTCGAAAAAAAAATTTTCTGGCGGTTCATGTTAATACCTACCAACTTTGTATTTAGAGGCCCTATCTATCTTGCATAATAAGCGAGTTAGTCTGCAGACGAAATATACGGAAACACCCTCTGTACCTTAATCATGAATGAACATTGAAATATCGGCCCTTAGTATTGTTTTACCTTCATGGGTAGGTGATACAGGGGGACGGGCTTTGGAAAAATTTGCCCGACATTTCGTTTTGTTGATTTTCAGTCTTGCTACACAATTTCAAAATCTACAGTTGTCTACATGGAAAAAGTACTCTCCTCATACCCCTATGAGACTCACCATTTTCGAGAATAATTCTTTTGAAAATCATAAATATTACAAACAAAACTACGTAACCAAAATTTTCAGCGAAAGCACGGATTCACCTGTGACAGCCCAAGACTTTTTTCACCGAAATCAGTGTGTAAAAACATTTTTCAAATGCATTTTTCTCGAAAATGGTGCGTCTCAGCGAGTTACGTGAAGAGTACCCCAATTGTGTAGGAAACTTCGGATTTTCAAAATTTTTAGGCAAAGCTACTGAAAATCAACCACAAAATATCGAACCCATCCTATATATCCAACTCATGAAGGTAATAATACAATACTGTGCATTCGTTCCATTAGAGAGTGTAAAAAGTTTAGTAGCTTTACAAAATTGTACCCAATTATCTTGATAAGTATTTTCAAAAAACCGTCAACAGTTATAGGAAATTTTGGGGCGAAGAATACGTGGTTGAAATATTGACGTCTTATTTTGGGACACCCTGTAAACCCAAGAGTTTATTTTTATTTTGGGCGCTTGAATAGAATATTTACGCTATCGTAGGCGCTCACAATAACAGGCATCGGACAATGAATTGACCAATTGCGAATTGACCATATCATGTGACTTTATTTCACACGTCTTGAGCACTGGGGGTCGTCAAATCTGTACACGTCTTTTTGTAGTCAACACTCATGATACTACGACAAACAGTATCATGGTCAACACTCAGGACGACGAACCAGACAGTCAATTACAAGCAATAGATACCAAGACTGAAAGTGACAGTAGTGAAGTGGATGTAGATCAAACATCAACCCCAAAAAAGTGTCCACTTTTGTTTTCCGCTAAGTAGCTACTTCACCATCCCACATAAAACACTTTGACAAAATGACTTTAAAAAATATAAGTTTTCGTGATATTTTTTTGACTTGTCAGAATGGTATCAAAAAACGATATTATATCGTTTCGCTATAACATCATCAGATGTCATCGTTTTGCTTCAATGTAATAATTTTTGACATCTTAAAATTATTGATAAAGGGAAGGATATATTTTTTTATAACATCTATCTTTTGTTAGTTTTTGATAATATGTTATTGTTGTTGACATTATGTTGAAATATTTCTAACGTAACGTTGTCCATTATGATAAATTGCTTTAGGTGTGTCTGTTATGCTCCACTAGTGCACACTTTTCTACACTACAACAATCAGTGTGGCTTTATTTGTGGAATTTTTGACTGTTTTTTAGGATAGAATATCTTGACTTGGCTAGTTAAGATATTCTATCCTAAAAAACAGACAAACATTTCACAAACAAAGCCACACTGAGTGTTGTGGTGTAGAAAAGTCTGCACTAGTGGAGCATAACAAACACACCCATTATCACAAATCCTGATATTTTTATGGGTACCCCCAAAATTTCATTGCTTTTTTTGTCAAATAGTCTCTGACATACAAAGCGTCAATCACCCCCGTTAACTGTCATTTGTTTTTCTTAAAATGCAAATGTCTTCAAAACGCTCAATGATATGGTCATAGTATATTTAATGGACTGACCTTAATTTTCAAAAGTGAATCTAAATCTGGAATAAAAAATGGGGATTCCCATTTAATAATTTTATTAAGAGTAGTATCGCAACATCTTATTTTTGGACCACTCTGTATTGTATCTACGGCCCCCTCACCCTGTATACAGGGTGCCCAGTCTGATCCGGATATATTCAAAATTTAAATTCTACTAATTAAAATGAACAAGTTTTATTCTATGGACATTTTTTCAACTCTGTTTCGATATACAGTGTGTCCCAGATTCGTTTCTCTATACAGGGATCTTGGCTCCTATTATACCTACATCAAAGGTTAAATGGGGAAAGTTTTAGAGGAAACTTAGTGCATTCGATATTCGGTTCCAGATTTGCGATCGATACATTGGTTTTGAAAATATCGGCGAAAAACGAAAAATGGCGGATTTTGTTTTTTGCCAGTTAATCCGAAACGGCTAATTGGACAGCTATGAAAATGTGAAATTATTTGGACACTTTTTTAAGACGAATAAAATGGTGTGTATGACATGTCTCAATCGTCTTTTATTTTCCCGCAACCCGCCTCAACTTTCATTTTTCTTATGGCCGCCATATTGGATTTTTCGATTTTTGGAAAGAGTGTGAAAACCGGAAGCGATACGAAGCTGGTTGAACCAGAAAAAGCGATACGAAGCTGGTTAAACCAGAAAAAAGTTGCGCATTTTAAAGCCTAACAATATACCGTTTGGAAAGTTTCAAAATTCCGAGTAGTTTCGGGGATATGCCTAAAAAAATTAAATTTGCCGATTTCGTTTTTATTTTTTCAGACGTTATTTAGAGAGATATGAAAAACAAAAGACACTTTCTCATAGCCACTTTTCAAGCTCTACAAAACAGCGTTGAGAGATTATCCGTACGAAGTTTCGTTTCGGAGAAACCACCATCAACTTTATTTTTTCATATGTCGCGTAAAAAAGTATACCCTGTATTAAATAGCATATTATATTTTACTACGAATACAACGATTTATAACACAATATGATTCTGCAATATTTAAATTGGAAAAAATTGGTTTTTATCAAATTCCGGATGTTTTGGTGCGTAGTAGGCGGTGAAATGATGGCGCTGAGAATGGTGTAGTAGGCTATTATTACTCATGTTTCGAAATATCAAATTAAAATAACGCTATTGACGATTTAAAAACTTTATTCAAATACGTAGGTAGGAAGGTAGGTCACTTCATATGTTAATTAATTAAACAAATTAGTCAAGAACTACTTACAAGAAACCCAAAAAATTAATTTAGATTATAGAGAATGTTCGAACAAATTACAGTTATTCTCCAAACACAGATAACACCTTCTTACTTGACCATATTGCTCAAGATTCGAAGCCAATCGTCCGAACATTTTTTTACTGGGTTGTTTTCTCTCTGTATATTTATTTAAATACCTATGACCAGCTTCAACAGCGTTGCTATGGCATAGGATATAACATTTCAACATATCAAACTTTTCCTCAGGTAAAAAATTACCTTCCATTTTGTTACACAAACAAAACTGTGACAACAAGACGCAGAAACACAGTTCAAAAATACTAAGTATGTGTCAATAATATGACAATATAGTAATTTACGTTACTAAGGCGGTAAGTGACTTTTTAAATGACGAGTCGAGATGTTTATGGACGAGGCGACATAGAAGCCGAGTCTGGAATTTCTAGACGAGTAGTTTAATGACATTTAACGGCTGAGTATCGTCCATTGTTTTGTTTCATACTGTGATAATTTTTTATAATCGTTTTAAAGTGCTTTCTTGTCAAACCATACTGGCAGTCCGCCTCACATTCTAACTATGAGATGGCGCCAGCCAAACCATGTCACCACTTGGGTAATAAAAAGGTTTATAATATGTAACCAACATTCTATGTCAAGTTATTGATTAAAATCATGAGGTGGCGACAGCCAAACCATGCTACCAATGCAATGTCACAGTCTTCGATGATGCAGTAGTCAAGTAATTTTTTTTACAGTATCTGATGATGTAAAGTGTCATTTACCGGACTGGTTTTGGGTCCGGTAAATGATACTTTACGCAATAGTATGAAATAAAGATTATTTTCTGCCGACACGACGTTGAAACTGAATTTTACTGACGCCAAAGAGACGAGAAAGTGGGACTTTCTAAGACTAGGCCGACAAATAAGTAGCGAAAAAAGGCTTGGCGGTAAATTTGTTTTCAACTTTTTCTAATAGAGGGCGTTACCACAGAATGGGTGACCAGAAGCGACAAAACGTGAAAAATTGCATTGATTAAATGGGTAACGATTCTCTGACGTCACGTTTGAAGTATGGGACGATGGTCCCTCACTAGACACTGAGAGAACTATACTAATGCTCTACACTGTAAGAACAGTTGGTTGAAAAAGGTGGTAGTAATCTGAAACTCAATGAGGGTTTCATAATGATAAAGAGACTTAAACCATTTATCATATTCGCGATCATCAACGAACCGGTTTTTGTTTTCTTCTATTCTCTATTTTTGTGTTATAAAAAAAATCTCTCTTCACAGACATATTCCATTACCCACATAAGTATGAATAAATGGATATATGAGTACATGTTGCCTAGATACATAGGTGTATAAGACTTGCAAATTGATATCTCAGACATCCATAATTATGTATCATTAGGTAGTTATTAAAAAATGATAATATAAAACGGTACAATAAAAATATTTGGAAGATTTTTGAAGATAAATGTTTCCATCTTGTGAAAAAATTATAGTGTCAAGTTCGTATAATATGTTTTACTGATGAAGGGCCTTTCTTTTATTTTATTACACAGGGTGTTTTAAGTTTTAACTGTAAGGTAAAAGAGGTATTTTCTGTGCGAATTTTGAACTCGAATTCGAACGCGTGTAGATTTTGTTTTCAATGCGACACTTTCTGGCACACCCTATGAGGGGGTGATTCTCATGACACTTGGTTAAATAAGGATGAGTGGAACCTTGTTTAAAATTTGAAAGCGCTTTCAATTCTCTTCACAACTTCAGAATATTTTTCAAAATTCGTGTTTGGTTTTCGAGGTTTCCATTGTTGAACTGGGCGGATAAAATAATTACCTACTCTTTTTGGCTTTCTCTTTTCGAATTTCATCTCTTTTCTCGGAGCCGCCAGTTTAATTTTTTCAAGTAGGTACACACATAGGTAGTCTATTTTCACAATTTTTGTTACCTTGCATTTATCGCACGAAACACCTCTGTTAATTTCTAGTTGAAACATCCTGTATATTCTATAAGTTGAAAATCCGCTTTCGTTTATTCTATTCTTCTTATATTTGTATACTCGAATATAAATGAGGTATAAATTATGTATATTTATTGTAAAAAACTACAATATATATGATTTGTATTCTTTATCAAGATCTATCAAGTGATATAAAAACACCAAAAATAATGAATACAACATATATCAATGAACAAACCTGATAAAATGTGGATTTTTTCTCTTGTCTCGAGGATAAGGGAAATCTCATTGTCTTCCAAGGTACTTTTTTCTGGCATTTTTTTAACCATGCACCTTTGTGGGAAAAATGGAAGGAATTGCATTGGGAAATGGGCGTTTCTTTTAATTTTCTTTGGAAATGAACAAGAAATGATTTTTTTTCGAAATGAAGTTTGCATAGCCTCTAATATGAAATCTGCAAGGCACCTGCCTTGGAAAGCAAGTCGTGTCGATAACAAGCATTCAATCATATTTCAGCCCTATAATAAATGAAAAAAAAAACTTTAAATCACTAGATCATCCTATACCCTATAATATAAAACAATTTGAACAAACTTCTACTCGGCTCAAGTAGTTATCCTAAATAGATGTTGAAATAGATGTTGCCGACGCCTCCTGAAGTCGGGTTAAAGCTTTCTAGAAGACGCCGGACCGGATATGATATTCCGAATAGAAATGTGTCGGATTTCCACTTACCTAGAAGAAAGCGGCTAACCGGCCTAGGTTTGTAAGCGAAACGGGTGGGGAGTACTTTTTTGCCAGTTCATTCTCACTCTGGCTGTATAAAACTAGTTAGTTTTGGCGTGGGGCGTTGTCACGTGAAATCTAATCGTATTTATAACCAAAAACTACCTAGATTTGTCCTCAGTTCTTACTCTACATTGTACAGGGTGTCCCAACGATAGAGTAAAGTAGGTTTTATCATATAGGATAGGAAAAATATCAATATCAATATGCGTCACAGGTTAGGGGTGTAAATAGCGCACATTCTGAAAATATTTGGAAACATACAGGGTGCGTCACAAAAGTATGGCACGAAAAAGTATGATTTTTTAAAATGGAACCCCCTGTATATTGATTGATATTTCAATTCTTTCTTCAATTTGGAACAAAAATTGTGCTACAACTAATGTTCCTAAATTCAACCGTTATCGAGATATCGCGTTTTAAAAAAGGCATTTTTGCAACTTTGACATGCTATAAAACTCAAACTATTCAAGTTAGAGGAAAATGGTTTGCACTTTCCCATCTTAACTTTTCAAGAGCTCTTCTGTCATTTGGATAGAAGGTACCGTCAACTGTCAACTTTTTTGACATTTTTTCACAATAATGGATTTAATCTCCTTTCAGAATGTGCGCTATTTACACCCCTAACCTGTGACGAATATTGATATTGATATTTTTCATATCCTATATGATAAAACCTACTTTACTCTATCGTTGGGACACCCTGTACATTACAGACAGTGAATGGTGATAGTATAGTGAATAGTGAATAATACCAATACCATGCACAGCTTGATAAGCTGTGCCCTGTGCCAATACCTACACAAAACAAAATGGAAGTTGAACGTCGAGTTATTAGAAGGTGCATGCTTGATGCACGGCATAATATTGCATTTTAACATTATCAGTCTACAAAAAGAAAGTAAATAGGCTAATTTTTGGGTCCAAGTAAATTGGCTATAGGGCTTTTGAAAGATGATAGTATACCCCCCAGCAAATATCTTCCGTCTGCAAACTATCGGCCGATTGTTGGCATCGTCTTACATCTGCTGGCATCGGTATTACTCCTACTTGCCTGATACGGCAAGTAATATCTGCGCCGATCATTTAGTCTACGAGAAAGTGGTAAGGTCCGCTAATCTCAACAGATACGGCAAGCTGCTGGCATAAGAATGAATTCAAATATTTTGAATTTACCGCTCTGTCAGCCCTGCCTCTGGCTGTCTGCCCTCTCTCACAGTTTCCAGCTTCACTTTGTTATTGTTTTTGTTTTGCATTGAACGCACTTCCAGTGGAAATTAATCATTTACTTGAAACGATACATTTATTTCGGTTTGTGTTTTTTAATTGTCGATTATACGTATGTAGTTTGTGTTGTGTATACTACGTAGTCCGTGTAGCATATCATTTAAGAAGTTCAGGCTCAGGGGTGCGTTCACAAATTTCGTCGGGCGATCGCACGGCGACGCTCTGACCTTTCCCGGCTGCCCGGCTGTTCACAATTCTCGCCGAGTAACATTCAAACTCATTCACAATTCGGGTAAATATTCTACGGGCGATCAACTTTTCAACCCACTTTTTAGCTGGTGAAGATTTGTCGCGCCTGCGTTGTGTGTACAAACAAATTGACATGTGTGATCCTAACCAAAAACTAAAAAGAACAAACCACTCTGCTGATCGTTGATACATTGGGGCTGGTGATAATTTAATTAAAAAATGAATATTATGTCGTTAGAATCGCACAATCTTATGCTAGATGCGTGTGCCCGCCTCGGGCTAATCGGACTTCTTGGCAACGTCTAGGCATAGAGTTTATGAGATTTTCAATAATTTCCCCGGGAATGTTGTTCCATTCCTCCTGGACCATTTCTGCTAGATCATTTAAATTTGCAGCGGCTGGACGATCTCTTAGCCTTCTCTGAAGAACATCCCAAAGATGCTCTATGGGATTAAGATCGGGAGAATTGGCCGGCCACTCTAAAACTTCGATGTTGGTGTTCCTCCAGATATTGTGTTACTAGTCGGGCGGTGTGGGGTCTCGCATTATCGTGTTGAAGGACAAAGCTGGACCTTCTTCTGCAGCAAATGGAATAATACAGGGTTCTACAATGTCATCTAAGTATCTGCGAGCATTCACAAGTCTCGAAAGACATGTAAATTGGTGCGTCCCGTCAAATAAATTCCTCCCCAGACCATAATGAAGCCCCCTCCGAAATGAATAGTTTCTGTGACATTTGACTGTAGATATCGCTCACCTCTACGTCTCCATGCTCGTACACGTGCGTCGCTGTGGCTCAATCGATATCTTGACTCATCGGTAAAGAGAACGTGCTGCCATTGGTCCATGTCCCAAAGCATGTGATTTCTGGAAAAATTCAACCGCGCTCTTCTATGCTCACGAGTTAACTGGGGCCTCACAGATCTCACTCTAGATCTTAAATGGGCTTCGTGAAGCCTATTTTGTACGGTCTGGGTTGATATTTGCCTTCCCGTAGCGTCAAAATGAATATCACCAATGTTCCTTGCTGTTCGAGTCGAATTTTGGAGTGCTGACCTTTTCAAATTGCGGTCTTCGCGATGTGTAGTTACCCTTTCTCTGGCAGGATAAGGTCTTCTTGTTACTATATCAACTTGTCTTTGCCGATCAAGAAGTCTAGAGATTACCGAATGACTCCTACGAAGTCTTCGGCCAATACTTCTAACAGAGTAGCCTTCTTGAAACAAAGTATAACTGCTGTCACTACTTCATCTCGAGTCAAAGGTGTCCTTTGGACAATATCTCTTCCTAAATCATCGAAATTGTTCATCGCACTTTGCTAAATGAAGCTGTATTGCCTTGGAATGTGCAAAATCGGATACTAATATTCCTAAATATTTCTTAAAATAACATGTCTTGGAATTTTTATACAAAAAATTAGGAGCCCAAAGCATTCTCTTTAATTTTTTTATCTTCCTTACTGATAAGGTATAAGCATAGAATAATAAACAACAAGTAACGACAGCTCCATATACCTAAAGGTGGTCAAATTTCGTCTGTCTCAATGATAAAAATTCGCCTCATTTATACACTGCTAACCTTATGAAATGTAAAATAAAACCATACTGTAGCCGATTCCATGACTTCAATGATACTGATACATAGGTGAATTATCAATCAAGTTATACAATACGATTACCCACTATGCAGTATGTCTAAAGATTTATGCGAAGTTTCAAAGTCTTGATTTAGAAAACAGTTTTACACTCCAAATTGTTAGCAGGGTATAAATGAGGCGAATTTCTGTCATTGAGACAGAACGAAATTTGACCACAGATATATGGAGCTGTCGCTACTTGTTGTTTATTATACTATGGTATAAGTATATTAAATTATACCGGGATTGTTCAAAAACTTGAAAAGATACACTTTGGGTCCCATCAAATGACCCCCGCTCTGATTTTGTGTCAGTTGTTATTGACCCATTAGAAAAGCTTAAATTCAAAAAGTTGTATCCCCCCGCCCCTACGTTTTTGAGAAATTCAAAAAAAAATTGGATTTGATTTCCTGGCGAAACCGTAGGTCGCACAGAAAATTTTATTGAACAAAAAATGAAGACAATCAAATTCTCTACGAAATAGCTCTTAAACTTACCGTGACAAAGTTAGAGGGCGCCAAAGTCGACAAATGCGATTTTTTTGCATTTTTGAGGGTCAAATAATTTTTTTTACGGTCGCAATGTTTTTTAAACTAAAGTTCATGAAAAAACCTACAAAATTTATCTGTAATTTTTTTTTATAAGACGCACAGTTCGCGAGATATATTGCATTCAATGTCAAAATGTGCATGTGTAAAATGCATGACATCGATAACCGACGACGATAAAAAAATATTAATTACCTTGTCGACTCTGTTGATGTACGTCGAGCATAAGCAGCAGCAAGTCACACTCATCGATGTAAAGCACATAGCACTTTTTATGGATCGCCAGTTTCGTCCTTGATAATTGCTTGATGCTGTCGATCTCCTCGAATTTCACAAGCTTTCATCAACGAGCAGCGAGCCTTTCGGTTTAGAAAGTAACTATCGTCCACGACATCCTCATCACATATAAAACAACGAGGCATTTTTTGTCGGTATACGAGAGCCGTGCTTGTTAAATGCCGAAAGACTTTGAATCTACGTCATCGTTGACACCAAGCACGTTGTTTTGAAGTTTGCTGGTATTCACATTTGGTCACCAGCAAATGACATAACAACGCGCTTGGTGCCATCGATGACGTAGGTTCAAAGTTGATTGGCGTCTACCATCACTACCATACGTCGAAACTCTCGCATCGACACTGTCAAATAACGCTAGCTGATCCACTGGACTCCAAACAGTTTGGTTAGAATGCGGGCCAGAGAAAGGGGGCGCTACAATAGGCGCGTTTTCGAGTGCTCTCGCAGCAGCTCGCGACATGTCTCGCGTCATATCTCGCGAACTGTAAGTCATAGGACAAAAAATTGCATATGAATTTTGTAGGTTTTTTCATGATCTTCACCTTTGAAAACATTGCGACCGTAAAAAAAATATATTTGAACTTCAAAAATGCAAAATACTGCAAACAAATCGCAATTGTCGAATTTGGCGCCCTCTAACTTTGTTACGGTAAGTTTAAGAGCTATTTCAGTAGAAACAAAAATTGTAGAGAATTTAATTGTCTTCATTTTTTGTTGAATAAAATTTTCTGTGCGACCTACGGTTTCGCCAGAAAATCAAATCCAAAAACGTTTTGAATTTCTCAAAAACGGTGGGGCGGGGGGATACAACTTTTTGAATGTAAGCTTTTCTAATGGATCAATACCAACTGACAAAAAATCAGAGCGGGGGTCATTTGATGGGAGTCAAGACCCTTTTTGAAGCCAGATTTATTGTACTACTAATTGGTTTTGACCTTAGATCATATATACTAATATATGATCTAAGGTTTTGACTAGTTTAGTTCAACTGATAATCGACCGTTCACATACGTATCCCCGCGACCCTGTATACCTAATATATGCATTACTTGTTCAAGAAAAAGCTTTATCTCGATTTGCATCAGCTGTAAGGAGCTTGATCTGGCTAAATATAGTTCACACAGAGAAGGTGGAAGAACGAACAGAAAAAAAAATCTAGGTCTAGTCCTCATCGACCTCATTCGAAAGTTCGTTCATTTAATTTTTTTAGAATTTATTCTCATTTGTTACTTAAGAATTACTTTTTTTGTGATATATATTTATATAATATGTATATGTTTTTGTTATGCTATGTTTAATAATAATACATGTTCAGTTTTTTCAAAAATGTTTTGGCTTTCTTTCAAACAGCGGCAAAACACGCGGCTATTATATTTGGATGCAAATTCAGCGAACAAACCGTTGCCGGCTAGCCTTCGGGTGGACGGCGGCCCAGCGGCGGCGATCTCGCTTGTGTCTTTCGGATAGAGGGGGGCACGGCGGCGGCGAGCTCGCTTGTGTAGCGCTGCGGCCGGCTGACGGCCGATTGTACAAATACGAAATACGGTATGCATGCCGATCAATTTATCCGACTTCTAGAAAGCGACCCGACCTCTTCTTCGCGGTAAGCAGCAATCGAGCCGCTGACGGGCCGACGAATTGTGTTTACTGGGTTTGTTGATAGTTAATGCAATAATGCAACAAGATTCCAACTTTTGAGAAACTGTTTTTTAATTATTTTGATGCGGGGTCATTGTGCTTCATTTTTCTTTAAATCGTAGTTGTCCATCAGCATAAGCCGTCCGTGACATAAGCATACAAATAAATCAATTAATTACGCGTTGAACTATCCTCATCTGAAATTGAGGAGCAAATTGATTTTCCACTCACGGAGTGACGTGAGGGATCATTATTTTTTTATAATTCGTTAAGAGTCAATGAGATAAGAACTAATATCGACAACAACTTATGAAAATTTGTTGGTTTTCTTCCAAAACCCCCATAGGGGCCTAATTAATTCTTGAAAGTATTTAAAAAATAATAACCAAAATCAGTAATCACCACAATCAAACTAGAATATAATCATAATAATGTTTATTCACTCACAATCGCGCTTAAAAATCGAAAACTACTGTCAAATATTTGAAAAAGTGGTGAACATTTCTGAAAAGTGAGGTTTGTTTTTCCATTTCGGGACCTCCGATGGTCTCGTCTGATTTGACATTTCAAAACGAGACGTGGACGAGAGCTTAACCCCCATATGCACCGTAGAAATCTAATCCGGATGAAGACTTCATCGCGATTATTTTCCATCAGGTGGTATGGAAGATAATCGCGATAAAGACTTCATCCGGATTAGATTTGTACGGTGCATATGGGGGTAAGAGCTTTCGATGATTAGCATCGCAAACTGGCCGTAGTCGTGACGTGACGTCTCGAAATACCGAATACGCGACGTTTTTGAAAACGTCACAGGCACCATATGATTGGTCGTGGCCGAATTTGGTATCCAAACAAGCTTTTATGACATTTGATTCTTAGTTTGAAATCAGTGTTTGTGTTTAATTTTGATTATTACATATATCGTGTGTCCCGTTAGTGCGTATTTGATAAGCCGAGTGGAAAGTCAGCTTTTGAGGTAATAAAAAATTGTTTGGATATTTTCGTCTGACAGCTGACGTCATGACGTCACAGAAACCTAGCGTATTCGTATTAGAAAGGGCTGCCCCCAGATTTTAATTCGCTATTTCGAGACGTCACGTCACGACTACGGCCAGTTTGCGATTCTAATCGTCGAAACCTCTCGTCCACGTCTCGTTTTGAAATGTCAAATCAGACGAGACCATCGGAGGTCCCGAACCCGAAATAGAAAATCAAACCTCACTTTTCAGAAATGTTCACCACTTTTTCAAATATTTGACAGTAGTTTTCAATTTTTAAGCGCGATTGTGAGTGAATAAACATTATTTAGATCATATTCTAGTTTGATTGTGGTGATTACTGATTTTGGTAATTTTTTTTTAAATACTTTCACAAATTAATGAGGCACCTATGAGGGTTTTGGAAGAAAACCAACCCATTTTTATAAGTTGTTGACGATATTAGTTTTTATTTCATTGACTCTTTACGAATTTAAAAACAATAATGATCCCTCACGTCACTCCGTGAGTGGAAAATCAATTTGCTCCTCAATTTCAGATGAGGATAGTTCAACTCGTTATTAATTGATTTATTTGTATGCTTATGCCACGGACGGCTTATGCTGATTGCTGATGGACAACTACGATTTAAAGAAAAAGAAAGCACAATGACCCCGCATTAAAATAAAAAAAGCAGTTTCCCAAAAGTTTGAGTCTTGTTGCATTATTGCATTAACTATTAACAAAACATTATACTGTTGACTCAAGGATTTGTTCCATGAGGGACTCAACTAAAATTCACAATTTTTAAAGATAGTCTTGTCTTGGTGGATTTGTGTCAATTTGCATTATTTTATGTTCTGTATTTTTCTAGCGCATCCATTGATAGATTTTTTAACCTACTTTTTGGGTTACTCTCGGTTAGTTACGACCAACGCCAATACCCAAACTGATCCAAAAACATAAGTAATAGGTAAATAATAATAAAATAAATTTTGTTCACTAATTAGTACCCTTATGAAAATAATCCACAAGAAAACCAGAACCAGTTCGCAACGCATCATACTTTGACATCACCTTCAACAACTGTCACGAATAGAATCCTACATTATTATAATAATATTTGAATTCAAGAAAATAATCACCATAAAAGTATATTATAAAAGAAATAGACAATAGGATCTATCACTTTTTTGCAAAAATAAAGTAACGTATCACTCTTTAACCTCTTATAAGTCTGTCGCGAAAATTTGAATCACTGTAAAGAGAGAGAACTGTCTGAATTATCGCTATTGGTCGTGCTCATTAGTTTCCGCGCTGTCCGTAGACGCAAGTCACAAGTATCTCGACTGCCGGTCTCGTAACGAGACGTAAGGACTGGTCGAATTGTCGAATTAAAATCCCACTCACTGCAGACGAGACCATCGGAGGTCCCGAAATGAAAAAACAAACCTCACATTTCAGAAATGTTCACCACTTTTTCAAATATTTGACAGTAGTTTTCAATTTTAAAGCGCGTAAAGCGCGATTGTGAGTGAATAAACATTATTTAACATATTTGAGACTTGTACTCTCATATACAGGAGAAGGAACTTTATTCGAAGATCATGTTCTGTGCGTGAAACCCGCCAGTCCCAAAACCTCCCACTGCCTAGGTATACCATCTAGGACTCTGATTATGAAATCATTTTTGTATGATGGAAGAAGGATGTTTAACCACTTGCCTCTTTCAATTAGAAATAGTTCATCTGTGGTACAATTTAAAAAAAAACTGAAGTCTCTTTTGATGGAAAAGGGATACTACAGTCTTGATGAATTCTTCGAAGATGTTCTGTCTTGAGAATGTATATCTGTTATTTAGTGTTATTATATAAGTTACGTTTTAAGGTAGCTATTAGATGTAGTCTTTTTTCTTGTTCTCATCAACTAAATGTAGATAGTTAGCTTTAGGATGCTTTGTCACTGGAAATTTTTATTCTGAGACAATAAAGTACATTTTTGATTTGATTTGATTTGATATTCTAGTTTGATTGTGGTGATTACTGATTTTGGTCATTTTTTTTAAATACTTTCACAAATTGATGAGGCACCTATGAGGGTTTTGGAAGAAAACCAACCCATTTTTATAAGTTCTTGACGAGATTAGTTTTTATATCATCGACTCTTAACGAATTATAAAAAAAATATGATCCCTCACGTCACTCCGTGAGTGGAAAATCAATTTGCTCCTCAATTTCAGATGAGGATAGTTCAACTGTTCAACTCGTTATTGATTGATTTATTTGTATGCTTATGCCACGGACGGCTTATGCTGATTGCTGATGGACAACTACGATTTAAAGAAAAAAAAAGCACGATGACCCCGCAATAAAATAAAAAAAGCAGTTTCTCAAAAGTTTGAATCCTGTTGCATTATTGCATTAACAATTAACAAAACATTATACTGTTGACAGTGTTGACTCAAGGATTTGTTCCATGAGGGACTCAACACTCAACTGAAATTCACTATTTTTAAAGATAGTCTTATCTTGGTGGATTTGTGTCAAATTGTGATACAAATACAAACAAACGTTGAGTTTAAAATTTTAAAAATACACGTTCTCAAACCAAGTAGGAAGGAGCCGCGCGTGGTTGCCTCTTGCCTCAGTAAGCTCTTTTACATGATATTTTTAAAAATCAAGTTTCCAGAAGCCTTCACAAACATTATGTATATGATAATTTTCAACATATTATATTTAGGATAAGTAATCGTATTTGCTAAATAAAAATATTCACCATTCACCTAACCTATAAAAATAATAAGTGTGAAGTTAGGCAGCTACGAGTGAAAACGGTATGTTAAACGCATTTATAAGTTAAATAACGGGAACGAAGTTGTGTCTTTTAAAAAACTGTTTATTTACTTCCCGCTTCTAAGAACTAACAATTTTGTGGTCTTAACTCTAGAAGTACTAGCTATAGAATGCCTTTCTGCGCTTACAGGTACTTTCCTCCTAAACTATCTAATGGTGGGAATGTTTATACAATATTCGGGGTTCTAGCTTGAGTGGCGATAAATGTGTCGACAAAGGGCTTTTAGCAGGCGTCTGGGGATATTACTCCTCCTCCCTTAGTGTTATCAATGTCCTCATTGATCAATTTTTGCAAAAACTTTATTGGTATAACTTTTCCTTTTTTCTTGTAAAAGTACAGAATAATGACTATAATAATTACTAATACTAAGATACAAGTAATGGATGAATACAATACATAATAATTTGTAGATACATGTGGTATATCAAAATCCTGAAACTGTAGGGGGTCGAACAAACTTTCTCCTAACTTTACAGGATTTTTGAGATGTTCAATTTTCAAACTTAGAGATAAATTAGTTTGTTGTAGTTGTACGTTATCGACATAACTTGTGGAAACATTGTTGGCTTGTAAAGAATATTTCTTTCTGTTAACAATGACATCGCATTGGCTCTGAATTAGATAGCAACCTCTGAGTTTTCTGATTTCGAACTTTTGACAGTTTTCATAGATAGTTTCTTCATTTTTGCTACAGTAAATTAAGGCATTGTTGTGAGTCTGTTGATGAACAAAGTATTCGTTAATAACCTTTGCATAAGGACAATTCTCATTTAATTTGCAATCTGAATAGGATTCCTGAAAGCAAATCCATTTTGAATTTATCTCTTTACATTCTTCGTACCAGGAATCGTTACAATAGTACTTTGAAGGGCTTATCAGTATGCTCGAATTTTGGTAGGAATTGGGTAAATTTGTTTTAAATTACATTTGTTTTCTTCGAAAATAGGTATTTTCACAACAAGTATTGCTACGTCGTCTATCATTAAGAAGCCTGTCCTACAAATAAGTGATAATTCGGAAAAGTGATTCATATTCCATAAGGTTTTCTTAGGATAATTCGTTTTCAAGTATGTCCACATTTCTTTAATTTGACTTAATTGTAGAATTTCTAAATCTAAAGTTTCTACTCTTGCAAAAGATATTATCCGCAGTAACTTTTCTAGCATCAGATTCAGGTTAGTTATTTGGATACTTTGATGTTGCATGGAGATTAATAAGTTGAATTTTTTATTTAGTTCTACAATTTGGTCTTCAATCTGTTTAGAGTTCTGATTTATGCTGTTGATGCTTTTATCAAATTGATCCATGATGTTTCTGGCAAATGAACGGAATTCATTTATTTTTTGAATGGTGTTGATTTGGTTATTTTTGAGACTTTGAATACTATGAGTGATTGTTTCAAGGTCATTGTTGTCGAGATTACCAGTTACAAATTTTATGGCCGAGCCCAAGAAATTAATCAATCCACGTTTTCCACGATTCGAATCCTCTTGATGAAATTTCAATTTTTCAACTGTGTCAAATGTGTTATTAAGGCTTTTTGATAACTCGGATAATTGGTTTGATATAAGGGAATCGTTAGATTTACGTGCTAAAGAACTTATAATTAAAAGGTTAGTATACATTTTAGATAATGATGATGATATTCTACGTACTGATATTGAAAGGGATATAGGTTGTATGATAATGGCTTAAAACTAATGCGGGAGAAATTGTTTCTGAGTAGTAACCTACATCAGGAAGGTCATGCAGTCGAAGTGCTAGGCTTCGGTTCTGATGAGTCAGAGTCAGGATCAGAAGTCTGAAAATGAGGTCGTTTTCTGAGTCTTTTGATTTTCCTCATATGAGTATTTACAATTTTCTTTTTCTGCTTCCCTTCTACTCTGTTTTTATCTACGACTGTAACTTTTATGGGGATAAAAGCTGGGAGATTTTTGTTTCTTAATGGGTTTTTTCTATAGACTATGTCGTCGTTTTGAATGTCAGGTGTACTGTCCAAGTTTTTATTTTTCTTGTCAGTACTCTGTTTTTGTTTTTGGTATGCCGTTTGGTATATTTTTTCGTAAAAGGGTATAAGTTCTTTTTTTCTTTTTTCATTATATTGTTCGTAAATAGTTAGGTCATTATCTAGTTGTGTTTCGTTCATGTAAGGGCCGTATAGTATAGAGAATGGGGATTGTTTGGTTGTGGAGTGGATACTCTGATTATAGATTAGAATAGCTGATGTCATAAGGCTTGGAATATTTTCTTCGGGGTTCGTCATTTTCAATATGCGTAATTTTTCAATGAGAGTCGAGTGCAGACGCTCTACAGGGCTGTTTGAAGTGGAATTTCCTGTAGTGGTGAAATGAGTCTCAATCTTGAAGAGTTGACAGAATTCTTTAAAAAGTTTATTGTCGAATTCTTTTCCTTGATCTGCTACAATCTTCTTAGGAGTGTGATGATGAGAAAAGTAGTGTCTCAATTTATTGACAATGGTGACAGCATTTTTGTCTTGAACAAAATAAGCTTGGGCATATTTGGAGAATGAGTCAATGATGGTGAGAAATTGACATTGGGAGAACAAAAAGAGATCAATATGCAAGGTCTTAAATGGTTTTTCTGCTAAAAGTGGGCCTTCATAGGCTATTTTATAAGGGTTTCTCTCATATTTATTTTGAAGACATATTTCGCATTTGTTTATGAAGTCTTGGATAGAGTTGCGAAGATTAGGCCAGTAGTATTTTTGTTTCAAATGATTGTAAGTTTCTATAATTCCATTGTGATTTTGGGAATGGTAATTGGAAATGATTTCAGTCTGTTGTTCTAAATTAGTGATGTCCATGAGGTAAATGTTGGAAAACATGAGTTTAGCGGATGAATTTAGATTTGCCTTGATAATCCTTTGGAATTCTAGTCGGAGTTCTTCGTCTTTAATGAAAATGGTAGTATTCGAATGATCTGTTGTGTACGATCTGGTTTGTGAATTTTTATAAAGTAGTGGTTCTTTTTGAATGGAGTGGAATAAGAACAGATATAGGTGATACCATAATCAATTATAATTCGATTAGATGCATAATTAACAGGTAATTCCGAAATCGGGAGTCCTTTTCCATCATTGTCGTTATTTGAATGAACAGTAATAAAAGAATCGTTATCGTTTGGTATTTTTTCATCATCAAAGTCTTTTTTTGTAATTTGTTCAGTCGGTTGGGATTCTACGTATTTTTGGTTGATGACAAAGTCTTTTAAATCGAATTTATTGTCAGTCGTGGGAACATCAAAATCAGAAAGGGCGGCGATAGAATCGTCCAAATTTGGTACGACCAAGGAGTTTTCATTAGTCTCATGGATGTTGAGTTCTACACGAGAAAGGGCATCAGCAACGACATTTTCCTTGCCTTTTTTGTATCGGATCTCGAACTGAAATTCGCCAAGTTTGAGTTTCCAACGGATTAACCGTGAATTGGGTTCTTTTATTTTGGATAGCCAAACCAACGGGTTGTGGTCAGTTTCGATGATGAATTTTTGACCATAAAGGTAAGGGCGGAAGTGTTTGGTGGAGTCGACGATTGATAATAAATCCTTTTCTATTGTTGAGTAGTTTCTCTCAGCGGTGTTGAGAGTGCGTGAGTAGAAAGCGATGGGATGTTCATTTTGAGATAAAACGCTACCAAGGGCGACATTTGAGGCGTCCGTGGTCAACTTAAAGGGTTTTGTGAAGTCTGGGTATATTAGAATTGGGGAATTGGTAATCAATTCTTTACATTTCTGGAATGCAAGTTTGTACTCAGGGTTTTCGGGATTAACTATGCTTCCTTTTCGTAGGCACTTGGTCATTGGAAAGGTCACTTTTGAGAAGTTTTTTATGAATCGTCGATAATAACCAATTAATCCAAGGAATGATTTTATTTCTTTTGGAGTTTTGGGTATTGGATATTTTTGAACAGCTTCAATTTTTGAAGGGTTAGGTTTTATTCCTTCTGGGGTAATGACGTGTCCTAGGAAGGCTACTTCTTTTGATAAGAACTCGGACTTGTCAGGTTGGACTTTCAAGTTGACTTCTCTTAATCGCTTGAATATTATGCGAATATGGTCAATATGCTCGGAAAGGGATTTCGAAAAGATGACAACATCGTCCATATAGACGAAACAGAATTTATAGAGATAATCTCTAAGGACTTCGTCCATCATCCGTTGAAAGGTGGCAGGGGCGTTTTTCAAACCAAATGGCATCCGGGTGTACTCGAAATGTCCCTGATTGACTGTAAATGCCGTCTTCTCAATTGATCTGGGATCCATTTCAATTTGGTGGAACCCTTGAGCCAAATCAAGTGTCGTGAAATAAGTGCACTTGCCTAAGTTGTCTAGGATTTCTTCAATCCTAGGAAGTGGGTATTTTTCTTCAATGGTTTCGTCGTTAAGTTTGCGGTAATCAATTACCATTCGAAACTTGCGTTTTCCGGAGGCATCTGCTTTCTTTGGGACAATCCAGACAGGCGCCGAATAGGGCCAAATAGACGGACGGATAATTTTGTTATCAAGTAGTTTTTGGATTTGAGACTGAATTTCTTTATTCAAAGCAGGTGGGTGTCGAAAAGATTTTGAATAAACTGGTCTTTCCTCTTTTGTATGAATGAAGTGCTTAGTTTGACTAGTGAAAGTCAAATCGCAATTTTCATTGTACATGATATCTCGAAACTCTTGACAAAGAGGAATAATTTTGTTTTTTTCCAAAAGTGTAAGATGGTCAAGTCGAAGATTTCCATCAAATTTGTAATTTGAATTCTGGACATCAGGGTCTTGTATGTCAAAATGCTCTTGTGGAATGACGTTCACTCGTGAGTGAAAATTGACGTGAATCTCCGGTGTGGGATTAGGAATTCGGGCAAAACCATTTTCTATGGAAATCAAACTGTCGGGGATGGTGTAGTCACCAATGTTGAAAGATGGAAGTATTGCATCACCTTTCTTACAGGTGACGGGAATATTGAGAAATTCTGAATTAAAATTCACGACAGGTTTTTTGAGGGGTTTGTTGTAGGCCAGAAGAAATGGGATTTTCAGGTTTCCCAAAGTCAAGGTTTTATTCTCGTAGTTGAGAACTGCATTTAGGTTGAGAAGATCGATAGAGCCGATAAGTGCGTCAAATGAATTATGCCAATTCATTACGCGAAGATGAAATTTCTTATTAAGTCCTAGTTCTTGTAGGAGTGGAAAAGACAAGTTTTCCGTTTCTCTGTAGACCTTTTTACAAGCAGTTACTTCAAAGGGTTCATGAAATAGTAGGTTGGGAAATTTGTGTGCAATTCTGGGGGAAATTATGGAGTCTGAAGCTCCAGAATCAATTAACACTGTGATTTGAAGGTTGGGAAGGTAAAAATAGGGGAGTTCAATTTGTTTGGCGACATTGTTTAGGTT
The DNA here is from genome assembly GCA_958502075.1 of Orchestes rusci. Classification (NCBI taxonomy): domain Eukaryota; kingdom Metazoa; phylum Arthropoda; class Insecta; order Coleoptera; family Curculionidae; genus Orchestes; species Orchestes rusci. The sequence continues at coordinate 52,883,711 of OY293304.1, forward strand.
GATTGAAGGTACGAGGCTGATGTCGGAAAATTTGCGTCATCGTTGCATTCAGGGGAATCATCGGTATCATTGGGACTTTGATCCGGGATCTCATGAGTTTCTTGATGGGGATAATAATCTTCATAGACGAAATCGGGTGAGGGGTTTTCCTGCTCTTGCGGGAATTGATCACTAATTGGGTATGTTTCGACATTGGTCAATTCTCTTGATACGAAATTTCGAGGACCGGAAGGGCTAAAGAAATTTTGGGGTCGATGATAATTTTGATTATAGTTTTGGTTAACTCTTGAAGGACCACCTGTGGAAATTGACATTGGTGTCGGTGGGTCTAGTTTTTGGTGAGAGTTATTGTGTGGAGCAAAGACATTTTGAGGTTTTACGAATGGTCTGTTATTTTGAAAATAATGGTTGAAGGGGCGTTGTTGTTGTTGTTGATTTCGGTTTTGGAATGGTCTATTTGTAAAATTATTTGTTTGATGATTTGGTCTGTTCGGTGGTATGAAGTTTGGTTTGGGGTGGTTTGGTCGTGGGGGAATTTGATGAGTTTTTATAGGATTAGAATTATTGAAATTTAGGTTGAGAAAATTGACTTGTGATTGGGTAAGGTCAAATTCAGCAACAAGTTTGTATGCATCGTTCAATGTTCGAGGTTTTGTAAACATTAGCATAGTTCTTAATTCTAGGGGTGAGTTTGAGGTTAGTACTAGAACAGACGTTAGTTCTACTTGGTTAATGAGGGGAACAACTGAATTTTCATCAGGGATTTCAACATGGATTTTCGAAATAATTCTATGAGTGAAATTCTTGAGTCTTTCCAAGAACTGTAAAATGGTCTCGTTTCTTTCAATTTTAACATATTGCAACTGTTGCAATAAGGTACTATAGCTTATTGGATCGCCGAATTTTTGGCTTAGCAAATTTCTAATTTCATCCCAAGTTTTTAAATCTGGGCGAGAAAGTTGAGCGGATTTTGCTTCATCCGAGAGCTTACTTTTGATTATACCTAAAACGTATTTCTTTTGAAGATCTGAGGTATTATAAAATAATTGATAGTATTCGTCTATGGCTATTAAAAAACTTTCTAAATGACTCCTTTTGCCAGAAAACGTAGGAAGAATATTCGCGAATGCTTTTGCGTTTTCCATTTCGTCACTGGGAATTATATCTTCTACAGTAGTATCAAAATTTCCACTTACAGTAAGGGCGTTAAATAATTCAGAAATATCGTATTCTAATTCGTTGGATGATTCGTTTGAATTTTTTAATCCTAACTTATCCTTGTTACGAGAAAGTAAATTTTTAAAACGTTCTATAGGTTGACTACTCATATATGGCAATTCAGGTAAAAACTCACAGTGCAATCAAAGGCATCTCCTATAAAGCTTGTACTGCTCGCTTCTTCGTACTCGCTGGTGGGCTTGTAGAAGGCTGAATTGTCCTGCTGGTCTTCCTTCGGTTGAGGGAGCAGGATGATTGGCCGCAATTCTCTTCTGACAAAGAGTCCTCTGACAAGGTACTTGCAGCTTCACCAATGGGTTTCTTCGTCCAGTAGGTAGAGTATTCAAATGTTGGTAGAATACTCTGGTCCAAGAAAGTTCGTTTGGAATTGTGAACTTCTTGTTTTAATAATTCGGAATAGTGCACAAAGATTTGAAAATCACGTACAACTCAACGAAAGGCCGATAAAGAGTTGACTTGCACTATCCTGTTCGCAGCGCCAGTTAAATAACAGGAACGAAGTTGTGTCTTTTAAAAAACTGTTTATTTACTTCCCGCTTCTAAGAACTAACAATTTTGTGGTCTTAACTCTAGAAGTACTAGCTATAGAATGCCTTTCTGCGCTTACAGGTACTTTCCTCCTAAACTATCTAATGGTGGGAATGTTTATACAATATTCGGGGTTCTAGCTTAAGTGGCGATAAATGTGTCGACAAAGGGCTTTTAGCAGGCGTCTGGGGATATTACTTATAAGTATATGGTTAAACGAGACCAAATTAGAATCGAATTCAGTGTTACCGCACCTAGTACATTTGTACTATATCTAGTACTTTTTAAATCGATCTAGTGATCTAGTACGTACTTATCAAAATCTAGTACTGAAGCCGGCGACATGCTGTCACGACCAATAGGAACTCGTTTCAGATTCTTGATCAACTTCGTATTGGTCGCGAGTCGCGACATTAGCCTAGTTTACACCGATAACTCGTTTAGTTCGGTCCGATAGTACCAAGCTGGTGGGGATAGTACGGTAGGACCAATGCTTGCTTCCTGCCCGTTTACACCGTCTTGCAACGCGTGAACTAAATGTGTACGCCCGCAATTCGTCAAATGTCAAAAACGTCGAAATTATTCATCAACACAATTCGAAACCAAAAAAAACATGAGTAAGTACGCTCAGATTGCCTTAGAAACTCAGAACCAACACAATTCACAATAATAACAATCAATATAACCTCAAAATTTTGATCCAGATCGAACCAAATTTAGTTCGGTACACTTGCTGGCGAGTACCGAACCAAGAGCGGACCAGCTTAGTCCGCAACTGTTTACACCATTCGAACCAAATATTTGGTTCTGATATAGTCCATTGATTAATGACACCAAGTCAGAAGCCATCATTCACCGGAGGTTCTGTATCGCTTAGGCATTTCCAATACGCTTTCCGGACCCATGTTCATATGAACTTTTTTTCTTAATTTCGTGTGTTTTATCTACCCTAGAAGTTTGTAACATGATCACCGTAACACCATTTATATGTCAACAGATATGACAAAGATAGACACCCCTTTCTGTCTCTATCTCTTTCTACTCGAAAATTTGTCTTCAGTCAACTCGATGTAAACATCACGAACGGGTCCCCTTCCAGGTACGGTAGTATCGAGTTCAATGAGTTTTACGGCCGATTGCACCAAGCTGTTTTGAGGATACTTAACGCTAAGGGACATTTGACTTGACAGTTTTGCATGCAAATATGTCAAGTTAAGGTTTCCTTAGCGTTAAGTATCCTCAAAATAGGTTGGTGCAATCGGCCATTAGTCCTCCATAATTGAACTCCATACTACGTACCTGGAACGGACCCGCTTATTATCGAGAGTAATTAAGTTCGAGTTTACGCTCTTCGGAGCGGGCAGTGTAAAAGCAGATTTATGCACAGAGTAAATAGAGTTTGAGCTAGGAAACGCAGGGCAGAGCTAATCACACTGACCTTCAATAGGCATTTGACAGTTCATTGTACGTTGTGTATGTCAAAATGAAAAATCTCCGTCTACTCCTCTTTCCTACCCGGGGCAAAGGGCAAACCGGGCACGTCTCAAATGCTCTTCTCGGTTCAAACTAAAACACGGTGTGCTATGCTCCGAGCGTAATAAAAAACGCAAGAGTGCACAAGTTTGGTACTCTGGGTGTTTAGAGCGCAAACTCGAACGCACCTAGTGAAGCAAGTAGAGATAGCGATAGTTACGGATATCTATCTCTTTCTAACTAATTGGCCTAGGTGGATAAAAATCACAATAATAGGCACATAAATTATATATTTATTAGACATATTTAAGGAAAATATTGTATTATTGCTTTGATTATAGGAAATTGTGAAGACATTTACCATTCACGTGCAAGATATGTTTTAATCAGGAATAAAAAATGAATATACCCATGCAGACTCTAGACTGAATAAATTGAGTATTAGATTTGTTTCTAGGGACTTTCCTCCCAGAAAAATTGTAGTTCAGTAGGCTAAACTCTCACGATGGGTGATTTTAATTCTGTTCCAAGTTGTGGCATATAAAAAAATAATTGAATAATAAATAGCTCAGATAAATGGAATAATTATTAATTTGAAGGTAGGTACAATAAAGATTACCACCATTTCTAACTAATTCATTCTAATAAATTCAGTATAACAAAGACTTTATATAATGTTCCATCGCGATGGAAACAACTCTCCTCATCAGATTTTGATGAGGAAATCATATCTTTGAAATGAAAAAAACTACTTATCACCTTGACTATATGAGTTATTATTTATGATCTATAATGATTTATAATCTATGAATTTAACTCTTTACCAACAGAATGGAAAGACTGTCATAATTTATTTTTATTAAAGAAGTTAGCCCGTGAATACATATTATGTAGTTATGAAATTTTAAGAACAGAGACTATTTTGTTGTATTCTTACTGCTTCTTTGTGAACGTTTTTCTGTATATCTGTATATTTACATTACTTATTACTTTATTTATTTTTAACTACCTAATTTTATCTAAGATATATATTGTTTTATTGAAATGTTTTTGTATGTAGCATATTTGCTAAATAAATGAATATTTATTCATTAATGAAGAAGAAACAACTGTAGTAATTTTTTCACCTTACATGAAGAACTCAACTTTTTGTTTCATAATGTCTCACATATCACATATCATGATAGCTACTTGAATATAGCATTGCAGCTTTAACATATTTTTCATTTTTTTAGCCATGAAAAGACAATGTTTTTTCATTTTGCAAGTTTATACATCCGACTGCAACACAATAGATCACCATATTTTTTCAGTCCTCAAACTTCTCCGATAAAACAACTTATCTAAAAGAAAACAGCACACAAGATGTACAATATTATATTATTACTATAATAACATGTATTTTCCACACCAATAAAATAACACAGAACGCCAAACTACCACTGAATTATCACAAAACAGTTTTTTTTTGTCCCTTAACCATACCTTAATACCCGGTAATGAGTTCGACAAGGATAGGTATCCGTAACACTGGCTATCTCTGTCTAACCAAAAATGGCATACTTTGAAGCCGACAACGGCCGTATAGTATGGGTTTCAATGGGATATTGGAAGAAACCTTGGATAGTGGATACTTCTGCTGAGAAGGAAAGTGACTATAGTCACAGTAAACTATAGCCTAGTTTACACCGACAACTTGGTCCGCGGACCAAGTACTAAATTCGAACTATATCAGAACCAAATATTTGGTTCGAATGGTGTAAACAGTTGCGGACTAAGCCGGTCCGCTCTTGGTTCGGTACTCGCCAGCAGGTGTACCGAACTAAATTTGGTTCGATATGGATCAAAATTATGAGGTTATGTTGATTGTTATTTTTGTGAATTGTGTTGGTTCTGAGTTTTTCAAGGCAATCTGAGCGTACTTACATATGTGTTGTTTGATCACGAACTGTTTTTATAGATCATTTCGACTTGTTTGTGACATTTGACGCGTAATCATTCAGTTCACGCGTTGCAAGACGGTGTAAACGGGCGAGAAGCAAGCATTGGTCCTTCCGCACTATCCCCACCCACTTGGTCCTATCGGACCGAACTAAACGAGTTATCGGTGTAAACTAGGCTTATGACTATAGTGTACTGTCTTACGAAAGCGTAGAGCTGCCATGGCATTGTTGAAAAATATGTTTTGGGAAATTTACAGATTTTCTGTAAATTTACACTTTCTGTAAATTTACACTTTTTCTGTAAATAATACGATGGCGACGTTGTCATGTGTTCTTCATTCAGTCAGTAGTGAAAAGAGAGTCGTATTGTTCGGTTCGTGGTTCTGTTTAACGCCGTGGCTGGTCAATTGTCTTTGTGCCGATGCTGTACGGGCATTTTGATTATGGGCGAATATATCAAATCCCACTTTCAAATCGGACTAAGCCACAATGAAATATTCTGTCATGTCTTCTGGAAGACGGATAATATGTTCTGAGTATGCGTCATTATTAGTTATCTTAGGAGAATACACAATTAATTTTGTTACCGCTTTTATTTTTTTAAGAGTAGATAGGTGCTCTATTTTATTTAACAGATAACCATAGTTATTTTCTATATGATACTTTAATAGGTAGGATATTCCTATTTTCTATTATATTTACCTTTTACTTAATAAATACAAGTATTTTTATGCATAAAGGATCTAATTCCACATTACTGGACTGAAAAGATATCAAGAAAGGCATACAACTACCCTATTGATGCCAAAATAGTCTCACACATTTTAAACTATCAATTGTGAGAAACGAAAGAAACATTTTATATTCGAAAAAAGACCAAAATACCTCAATTCTCAAATACATATTTGTCCTTATATCATTGAACTTAAGTAAACCTGAAGCATTGGAATTCGAATCTAGAACAACAAGAGAAATCTCTCAGATTAAAAAGAGAAGAAATCGAAAAACCAAAATTGGGTATTCTTTCTAACACAAGGTCTGTCATCTTTGTACTTACAGGATGTAAGTAGTCAGTGGACATGAAATCTTGAGGTCTGTTATACATCGTGAATCGTGAATGGTCGTCCATAAGGTGCAATGCTATTTCTAGAACGCGATAATCTTTGTGTATTCCATTCTAGGACCACCGTATCAAGTCCTTCCTAGACATTAAAAAATCAGATTATGTAATTTATAGGTATACAGGGTGCCTCCAATCAAGTCCGCACCATTGCTAATATGCTAATCAGCAGAATTGCAAACTTGGTCATTGTTGTCTTTGACAGAGCCTAAAGACCGACGACTTACCTTCATAATATACAAGAAGCAAAATTGTATAAGTGATTTATTCATTGTTCTTCCTGAGAATAATCCCTCATCTTTCAATGAATGGAAGACATTGAGCCAAAATTGTGAATGATGTTTCCTCAAGATTAACCATCACGCCTCTATGCGTTGATTTGAATGACTTCTGTTCCATATAAAAATCCCGGAAGATGTGATAGCTCATCTGGACCATGCATCCAGTTTTAAATGTGTCCGTATTTGTTCAATGATGACATTTTCAGTACCCAAATCGGCGCGTAGCGTCTGTGGACATCCACCTCTACTTAAGTAGTTGTAACCGCTTGCATAAATAAATGATAAGCAATTATCGAGGGATCGTTGATATTTGGTCCAGCTCTCAACCAAATTATGTAACGAGAAAATCCGTCTACGTAGCCTGTTATACAAATTCCAAAAGGCTTATGTTTGTCGTTACAATCGGTATGCCAGAGAAAAGTGGGCCCTGCATTGTGGTATTGTCTGCTTCGTAGACGACGTCGCTGAAGTAGTCTAGCTCCATCAGGATTCAAGTTGCGCATAAGTTTCCTGACTATGTTTTGAGTTACCACAAATCCCTGCTGATGAAGACACTTGAGGTGGTAGCTGTCCGTGTGTCATTATCTGTGTTTCCAAAAATGGTATCAAAATATCCAGATCCGTGTAAATCTTTCTTCGAAATAAACGAAGTCGTCTTAGATGCCTCCGCAAATGACGCATACTTAGAATATATTATCCGTCTTCCAGAAGACATGACAGAATTTCATTGTGGCTTAGTCCGATTTGAAAGTAGGGTTTGATATATTCGTCCATAATCAAAATGCCTGTACAGCATCGGCACAAAGACAATTGAGCAGGCACGGCGTTAAACAGAACCACAAACAGAACAATATAAGACTCTGTTTTCACTACTGACTGAATGAAGAACACATGACAACGTCGGCATCGGATTATTTACAGAAAAAGTGTAAATTTACAGAAAAAGTGTAAATTTGCAGATTGAAGTGTCTGTAAATTTCCCAAAAAATATTTTTCAACAAAGCCATGACAGCTCTACGCTTTCGTCAAAGTTTACAATAGTAAACTTTGCTTTCGTACTGTCTAGACAGATGCCCAATAAAAATTGCTGCAGTCCTGCACTGTCCAACATGCGCAGTGCATTGTTGTCAAGTTCACGATGAATATAAATATAGCCTAAAAAGTTAAATTCGAAAATCCTGCTTCGGTTTGTTTTACTATCTCGTTATTTCCTATAATGTTATTCATGTTGTGTAAAGCGAAATAAACTCCAAAATATGGAAATCATCGATTTACCGCTGAATAAGTTCTTAAAGACATTAAAGTAGGCAACTTATACGTTTCGTGATTTGGAACACTTTGAAAACAATTTGAAAAAGTTATGCGCTTCAAAATATATTCAATTATACATGAAGGATGCAAGTAAGCAAGTAGGATTCAATCAGCCATAAATAAATCAATAACACTATAAACAATCGTTTCCCAATAGCTCTTTCTCACATCTACCTTTGTAACGTTTTGCCATGGTAAATCTATATTCTGATTCTGATATTGGCACATATTGTTCGTCTTTGCACGCACCACGCACCGAATAAGTTTTCGGGGAAGAAAGTCAAGTGAAAGTGTAAAAACAATTTTGAATTACATCATAGAATTGATTCACTGGTAGTTTTGCAGTAGTCCAGTAATAAAGTTTTCATAATTTTCGGCTGTTCTGTTTCTTAAAAAAATTATTCTCCAACTATAAGATCAAAAACAAAATAAAACACTCTTAATTGTTATTGCATGAGACTCAAACTTGAAACTGAACGGTAAAATGTTATTATTATTACGAACAAAACTGACGTGCTGAAAATATTTGGTGATCAAGTACCTACATATAGTAAACGCCAAACAACTTTCGATCCACGTCATCGTTGCCACCAAGCTCGTTGTTATGCAGCTTGCTGGTGGCCAAATTTGATCACCAGCAAATCACATGATCTCCGCTTGGTGGCAATTATGACGTGAATCGAAAGTTGTTTGGCATTTGCTGTATATGTATTATTAATAATCAGCAATGCACAATAAAACAAAAAAAAATATCCATTTATTTTTTCTCAACTCTTAAATCAAAGAAGAAATATCAAATTATAATAAGTAACCTGTTCCAAAAGACTTCCATCATTAGACTATTATGGCCGATTGCACAAACCTGATTTGAGGATACTTAACGCTAAGGGACCCTTAACTTGACAGTTTTCCATGCAAATATGTCAAGTTAAGGGTCCCTTAGCGTTAAGTATCCTCAAAATGGGTTGGTGCAATCGGCCATTAGACAAATACAATCTAATCATGTTTTAACAAAAATAGAATTTAAACTTTCAGATTCAAACACATTGATCAACGAAACGACGGCGATGCCTTGTCTGTCCCATGTTAATGGAAAATGTTTGTCTTATTTTTATTGCGCCTACTTCTTCCTTTAGAAAATCATGCTGTATTTAGATAATCACTGTCTTAGCAGATCTTCCAGCACTGTTTGTATCTTGAATCTTGCCATCTTGCGGCTTGCGGCTTGCGGTTCCGTCTAGCTCGACAACGAACTGCGCATGTTGGACACATTGAACTCGATACTACCGTACCTGGAAGGGACCCATCCGTGCTGTTTACATCGAGTTGACTGAAGACAAATTTTCGAGTAGAAAGAGATAGAGACAGAAAGGGGTGTCTATCTTTGTCATATCTGTTGACATAATATATTAGCTGTGTCTATTGTTATGCACCACTAGTGCACACTTTTTCACACTGCAACACTCAGTGTGCCTTTGTTTGTGAAATGTTTGTCTGTTTTTTAGGATAGAATCTTAGTACGTTTAGTAAAGATATTCTATCCTAAAAACCAGACAAACATTCCACGAAGAAAGCCACACTGAGTGTTGCAGCTAATATTATGTTCAATCAATATGTAGCTTTCTATAGTTTGGGTGCCAAACAAAATGGTTAATTTCTGCAGTGCATTTGGGTGTGGTAATAAATACACTGGCTAAGTGATATAACTCCAATTATTAAGGACAAGGGCATGCATGCACCTTAAGTTTACCTACACGAAATTGTCCTAGTTAAAAGGGCCCTACTCACTCTCCTGCAGCAGGGGCAATCTAGGCTAGGCCTGCCGCAGAAGAAACTTCCTTGTAAAGTACGTTTTGTTTTGAAAATGTGACAATTTCACATCCTGTTCGAGTTCGTTGGTACTACTAACATCATTTCCAAAGTTTGTTCTCTCATATCTTGCTTGAAATAATGCTAGGGAGGTGGTATGAAGGGGCCCTTACCGCCCTGCTTAGAAGGCGATCAGATCGATTGATTGCGGCGATCTAGATCGCGGCGATCTAGGAGATTGCCCCAATCACCCTGCCTCCTAGATTGCCCCTGCTGCAGGCCTGTGAGTAGGGCCATTTAGGAATTGACGATGGTAAACACTCCAAGGAATGCAAAAGTTCTATTCGGACATTCCTCAAGCCCCCTATCAAAAAACACCATATTTATTAGTTTTAATGTGACCTCAAAAATAAAAGTATTTTCATTTTTATTTTAAGCTATTATAGTTTTCCAAGTTTATACCTTAATACCTTTACTTTACTCAATACACAGGTTAAACATATAAATCACCCTGCACCTACTACCTACCCTGTATTTTCTCAACTATTTAATCGAATTACGGATCATCTAAGTATACTTCATTATTTACTAATTTGTTTCTTATTTTGCATTTTTCCAGATAGTTATTTGAAAAATATAGATCCATCATATCATGATAATTAAGACTACTAAGTATGCACAGAATTGTAGTCATTTTTTCCAAGCAAATCAACCGATTTTTCAATTTATCTTCAAACTATTTGAAAACCTCCGACTTCGCATAAGGGCAATGAGTGTGACAAAGATAGCATCCCCTTTTTAGTCCATTCAAAATATACCTATGCGCCAAAAAAATACGACTAAAATTGCCTCAGTTGTCGACACGACAGGGGCCCTTCCAGTTACGTAGTATCGAGTTCAATGGTTGGACAGTGCATCAATTTTTATTGGGAATCTGTCTAGACAGTGCCCTAGTCACTTCCATACATATACCTAAATTTATATGCTTCCATAGACTTATGTCACTTATAGTGTTTTCGATTGGGAAAACAAGGGTTGCACTGGGTTTGACCTCAGGCAAAACCAGTTATGATGAAAATTTGCTCCAGGGCAATCCCAATCGAACACACATTTTTCATCGAGTGCTATAATATTGCACGGTAAAATTCCGATTGAATTGAAATTGAAATCATTGAACTTCTTGAAAATCTAATATTATGTTGTCTCTGCGTAGCGGCTGAAGTGACTCTGAACTAAACTGATTAGAAGTCCATTTCTCATTGCCAAATGACAAAATCTTGAGACCAATCAATAGTTTTGTATAATAGATCATAGATAGGTACTAGGAACAACTTTTTTGAGAAATTAGGTATATGCACCAGATTTGAGATCTAAATTATTCCAGTTTTGAGTTAATCGTTTTCCATAACTCGCCAGTATTTTCTTTTTTCGGCATCACTAGATTCCAACAATAATAACTCTACTCGAAATCTGTTGTCCACTCACAGAATCACCTCACGCGACGTTTATATCCACCATTTTTCATGTTTTTTTTCAATTTTGCTAATGCACTAAAATTGCACTATACCAGCACGAGCTCAAAGACCTCGTGCCGAAAAATCTGCACTTAGTGCAAAACTCATTGACCCGGTTCCCCAATCGAACATAAAAATCCACTCGATTTCTACCAATCGAACATAAATATTGCCCGAGTGTTGCACCAGTGCTACATGATTTTACCAATCGAAAACGCTATTAGTCACTTCCTTTTGGGAAAAGGCAGAGAAAGAGAGGTTATGAACCGATATTGAAGTGTGTTTTCAAAAAATATTAGTGAACTATTTTTGTGAATTATTTTATTTTGTAATTCATAGAAAATAGAGTAAATGACAGAAAAAAGTGTCTCAACAGTACCTACCATCATGGACGAGGGAGTTCTTCCCGGGTATAAAACTGTTAGTGATTTTACAAAGGTAAGTTTTTTCAGAAATGTGCTTTTACGTGTTATTACTTGTCTTGATAATTGATAAAACGACTGTTAAACAATTAGGTTTTGATAATATGAAAAACAAATTTACAGGATTTTGAGCGAATAGGTTTTTCAGATAAGTTTGCTGGTTTGTTTCTATAAACACTAAAGTTATGTCAGGCAACTAACATTTGCAAACGCGCATGTATCTTCGATTTTTTTACATGTTGTGAGAATCCCTCGGAGAATCCCTATAACAATACTTAGTTTTAGTTTATACCAGGGGGCGAGCCAGGGGGTTAACCACTAGGTCTGAAACTCGGTCTGAAAGTGTGAGAGTTTTTCGCAAGTTACGTGATTTTGCATGACTTCTCGTTTCTTGTGCTTTCGCAAGAATTCGCGGACTTCGCATGATTTCGCATGACTTCTAGTGATTTCGTGTGATTTCGCATGTAGGTATTTGTATGGCGGGGGCCAATGGTTGATAATAAAATTGTAAATTGACAACGTTATTGTGGTCCCGATTGTATTTTCACCTTGATTTTCACTTATAATCCCCCCCAGAGCATGAATCACCTAAGTATTATTTCCAAAAATCAATTCGAGCTCCTGGGAAATTCCACCTGATTGGCTACAATCTCGAAGGATTCTAATAACACGGAAGAAAAAAGTTTAGCACCTTGTGGATTTTTATTGTTTATTGATTGTGGCTATAAATACAAACATTTTATAGGAAAAAGTAATACGTCGTCGGATCAATGCCAAAATCTTCTGATCGGAATATGATTCACCTACCTATCTAATAAAACCACTTTCAACAAAATATAATATTATTGTGTTCTTTTGTACAAAGGATTATGAGTTTCGGCGAGTAATATAGATTTTTTTATGTATTTTTGAATCAAGGATACATTTTTAAAGACAGAAACGCTTTCACGGGTGTAATTAAATGAAGTATTTGGGTTTATTCAGACGAAATCATGATAGGCCTACATGCTACAATGTGTCTTATTATCCGGTAGTATAGAAAATTGAACCTCGATGCACTTACCCGATGAATGAATAATTCTCAATACTCCTTGATTTTGATTGTATCATGTCTCATCAATCAATAATGTGAGCAACGGAAATTTCATGATGAAAATATTCATGATTTGCCCAAATCGGCAACCACGGTGAAAGCAAGTTACGAAGATGAACATACTTCAACAAAGATAGCGGAATAGGGAATATCCCCGACATACGTTTAGAATTAGATGATGGTGCCAATAATTTCTCAAGAATTTCTTCTCCAAAGCTCTATACAGGGTGGACCAGAAATAATGGGACATACGGCTGATTCCTCACACAAAAATATTATGATCGATCTGAAATTGTCTATTCCAAAAGTGGATATTAAGTTAAGAGATCGAGATACAGGGTTGTCAAAGTTGAATTTTAATTTTTGATTTTTCAAGTACTTTTTGAAAAAGTCAAGTTATTTCGATGAAATTTGGTATGTGGGAGAAGTTTGACATGGAAAATTCATATCTGGCCTTGGTATGACTCTTACATGCAGGGGGCGCCACTTAAACATCTTTCCACTCATTCAATAGTCAGCTTTTTTGTTCGCACTCGATTTTTTTTAATTCAAAAATTGATGATTCCGTCATTTTTACTTAAAAAAGGTATACTCAGTAAAAGGGGATGGGAGTAACCTTTTTCAAGATATTTTTGTACTTGAATTAATCAATGCAATGTGGGTTCGAATGGACAAATTTGAGAATAAACATAGCGTGCATCGAAAACGCCGTTGTCACGGTATTTTTGACAAGTGTCTCGATGTTCAATGATTCTTATATAAAAAAAATAAAACAAAATACAAAAACCTTTTTTAAAAAAAAAAAAATGATAAAATTAGATTATTTTTTTTAATCAAGAAACATTGAGCATTCAAACTTATGTCAACATTACCATGATCGCTTTTTTGAAAGTCCCTTGTGATTGTGATTATTTTCAAAATTTTCCCTTTAAAACCACATTGCATGGATTACTTAAGTTCAAATATCTTGAAAAAGGTTACCCCTAGCCACATCTACAAAGTATAACTTTTTCATCTAAATATGATGTAAAAATCAATTTTTCATTAAAAAAAAAATAACAGTGCTTACAACAAAGTTATGACTATTTGAATGAGTGAAACGGTGTGTAAGTGGCGCCCCTCAAAAGAAAGAGCAATTTTGTGCTCAGATATGAATTTGACATGTCAGACATAATAGGTGTGTTTGTTATTTCGGTGTCGGGTAGGGTAGTGCAGGTGTAAGTCATGGCTGTCAGTGTAAAGGAGATTCAACAAACGCGTTCGTGCAGATTCTGGAGATATTCTTAACCTAAAAAATAAACAGACAAAACACCGATGCATGATTCGAATAGTAATCTTGAAGTATCATATTGTCTGAAGTTTTTGACGATGATGATTATTCCTCATCTTCAAGTTCTGATTCTGGAGACAGCTTAACCGAAATATTTTAAATACACATTACTGCAAAAGAAGCGACAAAACTGTATAAAGCAGAGATGTTTGAAACTGTAGTGCTTGGTGTCTGCCTATACGGATATTGAATGCAAAAGGCATTTCCGCATTGGCAAAGATTTATTCAACGAATTATCTTGATATCTACAATTTAGTTAATAGTCTATCAACAGTTGAGTTGGATTTAGGCTTACGCTAACATGCGTGCTCTACCAGATAAGAAGCCACTACACCTTGGCTTGGGATCATTATCGTGATTGCTGCTAATGTTGATTTTTGAGAGTTTATGAGAAGTTTTGCGAATTCCAAATCTAAGCAGGAAGGAAAACTGAATATGAGAATAAAAAAATATAAATAATGAATACAAAGCTTCGCATCTTTTTGCATCCTGAGTGGATAAAAAGACTTGATATGTATGATCGGAATCTACAGGGTTTTTCACTTGAAAACGAACTTCGGAAACGGTTAGGAATATTTGATTTCTGTAAAAAGTAGTCAATGTATGGGGTCGAGTAGTTATTTTTCACAGCTAAAAAAAATCGACGCCTACCAAGAGTAAAGCGTCGCGACGCATCGAAAATATTAATCGATTGCAGGGACTTTGAAATTACGCACATGCAAAAGTACGAGTTATTTATAAACTTTTTTGTTATTCAGTCGAACTCATTTATTCTTCTCAGTTTTGAGATATTATACAGTGTGTCCAAGATAAGGATGTCTATCATGGGGATCTTGAAAACCGTGAGAGATACAAGGTCGGTTAAATGGAGGCAAAGTTGCGTATTTCGATGCTTAACAAAATGCTGTTTTAAAAGCCAAGAAATTCCGACTAAGTCCGAAATTATCCAAAAAAAAACGAAATTTTTCAAAATTGTTTTCATTTTTTTCTGACCACATTTGAAGAGATATTTTGAAATGAATGGAACTTCTTCATTGCCACTTTTTGCCCTTTACAAGATAGCGTTATTAAATTGAAGAACTGACGTTTCGTCTATGAGCAGCCATCATCAACTTTGTTTTTTTTAAATACGGTCCTGGATTTTTTATTACGGATTTAACGAGCCTCTCATGTTCCTAAACCAACGAGGTATCGCACTAATTAAAAAAGAGGTGTTTGTTTTTGATCCTATTGGAAATGTATTTTTTGTCTCTCTCTAACACATGAGTTCTTATGGAAAAATCCATCAACATAATTTTTTTGAATAATTGCGATACATTGTTGGTTTAGGAACATAAGAGGCCCTCAAAATCCGTCATAAAAAATCCAGGACCGTATTTGAAAAAACAAAGTTGATGATGGCTGCTCATAGACGAAACGTCTGTTCTTCAATTCAATAACGCTATCTTGTAAAGGGCAAAAAGTGACAATGAAGAAGTTCCATTCATTTCAAAATATCTCTTCAAATGTGGTCAGAAAAAAATGAAAACAATTTTGAAAAATTTTTTTGGATAATTTCGGACCTAGTCGAAATTTCTTGCCTTTTAAAACGGCATTTTGTTAAGCATCAAAATACGCAACTTTGCCTCCATTTAACCGACCTTGTATCTCTCACGGTTTCCAAGATCCCCGTGATAGACATCGTTATCTTGGTCACACTATATATCTCAAAACTGAGTACAATAAATGAGTTCGACTAAATTACAAAAAAGTTTATAAATAACTCGTACTTTTGCATGCGCGTAATTTCAAAGTCCCTGCAATCGATTGATATTTTCGATGCGTCGCGACGCTCTACTCTTGGTAGGCGTCGAATTTATTTAACTGTGAAAAATTACTACTCGACCCCATACATTGACTACTTTTTACAAAAATCAAATATTCCTATTCGTTTCCGAGATATTGACGTGCGGAGTTTTAAGTGAAGAGCCCTGTATATCGTATAACTGTATATTTCACTATTTTCATCACCCATTCCGATTTATTTGATATTGTCCACTACAAATTTTCCTTTTTGTTTGTTTATCTTTATTAAAGGTTAGGTTAAGACATGCTTTGTTTACAAAAAACACGGAATAAGCTCCCCACCATATTCTACACTACGCTACACCTGTCACACCTCCTCTTGACCTGGGGTAGCGAGTGCAGTAATGGGCAACCTACCCTGATATAACAAACACTCTACACTGTTTGCACGTCGTGTGCACGAGTGGAGGATAACAAACACACCTAATATGTGGGTTATACAGGGTGCCACAGATTCGAGTGCATGCATGGGGATCTCAGTTATTATAAAAGATACAGGGTCGGTTAAATGGATGCAAAGTTGCGCATTTTTATGCTCAACAAAAAGGCATTTCGAAATTTGAAAAATTCTGACGCACTTCCGAAGATATTCTAAAAAAACCGAAACTTCGCAAAAACGTTATTATCATTTTCTAAGTTTAATCGACAAGATATTTTAAAATGAATTGCACTCTCTCATTGCCACTACTTCTAATGTACAATATGGCGGTATCAAATATAAAATCTGAAGTTTCGTCCTTCAGCGGCCATCATCAAGTTAATTTTTTTAATTACGGACCTGGATTTTTTATTTTATTTTTAGTTATCCTTTGACGTCCTCAATGCATTGAGGTATCGCAACCGGTGAGAAAAGAACTCATCTAAAAAAATAATACCAGAGAAAATTAGGCAAGCCTTTGTCTCTCTAACACATAGTTTGGTTCATAAATCCATCTTTATTCGACACGTTATTCTTATGAAAAAACCTGCACATTGAACAAAACGAATTGACTGAACCAAAATCGAAATTACTTCCAATAATCAATAACGACACATTTAATGAAATTGAATCAAATCCAAAAATGAAATGGAAAATAAAAAAATTACATATAAAAAACTGAATAAGTGTTCAAAAATATTGCCATTTTAACAAAATATTGAAAATAACAATAGGTGAATAATAATTGAGAATATTGAGGTTGCAACCCATTACTCTACACCACGGACTTCTAAAGAGTGTTCAATAAAAAAAGGCATCAAGTCACCTATGGATTGCAATTGTTCCAAAAAACGTATGTCTTGGCTAACATCGCAATCATGACATGACATCCACTTTCTAACCGTCATGCCATGATGCACTGAGTTGGTAAATAAAAATCATATACTTATAAATACAATATACCGCGGGCAGCTTGTCGGGTCTCCCGCGAGGATGCTGAAACAGACATATACTTTTTCACATAAGTCTGTCCTTGGTTAGGAGATCGAATTATGCGCAGAATCGATTTGCGAGAATTGTCGCTGGCTGAAACATGGTGGAAACCATATACTTATAAATACAATATAAGTATATGGTGGAAACAGTGTTGCATGCTTCATATCAGCTGTTGTATAGACGTATTTTTAAATTATTCGCGGGATTCCAAAAAAAATTACGTGAATTCACATGTGGGTGATAAATATGAGCATGAGTGGAAAATAATATGTTCATAAATTAATCTTATGTGATCCAGGATTTTGTGTTTAGGTGTGAGATTGCATAAGATTTAACAATTTTTGTGCAACAAAATGTTATTTATTATTCTGGAGTGTTATTATTGATTCAAAAACGGTTTGAATTAGTTTGGTGACTTGTTCTCGATTATACATTGAAATATTATAGTAACTCAGTAGTTTTTGAAGCAATATATCACCACAGATTGGTTGGGTTTCACTTTAAAATTTGAGTACCTAGGTATAATGTTTTTGTTATTATTATCTCTCATATTTATAACAGTTCAAGGTATTTGCTCTAGATATCTTAAATCAAGTGAGATTAATTCAGAGGTAGGTGAATAGACGATAGAGACTAGACCGCCGATATCGGCGTTCTTCTAGTTTGGTCAACAGAATTACAAATAATTGGAGCAATACACGGAGATTTGGAAAATCAAACAATTCTTTCATGGTTTCCACCATATTTGTATTTATAAGTTTATGTTTTCCACTAATGAAATAAGAGTAAAATCCATCAATCAAACTTTTAGAATATGCCATATAATATACATAAATGCAACAAAAGCTCCCATAATTAAGCGGGAAGACACGGTTCCAGCTTTTTTGTTCGCTTATGGGAGTTGCATGCCCACTTAAGAGATAATTTCATCAAATGTGCATATACTTATAAATACAAGTATACACAAATGTGTTAAAAACATAGATTTAAAATTGATTCCAAGAAATTTGACATTTCAAGGGAGATAATCGCTTATTAGAGCTGCCCGTTAAGGGCGAGCTTTCACTTTATTATGAAATCAAAAGAAAATAGTAATTTTCTGTGCGGTAGTGCAGTCACACAGTTTATAGGTCTCACTAAACTTTTCAACTTTATACTTACTTCTAAGAGACACTTCGACAAACTGTTCCAGACCTTTCCAGTTTTCAAGTTTAAATTTAGTGAAATATCCATCTACTCATATTATGGAAATATCTTTAGGTACAATTTTGATGTATAACTGGATGGATATACCTACACAAGAAATTTGAAGTTCAAATATCTTGAAAACGGTCACTCCTAGCTCCTAGCCACTTCTACAAAGTATACCTTTTTCATGTAAATATGAAGGAAAAATCAATTTTTCAATTTTAATGAAATGTAGGGGTCCGTACAAAAAAGTTATGACTATTTGAACGAGAGAAAAGGTGTGTAAGTGGCGTCCCCTAAAAGTAAGAGATATTCCGCGCTCAGATTTGAATTTTGCATGTCAAACAACCCTTATATACCAAATTTCATCAATATAATTTGATTATTTCAAAAGTTATTCAAAGAAATCAAGAATTAAATTCAAATTTGACACCCTGTATCTCGGTTAATATCAACTCTCGGTGTAGACAAGTTTGGGGTGATCGCAAAATTTTTGTGTGAGGAATCTGCTGTAACCGTATGTCCCATTCTTTCTGGGACACCCTGTAGATGGAAAATACTGAATTCATTTGAATTGAAATTTCACCTTTGGGAGTTTAGTCCTGCTTTAATGGAACCACATTTGTGTCAGAATTTTAATTTCGAGAAGTCAAGTGGGTATACTAGTCTTGGAAGTCGACCAAAAACCTATCTTTATTATAATAATAAGTATATCTTTGGGAGATGCGACAAAAAATGTTATTCAGAAGGAAAAATTTACTATTACAAAATTTCAAAATAATTTACGGCTATCAACTTCTTTATTTCAAATGGAAACATGTATTTTTTATTTTATTTTTGAATTCTACGTGAAATTCTGTGGATATTTCATGCATATTTCATGCCCCATAAATAATATCGTTTATTGAGAAAACCAGATATCCAACCGTTTTCGAGAAAATGACATCTCAAATCCACATAGAATGGTAAATATTTAATTATATTCATGAAGATTCTGATGAGATGAAAGTGCAGGGTGCAAGACACAAATTTTAAACATCAAAATGACCCCATAAACATAAATAAAGAGCCTCCCCACAGTCCCCACCCCACTCTCCCTAACAATCCCAACCCAACTTTCACAGATAGAGATACGGCAACACTGTGGTTGGTGCATGGAAGCTACATCTAGCCGCAAGTCCGTTCAGTTCTGCCGGCTCTCGTCCTTGTCCGTCTCCGTCTTGACAATTTGAAACCAAGCCAATTGGAAAATAGTATTTCACGCATGGCTATTACATCGAAATCCTAACCAAGGATTGACTTATGGGATTCTTCTGTACTAATCTGTACTCTCCTTCTCACTTCCTCGCGGGAAATCCCTCTCATTGCCTTATGGGACGCACGCGGTATATTGTATTTATAAGTATATGATAAAAATGGACTGCTGATGCAATGAGAAGAGAATCACTGGAGCTGGAGCATGGGTGCTGCCATGATGGGACAATTTAAGTTGGTGCTTCTGATTTTCAGTGGTGCCATCGTTGAAAAATGCAGAAATCTGTAATGCCTGATTTACATTGAATTCCATTTCGAATTGGAAATGTCAAATTTCCGCTTGGCAAACGGGAATCTTATGTCACCATTCACATTGAATTTGGTGTAAGCGTGAGACAAATTCAATGTAGATGGTAGCATATGATTCCCGTTTGCAAAGCGGAAATTTGACAGTTCCAATTCGAAAACAAATTGAATGTGAACCTCACATACAGCTGCCGTCTGATTTTGATTTCGAGGTTATCAATTGTTATTAATATAATAAGATAAAGGACAAAGGATATTGGTAAATATTTCTTTTTATTTCTTCAAGGGTCTGTGACTTCGCGTTCCCGTGGTTTTTGTGCATATTGAAGAGAATATTATGGCCGATTGGACCAACCAATTTTGAGGATAGTTAACGCCAAGGTACCCTTAACTTGACAGTTTTGCATGCAAAATTGTCAAGTTGAGGGTTCCTTAGCGTCAATTATTCTCAAATTTGGTTGGTGTTGGTGCAATCGGCCATTATTATATCAATTCTAAATCCGCAGAATGCATAAATCATGAAACATCGACTATCGCAAGTACCTACTACCTATACCAATATCCAGGGTCCAAGTTAAACTCGTTACGAAATAGTGGGTAGGTAAGGTACAATAGGTCAAGTGCTATTCGCTGCTTATAATGCTGTTGAAAGGGCATAATAGGTAATGATATTTTTGAAGAGTTGAGTTGAATGAAGAATGAAGGCTCATTTTTATGTTAATAATCCAACACAAAACGTTTCATAGTTTTATATGTATCTAGAATAATGTTAAAAACTCTGCACAAAATTACAATGTGAATGTGAATATTCAGTTTTGTGTACCTATAGGTATCTTCTTGAAATCTAATAATCCAAAATCCGAATCGAAATATTAGGAATAGGTGATGGTGATATGACATAACCTCAAAAACAAAATGATAAATAGCTGTCTTTCTGCATTTTCCAATGGCCGCATAAGAGGAATTGCAACGCTTCATCGCTTTTTTCGATCGATCTCACTGAAATGACATAAATGATAATTTCCACCACTGCATCACAGTTACAGCGTTAAAGCGAAAGAAGTATACTTTTTTTCGCTAGACCACTGTGCTGCAGCACAGGGAATCATGTCATTCCAGTAGGACCGCTCAAATATAACGCTAGTTCTCGGAACGCAGCCATAAGTGGCACTTCAAAAAAATCAGAGATACCAACACAAATTGTCCCATCATGGCGTCGCCCATGCCTCAGTGATTTCTGGCAAGGTCGGCCATATGCATTAGCCGTCCAGTTTTTATATAGGTCCGTGCCATGATGCCAAATCATACAAACTAGCCACGACCTACGTTTATGACAGAAAAAGAAATCCAGAGGTGACTTGATCCCTTTTTTTATTGGACACTCGTTATCATAGTATAATAAACAAGTAGCGACCGCTCACGTCAAGCCCTTTTTGTCTCAGTGACTGAAATTCGCCTCATTTATACCCTCCCAACATTTTGAAATGCAAAAATGTTTTCTGATCAAGAATTTTAAACTTCGCATAAATCTTTACATACTGCATAGTGGGTAATCGTATTCTTAAACTTGATAGGTAATTCACCTATGTATCAGTATCATTGAAATCATGGAATATGCTACGGTATAGTTTTATTTTACATTTCATAATGTTAGCAGTGTAGAAATGAGGCGAGTTTCTGTCATTGAGACAGAACGAAATCTGACCACGTATAGGTATATGGAGCTGTCGCTACTTGTTGTTTATTAGACTATGCTTATATGTATTTAAAATGGACTGCTACTACCATCTTAAGAAATGTAGGTACACACAGGGGGCTGCCATATTGGTTTTTTTCTTGGAGGTATAGGTATTTATGTTGGTAGCATTGAAAAAGCGGCGGATTTAATTTAATCATGTTTGTTTTGAAATAACTTTTGTTTTAAACACAATAAGTATAAAGAAACATTGATATATTGATTAAAATTAGTCAGGACCCGCTCATACAAGTTTATTATAATATTTTAACCGACCCTGTATCTCTTATAATAACTGAGATCCCCATGCATGCACTCGAATCTGTGAATACATTTATCAGGATGTTTATGTTCCTTGACATGTACTGGCTAAACAGGTGGCTAAACTAGAAAAAAGTAATGACAACAGAAATTGAAGATAATCAAGTCAGCTTCAATTGCTTGTTCAATTGGTACAAAATAGTGCCATTCCAATGTTTCTATACAGGGTGCGCCAATAGTGCGTGGACGGGATATTGTCGGTTTATAGAAGCACATTTTTGAAATTCGTTGCCGAGGCATGCTAGACAGACCTTGAGACTACAAACCTAAAATAGTTTCACTTCATATCAATGGTTCATTTTTTCAAATGGAAATGAATAATATACGGGGGATATTATTACATATTTGGGTTTCTCATCAATTTTAGATTGTCTTTATGTCCCACACATGGTATCTTAAATGAACCGTTCACCCACAAATCACTATTCTTTGAAAAAGCTGATGTTTAAAAATGATTCTAAGAGTTAGAGAACTGGGATTTTTTGGTGATGCTAACCACGAAATGTGCTAATGTAGACCGTATGTACTACCTTCAATTCTTATTGAGTTATGAGAAATCGTTATGCCAATTTAGAACATTTTAATCAAGGCTAACTTGATTTTTTCAAATGAAACTAACTAATTTTTTTTATGAGATCGGATGTAGAATTTAATTAGCTTTCCGGCGATATTCGGTTGTCAGTATCTATTTCCGGTAGTTCTTTTTCAAATCTTCATTTTCCTATTAATTCGTCGTTTCTATCAAATCTCAATACTAGGTAGTAGCCTACCATCAAGTAGGCCATGGAAAACAAACAATATAGTTGAAGTTGAAGTTATTAATGTTATTATTTATCATGGATCTTAACACTGGATCACTGACAGGAGACCAAACATAAAAAAGGGATTAAAAGCAGTTTAATTATTATAACAAGATATTTCTAGATATAATGCCACTTTTTGTTAAAAACGGCTGGAACTATTCGAAAGAGGGGCAAAATGTACTGAGAATTTCACATCAATAACTGGACAAAAGATAGTCTAGCTAAATAAATTTTTGCAAAATTCCAAATGTTATAGCTAGACCACCACTTTTCACCGGCACTGTATTTCTCCAGAAATTTAATACAATTGAGAATCCATTTTATCAGAAGATTCATTGATTTGTGCATAGAATAAGGTGTCGGTATTTTGAATATTTTTTGTTATAATAATTATTATTCTGCCCTTGTTTCCTTCGTTTGATGTTCTGTACCCTGTTTATAATTTAGTGTTTAGTGTTAAGACCCATGATAAAATATTTGAAATTTTGATACTTGGTCTATTTTCCTACTTGATTACGTAGGTATTGAGAATTGATAGAAACGTCGAATTAATAGGAAAAAAAAACCAGCTGAACGCCTGCAATACGCTGCTTGTCTTTCGTGCAGTGACATTTTGTTTGATTGATCAAAACCCATCAAAGTGCCATGAGCAAAACTGCTCTCAATTGAATCCATAAAACGTCAAGAGCTCATAGTTCGTCATTAAGGAGGATGCCGACTCACTGGTTCTAATCAACGAATGAAAAAACTCATTGGATAGACCTTGCTAATATTTTCCTTGACCCAAACTCCAATCAGAAAAATGTAAAATGCTTGATGGACACCTACTGAGGAGGCGACGGAATTTTGAACACTCTACGACCCTGAGCATCCATAAAACCGGCAGCAACGACCAATTCCAATCTTGCCCGCCTTCCTTCTACCACAGACGCTGCAAGATGTGCAGATGCAAAAATGGCTGGGTGGGCATTGAAAAAAATCCGTGTGATTGATGAGGATTGACCATCAGCGAACAAGTTCCTATGTCAATCGCAATGTGCGCGGAGTCTGCCACTGAGACGCTTTTGAAAATATTGGCTTGCATTTGCAAGAAAGGGTGTACGGAATCGTGCACCTGCAGAAAGGTAGTTCTTAGGGACTTGATCCTATGCTCTTTTGGCAGGGGCTGCAACAATGCAGCTTCTTTTTGAAGAGGATGAAGATTTGGATGACTCGTTATCATATTATGTCTAGCTCCCTCCACTGCCAGAAAACGTCGTCCCTTCCCCCTTCCTTCCCACTGACCCAGACTGGCATGAAGTTAGAAAAATACATCCAGTGCCTACAATGTTTTCATCATTTTCCCATAATTCGATGTCTTACTATTTCTTAGATTTTTGAGAAAACCATGACACGGAACACTATTCGATTGTGCCAAATCGAAGCTTATCAAATCCTCTACAATTTTTTTCACATAACTTCTCTCTAGTATCGTTAGTTTAGACAGTACCTGTCATGGTTAATGGACATATCCACAAATTTTTTCTTAATGCTTAAGATGCCGCCACCAGTAAAACTAGTATCACTAGAAAGCTCAAATCATGCTCAAATTGTAGCAAATTTAGTTATATTCAGAAAAGAACAGCACCCAAATTTCCGAAAAATGATTCCTTAAAAGTAGTTTTTTGAAAAAACTGGATCAAGTCCCAAAATTTCGGATTTTTCCGAGACCCACGCAAGTAGCACAGGGTTTTGAGACTGGCAATATTGGGTGTGAACTGTTGACAGGGATCCACACAACATAAGGTGAGTTCGAGTATTCGCTCTGAACACTCGGAGCGCCAAAAAATGTACGCGCTGAAATGGACAATTTCGCGGTCGGAGCGTTCAGAGCGAATACTCGAACTCACCTATAGTATCAAAAAATCGTGGATATATGCGTCTTTGCAATGCTTGCTTTTTATCATCACAAAACGTGTTTATCATGTCGTTGATTGACTGGCGTAGAAGGGGTACGTTCAAAAATAGTGCAGTCAAAAATAACAATTTTCCTGCAAAAATGAGCATATCATTATAGTATACAGGGTGTCCGGAAATCCGACCGACAACGCTTGTTATAGGTGATAGACTTCGCATTTTTATGAAAATTGAGGTAGGGACATGCAGTCTTGAGGTCCTTAATTCTCAAGATACAGGGTGTCAAAGTTTTTCTCTCGGTACACAGCGATACGAAACTACTTATAGGATAGGGGTTTTTTCAAGTCGAGAAATCCAAATTCATTCAAGGTCTTGATATCACTAGCAGGGGTCGCTTATGGCACATCTCCCATTGAAATACACTGTGTGTAAAAACTTTCGGAATAGTCAATAAATTCGGGAATTTTGCTGACAACAAAAAAAAATCCGATATAAAAGTTGTAGGTTTTAAAAAAATTAATCAAACTAGAACTCTTGCAATACAACGTGTCCCAAAATGTTACGGTGATTTTTTTTGCGACACCCTGTATGATAGTCTGTTATTTTACAGGATGGTTTCAAACTGTTCATGGAAGGAATCAAATTATCAAATTCTCTTCCAAATGACAAGGATTGGAGTTACTACACCACTTTTGACGCCTTTAAAGATGTCATGAACGATAAATCAAATCAACTTATGAATAATATCACATCAATTCTCAAAAAGAATGATATTGGATCAAATCTGCGGAATAGATCAGTAGAGAGTAAAACTGAAATGTTAGTAGAAGCCAATGATTTGATACTAGAAAAAGTAGCTTATGAGATTGATGAGATGAATGGTATCAAAAAAGCAGTTAAAGAGCCGGCCGTTTTGAAAACCGTCACTGCGCAGATGCCGACTAGTGTTAATGGATCATGGAATAGGAATGTTGATAATACGTTTGCTCTGGCAAAAATAAATGGGGTATGTGGAACTCATAATCATTTCTTTGCAATCAACGTAGTTTTCTAGGCTTCTCCTCAAAGTAAATCAAAAACGATCCGTCTGTTGACTGCTGAAAATATTGTTCGGCCACAAAAAATGTTCAAAGATAAAATTGACAACCGGAATGAATATCCTTGGGAACCAAGAATTAAAGATAAACCCAATTCATTAAAACCCCTTGCAATATTTTTGGAGGAAACGGAAAATGGCAGAGAGTAAGTATGCTTGACATAGAGATTTTTCATCAATAAAGGTGCGATTTGAGTAAATTGTTTATTAGACGTAATTATATTTTTTTTTTGATTATTGAAATGTTCACATATCATGCTAACACTTTGTCATCAAAGAGTATTCAGCGTATACTCACTTATGTAAACAGAAAATGTGTTTGATTTGTAAATATACAATGATTGTAAATTGTCCATGTTTGGGCAGGTGATAGATTGGTGAGGGTAAAAGGAGAATTCCTTTTTTTTTTTTATTGTGGGTGATTTGTAATTTAGTAATTTCCTCTTTTTCTCATTTAGTATAATACCTGAAGATGTTCCCTTAGGAACGAAACCGGTCGTAATTTGAAATATAATTTTGGGAATAATTAGACAAAAAAGGTATTTTCCTTTCACCCTCACCAATCTGTAAATATACTTTTCTACTGAAAGAAATCGAAACTTCACTGAATTTTCATTAGTGAGAGTTAACGGAGATGGCATTATATTGTTTGAAATGTTTGTTTCATATTACAAAATAATACTCTCTATAATACTTGAAATAAAAAAATTGCCGATTGTAAAAGTCATCATGATAAATCTGCTTTTGGCTTCTCAGCATAATATGTGTAAGGTGATACGATGGGTGAGAATCGGAAAGATATGCAAATGTTTCATTTAAATATCTGTATTTGGGTGTTCCACACTCGTTTTGCAGAAAAGTCTACATTTTTTATTTATTATGGGTGACGAGATAGTGACTCTCAGGAATTGATAGTCGTAGGAGCTTGGGCAATCATTTGGAGGACCAAGATACATTGCTGTAAATATTTTTTTAATTCATGATATCCACCGCTTCGGAGCGTGATTGCTTTGGTCGTATAAAAAAAGATTTTTTCTCGAAAATTTCCCAGGATAAGCAGAAATGAGTAGTCCCGCCTAAATGCCACCGCAATGGTCCATCTTCTTGATCTGTGACTTTTTATTGTAAGACGAAAAATAAGGCTAAACTGCTCGCTAAACTGTTTGGGCTGTAAGTGTCAATAACTTGGGTTTAACTTCAAGAAATGTTTTCAACAAGGTCTGGTTCAAGAAAGAAAGGTTTGCTAATTGCAATAAAAATCGTTTCTTGTCATTCTGGTTTTCGCCACTCGCTAAAGGGTGTGTTTTACAAAGTTAACCGTTTTCTCAATGTTGCTCTAAAATCGTGAATGGTATGATCATTTCCGAAGAATCGGAAAGAAGGTGAAATTGTGACAAAATATGTTCAATCTGCATGTCGATATCTTCAGTCGTTGGGAAGTTATCGCTCAACATATTTTATTAAATCATTTATTAAAGGAAGGAAATAGATATGTAGTTGAGCTTTCAACTATTTTCTAGAGTTTCGTAGTCAAGCCCATGAACAAATAAAGAGATATTTTGAAACTTAATTCTCATTTGTGTGCTTTATATTGATTATAAGGAAAAAGTGCATGATCACTGGTCCTATGACATGAATATTTCAAGAACTTGAACTTCGATTATTTATAAGCAATATAATATGAATGTCATAGAGTTATGCTTTGGATGGCGCCATCTGCCACCACCTCCCAATCAGCCTTATGCTGTATCATTTACGTTATATTTAATATACATACGTTATCCGATTATAACATCTAATGATAACGTGTGTCATAACGTAAGATGCCGAACATGCTATGTTGGATCACGGATTTGACATCCACGTTATCTTGTACGTAATATCTCGAGTGTTAAATAGGAAACAAGTTTTTCTACCAGTAAGAGAGATGGCGCGAAGCGCAAAAGCTACTAATAAGAAAAGGATGGAATACTTTAGCAGCCCATCGATCGCATGGTCCGGTTTTAACGGTTTAGTTTGAATTTACTGTTTGTGTTGATCACAACTCTGCGTGCCAAAATGTTGAGATTGAAGAAATCTGAAAGGAAAACAATACGAGGATCTAGTTCGGTGAAGACAACAAAGTTACTCCTAACGGCAAATCGAAGCCGTTGAAGGCGACAAAACTCAGTATTTTATATTTTATGGCAAACATTTCGCAAATTCAAACATTCTAGATGCCAATAGACCGCCAAAAAATGCGGAATAATGAAGAAAGGTACCTAAGTCAAATAGTGTAATATCTATTAGTTTCAAAATGGAAGAAATTGGGCTTTTGGATATCGAGTGGAAAGTTAATACACGCCGCAAAAACCGTGGAATTTAGCAGTGCATGCATGGGACTGGTGGAATAGTAGCTTCCTCAAAAAACTCGCTTTCCTTCAACTGAAAATCATCACTACTATCCCGTAAAATGCTTGGTAGTTCTCTTGACTGAGCGACACAGTGAAACAATGATGGCAGAGGAAATAACATCATCATTCACTGGAAGTCTACATGGAATATCGTAGAGATCTGATGTCTGAAAAAAACATGGGCCGATGCTTTGTGAGATATACGCATGCAGGGGCTCTAAAATGTGCGGATTGGATGAGTACTATTATCATTAATCAATTATCAAATACATAACCTCACTTTTTGGTTTCTTCTAACTCCTAAACTTGTTGACTTTCCAATTCCTTTCTCCAATTAACTCTTCTGCAATAGCTAAACTCAAAACTACACTAAAAGCCATACTGGTGCCTTTCTGAGGAATTTGTATCGTCAAACTGTTCAGCTTTTCAGCTACTTAGCTCCAAAAACGCTTCATGTTTCCATACGTTGTTAACTGTACACGTTATACGAAGGCTGTTATTTCGGAGCATTACATTCGACCATAACGTATACAGTGTGTCCAGAATAAAATGATGTACATTGTACATGGCACTATATGGGGATATTGGATACGGTAAGAGATACGACGTGGCTTAAATGAAAGAAAAGTAGCGTATTTTTGTGGTCAAAAATATGCCACCATTGTTTTATTTTGAATCGATACCGTAATACCGTTACAACGTAAAAAAAAAAGAAAAAGCACATTTTCAAAAAAACACAATATTTTGCTTATTATAAAAATTAAAACTTTTAAATTTTCAGGATATGAATAAGAGGATACGACGATTCTAAAAACGGCGTCAAAAAATTTTTAGGCCTACTATGTTGCGTCCAGCCAAAGTCAAGTCTGGCTTTTTTTATGAGTCATATTTTTGGAAATCATTTTTGAGACGGATTTTTAAGACGGATTTTGAAAACGGAGAAATTCAATATGGCCCCTATAAAAAAAAAAGTGACCTCGGCCGGAGGCAACGTAGTAGGCTTACAATTTTTTGACGCCGTTTTCAAAATTGTCGTATTCTCTTACCCATATCCTGAAAATTTGGAAATGTCAGCTTCAAAAATAAGCGAAATATTGTGGTCTTTCAACAATGGACATTTTTTTTCCACCCTGTATCTTCATTACCGTGAGGATTCGAACAAAGCTTTAATATTTTTGGGCAAACAAATACGCAACTTTTCTTCCATTTAACGACGTCACCGAATATGAACTAAAGACAAGAAGGTTCACTCGTCGTCGAAAGTGGCTCCGGCTTGCCGCATTCACAGTCCCGCTCTGGTCCCAACATCATACCAGGGATGCTATTCTGTACACGTGAACGAGAGTCGTGGGTATCGGTATCTGTATCATAATGTGATAGTAACCGATACCGACGGCTCTCGGTAACGTGTACAGAATAGCACCCCAGGTGTCGCCGATCGGAAATTCCGGCTGAGATACGTCGTTGGAATTTCGTACACCACTTGGGAATCGATTGCCTTTTTCCAACTTGTCTCCCTCGTAAAACCTATTCTGGGTCGGGTTTCGGCAGGATTTTGTTTATGATTTTTGGAATTTTGGCAAATTGCTTTAGAGACACGATTTTCAAAGAAGCCGACAGGGAGTGAACCAACTGTGTATTTTATAAACTGTGGCGACTTCGTATCTCTCACCATTTCCACCATTCCCTTGTACATCATTTTATTCCGGACACACTATACGTTATGTAGATAACGTAAACGCTAATACAGCACATCGATTTCAGGGAATTAACATATTAGGCGCATTACGTTCATGTTATATTAAATTCGACGTAAATGATACAACATGTAGCTGAATGTGTGGCTTGACAAGAAATAACTTTCTCTTTTGAACCAATTGAAAAAAATTGTCACAGTATGAAATAAGATATTGTATACCCACTCGTCTAGAAATTCCAGAAATTCATTGATAGATTCTTCATTCCATACTATTTTCATGTACACTAACTTGCACAAAAAATGCGTACATTGAAATGGTGACATTGCTTTGGTTTGAGCAGTGTATGAAGGTGACAAGTAAACGTCAAGTTTTATTAACTTTTGTGAGAACACGAATTCTTACACGCTTCAGTGAAAACCTATGGTCGGTGAGAAGAACTAAAAATTACTAAATGACTAAATAACCAGATCCACATCCGATGGAGAATGTGTGGGGACCATTGGTAAAAATTATTTATCAAATAAACTGGAGGCCTCAGCTCAGAATCAGGCAGAACTATTAGATGTCATTCTTAATGCGTGGAATGAGCTCGCCAATGACGTCTATATTGTCAAGATTTATCAAATTCCATGGTTTGACGACAAGAAGTTTTGGCTAGAAATGGTTCTGCTACCGGATTTTAAGGAAAATAATCTACATTTTTCTTAGCGAACTGAGTGAATAAATTCAAAGTCGTACCCACAATATATCATTTCCATTAAAAAAAAAATGTATTGTCAAATATTTTGACAGCCTATTACACTGCTAAAAAAAAAATGATTTCACTGTCTGTGTACGCATTTTTTGTGCAAGTCAGTGTACCTAACCAGGTATATTTCCCATAATTATTTGTTGCCAAGGACCATTGTTTACACCAGTTAAAAATGACGCGTGACGTGATTTGGTCCTTGCCGTATAAACTTAGTGATTGACAGCTACTATTAAACATTAATTTATTACAAACTGCAGAAGATCAAATCATGCCACTATTAATTAAATTAAACATCAATTTATTACGAACTGCAGAAGAACAAGACATGCCACTATTAATTAAAAAACGTCTTCAAAAACCGCAACAGTAACGGAAAACAACACAACAATAAAATAACGTCTTTTTCTCCATTCATATTTTGTCGCTTCCGTGGTATACCGTGAAATCGTTATTACGCTGTTGCCGCAGTGCCGGATTATAAATTGGAAAATAAATTTCAACGATTTTCGATAAACATTTTTCAAGCAGTAAAACAACTTGTACCATTGTTTGGGTGCAAGTTGTTTATTTGCATTTTTGATTATTTTTCAAGGTACGGTATTGAATTATTTCTTTTCTGAATAATTTTATGTTAATCTGGCAAATCTACAACACGATAAGAGAAGAATGAGATAGGATGGAATGATGTTGGAATAGCCTAAAACATTGTCTCTTGAGTTTAAATGTCTTTGGTCAACTCTGTCCCCTAGCAAAGGCGGCAATTACCAGAATGACATGAGTGTATCTTTATTTTACATAGCAAACCTTCCTTTCTCAAACCTGAGGTTGTTTGCAACTTTCCGTGAAGTTAAACTTGAGTTATTGACACTTATGGCCGATATTTCACTGGCTCCTCAAGGAACAGAATAGCCACGGTACCCTTAACGGTAATGTGGACCTTGAAATTGTCTGCCACAACTGCCGTTTTTCAAATGAGTCACTCCTTTCACTTAGCTAAGGATATAAGAATATGAGTCTCGCAATTGAAATACGATACTTACGGCAGACAATGTTGAGATCCACATTAATATCCTTTAAGACTTTAGGGGTACCTTAGCTATTCTATACCTTGAGGTGATATTGAAAAATCGCTCCTCACAGTCCATAAACTCTTGCCTCCCATGCTGTACTTATTTTTCGTCTTACAAGGAAAAATCAGGGATCAAAATAATGGACCATTGTGGTGGCATTGGAGTGAGAGAAAATGCATTTTTATAAGACCAAAGCAATTACGCCCTTCAACTGTTAAAATATGCATTTGAAAAATATTCTCAGCAATTTTTCTTAGCCGATTTCAAAGTATAAAAGATTTTTTTCCCAAACTCCTACGACTTTCAGTTCCTCAGATACGCTACCTTGTCGCCCTTAATGGATCACCCTGTACGTTGTTTGTTTTCCGAACCATGTCGAGAAAACAGCATAGGAGGTACTTCCGTGTAATTATTTTAGGCACAAATCGTTATCAGTACCCACATACCTACTTCAAAATATTCACTCAAATGATACTTTAAACTTTCATGCTATTTACGTATGAAGCAATTCAGAAAATAGGTAATCGGTCTTTTCTGAAAAAAAAACGACTATCCTTCGAGATTTAAAATAAAATAACATTCTTTTGTCTCTGGTAACCTTTTTCTATGACCTACCATGGGTTTGATTTATAGCCTCAAAAAGAAAACACTTATTTAGAAGCGTAATTGATAAAAATCTCATTCCATCTTACATCCATATTCCTCAAATAAACATTCATCATATTCTGCAGGAACAAAAATAATTCTGCAGTGAGTAGAAAAGTATTATCACATGGAAAAGTGACATCTCGACCGAAAAATTGGTACTCTGATGGTGTTTTCTACCGTAATCCTCCTTCTCCTCATACGCCTATAGAATAGAAACGAAGCGATGAAACCTACTTGGTCGAATCGTATAAGCGGGCATGTGTTAGGCTTCGGCTACGATACAAGCGGTGAGCGGTGAGCGGTTGAGCGGTAGAGCGGCAACATTTTGCTGCGATGAGCGGTACTGGCTAGGATAGTCGCGGCAATATGTGAGCGACTTTAAAAGTCATTGAAATCAGTCTTTGCTATGACTTCTTCAAATGACGTCGTGAGACTTTCACTTCATTCTGATAATTCATGTTTTCGACTGAGTAATATAATAATTGTTGATAGAACGAGAAAGTATGGAATTGAGTAGTTAGAGTAACAAATCTTATTTTTTGTGTAATATGTACCAATCCGTCAATTCATACCTCTACTGTTTCTAGACTGTATACAAAAAAAATCATTAATAATTGCGTTAATTTGTTTTACTTACCAGATTACCAATAGTTAAGCATCATCAACCAAATAAGTTTCTTGTTATAGTTGTATTTTGAAAGTTTCTGTCACAATCATTTTATAAAGTTTGCCTTAGCTTCACTTCTGATATCAATATGTCAATATCTGCATCACTGCATTTTTTTGAGTGAACATTTTTGATGTTCATGTACAGGGTTATTGATTATAAATGCCCCCCCGCGCTAACTTTTTAATTTGACGGTTTAGAAAAAGGTGTCCCAAATAAAAGTTTCATGGTTGACAATGAAATTTTCAAATAACACAAATACAGGGTATTCCAAAAAGTCTGGGTGAGGTCCAACTTTCTTATTTCAAACTGATACCCTATTTTTTTATTTGCTATTTGGATTCTCCTTTTGATTATAAACATGTTCTATGTAGCATATCCTATACCTTAGTTTAATGTATAAAAAGATATTTGATATTTATTAATTGAATAATACTAATTTATTGTTATGAAAATGTAAAATATATCTATGATTTCGAATTATTGACGCTCGTATTGACGAAAATGTCACGTCATTAAATACTTTTGAAGTGTAAAAGTATCAAAGTATAAATAATTCTGCATATAATTCAATAATTTTTTTTTATTTAAGAAGTTATTTTATTTTTAGTTCATTTTTTGGATATCAATTTAAAATTAGATAAGTTTTGGTATATCCTACACATACAATTACGTCAATACTTCAAAACCATATAGTCCAGGCGAAGCTTCATGATATAGGGGGTCACTTTGCGTTGAGATGCCATGTTTGTTTTTTTTTCCAATCGGAGTGCCATCATTTAAAAAGCTCAAATCTAAATTGGCAACCTCGTGCGATTTTTTTTCGCGAAGATATTCGAGAAAATGCGTTTTGATGCGTATCTCGCTTCTAATTGTCGTTAAGCCAAAAAAGCATATCTATGTATTCATTGTGAAATGATGTATTACTTTTTCTTATAACTTTTCTCGTTTAAATGAATAGAAAAAAAGTTATTATGCGTCAGTCAAAAAATTTGGAAAAATTATTTTCATAATTTTTATTTTGCAAAAATGAGCAACAAACATGCACTTAAGGGCAAATGCTGCCGAGTACTTTTTTGTAGGTGACGTAATTTACAAAAATTTGAATTAGCCCGATACGACTTATAGGAGCGGAGCAATTCACGCGAGAAGTTGGGCATGTTAATCATACTAGCGAGCTTCATTTAATCGGCGTCTATTTTACAGCCGCATTTAAGTAGCTGTTTATTTGACGGCTGAAAATGTCAAATTGTTTATTTAATTGTTTACAACTTATCCGGTAAATATTTATGTTTCAAAAAGTGATAAAAAAATTATGGCGCGTGAAAGGTGGAAAACGTCGGGAAATGATTTTTTGCGAATTTCGTTATTATTTATTCATTTTGTTTTCCTAGAATGAAATTGTCGTTAACTCTTTTCACACCACCCAGGAGGTCGAGTTTTTGGCGCGTTTTTTTTTTATTGTGGTTTTCCCAGTAGGCCTATTCCATATCAAACATTATGCTCTCCTTTTTCTCAGCGTTTTCTTATATTTTTTGGTTTTGATGATACATTTTCTACACTTTCCGTAACGCTCGGTTCGTAGGGAATGTAATTAGACGAAAGATTGCTGCTCAGTTGTGGTACTACCGTGGGTAAGTCGTGTTTGTCTTCGTCATCGTCGTCGACATCTTTTCCATCCAGACTCTTTTCCATTATATTTTTGTAGGTTTGGTCAGACCAAGTTTTGCAAATTGCCGAACATTTGAAACCCGCCTTTCTGCATTCGCATGCTGCACTGCAAATTTTCGTACATAAACATGAGATTATCTTCAGGAGGGACGTTGGTATAGCAGTCTCCAAAGACATCACGGATTCCAATCCTCCCCCGCTTCTATTCCAGCTCCAATCCTCCGGTTCCAAGACATTCCCAAGCCACGTCTGTACTTGAGGATAGGTTCGATATGAATGTTGTTCGGCAGCAGACTCGCTTGAAGGCAGAGAAGAGAGATCAAACTTGATTCTCACTCCTGCGCATGGAAAAAGTTTGAAACGGAAAACATTCAGAGGTATTGTTGAGGCCTCTCCTCCGTACAGAGCGATGACAATGAAAATTAAAAAACGGAGAATTGGGGCTTTAAAAGAAGCGGGGGAGAATTGGAACCCGTAATGTTTTTGGAGACCGCAATTCCAACGTCACTCCTGAAGATAATCTCATGTTTATGTACGAAAAATTGCGGTGCAGCATGCGGATGCAGAAAGGCGGGTTTGAAATGTTCGGCAATTTGCAAAACTTGTTCTGGCCAAACCTGCACAAATATCATGGAAAAGATACTGGATGGAAAAGATGACGAGGTCAACGACGATGACGAAAACGTGTACGACTCACTCACGCTAGTACCACTTCCACAATTGAGCAGAAATCTTACGTCTAATGACTTCCCCGACGAATCGAGCGTTACGGAAAGCTTAGAGAATGTACCATCAACACCAAAAAAGATTAGATAACGCTGAGGGAAAGGAGAACATGAAGTTTGATATGAAATAGGTCTCTTGGGGAAACCACATTAAAAAAAACGCCCCAAACCTCGATGTCCTTGGTGGTCTGAAAAGAGTTAACGACAATTTCATTCTAGGAAAACAAAATGAATGATTAATAATAACAAATTTCGCAAAAAATCATTTCCCGAGGTTGTCCACCTTTCACGCGCCATAATTTTTTCATCACTTTTTGAAACATAAATAGTTACCGGATAAGTTTTAAACAATCAAATTTTTCTCCTGTCGTCGACTAAACAGCTACTTAAATGCGACTGTAAAATAGACGCCGATTTATTGACGCGCGCTAGTATGATTAACATGCCCAACTTCTCGCGTGAATTGCTCCGCTCCTATAAGTCGTATCGGGCTATTTTTTTTTTCAAATTGTTGGAAATTACGTCACCTACAAAAAAGTACTCGGTAACATTTGCCCTTAAGTGCAAGTTTGTTGCTCATTTTTGCAAATTAAAAATTATCAAAATAATTTTCCAAATTTGTTAACTTGATGCGTAATAACTTTTTTCTATTCATTTAAACGCAAAAAGTTATAGGAAAAAGTAATACATCATTTCATAACGAATACAAAGATATGCTTTTTTTGGCTTTCCGACAATATGAAGCCGAGATACGCATCAAGACGCATTTTCGCGAAAAAAAATCACACGAGGTTGCAAATTTGGATTTAAGCTTTTCAAATGATCGCACTCGGATTGACAAAAAAAAATCAAACATGGCATCTCAACGCAAAGTCAATGTACGCTTCGCCTGGACTAATAGATATATTTCACTTTTTTATAACAATGAATTAGTATTATTCAATTATTTCAATTTATAAAATATCAAATATCTTTTTATACATCAAACTTAGGTATAGGATAATATGCTACATAACAATTGTTTAGAATTTGGAGGAGAATCCAGATATCAAATAAAAAAATAGGACATAAATTTGAAATAAGAAAGTTAGACCTCGCCCAGACTTTTTGGAACACCCTGTATATGTGAAAACAGGTTTTTGAAAAATTTCATTTTCAACCATGAAACTTTTATTTAGGACACTTTTTTCGAAAACGTCAAATTAAAAAGTTAGTGGGGGGGGGGGGCATTTATAATCAATAAACCTGTACAGGGTGTTTCCGTATATTTCGTCTGCAGACTAACTAGCTTATTATGCTTATTATGCAAGACAGATAGGGACTTTAAATACAAAGTTGGTAGGCATTAACATGAACCGCCAAAA
This sequence comes from Orchestes rusci, assembly GCA_958502075.1. Classification (NCBI taxonomy): domain Eukaryota; kingdom Metazoa; phylum Arthropoda; class Insecta; order Coleoptera; family Curculionidae; genus Orchestes; species Orchestes rusci. The sequence goes on from OY293304.1 coordinate 52,920,621, forward strand.
AAATATATTTTTTTGTATACCGGGTGCACGAGAAAAGTGTGGCAGACACAACTTGCATTTTTTAAATGGAACACCCTATATATTATTCTATAACCAAATAGACATAATTTTTCTGATCTCAAAAATATACAACATGTAGGTATACTCCTTCCAGCCGTTTTCAAAATATTTGAGTTTTAAAGTTGGTTTTTTGGTATAGCCAAATTGTAGTATCTATGACTACAATGATTGTTTGAACATTATTTATTAATTTTTCCCCTTCCAATAATCTAAAACAACGAATAAAACAAGTGAATACATTATATTAATAATAAATTGATATCATAAAATGCATTTAAGAAAATGTGTTGTGAATAATGGCGGGCATATTCAATAATTGCATTTTATGATATCAATTTATTGATAATATAATGTATTCACTTGTTGTATTCGTTATTTTGGATTATTGTAAGGATAAAAATTGATAAATAATGTTCAAACAATTATTGTAACCATAGAATCTGGCAATACCAAAAAACCAACTTTAAAACTCAAATATTTTGAAAACGGCTCTAAGGAATGCCTACATGTCGTATATTTTTGAGATCTGAAAAATAATGTCTATTTGATTATGAAATAATATATAGGGTGTTCCATTAAAAAAAAATGCAAGTTGTGTCTGTTACAGTTTTCTCGTGCACCCGGTATACAAAGAGATTTTCTGGTGGTTCATGTTAATACCTACCAACTTTGTATTCAAAGTCCCTATCTATCTTGCATAATAAGCGAGTTAGTCTGTAGACGAAATATTCGCAAACACCCTGTACACAACATCCTGACAACAAGTTGACTGCCGCTGAGCGTCGAAGAAAAATATTTTTTCTACGAGCGTGCGCAAAGTAGCCACTTCGCACACTCATTTGCGTGTGCAAAGTAACCTTTTCCCGCACTCAAATGTCAAATGTCAAATAACTACCTACCAATTTGTTGTTTTAAACTTCGTTTCCATACCAACCAAACTGTAGATAATGCACTTTGTAATGCACAAAATAATGTTCTTGTTACTTTTCCCTTTTCAGTCAAAATCAAAATGAAACACACAATTGTTTTTTTGCGTTGAAAACGCATTCGCCAGTAACGTAAACAAACATTGATAATGACGACTTTCAATCGGCATTTGTGAGTTGTTCTTGCTTGATTTTGGTGCAAACTACTGTGTTTACTGTGGAAATCTTCGAAAGATTTGAGCTGAATACTGGCATCAAAAAAACCTGATCATGTATACAAACAAACGGACAAACAAATTTATAAAAGTATAAACGATTAAACGAAGACTGAAGACTGACTGATCTTAATGACACAGCTGTCTAGAGTGTGTTGTCAAATCAAGACAGTGTTGCCAATAGCAGGGAATAAGGCGACAAAAGAGGAAATTTTATGAACAGTGATCGGACATGCCCTTGCATTTCAAATATAAAATAAATCAATTATGATTTTGATTATACCCATATTATCCAATTTCCAGCTGCCGCCACAAACTATTCTTTCAATATAAATATTGTTAAGCATGAATAATCATTATTCTCAAGTTCTATGTTTTTAAGTGCGTTCAAATAATATATTATCTAAAGTTTTTCGTGTCTAATCTGTGGACGCTCGTAGAAAAAATATTGTTCCTAACAAGTTCGCAAAGTGTCTTTCCCGCCCTTAAAGCATATCCGAACTCCGCTTCGCGTCGTTCGTCTAACTGCTTTTGCGTGCGGGAAAGCATCACTTTGCGAACTTGTTAGGAAAATAACTATGTTCGGATTGAGCGACAAGCGGTACGATAAATGCGTTCATCGACGCCGCTTTGACGCTGATATGTATTGTAGCCGCCTGATTTCAAATTACGTTCAATTTTATGCAAACATAAAGATCAGCGGCACCGCTCTAACGCTTGCCGCTCGCCGCTTGCATCGTAGCCTCTTACTTAGTGAGAACGCATTGAGAAAAGAGATGTAGAGTACACACTTCTGTCTAGCTATCAGCTTTTCGCCACAATCTGGAATCTATCCTTATGCCTAATTATGGTTTGGTGTCTACATTGTGGATTGTACATTATAGCTCACCCATTATTGATAATAAAAAAAAAAAATGAGTGTGAGCCGAGATCATTGGAGAACATTCTTAAATCCTGAAATAATAGCCTAGTTTACACCGATAACTCGTTTAGTTCGGTCCGATGGGACCAACTGGGTGGGGATAGTACGGTAGGACCAATGCTTGCTTCTCGCTCGTTTACACCGTCTTGCAACGCGTGAACTAAATGAGTACGCGCGCAATACGTCAAATGTCAAAAACAAGTCGAAATTATTTATCAATACAATTCGTAACCAAAAAAAAACATAAGTAAGTACGCTCGGATTGCCTTAGAAACTCAGAATCAACACAATTATTCACAATAATAACAATCAACATAACCTCATAATTTTGATCCAGATCGAACCAAATTTAGTTCGCTACACCTGCTGGCGAATACCGAACCAAGAGCGGACCAGCTTAGACCGCAACTGTTTACACCATTCGAACCAAATTAATATTTGGTTCTGATATAGTTCAAATTTAGTACTTGGTCCGCGGACCAAGTTGTCAGTGTAAACTAGGCTAATAACAAATCGTATAGGCGACCCCATTTGAGGAAAGTTGATTAAAATATTGATTTGTGGTGAAGTGGCTAACAGCTTGAATGAATGCATCTTAACAAACTTTGCTGTGAAAGGGACAATTGGAATGACCATCCAATTATTACTGTGATAGATTCCGGCATCAAAAAACACGAAAGCAGCTGAATTCTCGTTAACTGGATCGATGATTTCAAAATTTTGCATGCTATGAGGTACCTACCTAAGAGGTTTAAAATGTTGAATTAAAGACTGGAAAAAGTTTTTTTTATAAGTCAAGTAAACGGGATCGCATCTTCAACAGCCTTGTATACAGGGTGATTCAGGAGGAAATGGAAATATTTTAAGGATATGTCCAGGAAGTCAAAATAAGCAAAATAAACTAAAAAAAAAAAAATAAAAAAAAATAAATAAATAAAAAATAAATGAATAAACTCGCTACTAGATCAATTTTTAAACGCGCAAATAAGTGTATCGAAGTGGGAGGTAATGTTTTCGAAAATTTATTATGAATTAGTGCTATTTGCTTATAATTATTTGTTTTGTTTTACTAGTTTTGTAATAATTTTGATTTAGTTTTTAAATTACAATTAATCAAAATATCTTTGAAACAAATAAAAATCGGACTTGAACATATGAGCTTATTTTGCTTATTTTGACTTCCTGGACATATCCTTAAAATATTTCCATTTCCTCCTGAATCACCCTGTATAAAATGAAATCGTTTCCGGCCTTTCTTTATTGAAGCACTGAATAAAATGGGGTAACAAGTTGAAGTTGTTTCTCCGACACCTCAAAAAACCATGATACTAAAAAACACAAGATAATCTCACTAGCTGGACGAAATTGAAACCGATGGTGACGCAAATAGGAAAGATATGGGAAAATAGGTGTTGAAAACATAACTTAGTAATGGGCACCGAACACCCATTGCATTTTAAATGAGCGTTCACCGGGAAAGATGTGCCTGAGCTTATCTTGTTAGTTGCAGTATCATGTCAAAAAACAATCTCAATCACTTTTACGCATAGAAATATCAACCCTAATCAAAATTGAATCAAAAACAAAGTAAACAGATCGATAAAGCCCGGTTTCTCAACGATGGTTCAACGTTGAACCCGGTTCAAGTACATTGGATTGTGCATCTTTGAACCCAGTGCAATGTTGAACCATGGTTGAGAAACCGGGCCTGAGTATTTCCGGAAATGACCGACTTTCGTTTCTACATCTGAAAGCGTTTGATGACCAAAAAGCGTTTTTATCCGTATCTAGTGGAATGTAAACGGAGCTATTCTATTTTTATTTTTCTATTCATCAGAGGCTGTGAGCGGTATCTGTGTCCGACATTGGTTTTGTGCATCCAATGTCTTATAAAAATAAAACACTCAGACACGTCAACTTTGTTTCTGAGGACGACACTTATTTAAGCGTATAAGCAAACCCTCATCTGCAATCCCTTGGACATGGTAAAACTTCTCCTAAAATCTTGAGTGGAAAGAGGGGGTCGAGTAATGCTTTATTTTGAAGTAGGCCTGGGCATAAAATCGATTAATCGATTCGAATCGATTTTTTTTGAAAATCCAATCGACGATTCGAAAAAAAAAATCGTTTCAAAACATCGAATCGAAAGTCGAATCGAAGGTAACGATTCGAATCGATTTTTTTTGAAAATCGAATCGACGATTCGAAAAAAAATCGCATCAAAACATCGAATCGACGCTAACGATTCGAATCGATTTTTTTTGACGATTCGAAAAAAAAATCGCATCAATGAATCGATTAATCAAATCGAGAAGTATCGATTTGAATCGATATATCGAAGCGAATAGATCGATTCGATTCGAAAAATCGGATTTAGAAGTATCGATTTCGATTAATCGCTCGATAAAATTCGATTTTTCAAAAATCGATATCGAGCGATCATCCCTAGCCCCCGTTTCAACGTCAACGTATTGACAATTGACATTGATGTGTTGGTTGGTGTTGGACAGATGACAGATTATGCGGGGGTTGCTAATGTTGCTATTGGTCGATAAACTACGCGCCTACGGGCCTACGCCAATAAGAACTCGGAGATTTGACATTTTTGAAAACCACTGCTTTCAAATTTCGGTGATTCACGTTTTTTATATACCGCTTTATAAACCAAGTTGCTTTGTGAATGTGAATATATAATTGTGATTAGGCCTGGGCATAAAATCGATTAATCGATTCGAATCGATTTTTTTTGAAAATCCAATCGACGATTCGAAAAAAAATCGTTTCAAAACATCGAATCGAAAGTCGAATCGAAGTTAACGATTTGAATCGATACATCGAATCGAGAAGTATCGATATATCGAATCGAAAGCATCGATTCGAATCGATATACTTTCGATTCGAATCAATATTCTTCCGATTCGAATCGATATACTTCCGATTCGAATCGATATACTTTCGATTCGATGAGTTATGGAAAATTTCGATTAATCGTTTCGAATCGATATTTTTGTCGAATCGAAAATCGATTCGCCATCGGCCGAATCGCACAGGCCTATTTTGAAGGCCCTTCGGCCTTGATTACAACTGCCGAGTCTCAAGCCTCTGCAGTCATTGATGTTGATATGAAAGCTTGTCGATTTTTTTTATTCAATAAATAAATAATTACTCGTAAGAGTTAATTTCTCTAAACTAAGAGCATTATGATAAGGGATAGTAGACCTTCAAAATGAGCTACTACTCAATCCTTTTAACGAATATTTATTTCACCTTTTTTTTGTCTTTTGGTGAAATAAATCCTCGTTGAAAGAGTAATAGGATGAATAATAGGTAATCTTAAAAATCTTCTCTCTCGTCATAACCTCTTAGTTTGGAGAAGTCAACTCCTGCGGAAAATTATTTATTATGTGAAAAAATAACAAAATAAAACTTTGAGAACCTGTCATATCAACACGAATGACAACAGAGGCTTGAAACTCGGCAGTTGTAATCAATGTCGAAGGGCCTTGAAAATATGGTATCACTCGACCTCCCTTTCCATTTAAGATTTTAGGAGTCAGCTCCACCCTGTCCAAGGAATTGCAGATAAGGGTTTGCTTATACGCCTTATAAGTGTCCCCCACAAGATAAAGTTGACTTGTTTGCGTGTTTTATGTTGATATGACAATAAATGAACAAAATCAATGCCGGAACGTTTTGGATGGGCCACCCTGTATAGAAAAATCTTTCAGGTTTTCACATCCATATGAATACGAACTGGACAGATTTACCCCGGCTTGTGAATTTTTGGAAAAAGTCGTACCAACTCCATCGAAAGCCCTCACTGATACTCATTTGATCGAAATAAATGATGCCAAACAACTTCCAGAACTGACGAATGAACTGAGAAACCACAAAGTGATCGCTGTGGACTTAGAACATCATTCTTATCGATCTTTCATGGGTATCACCTGTTTGATGCAAATTTCTACTCCAGACAAAGATTATTTGGTCGATACATTAGCTTTGAGGAATGACTTTTGGGTGTTGAATGAAATTTTCACAAAACCTGATATATTGAAGGTAAGTGGAGAAAATGAATCCATTAGAGCTTTTTTATGAGTAGGTAGGAGTTTTCGTAGATTTTATTAGACAATTTCACAGTCAAATTAGTAAACACACGTAAAAAAAATAATATTACATATTTTTTTGAGGATTTAGCAATTTTCTATTATTACATCAAAAAGCGCGCCCTAGTGGTATCAATAAGAACCAGATATATCACAGGTAAGATGGGCTTGAGGGAGCAATAAATGCTTTCTCCAATGAGACCAAATTTGCTAAAATCAATTCAGTCATTCCGAAGTTACAGCTGTTTATTTTAAAAAACATTGAATCACTTCAGACATTTTTGTATTCTCTAGGATGCTTCCAGACGTATACAAGGAAAAAACACTACAATGAGTTATTATTCTGCTCACTAGGTCAAATGAAGTTGTACGTAAACTAATGTGAACATCATAAATTTACCCCCCATCTAAAGAGAGGTTATGTGATTTATGATGTCATAGCTAGCACCTAATTCCGTCGACATATCATAACATCATCAATGTTTATTGATGGATAAATTGATTCTAGAAGAATATAACTTCTTTATTTTTGTTATTTGATATACAAAAAGATTGTACTATCTGATGCATTCTGAACTACCGCTTTTTTCAGGTTTTCCATGGAGCCGACTCTGATATTCTATGGCTTCAAAGAGACCTTTCTCTATATGTAGTAAATATGTTCGACACATACTTTGCTGCTAAACAACTTGAGTACTCAGGTTTATCTTTGGCATATCTTCTTCAAAGATTCTGCAATTTTATTCCCAATAAACAATTCCAATTGGCTGATTGGCGGATACGTCCCTTGCCTAATGAGCTAAAAAATTATGCTAGAGAAGATACACACTATCTGATATACATTTATCAAATGATGAGGAACGCACTTATTGAAAAAGCTAATGGGAAAACTAATTTGCTGAAGGCTGTGATGGATAGAAGTACTGATCTATGCAAAAAGGTATATGTTTATATGTTTATTTTTATCGCAATAAATATTCAGGTGAAATGAAAATCAACGAAAACGAAAAATTATATAAAAAAATCATTTTACTCAACATATTTATTGATTATGAGGCGGTCTGAAATTCGCCGAGTCAGCTAGTGCTGTAAACATAATTTCTTGAAACTTCTCGATTCTTAAAATTGTCCAACACCACTGATCTCTGATAAAGCTCAAAATAATGGACTCTGAATCGAAGAAATCAACCTTTGCAGAATACAAATTGACATTCAACATTCCAATGTTGAAAGTTTTTGACTCGATTATTGCCACACATTTGTTAGTGGATTCGAAGGTGTGAAGCACAACTTATATGGTTTCTTGTCTTATATTTTTAGAGATATTTTAAACCTTATTTGAATGAGAATAGTCACATGGAGTTCTACAGACGATGCCATAGGATGTTTGACAATAAGCAATTGTTTGCTTTGAAGCACATTCATGAATGGCGAGATCGAATTGCTAGAGAGGAGGATGAAAGTGTGGCGTAAGTATCATCAATTCTACATCATGACATATCACGTTTTCCAAGTTGTAGATATCTTAGTTATATAGTGACAAGGTTTTAGAAAACATATAATAATGATAATGACTTTATTGTTATAATGAGTGCATAAGATCATTTTATCACAAAGGGCGAAGGTGAAGCCGAAAGCTTCCTCACTCAACCTATACAGGGTGTTCCAATAAGGGTGGCCACCGGCCATATCCCAGAAACTAGTCATCGTAGAAGCTTGCGGCAAAAAAATTTATTACTCAAATGACCAAGAGAAAAACCTGGAGAATATTTTCAAGTTTCTAAAATGGTCGCTACCGGGCGTAACAACCAACACCAAGTAGTTTTTCCTACATCCAGTAACCAACCTTGAACTACTACAAGTAATGAACAGCATAAAAAGTAAATCTTCTTGTAGCACCGATAATCTATCAATAAATATATTCCAGAACCTTCCACCTCCCGCATTAGATGCCCTAACAAACTTAATAAATTAATTTTTCATGAGATGAGTTTTTCCGGAATGCCTCAAAACGGCAATTATTATTCCTCTCCATAAAGGAGGTGAGAAATCAAACTCATGTAATTATCGTCCAATTGTTTGCTACCTGTGCTGTCAAAAATCATTGAAAGGTTACTAAAAAATCGTCTCATGCCATCTCTCGTCAAATATGACATTATCCCCGGATCAATTTGGATTTTCACCAAACAAGTGCACCAACGACGCAATGTTCTCGTTGCTTCATGATGTTTACTCATCCCTGAATAGCAAACGCCCCACCGTTCCAGTCTTCTGTGACTATCTCTTCTGTCACCTCTCCTGAAAAGCCACAGCATAAGTATTCCACCAGGAGTTCGTGTCTCGATATCTACCTACCCTTTCCCACCTCCGATCAAACAAAAAACTCTATCATTTACAACGCCAAGAAGCTATACAATCATCTTCCGCTACACCTCGAATCTATTCCCACATTTACTAGCTTCCGTAAAGAAACGAAAACCTTCATCCTGGAAAGACCTTTTTATTCTATAAATGAGTTTTTCACGGAATAGTTCCATATCTCTGTTTGGGCAACATAAGCGGCAGTTTTACAATAACTCATTGGTGAAGTGAAAGTTGTTCTAGGGCATCCAGTGAACATTGGAGTATTCATATTTTTTAGGGGTCAACAATCGCCTAGTTTGGTAATTCATCCAGCACAGTAGGGTCAAGTTCAAATTGCACTGAGGTCGCGCACCTCGACTGTTGTTTATTTCCTGAATGAAAATGAATAGAAAAATCATTACGTTTTGGTTGCAATAATGTAAACAACCCCAAGTTCCTTGTTTGATATTTAAATCAAAAATAATAAAATGCTGCAGGCAGGTCAAGATGACTTCAGATTTATAAATTGAATTTCGAGTTTACCGATTTCGCTCACTCCACCTGATGTTTATTTTTTGAATGGGAAGCGAAAAAAAACGTGAGAAATCGTTGGTTCCCTATTCGATATTTAACACCGCAGTATTATTGTTCTACACCATAATTGTTGATTTTGCTGTGTTATTGTTTTGCTGACTTGTCATCATAACATAACTGGAAGTGTGCCAATGTTTATTGTTGTCCATGAGCAATTTCCAATTAAATTTAAATTTGACAAAATATTGGGAAAATATATTTGTACTAGTTTTGTCCTATTGTTCACGTAATTGTTCACGTAATATATACTATTATCATGCTTTGTATTGTTTTTACTCTAGCATTCTGTATTTGCTTTGTCCATAAAATTTATTCAAATTTTTCCGTGGCAATAAAGCATATTTGATTTGATTTGATTTGATTTGAAAAATGAGATTTTTATAGAATTTTGCCGAATGAAAATACATCGATGATATCATTTTTATGTTAATTGACTATTTACCTACACCATCGAGATAGAATCATAAGAGTCGCTAAGGAACATTCAAACAGTGATAGAAAAATGGGATCGGTAGGTGGAGCTTAGAGTAGCTGCAATATGGCCGACATATAGAAAAACTTCATAATTGTTACTCTAGATTTAAACTTTATTCGAATTTATTTACGGTGACATTATATTTTTGATTTATTAAGCATGATTGTTTTGATTTACTATTAACTATTCTTCATATTATGTGTGGAGTATTATAAAACATTCGATATGGTTATAGATAATAATTATTCGAACATGTTCTATTATATTTTGAAAGATTACAAAAATTCTGGAATATTTTTATGTATTTGAGAGATCAACAAGTATTTGGAATCTGCAGAAACAAGATATTTAATTTAATGGTTGCTGGATTTTGGGTTTTAGGGTCAATGAAAACTCCAGGATTGATTGAAAACTTGTGGCTACGTTTCGAAAAGGATTGTTTTTATGTAGCCCTGATGAAGGTGTAATATACACCAAAACGTTAACGCAAGCTTCCAATCATTCCTGGAGTTTTCATTGACCCCAAAACCCACAATCCAGAAACCTTGATGCAAGGTGACTAATAAAAAAAAATAATGATGATTGAGATTTTTTATTGTCCTTTGGATAGTATAGTTCTATCACTTTTATGTCTTATACTATTAGATTTAAGATTACTAGATTTATTTTAAAAAAAAATTAATCACTCGTAGGTATAATATCTAGGTACTTCGCATCAATGATTTTCATTAGTAAATACCTATGATTGTCCAATACAAATTGATCATAGCCATGACTGAGTAAATTGGAAAAAATATTGGAATCTACAATATAATGTGATCAAACATTCACAAATCTCAACCATATAAATATTTCTGTAAAGTCGACACAAATTTCATATCCCAGTCCTGTATTATGCTATACTAACCTATGAATTGTGATTCCAGTCGATTTTTTCTTATCGATAGCGTCTCTACTCGCGCAACTTCTCAGGGCACATGAAACCATAATTGAGGAATGTAACAACACACAAAAATCACAAAATAATCCTCACAACACAGCCAAAACCAAAACACAGCCAAAAAACCGTTCTACAAATGTAAAGAAACACTTTGACAAAACGATCGCAGTAAGATGGCGAAAGTGATCACATCTTAGTCACGTGATGTCGTCTTCACCCCTTTCTACCTCCATGACCTACACTTTTTGTCAAAAACGTTTTTTTTCTATCTATCATAACGGAGATTTTTCCTGTTTCGCTTAACCAATTCTAACGAACTTGGGCTCATATGAAAGAGCATGATCTGCACTACAAATTGCTTGTTTGCTTTTGAATTTGTGAACTTCGTCGTCGCAGCTAGATGGCGTTAGCTGGAAAAGTAGCACATTTTTAAGTTTTTTCTAAAAAAATAAAATGTTATGGTATATTCATTTTTATATATTTGAAAAGGAGTTTAATTTTTTTATTAAAAAATTTAAAAAATGAAAGTTTTCAATTGAAAAATGTATCTCCTTTCAAAATATGCAAAAATAAATTCACCATTACATTTGATTCATTTGGAAAAAACTCAAAAATTTGCTAACGTTTCAGCTAACTTCATCTAGCGGCGCTGGCAAAGGTCACAAATTCAAAAGCAAATAAGCATTTTGTAGTGCAGATTATGCTCTTTCACGAGCTCTTTCATATGAACCTAAGTTAGTTAAAATCGGTCAAGCAAAACGGGAGAAATCTCCGTTTGTTTAAAAAAACAATTGAACTTCCTCCTCCGCTTTATTTTGACAGATAGAAAAAAACGTTTTAAACAAGAAGTGTAGGTGAATAGTCAGTGAATATGGAAATGATATCATCGATGTATTTTCATTGGGCAAAATTCAATAAAAAAACTGTTTCTCTACGTGGTGTTGTTTGTTACGCCCCCTAGCGACCATTTCAGAAACTTGAAAATATTTTCCAGGATTTTCTCTTGGTTGTTTTGGTAATAAAATTATTTGTCGCAAGCTTCTACGGTGAATATCTTCTGGGATAAAGCCGGTGGCCACCCTTACTGGAACATCCTGTATAATAATAATCTTTATTGTCTAACAGTTTTCCATTAATAAGACAATATGACCCAAATAATAAAGCCTTGAAAAATTAATACTAATATACTGTGTTTTTACAGTTCCTAAAAAATATTGAGTATGAACAGGGAGAGAGAAAAAAAATATTTATAATTACAAGTTACAATGGAAATTTCGCTTTAACATTTGAATTAATGAGTGCCAACTGGTTACTTGATAAAAGTCGATGTCGCCACAGGTGGTATTGTAAATTGCGTTATACAAGGGGTTCTTTACAAGAAAATTTGTTGTATGGTTTGGTTAATGGAAAGTTCGTGAGTTCCTGGTGGTTCTAAAGGGGACGTTGATTCGTATTTGCATCAGTAATTCAGCGCAGTCAACTTGGGATTGAAAGATTCTTTTAAGAAAACTAACGGTCAAATATTGTCTTCTCAAACCAAGAAAAGAAAGATGAAATTTCTCCAAAAGTACTGATTGGTCCGTACCTCTCTCCGGATGAATTCCGTCTGTTTTGAAGGCTAAGAATTTCACAAACTTTCTCTGAACATTCTCGAGCTGATTGGTGTATAGTCTATACTATACTATAGCTTATTGAAATAACATTAATTATTATTCTGATACATCACATACATGATATTATGCAATATACAATTAATCGAAGTTACAGTTTCCTCTCCTAACTTGATCATTACAGTTGAACAATTTTATTACTGACAATATTTTGAGTTAATATAATACTCAGACTTATGTTATAAGTTGCCTTGAAGGTAGACGGACTATGAAAGTTCCCGTACAATATTTCTCACGGCCACTTTAAATCGCAAACCAGTGTGAAACTTGACATGCACAGGAATTCTGTTATAGAGTTTCGCAACACCAACACTAAATGATCTTTTGAAGGCATGCACTTGGGTTGTTATCGTAAATTTATGGCAAATACCAAAGTTATGAACATCTGTTCCAAACCTTATTTCAATTGTCATATAAATATTTTTTTCTATGACTATTTAATAATAGATGTATTATACATCCACTTTCTATTGGTTAATGTAAATCGTTACTCATACCAGTGACTTTTTTTCATTACTCAATTGTTTTTAACGAATGAAATGATCTAATTCTCATTACTCCACTGTTTTAGAGCCAATCAGAACATTCGACAAAATGTCAACCTTCAAATACATCATTTTGAAACAGCCCATTTGACCGTCAATACTTGTTTTATAGTCATTGTCACATTGTGTTATCAACCTAACCTCACTTTAAGTAAACCAGTTCTCAAAAAGTGCCGTCGAAATGAAATTTAATATTTCAAAGTTCGCTTCAATTATTGGATAATCATAGAAAAAGTATAGTATTCTACTCGCGCGAAATGGATATTACTCACTCAGATGATTACGCTACAGCGCAAACTTCATCCTCGTGAGTGATATCCACCATTTCCCGGCCGTTGAATAATATACTATTGACACTGTTTTGTTATTATTTTATTGCACAGGGTGTCCCAACGATAGAGTAAAGTAGGTTTTATCATATAGGATATGAAAAATATCAATATCAATATGCGTCACAGGTTAGGGGTGTAAATAGCGCACATTCTGAAAATATTTGGAAACATACAGGTTGCGTCACAAAAATATGGCACGAAATAGTATGATTTTTTTAAATGGAATGCCCTGTATTTGATTTTATTTCTGGATTCTATGTGTCACTATAAACATTTTTTGTTCTATAATATATGGGTCTAAATTTGATAGTTTTTGAATTATTCGAAATTAACAGAAAATTTTGCATTTTCATGATATTGGAAAATGACTGTTTTCTCCCTTATTTAAGACATTACACTCTTGAGATTTGGTGGGGATAAGGACTAGAGTCATATCAAAGCTTCCACAGAAAATATTCGCTATTTGTTATACAGGGTGTTTTTTATAATGATCCATATTTTTCGATTTTCAAAATATTTTTTTTTTCTTTTTTTAAATGGTACAGCCCTTTTATTATTACTATAGTGAATTGAGTATTTGAAAACCTATCATTTTTGCTAATAATGTCCTATACCTATCTTCAATAGTTATCGAGAAAATTCGAATTTTCCAAATCGTTCGGTCATATTATATGGAATGTATGGCGATCACCGGCCGTTGCCATGGAAAAAACAAAAATTATTGTTGACAGAAGTAAAAATTAATCCTTTCTTTTTGATCCATATTTTTGGCAATGGACTATCCACTGAATGATTTGATTGACATGATCTATGTATTGGGGGAAGCCGAGAGAAACCCTCTACTGGCTCAAAGAATTTACCGAACAAAATATCCCGAACGGCGGCTACCCACTACTCTCTGTTTTCGAAATGTGATGGAAACGTTTGATTCCAGTGGAAGTGTTTCATACACGAAACGTAAAGTTGTTAACAAGAACGCAGCAAACGAAGAAAAAGAACTAGATATTTTGTTACATATTGAAGAAAATCCCCATGTAAGTAGTAGGGCATTATCAACTATATGCAACACTTCAAAATCCACTGTGAATCGGACAACAAAAAAATTCAAATACCAGCCTTACCATATTCATCTTCATCAAGAATTGCTGGAAAGAGATTTTGAAAAACGAGTTCAGTTTTGCAATTTCATCAATCAACGAATTCAGTTGGATAACAACTTTTTGTGCAAAATTATGTTCTCCGATGAGGCGACATTTAGAAGCAACGGGGCTGTAAACAGGCATAATATGCACTATTATGCGACTGAAAATCCATTTTGGCTACGAGAAGTCCAACATCAAAATTATTGGTCAATAAATGTATGGTGTGGCATCCACCATAACCAAATCATTGGTCCCTTCTTTTTTGATGAACATTTATCGGGTCGCAACTATTTGAATTTCTTGCGTGAAGAAATGCCTCTGCTACTTGAAGATATCAATTTAGTCGAACGGGCAAATATGTGGCTGCAACAGGATGGTGCACCTCCACATTACCATCGTGATGTACGGGCATTTTTGGATATGCAATTCCCAGGAAAATGGATAGGACGTGGAGGTTCTATTCCGTGGCCACCGAGATCATGCGACTTAACTCCCCTCGATTTTTTTTTATGGGGATTCATAAAAGACCGAGTATACTTTACCAAGCCAACCACCATGGAAGATATGAAAAATAGAATACGGGACTTTTGTCATTCAGTGACGCCTTTGATGTTATCAGAAGTCATGCTGAATCTTCAAAGAAAACTGAATCTGTGTATTCAACAGGGAGGTCACCTTTTTGAACATATATTAAGACAAACTATCGATTAACAATTTGAATATTAGTATTACCTTTGAATAATAACTTGAAACTTGGCATAGTTTATCGTTTTATTGCAAAACACAAGGTAGCTATTTAGAAAATTCGGAATTTCTCGATAACCATGAAAGATAGGTATAGGACATTATTTGCGAAAATGATGAGGTTTTCAAATACTCAATCCATCACCGTAATAATAAAAGGGGTGTATCATTTGAAAAAAATGTTTTTTTTTATTTTGAAAATCGGAAAGTTTGGACTATAGTAAAAAACACCCTGTATAACAAATAGCGAATATCTCCGGTTCAAGCATTGATATGACACTAGTCCTTATCCCTACCAAATCTCAAGAGTGTAATATCTTAAATAACGGAGAAAACAATCATTTTTCAATATCATTGAAATGCAAAATTTTTTCGTTAAATTCGAATAATTCAGAAACTATCAAATTTAGACCCATATATTATATAACAAAAAATGTTCATAGTGACACATAGAATCCAGAAATAAAATCAAAAACAGGGCATTCTATTTAAAAAAATCATACTTTTACACGCCATACTTTTGTGACGCACCCTGTATGTTTCCAAATATTTTCAGAATGTGCGCTATTTACACCCCTAACCTGTGACGCATATTGATATTGATATTTTTCATATCCTATATGATAAAACCTACTTTACTCTATCGTTGGGACACCCTGTACAGTGTGTCTATTTAAGAATGGCAAAGTGCCAGATCTCAGAAACTAGCCATCCCGGAGACTTGCGGGAAAAAAATTACTGAGTAGAATGGAATTGAGAAAATGCTGGAAATATTTCAGAAGTTCCCAAGATAGCCACAAGATGACGTAACGGTGCTATCAAAACACAAAATTGCTGTTTTCTCGTGATTTTAAAATAGAAACAAATATAAATGAGTACCGCTATGGATTCATTGAAAAATTTACTTCAAATTTGTTTTAATGATTTTTTTTCTGTAGCATGTCAAATGAGTCAGGTATCAGCTGTCAAACCTTACAACGCAAGAATGCTCATAACTTTGAATCAACCCAACCGATTGACGCGATCTTGGTTTCATTTTGAAGAGGAGATTCTCCTCTTCCACAATTTTGAGATCTCAAATGATTCCGATCAAAACAGACAGATTGTATTCAGTATAATATGAGGACGACGGACATTTTTTGAATTTACTTGAAATTTTCAAATGCAAAGGTATACTGAAAATTGTTCGTCTGAACTCTTGACAAAATTCCGCTCAACTTCCATGCATTACACTTGTTCATTGATTTCGAAATTAAAAAGCTACCTATACGCTTTTCTGTAATTTGATGTAAAATAGTGATACTATAGAGTTATTTTTCTCGAGCCGCGCATGCGCTTAGGTCAGGGCAACTGGTGGCTGGGTGATGTCACATGTGACAATATTTGTAACCTCCAAATTGCTGTCAGTGTCAGTGCCAAGTTTCAATAAGATTTAATTGAGTTTCATGAAGAGTAACATACCTATAAGTTGATTCAACAATACATAAATAAAACGTGAGGAAGTGAATTTTAACTATAGGTCAAGAAGCGCCATTTCTGTTCAAGCAAATGTAATATTATTGTTTTAACATCACGTTCGCGTTCACATTGCAGAACAGACTATGCTCTATCCTTGTTCTACTTTCAGCAAGACAAGGATAGAAGCACGGTCGTGAACGTGATAGTGCTTGTCACTTGTCCTGGTTAGAACGCATGCACCTTACGCTATCGGCGAGAAAAACAGCCCTATTCAAGATGCCCTCGTAAAGAAGATATCAAAACCACCCAGTCACTGTTTTATTTCAAGATAGTAGGACTCTGAGCCTCAAATAATTACAAAAAAGCATTCAGCTTATTTATTTCGAGAGCTAGAAAAAAGTGTAATGCATGAAAGATGTGCGAAACCTAGTCGACATTCCAGACAAACTATTTTTACTAGGAGAACCTCCTCTTCAAAATTAGACCAGGATCGCGTCAATCGGTTGAGTTGTTTTAAAGTTATGAGTATTCTTGCGTTGTAAGATTTGACAGCTGATAACTGTCTTATTTGACATGCTCGAAAAAAAATCAAAAAAACAAATTTGAAGGAAATTTCTCATAGCGGTACTCATCAATATTAATTTTTATTTAAAAATCACGAAAAAACAGCAATTTTGTGTTTTGATAGTACCGTTTCGCCATCTTGTGGCTATCTTGGAAACTTCTGATATTTTTCTAGCATTTTCTCTATTCCATATTATCCAGTAATTTTTTTTCCGCAAGTCTCTGGGATGCCTAGTCTCTGAGATCTGGCACCTTGTCATTCATAAATAGACACCCTGTACAAAGACAAGATTAATATCGTTTTTTCAAAAAAATTGTCTTCTTTAAAATTGTACATAACGACTTTTGCCATAAAATTAGTCCCTGCTGGACAAAATTGAGAATATGTCAAAAATGTGGCTTTTTAGATCTAGCAATGATCCGGAGGGCTTTCGAGGTCGAAAACTCGGATTTGTCATACCTTGAGCATCAAATAATTACAAAAAAGCATTCAGCTTATTTATTTCGAGAGCTAGAAAAAAGTGTAATGCATGAATGATGTGCGAAACCTAGTCGACATTCCAGACAGAATATTTTTACTAGGAGAACCTCCTCTTCAAAATAAGACCAGGATCGAGTCAATCGGTTGAGTTGTTTTAAAGTTATGAGTATTCTTGCGTTGTAAGGTTTGACAGCTGATACCTGTCCTATTTGAAATGCTAGAAAAAAAAATCAAAAAAACAAATTTGAAGGAAATTTCTTATAGCGGTACTCATTAAAATTAATTTTTATTTAAAAATCACGAAAAAACAGCAATTTTGTGTTTTGAAAGCACCGTTACGCCATCTTGTGGCTATCTTGGAAACTTCTGATATATTCCCAGCATTTTCTCTATTCCATATTATCCAGTAATTTTTTTTCCGCAAGTCTCTGGGATGCCTAGTCTCTGAGATCTGGCACCTTGCAATTCCTAAATAGACACCCTGTACAAAGACAAGATTTATATCGTTTTTTCAAAAAAATTGTCTTCTTTAAAATTGTACATAACGAATTTTGACTTAAAATTAGTCCCTGCTGGACTGGGAAAATGTGGCTTCTTAGATCTAGCAATGATCCGGAGGGCTTTCGAGGTCGAAAACTCGGAATTGTCATCATCACTTCATCAGATACAACATATCAAGAAATTCAGAACTACCTCATTTGGGACCCCTTTTCTGGTACGATTTCCATGTACTAACCAATTTAAATATTATTGTGTATAGGTTCTGGAAAACCGTCTCGTCGAAAAATATATTTCTTTAAATAGCAAGCTCAATTTTTTATCAGAGAATAATTGGGGGAAATATAATTGTTACTAGATAAGCAACAAAAACCGAACATTTAAAATCTAATCTGGCAGATATGTTTCTTCTCTAATGTTAGAGGCAAGGTAATTGACATTTTTTTCATTCATTTTTGAAAAAATATTTGCGATAATTTATAGAGGGTATTTTCCACAGCGGGCTTAACTTGGCGAATTTAGCGACAAAGAAACTATTTTTTTTTTCAAATGGAACACTCTTTATGCTGAAGTCTTTCGTAAAATTTCTTTTTCGTTATTGTCAAATCCTTTAGTTGGGATTTCTAGTTCATTCTCCACACAGCCCACGTGACAAAATGTCGGGTTCATCCCGACTGCCAATTAAGCTACAGAGCGCGCTAAGTGCTGATTTCTAATCGACACCTTTTCGATTGCTTTATAAGTTTATATTCTAACGCAAATTTGATGATTTAGTTATTGATAACAAATTAACCGTCCATATTTCGGTTGAGCAAACATGATAAAATATCACTAGGAATTGGGTCTATTGACGTGGTACAGTCGGTTCTCTTCTGTTACTTTTGTCACGGAAATATCCACAATGCTTGGTCTAAAGCTGAAACCTTATTTTTTCATTTCTAGGGTAAGAAATTCGAAAATCGTTTTTTTTTAGCCACTATCAATTTTATTCCTACTAAGCTTTAGTTAGCGAGGAAAGTGTCGTGGAAGAAAACGACACCATTTATTTATGTATAACATTGTTTGATCATGGTGGTGTTTCATCTACTATTTATAACATAAGGTGTAATGTTATCCATGATACTGTAGATTTTGCGAATTTTCTTATTACCATTTGCCCCAAAATTATCGCTTGTGCTTTTGGGATCTGGCTGGATGAATACAAATCTTGAACTATTGATTGGATGTTAAAAAAAATAACTTCAAAAAAATACTACAAAACTTAAAAAAACTCCCAGTCATCTCCTGTTTTTTTTTCTTTGTTTGTAAATTAGCAAAATGTGATACGAAGAATCAAAATGCTTATAGCTAAATTAAAATCAATCAACTTATTTCAGCTACGTCTTACCAAACAGCATGTTATTAGAAATATCAGGAAGGCTTCCGAAAGAAATGCAAGGTATTTTGGCATGTTGTAGGCCAGTTCCGCCTCTGGTCAAAGCCAATCTACTGGAATTGCACAAGATTATTTTAAAAGCACTAGAAAGGCCATTTGAAGAAGTAGGTGGTCAGAAATCGCTTTTCAGATACAATAAAACCTTTTCCAGCCAATACTGAAAGAAGATACTAGAGCAAGAGGCTCTACCAAAATAGCTGCAAAAATAAATGTTGACAGTCCTCTGCATTGTCCTCATGATCTGACAAAAACAGCTGAATTTAGAGATGATCTTCCTACTCTTTTGAATGGCATCGATAAAGAATACTACAAAAGTATAATTGATATGGAAAGTAGCATTGAAAAAATTAAGTCGGTTTGTTCAATTTTCAATCAAGCCAAAAAACAGGAAGTTAATGTAAGTGGTGTAATGATTATGTGATATGTTTGATTTACTTTCTAATTATAAAGATGGAAACCAGAGGTCATGAAAAACTGCAAAAATTCAAAGACAATTTCAATTTTTCGGGACCCTATCAGAGGTACAAGATGCTCAAGCCATATATTGAAGAAAAAGAGAAAAAGGCAGCCGAAGAAAAAGCTAGACAGGCGGCGGAGAATACCAAAAAAAATACAGAAGAGGATTATGCATCAGCTGACGCACAAAACGATACTATCTCTGATGCAGAAAGAATTGAATCGGTAAGTTTATAAGCTTCTTTTAGATGAATGGTATTTTATATTGATTCTTCGAATAAATCGTTACTATTTCTCATCAACTTTCCAGATAAGAGAACATTTCCTAGATTTAGCAAGAAAATCACTTCCACAAATTACCAAACCAGTAACTCCAAAGAAAAAAATGTCTCTTATGGAAATGGGTGGAAGCAAAAAGCGGAAACGAGATAATTCGATTCTTCGTGGTACAAATTCTTCAGAGACAGGTAAGTCAGGTTGAATGAAGATGATCCATCGAATGATCCATAGTCCATACTTACATATTAAGAAAATAACTCATCTGATTTTTTTTTTCTCTTCATATCAAAGGAACATGAGGTTGACACAAAAAATCAATTTGCTCATATAAGATTTTGATTCTATGAAGTTATAGCTTTATTTTATCTACAGGGTGTAACAAATTCGAGTATATAGCATTGGTAACTCGTTAACCTTAAGATATACAGCGTCGGTTGAATGGAGGCAAAGTTGCGCGATTTTAATCTAAAAAAAATGCCGCTTCGAAACTTGGAAAATTCCGAAGACTTCCGGAGATATCCAGAACAGATTTTTCCGGAATCCTTCTTTATTTTCTCCTGAATTTATTTGAAGTGATAATTGAAAACGAATGACACATTTTCATGGCCACTTTTTATGCTCTTCAAGATAGCATGGTCGAAATTGATATCCGACGTTTCGAATCCTCGCAACGATCATCAACTTTTTTATTTCATTTTTCGGTAACACCTGGCCTCCTGGAAATAATGATGCATCATACTCAACTTTTTTTATTCATTTTTTTTAATTTGTTTATAAACTTTTTTCAAACGTGAAGCTTCTTTATTCAAGCTTAAAAAGTCACAAATAATTATTTTTCCCAAGACCACGATCCGCGTGTTGTGTTCTGAAAGGATCTAACATTTTTTTTGTTGATAAATCCCGTATCATCTTTCTGTATTATTTCAAAATGGTAAGTGCGATGTATCATTATTTTCAGGAAGCAAAGAGTCATTCAGAAATAAATTGCTTCTTGAAAATAATGATATTATATCACACTTGTCATTTTGAAATAATGCAGAAAGTTGATACGTTAGAACTATGGAGGACTGTAACTAGGAGACGAATCGCAATGCATTGAAAGTGGTCCAGTTTTCGAATTGTAATTCGGGTTTTAAATGTTACCGCTAGATGTCTAAGTGTCGCAAGTGAGGTCATGCATTTTTAAAATACTTTATTTTGTTACGCGCGCAGACAGTAAAAATGCATGAACGATCGTTTCAAATGATGCTCATATGAAACCGTTAGATATATTATTGCACGGCAGACTCAATAAAGGCAAAATACAATTGGAGTAAACATCTCAGTGAGACAAAACTTCTGAAATTATCTCACATAGTCATGCATTATAATGCTACAATAGAACAACAATATTTTACACTCTTTATCAACAATAACATTTGATTAAATTTGATTAATTGCACTCATGTCTATCAGAAATGATTGAAGTAAAGCATTTCTTTATGTAGCAGCGTTAGCATAAATTAGTAACAATAATAATCATAAATCAATCATACAAATGATATAGTAGGTAATGATAAAAATGGCTGATTAATGAAGGTGTTAAGTCCAAACACACGGAAACGTAAAAATTATTAAAACGCTTATGGATATTATTATAATAAAATATGATTATAAATACCTTGTTGAGAGAAATGTTTTATGAGCTGAATGTGCAGTAAACCATGTATGAGATGAATCTGTAGGTCAATAATATACCAATTCAACAATCAAATTTTCTTCGTTTAGTTTAGTCAAGTTTAGTTTACTCAAATTCCTGCAACAATTATGTACAACAATTATTACAATATTATAAGGCACCTAACACTCACGGTTGCTCTTTAGTTACTTCTCTCAATTTTGAATGGAGCATTAAATAATATAATATTGTCTTTCTTGATAGATTTTCACTTTTTGACAGACGTTTTCAAAATTACCTGCGACTGGTTTTAAAATTATAGGTATCATTTCCTTGGAGGTATGTGAAGTATTTAAATAACTAAAGTACCTTATTAAAATGAGGGTCAAAATATCCTAATATGTAACATGACTGAGAATACTGACATGACAATAAAAATATAAACTATGCTAAATAAACTAATTGTCTTTGATCTCCACATTCCCGCCTCGTTCAGCACAACCGTTTGTAGCTGGACCTTCATTTTGCATTGATATTATGGCCAGTTTAACCGCTGGTCTTTCAAAAATCCCACTCGATGTCTGTACTTTGGCACTGCGAACTTGTCCATCTTGAGATTTCTTGACTTCTATTATTTTTCCCTTTGGCCAGTTGCATCGGGGTAGGTCTTTGTCACAAATAATAACAATATCCCCAATTTTTATAGGCTCCACTTGTTTAAGCCATTTAGGACGTAATAAAAGCTGCGGAATGTACTCAGACACAAAACGCTTCCAACATTTATTAGCAAACTGCTCCTTATCCAAATAGTTTGATTTAAGGACTATGGGCGCATCGTCAAATGTTCCCATGGGCTTATCACCACTTGAGGTCCCAATCAAGAAATGATTCGGTGTCAATGCTTCTGACTCTTCTGAATCTAACGGTAAATATGTAAGAGGTCTAGAATTGACTATATTTTCTGTGGCAATCAAACAACTTTGTAGTAATTGGTCGTTGGGATTTCTGGATGGTAATGCAGCATAAAGTGATATTTTAACTGCTTTCACAAGTCGTTCCCATACTCCGGCCATATGTGGTGACAGAGGTACGTTGAAATGGAAAGTCATCTCTGGGCTAAGAAAGGCTTGAGGAATTTTCGTGAAATCTACTTTCTTCAGTTCTTCCCTTAAAATTCTTTCTGTTGCGACAAAGTTGGTTCCACGGTCACAATAAATGTGTTGTGGTCGTCCTCTTCTATTCATGAAATTTTGAAAACAAAGTATGCAACTATCGGCGTCTAACTTGTACGCAACTTCCAAATGGATAGCTCTTGTGGTCATACATGTAAATAAAGCGCCCCATCTTTTTTCAAGTCTTCTTCCCATTGTAACATTTATTGGACCGAAATAATCTACACCGGTATATGTAAATGGTGCAGTAAAAGTGGCAAATCTTGCTCCCATGACAGCTGCATCAAGTTCCAAACGTGGTATTGTCTGAAGTTTATCGGAGCTACATGGGTTTTTGCACCAATGAGAATGCATTCTACATTTTCCTCTTTCTGGATTCGCAAATAAGCCACAGCAGAACTAGCATGAGCACTGGAATCGACAAAGATATGCATCTGTATTGTTATATTGTCCCAGCTAGAAAAACCATCAAGATAGCATCTGGAAATTGAAATATTTTCTATTTCTGATAAACATTTTAGCCAGGAAAGCCATTTCTGAAATTGAGCGTCATTGATCGGAGAGTCCCAAGATACATTACTTCTCCAGATGTCTTGCAAAAGTATCTTCAGATACACCAAAAAATTTGCCAGAAGGCCAAGAGGATCATAAATTGACATTAAAATTCTTAAAATTTCTCGTTTCGTAGGTTTCCTTTCGCCATTCAAAACTTCCTTATTTCCTTTATTGAATTTCAAAGAGAAAGTGAACGTATCTTTCGACGTATTCCACCACATTCCAAGCACCTTTTCTTTATGTTCAATATTCTCAACATTAACGTTAACCTCTACTGAATCTGCTAACTGGCTACCATTCATGATTTCACATAACAGTTTTGAATTTGAATGCCAGTTTCTTATTTCAAAATTGGCTTCAGAGTGTATATATTTCACTTTTTCTGCTATTTCAATCGCTTCTTCTTCTGTATTGGCAGAGTCGAGGAGATCATCTACGTAGTGGTTCTTTAGAATACATTCAACAGCCCTTGGATACTCGTTCATAAATCTTTTCGCATTTGCATTTTTAACAAATTGTGCATTGCTTGGTGAACATGTAGCTCCAAAAGTCATTACTGTCATAATAAACGTATCTAAAGAATTTGCAGGACATCCACCACGCCAAAGGAAACGTTGAGCATGTTGATCTTTCTCTTGAATTCCAACTCTAAGGAACATTTCTTTTATATCTCCTGAAAATCCAATTTCCCGTTCACGGAAACGTAGTAAAATGCCGAGTAAAGATGATAACTGATCATCACCTTTCAGCAAAACAGAATTCAAGGATATACCTTGTGTTGCAGCAGCAGCATCCCAAACAATTCGAAATTTATCAGGTTTATTCGGGTTGAAAACAGGGAAAATTGGAAGGTACCATATTTTTTCATGATTTTGCTTCAGTTCAGATTCAGAAATTTTTCTGATGTATTTTTTCTGAACAAATTCTTCTAATTGTGTATTGATTTTTGTTCTTAGTTCCGGATTATACATTATTCTTCTTTCAAGGCACTCCAAACGTTTTAAAGCCATATTTCTACTGTCAGGTAGCTTTACATTGTCATATCTCCAAAGTAATCCGATTTGGTACGATTCTTCTTTTCGAATAAGTGTAGTTTCTTGAATATTTCTTGTCCTTTGCAATTCTTTGGAAGCCAAGGATTTGATAGGACTAACTCCTAGGCTTTCAATTGAAAAATATTCTTTGACAGTTTCATGTAATTCTGAATTACCTACTTCACTATTGTTACATTCACACAAGTGATAGCAGAAATTTGTGGATTGAGACCTTGATGTACTCGCAAATACGGTCCACCCCAACCTACATTTCGCAGCAATAGGTTGACCAGTTTCTTGCCCTTCTTTTACCCGTAAAGGCAAAGCTAAGTCCCAGTTGTCCAATCCAATTAAAATTTCTGGATGGGCATCTTCATAAGGCTGGAAAGGTAAATTCCTCAGATGTGGATATTCTTCTCTTAGTTCTTCAGAATTCAATGTTTGTCTGGGAAGATTTAGAGCAGATACTGTTCGTGCTGGACGGTTATCAAATTGTTTTGATCCTGGGAAGTCTCCCATGATTGATAAGATAACTCTTCTTGAATCATTTTCCAAACGTTTAAAATCTCCTGTCCACTGAAGACACAACTGTTCAGGATTTCCATGCAAACCTAATTGATCGGCCAGATTTTTGTCCACTAACGTAACTGAAGATCCCTCATCTAAAAACGCATAGGTCTTGATTTCATGATGTCCATTTTTCAAAATAACTGGAATAATTCTGAATCGAATCTTTTGACAAACTTGAGACATACTAATTTCTTTTGATACGGATATCTGATGAGGTTGAAGAGCAGGTTGAACAGTTGATTTGCTTGACTCGTCTAAACTATCATTATGTAACATAGGATGGTGTTTTCGCTGGCATTGATTTTTCTCACATTTTACAGGATATTTACATGGAAATCTATGTCTTTTTAAACAAAGTCTGCATAGTTTCAGATTATTTATAATTTTCCATTTTTCATCCAGTGAAAAGTTTTTGAACTTTTTACAAACTGTTGCATTTTGACACTTATCGTTACAGATTTTACAACATCTAGTTTCAATTTTATCATCATGAATGTTACTGCGATATTTTTGACGAAATGTTGTATTATTTCCGTCCGTCAAAGCTAAGCTAGGTAGAGCAGTACAAACATTCGTTGCCATATCAAACATAAAATTTGCAAAATCAGAAAGATCGTTATGCTTTAGTAACGTATTCCGATGTAATGCCCAGTTTATTTTGAGTTGAGACGGTAATTTGTCAACAAGTTCATGCATTAGAGTAGGATTATTTAAGTAATCATGTAAGTTAGCTGCTTTCAAAGCTGTGCATAGATTGTTGACAGCTAAGGAAAACTCAACCAAAGATTCTAATTTCTCGATTTTTGGAGCTGGTTGTTTTCGAATCGTATCTATATAGGATTCTATAATTTGTTCTGGCCTTCCAAATAAGATCTTCAACGTCGAAATAATCTGAGGTACACAATCAGGCAAAATCAGGAAACTGGATACGGCATTTTTGGCAGCTCCCTTGAGACTTTTCTGTAATCTCATTAAATTTTCCGAATTATCAAATCCACACATATCATTGGACCTTTCATAACTGCTTATGAACAAAGGCCAGTCATTAGGATTTCCACTAAAGGTTGGCAAGTCATGTGAAATGATCTTCCTTGATGCACATTGTTGTAGCCTGATTTTTTCCTTATTTGAGTCCCTGGGAAGTGAAGCTGCGTCATCCAAGCTCTCTTGTGACTTTCTTCCAGTGAAGCCTCCATACATATTTTCAGATTTACTTTGAGGTAACGTTTGTTTTGACTTATTTGAAATTTTTTCTTTCGAGTCCTTTCTCGTAGAATCATTATCAAAACGTTTGATACCATTTTCTATTTGAAGAGACAATATCTCGTTAGCTAACTTATCACTTTCAAGAATCTCCGAGTCACTTATCTCTTGACTGTCGCATGATTCTTCATCGAGGAGTCTTCTTGATTCTTTGATAAGTTCTCTTTCTTGTCTCAATAAATCTTTTTCTTCTTGTAGGAGCTGAAGCCTCATTTTCAGTCTGCTACTAGCCTTCGAAACCCTTCCACTTCTTGACAATCTTGGAAGAAAACTTGACAGAGAGCGCTTGTCGTTTTGTGTCTGAGACTCAGCTCTATTACTTCCCAAATCACCGGTAGCCTGTTCTGTCAATTTATTGATCGATCCAGGATGCAATTGGGATAGTATTGGGTGTGATACTGCTTTAGTGACATCACAAGCTTCGCAAAGTGGACATATCCAGGATTCATTATCTTCCACTTCATCCGAAACGTTAACACATTCATAGTGACACCATTTTTGACATTTGGTACATTCGACCATATTTTGGTCTCTATACGGTTCGTTACACACAGGACATTGGCCGCGTCTGGTTCTTTCATTATTTGATGAAGCCATTCTTCGCGTACAATATCGCAATAATTATGAAGAATGTGCAACTTACCGAATTTGAGCTTTGAGAGAAATGTTTTATGAGCTGAATGTGCAGTAAACCATGTATGAGATGAATCTGTAGGTCAATAATATACCAATTTAACAATCAAATTTTCTTCGTTTAGTTTAGTCAAGTTTAGTTTACTCAAATTCCTGCAACAATTATGTACAACAATTATTACAATATTATAAGGCACCTAACACTCACGGTTGCTCTTTAGTTACTTCTCTCAATTTTGAATGGAGCATTAAATAATATAATATTGTCTTTCTTGATAGATTTTCACTTTTTGACAGACGTTTTCAAAATTACCTGCGACTGGTTTTAAAATTATAGGTATCATTTCCTTGGAGGTATGTGAAGTATTTAAATAACTAAAGTACCTTATTAAAATGAGGGTCAAAATATCCTAATATGTAACATGACTGAGAATACTGACATGACAATAAAAATATAAACTATGCTAAATAAACTAATTGTCTTTGATCTCCACACTTGTGTTAAAAAAAGACAAAATCAGTTACAAGTAGCAAGGTGAGAATGAGCGTGTGAAAGATAATTATTATTATTATTTTTACATATTATGTTGTCTACATGGAACTGTAGGAATTTCTTGAAATCATACAAATCAAGTATCATAGTTTTTTACTTCATCTGGAAGTTTATCAAATTTAGCGGGACTGTATTTTGTCTTGATTGAACGACATGTCTGTGTAAGTAGTCTTCTTTGAAGTATTTGTAGAATTTTGTAGAGCAACAAATACTGTTCAATATGCGGTGCGAATATTGATTTATATAAATCTAACTTACAGCCAAGTCTCTACCATTTCGTTACAAAAAATATAGATTCTTTTTGTCATTTTCTAGCCAAAATAAATTGAATGTCAAAGTTGAGACAGTATAATATGGGGTTAGGGGGATGGGTACTTAAAGGGAATCAAACAATCAATTTTCAAACAATTTTTTGCTCAAATCTTCGTAAATTTATCAAATTTATGACCAGACAATGAAATTATACTGACAAATAGGTCGCCGTTGACAACAAACAACAACAATCAACTAGTGGGGACCTCACTGTCGATAACAGCGCCCTCAAATGAACTAATCAAAAAGAGGGACGTTTTTTCAAGAATTTTCGTATGTTGATTCGTCTCCTAGTTACAGTCCTCCATAGTAAGAACGCATCACATAACACCTACAATATACAGGAAAGTCAAATGGCAACTTGTGACATGTTTTTTGCCAGCAACCAGTAATACATGAAAATGCGTATTTCGCCAAACATCCACCGCGGCGCTGAAATTTGTTTGCTGTCTTGTCCCTGATTGGTTGATCGGTTGTTAAGGAAAGTTTGTTGTCATTGTCAAAAGTTCTTGTTATGGGCTTATTAAATTTCATATTTGTTGAAGTAATCTTTTTGAAAATGGACTGTAATCAGAAGCGTCGTTATAACAGCTTTTGTGTTATTCCTATTTGTCATGATTTAGCAAATAAGGGACCTAAGGATAATGCGGAACTTTTCGCAAAGTGGATTTGTGAAGTGCGAAATCCATTACTGCAGAATAAGACTTATGAACAAATCTAAAGATCTTATTTGGTGTGTGATATCCAGAATCCTCCTGGTCTTGAAATATGGTAATTTTTACCCCAATTATTACGAAAAAAATACTTTAATCGATATCTTTTTTCAACTCTATCATAATTCTAGAATTATTTGTAGTTGTGGAAAAGTTATTTTGTGATAATTACTAAGATGATTCTTATTTAACCGATGTTGGAATTTCATCTTTGCCCGCTTCAGTAAATGAAAAAAATAAAAATATAATTTATTTTTGTGAAACCCAGTTGTCTTGGAAAATAATAACTCAAGAAGATAAAAATCATGTATATTTTAAATGGAACACTTCGAACGCATCGTACAGAGGAAATAGGTAGCGAAAATTAATATAGTTGGACATTCTAATTGATCTCAAAATGTTTGTTTTATTATTTGAAAACGAATGAAACAGTCGGCAGCAATAGGTTACTATTCTAACATTGGGTGAATAAGAATAACCATAGTGGATACATTTTGAAATGAATATTCCAGATACTTCCACTCTTGTGGGTATTATCACCATGTCATAGTCAAAAAAAGTAAAAACGCCATAAAAACAACTTTCTCCAAACCATTCATCATTAAAATAGTGTTTAAAAAGTTTTGATTGAAAACGTATCTATTTCAAAATTTGGGTTAAATATGAATACATATTTTAAAACCAGGAACAAAAGCTCAAAAAAGTTATAAGCATTTGAAATTGCCGCAGAAATATAGCTGCGACAAATATGCTGTATGCTGATGTCGATTTCTGTTTTACCATATCCTGTCATGTGGTTATCCAAACAACCATTGTAGGGCGCCACTTGATAACGTCAAAACTCTCCAACAACCTTTATCATTGCACTTTCCATTATATTGTAGGTGTTATGTGGGACGCATCATGGGGTAATGATAACTGGGTAACAATGATAACTTGTGACTTCTCAAGCTGGAATAAAGAAGCTCCACACTTGAAAACAGGTTAAAAACAAATTTGAAAAAAAACGAATAAAAAAGGAAAAAAGTGAATAAAAAAAAAGCGAGTATGATGCATCATTATTTTCAGGAAGTGGAGTATTACCCAAAAATAAATTGAAAAAGTCGGGTCCATATTCGAAAAAATAAAGTCGGTGATGGTTGCGACAATTCGAACCGTCGAATATCAATTTCGACAGTGCTATCTTGAAGAGCAGAAAAAGTGGCCATGAAAATGTGTCATTCGTTCCCGATCATCTCTTCAAATAAACTCGGGACAAAATAAGCAAGGATTTCGAAAAAAAAAACGTTTTTTGCCGGGTATTTCCGGAATTTTCCAATTTTCTAAGCGGTATTTTTTTGAGATTCAAATTGCGCAATTTGCCTCCATTTAACCGACGTTGTATCTCTCAAAGTTAACGTGTTACCAATGCTCTATACTCGAATTTGTTACACCCTGTATAGTTTGCCTGTTTTGATTAGCCGGTTTTGACTTTGAATGACTTAGTAAATAGTTGCAACACGGGCGAATAATGCAATAATTCATTGCAACCATCATGGGAGACCATGGAAAACCAAGGGAATAAAAATATTTGATGACAGAAATGTACTTGATATGAATAATAAATATTATTTCTCTTGGTGATCCATGAGAGTTGCGATAAAATATCTTATTATTCCCCGCATTGCCAGTTATTGAAAGTGAAATAACCATTGATTTAAATAACTATGGATAAGCAATAGCCGTCTCTTGAGCTTTACAGAAGTGGCAGCCTATGGGCGAAAAAACGGGTTTCAGCGCACGTAAAAATCGACGCCAACTAGAAAAATGTAAATAAAGATGTTCCGTTTTCGAATTGCGCAATGGAACAATAGGTGCGTTTTATACTATCGCAAAGGTTGTAAAGATAAGTTGACACCGAACAGAAACGGACTTTGCAAAACAAGTAAATCATTTGTCATCTGTTACTGTGGAGATCAAAGACAATTAGTTTATTTAGCATAGTTTATATTTTTATTGTCATGTCAGTATTCTCAGTCATGTTACATATTAGGATATTTTGACCCTCTTTTTAATAAGGTACTTTAATTATTTAAATACTTCACATACCTCCAAGGAAATGATACCTATAATTTTAAAACCAGTCGCAGGTAATTTTGAAAAGGTCTGTCAAAAAGTGGAAATCTAACAAGAAAGACAATATTATATTATTTGATGCTCCATTCAAAATTGAGAGAAGTAACTAAAGAGCAACCGAATTTGAGTAAACTAAACTTAACTAAACTAAACTTAACTAAACTAAACGAAGAAAATTTGATTGTTGAATTGGTATATTACTGACCTACAGATACATCTCATACATGGTTTACTGCACATTCAGCTCATAAAACATTTCTCTCAAAGCTCAAATTCGGTAAGTTGCACATTCTTTATAATTATTGCGATATTGTACGCGAAGAATGGCTTCATCAAATAATGAAAGAACCAGACCCGGCCAATGTCCTGTGTTTAACGAACCGTATAGAGACCAAAATATGGTCGAATGTACCAAATGTCAAAAATGGTGTCACTATGAATGTGTGAACGTTTCGGATGAAGTGGAAGATAATGAATCCTGGATATGTCCACTTTGCGAAGCTTGTGATGTCACTAGAGCAGTATCACACCCAATACTATCCCAATTGCATCCTGGATCGATTAATAAATTAACAGAACAGGCTACCGGTGATTTGGAAAGTAATAGAGCTGAGTCTCAGACACAAAACGACAAGCGCTCTCTGTCAAGTTTTCTTCCAAGATTGTCAAGAAGTGGAAGGGTTTCGAAGACTAGTAGCAGACTGAAAATGAGGCTTCAGCTCCTACAAGAAGAAAAAGATTTACTGAGACAAGAAAGAGAACTTATCAAAGAATCAAGAAGACTCCTCGATGAAGAATCATGCGACAGTCAAGAGATAAGTGACTCGGAGATTCTTGAAAGTGATAAGTTAGCTAACGAGATATTGTCTTCAAATAGAAAATGGTGTCAAACGTTTTGATAATGATTCTACGAGAAAGGACTCGAAAGAAAATATGTCAAATAAGTCAAAACAAACGTTACCTCAAAGTAAATCTGAAAATATGTATCGAGGCTTCACTGGAAGAAAGTCACAAGAGAGCTTGGATGACGCAGCTTCACTTCCCAGGGACTCAAATAAGGAAAAAATCAGGCTACAACAATATGCATCAAGGAAGATCATTTCACATGACTTGCCAACCTTTAGTGGAAATCCTAATGACTGGCCTCTGTTCATAAGCAGTTATGAAAGGTCCAATGATATGTGTGGATTTGATAATTCGGAAAATTTAATGAGATTACAGAAAAGTCTCAAGGGAGCTGCCAAAAATGCCGTATCCAGTTTCCTGATTTTGCCTGATTGTGTACCTCAGATTATTTCGACGTTGAAGATCTTATTTGGAAGGCCAGAACAAATGATAGAATCCTATATAGATACGATTCGAAAACAACCAGCTCCAAAAATCGAGAAGTTAGACTCTTTGGTTGAGTTTTCCTTAGCTGTCAACAATCTATGCACAGATTTGAAAGCAGCTAACTTACATGATTACTTAAATAATCCTACTCTAATGCATGAACTTGTTGACAAATTACCGTCTCAACTCAGAATAAACTGGGCATTACATCGGAATACGTTACTAAAGCATAACGATCTTTCTGATTTTGCAAATTTTATGTTTCATATGGCAACGAATGTTTGTACTGCTCTACCTAGCTTAGCTTTGACGGACGGAAATAATACAACATTTCGTCAAAAATATCGCAGTAACATTCATGATGATAAAATTGAAACTAGATGTTGTAAAATCTGTAACGATAAGTGTCAAAATGCAACAGTTTGTAAAAAGTTCAAAAACTTTTCACTGGATGAAAAATGGAAAATTATAAATAATCTGAAACTATGCAGACTTTGTTTAAAAAGACATAAATTTCCATGTAAATATCCTGTAAAATGTGAGAAAAATCAATGCCAGCGAAAACACCATCCTATGTTACATAATGATAGTTTAGACGAGTCAAGCAAATCAACTGTTCAACCTCATCAGATATCCGTATCAAAAGAAATTAGTATGTCTCAAGTTTGTCAAAAGATTCGATTCAGAATTATTCCAGTTATTTTGAAAAATGGATCAAAAAATCAAGACCTATGCGTTTTTAGATGAGGGATCTTCAGTTACGTTAGTGGACAAAAATCTGGCCGATCAATTAGGTTTGCATGGAAATCCTGAACAGTTGTGTCTTCAGTGGACAGGAGATTTTAAACGTTTGGAAAATGATTCAAGAAGAGTTATCAATCATGGGAGACTTCCCAGGATCAAAACAATTTGATAACCGTCCAGCACGAACAGTATCTGCCCTAAATCTTCCCAGACAAACGTTGAATTCTGAAGAACTAAGAGAAGAATATCCACATCTGAGGAATTTACCTTTCCAGCCTTATGAAGATGCCCATCCAGAAATTTTAATTGGACTGGACAACTGGGACTTAGCTTTGCCTCTACGGGTAAAAGAAGGGCAAGAAACTGGTCAACCTATTGCTGGGAAATGTAGGTTAGGGTGGACCGTATTTGCGAGTACATCAAGGTCTCAATCCACAAATTTCTGCTATCACTTGTGTGAATGTAACAATAGTGAAGTAGGTAATTCAGAATTACATGAAACTGTCAAAGAATATTTTTCAATTGAAAGCCTGGGAGTTAGTCCTATCAAATCCTTGGCTTCCAAAGAATTGCAAAGGGCAAGAAATATTCAAGAAACTACACTTATTCGAAAAGAAGAATCGTACCAAATCGGATTACTTTGGAGATCTGACAATGTAAAGCTACCTGACAGTAGAAATATGGCTTTAAAACGTTTGGAGTGCCTTGAAAAAAGAATAATGTATAATCCGGAACTAAGAACATAAATCAATACACAATTAGAAGAATTTGTTCAGAAAAAATACATCAGAAAACTTTCTGAATCTGAACTGAAGCAAAATCATGAAAAAATATGGTACCTTTCAATTTTCCCTGTTTTCAACCCGAATAAACCTGATAAATTTCGAATTGTTTGGGATGCTGCTGCTGCAACACAAGGTATATCCTTGAATTCTGTTTTGCTGAAAGGTGATGATCAGTTATCATCTTTACTCGGCATTTTACTACGTTTCCGTGAACGGAAAATTGGATTTTCAGGAGATATAAAAGAAATGTTCCTTAGAGTTGGAATTCAAGAGAAAGATCAACATGCTCAACGTTTCCTTTGGCGTGGTGGATGTCCTGCAAATTCTTTAGATACATATATTATGACAGTAATGACTTTTGGAGCCACATGTTCACCAAGCAATGCACAATTTGTTAAAAATGCAAATGCGAAAAGATTTATGAACGAGTATCCAAGGGCTGTTGAATGTATTCTAAAGAACCACTACGTAGATGATCTCCTCGACTCTGCCAATACAGAAGAAGAAGCGATTGAAATAGCAGAAAAAGTGAAATATATACACTCTGAAGCCAATTTTGAAATAAGAAACTGGCATTCAAATTCAAAACTGTTATGTGAAATCATGAATGGTAGCCAGTTAGCAGATTCAGTAGAGGTTAACGTTAATGTTGAGAATATTGAACTTAAAGAAAAGGTGCTTGGAATGTGGTGGAATACGTCGAAAGATACGTTCACTTTCTCTTTGAAATTCAATAAAGGAAATAAGGAAGTGTTGAATGGCGAAAGGAAACCTACGAAACGAGAAATTTTAAGAATTTTAATGTCAATTTATGATCCTCTTGGCCTTCTGGCAAATTTTTTGGTGTATCTGAAGATACTTTTGCAAGACATCTGGAGAAGTAATGTATCTTGGGACTCTCCGATCAATGACGCTCAATTTCAGAAATGGCTTTCCTGGCTCAAATGTTTATCAAAAATAGAAAATATTTCAATTCCCAGATGCTATCTTGATGGTTTTTCTAGCTGGGACAATATAACAATACAGATGCATATCTTTGTCGATTCCAGTGCTCATGCTAGTGCTGCTGTGGCTTATTTGCGAATCCAGAAAGAGGAAAATGTAGAATGCATTCTCATTGGTGCAAAAACCCATGTAGCTCCGATAAAACTTCAGACAATACCACGTTTGGAACTTGATGCAGCTGTCATGGGAGCAAGATTTGCCAAACATATACATCAACTTCTTTCAATTAAAATAACTAACATTGTGTACTGGTCTGACTCTATTATCGTTTTAAGTTGGCTGAGGATGGAGGAACCAAGAAAATTCACCAAATATGTTGCTTACAGAGTTGCTGAAATTCAAGAAAATTCTATAATCAGTCACTGGCGTTATGTTCCTACAAAACTGAACGTAGCTGATGAAGCCACAAAGTGGAAAACCCAGCCTTCCTTGCAAATTACTGATAGGTGGTTCAAGGGACCATATTTCCTCTATAAGGACGTATCATTTTGGCCCTCAGATCAAATCATTTCTAAATCAGATAAAGTTTCAGAATATATTTCGAAGCATCAAGAAGTTGACTTGAAAATTGAACCTTTAATAAACATAGCTAATTTCAGTAAATTTAATCGCCTCTTGCATACCATGGCTTATGTTTTTAGATTCATATCTATAGTGAAGAAAAAAGGAAAACTAAATACGAGTCATCTTACATCCCAGGAACTTTTAAAGTCCAGAAACTTTTTGATAAAGATGACTCAA
Source organism: Orchestes rusci (assembly GCA_958502075.1). NCBI lineage: Eukaryota > Metazoa > Arthropoda > Insecta > Coleoptera > Curculionidae > Orchestes > Orchestes rusci. The sequence goes on from OY293304.1 coordinate 52,955,990, forward strand.
TCCGAATACTTCCATGATGAAATAAGATCTTTACAAAAGTCCAATGGAGATGGTAAAGTTCATCCAACTGTACACAAACATAGTATTTTGTATAAGTTATCACCATATTTGGATGAAGACGGAATACTTCGGGTTCGTGGAAGAATCGATGCGGCTTATATTTTGGACATTGATACGAAAAGACCAATTATTTTGCCTAGAAACGGTTCTCTGACTATACTCATAGTAGAATATTATCACAATCTCTACCATCATCAATACCACGAAACTGTTGTTAATGAAATAAGACAAAAATTCTACATCCCGAAGTTAAGACGGATCCTAAATCAAGTTAGACATCGATGTCAAACATGTAAGATAAAGTTTGCTAAACCTCTTCCACCAGAAATGTCTCCTCTACCAGCTTGTAGATTTGCCACTTTTACTGCACCATTTACATATACCGGTGTAGATTATTTCGGTCCAATAAATGTTACTGTTAGAATTTCATCAAGTAGGAATCTACAATATGCATGTTATCGAACGCTTCGTTGTCTAGGAAAAAGCAGGCTGCGCCCATGTTGCTGAAAAACAATATAATAATTGTATTTTTGAGTAACGAACAATAAAAACCTGTATGAATAACGTGTAAAAAAAAAACTTCTCAATATACAGTTCACTGATATATTTAGTTTCAAGTTTAAATATTGAACCAAAGAAGAAGAATAGAAGAAGAATAGATGAAGTATATGTTCCAGAATTTATAACATATTATTTGATCCTTCGTGTCGGATGGTGTTCTGGATATGGTCTTGTGGATGCCTGGATGCAGCTAGTAGAAGAATAGAAAGAAATACAGTAGAGGAAAAAGGAGTAAGTAGTATTTTATATTAAATAATTGTCATGTTTTCGGGAGTTTGATATATTTGACACCTGAGGTTGACAATGTCAGTGAGTAATTTGAAAGCATCTAGGGGACAAGTCAAAGCTAAATTAACTCGATTCAAAAAGTATTTCGATGATTTAGATGAAAGTAACTTAGCAGAAAGTGATATTTCCCAATTAAAAATTCGTATTAAGAAATTAGAGCCAGTATTAGAAGAATTTGAACAAGTTCAGGTTGGTATTTTAACCGAATCGCCTGACGAAATAATAAGTAATGATAAAGAGCTAGAAGATTTTGAGAAACTATATTATACGGTTTTAGGAGAAGCAAATTATGTATTAGAAAAACATAGCTCTGTTTTAAAGGTTAGTGCTTCAAGTAGTATTAGTTCTCAAAATGTGAAAAATAGTAATTGTCAATTGCCTCCAGTACAATTGCCCAAGTTTAAAGGAAAATACGAAGAATGGGAAGAATTTAAAAATTCATTTTCAGCATTGATCGATGGAGATTCCTCATTAAGTAATTCTCAAAAGTTTTTTTATTTAAAGTCAGTCCTAAGTGAAGAGGTTTTAGAAGTTATAAAATCTCTTCAAGTTACGGACGCAAATTACGCTACAGCTTGGGACTTGCTTCAAAAAAGATATGAAAACAAAAGTTTAATAATACATAACCATATCAAGTCAATTGTTGAATATCCAAATTTAAAATACGAGTCTTATAAGGAATTACGAACCTTATATGATGTTTTCAATAGACATTTAAGATCGTTGGAATCTTTAGGAGAAAATGTGAAATCCTGGGATAGATTGATCCTATATATTTTGGCAAAAAAGTTTGATAGTAATACCCGTAGGGATTGGGAGACATTTAAGTATGCACAAGATTTACCTAACATGGATGATATGCACAAGTTTTTAAAGAATAAATGTGAGGTTTTAGAAAAAATAGAAATACATAAAGTTGAGCATTTAACAAACGTCAATAAAATAACTTCTGTTAGAAAGGGATTTTCTAATCAAAGTTTTGCCGTAAAAAATAATAATAATATATTGAAATGTTTTTTTTGTCAAGAAAATCATTCAATTAAATATTGCTCAAGATTTCTGCAGTTGTCAGTAAGTCAAAGAATAAATAAAGTAAAAGAAAAACGTTTATGTTTGAATTGTTTTAGGGACAATCATTTATCAATGAATTGTATGTTGCCTAAATGTAATAAATGTCACAAACCTCATAATATTCTTTTACACCTCGAACATGGAGAGAATCTTGTCGCTTCTTCAGAAATTTATTCTTCTTTGCCTCTGCAATCAAATCTTCAAAAAGAACACGCTGCAAGCGGCCTCAGCGGAGCTCGGAAAAATGAAATTTCAAACGGAAATATTGTTGATAGCGATAAAGAAATAACGGCAACATCGATTTTCAAAGATCACGAAATTGAAGTATCGGAAAGCTTTGCACATTCAAATAAAAATAAGTTGGGACAATCGCAGGTATTATTATCAACGGCCATGGTTAATATCATAAATAATGGTAAACTGTTTCCAGCAAGGGCTTTGCTAGACAGTGGATCCACTAATAATTTTATAACAACAGATTTTTGTAATAAAATAGGTCTCAAGAAGGTCAAAACAAATCATGTAGTCAACGGGATTGGGCAGAATGCAGTCAAATTAAATATGTACACTAACTTTTCCATAACGTCTAACTGCGATTTGTTTTCGACAAAAATAGACTGTCTAATAATTTCCAAAATTATAGATAAATTACCCAGAATAAGTTTTGATAATAAAACGATTGATATACCTGAATCTTTTCAGTTAGCAGATCCTAATTTCAATATCTCCACCCAAGTAGATTTGTTGCTGGGTTCACAAGTCTTTTGGGAAATTATGCGTGAAGGTCGATATCAATTAGGACAGAATATGCCTATTATGCAGAAAACCGCTTTAGGTTGGGTTATAGCTGGAAATTTAATATTCAATAATAATCAGAATATTTGTGATAGTTTGTCACTGAATTGTTTAAGTATAAATGATAAAATTGACATCCAAATTTCAAAATTTTGGACATTAGAGGAAATTCAAAATAAAACAAAAATTCTGTCAGACTCAGAGAAATATTGCGAACTTAATTTTGAAAATACTAGAAAGAGAAATACAAACGGTCAATTTGTAGTCGATATACCATTTAAAGAGTCATTACCAAAGTTAGGAAATTCTAGAGAATTGGCATTTAAGAGATTTCAATCCTTAGAAAATAAATTAATTAAAAATGATTCTTTACGACGCGAATATACTAGTTTTATGGAAGAATATCAGTCCTTGGGACATATGAGGGAGATAGAAATGAATTCACAAAATTTAAATACAGGCTATTTTTTGCCACATCACGTAGTGACCAAGTTGACGAGCGTTACTACAAAATATAGAGTTGTTTTTGATGCTTCGGCGAAAACTGATTCCGGGTTATCATTAAATGACGTTCAATTTGTAGGACCTGCATTGCAAAATGATATATTTTCAATATTAGTTAGATTTCGAAAGTTTCATTATGTAATGACGGCTGACATTTCAAAAATGTATCGTCAGATTTTAATAAATGATAATCACAAAAAATATCTGAAAATTTTTTGGAGATCAAGTGAAAAAGAACCAATAAAACTATATGAATTAAATACGGTTACATATGGCTGCGCATCTGCACCATATTTGGCTGTTCGATGTATTTTACAGTTGTCTAAAGATCATGAAATAAGCTATCCTAAGGAGAGTAAAATAATTGCAAATAGTTTTTATATTGATGATCTACTAACAGGAGCTGATTCTGTTGATGAGCTAATAAGCCTTCAACAAAATATATCTAAAATTCTATCAAGTGCAGGTTTTGAATTGAGGAAATGGTTGTGCAATGACAAAAATATTTTAAATCAATTTGAATTAAATGAACATTTACCGGTTAGTATTTTACGTATTGGAGAAAATGAGAATAACAATAAAACATTAGGCATATTTTGGGATCCTCATGGTGACAATATTAAATACTCAATATGTAATCTCGATGATAATATAACTCAAATCTCAAAACGTAAGATTCTGTCTTTAGTTTGTCAGATTTATGACCCTTTGGGATTGTTAGGACCAGTTATAGTTTTAGCAAAAGTATTGTTACAGGATTTGTGGAAAATAGCGTGTTCTTGGGATGACACTGTGCCTGATAATATTTTCAATCAATGGTTAGAGTTTCAAAAAGACTTGAAGTATATAAATAACATAAGCATTCCTAGATATGCTTGTTTGTCAAATTATATGATAATAGAACTACATGGATTCGCAGATGCGTCCATAAAAGCTTACGGAGCATGTTTGTATATACGATGTGTGAATGAAACAAAAAATATTATTACCGTAAATCTATTATGTTCGAAAACACGTGTTGCACCAATTCAGCAAGTGACACTTCCAAGATTAGAATTATTAGCGTGTGTATTATTATCCAATCTCGCGAAAAAATCCTTGGATTCTTTAGAAATAAATTTTACTGCTCAATATTTTTGGACAGATTCGTCGGTTACATTAGCATGGCTAAAAGGCGATATATCAAAATGGAAGACTTTTGTCGCTAATCGTGTAAGTGAAATAAATAATTTAACACCTAAAAATGATTGGTATCATATCCGAACCGAAGATAATCCTGCGGATTTGATATCAAGAGGCTGTACAGCTAACAAACTATTTAAAACCAGTTTATGGTGGCAGGGACCTAAATGGTTACGCCTACCAAAGTGTGAGTGGTTGATAAGTAAATTGAATTTAAATTTTGTCATTCCGGAACAAAAGTTCAGCGATTCAGATTTTTCTTTAGTCATTAATATTGAAGATGATAATATTTTCATAAATTTGATTAAAAGATACTCAAATGTTACCAAATTGGTGAGAGTATGTGCTTATGTTTTAAGATTTATTAAAAACTTAAAAAATAAAAAGCAAAATAAAAAAATCAATAAAGAAAAGACCATAAGTCCTTTTGAAATAGAGAATTCGCTTTTGATGTTAATCAAAATCTGTCAAATCCAGTGTTTCCGGGAAGATTACAATAATTTATTAAAAAATAAACCTCTACACAAAAAAAGCAAACTTTTATGTTTAAATCCTTTTATCCATGATTCAGTAATAAGAGTTGGTGGAAGATTGCATCATTCTAATTTAGAATTTGATAAAAAACATCAAATTATTTTGCCAAAAGATCATTATTTGACTGAATTAATATTACGCAATGAGCATTATAGATTGTTACATTGTGGTATCCAACAATTGATATATTCAATTCGAGAAAAGTTTTGGCCAATTTCCGCAAGGAATTCTTGTAAAAAGATTGTTAGGAAATGTGTTGTATGTTTTCGTTCTAAACCAAAAATTCAAAATTACTTAATGGGAAATCTACCTGATTATCGTGTACAATCTAGTCCCCCTTTTACAAATGTGGGTGTAGATTATGCTGGTCCCTTTATGCTTAAAGATAGGCAAACCAGAAATGCAAAAATGATTAAAGGTTATGTTTGTTTAATAATATGCATGAGCACAAAATGTATACATTTAGAGTTAGTAACAGATCTTTCTACAGCTTCATTTTTAAGTACATTCAAACGATTTACAAGTCGAAGAGGTAAACCGTCTAATATATTTTCTGACAATGGTAGAAATTTCGTAGGTGCTAACTTGGAAATAGAAAAACTTTATAATTTGTTGGAAAATGAGGCAAAATCAATTGGAGAACATTTTGCAAATGAACGTATAAAATGGCATTTTATTCCAGCTAGGTCACCTTCATTTGGAGGGCTTTGGGTATGAAAATTTTTCGACATTGTTAACTCAGGTGGAGGGTATCTTGAATTCCCGACCTTTATGTCAATTATCTAATGATCCTGAGGATCTACATGCTCTTACTCCTGCACATTTCCTCATTGGTCGGTCGTTAACCGCTCTACCAGAAGTGAGTCTCCAGCATATTCCTGACAATAGACTGGACAAATACCAAAAGATGCAAGCTATGTTGCAAAGTTTTTGGCAACGGTGGCGAAAAGAGTACCTTAATCAATTACAAACAAGAAATAAATGGCAACGGAACGGGACTAATTTGAAGATTGGGACATTGGTGCTGTTGAAAGATGAAAATGTTCCAACTTTTCAATGGCAACTAGGACGTGTTACTGCATTATTCCCAGGAAGTGATGGTTTTGTGAGAGTCATCGAAGTAAAATGCCAAACTGGTGTTTTTCGACGTGCGGTCTCCAAAGTGTGTCCGTTACCTATAGAATAATGACATTATGTATTGTTTCGAAAGACATTTCGATTTTAAGGTTTTGTTTCGAAACTAGGTAGTTTCAAGGCGGGCAGTATGTTAGAATTTCATCAAGTAGGAATCTACAATATGCATGTTATCGAACGCTTCGTTGTCTAGGAAAAAGCAGGCTGCGCCCATGTTGCTGAAAAACAATATAATAATTGTATTTTTGAGTAACGAACAATAAAAACCTGTATGAATAACGTGTAAAAAAAAAACTTCTCAATATACAGTTCACTGATATATTTAGTTTCAAGTTTAAATATTGAACCAAAGAAGAAGAATAGAAGAAGAATAGATGAAGTATATGTTCCAGAATTTATAACAGTTACAATGGGAAGAAGACTTGAAAAAAGATGGGGCGCTTTATTAACATGTATGACCACAAGAGCTATCCATTTGGAAGTTGCGTACAACTTAGACGCCGATAGTTGCATACTTTGTTTTCAAAATTTCATGAATAGAAGAGGACGACCACAACACATTTATTGTGACCGTGGAACCAACTTTGTTGCAACAGAAAGAATTTTAAGGGAAGAACTGAAGAAAGTAGATTTCACGAAAATTCCTCAAGCCTTTCTTAGCCCAGAGATGACTTTCCATTTCAACGTACCTCTGTCACCACATATGGCCGGAGTATGGGAACGACTTGTGAAAGCAGTTAAAATATCACTTTATGCTGCATTACCATCCAGAAATCCCAACGACCAATTACTACAAAGTTGTTTGATTGCCACAGAAAATATAGTCAATTCTAGACCTCTTACATATTTACCTTTAGATTCAGAAGAGTCAGAAGCATTGACACCGAATCATTTCTTGATTGGGACCTCAAGTGGTGATAAGCCCATGGGAACATTTGACGATGCGCCCATAGTCCTTAAATCAAACTATTTGTATAAGGAGCAGTTTGCTAATAAATGTTGGAACCGTTTTGTGTCTGAGTACATTCCGCAGCTTTTATTACGTCCTAAATGGCTTAAACAAGTGGAGCCTATAAAAATTGGGGATATTGTTATTATTTGTGACAAAGACCTACCCCGATGCAACTGGCCAATGGGAAAAATAATAGAAGTCAAGAAATCTCAAGATGGACAAGTTCGCAGTGCCAAAGTACAGACATCGAGTGGGATTTTTGAAAGACCAGCTGTTAAACTGGCCATAATATCAATGCAAAATGAAGGTCCAGCTACAAAAGGTTGTGCTGAACGAGGCGGGAATGTGGAGATCAAAGACAATTAGTTTATTTGGCATAGTTTATATTTTTATTGTCATGTCAGTATTCTCAGTCATGTTACATTAGGATATTTTGACCCTCTTTTTAATAAGGTACTTTAAATATTTAAATACTTCACATACCTCCAAGGAAATGATACCTATAATTTTAAAACCAGTCGCAGGTAATTTTGAAAACGTCTGTCAAAAAGTGGAAATCTATCAGGAAAGACAATATTATATTATTTGATGCTCCATTCAAAATTGAGAGAAGTAACTAAAGAGCAACCGAATTTGAGTAAACTAAACTTAACTAAACTAAACTTAACTAAACTAAACGAAGAAAATTTGATTGTTGAATTGGTATATTACTGACCTACAGATACATCTCTTACATGGTTTACTGCACATTCAGCTCATAAAACATTTCTCTCAGTTACAGTGTTGCCGTTTGGGGCGGAATTTCGCTATTATTTGTAGAGATTTTTTGCTGATAGTTAAAAATAGATCAATATGTTGCGGAATTCCCGAAAGTTACGATTTGTTATCAGCGATATTTCACATCCACCAAAGATTTGACGGTGATGAGAGAGAGATTTTGTTTTTGTTGTTTATTGCTTTTGACGAAGACAAGATAGAATACTTTTATAGAATTTAAAATAGGATTGTTTACCTCCATTTTTCAAGTCTGTGGTGAATTTTCTTGAGCACACGTTCCCACACTGGCCTTCTCATTTTGAAAATTAAAGGCGCCATAAAATATTTATTTCTTTGCGAGTTGTTTTGCAGCTTTTTGTACCTGTGATCGCTCGTCTAGACGTCATATCGGTTGTTCTGTTGTTTATATTGTTTATATCTTCTTTGACTATTGACTGCTTTAATTGTTTACAATTGAACAATAACTTTGTTGGTTTACATTTTTGTGCTCTGTGCGTACCTTATTGCGTTCTTCGATTCAATTGAACGATACTACCTTAAGCAATGGATGCTAGAATTTCTAGCTAAGGAGAATGTCGAAGGTGTTATAGTTGTGTTTTGCAACAGCAAAGGAAAAATACCAGGGATTTCTTATTTTGAGTAGGTATAATCTGTGAAAGGGGAATTGATAAGAAAGAAATTGACAAATCTCATTTTCTTCTCAGGCCAATGAACAAACTTTCCTATGTATTATTGTTATTTCACATATTGTTTTGATACTTAGATTTCGTAGTGTAAGATATCCCTGTTTTCAATTAACAAAAAATTTCACAAAGTATAGTGACAATGATTTCAGAAAAAATATAATAACCAATATTTTCCTATCGATTTGCATGAGATAACGAGAAAGCTGTTTCGTGCGTTATCACACGACGTTTTGAATTTTATCTAATGATGATTTGGAATTGAATCTGATTTACTTCAAATTTTGCATTTAATATCAACTTGGCAACAAAACGACTTTTAGTCTTGAAAGAGCAACTCACTCATTTTGAAAATTGTCTTTTATTCTGTATCTGTAGAGGTAGATGTTATATTGTAAGACACGCTGATCATCTGCCCCATAAAGTGATTTATCGATACTCATAAAATATTTGTTGTATATTTTCCCTATGATTTAGGATTTAACCTTATGTTGAATTTGTTTTTCTCATCTGTGGGATATGGTGTATCCCTGGATACTTAGACTCATTTGTATTTAAAATTATTTGATTACATTTAGATTAATTATTGTTATTTATATCATCACAATCAGTGCCATATAATATAATTATTATAAAATGTTGTGTTGCTTGATATCTCATGATAATAATGATTATTAGATATTTCATTATTCAGTATTAGGAAATTCATGACCAGTTTTTAGCCCAACTTAATAATAATTCCCAGAATATTACAAAATTCAAGGTAGAAAGTATTTTGCTTTTGTCTCGTTCAAAAATGTTGTTAGATTCCTCCTGAATGTGCTGAAATTATTTAGTAGTTAAATACTTACATACATGAATAACATTCAGGTGTTGTGCTGACAACATGACGTTTTTCGGTTGGATTTGATCATAACAAACTGAGCGTTAATCCTCAGTCGAGTCAGTTCCTATACCGGATAGGTGTTAAAAGAGGGCAAATGGACTGAGAATTTAGTTTTTGATTAAATACATTTAGCGAAAAAAAGAAACATTATAGGGCGACAAAAAAATAACAAAATTGTGAAAATCACTTAGAAGAAACTGCTGATATTCATTATGTTTTTTTTTTTAATTTTGGACGGGAAACGATAGAAAAGAAATATAAGTATAATATAGGGCTGGTCAAAAAACACAAACATGTTATTTTGTGTAAAAGGAAAGTATCTTAAGGAGTCAAAATCCAAAATCAAATCAAATATGTTTTATTGCCACATAAAAATTTAAATAAATTTTATGGACAAAGCAAATACAAATAATGCAAAATGCTAAAGTGAAAACAATACAAATCATGATAATAGTATACATTACGAGAACAATTACGTGAACAATAGGTCAAAACTAGTACAAATATATTTTCCCAATATTTTGTCAAAGTTAAATTTATTTGGAAATTGCTCATGGACAACAATAAACGCTAGCTATGACGTCATATTCACATAACCTCAAATTTTGATCGGGGGGACAACAAAGGTAGTTTAGAAAATGGTGTTTTGCCATTAAACTTATCATAAGCAATTTGGCCTATATGGACACATTCTAGTGTCTATAGAATATGCAAAACCACGTGCACAGATGAAAAAAACGGCTATTTGGGCTGAAAAAAAACATTTTTGGATATAAAATGTCCATTACCTACTTTCAATACACTTGGCAATACGGCAATGGCAGTGACACGGTGTTGACACTTTTGCCAAAACATGAAATTATTTTTTTTAAATGTTCACGCGACTTCACAGCACTAAAAACTGAAAGTTATGAGTCCAAATCTCACAAATGACGAAAAAAAGTCCAAATATACCACAAAACACGAATAACTTCACGGACCAAGAGCATTAGCTACGTATTGTTGTCCCCCGATCAAATTTGAGGTTATGTGTGTGACGTCACGAGCTAGTTCCCAATTGGCACACTTCCAGTTATGTTATGATGACAACGGTACTAGCTCCGTTAAATAATCGGCATATCTATATGCTAAGCGAAGTACGCGGGAAAATGTCAATTCTGGTAAAGTTTTTACTTATTTTGAAAATTCATTTTTTCCAAGAGAAACTTTAATCAAGAAGTCCAGATATAGTCAAAAATATAGGAGAGTATCCCTTAAGTGTATTTTTCTCTTACACAAGATAATAATTTTGAATTTTTTGACCAGTCCTGTATTATACCTTTCTATCTTTAATTTTTTTCCGTCTAAAATTACAACAATAATAAATATCAGCAGTTTTTTCTGAGTAATTTTCACATTCGGTTAGGTTTTTGTGTCCCTGAATATTTGAGGATTTTTTTTCGACAGATGTTATTGCTGGACCAATCAAAACTTTTATCAACAATGACTTTTTGTCGTATCTTCAAATTTTTAGTCCATTTGCTCTCTCTAAGCACCTATCCGGGGACAACTGTATATCCTTACAAACCTATTTATGATTTGTTTCTTATATACAGAGTGATTTTATCAATTATACAAGTCTACTGATAATTAAACTTTAACAATAATTTTGCCCTTAGTTTTTTCCAATCTTTTGTCAGCTATTGAAAACTAATGAACTTGTTTTGCTTTAAAAAAATCTCCTTATACTCCCTTTCCTCAGAGTTCGTTCGACAACCTATCTATCCCTTGGCAAACATACCTATACACAGAGTAAGTATTATGCCAAAAAGTGATTGTACTCTTATAATAGTTCTATTTAAAATTCTCGAGTCCGGGCCTGTTAATTGGGCTTCACTATACGTCATGATCCGCCGCCCCGCAAGTTTTTTTATGCACAAGACGAAATCTGAACTTCGTTGTTTACATTCACCGGTCCTGAATTCGCCGTTTTTGGTTTACTCACTGTTTATCCATAGTTATTTGAATCAATGGAAATAACTCGGAAACGGCTAGTCCAAACAGGCAAACTATATATTTTCCGATTTCCAATAGTGATTTGTTCTTTCGCATAGATTTCATAAGATCTTCAGGAATAATCATTTTCATTTGAACAATTTCTTTGTATCTATCACTGATCTAATACCAATGGATAAGCATTATGAATCCGTCATCTGAAGCAATGTGGCGAGGTATGGGCGAAAATATGTGTTTCTGCGTCTGATTCACGGACATTTTCCAGTAGAGCTAGGAAAAGTTGATCATGCGTAGTAGAATTCAATCTATCGATCCGGCCCGATGTTGACCCTGGCGGTCAACTGAACCAGTCCCGTACTACATCGGTTTTCGTTCATTAATTAAAATTATATTTTGACTCAGGTGTAACAGGTAATTATATCCTTACAATTAATTGTCCGAATAATAGATAAGCTATACCAACTGTATACTCAAATAATTGTAGTTACTACTCTTTGATCTTTCAATTTTTCATCAAAAATACAATTCGTTTATCAAAATGAATACACATATTTTCAACACGATCGTTGGTTAATCAAAAATAAAAATTATCAGGTTCACTCATAAATAATATTATACTCGATATTATATTATAAGTTCGGTCCTGTCCACAGCTCGTCATAATAGCCTAGTTCGCGGGTCGGTTACGAACCAGTTCCGAACGGGAACCCAGCTATTGTCCGAACGTTTTTTTGTACGACCGTTCATTTGTCCGACAGATGTTGCCGGTTGATCGCATTTGTTTTATTATTCCGCCGCGCTGCTGGTTCCATCACGAAGTTGGGTGGCCAAGTCGTGCATTTGATTTTTCAAATGGGTTTTTCTGATTTTGGACGAAATACGCGACCAAAGAAATGTATTCTTTGACGCGACGAAGAATGAAATATGGAAGGCCGCCGCCACAATTTGGTTTGATTTCAATTTGACTATCACCTAGTTAATATATGATATTTTTTAAATCAGATGTTTTTATTTATAAAATGGAAAGCTTCGTTTTTCCAATTAATTTCTTGATTATCTTGATTGTTATTGTGGGTATTGTGTTGGATCTTTTACGTATGATAATAATTATATTGCCTGTGTTTTTGCTGGGTTTATCGTGATTTTCCATTTGTCATAATAGTGAGATAGTATGTTAGCATATAAACGATTCCAAGCTGTAATTGGGTTTTTTGCCGTTGAAAAGGAGGATGTCGTCGGCATACATTGATATTTTTGAAGTTGGTAGCACAAAATATTAAGGGGGTTGGTAGTATGAGCACAGAAAAAGAAGGTGTGTGGTTGTATCCGATCCATACAATTTATATAGTAGGGGAAACAAGAATATTAAGTGACGTCGCTTGGGGGACGCCTGCTCTTTGTTGCATTGTTTGGAATAATTCATTTCCAATCTTTGTTTTGAATGTCCCATATTGCTTGAGAAAACTTTTGATGTCTTCTAAGTGCCAAGAACGGAAAAATAGATTATTACGTTGCCAATAGTCAATTATCTTTTTTTCATGAAACGAAGTTTTTGTCATTATCCTAGGAATTCGTTTTTTGGCACTTAGACCCTTTGTAACTTATGGTGTTCTTATAATATGTGTTTTTAATCAAGTTTATTCATTCTTTCTTATAAAAAGTTCTGATGATTGTTTGATTAATTTGTAATCCGTGCGTTACGTCTTCAAGAATTCTGGCTACCAGGAGCTGTGCCAGGAGGTCCAGTAGGTACTCTGTTTTTCAGCAAACCCGAATTGTTGTGTGGTATGTTCAAGTTTTCCAACTTCTATTTTGAATCTGGTGAGGATCAGTTTTTCATTCAATAACTTTCCGATGCAACTTAATAATGAAATAATTGGTCTATATTATAACTTGTCGGCAGTGTGTCTTCATTCTCCTTGTTAATCATGCAGGACCATGAGATATCGCTTTTTTTCAGTTGGTAGGGATAGGGAGTTAATTTTTTTGTGAATTTCTTGATTATTTTGATCGTTATTTAATCTTCTCCAGTTTTTATGGCTGAGATATGGAATTCTCCACTGTCCAGTTTTTGCAAGGAAAGAGTTTGGAATTTCCGTGGTGTGTAATTTGCTGACCAAGAAACAATTCTTGCGACCAGCGTTGTTTTTTAACAAAAGCGAATGAAACTCGATATATTGAATCACTAGGCATAAGTGCTAACGGCCAAAATATGTTCGAATTTTACCCTTTCAAAGGGGTAGTTTATACTTGATGATCTTCAATGAATTCGTTCTACCAGACGTGTTTAACGATAGAAACTTATGAAACTCGATATATTTATTGAATCACTACATATATGCATAAGTGCTCGCGGCAAAAAAATGGTTGAATTTGACCTCCTCAGAGGGGTAGTTTATTCTTGATGATTTGTAATAAACTCGTTCGACCAGCAAATAGTTTTTTTATTGTGTTTTTATATACATGTTCCGACAAATAATAATAGGGTGTAAGGTGTAAACTTAATGTACCTACCTTACTATATTATATTTTTTCAACTCGTAAAATTAGATTTTGTCAGTACATTCTAAACACCCTATCTTTGATTATGTCAACTAACCCGACAATGTTAAAACTCGCAACAATAACCTATTTATATTTTCAATAAATTTATATGTAATTTTATTTTGAGTGCCCTGAGGATGGTCTAATATGTAAGGTTATAGCATCCTAGTTAAATAATTATTTGACCCGCCCTCACCCTGCTTCAAACATTAAATCATTAAAACCTGGGTCACTATTATCAATTTGGAAATATAATAATTTTTATAGTCGCTCGATCGCTGGATTCTGGAAAAGTTCAACTCAAACTGAAAAAGATGCTTTTAAGAACCGCGAATAAACCATTCGAAGATATGAACAAAATCGCAGTCGTACTTACCTGCCTACTGTTATACAGAATACCATGTACATATTATCATAAATTTTATCAAATGCCACAGAGATTCTGTGAGTGGCTTCGCTGGAATACGTACCAATTCCAATCAACTCAAACAGAACCAAAAGAAGGTGTAGATACCTTAATTATGTTGATAGTCGTATTGATCTCATACAAAAACTTGAAATTGCAATATGTTGTAATTGTGCAAATATAAAATATATAATTAATTTATGCTAAAAAGATTCTTGAATTTTCCTTTTATCGGTTTCTTTTTTAAAGCACCGATACCAAAACCAAAGTTTACTAACAGTAAACTTTGCCTAAACTAACTTGTTGTACCTACTCTGCTAATACCTTATCATATAGATAAATAACAGATTCATTCCCAAAAATAGACCCATACGAAACCTTTTACAAAATAGTCCAACAGTAATCAGTGACAAAAGCACACACAAATACTATGACTATCAAATAAGTATAATTTATCACCTACCCAACGTTATCCAAATGTTGGAATAAATTAATAATATGTTGTGATTTGAAGTGTAATACTCTAGAAAAGTACGACCACTTGTCAATAGTGATGGCATACATGCTCCAGTCTCAAGCTTCCTTAGACAAACTGAATGCACAATTTGGAAACAAAACCATAAATCTGTCGGACAAATGAACGGTTGTACAAATATACGTTCGGACAAATGCTATGGACTCTTCCGAACCAATTCAGAACTGATTTGCAAGCGCAGTTGAGGAAATATCACGAACTGCGCATGCAAAACAGTTCTGAATTGGTTCGGAACTGGTTCGTAACCGACCCGCGAACAAAGCTAATGACATTATTTGGTTGCAGTGCGCAAAATCCAACTTGCACAGAAATGCTCGAGTTTATTTACATTTTTCGGTCGTAATTTAGCCATTTCGAGTGCAGCGTTTTGCTCATACAGTTGTTTGGATCAGATTTTCTAAGGGGGTGGCAAATTATAAGGAAAAACCTTGTAGAAACCACGCGAGCAAAAGTTATGGAGTACAATTCAAACGAACAAGGTTAAGTTACTGTGAAAAGTCACCGCAAAAATGAAAACAGTTTTTCGGAAACAGTTCACAGATTACGTGTAGTTTTTGGTCGCAACAATGCATCAAATGAGTCAGTCAAACAGTCGTTAAACGCCTAAAAGAAGAGATACGGCGCTATACTTCCGAAATAAGGTCAAAAACGTTATTCAGAACTTTATCAAGTGAATTTCATGAGATCTCGTGTTAGACATTTGCCGGATGTATTTCATGTTTAATTGCAACTATTCCCCTTCAAGTTGAAATATAAATATTCTCTTGATTCGAAAAGAAGTGTTTTCTTTTTAATATCAAATCCCGCGCTCTTGTTGAGACACCCTTTATCCTTTTCAAATAAAATAAAAAATAAAATGGAATAAATTTCAAGTCAAGCTAAAACAACGCGTCAACACCGTTATTGAAAGAAATATCCATTTCAGCCGATGAAGGCCAAAATGCAAAATTGTATATTATCCTCTCTAACACGATTCCCATTTTTTTCTCAGTTACGACAAGTTGTATCAAAGATACTCTACAAACTCCAGTGCCAAATCTAAAAATTACAATAACACGTCCCAATGCGTTGAAAACTGAAGATAGTGAAGTAGTAACGATTGATTCTCCAGTGAATAAACAGAATAGGAAAAGAAAATCTTCTGATGATATATCCTCCAATATAACGAAGATGAGTAGAAGAGAGAAAAATAAGCAAAACATGGTCAAGAGAAAAGCCAAGAAAGCTGTTGCTATTGCTAAAAATCAGGGGTAATCATAATATCTTACGAAGGTAATTTTGTTCATTGTAATTTCATGTTATAGAACTGATATTTCGGAAGCTGAGATCCAGTCAGGACCTGGAAGCTCGACAAATAAAAGCAACAGAGGTAAGTAGCATTTTGCGCGTATTGGAATGTATTTCCATTGTGATCGAGGTATGGAGATTGAATCTGATGTTTCGAACGTTTATTTTTTAGGAAAGAAAAAAGGAAGGGGTGGATTCAGGGGAAGTCCCAAAGGAAAATCGAACAATAGAAGTAATCGCATCCAATCAAATGGAGAATTCGAGGCATACGATTATTCTCATGTGGATTACAGGCAATTTCATGGCGGTGCTGGAAGTGCTCAAAATTCACAGGAATTTAAATCGAAATTCAAAGGAAGAGTGAGTCGATCAAAAGTTATCTATGCATTATAATAATATGATGAAATTTGTCGAAAAGTTTCTTCGGAAGTAGACTCCAACACTATGCTCTTACTCATAATGTTGTTTCGCATCTTTTTAGCGTCCACTCTGAAAATTTAAAATGTTTGTCCTAAAAGAGAATTTTGTAGTAGCTGGTTCTCTGTTGAAGATATTTTGTTTTATTGTTCTCATACTTAACTTTTCTTTCAGGGTAAACCTAACAGAGGTAGAAGAGGAAAATCACAAAATAACAAAGCTATGAGCTTTGGACGTGGAAGGGGACGGTAAATAAATAGCATGATGTATAAATATTGTATTTTTTTTCTGTTTGTTTACCAAAAACAATGTAGGTGATCCCCTACATTGTTTTTGAGCATAAATATATTTATAAGATTAAATAAACAACCACACAGTATTTAATAGATTTAATGAAAAGTATTTTCCTATACTATTTCAGGTTCTATGAATGAAGAAGTTAATTAGCATTACCATTTTCTTTATTTAAGTAAGATATTCTAGAGGAGACTAATCGGCGTTTCAAATACTGTAGCGTTCATAGTTTTTTATTTGTTTTGAGCTCGTACAAAATGATGCAGTTTGAATGACCCAAGTACCTAACTTGAAAAAATCTTTTTGGTGTAACACTGTGCCCCATTTTGGTCGAAACTGCAGGGTATCCCAGATATTGATAGAGATGGAGCATTGCGGTTGTCGAGAACTCGTGCCACTATTTTGGTAGACTTACAGTGCTGCAAACAGAAATAACCTATAGCGTTTCGTTTCTTGGATACTGGGTGAAAACGAAAGTTTGTACTTTTTGGGGTCCTGTCATATCTCGCACACCACTTAACATAAAAAAAAAAGTAAAAGTTGGTCCTTATAGATATTTTTCCGTAGAATCCAGTGGCGTCTGGAAAAAAAAGGTTTGGGTCACCGTTTATAAGTTACAGCACAAAGTTGGGATTTTTTAATAGGATACCCTGTATTTTTTAACGTCAAACTCTTCCATATTTTTTTCTGATTATACTGATGTGTCACTTTATATTTTTTTGAGGTCTCACATGCCAAAATTTGAAAATAGGTAAAATTTACAGGTTTTTAATTCATATAATTTTGATTAAATATCCCCCAGAAAATGACCCTATATCCAATTTAAATTCGAATCATGAAGGTTTTGTCTACTTCAATCTCCGAACGCTTTCTTGGTTGACGCTTGATGATGATAAAATATGTTTTTGTACAACCTACACGTAAAGTCCACTTTTCATTGCATGTAAAGCAGGCGGAAAGTCGCTAATTTTGGCAGCCGGGCCTAAAAGTAGGTCGCTTAGCAACGGTTCCTTGGATCCCCAATTTAATAACCACGTGACAGTCTAGCATACTAAAAGGAACTTATCACGTGACAATGAATCCGCACCACAAAAGAACACGGGAACACACCCATTGTAACCATGATTTGACAGTTGTCAATTGTCAGTTGTCTGACTTGTCAGCAGTGTAGAGTGTAGTGCAGTGTATCGATTATGCATTTTTGATTTTCATAATTATTTTTTTTCAAATGACTACAAACTGGTTGTACAAAAAGCATTGTTTGCACCACGGACGAAAGATGATTTTGACTCGGCTAATATCTGCCCCCGCTTCGCTCGTGCTGCTACTTATACTCTCGTCAATATCATCTACTTTCCGCCCTTGATACAAAATGTACTATTTTGTAAAACCTACACGTAAACTCCACTTTTCAATGCCTATAAAGCAGGCGGAAAGTCCCTAATTTTGCCAGCTGGGCCTAAAAGTAGGTCGCTTAGCAACGGTTGCCCGGATCCAAGCGCCTCTGGATCTAATAACCACGTGACAGTCTTGCATACTAAAAGGAACTAATCACGTGACAATGAATCCGTCGTCAGTTTTTATAATGCTTTTCTTAATGATTCCAAACTGGTTGTACAAAAAGCACTGTTTGCACCACGGACAATTTTGACTCGACTTATATTTGTCCTCGCTTCGCTCGGGCTGATACTTATACCCTCGTCAAAATCATCACATAAAACCTACAATATAATGGAAACTGCAATGATAAAGGTTGTTGGAGTGTTTTGACGTTATAAAGTGGCGCCCTACAATGGTTGTTTGGATGACCACATAAACCACATGACAGGATATGGTAAAACAGAAATCTACATCAGCATATAGCGCCATCTGTAGGCTTCTGTTACAGTTATATTTTTGCGGAAATTTCAAATGCTTATAATTTGTTTGAGCTTTTGTTCCTGGTTTTAAAATATGAATGTTTATTTAACCCAAATTACGAAATAGATACGTTCTCAATAAAAACTTCTCAACACTATTTTAATGATGAATGGTTTGGAGAAAGTTGTTTTTATGGCGTTTTTACTTTTTTTGACTATTACATGGTGATAATACCCACTAGAGTGGAAGTATCTGGACTATCCATTTTAAAATGTATCCACTATAGTTATTCTAATTCACCCAATGTTAGAATAGTGTACCTAGCTATTGGTGCTGACTCTTTCATTTGTTTTCGAATAATAAAACAAACATTTGAGATCAATTGGAATGTCCAACTATATTTCCGCTACCTATTTTCTGTATGATGCCAAGTGTTCCATTTGAAATATACGTGATTTTTATCTTCTTGAGTTATTATTTTCTAAGACAACTAGGTTTCACAAAAATCAATAATATTTTTGATTTTTTTCATTTACCTTTAAACGAGTCGGAGCGGCAAAGATAAAATTGCAACAGTTAAATAAGAATCACACCTTAGTAATCATCACAAAATAACTTTCCCACAACTTTGAATATTCTTGAATTATGATAGAGTTGAAAAAAATATAGATTAAAGTATTTTTTTCGAAATAATTGGGTTAAAAATTACCATATTTTAAGACCAGGAGGATCCTGGATATCACACACCAAATAAGATCTTTAGAATTGTTCATAAGTCTTATTCTGCAGTGATGGGATGGATTCCGCACTTCACAAATCAACTTTGCGAAAAGTTCCACATTATCCTTAGAGATTCTATGTCTCCTATTACTTGCTAAATCATGACAATTAGGAATCACACAAAAGCTGTTATAATGACGCTTCTGATTACACTCCATTTTCAAAAAGTTTACTTCAACAAAGATGAAAGTAGATAACTTATAATAAGAACTTTTGACAATGACAACTGGTTCTATGTACAGTGATTCGATAAACTAGTTCTATGTATAGTGACTCGATAAATTATCGAGTCACTGTAGTTCTATGATGACAACGAACTTTGCTTATCAACCAATCAGGGACACGGCAGCAAACAAATTCTAGCGCCGCGGTGGATGTTTGGCGAAATACATTTTCATGTATTACCGGTTGCTGGCTAAAAACGTGTCACAAGTTGCCATTTTACTTTCCGTTATATTGTAGGTGTTATGTGAAAATCATCTACTTTCCGCCCTAGATACAAAATAAACTATTATATGGAGGACTGTAACTAGGAGAGTAAATAAAATGCATAATAGGGCGTGTTTTTTTTCCACCAAACATTCACCAGGTGAAAACATGGTGCCACCAAAGCGTGTTTTTATTCGTGGTGGAAGTATGATGGTCCACCACACCGAGCTTTTAAACTGCTGGTGGATTTCATTTGGTGAAAATCTGATGCCACCATGTCCCACCAAAAATGTTATGTGATTACTTTGGTTGTCTCATGTTGATTGAGCACAATAACCTCATAAACATTATATTGACAATAATTGACACAATAATAATTATAGTCCGTTTCACGAGGGTTTGTACCACGTCATTGATTGTCTCTCCTTTTCTAACTCATGGAGAGGTTTAAAAACAGACTGAAACAGAATTAATGACGTAATAAACATCGGTCGTTACTAGAATCCAAAATGGCCGCCGAGCAACAGCTGATTTCTATCATCTCTGAATAATAATAACCTAAAATTTGGTTATGTGATCAAGTAATTAATCAAAACAATGATGTTGTCAAAACACAAGTCAGTTAACTTCTCCAATGTCACAGTTTTGTTGTATTAAATACCTTGTCGGTACTCAGAATGTGAACGAAATACGATAAAAAAGCTTGTCATCTACTTTACAAAGGATGGAGATGCTGAAAAACCTTTTTTACCACTTGAGGCAGTTTTGGAGGTGAGCTATTTCATAAAACTAGTTCTTTGTACCTATTCATTTCCTATTCCATCTCCTGAACTTTTGTAGAGAGTATCTGATGCCCTTTGAATTGAAATTACAACTCTTAAAAGATCAGTTCTCATGGAATCAGAATTGATGACGACTTCAAGGCATCCACGTCAATTGCAGTCCAGAGATCAGAAAGACAGATGGATTATTGGAGCAGTCATGCGTTGTTGAGAAAAGAAAAAAAGGGCTTGTATTGTTATTGAATGAATATTTTGGGCAGGCAGAATTTGACATTATTTTAGTTTATATTCAGTTCGTGTTCATGATTTCAGTCTTCTCATCTATGTTCCGCTGGTACTTGTTTGTAATAAAATTATGTTTATTATTTTCTTCTCCTATAGTAAGGAATGTGACTTATTTATCACCTTATGCATGATTGGGCAGGAGGTGATGTCTTGCAGTTGATAACTGATCTGAAAAATGTTTGCATTTTTCACTCCCCCTCAAATGGCCGTTATTTCATGAGTTAGGTATAAAAAAATTATTGATAATTTATCATTTTTTTATAACTTAAAATAACGGCTATTAAGGCGGTTTGCAAATTACAAGGAAAATCCTTTACTCCGCATTTTCAAAAAACACAATAGTCTGATGCTTTGTTCTTTTTGACACTATCATAAAACTTGGAAAAATACATACATTCTGTAGAATCAAAATATACACTCACGGTCGTATAAACAGAACATGCCTAAAATTTGATAAAACTTTGATATTATAATATAATATAATATGATAATAGTTTATTAAGCTAATAAGCTTTACAAAGTCATCCTGCTTCAGTTATCAAAAAATTATTGGTGCCTTAAAATGGTTCAATCTGTCATTTGATCGGTCATGGCGATTTTATTATTTATTATTATTATTATTATTCTAACGATCGCTCGCATCCGGATGGCGGATATACACGCGACTACGCTTCCAATGGATGACCAGCCTGAATTCAAAATCTAAATGGAAAACAAATCTGAACGTGTTCTGGAGAGCGTTTTGGAACATACTTGTTCGGCTTCAATACAAAATTTGAACGCTCTTGAAACTATATGAATTAGCTACGACATACGTTTTTTTTCAAGTAATGACGTCATCTATGACGTGAGTATGAACCCTCGTGAAACGGACTGTATTATTATTTTGTTAACTTGTAGCTTGACTATTGAGCAGCTATTCAAACAAAAATTAAGTTGAATTCAGACAAGTGATCAAGATTAAAAATGTTGTGAAGTGAATGTTGCTACAGAGCTGCATCTACTTTAAAAACCAATATTAAAAATCTGTTCTTGCTCTGATATGTATATTGTTAGAAAATGATTGGTATAAAGAAGGTACCTACATATAGACAAACCATCTATTCAAATTTGAAAAAAAAAAGAGTTCAAATAAATAATTTTGGAAGCGATGTAAGCATAATATAAAGGTAGTCATAATTGAAATTTAGTACGGATTTCATTAATTGACGTTGTATATTGGCAGCACAAGTCAGAAAAGCAGGTCCGAGGCTATGTATGTACTTGCTATTTTGATTCACCAAAGCGTTTTTTTTTTGTTGATTGTGGTGTTTCCATCGAGATAGAATCATTAGAGTCGCTAAGGACCATTCAAACAGTGATAGGAAAATGGCATATATCTATTAATAACTATATGGGAAGCCATTCTACACGCTTAGCCAGCATGAGATAGAAGATCCCGCTGTACTGTATATTTTTCGCATAATGCAGGACAAATTTGCGGAAAACACTTCCACACACGCATATATTTTTATCGGGCACAAGAATTTGTGGCAAATGCGACACACAATGTGAGTTTTTACTAATGTGGACGCGGCTTTACAACGGATTAATGCACACGACTATACATAAACAGGAAAACTGCAAAGTGACGGAGAATAGATTTTGAAAATGTTTTCCCAACCTGCTGTGCGAATTTTTGAAATAATAATAATAATTATTATTATAGATAATAAATATTATGATTATATATAATAATTATTCGAACATGTTCTATTATATTTTGAAAGATTAGAAAAGTTCTGGAATATTTTTATGTATTTATGAAATTAACAAGTATTTGGAATCTGCAGAAACAAGAAATTCAATTTAATGGTTGCTGGATTTTGGGTTTCAGGGTCAATGAAAACTCCAGGATTGATTGAAAACTTGTGACTGTACGTTTCGACCAAAATGATTGTTTTTATGTAGCCTCGATGAAGGTATAATATACACCAAAACGTTGACACCAGCTTTCAATCAATCCTGGAGTTTTCATTGATTCCAAAACCCACAATCCACAAACCTTAAAATGATAAGATTGGGTCTAGACATGCAATAGAAAAGATATTTAATTTTGAAAATTATACTTTCTACATAAGTATTAGCGATGATTGAATAAAAGAAAAGATACGCAACAACGCAACCTTATGGACAAAAACGTGACACCGATTATGATCGCAATCCAGGCGGCGACACGAACATTATGATCAGTTCTATTTCAGCAGATGCAAGCTAGATGACGGCGATGCAAAATTATCAGATCAATAAGCGGGCTCACCGGTTTTTGGTTTCACTTTTCCCTGTTCTGAGTTTGCAAGTGCAAATAGCATATTTCGGCTCATGCGAAATGTATCTGTTTAACCGTTGAGTGAATTTCAACTTAATTTTCATTTGAAAGGGCAGTCGCATTAAAAATTAGGTACCTATGTGTTTTCATCTATTATTATTTTTATCATGGCAAAAGATTGACATATTTCATATCTCCATATATAAAATGATAAAATAAGCTTTTCCGCCTCTTAATGAGTAGGTTAGCTTAGTTTTCGGTTGGTAGTTTATATCTTATCACTCACTATCTATTTTTATAGATACTTATTCCATTTAATATTGATCTTACGAAAAAGTTCAAAAGCGAGCAAATTAGGCATTCATGACCATTCAAAAATTGTTTTTTTTTAATGGAATAAGAATATCACATGAAAGGTTTAATATTCCTAATAGGTAGATCTCTTTCTTCTGATCTCAATAATATACGAAATATATCATTTTGAATACATCGATCTTATTCCAAAAGAACAACTCAATTTCTTTAGAATCCATAGCTATTAAATACAAATCCAGCATGGTTATACAGGGTTGCGTTAATTTAAAAATCGCGATTTTAATCACATGATTAAAAAAAATATATTTACCCTTCACTGCTTCCATTTTTGAAGAGTAAAATTAGATTAAGTCATCAAAATACAATTATTTAGTCTTGACGATGCTTTATTAATTGGTTTTGTTTTTTTAAAAATATAGTCCAATTATGTTTCACAATTTTTTCAAATATGACCTAAGTTAATTATTGTGACAGTGGTTAAGTTGCGTTGTTTTATATGAGTCAGAACTTGAAATGAAATATTATGTTCAGAATAAATCTATCTGAAATATTATTATTTTAAAAAACACAATACATATGAAAAAAAAATATTTTGATCAAAAACATCGATTTAAATTAAAAAAAAATCCGATTCAAATAAAAAAAAAGCAACACTGCACTGTGGTTATATAGACTTATATAATATAATATATATATAAAAATTTATAAAATATAACCCCCCATACAACGATGACGATTGAGAGAATGGAATACCCTGTTTCCTTCAAAGATCAAAGAACATAATATGATACAATACAATTTTATAATAAGACTACAAGGTGTTTCTTTTGAAAGGTCCATAATTTGCCTTATAGAGAAAAGCAAAAATTATACGCTTACAAAGAGTTATCTATATATATACAATCATGGTCACATAAATAGCGCATGCCCAAAATTTGATGAAACTTTGATCCTGCATCAGAGAATAAGGAAGTATGTTATGGTGCATTTGAGAACTTCAATCCATTTGTCACTTTACGTATTCTAGCGATGTATTTAAGAAATGTGTTCAGGGCTCTTTAGTCACGTTTAAAAAAAGAGTTCGAGATGAAACTTTTTCTGTGTAACATCTGTTAAAAATTTTTGCTAGAAATTAAAATTTCATAATGATCGAACAAAGGATAGTCTAGCTATGAAATTTTAAACTTGGCAAAAATTACCCATTTTTCATGTTTTATTCAGAAAATGGCAAAAATCAGGCAGGTGCTATTTTATCGGACCATGAGTGTTATCTTTTCTAAATAGTGGCAATTTTCTATCACTTCTGGTAATACAGGGAGTTACGCAATTATAGGTCGTATTTCTAAAGACGCATTCTTGAACCGAGAAAAGGTCATATAAATTTTAATTATGTGTCCTGAATAGTCTGATTTTCGTGATACAGAGGGTGTTGAAAGTTTCGAAAAAAATCGGATCAAGTATTACAAAAAAATGTGCGCCACAGACTTTTTCTGAAAATTTTATAGATTTCTCAGATGAAGCAACTAAAAATTCAACTTTTTTGTCTCTTGAAATTTTTTCGTATCATTCTTCGTTTTCGAGAAAAAAATGAAAACCACTTCATTGCGACGAACAAAGTTCACTTCATTTTATTCCAACAACTTTCTGACAAGCAATAATAAAGTTGTTTTGATATTTTTTTCCCTCGAAAACGAAGAAAGATTTTGAAAAATATCAAAAGACAAAAAATAGTATTTGTAGCTGCTTCATCGGAAAAATTTATAAAACTTCCAGAAAGTCAGCAGCGCACATTCTTTTCTCAATATCGTTCGTGAAACTGCCCCTCGGGACGCCACTGGAACTAATAATTATCATCTAATTAGTGCTAATCTAGCGTCTTGTTATAATGAAAAACGGGAAAAATTTAACATAATGGGCAAGGATCTTTGTGATATTAATAATAAATCCGATGTTTGTCTGAATCTTTAAAATCATTAAGGACACATTTTTATAATACCTTTTTCAGGAAGTACGGCCTACCATTAAGTAACACCCTGTTATACCGGAAGTAGCCAACCAACTTCCTTATTTATTTGAAAAAGGCTGTTTACTCAAATAATGATAATCATTTTTCACAATCATCTTCAGGGGGGTTGTCATCTAAAATAAAAAAATGGTAGCTTCTCCCGTTATAAAATTTTCAAGGTTTCCGATGCATTTTTGTTTTTCTCAGCAGAGGGTTCTGAATAGGTACCCATGAAAATACATCATATCTGCTCATTTAAACTTTTCTGTACAATCAATATATCATACCAATATTAACCGAGATATCTACTGAACAAAATATAAACAATAATCACTCCATACTTAACGTCGAAATGTTATTATGATACCATTCCGTTGGCCGTTGTCATGAGCAACTGAAAGCAGAATGACAGTTTCCAATTTCTTCCGCCGCTTGGCGCCACCTCCTTGACTAGACTGTGTGGTAGCGCGGCAAGGGGAATGCGAGCACGAAATGTATCATAGTCGTTGCGTATCTTCTCTTTTATTCAATCCACGGTAGTAGGATGCAAGGTGACTAATGAAAAGAGATAATGATAATTGGGATTTTTTTATTGTCCTTTGGATAGTACAGTTTTAGTACTTTTATGTATTATACTACCTATTAGCTTCAAGATTACTAGATCTATTTTAAGAAAAATAAATCACTCCTATATCTAGGTATTTTCGGATCAATGCTTTTCATTAGTGAATGATTGTCCAACACAAATTGATCATAGCCATGACTGAGTAAATTGGAAAAAATATTGGAATCTACGATCATTAAACATTTACAAATCTTAACCATACAAATATTTCAGTAAACTTGGCACAAATTTCATATCCCGGTCCTGTATAATGCTATACTAACCTATGAAATGCAATTCCAGACGATTTTTTCATATCGATAGCGTCTCTTATCGCACAACTTCTCAGGGCTTAACCATACAAATATTTCAGTAAACTTGGCACAAATTTCATATCCCAGTCCTGTATTATGCTATACTAACCTATGAAATGCGATTCCAGACGATTTTTTCATATCGATAGCGTCTCATATCGCACAACTTCTCAGGACCCGTATTCTTGAACATCTGATGGGAGGAGAACTTTTGCGGGAAGTGGGCGTGACCTCACAATCTGATCATCAAATTTTGTTGTTGAACTAGATTTTGTGTGCTGTTTGTAGGATGGTTGTAGATGATTTCAATAATATTATGATCTAGAAGATGTAGAAGACACTGAAGAGTGGATGGAAATAAAAACGATGATTTCTGGGAGCATTCCCGGGAGTGTTCCCGTCACAGACATTCAAGAATAAGGGCACATGAAACCATATTTGAGAAATGTAACAACAATAATAATGTTACGTAAGTAACATAATTATTGAAACAACGTTACGAATACTCTATCAAAATGCAACAATTTTTATTAGCTAGGTTGCATCAAAACTCTCACTTTTTGATGATGATAGGTATCATGAATATATTTCTTGTTATACATTATTCTAAAATTTCTACAATTTTCATATTTTTATTTAATTGCATTAATTGATGTCGTAACTGACTGAGTGACGTCATATCCTTCATTGACAACAGTCATCATTGGACCGTTGTTTGAGTAACAAAGATTGAACAAACCATGGGCTTGAAACACGATGCTGCGACGAGTCAACCTTAATTTTTTCCTTTTAAAGAATGCATTGCATGTGCAATGTGAAGTGGAAATTTGAAAAAAATGAATGATAATGTGATGAAAGTATCTTGACAAATTATTGACAAGCAATAAACGTTACCATGACAATGAATAAATAAAAGCGCTACTAGCAACAGCGCCCTCAAATGAACTAACCAAAAAGAGGAACAGAATTTCAGGGATATTCGTATGTCGATTCGTCTCCTATAGTTTGTCCTCCTAGCCCAGTAAGGAGGTACACTAGCACAAAAAATGCGTATATTGAAATGATGAAATTGCTTTGGTTTGAGCAGTGTATGAAGGTGACAAGTAAACGTCAAGTTTTGTCAGTTGCAATAATAATCCACTTTTGTGAAAACACAATTTCTTACACACTTCAGTGAAGACCTAGCTATTGTCGGTGAGAAGAACTAGAAATAACTAAATGACTAAATAACCAGATCCACATCCGATGGAGAATGTGTGGGGCACCATTGGTAAAAATTAATTATCAAAGAAACTGGAGGCCTCAGCTCAGAATCAGGCAGAACTATTAGATGCCATTCTTACTGCGTGGAATGAGCTCGCCAATGATGTAATTGATGTTCAATATTGTCAAAATGTATCAAAATCCATGGTTCGACGACTTCAAGAAGTTTTGGCTAGAAATGGTTCTGCTACCGGAAAAAAGGAAAATAATCTACAATTTTTCTTAGCGATCTTGTGAGTGAATAAATTCAAAGTCGTAACTCCCAATATATCGTTTTCATTGAAAAAAAAAATGGAAAGTTCAATGTGCATGGCATGTAAATATTTTGATAGCCTATTACACTGCTAAAAAAAACATGATTTCACTGTATGTGTACGCATTTTTTGTGCAAGTTAGTGTACGTATGATCGAAAACTGTCACGTACACAGTTTTTTTTCTTCTTCTATGCGTTTTGGGGTGCTGATTACGAATCCGTTTTTATCATACAAATTTTCTATCGGGGTCACCCCTTTTTGGTGCTGGAAAGGGGTGAAAATTTATATTTTCATGTTTATCTCGGCAGGGGTAGATTTTATCGCAAAATTTGAAATATACAAAATGTACAAAAATATGTGCTCGTCAAAAAAGATTTCATATGTTTTTCTCCTATCAACAACCCTTACGAAGTTATTGACCGATAAAGTAGAGGTTAAAAAAAAAAGATTTTCATTTTGCCATAAGCTGGAACGCATGGATCTACTACATCGTAGAAAGCCCCAAAACGAGGTGTAACATCATTTTGAACTCGGGGGCCCCTTGTGGCGGAGCCCTATTGTGGGGCCACACTATGAGGCCAAGAGGCCTTCGGAAGCGAAGAAAAGAGTTAAAATAACATATCATATCTTTTTTTTTTAACCTCTACATCATCGGTCAATAACTTCGTAAGGGTTTTTGATAGGAGAAAAACATATGATACCTTTTTTGACGAGCACATATTTTTGTACATTTTGTAAATTAAAAATTTTGCGATAAAATCTACCCCTGTCGAGATAAACATGAAAATATAAATGTCCACACCTTTCCAGCCCCAAAAAGGGGTGACCCCGATAAAAAATTTGTATGACAAAAACGGATTCGTAATCAGCACCCCAAAACGCATAGAAAGAAAAAAAACTGTGTACGTGACAGTTTTCGATCATACGTACCTCCTTCTTGGGCTATCCATAGTTTAAATATTTAATAAGGCATATTATGTTTTATAGAAACGTACAATAATAATTCATGGAGTTTTCTGTCCATTTTTTGGGATTCGGTAAATTGAGCTACCGGTTTTGCAGCATGATACTGCATCATCAGGCTTCATAGAATTGTTATACATAAACGAGAGTTGTCAGAACATGAATGAACAGGACATACCCCAGGGTAACACATAGATGTAACTTGACATAACATTCAAAAACTTAAACAATTGACAAACATTTTTTTTCAAAGGAACATCATCATGCTCTGTTATTTGACTGTTACTGTCGTACAATAATATAGATTGAAGACCATTAAAAAAGTATATTGTCTAATCTTGATATCTAGGACCTAAAAAAATATAAAGTGTGAAACTTCAGTACGATCAGAAAAAATAATAAAGAATTGGCCGTTGAATGTCCAATCAAAAAAACACCAACTTTGTGTTGTAACACCATGAAGCAAAGCAAGGAATGACTACGGTAAATGCGTTCACGATAGTTTCATGACCAACTGTGAAGTTTTGAAAACAAATAAGTAATAAGTAATCTATTTTTTTCTACGAAATAGTTATTGCTTACTTGATACTCTTGTGAAATTTGGTATAGACCCGTTTTGAGGGATGCTGAATGCATTTTTTTTTCAAATCGAATGTGGTTACTTATTTTGACGGCCTTTCGACCTTGATAATTACAACTACCGAGTTAAATAATGTTTTTTTTATTCAATAAATCAACCGCAGCAGTAATCTATGAGGCACAGAATTGAGATTGTAACAGGTGAATTTCCACTTAAAAAAAACTGTAGAGCGAGACATGATTTATCTTCGTCATTGTGAACGGCGGATCAGAAGCGAATAGCTCAATTTTTCCCTCTTGAAGCGTCGATTATCAGACAGTCTGATATTTTGGTGGCGCATATTGTGGTGAAATTTTCTTTATCAAAATTTTGTCAGTTTTTGATCAAGTTAACTCTTGTGTGCCCCAAATTACATAATCTGAAAAAGTGCCGGTGAATTTGGAATAACAAATACCCAAAACCCAAACATCTTGAGGGTTTTCTTTTCATGTCTCCTTTATATTGAATCGTCTTTTCCCTGGTCTGGACCTTGTCACATCTAGTGAAAACAGAGTAGTTCACTATACTTGGGAGTGCAAGAGGTTCACGAGAGATCATTTTGAGAACTGTCGATGTTAG
This sequence comes from Orchestes rusci, assembly GCA_958502075.1. Classification (NCBI taxonomy): domain Eukaryota; kingdom Metazoa; phylum Arthropoda; class Insecta; order Coleoptera; family Curculionidae; genus Orchestes; species Orchestes rusci. The sequence goes on from OY293304.1 coordinate 52,986,256, forward strand.
ACTAGATCTGGAAATACCTCAAAATTGATACCTTGAGTCACAAAAGTATTGTCTAGTTGATGTTTTACCATTGATTTTGTTTTTGGTTATCGATAATAACTCGTGTCTCGTTATAACTATAGGAGACCTTCAAATTTGGGTCGTTACAAGTTGGTGGCGCTCAACATTTTATCTGATTCTACCACTAGTCCAGTAACCATATACATCAGACCTTGCGTTAGATCCGGTAGTTCTGATTTTTTGCTGACTTTATGATGTTGGCCCAATTAATAATCCAAGTTTTCGACCTCGAGCGCCGAACGCAATATTGTCAAACTTCGAAAAAATCCCAACATTTGTACCTTTCATCCAGTTTTTGGCGACTTTAACCCAGAAGGACTAGGTTTTCGATCATAACTATGAAACACTTTTTTTAAGTACACTAAATTTGCTACAATTTGAGACCAGAATGGTCTCTATAGACCTTATAGTTTACAAGAAAACAGATGTTCAAATTTAGTGTTATGTTTTCACACTCGCAAAGGTTTACATAATACAACAAAACTATATTATTATGGTGCCTACCTGGAAAGTGTCTCAAGGCTAGTTACCATACACATTTATTACTCTGTGGGAATTTCGACCCTGTAGACATTTTCTTTGGTAAATTCACGTCTTGCTAATTCCGAAAGAAAACAATGCATGCATAATTATGTCAATCTCAATAAAAAAAAGTGAATCAAATACATGATTAAAATCAACTGAAAGTAGATTTTGCCCTCTTTGAAGGACCCGGTTGAGTTTCGTCGGTCTCCCCACTCAAAACATATCTGCAGTAGCAGGGCTCAACTTAACCCTTAGATGCTTAAAATGAAAGAATAAAAATGGCCGCAGACTCTTTCTAAGTAGATATAATGTTGTTTTATCACCGCAGAAAATAGGTTTAGATAGTCGGTTAATTAAACATTTTCAAGTTTGATAATATAGTGCTAAATTTTTATAAAGCTGTATCTCAAAAACTATCGGTTCTACAGAGACGGTTCTGATCTCAAATTGTAGCAAATTTAGTCTTCTTCAAAATATGTTTGATAGTTATAATCGAAAACTTAGTCGTTCAGGGTTAAAAATGCCAAAAACTGAATAAAAGGTAGAAATGTAGGGATTTTTTTAAAATTTGACAATGTTCGGTGCTCGAGGTCGAAAACTTGGATTATTCATTGGGCCAACATTTTAAACAAGTCAGCAAAAAATCAGAACTACCGGATTTAACGCAAGTTACCCTCCTTTTCAGACTATATGGTTACTGGATTACACACCTAACTTGCAAGTGCGGGAATCGCTGACCACGTTTGATGAAATCAACAACGAATAAAGTGGTCGGAGGCATGGTATTTGATAGGGTGCAACACTGCAAAATTATTGGAAGCTTCCTTTATAAAACAAAATTAAAGGAGAATTAAACGCCAGGGTACTTGGTGGGATTTACAATCTCAAACTCGATTGTCTAAAGGTTTTTTTCACACTAATAAATGTGCGTCTTCAAATATCATAGATCAACATAACCGAGCATAAAACACAATTATTATTTATATGGTCAACGCAGTTTATTCATATAATACACTAAAGATTTTTCAATTTCAAGGAAATATCAGAATCTATCAATAATATTTGGCTTTATGAAGATGTAGTAGAATACGGTTATAGTGCTGCAACAGCTGCCTTCAGAATTGCATATTTGTTCTGGTTGTTACATACTCCTCTGAAGTCATCTAAGGTCAAATCATCAACGGCTATTCCTCCTAAACCTGATTGAACAAAAGATACATGTTTGATAGAAGGTATAGGTATACTACTTTTGACGAACGCTGTTTCTTATTGTTAGACTATCCGTTAAGACTGAATATCATAGATATTTGATTGAAGACATACCTTTATTTCTGACATACGTAGCTTTATTGGTGGCTGAAGCTGGATCCTCAAAAGCAATCCAAATTCCCTCTTCACTTTTTTCACTGTCATATGGTTTATAAGCATAGGATCCTAAAAAAAAAACCTTTGTCTGCATATGATGGTGAGTGGAGTACATATTTGAATCTATACAGTGGGTCATGTATATTATTCATTTGAATAAGTTTTTGAGACCGAACTAAAAATTGAATACAAGTTAAGCTTTATTTACCTCTCCTGTTTGTTGAATCAACAATTTTTCTATATCCACTAGGTGATACGTTATTAGTTCCACCCTGTATTCTAACGCAAACTTCAGGATAACTCAGAAGACCAGAGTCTTTGGTTAATGGGCCAGGAGCGCCTGCTCCATCCAACTCTTCTGGTGGCACTGTTTCAACTTTGGAGTTGTCGTCGACTTTCCAGGTTCTAGCATAGGTTGGAATGCCGAGGATAAGTTTGTTGGTTGGAAAGCCGTTACTTAACCTGAAATAATCATGTTTGTACAAGGTGTAGTCAGATACATGGGCAAGTATTAGCGAGAAAATCTTCTCACAATTGATTGATATTATAGGTCTTGTGTGAAATACCATAATCAGAATCGTACTCCACTTACCAATATTTCACCCAAGCGTCGGCATTCTCGTCAGGCCTCCTATCAATAAGATCATACAAAGGAGCAGGGAAATCGGCCAATTTTGGATTACGTTGGGCAGTGTAAAAATCAAAAGCATGTAGTGTGACGAAGTCAACATTTGGAGCAAGAGCTCTTGGATCATAGTACACTAGAATGGATATTATCAATATTGGCTTGATTCTTTAGTCAAAATGGCATACCAGTGCTGTTCACGTTGGGTAATACTGTTAAAGAAACCAAGAAATTATCAGCCTTGAAAGTATTCTTCAACTCTCTCACTAGAGAAGTAAATTGATCCCTGTGTTCTTGAGCATTTTCATCAAGGACGGTCTCTCCAGTGAAGGTTTTTTTGAAAGAGGACCATAATTTACCTTGAAAAACATGAATATATATTGCTTATACGGACAATGAAGATTTTGTACTACTCACCAATTCCACTCTTGATCTTTTTTGGCTTAGTTTCAGGGAATTCCCAAGCAAGGTCTATACCGTCAAATCCAAAACCTTTAACCAACGTATGAGCTGAGTTGATGAAAGCTAGGCGATGGGCCGAGGTCTCCAACTAAAAACCAGAAATATAAAAGTGAATCGTATTAGCTTATTGAATAAAAATAGATAAGGTACTCACTACTTGTCTGTACTTCAGATTTTTCTCAGCACCTTCACCACTGACATCTTCGTTGCCACCAACAGACAGCAGGATTTTTAATTTGGGGTACTTCACTTTCAAGTCAGTAACATGTCTAAAGTTATCCTTGATGACATCAAATTGTTCATTCATGGGTACCAGTTTTAACGTGTCCTCTTTGATTGCCGCATATCCGTAAATCAAGTGAGTACAATACTGAAGTGCAGGCTCCAGGAAAGAGATCTCGAATTTTCCTTGACCTTTCAATAAAGATAAAATTCTTTAGGCCTTTTGGGTATATCAGATCTTATCCACTTATCTTGATAGTTGTAGGATTCAATATCCCTCAATTACATGGCATCGTAAATTTAGTCAATATAAAAAGCTTTGATCTTCGATTTTGAAATCAAATTGTTTTCACTATTTTATAATATTATGTATATGAGATCTCCATTTATTTTTACAATAATTAGATACTTTAGCTATAGAATTATGTTTATGAGAGAAGATAAGTTGAATCGATCGCTATGATTGGATAATATGTTCAGTAGTTTTGAGTTGAGACACACAGTTTATGTGAGAAGTACTCCAAAACAAATCGGGTACGATCGATTTGATAAAACACAACCATAAAAAGTTATATGAAATTATGACGCTTTTACAGGTCAAAATGTTGCATATAGACCAGGAAATAGATCTGGAGAAGAGGTCGGTTTTGTTAGGTGAAAACTGATTTCCTATCTATCAAAAATTATAATGAATAATAACGAATATTTTTGTTGATCAAATGTACGCCATGCATTGACTTTGTTGTTATTTTTATTTTGTTTTTAAAAGTAAGTTGTAATTTTAATCTTGTTTTTAAAAGGAAACAGAATCTTTCAAGCTCCGCATCATTTTTATATATTTTTTTAACGGATCAAGCCTTTTAAAACAAATAAAACAACGCCAGATACGGAAATAATATAATACGAGGAAAGTCGAATTTTTGGTTGCTTCATTACGGAAAAAATAAAAACTACAACACAATCAGTGCCGTACATTACATTGTTCAAAACAGTTCAACACCATGTTTCTTAAAAACAATACACCTCCTTCCGGACCCATACTTATTCAGCGTGTCCCAGTAACTTCTTACCAAATGGGCAGAATGTTTATTATTGATTTTACGAAAAAAAGTTGCTCCTCATAAAAAATTCTGCTTCGCGAGAAAATGAAGTTCCAGTCCTGAGAAATTAACTAGGATATACAGGGAGGCTCAAAAAATTAAATTTAGCATTTTTTCATAAAACAACCCCATTAAAAATGGTAATTGTACGACTATAGTTGTTGTGTAAGACTACTAAATTATTTTGTAATCAATTCTTTTCGTGCGTAATTGTAAAAAATCGTGTATGTTTAAAATAAAATTGAAATCTACTCAACCCGTATTTTGATATGTTGAAAAAAATGCTTAAAAATAATTTAGTAGTCATACACAATAACCATAGTCCATTTCAAACAGGGTTGCTTCATGAAAAAATGCTACATTTAGATTTTTGAGCCTCCCTGTATATCCTAGATAATTTTTTAGGACTGGAACTTTATTTTCTCACGAAGCAGAACTTTTTATGAACAGAAAGTTTTTTCCATAAAATCAATAATCAACATTTTCCCATTGTGCATAATATTGCTGTTCAATATATGTACAGGGTGTCCATTTAAGAATGGCAAGGTGCCAGATCTCAGACACTAGGCATCCCAGAGACTTGCGGAAAAGACATTACTGAGAAATATGGAATAGAGAAAATGCTGAAAATATATCAGAAGTTTCCAATATAGCCACAAGATGGCGTAACGGTGTTATTAAAACACAAAATTGCTGTTTTTTTGTGATTTTCAAATAGAAACAATTATAAATGAGTACAGCTATGGATTTCTTGAGAAATTTTGTTCAAATTTGTCTGTTTAATTATTTTTCTAGCATGTCAAATAAAGCAGGTATCAGCTGTCAAACCTTACAACGCAAGAATGCTCATAACTTTAAAACAACTCAACTGATTGACGCGATCTTGCCATCATTTTGAAGAAAAGGTTCTCCTCTTCCAAAATTTTGGAATTTCAAATGATTCTGATCAGAAGAGACGATTTCATTTAATATAATATGTGGACGACGAAGATTTTTCAACTCGAAATTTTTATACAGTGCGGCTCTAAAAGGTCCCCCCCCTTTTTTTTTATGTGTGCACCAAAAATTTTGAAACTTGGCATACTTTAATTGCTGTCGAAATACTACTTTTTGATGTTACTGACTAGAATACTAAAAGTTATTCAAGATGGCGGCTGGGCGCCATTTTGAAACATTCTTTTAAATGGAACGGGGGGTCGTGTGACACATCATTCGAAAGGTCTTATCGAGTAGATTATTGTGTGAATTTCATAGGATTAAACGCATCCGTGCGGATATGACAGACTCTCAAACTAACAAGATAAAGAAATTCGTGAAATAAGAACAAAGAAAGCATACTTCAATTTTTATTGTAAAAAATGTTGAAAACGTTCTCCGTTGACCCCCAAACAATGAAAAGATCTGTCTGAGAACTCCTGACGGACTTTTTCGAAAGTATCGACATCAATATTTTGACAAAAAGCAGTAATTCTTTGCTGTAAATCTAAAAGCGAGTCTGGCTGTGTTGCATATACTTTCTGTTTTAAATATCCCCATAAAAAAAAGTCCAATGGTGTTGAATCGGGCGACCTGGCAGGCCATTCGGTAGGACCCCGACGACCAATCCAACGATTGGGGTAAGTTATGTCCAAATACTGCCTCACATTTCTGCTGAAATAAGGAGGCGCACCATCCTGTTGAAAAATTGATGCCATGCCAAATTCGTTGGGATTATTCTGACGTATTTGTACAATCAAAGGCTCTATTGTAGTTTCTGACAAGTTCTCAAGTACACAAGGGTGCCAGAAAAGGCCAGAATTCATTGGACTTAAAATGTTCAATGTCCTCCCTGATCGTTTAAAATCTAGTCCACTGAAAACATTCAAAAGTGAAATAAAAAGGATGCTGATAACTAATGCGTTCTATAGCTTGGACGAATTTTGTCATGTAATGAATAAGTAAATGTTCTTGTAAAGTATCTATGTTTTGTAATAATATTCTTCATTGTTCTAATGTTATATTTTTTACCTTTTTACTTTTTTATTGTTCGCTTTTCACGTATAGGTATACACATGGATATTTTTGTTTTTTTTTTTGATTTAGAAAAAAAAGTACACTCGTCACTAGCACAAATATTTTTAACGTATCTCGGTTCTCGGCCTATTCTATCGGTCATAATTTCGCAAAATTCCACACGTCTTGTCAGGATCATCTTCAGTCAACTGGTGCACCTTTTGAAATTTATAAGGATAAAATTTCTGTTTTTTCAGCAATCGTTTTACTGAAGCAGACGAAGTATCACAGATGTCTGCAACTTCTCAGGTTCAGGATTTACCACCATCTCACCAATGATTGCAATTTGTTTATCTTCCGAAATAGATGGTCGCCCTTGATTCTTCAAGCTATGAACACTACCAGTCTCGATAAATTTCCGCACTAATTCGCGAAGATATTTCCTGCATATCGGACGGTCCGGAAAGCGCTCATTGAAGATTCTTTCCGTCTCATGGAAATTACGATTTCCGCTATAAATAAAAATTGCTCCAATTTTTTCTGCGAGGGAACGCGAACTAGGCATTTTCGTAACACTTCCTAATTAACATAATAATCAAACAACTGGCTCATATCGTTTCAAGATTTTCACAGTTGGTTAAACTTTAGTGCTTTAGGCGAGGTAGTGTGGAAACTGTATCTCCATCTTAATTTAGATTCTAGTATTATAATGCTAATAAATGCTTTCCAAATTTTTTTTATCATCTTGAAATTCTTTATCCGCTTTGTATCAGCATTCCCATTTGTTAACCTGTACTGTTTTGCTCAGGTTCACCATCATTTTTCCAGAATCTGATGTGTCAGCTCGTTAAAAAATTGAAACTTGATGTAAACGACATTTTTGAAAACTGAAAGTTTGCCAGGCTGTCATATCCGCACGGATGCGTTTAATCCTATGAAATGTTCACACAATAATCTACTCGATAAGACCTTTTGGATTATGTATCACACGACCCCCCTATCCATTTAAAAAAATGTTTCAAAATGGCGCCCAGCCGCCATCTTGAATACTAAAAATACGTCAGTAGTATTTCGACAGCAATTGAAGGCATACTTCAAAATTTTTGGTGCACACATTAAAAAAAAAAGGGTGGGGGGACCTTTTAGAGCCGCACTGTATACAAGGCATAGTGAAAATAGTTCGTCTGAAATTTGATTTCATGCATCACGCTTTTTTCTAGCTCTCGAAATAAATAAGCTAAATGCTTTTTTGTAACTATTTAATGCAAAAAAGTCCTACTATTTAAGATATAATTTGTTTCAAATAAAACAGTGACTGGGTGGTTACTAGGAAACGCAGAAATTTGTTGATATCTTCTTTATGAGGGCATCTTCAATAGTATTACTATTTTACATTAAATTACAGAAAAGCGTATAGGTAGCTTTTTTATTTAGAAATCTAGAAACAAGTGTAATACATAAAAGTGGTGCGGAATTTTGTCGAGAATTCAGACGAACAATTTTCAGTATACCTTTGCATTTGAAGATTTCAAGTAAATTCAGAAAATGTCCATCGTCCGCATATTATACTGAATACAATCGTTTGTTTTGATCGGAATCATTTGAAATCTCAAAATTGTGAAAGAGGAGAACTTCCTCTTCAAAATGAGACCAAGATCGCGTCAATCGGTTGGTTTGTTTCAAAGTTATTAGCATTCTTGCTTTGTAAGGTTTGACAGCTGATACCTGTTTTATTTGAGATGCTAGAAAAAAAAAAAAAACAAATTTGAAGGAAATCTCTCAATGAATCCATAGCGGAAGGTACTCATTAAAATTTGTTTCTATTTAAAAATCACGAAAAAACAGCAATTTTGTGTTTTAATAGCAACGTTACGCCGTCTTGTGACTATCTTGGGAACTTCTGATATATTTCCAGCATTTTCTCTAATCCATATCACCTAGTAATTTTTTTTCCGCAAGTCTCTGGGATAGTTTCTGAGATCTGGCACCTTGCCATTCTTAAATAGACACCCTGTACATAGACTATTTTATCCAAAACTACCTTTGGGGAGAAACTCGCCATGATGTTTAAAAATGTTCTAATAACTTTCCAAAAATTGAATTACACAGCTTATTTTGGAGAAAAATTATTTTTTATCTTTGAAAATATGTTCCTCGAATAGTTTCCAATACTTATGTATATCATTTCATAAGAAAAATAAATGATTCAGCTATTATGTTCAAAAAATCAACTCAATCGTATCAAATTAGATCTCATTTATCACATTAAGGACTGAAAACCTCTTGTTTACATTTTGGATGCAAACCTTGACCGTCACTTCCCAACGATGAGATCATTTCATGTATTTAGAACAGCGATAAATAAGATAAAAAGGGAGGTGGGTAGAATAATAGGTTAACACGGTTGGTGTTACTCATTCGAGGAGATAATGCCATGTAAATAATTTCTGTTGCGTAAAAGCAGTTTGTGATTTCACCTCTCATATTTTATATCAGAAACCTGATCTGTTTTGGTATAAACAAGTATAGAAAGAATCAACTTAATTTCAAGGATTACATTAGAAAGCCCATATACAGACTAGTAAACAAGCCACTCCTGCCAAAATAAAAAACAAACATTAATTTGCATTTGTCCATTAGAAATCGAGCAACTCATGAGAAGTAATTTTCTTTCACTTTTCTGATAGTCGACATTCTCTCTGTATGCAAGGAATATTTTGGGAAAGGCGAGACAGTGAAGGAGTTGTATTTTTGCAGTTCTCTCTTCATCTGTTTAGATGAAGTTTTTGGAAAAATCTATATGTAGCACCACGCATATAAACCGCAAAGAAACGCTCTAAATCGTGGTGCAAACCGCATATTTTTTCAGAAATTGGTTGAAAAATTATGGCAGTTCAAACTTAGCTAGGTGTTGAAAGTGCTGATAATTTTGTTGAGTAGTTTATTGTAAAACTATTCAAATAGGCAGCACTTTTTTTTCAAAGACTAATAATATTTTAATATTCATTATTCAAATGATTAAGAAACACGCACAAATTTGCGACAATTGGATTGAATCTACCATTGAAATTTCCTCAATCAAAAACTACTCTTAGTTCAATAAAAAATGGAACATTTGAAATCATGTTCATGAAAACGACCAGATAAAGCATTAATAATATATCAAAACCAGAACCTTCAATTTGATTTTTGGAAAATAAAAATAACTTCTCAAAATAGGAATGAAATAATTATCCGATGTATGAGTGGAACATATTTTATTTCACAGAATTTCCGATCGTATTGGGGTTTGAAGCTTCTTACCAGGCAAGCATTTTTTTTACCTTCAATGTTACAACCAGTTCATTTTCCAATATGCGTTGAAAGCATTTCTGTTTTATTCAAGATCACTGACTCAACTAAATCAGCAATTAATAACGCAGGCAGAATAATTGCCTACATTTGCAAAGTAAACAATTCTTCAAGGAACCCTCATTTAGGTCAAAATGAACATGTTAACAGGTATCTCTTTTAAATGATTACAAGATGAGGTTCAAAAAATAATAATCAAAGAATATTTTGTATTTATTACTCAAGATAAACGGTAGGTATATGAGTAATATGTTTGTGTGGAATCACAAATATGTCAAAGGTCCATTCGGGTCACCAGTTCTGACAAACAATCAACTGATTACATAAAAATGGTTTATAATAAAGCAATATAAACACAGATAAAGTCGAATTTTCTGGAAGACCAGCTTTTTCTTGGTAATAATATGATAAATAGGACATAAAATTCAAATTCAAAACAAGAAAATATTCCATTTTGTTTACTTTCTTTGTTTGAATATTTTCATCCTTCGAATACTAAGTGGCGTGGAATCAATCTAATAAATTTGAATTTTATTCGGTGTCTCCGACATATTTGCAATAAATATACATTACCTTGTTAAGGATGACCGTGATTGAAGGTGATAGAATAAATATTCCTTCAAGTAAGGTCACTTCTTTTGTCTTTGGCTACAGCTAGTTTGTTGATTTAAATATGGATAAATAACAGTAAAATAGACATTGACTTATTGCATGAAGTTTACAGACTTACGAAATTAACATCAATGGTGTGCGAGGTGATGATTTTTTGCGTTGTAATATTGAGATGTTTCACCATTTTTCGAGGGTCCAGCTAAGTAGTTATGCATTAGTATCAATCAAAATAATTATATTTTCCTAGAATAAAATGAAGAAATCTACATCCTGAGGACAGTAATAGTTGATCAATAATTTTGTTTAGATAAGTTCGCTTCCTTTGTTACCGTAAAAAAAACGTCACTCTATGACAAACCAAGTTCAAAACTGAACATAACTATTAACTTCTTATCTCAAAAGAAATCAAAATTTACTTTGAATTCAAAATCATCGAGTTATAATGCAATTCCTCACACCTTTTTACTTTTTCTTGGAAAGGATGTTTTATAGTCATGGTGTTATATTATTCCGCATCATTGTTTTTTTTTATTTTGTCAACGGGGACAATTAAACGACACAACTATAAGATGAAAAACCACGAATTCAAAAAAAAATATTGAAACTGAATTATTTTATGGACAATAAGTTGAAAAATAAGGAAATGTCGCGACGCCTTTGTCGAAATGATGAAGTATAATATGTTGTCCGACTTATAAAGCATCTTATCATTTCAATAAGAATTACGGATGAATGATGATAATTATGCACTGCGGGTGTAGAAAATAATTCTCTGAAAATTCTTTTGTGCAGAATGGAGTGGATACCTACATCAGACAAATGGCGAAAAACGGGGGTTGAACATGATTTTTTAAAATATTATCATTTGTATTGGGCAGAGCATTATGTGAAACATATTGGGGTTGCCGTTGAGGATGAAAAAATGACTAAAAAAATGGCGGGTGTGGGCTATTTCATTTTTATATATATCTACAAAAATAATTTTGCGCAAATTTCAAATGTTGTTCAATCAGGACCAAGAGCAATCATGAGCATAATAATATTATCAATTATTACAACTACTTATTTTTTAAAGCCGGTATTGATATTCCGTTGATAGAGATGAGGATTATGTATATTATGAATATGTATTTTTCATCTATTTTTTTAAAAACTCACCTTCTCGCAGGTGCGATTTTGTCTCATAGTTGCAAACAACAATCTTGTTTTGAGGGGTTGCAGCACCCAAAACGATAGTCACCAAGGTGGCCAAAATCACGGTGAATTGGAGTACCATCTTGACACCAGTAGCAAGCCACTAATAATCACTTGAAATATTGAAATTTTCCAAAAATGCTGGTTTAGCGATCAACAAGCCGGCCGGTATTATTCATTCCGGCAGGGGACTAAAGCACACCATACACGTGAAACATGATTTCAGTGCGATGGTTCTGACTATACACTTTACAATGTACAACTATAACATACTTATTCATTGCACGTAAGTACTATCTCCATAACTTTCTATCAATATCAGTCCATCTTGCCAAAACTTTGGCATCATCATACATTTCATTACAAAAACTATCCCAGCGCTTTTAAAGAGCGTGATCAAATCTTTAGACACAAATGGCTCTGGCTCTGATGTTGTGACTTAGGAGCCTTCTTCGCCAAAGAAGCACCCCGATTTCCATTGCTGTGATCATGTCCTTTCATGTCAGTTGATTACCACCCCGGTTATTTAACGACGCGTGACTTCTCCATGAGGGTACGTACGGTAGCATTGATGTACTAGTTCTGACGTGTTTCTTGGTCCCTATTGCTTGTGCAGAGACGTTTTTTTTTTGTATCATGGTTTTGCTGACTATCTGTTTTGCAGTTAGGGTTATGCGAGAGGTTATGGTAATTAGTTTGGTTTGGAGAACGTTCTGCTTGAATCCAAAGAGCTTCAACTTGGGAGTGTTGGAGTTTACCTTCTGCAGTACGAGCCGGTTTTAGTCTTGGAACCATCAGTATGGTTTGTTATGTCTGCCAACGTTTCATCACAGGTACTGGGTGGCTTGGCAGATGTTACACTTAAGCCTCCAGCATTGGGAATAATCTCACACGCCTGTTACGGCATCTCTGCAGCCCAAACTCCTACATTCAATACCAACAGTGTGAGCTGTGGTCCGTGTGGCGCTGGTTATGTTGAGACATGCCATAACTTCGTTATGGTCTCTATTCTGACTCATGATACTAAAACACACAAGATAAGCTCACTAGCTGGACGAAATTGGAACCGATTCGCGCATGGTGACCATTTGGGTCACCTTGCATGGGAAAGATATGGGAAAATAGCTGTTAAAAACATAACCTAGCAAAGGGCACCGAACACCCCAGGCATTTCAAACGGGCGGTCACCGGCAAAGATGCGCGTGAGCTTATCTTGTTTGTTGTAGTATCATGATTCTGACTAATCGGTAGTTTGTTATAATTGTGTGTGTAGGTTCACATGACTACTGTGGGAAAGAGAGTACTGCTCCTACTGCTGCAGTATATTGTACATTACGTACAATAACGGTGCTCCGCTTCTTGTCGGCACAGAAATTTGATTGTTTGATTAAATGTATAGTTACTTTCATAGCCACCTTGCAAATGCATGGCCTTTTTTTTTGCTCGTCTAGTAGGTCAAAGAAAAGGCTAGAATCTGGTTTCTTACCTGAAGCCGTTCAAAGATTCAATCATTATTCATTACCCTCACTTTCTTAACTCCTGGTCTATATTTGATGTATAGCTCTACTATCAGCACAGTTTTTCCGTTTTGCATTCCACATCACCGTCGTTTTCTGACGAGTGTCCAGATTCTTGAAACTCCAATACAGTAAGTTCAGGTTATGGAAAAAGTGATATAGACTTCATCGTTTCACGCTAAGAACTGATGGAGCTATCGGGAAAAACCCTAAAAATACAATCATGATATTGTAACGTTGTTTTTGCTGTAGAAACCACTCGTTGATTCAAACTAATTCATTTTTACCGATTTAATCACACACACAACTTTCTTTTTCACGCGTCCCTTATATTGGTACTCCTCCCATTCGTGAACATTTTAACGTTTTTGGACGGCAGCAAGATAAGTTTCGATAAATAGAAAAATCGATGTGGTGCTCAAACTCTGCAGCTGGAAGGGCAAGGCATCGTGCCGTTCCAGTGAGCGGCGATGACTTGTATGTACAAGGTGATTCATTTCCAGCGACAGGGTGCCATAGTTCTCGTAGACTTTTCCTCATAGAGACTCAGGAAAAAAAATCTGTGTAGTGATTTGTCCAAGAGAAAATGTTGAAAATATATTTCAAGTTCGCCGCAAGGGGGTGTAACGTTACTGTGAAAACAGAAACTCGACATATTTTCGATTTTTTTTCCTGTGAGATACCAAAACCGAATATGGAAACAGATTTTGGACGATATTCTCTACAAAATTTCCGCCCGACAATGGACAATTTGCACATATAAACATGAAAAATATAAGGATTAGTAAGTACTGATGCCATTGATGTTAAAAAAATCAACCTACGACCTCTCATAATGTAACAATCACCAATCAAAAAGAGCCAACCAACATCCACTACGTCACAGAATACACTATTTATCTTCGTCTGGCGTATTGACTGAGATGACTCTCTCTCTTTCTCTCGGGAGGGTGATATGGCTTCACCCCGTTTGCGATCATACAGTGAAATTCGCGTCTTCTTTTTCATTTATTCAGTATATTTTTGGGTATTTCGGAAAAATTTTTTCGCCGGTGACTTTCAAATAATGTCTAGAATACATGTAAAAAATTTCAAGTCATTTGAAAATGTATGCAAATGGGGAACTTGCATGAAAAATTAATTCGATTTTTTTTTATTGCAAACTGGAGAAAACCGCAAAAAAATCAATACGTATTCTTTTATTTCGTAAAAATATGATTTTTCCAATAGTTATTCATGTTCAAAGTTTTGTATATATTGATATACTGAGCATGGTGTTACAATGTTATGACGTCATAACATTGCAATTTCAGCAAACTTCAAAGCGTTATATCTCCGTCAATTTTCGGCTAACATCAAAAAGAAAAAATACTTCTTATTTTTCATAGACTTTCGGATTCCGCAAAAAAATTGAGGCAAGTTCCCCATTGTCCATTCTCTCTAATTTGTCAAATAAGACAACTACAGGCCGTCAAAGTTGAAGCTACTAAATTGCCTATAACTTCGAAATTCCTCAACCGATTTGACTGTTCTTTAGCTAGTGGCCCTCTTCGCCAACCCTGTGCTTCCAACCCTCTTCACTCCAGTCGTCCTGTCTCCATTGTGAAGCGGAGCAGGTCATCCCAGCTCAGGTCCCCCAACCCCACCCGAGGAATGGTTGCCGCTCCTAAGACCCTCCTCCTCAGGCGACCCCATCTATCACAGACTCCCAGTAGATGGTAGGAGGTTTCCTCCGCCCTCCTACAGTAGGGACCTAGGGGTGATTCGCCTATTCCCAATAAATGCAAGTGTTGGTTGAGCCTGCACTGTCCTGTCAAAATGCCTACGATGGTGCTCAGTGCCTTCCTACTCTTGTTCAACAACTGGGCTGTTCTTGGGTTGTCCCTTTGTTGGGTTGTGTGATTATCACTCTGGCTTGCCTACAAGTCGTGTTATTCCTCCAGTTTTTTACTGTGTTCTCCCAAGCCCACTCATTCAGGGCCTCGGAGATCAGTCGTTTACTCAGACCCAGGTATGGTTCTGGACCGGGCTGGGGCGATGAAGACCCTAGTCTAGCTAGCTCGTACGCGCGCTCGTTACCGAAAATGCCCATATGTCCTGGTACCCAAACCAGTTTGACCCTCTTGCTCTCGCCCAGGGCGTGCAGTGCATCACTGCACTCTTGAACCAGCGGGCAGCTGATCCTTGGCTTGCATAATGCCTTCAGTGCCGCTTGACTGTCGGAATAGATGATTGGTATCTTCTGTCCCTCCTTGAACCTCTTCCCTCGTTGCTACCTCCAGGATAGCAAAAACCTCTGCTTGGAAGACTGTTCTGAGCTTTCCGAGAGGGAAAGCCTCCCCGGCGTTCCTGTCCTGTCTGTATACTTCGGCTCCTGTAGCCTTAGAGTTGGCCTTTGAGCCGTCGGTGAACCAGATCTGTGTGTTACCTGGTGGTTCTGCCGGTGTAGTTCGCCACTCGTCCCTGGATGGAAGGTGTACCTCGAAACTCCTGTGAAGTTTTCAAATGCAAACCCTTTAAATATATGCCTCCATCGTATTATTTGGATCATTTCCTATCACTTCCATGCAGATCATTTTTCTATATCTTTTGAAATAGGAGAGTTACGGAAACTTCACCAGGAATCCCTCGAGGAATATTTTTGAAACAGCCCCTGTAAATTCGAATGTGTCAAAAAGATACACATCAGATTTGTTTTGATTCGCGGTTACCATTTTCTTGAGTTGATGTTGTCATGATAGTGTTAACAGTTGATATTGTGGGTACTTGTAGAGGCGGACTGGTAAATGAACCGCACGCAGTTATCCCCACTATTTGTAGATATTGATGCATATAGGAAATAAAGGATTTAGATCAGTCTCATAAAATATGTGTTTCTATTCACACCTCAACACGCACTACCCAAGAACATGACATGGCGCTGCGAACAGGATCAAGATAGAATTTGTTCAGATCCAAAACGTTTAAACTTCAAAAACGTAATCTCGTTATCGAATACACGCAGTACAAAGTTGGTGACGCGCTGGTGAAATTTCGTGACTCGTAAAAACGTGCAAAGGTGACCAAAATGGCGACAGGAATTTCGCCGCCATCGGCCATGGAATTTACCGGACTTTTAGACGAAAACTGGAAGTTCTACAAACAAAAATTCGAACTATACCTAAAAGCCACTGATGGAAGCAAAAAATCATCTGAAACAAGAGCGTCGATTTTACTATCAACGATTGGCGACAAGGCTTTAAAGATCTACAACAATTTCAAGTTTGAAGATGACAAACAGAAAATGGACTATGACACAATCATGCAGTGTTTTGACAATCATTTTAAACCTGAGAAAAATGTCACGTATGAACGGCACATGTTTTTCCTCCGAAACCAACACAATGGTGAGTCTATTGATGGATATGTAAATGAGCTACGTCAACTCAGCACCACCTGCGATTTCGGAGACCTTCAAGATAGTCTCATCAAAGATCGCCTGCTTCTAGGCATCAGTGAAGTCAGTGTTAAATCAAACCTCCTGCAAATTAAGGACTTGACATTGGAAAAAGCCATAACCATCTGCAAGACATCCGAGAGAACCAAGCTACAAATGCAAACGCTAAATAGTGAGATGAACTCCTTGTCACTCCACAGAGTCCACTCATCCCGCCAAAAATCACCAAACATGGCGGACGGAAATGGTTCAGCGCAAGACGTCCAAAGACGCTCCTTTTATGGTAACAACAGCAATCACCGGCGAACATGGAATAACCCCCACCACCCGACCAGTCATCATCACAGCAACTCTCGACCAAAACCACAACAAAAGAGGCATGGAAACAAAAAACTGTTTATTTGTAGAAATTGTGGAACCCAACATTCCATAAACCAGTGCCCGGCCTACGGTAAGAAATGTTTGAAATGTGACAAAACAAATCATTTTGCTAAATACTGTCGTTCAGTTCAGGAAGTAAATGTCGAAAGTGAAAGTTCTTATTCTGATGATACTTCAACTTCAGAATATTGTATTGATTATATAACAAGCGTAAATATTATCAAGAAAAATGACTGGAATATAGATTTGAAAGTTCATAATAATACTACAATTAAATTTAAGCTAGACACAGGCGCCGAAATAAATGCTATTCCTGCAAAATTCTTAAGAGATTTAAATATTCATAAGAACAATTTGATGCATTCTGACTTACGAGTCTCAACTTATACTGGCACAAAAATTGACATTTTAGGCAAATGTTCCCTAAAGTGTAAATACAAAAACTTTAATGACTCCATTGATTTTTACATAGTCAATAACGAATTTGCTCCTGCTATTTTGGGAAAAGCAGACTGTGAAAGACTAAATCTATTAAAATTCGTGGGCAACATTCAAAAAACAATTTTCCAAAATGATTATTCTGATATTCCTAAACAGTACAAAGACATTTTTGACAGCATTGGTACTCTTAAATGCGAAAAATATCACATAAATACAGATCCTACAGTCAACCCTGCAATTCACCCCCCGCGAAAAGTCCCATTTTCCTTACACAACAAATTAAAAAAATTACTTAATGATCTTGAGAAAAAACAAATAATTGCTAAAGTGAACAAACCCACAGAATGGGTGAGTAGTTTAGTTCTAGTGCACAAACCAAATGGAGACATAAGAATTTGCATCGACCCCCTGCACTTAAACAAAGCTATAATTCCAGAAAATTATCCTCTACCGACGATGGATGAAATCATCGCAAAGCTTTCTAATGCTAAATACTTTTCCAAATTAGATGCGAGTCAGGCCTTTTGGCAAGTCACATTGGATGATGAAAGTTCATACAAATGCACATTCAATTCGCCTTTTGGGCGATATAGATTCCTGCGCATGCCATATGGAATCAAACCCGCCTCTGAGGTTTTCCAAAAATATATCAGGCAACATTTTGATGATATGCAGGGCGTGTTATCATATATTGATGATTTTCTAATCTGGGGTGCTACAAAAAAAGAGCACGACGAGAGACTCAAATCAACACTTGAACGTGCCCGCGAAATTAATCTTAAATTAAACTTTAAAAAGTGCGAATTCGGGGTACAAAAAATAAAATTTATGGGACACATTTTTTCAAGCCAAGGCGTTGAACCGGATCAAGATAAAATATTTGCAATACAAAACTTTCTTAAACCACAAAATAAAAAAGACGTGGAAAGATTCTTGGGTATTATTACATATATTTCGAAATTTATTCCTAACATGTCGTTTGAAACAGAACATTTAAGGGTATTACTGAAAAAAGAAACACAGTGGCACTGGGACGACTTACAAGAAAAATCATTTCATCGTTTGAAAGAAATCTTAACCAAAAAACCAATATTACAATACTTTGATAATAAAAAACCCATCACTTTGTCAGTAGATGCTTCCCAAAATGCCATCGGATCGGTCTTACTGCAAAATAACTTACCTGTCTACTACATCTCCAAAGCATTAACTGAAAGCCAAAGAAACTGGGCTCAGATCGAAAAAGAAATGTTTGCAATAACCTATTCCTGTTTAAGATTTCACCAATATATCTATGGAAAAAATATAACAATAGAAACAGATCACAAACCGTCAGTATCCATAATCCAAAAACCATTGCATTCCTGCCCCATGCGTCTTCAGAGAATGTTAATACAAATTCAGCCTTACAAAATAAATTTAATATTCAAACCCGGAACTCAAATACCAATTGCCGATGCACTTTCACGAGCGCATGATTTTAGTATCAATAAATCAAAAATGGAAGACAATCACTCACTTGAAGAAAAAATCGAGGCCCAGATTTTATCTCTAGAATCGAATACCCCAATTACAAACGGAAACCTGACTAACATAAAAACAGAAACAAAAAATGATCCACTACTTGTGAAAGTTATATATTTTTTGAAAAACAGATGGCCAATTTCTAAAAAACTAGATTCCAGTTTAAAACCATTTTATATCATCAGAAACAATTTATCGTTTTCTAATGATCTATTATTATACAACAATAAAATAGTCATACCAAAAAAATTGCAAAAAGAAATGCTGACCAAATTACATGTAAGTCATTTAGGCCGAGAAAAAACAAAATACAGAGCACGATCTTTATTTTACTGGCCAAACATGTCACAGGACATAGACAACTTCATATCAAAGTGTAGATCTTGCGTAATTTTCTCCAAATCTCCTCCAAAAGAACCTCTTATAAACCACAACATACCTACTAGAGCATGGCAAAAGATAGGGATGGATCTTTTTGAACTCAATGGCAAAAGTTACCTTCTCTTGATCGATTATTTTTCAAAATTTATGGAAGTTAAATGTTTACATAACAACACAAGTTCTAATAATGTAATTATCAAGATAAAACATATCTTTTCTCTCTTTGGCATACCTGACGAAGTCTTTTCGGACAACGGTCCACAGTTTTCATCAAACACTTTTAAAAACTTTGCAAATGAATGGAATTTCAAGCATAGCACAAGTAGCCCGTTATTCCCACAATCCAATGGACAAGTTGAAAGAACAATAGGTACTGTCAAATCTGTCTTGAAAAAATGCTTTTATGAAAAAACTGACCCCTACATAGCTTTACTAGAGTTACGTAATACGCCCACAGATAATAAATTATATACTCCCGCACAACTGCTATTGAATAGAAACCTAAAGAGCATTCTGCCAGTCACGGAAACTCATTTAAAACCTAAAATAGTTAATACTAGCAGGTATCGAAAGCGCCTCAAGCAAAAGCAGGAGAATATAAAGAAGTACTTTAACAAAAACGCCAGAAAATTATCCAAACTTAGTGTAAATCAAAATGTCTTGATAAAACATAATAAACATTTTTCTGTCCCAGGTAAAATAATTAAAATTAACAAAAATCCCCGAAGTTATGACATTAAATTGTACAATTCTCAAAAAATTGTAACCAGAAATCGCCATCACATAAAAAAGGATCCACAAAGGACCAACATAGAAGATAATGATTCCTTCCAATATCCTCAAAGTTTTGTAAACGAGGAAGAAAATGCGGATTGCGATTTCTATGTTACAAAGTTTGGACGAATTTCCAAACCACCAGTTAGATTTAATATTACTTAGTTTTCCACATAATACATATAATATTATATCTATGATTATGAGTATAACATATCGTAGGAACTGTAAATATTGTAAATATCATTATAATAATATAGGTAGAAACCACTCTAAACTTAAGACGAAATTTTGCTGACATTCCATTGTTTTTATTCTTAGTGACAAACTTTGTGTACAGAGTCAGCTGTTTACTTCAAACATAAATAAGCAATGGGTTCGTTGGCTTGTAGTTTTTGTATCCGGAATGATAACATTATTGTACTGAATTTGGAACTTTAAATTGAATAGGGTATTAGTCATACATTATATGGTAATTTATTAGGCATTAGGATCATATTTGATTTCATAAATAAATATCGCATCACTTATATTTTTATACATATTTCTATACAAAGAGGGGGATGTCATGATAGTGTTAACAGTTGATATTGTGGGTACTTGTAGAGGCGGACTGGTAAATGAACCGCACGCAGTTATCCCCACTATTTGTAGATATTGATGCATATAGGAAATAAAGGATTTAGATCAGTCTCATAAAATATGTGTTTCTATTCACACCTCAACACGCACTACCCAAGAACATGACAGATGTTAAAAAGAAAAGCCTACAAGCGAGAATGCCAACTATTTTTCGTTTTTTTTTCTACGTGCAGCTGTCAAGTAGAATACCTACAGTGCACTAACGCCAAAAATAATACAATGGTCCAGTAAACATCTTATTCCGAAAATATTGAAAAAAAGCTAAATCAACTAAAAAAAAAACAAAAAACTAGTGCTAATCCTCAGCCTGTAGCTGTCTCATTTGACAACTTAGAGAGAAGTGTCGGGGGCAATTTTGTAGAGAATATGGTCCAAAATCAGTTTCCATATTCTGTTTTGGTAGTTCGCCCCCTTGCGGTGATCCAAGAAGCATGAAATATATTTCCAGCATTTTCTCTTGGGTCCATTACTATACAGAATTTTTTCCTGGGTCTATTTGATGAATTGTTTAGGAGATCTGGCACCCTGTCGCTGAAAATGAAACACCCTGTGCATACGTGGTTTTTGTTACCGGCGGCCTCAACTCGTTGGTCCGTGTAATGAGAATAACCTTCTAAATCAAGGCTTTAATAAACTAAAAGATTTCAGTACAAAGTATCTAAGATAATGATTGATGTAACGTGACATACAAAATCAAACAGGTAAACATGATCAGTAAAAGTAATATACAACATTCTTCCTCCCTCAGCTTCTGATAAAATCTTGTAGATATGGAGGTGGTTTCCAATTTCTCTTTTCCAAAACACGGGAGGATTCATTGGTTTCATCATAATTCTTAGTTGCAGTTGATGGGGGGGTTTCTTTGGGAGATTGCTCTTCTGAATCGGTCGATGGAGAGATTTCTTCAAGTATAGTTTACTCATCATCTTGTTTTGCCACTGTGACATCTCCTCTTGGTGCTAGATGACGAGTTGATACCGTGATTTCCCTCCCATTCGATAATCGTACATGAGCATAATCTGAATTGGCTTCCAGAAGATCAACTTCTTCTACTAGAGGGTCATACTTGCTCTGTCTAACATGCTTTTTGAGAAAAACTGGTCCAGGAGTGCTCAACCATGTAGGCATTGAGCTACCATTGGTTGATCTTCTAGGATGATTGAACATACGTTCATGAGGAGTTGAATTTGTTGCAGTACATAGAAGAGATCTTATTGAATGTAAAGAATCAACCAATACATTATGCCATTTCTTCAAGTCGAGGTTTCTTGACTTGATTGCTAGTTGAACAGTCTTCCAGATAATCCCATTATATACAATGTGTTCATTGTACGTTGAAAACATGCTATTCCATTTGTGACACCGAAAGGAATTCTTGTGAATTGGTATAAGTTACCACATGCCTCGAATCCAGTATAAATTCGTTCACTTTCCAATATGGGTATTTGATGATATGCACTGTGCAAATCTACAGAGCTAAAATATTCATATTGGGAAACTTGACTGCTAATGTTATCAATATTAGGAAGTGGATACGCATCTAACAAACTAAACTTGTTAATTGTTAGTGAATAATCAACAACCATACGTTTTTTATGATTTGAGTTACTTGTCACCAGAATTTGTGCTCTCCATGGCGAATTACTGGGCTCAATGATGTTTTCTTCAAGTAGTTTTCGTATTTCTGTATCTATAAATTCATAATCGTCAGTGGAAAACCGTCTGGACTTGATAGCAATAGGCCGACAATTTTCTGTTAAATTAGCAAACAGTGGATATGGTTGAACGTTTCCTGTTGCTAGATTGCATATGGAAAGCTTTGTCTGATTTCCACCGGATCTGAATTCAACCCCTGAATGGTTTTGAAGAATATCATGACCAATTATAACATCAGAACATAGATTTTCCAAGACATACATTTTGACATTTTTGTATACATAATCTGATATTCTTATATTCACAACACAGTATCCACAAACTGAAGAATTCAAAGATGAAGCGGCCATCGTGACATTCAAGTTTGCAGGAAAAATTTTCATTCGTCGTTGTGTCGTGATAGTTTTTGATATACAAACTGTCTGAGCTTCCGGTATCTACTAATGCATCTGTTGAGACATGATTGATTTCGATTTTAATGATAGCTTTCGATAAGCAAGATGGGGAGGCTGCTGACATCATCCCAATCATAGCAGCCGAGGTATTATTTGTATTACGATTTAGTTTTTGATGTTTTGTTCTACATACTTGTGTGAAATGACCGATTTTACTACAGGAATGACAAATGGCATCTCTTGCAGGGCATTTATCTCTAGGGTGTCTGTTTCTACCACAAAAATAACATTTTGATTGAGTTGTGGCAAGTGTTACATCGTTTTGTTCATTTGATTGTTGAGCAGGACTTAATGAATGATTTGAGATTGTCGAATTCATAATATATATATAATTCTGTAGTATAACATTCTGACTGTTGTTGAGCCATTTCTAAAGATCGAGCAGATTCATGTGCTTGCTCGAGAGACAGAGTGGTATGTTCTAGAAGTCTTTGTCTTATGTGTGGAGTGGCAAGACCACGAATGAAAGAATCTCTGATGTAGTCATTTTTGTTTTGTTCAGCAGAGACTGTTTTGAAATTACAATCTTTACTAAGTTGTTTCAAAATATGTAAATACTCATCAATAGACTCACTTACTTGTTGTTTTCTAGTGGATAAGTTACCTATGACGGGCAAAAATTTCACTTCGTGGTTAGACATACAACTTTTCGAGAATGTCAACTGCATCAATATAAGTCTTACATTCACTTATAGGCTGGTAAATTGAAGCACTCACATAGTTCACTAGAAGGCTCAATTTTTCTTTGTCTTCTGAAATATTCGCAGAAATTTTCAAATGTTCGTTTCCAGTGGGTCCATAGGTGATCAGCGTTGCTTGAATGAGTTTCGATTTCTAATCGATCTGGCTTGAGTAGTTTATCCATTGGTTTTTTTTTCAGTTTATTAAATTGTAATGAGAATAACCTTCTAAATCAAGGCTTTAATAAACTAAAAGAATTCAGTACAAAGTATCTAAGATAATGATTGATGTAACGTGACATACAAAATGAAACAGGTAAACATGATCAGTAAAAGTAATATACAACAGTCCGCTGATAAAATAACTATGATATAAAGTCGTCCGTGTAACAGGAAGGTAGATATGTCAAGTAATAACAAGCTCCTTTATTCTTATAATAGTTACAGGAATAATGACAATACTTGAAAAAATTAAAAATAATCCGAGTATCTCACTCCAATCTTTGTGTGTCTCATGAATGACTCCAAAGCAACCATTGTGATACGAAAGTAGTCTGACACAAAGTATTGAATCTTCTGGGCAGCATTCTGCCTTCAAAAAAGTTGCATTATAAGGTTGAGATGTTTCCTTGCCTGAAATTTTATTTGATTTCACTTTGGAAGGATCTGGTTTTCTTACCTTTCGATAAGTAAATTGGCCCTTCCGCTAAAATACTTGTATCTGCAAGATAAATTTGATAATGCCTACATCAAAAACTTCAAGCATTCTCAACATTACCATGTGGCCCATTAAATCCGCAGCATTCAAAGTATCGTTGGAATAAGATGAGATCAGAACTGGTAGTATTTATTTCTAATATCTCATAGACATCATTGAGAGATGTCTTTAATGCAGCGTCATTGTTCATACTTAATGAAATGATCCCAACAACAACTTGAGCAACAAAAAGGGATACCAAGAGTATAATATATAAAATATCGAGGATGTGTTGACGCAGTATAAGAACTATTATTCCAAATAAGATAATCAAGCAAGTGAGAGTACCCAAAACGATACAAGCTGTTGAGCCCATAATTGGGGGTCCAGGAATCCTCATGTTGCAATAAGTTCCTACTCCTAATAACGCCACAGCGAAAAGTGCAAGCATTCCATTTGCTAAATAGAAAAGGTATTTTGTGTTACTGAAAATTGTAAGACGTGCTAATCTGAGAAATAAGATATGTGAATGACACATTTACTTAAATGACATTTTTAAGGTTGTGAAATCAGTTTTTGAATCAATTCCGTATGTTTACAAGAAAAAAAAATAGAAGCGTTGTTGTCGATTTGAACTCCTAATAATTTGCGAACTGTTCGAAAAGAATGAACGCTTGTTTTCTCTTGTCAATTTTCTCACTATTGCCCAAGACTCTTTCTATTTGCTAGGTGAATTCATTATACGATGGGCATAGTACTTCTGTTTAGTGGACCCTACAGTTGTTCTATAAATGTCTGTTTTTTCTGAAATACTCCATGTACGGCTGTTCATGCAAAAAAATCTTTAAAAGGCTTGTCTCCCTACAAGACATGACTCCCGTCCTGCTTGCAGCAGCATCAAAACAAGCATTTACTAGCGATTCATCAGACTTTCAATAGGTCATTATAAAATACTTCTTTAACCAAATCTTCCAGAGTAATATCATTACGCCAAGCGTCATTTCCTTCCTCTCAAAAAATCCTATTTTACTCCAAAACCCTCCATCCACTCTCACGCACACACTGATGAATCAAAAAACATAACAACATGAGTTTGTCACGAAGTCCTATATTCATATTTCTTAAATTTGCACATAACATATTTTCTCATTGGCACTTTGTGGTATCAGTAACTGTTCAGCTCTGCTGATACAATGATTTTTTTCCAGTCAATTTTGAAATCATCATCTCTAAAGCTAAAGAACGCCTAAGATTTCTCGATTGAGTAGGTCCATCTTTCTCCAGTCTCCTTGTCTTGGTGAATGATACAAGTGTGGCATTCATTTTCAACAAGATAGTTTCTATTCACCTCGAAACAATAATTCTTCTTAGAGACTTTGTTGAATATTCCTTGGTATGTTAAGGTCAAAGTATCTATTCAAGCTCATTCATCACAAAGTTCTAGGACAGGGATAATCGCACTCTTATTCGCCTAGCCTAGCTGATGATGATGATAAAGCAGATACGTACCTATCATAGTGGATGATCTTGTCTCACATAGAGTTATCCTTGTATTCTTAATGGAGTTGACAAAATGCTCCTTCTTTGTCAAGGAAGGCAACAAATCTTAAATTAGGTATTTCACTTGTTCTCCAAGTGAATCTCTTAACTTGATGATTTAACTAGGTATTGCAAACTTAATAATTTTATCACAACTCTGGGTCGTAACTCGTAAGGTTTTGCGTTTTGTAATAATATGGCGACGTAGGACTCATGATAGTCAGATGCCAATTTGATTCTATGTCCTTTTTGCTACATATATTTTTGTTGCACTGTTTCATTTAAAATATATGTGTTCGTAAATTATTGCACTACCTGGTTTGTATCAAATTACTTTTCGAGATTGTGCGTCCAACTATTCGCAGCATTCTTCATAATTCTCGAATAAATTTGTTTCAGAGATATTCTCCTAACTTTTTAGCTTTATTGAGAACATTTTCTGGAAATGGTTTTATGTTGGAGCTGCGATAAACGAAAAGAGTGGCGATACTAGCAAAGCAAATGTTTCATTAATTTGTATGTAGGTGTTTATATCACATAACACCAGGTGTTATGTAGTTTATATTGGAGCGACGCCGGGAGGAAAGCTTAGTAGCCTAGCGACGATAATTATTGGTGTGTGTATCTTCTTTGCTTTTATAGGGTTGATCAATATGGGCATTGATAGCTTGATAGATGCAACTTTTATCAGACCAGCCAATAGATTTCGTTCTCGAAAAATGATGGAGTGAAGCTGCCATCTAATTAAGTAGAACAAGTAGAAATATTAGTTTTTATTGTAGGTTTTAATATAAAATTTAAACAATAATTATAGACACTTAGGGTGTGCTAAGGTATCTATAAAATATTTCGGGAAAATAAAACGGTTGGAATGTTGAACATTTGTTGGGTATTAACCGGAAGTCGCGCAAAGACGCAACATCGCTATTATTTTATTTGACGAGAGCATCGGAAAAACTCACCATACTTATCCGTGATAATCTTTTGCAATATTTATGTCTGATATGCCCCTCAGTTTAATCTGCGAGCATTTCGATAAGAACCAGCAACAGATCTGGTCCTGTAATCAGACATCACAACTATGGATTGGATCTGCTTGGTTTTGCTTGGTGCGAAACAGCTCTAAGCGTGTCTGGAATTTACATAAGAACTGTGCGAGATCTTATCTCTCTGCCTCTCTCTTGTTCTTGATTAATTTTGCAGATCTCCTTGCCAGTCCTCAATTGTTTTTTATCCATGGTCATTCAACGATTTGCTAAGCTTTCGTCATTTCCTTAATTGTTCTCTACGAAGATACTTGGTTCTTGATCGAATTGTACGGAAACGACCCAAACCACCAACGAAATTGGCTCTGCTTTTCTAGCCAAGAACCCAAAGCGCAGTTATCTATGATGACAGGTACTGCTTTTATTTCGGTGCTGATGAATGTGTCTTTGGACAAAGAGCTCATTTCCCAATCCTTCTCCGAGTAAGATTCTAAATAGATCACATAATTTTCGCAAGGAGCTCATAAAATGAAATTATCTCACCGCATATCTATGAAGGTAAGGCTGTTGCAATGATGAGTTAACTGATTTCCAAAGGTGGAAGAGTAGGAGTCGATCTTCTATCATCTGGCTACGCGCCAGGTCCCATACTATAAGATTCAGGTTTTTATACTTACAGGGTGATTTCTGTAAGTGTCATGGTTTCGTGGAATGATGGAGGACTTCGAAATATTAATTTTGATATAGCACACTATATGGATCGGAAATGCCTCTTACGCAAGATACAGGGTGTTGAAGTTTTTGAAAAATTGAAGATATTCTTAAATAGATTCTGAAAAGTTGAAGGTATCGTTACGAAAATTTATTATTCACTTAAAGATACAACAACAAGTCATTCCTGATAAAAGTTTTTTGCTTGGTCTAAAAATACATAACATCTGTCGGAAAAAAATTTATTTTCAAATCTAATCAAATCAAATATGCTTTATTGCCACAGAAAAATTTAAATAAATTTTAAAGACAAAGCAAATACAAATGCAAAATGCTAAAGTAAAAACAATACAAAACATGATATAGTACACATTACGTGAAACATTAGAACAATACTAGTACAAATATATTTTCCCAATATTTTAATATATACAGAGATGTCTCTCTAACAGGATATATGAATATCACTCAGAAGAAACTGCTGATATTTATTATTATTTTCTTCAAATTTTGGATGGATAATAATGATAAGAAAGATATGTATGATATAAGGCTGGTCAAAAAATACAAAATTGTCAGTTTGTGTGAGATAAAAAACCACCAAAGGCGGGATAAACTCCTATATTTTGGACAATCTCTGTTAATCTTATCTGTTTTTTGTTTTTTATGGCAAATTGAATTTTAAAATTGAGTGAAAACTTCACCAGGAATGACATTTTTGATTTTGATATCTTAAAATACTTTTCTCTTACACAAAATAACAGCTTTGTATCTTTGACCAGCCTTGTATTATACTGACTTTTTTCTTCATCGTTTTCCGTCAAAAATGGAAAAAAAGATATGAATATCAGCAATTTCTTCTAAGCAATTTTCACACTTTGTTATTTTTTTGTGTCCCTGTATATTCACATTTTTTCGATTGATTCACGCGCGACTTGACCATAGTCTGACACTTCGTTGGAATCGATATCTTGGTGCAAGCCCTGATCGTTGATTAAATAAAATAAATATTAAATAATATAATAATAAATATATACATATAATATTAATTCAATCAACGCCCTGATGCACGAAACCATATCAAGATATGAAGCGATTGTGCTCGAAACCTCTCCAGTCACCTGCACCTATCACATGACCTCATGCGCTACGCCACATGGGGAAGTGATCACAAAAGTGATCTATTTTTCCATTCGAACAACGGCGCAGCCTATTAAATATATCCCATGATACTAAAACAGTTTTAGTATCATGAATATATCCTATTCTCACGAGGTGTTGCGTAACGTTGAGCAGTGGGGCTACGACAAAGACGGGGATCTTAATGAACATAAAAATGCCTAAAACTTTCCCAATCCCCACAAGGTAGAAGAAAGAACCGGGTAAGTGGTCGTTCAATCGATCTAGTATTATGTCACATTTATTAAAATATCCTTGGCTGCCCTAATGGCATTTTCAAATTAATTGCTATTTTCTTTTTCACTAGACGCTTTGAATGTCTGGGGAATTGTGTTTATTGTTTATTCTATAGACATTCTGTGACCTTGGTATGAAGTTACTTTTGTGAATTCCCAAGTATCGGTTATTCCATATACTGAAACCATGATACTAAAAGTTATAGTATCATGTAATGAAACAATAAACATCACATTCAAAAAAGGGGAAGTACGTTCTACCTATTCATGCATCAGAATCGCTGATTTGGAATTTATCTGACATGTTTTTTGGACGATCAGAAACCTACGTTGGAATCAGGAACGTCCGGGACAGTGACTCCATTTTCATATGCTTTCAAGTACGTAGATTTGCTCTAGTTTTATCATGCATTCATGTGTTGTTTTGGTGTATTTTAAAACTTTTTATGTTGATGAGGGATTGACACACAATTTGATAGGAAATCAATTCTCTACATGGTTATTCAAAAACCGCCCTATGTGAATCGCCGGTAGGTATTTATTTTTCGAAAAAAAGAAAAAGAAAAAATCTCTGATTCGAAAACATTTGAAATCTGCTTTTTTCGTTTTTGGATAGTTTCACACGTTCACAAAAAAAAAATAACAATAGGTATTTTGGGGTCGTTATTTTAATGTCACCTCAAGGTACAGAATAGCTTGAGGTACCTACACTTATGGTTAGGATGGATCTTGAAATTGTCTTCATGAGTGCCGTACTTCGATTGCACCACTTTTTTCACCTAGCCAAGGATCTAATATGAGTGGCACAATCAAAATACTGCACTTACGGGAGACAATTGCAAGGTCGCCACATTATAATGTTTAAGAGTTATAAGCTCAAGCTTAAGGTGACATTGAAGTATCGGCCGTTAGTCTGCATTTTCAATCTTTGTGAAACACTTCATGATTAGTGGGACTTGGACGAGTGTAGTAAAACTCCTTGTCTTCTGTTAGTTACCAACCAACTTCATAATATCATTTTATAATAAGTATTATAAAATGATAATATATTGAATAACTGGATCTTCACTGCACTCGTCCCACTCACTACCACCAGTCACAGAGGACGTATACGCTCTCCAGTACAACATGCTTTGAACCTTAGAACATAGAACCCACTTGAACCATTGACTTGAATAAATAGGAGGTGTCCCATCCAACAACGTTAAATAGCTAAATAGATCCAAACAGACGAGTTATTTGATTTCATGAGTAATAAAAGAGCAATCGCTCTTACACGTTAATAGATTTGTAAAGAGAAAGATTTTTGTTTCCATTTTCCCCTTAAGTACCTATATCTCTATTATTCCAAATTAATGGAATAAGGCGTTGAGTGACATATTTTAAAAAAAAGCCTTCCATCCTCTAGCAAATATCATTTTAACATTTGACAATTACTACCTTCATTTTGTAATACAATTCAACATCTCAATTTATAGTCTCGTCTTTCTGATTTAAATTGATTGATCTTTTTATATTAAAAGTTCTCGAACAATATTATGCAGGGTGGTCCAACTTTTACCTGCTTAAATTCCAGAATCGATAGATAATCGAAAAATTATGGGAGTTTGGTCGATAAACTATGTGCGAAAAATGCTTCCTTACGAAGTTACAGGGTGCTGAAATTTAAGAAACAAAATCGAATTTTATTAATATCTTCATCACTAATCGAGATTTCCGAATTAGACTTGGCACGTGTAGAGTGGTCTAGGGTCATTTTCTCATGTAATAATATTATTCTTATTTTCCTCATTGGCGTGCGTACGGGTACTGATTGCGATATTTTTAATGAAAAAAAAAGATATGCCACTGGTTTATCTCAAAATAAAAATTATATCAGCAGTTCTTATTTAATTTGAAAGAAAAAAGTACTCCTGGTTTTTTTTTCGTATAACGCAACGTTTTCAAGTAAAGTGCATACTCCCTTGCGGCTGCTACTTCATTTTCTTCGCAATAAACCGTATATTAAATGAATGTCTGCCTATTCTTGGTTGGTTAATAGCCGCTTCATTATTATTAACACCAGAAAGAACACTTAGATGCAATAAATGATCGACATTTTTGTTTTGTAACCAAGTGTTTTGTTTTAATCAAAGCTAATGTGATATTTATGCGCCCTTTCCTGATTTGATTTCGACGATTTTTATTTTTTTACTCGAAAATGTTGCCTCATACGAAAAAGAGCCAGGAGTATTTTTTTCTTTCAAATTAAATAAGGATTGCAGGTATATTTTGAGATAAACCAGTAATCGGTACCCGTACGCACACCACTGGTGAAAATAAAAATAATATTATCACATGAAACAATCAACCCAGATTACCTCTCTAAACATACCAAATTTCATTTGAAAATCTCAATTTGTAATAAAGATTTTAATAAAATTCGTTTTTTTTTCATAAATTTCAACACCCTGTAACTTTGAAACGAAGCATTTTCGCACATGGTGTATTGACCAAACTCTCATTATTTTTCGATCATCTATCGATTCTAAAATATAAGCAGGTAAAAGTTGGACCACCCTGATTCATGTTGAGAAGATTTCTCAGTGGATTGGCGAATACATAAACGAAAACATTTCACTCAAAAAATATTTATTTCTTCAATCAAACCAAAAACATCCTTCACAGTACTGAGCTAATATACTATTTACTATCTTACAATCTATATTTGGCAGCTCGCAATAATGGGAAATGATCGCTAGCACATACACCTCTGAAGTCATCCAGGGTAATATCTACCATTGCAATTCCTCCTAAACCTTTAGCTTTGGCATAGCTGGCCTTGTTTCCAGCCGTGTCTGGATCTTCAAAACCTACCCAAACTCCATTGGCTCCATCTTTGTCGGGTAAACGGAAAGCATATGATCCTGGAAGAAAACATTCTTTCAAAAACAAAACAAACAAACAAAGAAATATGTCAAATCATTTCAGTCTATAGGCTATGTGATCTTTGATTTGAAGTCATATTTTAACCTTTGATTTATTATTAACAAAAAGTTGATTCCGAGATGATGAGTAATAATTTTGTGAGTAGGAAAATGTTTCTTGCTGACCCTGTTTTTGTTAATCACCTAACTACCTACCATATCTATTACTAACATCACTAACATTCCAAAACTGATATTCTTGTTCTGCAAATAAGAGAAAGAGTTGGAAATTGAATTGAAGTCTCTAATGATTATAGAGACAGTTTGAGAAATGATTTTGGGGTCAGAAGAATAAGAAATATGCCAGGACAGAAAATATTTCATCGATTTAAAAACTCACCGTATCTCTTGGTGGGGTCATTCACTTTCCTTAACTTGCCAAGATAGCCAGCTTGAATCTCTTTCTGATTAGCAATTTTGTTACATATTTCAGGATAACTCAACAATCCCTTTTCCGCAGTATAGGGTCCGGCTTCGTAACCTTCGTCAGCAGTTAAAGGAGGTACTCCAGTAAGACCAGAATCTTCGTCGAGTTTCCAGGCGCGTCCGAAGGTTGGGATGCCTAGAATGACCTTGTTAGCTGGCATGCCAGCTGCAAGCCTTTAAAAAACCAACAGGTCATAAAACAATAGGTATCGATTCGTTATAATAATTATCCACTTTGAAAATAAATGTAAATTTTGGTGGTTACTGAATTGATAGAGACTTTATTTTGATAAGGATAATAACTAATGATTGTGTGTACCGTCCAATCAGAGAACTTTGCCCCCATCTAGATCAGAGATCAGAGACAAACACTTCATTTGTTCAGATATTATGAGCTTATTTTCATTCATCATTAGTATAGGAGAATAATAATTTTCATAATTATTATGAGCACGTAAAAATGTGATTCATTGAATGTGAACGATTTGCCGTGAGTGATTCAATTTTTAACTAATTAGTTGCATATGAACGCTAAAATGGTCTTTGAAAGTGTTAATGGGCGATAAGTCGAAAATGATAAAAGCAAGCTCTAATACAGTTACTTTCTCAGGTTTAATTGCTAAAATATATTAACGTCATTGTTCCTTCAATTTTATTATTATCGTTAATGGTTCCAGAAAGTATGCGGTTACTTGGCCAGTAAAATAATATTGATACAAATTGAGGTCACCACCACAAATAGCCAAGCCATTTAAATTTGCGATTTATCATTAATTTATCTCAAATGCATTTTTAGGTCAAGGCTTCATAAGGAAAATTCATCAACTTGGAAGTCTGTCATATTCATAGCTCTGTCCAAGAATAAAATACCAAGTTCTGTCAAGATAATATAAAAGCATAATCGTATTATTTTCAAACTACAGAAGTCTCGAAAAGTAGTATTCTTCATAGCATTATTGTTAATTGTTAAAATGCAAAAACTAGCTCTGCTTACCAGAATCTCACTTGGAAATCTGCATTTTCATCGAATTTTCTGTCCAACAGTTCATACAAAGGAGCAGGATAGTCCAATTCTTTGGGATTCCGTTCAGGAGTGCGATAGTCAAAGGCTTGAATAGTAACAAAGTCGACATGCGGTGCTATTTGTCGAGGGTCGAAGTAAACTGAAAAAATGTTAAGCATCATATAATAATCCCCAATATTTGAAAATATGACGAGCAAAATTTTACCTGAACTGTTGACATTTGGTAATTGAGAGACAGTCAACAAAAGTCCATCATGTCGGAAAACATTCTTGATCTCTCTGACTAAAGCGGTGAATTGTTCTTTATGTTCTTCAGCTTTATCATCCATCACTGATTCCCCAACTATTTTGTGTTTCAGGCCAACAAACCAGGATGCTTTTGTGAATAAATATCTTGATTAGAACAGAATTTAAACTTTTGTAAAAAGAAAACTGATTTAGGTACTTACAGACTTTATTACGGATTTTCTTTGGTTTAGTTTCTGGAAATTCCCAAGCGAGATCAAGACCATCAAATCCGTAGTTTTTGATCAATTTCTGTGCAGAATTAACAAAGGCCAAACGGGAATCAACAGATTCCAACTGAAAAATAAATAAATCTTTAGGTTGATAGCTTATTGCATGGACTACAGCTTCGGACGGTTGTGAAGACCATCTGTTTGATACTAAATGTAGTGAAAAATAAAACTCACCAAGGTTCTGTACTTCATATTTTTTTCTTTTCCTTCTCCAGTAACATCCTTTCCACCGCCAACAGAGAGAAGAACTCTCAAACCAGGGAACCTTCTCTTCAAATCAGTAATGTGCTTATAATTTTGTTTGTTAATGTCAAGAGATTCATCCAAAGGAACCAAGTTGAAAGTTTCTTCTTTGACACCGGCATATCCGTAGACCAAGTGAGTACAGAATGCTAATGCTGGGTCGATGAAAGCAGTGTCAAATTTGCCATTTCCTTAAAAAAAAGGCATTAAAATTTATAGAATGTATTGTTTCCATGCACAGCTTAAATTAGCAATTGGGCGTCACGAAACATCGTTTGATTTGCAACTCCTCTAAATCCATATTCAAAGAATTAAGTTATCATAATGTGCTAACTGAATGTGTGAAAAACTCTGCCAAAAAAAAAGAATACGATTGCATGCTGCTTTGGATGTTTCCTCACTGGCTTATTGTGATTTTAGAATATTATACCTCCACTCTAGCAACTCATTTTGAAAAAACTAAAATCTCCACCAAAAAAAGTAATTAAGTATAATCAGGAATGTTGCTGAGTTCCAAACCTTTTTTCAAAAGACTCTGTTTGATATTTGATGAAAAGATTGCAGATTTTTCATTGTCGATAATTAATTATAAATTTTCATGAAATCAAAAAGTCAAATTGTCATCTCAAAATTGACTCAAATACAGATTCCTTACAGAAAAGTATTGTGATGGAGCCAATTTGTTTTAGTCCGAAAGTCACATTTGGGGTTTTCGTCCAGTATTAGTATAATTGTTGAAGGAAAAAGGTTTCAGCTTTTCTTGGACAATATGTAGATTTTGAGAAAGAGGCTGTATATTGTAGATTATGAGAAAGAGGCTGTATATTATGTAATGTTCTTCCATGTTTCATGTTTTAGCCCTGATGATGGAACGGACCAGTTGCAAAACGTTGGCTCATTGATATTGATGTTTAATATATTGTCCAAGAAAAGCTGAAACCTTTTTCCTTCAACAAATTTGAATTATATATTTTTTCTAACAACTTTTGAAATAATCAAGTTTTTTTGATGAAATTTGATATATAAAGATAAGTTGACATGCGAAATTCAAATCTGACCATTGATCTCTTACTTGTAGGGGGCGCCACTTACACACCTTTTCACTCACTCAAATAGTGATAACTTTTTTGTACGCACTCGAACTTTTCTTTTTTATTGAAAACCAGATCTCTCCATCTTATTAACATAGAAAAGGTATACTTTGTAAGATTGGTTAGGGTTAGGGGTAACCTTTTTCAAGATATTTGCACTCAAGTTGATCCATGAAATGTGATTTTGAATGGCAAATTTTAAAAATAATCAAAGGTGGCTTTGAAAAGGGAGTTATCATGGTAATTCTGACATCTTGTTCGATGTTTCTTATTAAAAAAAAAATAGGAATAAAAAATTTAAAAAAATTAATAAAAAAACGAGAAAATATGAAAAATCGAAAATTATTTTTTTTTGATATATTGAAACCACTGTGAAAATCACCATGATGACGTTTCCAAAGCCCCTCCTATGTCTATTTTCAAAATTTTCCATTCAAAATCACATTGCATGGATTACTTTTAGTGAAAATATCTTGAAAAAGGTTATTACTCCTTACTACTCCTAGCTCCTAGCCGCTCTTCCAAGATAATCAAGGTATATATACCTTCTTTTTGTAAATATGACGGCAAAAAGAGTTTTTGATAAAAAAAGAATGTACGAGTGCATGCGCACAAAAAAGTTATGAGTATTTGAATGAGTGAAAAGGTGTATAAGTGCCGCCCCCTACAAAGCCATACCACGGTCAAATAGGAATTTTGCAAGTCAAACAATCCCCATAAACTGAATTTCATCAAAATAACTTGATTATTTGAAAAGTTATCAAGAAAATTCATAAATTAAAATTCAACTTTGACAGCCTGTATCACTTTCAGTATTTACTTTCGAACCGAACAAATTGATGAGGTCTATTGCAATATTTTTTTGAAAGGAATCTCCTGTCATCTTATCTCCCATTCATTTTGGTACCACCCTGTACCAGACAGTGAAGCATCTATTTCTTCACCATTCAAGGAAAATGTTTTGAGCTATATCAGTTTGGATTCTCCTGAATATTCCGTTCTGTATATTTTTAGAGAATATATAGTTATATACAGAGTATAACACAAATCTGGTAAAATGTCACAAATAAAAATGTCAAATCAAATGTGTGTTTCAAATTCTATGGAAATTTCCGTATTTTTAAAATGGGTTTTTTCTAGTTCCTAACCTACTACAAATTTTTTTAATTTTATAACTTGATCTTTTATTTCAACGCGCCCTAATCTCTAGTGGTTATCAAGTTCTTGAGAAAGTTTCGGTAGCTTTCATCTTCATATATTTCACATGAGAGTATGTATAGCTCTCGAAAAATCAGATGAAACCAAACGGTCACCAATAATTATTTTTTGGAAATATAATCCTTGTGAGTGTATGGATGGGTATCTCCGTTACCATAAGAAAGATATATAGGGTCGGTTGAATAATAGTCAAAGCTGCGCTTTTTAATAAGGTGATTAGAGTGTACAGTAATGAAGTTATCTTAGCCTCAATATTTTCAATCCTCACTTGTTATTATTATTATTTTTTGAATGGCAATGATTCTGAACACTTGCGCCAAACTTGGTTTGATGTTTTATTTCTATATATACAGGGTCTGGAAATTATGAGCAAAAAAATCAGGGAAGCATTCTAGTTTGTTTTTTGGCCATGCCTTTTGCTACGCTCATAATATTATGACGAAATCTCGTATTTGGCTTTTCCGGGATGAGGAATTCAAATTTGTCCGCCGTTTTTTCGCGTTTTGTAGGGGGCGCCTATACTTTGATTTGAATGGTCCTTTTTTTGTGCTACACTGTATGCGACTTTGGAGTGAATATTTTTATTTTCCCAACATTTTGACATAAAAAAGGTAAACTACTTTTGTTTTGATAAATCCAACCGTTTTCGAGAAATACGCTAAAATAACTTTGCTTAGGTTTTCCCGAAAACGGTAAGATTTATCGCGACAAAAGATGTATCCCTTTCTTATGTCAAAAGGTCGAGAGAATAAACTTTTTTAGTCAAAAGTCATATACTGTGTAGCACAAAAAAGTTAAGACCATTCAAATCAAAGTATACGTTCGTATGTGGCGCCCGCTACAAAATGCGAAAAAACGGGGGGCAAATTTGAATTCCTCGTCCCAATAAAGCCCCAAATACGAGATTTCGTCAAAATATTATAAGCGTGGCAAAAGGTATTGCAAAAAATCTGCAAAAAAGATGCAACTTTAACATCCTGTAACTCCGTCAATGATCAATTTTTGAAAAATTATTATGGGAAGAGGTAGCATTTATTTTTTGACTAGAATTCTCACCTGAATTTTTTGCTCATCATTTCCGGACACCCTGTATCAGGGTGTTTATTAATTGAATGCCGATACGCAAAGGTGATGATCCTTGGATGATCTTAAGACAAAAAGTTCATATGAACATAGGTCCGCAAGAGCTTAATTTTCAAGATACAGGGTGTTGAATTATTAAAAAATAAATGATTTTTTTATAATTACTTTGATACTGTTCCAGATATCTTTATGAAATTTGGTACACGTCTTCTAGGCTTCAATATGCATTTTGTGATGTACAAACAATTTCATTATTTTCACCAGTGGCGTCCGTACGGGCTTTGCACTCAATATTTTCTGAGAAAAAACTTGTACGCCACTGCTTCCTTCCAAAATAAAAATCATTTTCAAAATCTCTATATATCTCTGAGCCAATTTGTTCTCTGGATTTTTTTCTTTCCGGCGCATGGTTTTCGCTTAAAAAAATAAAAATCTACTTAATTGCATTGACACCCTGCTGTGTCATCCAATATTTTTCAATCAGTGGCGCCCTCTCTAACATTCTCATGCATTTTGATGCATAGAAGACGTGTACCAAATATCAAAAAGATATCTGAATAGTATCAAAGTGATGATAATTTTTTTTTTTTTATTTCATTATCTTAAAATATATGCTCTTGCCGACCTATGTCCATATGAACTTTTTGTCTTGAAATCATCCAAGGATTATCATCCTTTAGTACGGCATGAAATGACTTTACAACGCTTAACCACAAATTTCTTGACCAAAAATACGGCGATCTAGGCAAACTTACCTTTATCCAAAACTGCTTCGTTAAGTCTACAGAGGGCGTCAAAGATTCAAAAAATTTTGGTTTTTCCTACATTTTTCAAAAACGTACAAATCGATTTTGATAATTTTTGGTACCTAGTCTTGGACCATGAAATTACGTTTTTTGTTTCCATAGCGAACGGTTGTAATTGATCGGCAGTGATACAAAAGTGACTTCACATGTTGTTATTTCTTTTGATTTTTTTTGGAATTGACTTTTTGATAATTCTTTTATCTAATAGTTCAATGTGTCGGGGAGTTTTTCTCTCTCTTGAGAAATTTCGTTGTGTGGTTGAAAAAAAATATTTTCATTTAGGTACACAGATATTTTATTATTGATTTATTTTTTCCTAGCATAACTACTTATCCCAGCAATTTTTTCAAGACAGGAAAAAACTTTCTGACACACTGGGTTATCAGATGAAAACATCTGAATTATCATAAAGTCAATTCCGTAAAAAATCAAAAGATATAGCTGCATATGACGTCACTGATTTCTTATGGAATTGACTTTCTGATGATTCAGATGTTTTCATCCAATAACCCAGTGTGTAAGAACGTTTTTTTCTCCCTAGAAAAAATATGCTGGGATAAGCAGTTATGGTAAAAAGAAATCAATAGTGGAAAATCTGTGAAGCTAGTTGAAAAAAAAAGTTTTTTTGGCACAACCGCTAATCTTTTTTCAAGAGAGAGAAAAACTCCCCAATACATTAAACTTTCAGTTAAAATATCTGAATCATCAAAAAGTCAATGCCAAAAGAAATCAAAAAAATACCTTCATATGACGTCACCTTTATAACACTTCCGTTTAATTTAAAATATAGAAACAAAAAACGTTATTTCATGTTCCAAGACTAGGTACCAAAACTTATCAAGATTGATTTGAATGTTTTTTATAGGTAAGTTTGCCTAGATCACCTTATTTTTGGTTAGGGAATTTGTGGTTGAGCGTTGTACAGTCATTTCAGGGACACCCTGTATATCGTTCTCGTAGGCTCAACTAATAACTATTTATCGTTACTGGATTGTTATTTCGATATTGGATTCGTCAATTAGTTTTGTTAAGTTGTGCAAATTATTCCATAAGAATAACGACGTAGGTATCAAAAAAATATGGATTTATGAAAAAAACTTTGTGTTAGAGGGGAAACTGTTTCACCAAGGTTTATACTGACGTTCTAGGGTGTTTTACTTGAGATGAGTATTTTTTGAGATGGTTGCGACACCTCAATGCTCCATATATGTATGAACTTTATGTCTTAAAATTAGAGTCAAAGATTTTTTTAACATACTCTGGTAAGTATTGAAAATAAATAATTTTGTCGATATCTCCATACCACTGGAATGGTGAAGTATGAAATTGATGAACATCATTTGGTAAAATTTGATATTGCAATATTGTTTTTTACGTAGTCATGGAACTCTCAAATTGTAGGATTTCTAATCTAGTGAAAAAAACTATGTGCAGATGGCTTTATTTAGGTACTTTTTCTTGTCAATCGTCATTTTACGATGAAAACATAATTATTAAATTAATTGGTATTTGGTCACTTGGGTCTGCGTTTATCGTGACTAATAAAAAGATTTGTGTGACACACACTTCAAATTCTAAAGTTCATCAATGGTGGACACCGAACGACACCGCTATCAGTATAAAACTTGATTAACAAATAAAGTAGATAGTTGCCGGTTTTTATTTTGTGTGTTATCAAACGGAGTACCTATTATCTATTTAACAAATACCAAGACTTAAGGCAAGTTGAAGCACACTTGATTGATTATATAGAAATTGATTCGTTGTGTGCCAAGAGAACAAACCTCTATAACTTTTGTACTCAATAATGAATTTATCCAACGACACATTAGTTAAAAAAACTTTTATCAAAACAAACCTGGTCTGTTGAATGATTGGCTATCATAGTAACACACAACTTTGTTCTCAACCGCCGATTCTGTCCGGCTTACTAACGCTGTCAAGGCAAAAATAGCCAAGACGACAATTTTTATACACTCCATATTGATAGACCACCAACTGACCGGTGACCAGAGAACTAACTTATGATTCTCTACACAATTATTCTCATCCCAACACGAAAACCGCGCATATTCAAATTATCAATAAATTGAGAGGGGGGGTTGAAAAACGATAAACAAGCTGGTCTTGAATGTTAAGAAAAGGTGATCGTGTATTGGCGGACATATCAGCAGTTTGATTTCACTATTCAATTTTCATTTTTATCACTGTACGATTTTCAAATTATTCGTGGAAGAAAGATATAAAGATGCATGTCCTTTAGTTATATCTAGATCACAGAAATCAATAGATTCAAGTCCAACAGTGTGTAATAAAATCTGTCATCACTTATATCTGTATCTGTAAGGGGGGTGGGTGAAGAGGCTCACCACCCTTAGTATTTAGGACACACTGAGCTCAATGGAACGCCCCCACAAAAGGATAGATCAGACCATAGCTTGTCATCAGGGAAGTGAACTATGACTTCGCCCAGAACAATCAAATCAAAATAAGCTTTATTGTCCAAGCACAAAAATACACATAGATAAAGCAAAATTGACCTAATAAAAACAAATAAACAAAAATTTACCTGAAGCAAACAAATAAAATGAAGTGGTTGTCTTCACATCTTTTAGATAAAATCAAAATGACACAAAAATAAAATTAAATGAAATGAGAAGAAAAGGTCACCGAATACAGGTACTCCAACGGATCAGTGAAAGGGCATATCTAGAAAAGCAAACTATCTCACGCATTCATTCGAGACTGGTTGAAACATATTCATTCAAGCTGTAGAATACATGATTTAGAAGAAAGGACATAAGTTTTCTTCCAAATTCTCTTGGTACTAGGATTCTCCTCAATTCAATGGGCAGTTGGTTGAAGCTGTTATAAAATATCGAGCATGCTTTTGAGAAGAGATATGATGTCGGAATAGGGAGATTCATGAGGTGGGAGTTGCGTATTCTTTTATTGGAGGTTGATTGGATTATATGAGCGTGTACTTCTTGTACCTACATCAAGCACGATGTTTCCAATATGAAGAGACATTGAAGGAACATTCTTCGGTTCAAGCCATGAAGTAACCCGATCGCTCTCAAAAGCAAAAGCAAATTCTATATTATCTCATCCTAGACCCCACGAGATAGAAATTCAAATTCCTGGCTATAGATGTACTCAGAGTTCTCTCCTCACTACTCGAACCGCATAACATCCTTTCACTTCAAGCATCCAAAACATGTGACTAGAACAATAACCTGTTGTAAATGAACACTCCAAGAAATTTGATTTCTGTTGTGTTCTTCACCTCTTGCCCACCAATAATCAATTGTGCTATTATTGATGGAAATGAATCTGAAGTGCATGAAATTAGTCTTGGATACATCGAATGAGAA
The DNA here is from genome assembly GCA_958502075.1 of Orchestes rusci. Taxonomy (NCBI): domain Eukaryota; kingdom Metazoa; phylum Arthropoda; class Insecta; order Coleoptera; family Curculionidae; genus Orchestes; species Orchestes rusci. Next base: position 53,027,748 of record OY293304.1, read on the forward strand.
GCAGTTTGGGTTAAAGGGTTAGTCACACCAACCCTTAACTGCAGCAATGTCAAGCATACCCTTCAGGATGATCGGATCTTTATGGTGTCACAATATAGTTGTATCCTTGGCAAATCGTGTATATTGATCATGCTTCAACTGTATGGAATATCAGAAACAAAAGGGGGCCAAGAACTGATTCTTGTGGAATGCCCTCTGAGATTTTTCCCCTCTTCCGAGACTGTTCCTTGAAACGTGACCCTCTGAGTTCCATGTGGGAGGTATGACCTCGACCAATGATAATGGAATGTGCCTCCTTATACTTCCAGCTTTCGAAGCAAGATGTCATGATTGACGCAATCAAAGGCTTTTGTTAAGTCACAGAAAACTGCTGAAGTTGCCTCAACCAAGTTGAGAAAGCAATAGAGTTTCTTCAGTGTGTGAAAAACAGCATCGTCAGTGCTAATCCCATATAGAAATCCAAACTGTTTAGAAGTCAGTATTTTGAAGGCAAAGGGGAAGCTTACCATTCTCGTTCTTACTGCCTTTTCAATAATTTTCCTCAAAGTTAGCAGAAGAGAGATAGGCCTTAAATTTGAGGGACAGTCCATATCTCCAAACTTGAAGAGTGGAACAATAATGGAAGCCATCTTAAGAGAATCAGAGAATAATCTAGTTTCAATGAAAGCATCGATTGCATCACAGAGCGCAATCAACATGGTCTCCGAGAAGTTACGAAAAACATCAATTGATATTTCGTCTTGTCCCGATCTTCTGTTTTTGATCTCACCAATAATTACTATCAATTCACACTCGTCCACAGGAACAAAAAAGAAGGTTTCCGGAACATGGGAATTTCTTGGGTCAGGCGCTTGATCAAGTCTTTTGAAAACTTGCTTAGCAATAGAGCAAGTAGGCGTTGATCTCCTCAGAACCCAGATTTGACGTTGGTGGGTTTCTCTTCCTATTTCCATTGTACTTATTCAACATTTTTCAAATTCCAGCTTGTTGTTTGTTGGGAGCTGCTGCTATGATGTCTTCATAATGCCTCTGTTTTGCTGCTTTGATAACTTTCCGATGGAAACCTTTGTATTGCGTACAATCATTCATGAAGATATTGATATATTGTAGAATAATTTTCTGATTGTGTTCAAACTCTGCATATTCTAGCTTGAAACTCCAAGACCAGTGGTGACCCATGGTTTTTTGGCTTTTTCGTCTTGGTTTTGATGTTCCTAATGGTAAAAGCAGCATTGAGGATATCAGTGAGTTTGTGATGGAACACAAGAAGACCATTTCCGTTATTAACGACCTCGCTCCAATCAACGAGTGAACACAAGCCGTGAAAGTTCTTATACGGTGTGTCCACTCTGAAGTCGCCCACCCTGTAATTAGGTATCGATGATTTTTTGTTTAAAACACACATTCTGGTATTGTATCAACATCTTATTAATCAGGACGTACAGGACTCAATGAGCAGTATAAGTATTAAATTAACAAAAAAAAATAACCAAAACAGAACATTTTTTTTTTTGAAAATGTGAACAGGGAGGTGTTTGGTCATTCTGATTGAGATTCCGTTGTCAGTTTTTTTCTAAAAAATCGCCTAATACGATTTTCTGAAATTTGACCCACTTTGAACCCCCATAATCACCCAAAAGTACGTCCCTGGAACTGATTTGGTATAATGTTCAAAAAGTGTTTGACGAGACCTAACAAACAAAAAAAAAAAAGAAAATCGCGTTAATAAACAAAAATGTTACAGGGGTGGGACACTTCAGTGTGGACACCCTGTAGATATTTTTCGAGAATATGCGTCTCTTTAGTTTTTACTTGGGACTAAACGAGGAAGCTATCTGTGGGATTCTTCCCACAATCGCTTCATGGTCTGAAATGCCAGGGCTGACAACTTTACAAGAAATGTTCCTGTGATTGAAGTTTGTGCACATATCAATGACAGTTGCAGATGTTGAAGTAGTACTGCATGACTCCCCTTAATTTCTCCAAGGAATGGGTACTTCAGCATTGGGGTGAATATAGACGTCGTTGCCTCACGACAGATGCGGACTCCTTTCAGACCATCACTTGGGTCAATTCCATTAGATCTAGAGCAAATCATGATACATTGAACAGATGTATCAGCCTCATTGTATAAAGGGCCTCCTTTGAAGTCAAGGGGTTTACAGATCCTGACTGACGATTCCTATTCGGGATAAAACACGGTATCAGGAGGGCACCACTTACACAAATGTAATTATTGGTATTTATTCACGGCTCTGCACCAACCTTCCTTTCTAGTTCGTATTTAAAGTTGAAACCAGAGTTATCTAGTTCTCTGGTTAAAACATCCCTTCAACGAATTTGATTCATATAATAACCTTTAACTTTGGAGAAAATATGTAAGACATCGTGAGATAAGATGACTTTTGCAAATTTTCTGGTTGCGCTCTCTATAAATGAACGGGCATGCCAGAACGGTATCTGGTACCCGCGATCCATTTATCCTGCTATTTATAAAAAATGGGTTACGTTTAAGAGTCGGTTTCTACTTACTGTATTGTATGAGTATAAAATTACGTTAAAAAAAAATGTGTACAGAAGATTAGGTTTTGTCCTTGTCATGAGACACTGACAGAAAATAAACCAAACACGTCATGAAAAAAGCAAAGCATGAACTCAATAAAATTGACGCAGGCGAAATAATCAGTGCCGATTTGGAACTACCCTTTTTCCCTCAGTACGAGACTGAATCTGTTTTTGAAGGCATAATCCGAGTGACTTGGTTTGAGCCCAATTTCTCACAATCTCATTATAACGTACATGGAAGTGATATTGCTAGTAATGCTTGTACTTTGATAGTACTTTTGATGGCTAGAAAGAGTCATGAGTATAATGTTATCGTAAGTATAAAATGTCCAAGCTACAGACCAGTTGTTGGCCTTGAGTCTTGGATCTATTTTTATGTTGGGAGCTATAATATAACGCATCAACGATTTTTTAGTTGGTCACTAGTGAAATCACTAGTTCTGGCCACATCCTGTTTCTTTTAATTCGAACTTCAATATTGTGAATTATTGATGGTGCCAAATATAATTTTGAAACTTACTATTGATCAAAAGATTAATCTACTTAGGCACCGTGGCCCGGACTCTGTAAGCAAATGACGATAGAGATTCTCTTCGCTTCGTATAAACATCCAACGTTCCTTGATTCAGGTGAAGTGAATAATACGGGTCCAGCTGTTCGGCCTATTCTGAATTCAAGAGACGACCGATGTTCTCTCTCTATTGCTATTTTCTTACAGAGTCTAAGCCCAGTTTCACCAAGAAAAATGAAGAATAATAATTATTAAAACCGAATTTGAACAATAAAGGGAAGCAAATCTTAAACCCCCCACAGAGATCATTTTAAAGATCTTCTATTTCTGATCATATTCTCTTAGTTTGGAGAAGTTGAGTCTTGCGGGTAATTATTTATTAAATAAAAAAATGAAAACAATGTTTGACAAGCTGTCATATTAACGAGAATGACAGCAGAGGTTTGAAACTCGGCAGTTGTAATCAGGGTCGTCGGGCCTTCAAAAGAAGGTATTACTCAACCCCCCCTCCCATTTAAAATTTTGGGGTGGGTGTTCACCCCCGCGAGGGAATTGTAGTTACAGGGATGAAAAAATCAAATAAATTGTAGCCCCTCAAATCGAAAAACCAAGAGTACAAGGGTTTTTTAAAAAAACAAACATTAAACATTGGAAAATCGGGGTTTCGTTGGCTCACGGAAAGCGAGAAGGAATATGATCCTGGAATTTGAATTCTATTTTAGATTAGATGTATCGGTAGCTAATGACAATAATTATGAGTCAATGTTTCATTTATCAAGATTTTCTTAAGATAGGTCCTTTCATATAGAAATACCTTGTTTGCCTTGTCTTCAGTTCAAATGGAATTTGACTAAATTCAGAACAGATAAATTTCCTTGAACTAGTGAATTTTCATAAAAAAAACATTTTTCAATGTCGCCAGGGTTCATAAACTGAACACTGTATTGTCCGTATCAAACGTTAAATATATATATATATATACATTTTTTAACATCAAAACAAAGTTTTCTCTTAAAAGATTAAAGCCATGATCCAACACCATTTTTACTCTTGAGATTTTTTTTTACATGCAGGTGACCAAACCTACTGAAAGCCTCAACATCCGTCTGATACATCTACTTGCTATAAGTATGCTCGAAGGAAATAAAATACACGAGGAGCTTAGAACGGACAACGCTTTGAAGCATCTAAATATGACTGTCCCTGAAGCATTGCGATGTATAAAAAATGACCACTTCAACATAGTAGAATGGGTAAATATTCCAAGTTTATAGTCAGCTGTTTTCAATTTATCAATTGACAGAAGTTTTTTCAGAAGTGCAATGTGTATCTGGATGGATTGGCGCAGTCTCTATATGGTAATATCAAGAAACCGTACCTGGAACGGTTGAAAGGAAACATCGATGCAAATAGCAATTTATATGTTATTCTGATTGCAGAATCAAGAACCGTGCTTTTCATTTTACAACCCAAAACCAATACAGTGAGTAAGGATTTTGGTTCGGTATTTCCAGACCCTAATCTCGGCAAATTTCACTAATAATTTATTGAAGAAGGGCGATTGAGAAAAAATATTCGACGTCAGTCATCAGTCTCCGGATCGACGCATGAATAGGAGAAAAAGAAAAAAACATTTTGAATTGAAATCCCATGCATCTTCTGTGGTTCAGCCCTGCTGGATAAAAACTGATGTCTGACATTACTTTGGTTTTGAAAAATCAAGTATGCCTTGGAAATCAAGCTATTTCTCTCTTCTGCTATAGGAGTTCAGAATGAAAAACTGAGTGAAAAAGCAGAATTTCAAAACCCTCCGCCTACTTGGCCTACTTTGATATTTTGTATTTTTCCATTCCAAGTTTTCAGAATAACATGGAAATACATACCCTTGAGATTTTGAACGTTCATTTGTGTTTTGTTGGTTTAATTACTTTTAAATAAAATTGCGTAATTTACCATTAAAAAGAATTCGCTGATGAACTCTTCTTATTACTTCAAAATATCAAAGTCGCGGGCGGGTTTTGAAACTTTGCATTCTAAGGGCCAATATTTCAATGTCGATTTGAGATTAAAGTACACTTAAAGGTTATTTTGGACCTTGAATTTGACTGCCGTAAGTGCCGTGCTTCAACTGCGACTCACATTAGATCCTTGGCGAAATGAAAAAAATGACGCAATTGAAAAACGGCACTTTCGGCAGCCAATTTTGAAATTCACATCAGCTTCAAGTATACCTTAGCTAAAATGTCACTTGAGGTGACATTGAAATATCGGCTCTAACCCAGTTTTTTATTTTGAACAACTTTCTTCTATAGAAGAAGCTCTCTACTGGTGAGAGAAATAGCTTTCAGGTTAATTTCCAAGACATGCTTGATTTTATAACAGAAATCAGTTTTCATCCAAGCAGGGCTGAACCTCAGAAGATGAAATTTCGATTAAAAATTGTTTTGTCTCCCTCACCTATTCATGCGTCGATCCGGGCACACTCTCTATACAGATTTTTTTTTCAAGGGACAATAATAAGCATTATGTGGGTAAGTAATAGTGATACGCTTATGAAAATTTACACACAGAGGTTCTTGACCATGAGCTACTTTTTTAAAATAGTGACAGTTTTCTATCTGCTCCGGTTTTACCGGAAGTAGCTACCAACTTATTCCTTATTTTAAATGGCAACCTCCATTTTTTATTCCACATTCAGATTCCTCTTTGAAAGTTAGGGTCAGTTTATTGAAAAATATCTATGGCCATCCTTGACCGTTATTCTGGAGATATTTGCATTTTAAGAAAAAAAATGACAGTTAGGGGTACTTTGACGATTGCATTGTATACGAAGTTGGTAGGTAATAACATGAACCGCCAAAAAGAAATAATTTTTTTGCATACAGGGTGCACGAGAAAAGTGTGACATGCACAACTTGCATTTTTTGAATAGAACACCCTATATATTATTTTACAATCAAATAGACATAATTTTTCTGATCTCAAAAATATACAACATGTAGGCATTCCTTCCAGACGTTTTCAAAATATTTGAGTTTTAAAGTTGGTTTTTTTGTATTGCCAAATTTAGTATGTATGACTACAATAATTGTTTGAACATTATTTATTAATTTTTATCTTTCCAATAATCTAAAACAACGAATATAACAAGTGAATACATTTTATTATTAATAAATTGATATCACAAAATGCAATTATTGATTATGCCCGCCATTATTCACAACACGTTTTCTTAAATGCATTTTATGATATCAATTATTTATAAATAATATAATGTATTCACTTGAATTATTCGTTGTTTTCGATTATTGGAAGGATACAAATTAATAGATAATGTTCAAACAATCATTCTAGTAGCCATAGATACTACAATTTAGCAATACCAACATGTATATTTTTGAGAACAAAAAAATAATGTCTATTTGATCATAAAATGATATGAAGGGTGTTCCATTTAGAAAAATGCATGTTGTGTCTGCCAAACTTCTCTCGTGCACCCGGTATACAAAAAATAATTTTTCCTGGCGGTTCATGTTAATACCTACCAACTTTGTATTTGAAGTCCCTATCTATCTTGCATAATAAGCGAGTTAGTCCGCAGACGAAATATACGGAAACACCCTGTACAGGCTCTTGACAAATTATGAAAAACAAAAAACAGTTTTTCTAAAAAAACTCGGGTTTTTTAAATGAAATGCCCCATTTTTTTATTTCAGATAATAATTTTTGACAAAATTTTCTTTCGATGGACACTTCATTCTCCTATACCCATTGACAAGCCTTTATAGAGCTCAATGCCTATACCTTATGATTAGTTTTCAAGTTATTTACAGTTTAAAATTACTTGATTGAGAAAAATGTCAATAGCTTGAAAACCATCGATTTTAAATAGAGGATGATATCATTTAGATATATTTTTAAATATTGAGAACATCTATGGCCATCTTTCACCGTTCTGGGAATATTTGAATTCCAAGAAAAAGTTTCACAGTTACAATTAATTAATACCCCCCATTTTGACGCTTTGTATCTCAGAGACTATTAGACATAAAACAATGAAATTCTGGGGGTACCTATAAAAAATGCATGTTATTTGAATAATCATCATAAGATTTCACAATAATCTAGAGCGTCGAGTACATAGTCTTCATAAATTGTTTACCAAGCGCCAAAGTACTCCCCTTGACTGTCAATTTTTTTCTTGAAATGCAAATATTTCCAGAACGGTCAGAGATGGCTAGCAATATTATTGTATAAACTCACCTTAATTTTCAAAGAGGAATCTAAATGGGGATTAGAAAATGGGTGTTGCTATTTAAAATAAGGAAGTTTGTAGCTACTTCCGGTATAATCGGAAGAGATAGAAAACAGTATTTTAAAAAAGTAGTTCATGGTCGAGAACCTTCGAGTGTTAATTTTTATAAGCCTATCATTATTACTTTCCCAAAAGGTGAATCGACCCTTCAAAAAAAAAATCCTGTATATCAATCAATAATGATTATAATACAATAACATACACGACATGCTTGAACGTTACCATCAGGACACAAGTTCCCTTGATATAAGTTTTTTTCAAATATTGATTACATGAAAAAAATATATTCTTCATAAAAATGATACTCAACTTGTCAATCTTGTGATAAGTTTGTCAAATATTATACAGGGTGCCAGTTATTATAAGGAAAATAGGGTCGGTTAAATGGTTGCAAAGCTGCGCATTTTTATGTTCAAGAAAATACCATTTTGAAATTTGAAAAATTCCAAATACTTCCGAAGATATTCGAAAAAAACCGATATTTCGCAAAAACGTTTTCATCATTTCCTTCGTTTGTTTGAAAATACATTTTAGAATAAATTACACTTTGTTATTGCCACTTTTTCTCCTCTACAATATGATGGTATCAAATTGAAAATCTGACGTTTCGTTTTCGAACTGTCATCATCAACTTGATGTTTTCAAATACGGACCTGGATTTTTTATTTTATTTTTAGTAATCTTTTGACGTCCTTAATGCATTGAGGTATCGCAACCATCAAAAAAAATACTCATCTAAAAAATAATACCAGAGAAAATCAGTAAGGCCACCCCTGTCTTCCAAACACATAGTTTGGTTAGTTAGAAGGATTCTTTATTCGACACGTTATTCTTATGAGAAAACCTGCACAAGTAAACAAAACTTATTGACTGAACAAAAATCGAAATAACATCCATTAACGATACATTTAATGAAATCAAATTAAATCCACAAATGACATGGAAAATGAAAAAATACATATAAAAAACCGAATGCATTTCTGCAAAAGTGTTCAAAAATATTGTCATTTTGACAAAATGTTGAAAATAACAATAATAGGTGAATAATAATAATTGAAAATATTGAGGTTGCTAAGGCAAACCATCACTCTACGACGCCCTCATCTGATCACCTCTATGCTTCAAAGACGTCAAAAGATAACTAAAAATAAAATAAAAATTAAATAGAGGAGAAAAAGGGGCAATGAAAAAGTGTAATTTATTTTTAAATGTCTTTTCAAACAAACGCAGGGAATGATAAAAACATTTTTGCGAAAATTCGTTTTTTTTCTCGAATATCTTCGGAAGTAGTCGGATTTTTTCAGATTTCAAAATGGCATTTTCTTGAGCATAAATATAATATAATAATAATATATATTATAAAAACTGAGTTCCCCGTGCATGCACTCGAATCTGTGGCACCGTGTAGAGATCAAAATTGCACCTATAGGAGAGATCTATCCATATTTTTATTCAAGAGCAAAATGAATTATAAAAATAACGATACCAATTATCTAAAATACGGACACATCGACCAAACCCCTCACACACAAAGTAAATCATCTTTGTGTGTTTTTCATTTAAAAATATTTTGAGCGGACACACTGTATACCAGTTTTTCTGTGAATTCAGATACAAGAAGTTATTTCGCAAATGACCCTGATAATTGAATCGAGTCGTTAGTTTCTCGATGAAGCGCTGATCGATTTGTGATTGTTCTACGAACAGACCTATTATGTGTGGAGAAAAATATGGGCTTTCTTACCATTTTCATCAGGATCCATCTAAGCTATAGTCCAATTACGTTTCAACTCCCCTTTTTGCTTTGTTGCATCTGTTTCACTATGAGGGCCAATGTTATGCTTTTCTAGTAGGTAATTCCTAGTCATGTTATAGATAAATAATAATGACAAAATTTTGATATTTTTTAATAATTATAATGATTATTGATATTAGATACCATTGACATCGACGATAAGAACATTCCAATAATTATTACATTATATTACCAATACGGGGCAAGTTGATAGAGTTTTGACAAAATTATTGGGAAAACTAAAGAAAAATTGCATCAAATTTGACTAATGAATGAAAGGCAAGAAAATTGCAGAAAAATGAAGTGTATATTACTTTTCCTTTCTTAACATACGTTGGTCGTCGCTTCATAGAGCAGGTCTCGTACAATATTCCTACATTTTTTTTATGGGTTCATGGTTAAGACACGGTACCTACTTATAGTAAAACGACGGTACTTATAGTGAAACGCGACCTACCTGCTATTTTCAAGCTGTGTGACTAGTCTCGAGAAGTTTCACTTGCTATGGACGGTTCTACTTTTTTTATCATTGTGTCGATCAGAGACAGGAACGCATCTATTATGTTAACATCGGTATCCAAGATCAAAGAAATTCTAAGACGCGGTGAGAGTAGATTCACACCTTGAGTACTTATACCAAAGAGCGACATGATACTTACATAAGTGAAGGTTGAGAAATGTCCATGTATAATCAACAATTGCCACTTTGAACTTTCAACTTTTGGTTACCATCATATCCAGAAAATCAACACCAGGTGAATGGTTGGCATCTGATAAATCAACCATTTCAGATAACTTTGCATAATTTCTTTTTTGTGGCAAACGGTCGAATAAGAAGAAGGAATCAGAAATAAAAAAATTGAAGTTTGACGAAAACTACTATACTGGGAGTGAGAGAATCGGGCTATCCTTTGAATGGACTGATTTTTTGGCATTGAGAAAGAAGATCGTGATTTCGGGGACCCTCTCCATCTCCTAGAACATTTTTTTTTCAAATAGGACTACTCAATAGACAAAGTATTCTTGAACTTTATCAAGAATATATAACATGAACAAATTCTTTCTTCGACAACGAACAAATACCTAGCAGTTGTTCATCCTGTTTGCATGGAAACGATAAACCATACTTCATTGGTATCCAGTGCTCCCACGCAATAATAGGTGAACATTTCAACATCATTAAATTCAATTATTATAATTATTAAGCTGAGAGTTCTAGGTGCGTACAGACCAATGCAACAAACAGCGCAAAACATTCGGGAACGTTTTGTAACTAGCATTTTGCTCAGCGCGGACGACGTGCAAAAGGCTGCAACATTTTCTGTTTGTCAGTGTTCGTCCATGTTTCAGGATGTGCGTATGCATCGTTTATCAAGTATAGAAGATGAGTGACTAGAATCTTCGAATTACACGTGTCTCGATTATTGTATAATGTGTGATGCACTAAAAAAAAACAACTCGACGTTGATGACAACAATTTTCAAAAGTAGATCCCGATATAGAGCAGGCCTATATGCAAGACTTTCTGTCAAAAATAACTTCAGTGGATATTGAGATTTTGCTCAATTTTATTGAACCTAAAGTAATAAGAACAACACAATCTATAGGCGAAGTTTTCCAGTCAATGAGAGACTGGCAGTAGCCCTTTGCATGACAATAATATGACAGTAGCCCTCCATTTCTTAGCCACTGGAGACTCCTATACTCACCAGCTTGATGTATTTATTCAAAATGTCAAAGCAAAGCATTTCAACAATATTTGTGAGAATTTGTAAAGCTCTGAAAGAAGTATTGAAAGAGAAAAGACTATACAGTGCGGACGTACGTACTGCATTCTTTGGCATATTAGTGACAGCAGAAAATGTCAAAATGACAGCTGGGCGCCATTTTGAATAAAAAAAAACAAATAGAAGTGATACCTTATTTTGAAGGTCCTTTGACCCTGATTATAACTGCCGAGTTTCATGCCTCTGCTATCATTTCTCTGTTGATTGTAATTTTTTTTTTTTTTTTAATGTTTGTTACTTGATCAATACTCACCCGCAAGAGTTGACTTCTCCAAACTAAGAGGATATGATGAGTTCCAGAAGATATTCGAAATGAGCTATTATACTCAATCTTTTTGACAAAGATGAATTTCACAAAAAAAACTTGGTTTGAAAAAAATCTCGTCAAAAAGATTGAGTAATAGCTCATTTTAAAGATCTTCTGTACCTCATCATATCCTCTTGATTTGGAGAAGTCGACTCTTGCGGGTAAGTATCACTTAAGTGAGAAAAATGAAAACAAAAACAATTACACGTTGTCATATCAACAGGAATGATAGCAGAGTCTTGAAGCTCAGCGGTTGTGATCAGGGTCAAAGGGCCTTCAAAATAAGGTATCACTCGACCCCCCTTTTCCCTTTCCATTTGATTTTTTCATTCAAAATGGCGCCTAGCTGTCATTTCGACCTTTTCAGCTGCCACTACTATGTCAAAGAAAACAGTACGTCCTCACATATGGTATGTCCAAATTTCGTTCGCATATACCAAACGCTTCAAAAGTTAGAAGGAGGAAAAACTTTTAGAGCCGCTCTGTATACAGGTGGGTGAGTTTTTATTTTTTAAGGTGATGGTATACAAAAAAAGCGATATTTCGCTTCATTTGGGGCAGCAATCTCACTCCAAAACGTTGAAACATGATTCAACGTTTTCATGCGATAATTATTATCTTCTGGATTCCATGATAGATGCTTTTGTACAGGGTTTTTTTTATATATAGACACCCCCCTTATCTTTTTTATTTGACGTTTTTGAAAAAAGTGTCCCGGATGTAAGTTCATTTGCATATACAGGGTGCCTCAGAAAGTCTGGGTGTGGTCCAACTTTCTTATTTCAAATAAGAACCCTGTTTTCTTATTCGATTTTTATATTCTCGTGATTATTCTAAACATTTCTTATGTAGCATACCCTATACCTAATTTTGACGTATAAAAAGATATTGACCTTTGAATGTTGACGTTTCATAGAAATTGGATAGAAACAAAAAAACATGCAAATATAAATAAACAATCTTATATTTCATCAAACTGAACACAACACTATAACTGCTCGATATGTCCACCGTCCATTTCTAAGCACTGCGTATAATCTCGCTCGATTTTATTTATGCTATTAACAATAAAGTGAGCATTATTTTGATTGGTCTCTTGAATGGCCTCAATAATCCGATTTCTTAAAACTTCTACATTTTCGGTCGGTATTTCATAGACCTTGTTCTTCAGAAAACCCCACAAAAAAGAGTCAAGTGGCGTCAAATCCGGGCTATTTGGCGGCCATCTGATCGGTCCAGTGCGACCAATCCACGTTTGGTATTTCTCATTGAGATAATTCACAACCGGAAAAACGTTGTGTGGTGGAGCTCCGTCCTGATGCCAAATTATTTGATTGTATTGATGGAGTGGTAAGTTTTCCAAATAATTTTCTACCTCGTTCGTCAATAAATTCAAATATTTCTCGCCGTTTAAGCGCCCGTCAATAAAAATTGGCCAAATAATTTTATTCTCCAAGATTCCACACCACACATTTAAAGAACTTCGACCTTGGATCTTAGTTTCCCTCGTTGCTCGGGGGTTTCGAGTTGCCCAAAATCTTACGTTTTTTCGATTATGAATCCCTGCAGTACTGAAAATGCATTCATCTGACCATAATATGTTTTTGAAAAAATTGTGATCTTCTCCCTTTGATATCAACATCTCTTGGCAAAACATAATTCTTTTGTCCTTTTGCTCTTGAGTTAATTTTTGCACTGGCATTATTTTATAGGGATGGTAACCATGTTTTTTTAGGGTAAAATAGATTTTGCTAATTGATTTATCGAAAAAGTTTGATGCATCTTTCAAAGCTGCATTTGAATTCTCTAAAAATAAATAAGATCCTTATTCATTTTGAGCCCTTTTGTAACGAAAATTGCTTCTGAATTACTCTCATTCTATTTACCTACCTTGAAAATAGAATAAAATATTTAGTTCTTCCTCCTGATCGACAACGGCTAGCCTTTTTTTTCTTTTTACGGACATTCGCTGCCTAAACCCACGTTCAACATTTCTGAATGTTGTTGGCGTTGGGAGCGCTCGCATTGGAAAGAGTTGCCGATATTCCCTTCTTGCTGCACATGCATTTTTGTCATTTTGATAAAATATTCGAAGAATATCACATTTTTCCTCATCTGTGTAGGGCATTTTTATCGTCTCAGACAACGAATATGTCAGAGATTTAAACAATTACGGTAACCGAGCAACATTGCGAATTATTTATACGTCAAATTTAGGTATGCTACATAAAAAACTTTCCGCGGTCAATATCTGTTAATACGTTAAATTTAGGTATAGGGTATGCTTTACGAAAATTGTTTAGAATTTTTAGGAGAATATAAAAATCGGATAAAAAATAGGGTTCTAATTTGAAATAAGAAAGTTGGACCACGCCCAGACTTTCTGAGGCACCCTGTATATGCGAAATAGAGTTTTTCAAAAAATCTACTGAAAACCACCAAACTTTTATCTGAGAAACTTTTTTCAGAAACGTTAAACAAAAAAGTAAGGGGGGTGTCAATATATAAAAAAAAAACCCTGTACATGAAGATTTTATTAATCTCAAACTATCATCGCCATTCCATTGATAAGTTTGATTATCCTTCTATCAACAATTTAAACCAATACCAACAATTTGCGCGCCTCACATGACAAAATCACCGCGCAAAAATGGGCGAGCTAGAGCGCCCTACCGTCCAAACTGACATGTACTGCAACGTTCGCGGATGTATTGCCAGAGAACTAGACTTGCATTGGTCTGTACGCACCTTAAAGGAATCTGCTTGTTTGTGCCCGTCAGTTTGGACGGTGACTTTGCCTAGTGAGGCGCGCAAACTGTTATTATTTGTTTTTTTTTGTTGATAGATTATGGATAATCAAACTCATCAATGGAATCGCTATGATAGTTTGGGAATGATAGATCTATATGAGCAAAAGCATCTATTATGGAAATTGTCGCATGAAAACGTTGAAACACGATGCGTAGAGTGAAATTTTGTCTGAAATATCGCTATTTTGTATATCATTACCTTGAAAATAAAAACACCTGTACATATTTTATACAGGGTCGCTGATATGTATGGCAACAGCGACCCTGTATAGTCTTTTCTCCAGTGGTCAAGAAACGGAGGGCTACTGCTAGTCTCTCATTGACTGGGAAACTTTGCCTATGGTTTGAGTTCTTTTTCATCACCTTAGGTCCAATTTAATTGAACAAAATCTCAAAATCTACAGAAGACATTCCACAGAAATTTTTGGTCTGTATCTAGTGATAAATCTTTCAGTAGATTAATATCGGGATCTTCTTTTAAAGACTGTTATCATCCATAATAATGTCGAGCTTTTTTTTTCTTCTTTGTTTTAAGTGCATCATATAATACAAGACACGCGGCAAATACATTTTGATAAATCTGCTCACTAATCTTCTATTTTTGATAAACGATGCACGCATTCGAAAACATTGACGAACATTGACAAACAGAAAATGTTGCAGTCGTATGGATGTCGTCCGCGCTGAGCAAAATGCTTGTTGCAAAACGTTCGCGCTGTTTGTTGCATTGGTCTGTACGCACCTTTATGTTTCTGTTTTGTTTGAAGGAACATTCATTAACTTGCAGTTGTTCTGCCAAACTATATCATGACATGAACAACACAAACATTGGGAAATTATTATATCTCTCACATTTCAGATAACGTTGATCGACTCACATCAGCATGCACATAATCGTGGAGCTTTTATAGCTATTGCCGATACAATCCATCTGGCATCCCTCTGTTTTTGGTATGCGGACATCTTAAAACGATATCACAACATAACACCTAAGCTATATGAGTTGTCATTTATCTATATTGAAAATAGAAAATGAAGAAACACCAAGTATTTCATTGTCACCTGAAATATGAAGAAATAAATCATTAGAAATAGGCACTTACAGGGTCAGAAAAAAATCTCCAAAACGTTATCATTATCTTTGGCAAATAGGCCAAATTTGTCAAGATATCGTAATCATTTGGTTTAATTCCACACTGACCATTGTATTGACAGGGTAAGATATCAATGATGACTTCATTTTCAGGCCAACTGCATAGGTCCGCTTCCAGTATCCGTCAACGCTTTCAAACATAGACTTATAATAAGTCAATGGTTTAAAACAATAAGTATTGTTCTTCATAATCGATGTTTCAACACGTTCAAGGTTTATTTGGACCTTAATAACACTTTCCGGACACAAAACGTATAAAGCATATCGAATGCATCTGAGTTTGATCAAGATTACAAAGAGGTATGGTAGATGCACACATTTTTCGGATAGACCTGACAAGCAAGGTCTTCAAAGAAATTTGATTGATGTAACACCCTCGACGGGTAATTGGCAGATACCTATTGTTTATTGAAAAGATGTTCTGTCACAAACAGTAGTTCAAGAATGTCGTCGAGGTTGCGGGCAGTAGCCCCTGGTATCCATTCTTCACGACAGTACTCCCATCGTGACACTGTCCTTTTTTTTGTAGTCAGTACACAGTTAAACTTTTCTACGCTGCGGCGTTTGTTACGCGGTTAGTGAAAACAGTGTAGCGTATTTATTATATAGTAAAGGATGCACATTACTGCACTAGTCAAACCAGGTCAAGAGAAGTTGTAACAAGTGTAGTGTAGCAAAGAATACGGTGCGGCAGTGGCGATCACACACCTGTTAGCTCTCCCAAACAATTTTCGGGGTTTCGATATTTTCACATGAGTATTAATTATTGATGATAGCTGAAACTACAAACAGTATTGGATTCATTGGAGTAAAAACGTTACGAAAATGTGTTTGCACGATTGTGGCTACAAATAGAAAACTAGTTGGCTAATGAAAATTACATAGGGATAAACGTTCGTTCCTCAAAACGCAATAAAGATAAAAAAAAAGATGGGCAAAATTTATGTACTTTTTGAAAATTTCATAATAATTGAACAAATGACACTCTAGCTATAAAATTTTGAACTTTGTAAAAGTCACCCATTTTTCATGGGTCATTTTTGTCAAGTTCAAATTTGTATTGCTAATAGTCTAGCGATAAAAATTTGAACCCTTGTTCAATTATGATGAAAATTTGAGGAAGTACATAATTTTTGCCCCTCTTTCGAATGGTGCTAGCCATTTTTATCAAAAATTGCACAAAGACCGCCACTGTAGATGTGGATGTTTTTTGACTTGTAGGTTTTCATTTAGTCTATAATTATTTAGAGTAATTTATACCCACACTCACTAACACATGAACACAAAAAAATACACACAACTTTCGTTCTACCCAGAACCCTGAGCAGATGATCTTGGGGCTTTCACGTTTTAGTTATTTATCCTGATTTACGGCTGCTAAATAATGAATAAAATAATTTTCCATTTTACACTAAGTGAATAGTTCGGGCGAATTTTAATAAACTGGCCAAGGCGCAGCCAAAAGATTTTTTTTTCTCCGCCACTAGAGATTTTTGCCTGAAGCTCAATCCCTCTCCACGACAAAGACTGAACTTCGCCTATGCGGTGACGCTTTCGTGTATTTTGTAAACAAAAGCCCTATTTTGATTCTACCGTTGTTTGATAACCTTTACTCAAACAACGGTTCTACGTTCTAGCCAGTTCCAAACAGTTCTAGAGCTCAATACACATGAGCACTTAAATATTACCATGGTAATATTGAAGTGCACATGTGTAGATGGTTCTAGAACTGTTCGGAATTGACTATAACTTGGAACCAAAACGAAGCTAAAGCTTCTCTTAACCTATACTAAAATAAAGATGAAAGAAAATTTGGATTAAAAAATCAGTGTTGATCTGATTGTGAAATGTTTTAGTGCTTTTTACGTGGAATAACATCACCAATTGTACTTACGCGTTTTTTGAATTTCCTTTACACTGGTAGTCATAAATCTGCAGTACACATACTAATCCGACACCGAACTAACAAGCACACCTATTAAATTCAAAAAAGTATAATGGCTTGTCCTGCTAACACTAAAGGCTTAATACGGTGCTGTTGTATCGCAATAATATTGATAATACAGTTTTCTTTAGATTTTATCGAAGGATTCAACTTGCGTAAGTCCAGTCTTTCTCTACCGGCATTGAGAATAGGTATATGCTTTGAGCAAGAGTGGTCAACACTTTCCTCTGCTTCGCCTTCTCTTCTTTGCGTAGTGTAGCAGAGAATGGTCTAGGAAGATTCTCTTTACTTTCCTTTAATTTTCATGAGTAATTTTACTTTCTGTCGAATACCACTTCTTACAAAGACATTTTGACTAGGTACTGAAGTTTTTCAAGTCTAACTGAACAAGTTGTATTTAATCGCACCTATGTTCTACAAACAATAAGTCTTGTGAACTTTGACAACACAACAAATATTCCGTGAGCAAAGGATCTTTTCGTCATTATTTTTAAGCAGGTAGGTAATGTGGTGTATCGGATACTCATTTATAGGTAATCTGATCATCTTATATAGAAGTATAAAGTTGCATACAGTTCCACTGCTGCACAGAACTCTTTAATTATTATCCGGAAGATATTACCCATTTTGAGCTGGAAAAAATGAAAAACAAACGCCGAATTTCACTGTCGTATGGCATAATATGTCACTCGTATACGCTTCGCATGGCGAGAGAATTACGCCGATACCAAGTTACTTCTATCTAAAGTGCCTCCTCATAGGTCAGCATGCCGAAAACATATGTAGTCCAAGGCATCAATTTTTATTTTTTATTTCGCAAAAAAATCCGCAAGGGGAAGTTGATTTCTTCAGGGCTGTTCAAGAGCAGTATGGAGAGTACTGAACCAAAAGATCACACTCGAAATCATCTAGGGTTTTGCCCTTATGGCCTTTTTCTTTTTTATTTTTTTTTTACAAAATGATCCTTATAAAAGTTGTAGATAATGATATTCTGATCAACTTTGCTCTCTAGGTTTTTTTCTACCTATTTTAGTTTAGACGATACGGTCGTTTTCGTGTTGAAAATTTTGAAAAAAAATGTTTTCAAAACAACTCATGCAATTTGTCTTCCTATGATTTTGTGTTTCAAAGTGAATTTTGCCAAAATGATTCTGTGTAGATCGGGCTTTCAGTTTTGATTTTCATTTCATAATATGGGATAAAATTCGAATCGGCAAAGACAAAGCCACTTTCCTGGACTTCCGTGAAAATGTCATCTTTGGTTTGCATTACCGTTGAATTGCCGAATCCGTAAAAAGCAAATAGTCTGAAAGGGATGTGAGGTATGCGAAGTCAATCTCATGTTTAACAATGCAAGCGTTATTGGTATGGAAAGTCCATATTCGGTAGTCCTTGACAGTGATGGTGCCGACCAACGACCTAATGTTGGTGCCGACGATGATAATATAGAAGAAACTTCCCAGACGACGCCGACGTCCCCGATAAATAGATATATTTTGTCCGCTGACGTTCCATCACGAAAAAAAGGACGTTTCCAATAATAACATAATGTTTATAAAAAAACAGTTCAAGAGAAAAACATACGTATTAATTTTGTTTTTCGATAGTCAATTTTCCGGACACGAAAATGACCGTACCGTCCAAACTAAAATAGGTAGAAAAAAAAATTATAAGGCAAAGTTGATCAGATTATCATTATCTACAACTTTTATAAGGGTCATTTTGTCGAAAAAAAAATAAAAAAGAAAAAGGCCCTAGAGGATTTCGAGTGTGATCTTTTGGTCCAGTGCTCTCAGTACTACTCCTGAACAGCCCTGGAAAAATCAGCTACCCTCCCAGATTTTTTTGCAGCCTGGAATAAAAATGGATAAATGCCTTGAACTAATGCCCTAATCACAATATTGGCTATAGTTTCACGCCACCGCCACACGCCTTTTCTGTGTGAAATTCGCCTTAGAACATTGTGTTTAAGATTAAGGATTTGTAGCTATATGTGAATGTTCAACAAACAAGCTTTATACTAGTTACAGTTGTTACAACGGAAGGTTTTGCGTGTTATAGACCCAGACCTTTTTTTTTTGTATTCTAATAGCTGTCCGAAAGAAAAATCTCCGGCCCATATCCTGGTGATCATTCCAGGGATCATCCTAATCATCCAGTAAGTCATGGATCAAATGGCTATGGGTAATAGGGGAATAAGAAAAACCACATATTATATTTTTATCCAATTATTGTTATAGACCCAAACCGTTTTTTTTTTGTATTCTAATAGTTGTCCGAGAGAAAAATCTCCGGCCCATATCTTGGTTTATATTTCCTGGTGATCATTCCAGGGATCATCCTAATCATCCAGTAAGTCATGGAACAAATGGCTATGGGAAATAGGGGAAACCATTTGCAATAAGAAAAACCACATATTATATTTTTATCCAATTATTGTTAATCGTTTTCGAGATACAGCGTCGAAATTTTCATTAAATTAAAAACATTTTTTTTATTTTTTCCATTTTTTTTTCCATTTTTAACCAAAGATCATTTCTGAACTAAACCTGATTATACGAAATAATGTTATGAAGAGCTAAAATATCTTCTAATATCAACCGGGAATAATAACTTAGGAAAAAAATCATGCAACACTCGATGTATGAATCAAAAGAATACAATTTTTGGAAACATTTTATTAGACGAAAAACTTTAATTGAACAATTTTGTCGTATCTGGCAAAAATTTGAGAAATCGTTTTTTTTAACGAAAATTTCAACACCTTTTATCTTAAAAACGATTAACAATAATTGGATAAACATATAATAATATGTGGTTTTCCCATTCACCCAGAGCCGTTTGATCCATGACTTACTGGTCACCATAGATCCTGTACAGGGTGTCCGTTTTAGGTGATACTACTATCATTGTGATTTCCGGAACCGCAACGAGATCGGTTAAATGGAAGAAAAGTTGCCGTTTTTGATGCTCATTGGAGATCCATTTACTGTATCACAAAATTACTTTTAGTTTGTGTAATATACAGGGTGAACTTTAGAAATGGCCCAACTTAATTTCGTTGAATACTCGGTTGAATATTTCAGAAACTATTAATTTCTGAGACAATCTACATTTTTGGAAGTTATATAAATTTTTCGATTCAACAATATGATGGCTTCAAATTGTGTATACGACGTTTCGCTTTTGAGTAACCATCATCAACTCCATTTTTTTAAATACCTACGGTCCCGAAGTTTTGTTATCATTTTTAAAACTTCTCATCACAACCTTAACAACGATTTACTGAAACTGACGACGTTTCGACCCTGTAAAATGACATCATCAGGAATCATCACCAGTACGGCTCTGATTTTATCATATTTCATAATTTAAAACGGTTTAAGTACGTTTTACTGCATATTATTCTTTTATGTTTTTCGAGTATAGTTTCCTACGATTCCATCCAAAAAATCCAAGATATTTGGAGAAAATTCCTTTGTACTTTTTGCAAATTGACAACAATCTTTTTATGGACTTCTCCCAACATTCCAAAAGAGATTTTGTTAGATATTCGTCGACCTTCTAATTTATCATCTAGATTCTGTGGTGAACTTCGATAAATAATACACACTTTCTTCTATTTTTAATAAAACCCCATATGAAAAAATCGATTGGTGTAATATCAGGTCATCAAGTTCATAGAGCCGTTGTTACCGATTCATTTTAATGGGATGAAAAATTGTTCAAAAAAATCACACATAGTGACAAAAATCCAGCTCAGAATTTAAAAGATTCAAGTTCATGTTGTTTGCTCTAATACAAGACGAAAAAAAATGTTGGTGCTTCGATTCATTTTCCTTTATGTTTCAAACATTACATTATAATTGGATAAAACATTTTCAAGTTTTGAAATATGATTAATTCAGAGCCGTACTCGTGATAGTTCCTGATGATGTCATTTTACATAGTCGAAACGTCGTCAATTGTATTTGTGTGGTACATCATTGAAAAGGGTATGCAGAAAGGTTTTAGAAACGATAAAATATCCAGGTCCGTATTAAAAAAAAATAAGTTGATGGTGATTCCTGTAATACGAAACGTCGTATACAATTTTAAAGACATGATATTGAAGAATGAAAAAAAATTAAGACTTTAAATTTAAACTTTTTGTTTCGAAAATGAATAGTTCCTCAAATATTTAATGAAATTGATTTAGGACATGTTCACTGTATCTCGCAAACTAAAAATAATTTTGCAACAAAGTGATCTTTAATGAGCATCAAAAACAGCAACTTTTCTCGCTTTTAACCAACCTCGTAGCAATTACTGTTTCAAAGATAGCAATAGTGGTATCACTTGAAACGGAAACCCTGTATAGTTTGCATTGTGTGCCAATGTTCATGATACTATGGAGACTGCTCCACATCAAGGAATAAGATACATTTCTCAATCCTCAGTCCCAAATGCTAAACCCAAGAAAAAATAATGAAGAAAAAATTTTTGAATTGCGTTTTATTTAGGAAACAATTTACTTACAATATTTTAATCTAATTAGTCATTTTTCCGCTTCAATTCATTAGGAAAACTAATTAAAAAATACGTAAAAGTAGCTATTTACAATTTAACGACATTAAAAAATTTGTCAAAGGTACGTACATTCTATGTGAAGCGTACTGAATACCAACCCTATTAACATTATATTATTTATCGTATAAAACACTTGAAAATGTCTGAAATACAAATCATCATCAAAAATACACTGATTAAAACAACTGATACCTACTTCATGGTTTTTGATACGATTAATCATAGATAGTTACTGATGTTGACAATCATAATGTGGCATTGGGTGATATAGAAAGAATGTTTATGGTATTGCTCTGTCACCATAAACATGTTTTTCTTTTTTATGCGCAAGCAAAAAAACTATCAATTATCAATACTCCTAAAAATAAGATTATATCGAAGTTCATGATCGCGTCAGTTACACTTTAGTGCTTGGGATTTATAACATTAGGTGTATTAACAATCATTCATCTTGTATATCCTACATTTCGCAAAATATATTCTCAAAAGATTCACTAATTATTTTGCTAGCATGTACACTTCACATTTTGTTTTGCGTGAATAAAATATATTTATTGCTATCACGTTCTTGAACTGAACCACCAAAATTATAGACTGGATGAAAATGACCATATAATGCAAAGGGAGAGCGAATTAGTCCAGGACTAATATTAAATTGCTTCATGAAGGACTTTGAAGCAAGTTTATTTGTAAGTCTCGTAATATCTTCCTGATGGACCAAGTATTTTCTACCAGAAGCCATAAATATAGCTGAGGCTACAACAAAAACCAATTCAATAATCGATATCAAACTTAATTCACGCAGTTATTCTAATTGGCTTGTACTATGTGGCTGGTTTTCAAGGTTCTCTTTTGTCCTTGATGAGGCCCACTCGACGAAATCGTCAATGAGTACTGGCCAGGCACCTTCTTCATCGTAGTTGCTCATGTCATCAGCGATTTGTTGAGCAAAGTCTAATAGTAGATTCCAGGTATCTTTTGGTATTGACCTTTTGTGATTCTCCTTAAAAAAATTAAGAGATTACACTAACACATGCAGTGATAATTATTATTGAACTTTTGACGGGTTAAAGGTACCACCAGTTTGGCGGATGAAGGATGAAAAACATAAATGTATTCAAGACTATACAGAGTTATAAAATGTCAAATCAGCTACATTGGTCAATGGGGGTATCAATAATAATCGTAATGATAACCACATTGTTGACCATTAGCTTCCTCACAGTAAGCAAGTCGATATCATTATGTTCTCGTAGAACCTCGATTAACGCTTGTGGCAGATTTTTCCATGTCGACTCTAATTCTATTTTTCAAATATTCTTCAATATTTACCGATATATCGAAGTAAACTTTGTATATCATGACACCATAAGTCAAAATCTAATGGTGCTAGATCTGGATCGAGTGGTAGGAAAATTCGGAATGTTCAGCTTGTGTTCGAGTTCTGGCGCCAAATCCTACCATCAATAGAATTTCTATTTGTTACTTCTTAGGCCCAATGCACATAGAAGTGGCGAAAGGTGGAGGCGCGATGCAGGCGCTCAAGAGACGAGGTGTGCCGCCGACGTGTGAACTTCACATAAGGAGGCGCAAAAATTTGACAGAATTGCTCCGTTGGTCGTCTAATATCCAAAATGTACGTGAGAGAAAATAGTGACGAGGATATAGATCTTGTGGTTTTATGAAACATACAAAGACTCATTCTTTATGGTTGAAAGAAAGCAAACATGGAATGTATGTCGTGATAAGAGAGCTAGACATGTTCCCAGGCAGTTTTCTGAATTACTACGGAATGTCCCTCCAGTGTTTTTATCGTTGACATGTTAGGCATGGTGAAAGATAGCCTAACAAAAAAGACTACGAATTGGTGGGAGCCTGTTAGTCCGGAAGAAACACTGTTGATAACACTGAGGTATTTCCAGAAAATCGTTCTAAATATAAAATAGAAACTAACGTAGGGTGAGGTAATGAGCAATAATACTGTCCTGTTCTTTAGTCCTGAGTTATGCAATGTTCTGGAACTTAGGCGAGGTTCTCAGGATATGAACACTATTATTGATTGTATTTGAAATGGAAATCCGATGTAAATCATTTTCTGAGCCAGTCAGTGAGGGTGAAGTGACTGATGTATCCAAAAATTGATTAGCAAGTTGTAATATTCCCATTTTGAATTTTCGTTTCAACAAAAAACGCTACGAAACAAGAAGCGCGACGTGGGGCACGTTCCTCAAAACCAATCAAGAAGTGCAGAAGCAGCGCGGCAAATGCGATCTAGCGACAGCCCGCGCCACGTCACATTAGTGGACCTTAATCAAAAGTTTACATAGAGGAAGTGTGAAAACGTCTCTCGTTCTTTCTTCACTTCTATGTGCCTTGGGCCTTAGTTTTAAACTAGCCGCTTCTTCAAACTTTTCGGTTGCACCTAACACACACAGTTTCCATGGAACAGTGACAAATCCAAACAAATCAAAAAACCAAAACAAAAAAATCAAACGAAACACACGTGAATGCATTGTTGAGAAACACAGTCTTGTTATTGATCAATCGTCAATTTCTCAATTAATGTTGAGGTTGAGGAAATGGTACATGAAACTTATTTGGAATTTGATGTAGAATTCGAAAATGAAATTAAAAATGGGGATCATTTGAAAAAATTAACTTGATGGTCGTTACTTATTTCTGGTCCACCATGTATGCATAAAATTACCGCAGTCTAAAATAAAAAACGACATATTCAAGCGTTTTCACACAAAATAAACCCCTGAATTTTAAATGAATTGGTTCCAACCTACGCGTCCTCCCTGTACTATAAAACTGGCTGTAAAATTTGAACAAACGAAAATGCACCTCTGTATGCCTAGTTATACATATTTGGAACATTTTTGGAATAAGCATAAAATTCTTCATCGAACTGTGATAACATGGGGGTGTCCTATTAAGAAAAACTTGATAATCGGTCAAAATGTTCTATATCCGATGAGTTTTTGTTTTTTTTTTCTAGTGTGTTTACTTTGATAATTTGAACATCGATCTGGGACGACGTCTGGTAGCAATTAGCAATAATGAGAAAGATATTCATTGATTTAAATATAACGGATCACCATACTGTACAGGGTGTCCCAGATTGGACACGTTCCTATGGGAACACCCCTTATTTGAAGGTATGGAAAAAGAATATCCAAGGTGTCCCGAGCTCCCACTGAAACCCACTGGCGCAGACAAAATTTTCCTATCTCTTATCGTCTGGCCGCTAGAGGGGGTTTCTGGAATTTCGTCGATTTCTTTTATGTCCTATCACTTTTTTATTAATTAAGATACTTTTATTAATTTTGGTAAGAACTTTCTTGATGCACGTTTTTCCATTGAATCCATTGTAATGGACAGTTTTAAACAGGTCGTTTAGATTTTCGTGCATCAGCCAGAACTTTTTTTTAATACAGGGTGGTGCAACCAAGATAGGATGGATGACTGTGGGAGAATGGTGAGAAATTTGGATTTTTTTTCTGTATATTATAGTTAGTTGAAAGGCTTTGTTTCAAAAATATAGCCATAGTACAGAGTGCCCCAAAAAGTTTGTGGCAAACTAACCTTGTATTATTTTAAATGGAACACCCTGTACATTCTAATCATTTTCCCTTATCTCGAACGATCATTTTGATAAAAGGTTTATTGGGTCTAAAACTTATAATAAAGGAATGAGAGGCGATCAAAGTTGAGAAAGGACTCATCGTTGGGCGATTTTTTGAGCGAAATAGAAAAAAGTATCGAAAAACCAACTGACCCATGAAACATTACTCATCCTAGAACACAATAATCACATACACTTTGAATACAATTATTTGTTATTATACAGGGTGGTCAAATTTTGCAAACACGACCTGGACACATTTTTTTTTCAAATGCAACACCTCGTGAAACACCCTGTATATTATATTTCCATCTTAAAGGTAACATCATTAGCTTTTCGAAACCACCATACATCATACCTTTCTGGTCAATAGTTTTTTCGGAAATCACCCGCGAATACAAAGTTTCCTCATTGTACCACAATTCATTACCCAGTTTATAAATCTATAGGTGGTCATGCATGAAGCCATCACAACATCAGGAATTAAACAAAAGATTGCACTAATTATTCTTTGAACATTTTTTTCACGATACATTAAAAAAATATATATGTACTGTACATGGAACTATTGATTAGAAAGGTATGATGTGGTGTTCCTGGAAAGCAAATGATGTTATTTTTGAGATGGAAATATAATATACAGGGTGTTCCATTAAAAAAAAAACGTGTCCATTTCGTGTTTGCAATACTTGACCACCATGTACAGTGTCCGCCATAAGGTTGGGTACATATGGGAATTTTTTTAATACCTATTTATATTTTTGAAAAACTTTCTTTGGGGATAGTTTGTGCATGTCCGATAACCAGAAAATCATTGTTGACACATGTCTTGAGTTCATCGGTTTAGCAAAAATTTTCAAAAAAGTTCATTTTGGTGCTAAAAAACTGCTGAATTTGACAAGGTATCGAAACATTTTATAAGAAAAAGATGTTGATTTTGAAGCAAATCAGATGAACAAAATTAAAACTCATAATTTACCATTTTCATTAACATGAAAATTTAAATTTGATGATTTTATTCTAAAATTAGCTTCACTCAACTAAACTACATAGGTTTGATGTTGAGTCAGTCGAATTGATCATGAAATGTAACAGACAAGGGATATTATCTCAAAAATACCATCTGGCGGTGTCCCTAAATGTACAGGGTTTCTCTTTATACAGGGTCGCTGATATGTATGGCAACAGTCGATTATTGGCTAAAGTATAAGAGCTACCAGAAAAAGTTGAACACAAAAGTTATAGGGTTTTTAGATCCATTAACTGGTGATAATTTGAAGTAAACAGGGTCGGTCATAAAGCCGTGGCACATCAAAGTTGCATTTTTTTAAATGGAAGCCCCTGTATTTTAATTGATATTTCAATTCTTTCTTCAATTTGGAACAAAAATTGTCATACAACTAATGTTCCTAGATTCAACCGTTATCGAGATATCGCGTCTTAAAAATAGCATTTTTGCACCTTTGACATGCTATAAAACTCAAACTATACAAGTTAGAGAAAAATGGTCTGCACTTTTCTATCTTAACTTTTCAAGAGCTATTTTGTCATTTGAATAGAAGGTACCGTCAACTGTCAACTTTTTTTGACACATTTTGACATTTTTACACAAGAATGAATTTAATCTCCTTGAATAGCTCTTGGAAAGTTAAGATAGGAAAGTGCAAACCATTCTTCTCTAACTTGAATAGTTTGAGTTTTATAGCATGTCAAAGGTGCAAAAATGCCATTTTTAAGACGCGATATCCCGATCGATCGTATCTACTGTGGAAAAAATGGACATGGTTACAGCTAGGGACACGACCAGACCGTATAATAACAAATAATTTTATTCAAAGTGAATATGATCATTGTGTTCAAGAAGTAATGTTTTATCGGTCAGTTTTTTCTTCGATACTCTTTTCTATTTCGCTTAAAAAATGGTGCCAAATATGTGTCCTTTTTGAAATTTGATCGCCTGCCATCCCTTTTTATAAGTTTAAGACCAAACAGACCTTATAACAGAATGATCGTACGAGACAGGAGAGATGATTCAAATTCTTCCACGAACTTTTTTGAAAATTATTTTTACAAAATGAAGTCATATTCCTGAGGTCAAAATAAGCCGATTTGAAGCAACTTGCCTTTGTCCAAAACTGCTCCGTTTTCGAGATACAGGGTGGTAAAGTTGTGAGTCGAAAACGGAGCAATTTTGAAGAAAGGTGAGTTGCTTTAAATCGGCTTATTTTGACTTCAGGAATATGTGATGATTTTGTAACTCACTTTTTGGGTCGCTCGTGTAAAGAAGCAACATATTAGGAATTTTTCGATGTGGCATGGAACTCTTTGAATGGGAGTATCTCGAAAACGGCTTACTAAAGCGAACTTTGAGAAGAGTACCTCATTTACTTGAAATCGTCTGGAGAATCTTTTTATTTAATGAAAGGTTGAAAAAAAAATAAATGAGGATAATTATGGAGATTTTAAAACACAAAATGTAAAGTGTAGGGCGCCCTCTAGCGGCCACAGTAAAACGAACTACATAATCGATTTTCACACATAACAAAACCCTTGCATACCAATTTTCAAAGCGATATGTCAAGAACTGTCCAAAATAATGACAAAATTCAATGGGTATTTTTAAACTTGATCACCCCGTATCTCGGAAATGGTGACATTTCGGTCTGAGGTGAGTTGCGTTGAATCGGCTTATTTTAATCTCAGCAACATGTGGTAGGATTTTGTACAGACCTTTTAGAGACACCCTGTATAATAAACAGTTGGCCCACTCTATATGGGATCCTTTGAAAACCGTGTTTCCAAAGCGATTTGCCGAAAATCCTAGAATCATAAACAAAATCCGGCCGAAAACCGGCCCAGAACAAGTTTTTCGATGGAGACATGTTGGATTTCCAAGCGGTGTAGACTACGATTCAACTAAGAACTGTACACCGACCACGTATTCGTCTTTCTCACGCTATATGAGGCCCTCACGCAGCCTGAGAGAGAGGAAGACATCGGGGGTATACAGTTCTTAGATGAATCCTACTCTACGAAACTCCAACGACGAATCTCAGCCGGAATTTCCGATCGGCGACCCTTGTATGATGTTGTGACCAGAGCGGGAGTGGGAATGCGGCGAGCCGGAGCCACTTTTGCCAACGAGTGAAACTTCGTGTCTTTAGTTGATATTCGATGCTATGGCTATATTTTATGAACATAGCATTTTTGACTAACTATAATAATATACAGAAAAATATCCAAATTCCTCACCATTTTCTCACAATCCTTCACCCCTTCTTGGTTGCACCACCCTGTATATTATGAGATTTTTGAAAAGCACGTAACATTTGCTAAATTTTGAAGTATCACTTGTCATGTTTATATATCTTAAAAACCATAAGCAATATCAAGATTTGAAAATTGAAATATTGTGCCTATCGCGGCCTACAGAAATCAAGATTGCCATGACTACTGATGATGTTTTTTTTTTAGTCTGAATTGTTGAGAAATGGTTGAGAATCGACAATTTGGACATTTGTTGACGTAATTTCATTTGGTTTCTGTTTATTTATTATCGGTGATTGAATAATTACCTATTAATTTGATATAATAAATTTGGGTAACCTTATCATAAAACTTTAGATCTGATGTTTCCATGATAAAATGTGACCATCCTATGTCATTTTATTAGTCATGGCAATCTTGATTTCTGTATGCACAATATTTTAACTTCTGAATCGTGATGTTGCTAATGGTTTTAAAGATAAACATGACAAGTGATACATCAAAATTTAGCAGATTTTACGTGTTTTCAAAAATCTCATGATATACATGGTGTTTCCCAATGATTCTGACAAAATGAAGGAGGGGAATCCTCACATAATTCTAAGATGAAAATGTAGATTTTTTTGTGAGTCGTTTAGTTTTCGAAATACAGGGTGTTAAAAATCTATTTCAAAATTGATTTTCTATTGAAATAAACGTCCAAGAGGAGACAAAACAAAGTAAACACATTTAGTTGCCATGAAACGAAGAAAATTGCTTCAACAATAGTCAAAATAAAAATAGAAAACTAATGTTGAAATAGATTTTCAACACGAGAATCAAGTTGAATTACTGTTGCATTACGTTGAATTACTGTCGCATCACATTGCATTACACGGAATTACGCTTTATGAACATTGACATTCCCCCTTATGCTGTATCATTTACGTTAAGATAACGTGTGAGATACAGCATAAGTAGTACAGTCATTTGGTGCGAAAACAAGGGGTTACCTGGAAAGTTTTTCGGGAGTTTTGAAGTTTGGTGATTTTATAGATTTTGATGTGCTCTTTCCGAATTTCAACTTTGCCCCCTCGTATCTTTGCCGCTTGCACCGCTATATTCGAAGAATGGTACCTAGAAACAGTTTTTTGACAATATCTCTTTTCCGACTCATTTCACGATAAAAATATGTATCTACAAATGCTCCGTTTTCAAGATCAGGCTGTTAAAGGGGAAGGTCTGATGACGGTTTTTTGTAGATACTTCCGAAACCTGTTAAGATAACTGAATAAAATTTGGTACAGTTACTAAACTTTTTACACTCTATATCTAATGAACGAGCACTTGGTATTGTATGATTGTATGTATCCTAAAAATTTCATCATAATTATTAATTATTGGACAAAGGATAGTCCACCTATCAAATTTTGAACTTGTAACGAAGTAACTATAATTTTCCGGTAACTTTCTTATTAATCAATCGATCGAGCCTATCTTTTTCTATTTTCATATAACAAATTCCCGGGAATTTTATTCTGCTGTATGAAACCTCGCGCCAACCTGAATTAACATTTTATGAATTAATCATCGGTACAAAAGTAAAGAATTCACAAAGTAGAAGAACCCTGGCCAGTACCAAACGTATGCAAAACGCGCGCAGTTCCCCAGCTCTCGTAGTGTGCTTCAAGTGGGGACTGGCTCAGGAGTGTATTTAAGGCGACGCACCAGTAGTTTCGAGGAATTAATCCACCGACCAGCAGCCAGCAACCAGCTCCGGACAAGGTAAGGTACTTTCACCACCTTCAGCTCCCCGTAACGCTGAAAACCTCAAAGGAGGGTAGGTATATGGTAAGGATACAGGTTGTGTGTGAAAGGGTCCGAATGGTGCATGAATGAGGGTGTGTATGATTAGGGAAGCTTAGGGGTGCAGCGAGCTGGCTTATGTTACAGGGTTGCATTCCTTCGTTCCGCTCATACACACAGGGCCTGAGAACGTATTGCCTGATTAGGGAAGCTTAGGGGTGCAGCGAGCTGGCTTATGTTACAGGGTTGCATTCCTTTGTTCCGCTCAGACATACGTTTAGGCTGAAAGCGTCCTGCCCATAGACGTATAATACGTCTATGGTCCTGCCTGATTAGGGAAGCTTAAGGGTGCAGCGAGCTGGCTTATGTTACAGGGTTGCACTCTTTTGTTCCGCTCAGACATGCATGTTAGGGTGGAGACAAGGGCAGATCGAGCTGGCATGTTACAGGGGTAGGCTCATGTCTCCACAAAAGGGTATGAAACTGAAGTACAACCTGTGCCGTCACCATTACCCGGTACGCGTAAATAAAATCCAGAAAACCTGGAATCTTAGAGCTGAAGGGGGTTGGGTACTACCCCTACGGACTACGTCGCAAAACATCCCTGGAAACTTTGTACCCTCATTGTCTTGCCTGCGTTCCTGTTGAAGAAGTCCTGATCATGCCCCGGCAGTAAAATCCTGTTAAAGCCCCGGACGGCTGTATTTTTCCTGCGCGTCGTGATAATAATAAAGGGGACGCGTAATCCTGAACCGCGTTACACACTCTATCTCTCTCTCTTTACTTTTTATACGAAATGTTGTTGATTTGCTTAAGGCGTTCGGAATTTATTATTTTTGACACATTCCAGTAAGATAAGGTTTTAAGTAAATACCTTGGGTTTATGTGTGTTGAAGTTATGTTTATTTTCGGATAATAGACGGGAATGCTATTTTGGTGAATTGTTGGTTTTATTTATGTTTACTCTACGACCCCCTGGGCATTACACCCTCCACTGTTTAAAGGCTACTCGAAAGGCATGTGGGCCCTTTACCACGTTAATCCAAAGGGTGGCGCTCGAGTTTACGGCAATTGGAAAAGTCTCAAGAAGATCGACCAAGGAAAATTCGAAGTAGCGCTACAAACTTGGCAAAAGTCACCAATTTTTTATGATTTCTTGAGCAATTTTTGTTAGATCAAAAATTTCATAGCTTGACTATCTTTTGTTCAATCATTATGATCCAGGAAGTGCACGGTTTTTGTCCCTCTTCCGAATGGTGCTATCCTATCGATTTCTATCATACGTTATGAAAAAAAGTTTTGAGATTTTAGTCGGGACAAAGTGGAATAATTTTTTGGAAAAAATGTAAACTGACGATTGGATTTGGAGAGAGTGAAAGCATCATTACTTTTCTGATAACATGCAAAGTTACACGGTTGCTCTACATGAGCGATAGTGAATATTGAACCTGCCAAAAAATAGGTTAGGTCAACTTGCTTTGTTTCACAAAGGACTCCAATGGCCATAGTTTAACTCACTGTTGGGACCATTAACCTAAATGTGAATTTCATGCGTTAAGGTATACGTGTTGGCTCAACTTCAACTATTTTTTACACAAAATGATTTGTATACGTTATCAAGCTTCATTCACAACCAAGCAATTAGAAAAATTACAATTATTATACTTGAAATTAAAATTCGGCGTATAAGCCAAAAATTTCATCATTTGGAACGTCCGAATTTAGTACCCAACGCTACAGCAAATAAAACCAAAAGTTTTCTTCAGAATTGAACTTTTCTTTTCGGCAACATCATATGTTGCGTAATGACGATTTATAAGCAAAATAAGTACCGTTCACTTTATTTGATAGACCATTTTTTGTTATCAGTTTTCACTTGACATCAAGCGCGCACGTGCAGACGATTCACAATTAGAATTAGTGGCAAAACTTTGGCCCTTGCAAAGTATTGATTGTAATTGTAAGTATAATAATGAAAATGTTATTGTTATTAGTGACATGCCAAACTCCTACCACTAATAATTCTAAGGACTAATTGTAATTGTACTTTTGTAGTTGTGAATGTAGCTCAAGACCGTGAATAAAGGAACCTATTGAGGGGTTACCCACAGCGTATTTCAATCCATTAGACAAGACAAAAACTTGATAAGTCGTTCCCACACAGAGCAGTTTTTTCCATTGCTCGCTGCCTCAGTCCTATTCAATTCAGTTTACTTGATACGTTTGATGCCAGACATTTATTTGTAAGTAGGTACGCACTATCACTGGTTATTCTTATCTATGTTCTGGTGGTTTTCTGTAAAGAGGCAGTTTGGAACCGGCAGCACTTATACAAGTAGTACAAGTTTTTGAAGTTTTAATTATACTTCCAAGTATATATCCACATATATACAATATACAAAGACTTTAACTCGCTTTTATTCAAATTTAAACTGGAGGGAATATTCTTTGGAAGGGTCACTGCGTCATAAGAATGTTAAGTAGTCTTTATAGTGTTTAAGAATCCCTCAATAAATTGTCTGTCGTCTTGATTATAACTGCTTGTCTCTGCGTTTTTCAAATATTGGGATACAGAAATTAATTTGAGATTATTTTTCACTTGGGCTGCATACGGAATTATCTGCTTGCTTCTTAGCACACAGAAAAGATTTTCTAAGCAATCTTGGGAAAAGCGACTAGTCAATATAGATTTGTATTTTTTTGTTCTAGTCGAGGTTCTAGTAAATATTTTTGTGATTCCAACATTGAAGTGGTGGAAATTAGCACTCCTGTTTGTGAGAGTTTCCAAGTTTTCTTTTGTCCAGCATGTATTTTTTCAATAAGTTCTGTCAGAAAATTTACCGATTAATTAGGTGTGTTTGTTATGCTCCACTAGTGCAAACTTTTCTACACTACAACACTCACTGTCGCTTTGTTTGTGAAATGTTTGTCTGTTTTTCAGGATAGAATATCTTTACTAGTTTAGTGAAGATATTCTATCCTAGAAAACAGACAAACATTCCACAAACAAAGCCATACTAAGTGTTGTAGTGTAGAAAAGGGGGCACTAGTGGAGCATAACAAACACACCTATTATAAACGTCCACATTAATCAAAGATCATTTCAGAACATAACCTAAAAGTCAGGTGATTGTACCGTCAACAAACATTTTTCGAAATGCCAAGTGTGCAATATGGATTTTTTGTTGAGACTCTTTGAATTGAGATTTGTAGTCACTGTGGAAGTTGCAAAGTTGCAGACCATATTATCAGAGCTAAAGAAAGTTATATTCACATTATTAGCCCTTTTTTTTATATCTTAATAACAATTTAACTGATTTTTTTGTAATATATGTATTGTTTATTGCCGGTACAAGTCGTCAATTTTTTTTTCTTTTATCTATGGTCGTCAATTTTGACGTTATGTTGATAGGTTTCTGAAATGGCCTATCGGATTTGACAGATCAAAATTGTGGGTTATTACAGTGTCTGTATACAAGACAGTGGCGACGAGTGAACATTGAACTCGATACTACGTAACTGGAAGGGCCCCTGTCGTGTCGACAACTGAGGCAATTTTAGTCGTATTTTTTTGGCGCATAGGTATATTTTGATTGGACTCAAAAGGGGATGCTATCTTTGTCACACTCATTGCCCTTATGCGAAGTCGGAGGTTTTCAAATAGTTTGAAGATAAATTGAAAAAGCGGTTGATTTGCTTGGAAAAAATTACTACAATTCTGTGCATGGTAATGGTAATGGTAAGGGTGGGGGGACAAAAGCCCGGCGAGTAGGCCTAGTGGCCCTTTTCGCCAACCCCGTGCTTCCAACCCTCTTCACTCCAGTCGTCCTGTCATTGTTGTGAAGCGGAGCAGGTCATCCCAGCTCAGGTCCCCCAACTCCACCCGAGGAATGGTTGCCGCTCCTAGGACCCTCCTCCTCAGGCGGCCCCACCTATCACAGACTCCCAGTAGATGGTAGGAGGTTTCCTCCGCCCTTCTACAGTAGGGACATAGGGGTGATTCGCCTATTCCTAGTAAATGCAAGTGTCGGTTGAGCTTGCAGTGCCCTGTCAAAATGCCTACGATGATGCTCAGTGCCTTCCTACTCTTGTTCAGCAATTGGGCCGTCCTTGGTTTGTTGGGATGTGTGATTATCTCTCTGGCTTGCCTACAAGTCGTGTTATTCCTCCAGTTTTTGACTGTGTTCTCCCAGGCCCACTCATTCAGGGCCTCGGTGATCAGTCGTTTACTCAGGCCCAGGTGTGGTTCTGGACCGGGCTGGGGTGATGAAGAGCCTAGTCTGGCTAGCTCGTCCGCGCGTTCGTTTCCGAAAATGCCCATATGTCCCGGTACCCAAACCAGCTTGACCTTCTTGCTCTCGCCTAGGGCGTGCAGAGCATCACTGCATTCTTGAACCAGCGGGCAGCTGATCCTTGGCTTGCATAATGCTCTCAGTGCCGCTTGGCTGTCAGAATGGATAATTATGTTATCTTCTGTTCCCCTTTGAACCTCCTCCCTAGTTGCTACCTCCAGGATAGCAAAAACCTCTGCTTGGAAGACCGTGGTGAGCTTTCCGAGAGGGAAAGCCTCACCGGCATTCCTGTCTTGTCTGTATACTCCGGCTCCTGTAGCCTTAGAGTTGGCCTTTGAGCCGTCGGTGAACCAGATCTGCGTGCTACCTGGTGTTTCTGCCAGCGTGGTCCGCCACTCGTCCCTGGAAGGAAGGTGTACCTCAAAACTTCTGTGAAGTCTGAGTCTTCCATCCGTGGCTGTCAGTCCCGCCGCCAGTAGCGGTATTTCACGCCTCACAATAGAAGCTAATCTAATGTGGCCAACCTCTGTGCCTCTATCCTTCCATACTTCCTGAGCTGACATCCTTATGTATGCTGCCATCGCTTCCCTCTTTATCCAGATTGCCAGTTCTGGCAGCGCAAGGAGAATGTTCAGTGCAGCTCCTGGTGTAGTCCTCATTGCACCGGTTATGCTCAGACAGGCCATCCTTTGAAGTCTGGTTAGTCTGATTTCGTTAGTGGCTTTCTCGGTGGCCGGCCACCAGACCACGGCTCCGTATGAGATCCTCGGTCTGATGACGGCTCGATAAAGCCAGTGAACGACGTGTGGTTTTAGGCCCCACCGCCTACCTACCGCTCGGCGCAGCATCCACATTGTGGCTATGCCCTTTTTAACTGTCTTTTCAATATGGGGTTTCCACGTTAGCTTACTGTCTAAGACCACCCCGAGGTACTTGACCTCCTGTTTCAGTGCTAGCGGCATCTTGTACAGAGTGGGTGGTTTGAACTTATTGAGATTCCTCCTGTTTGTAAAAAGGATCAGCTCCGTTTTTGTGGGATTCACTGAGAGCCCCATCTCTTTACACCATACCTCCAGAATTTTACACGCTGACCTCATACGCTCGCAGACAATTTCTAGATGTTTACCTCTCACAATTCTGTGCATACTTAGTAGTCTTAATTATCATGATACGATGGATCTATATATTTCAAATAACTATCTGGAAAAATGCAAAATAAGAAACAAATTAGTAAATAATGAAGTATACTTAGATGATCCGTAATTCGATTAAATAGTTGAGAAAATACAGGGTAGGTAGTAGGTGCAGGGTGATTTATATGTTCAACCTGTGTATTGAGTAAAGTAAAGGTATTAAGGTATAAACTTGGAAAACTATAATAGCTTAAAATAAAAATGAAAATACTTTTATTTTTGAGGTCACATTAAAACTAATAAATATGTTGTTTTTTGATAGGGGGCTTGAGGAATATCCGAATAGAACTTTTGCATTTCTTGGAGTGTTTACCATCGTCAATTCCTGAAGGGCCCTACTCAAACGCCTGCAGCAGGGGCAATCTAGGAGGCAGGGCGATTGGGGCAATTTCCTAGATCGCCTTCTAAGCAGGGCGGTAAGCGCCCCTTCATACCTTCCTAGCATTATTTCAAGCAAGATATGAGAAAACAAACTTTGGAAATGATGTTAGTAGTACCAACGAACTCGAACAGGATGTGAAATTGTCACATTTTCAAAACAAAACGTACTTTACAAGGAAGTTTCTCCTGCGGCAGGCCTAGATTGCCCCTGCTGGAGGAGTGTGAGTAGGGCCCTTTTAACTAGGACAATTTCGTGAAGGTATACTTAAGGTGCATGCCCTTGTCCTTAATAATTGGAGTTATATCACTTAGCCAAAAAATGAAATCTGCTTTTCTGGAGTGTATTTATTACCACACCCAAATGCACTGCAGAAATTAACCATTTTGTTTGGCACCCAAACTATAGAAAGCTACATATTGATTGAACATAATATTAGCTGCAACACTCAGTGTGGCTTTCTTCGTGAAATGTTTGTCTGGTTTTTAGGATAGAATATCTTTACTAAACGTACTAAGATTCTATCCTAAAAAACAGACAAACATTTCACAAACAAAGGCACACTGAGTGTTGCAGTGTGAAAAAGTGTGCACTAGTG
The DNA here is from genome assembly GCA_958502075.1 of Orchestes rusci. Classification (NCBI taxonomy): domain Eukaryota; kingdom Metazoa; phylum Arthropoda; class Insecta; order Coleoptera; family Curculionidae; genus Orchestes; species Orchestes rusci. Next base: position 53,064,647 of record OY293304.1, read on the forward strand.
GTGCATAACAAACACAGCTAATATATTATGTCAACAGATATGACAAAGATAGATACCCCTTTCTGTCTCTATCTCTTTCTAGTCGAAAATTTGTCTTCAGTCAACTCGATGTAAACAGCACGGATGGGTCCCTTCAAGGTACGGTAGTATCGAGTTCAATGCGAGTGAATAACCATGAAGCTGCAATATGGCGGATGGGAGGAGCTTATTTCTCAATAATTTTTCCGAACATGTTATGTTGCATTGCTGTGGTTACAACAAACAACGATACAACCTAAACAACTGGATTGGCGGCGTATGTTGCAAAAGTGAGGCCGAGAAAGATAGATAGATTGTAGGATCGCTATTTCAGTCTGACACATTAGACTTAATATGGATTAAATATGAAATGATTGGTTCCAGATCATTTTTAATAATAATTAGGCAACTACTTATGGCAAAAGTAAATTTGTATGTACCTCAGATTATTGCAAAGTCCAATTTAGTCAGTTCTCTATTTTATTGCTGATGTTGAGAAAAAAGCATACATAAATATGAGAAGCATTTTTACTACCTACCCAATAATGAGGAAAAAATCTTGATAGTTAGGGAGGTGAAATGCGATTTTCCAAGATTTCTGATGCCTAACTGAATATAAATATTTTTAAAATTGTCAAAAAAAAAAGAAATTGAAATACATATAAAAGTGATGGAAAAGTGGTTAGACATAGTTTTCTCCAGAAAACGGGACAGATCGAGAGACAGACATAAATAATAAAAAAAACAGTGTGAAAAAATAAAACATATCATGTACGTATATTAATCTAAAATAACAGTGTACAAAAAAAAACTCGAAAAAAAATAATATATAATAATCAATACAATAATAATATAATAATATGTAGATAGATATATACATACATAATTTCTGATTCCTAAAATACTTAATATAATATAATTTATCATTAAAGTTGACCAGCGATAGATTTACTTGCATATTTTTTTGTCATTGATTTCTTTTTTTTTAACTTATTTTAAGTCTAAAAATAACAAATCTCGTGACTACATTATTTTTTAAATGGTGGCAACTAGGTAAATCAGTTCCCAAACTATACATTTTATTTATATAGAAGTCTTTCAAGTCAATATTTTGAAGGGACATTTGAAACACAATTTCGAAAAATGCTTTCCATGTCAACGAAGAAATAAAACTAAATTTCATTACAGAAAAATAAGCTGTCTCCTTTAAATCATTTGAGTAAACTAAGTTTACAGAATCTTCCGTGAAGTGGCGGTTTGGAACCGGCAGCACTTATACAAGTCGTACAAGTTTTTGAAGTTTTAATTATACTTCCAAGTATATCCACATATATTTTACAAAGAGTTTAACTCGCTATTATTCAAATTTAAACTGGAAGGAATATTCTTGGGAAGGTCCACTGCGTCATAAGTATGTTTAATAGTCTTTATAGTGTTTAAGAATCCCTCAATAAATTGTCTGTCGTCTTGATTGTTACCACGTTTATTTCGACGGCTCGATCCGGATCGAAACTCAAGTGACTTCGTAAATCCCACATGAATACCCTCTACTCCTCAATATAAACGGTTGAGATCAGGCGCCAAGGCGGCTTGAAAAAATAAATCCAATCCCAATAGTTTTTGGGATTGACTTGAGTCAAGTAAATCCCATTCCACGAAATAAACGCTTACTCCATTTTCTATCCGGATCCAACTTTTGAGCCTAGCTTCACTCTCTTTTGAAAATGTCAAAATTAGTTTGAAAATGGAAAATTTGAGGTAAGACACAAAACATGATTTGTATGCTTATCACTCAAAACAAATGGTACATAAAAATGTGAGGTTACAATCCGGTGTTTCGATCGTGTCAAATACTGTCAAGCTCAATCTCAATCCTCGAAATAAACAGTTGAGATTGAGGATTCAATTTTTAAGCCACTTGAGTCTCGATCCGGATCGAGCTGTCGAAATAAACGTACTATGTAACTGCTTGTCTCTGCGTTTTTCAAATATTGGGATACAGAATATAATTTGAGACTATTCTTCACTTGGGCTGCTTTCGGAATAATCTGCTTGCTTCTTGACACACAGAAAAGATTTTCTAAGCAATCTTGGAAAAAGCGATTAGTCAATCTGAATTTGTATTTTTTTTTGTTCAAGTAAATATTTTTGTAATTCCAACAGTGGTGGAAATTAGTCAAGGTTTCTATATAAGAGGTTGCCTCACTTCGCCTGAGGTAAAGACGGAAGGGGGGAAATATGACGTCATTTGTGGCTAGCGGTCTGAAACAGTCCGCATTCTGGCATTCCTGTCATGCAATTGAATCGGACTGCATCGCGTCGTGTCATGTGTCATTCGATCAATGATTGATGAAACGTTGAATTTCTTGCTAATTTTAGCATTTAAATCCAAATAAAATATTAATAGAGGTGTAAAATTAACTTTTGGGACATTATTATTGCATATTATTGGTCAAGGAAGCGAAAATACTGCCGCAAATGTGAGTATTTTCTATAATATGTATATTCAAATAAATCAATGCTCAGATTTCAACAACTTTTTATCTATTAGTTCACATTAGACCTACCTTATTCCACTAAGAAACTATTGAACTATAATAAAAGCTTAATTTACGTAAAATACACATAAAGTAGTAAAAAGTAGACAGTTGAACACATGTAAACAAACTCTATAATGATCATTTCTAGACACACCTACCTTTAAAACACTATATTTAATAGACAAATCCAAGGATAAGACTTTCATAAACAGTTTTTAAAACGTAAATATATTCACAAAAGAAAAACCATCGACAGCAAAAAATCTCTCGTCCACCACGAAATAAATAGTGAGGTTATGACATTGAAAAATGACTCTTGATTTTACAAGGACGTGATTTTATGATGGAATGGTTCGAGGAATGGCCGCAGTGGCGCTTCAGTAGACACAAATGACGTCATGACCGTAAAAGTGAGGCAATCTCTTATATAGAAACCTTGGAAATTAGTGGGTTATAACCTAGGAAACGTGATTTCTTCATGACAAAATAATAAGTATGTTCGAAAAAATGTCAAATTATACGTGCTGCAAAATGGCCGATAAAACACAACTGACTAATTAAAAATGATGCACTCACTCGTCGCCACTGTCTTGTATATAGACACTGTATGGGTTATAACCCAGGAAACCTTATTTCTTCATGACAAAATAATAAGTATGTTCGAAAAAAATTTCAAATTATACGTGCCGCAAAATGGCCGACATAAGACAACTGACGAATTAAAAATGATGCACTCACTCGTCGCCACTGTCTTCTATATAGACACTGTAGTTTGTGCTTGACACATGTTATGAGCTCATCGGTTTAGCGAGAATATAAAAAAATAATTTTGGTGTCAAAAAATTAGTTTATTCTCGGGTTAATTTGACAAGAGACTTTTTGTGTCATTTTCATTTTTTTTCTCAGATTATTCAACTAAAAACGCAACTTTTTGATCTCTTACATTTTTATCGTATTTTTGAGATAAACCACTTTATTGCATGTCTCTGGACTACACAAAAATAACAATATGATGCAAAGTAGGCTTTTTGCTTCGATCCATGGCAACCACATTATTTGTTTTCTTCATGACATTTGCCTACTGTATGAAAGTTTCCAATAATGTATTTAAGTAACTATTGTTTTTCAATTTATTTATTTAAAAAAATGAATCACCCTGTATTTTGGAAACAAAGCGAAATTCGAAAAAAAGTTATACCACATGTTCGTCTTAAAATTAAGCGAAGAATCACCCCTTGCATTTTGTCACAGAGGTTAGGAAACACCCTGTATGAGGAAAAGCTGTTTAGACTCCACCAAGGACTCAACATGCCGATTTTGTAGCAAATCAGATAAAAAGAATAGAACTCATATTGTTACCCTTTCCATCAAAATCCAATTCTAAAATGATTTTATTCTAAAATTAACTTTATTCAACTAAGGTCCGGTACTTTTACATTCAAGTAGTCGATTTTGTTCCCTCAGAATAACCTCCAAATAGGTCCCGCCATGGTAACGCTCCATTTATTATCTGACGGACAGTTATTTGACAGAATTATTTAATTTATTTGAATGTGAAAACTACATAATATACCCTTTATGAGTGGGATATACAGGGAGGGGTTTGAGAAAAATGGGCCCCAAATTTTTTGGTTGTTGATTTTTAGTAGTTTCGCCTGCAAATTTTGAAAATCTGGAGTTTTCTACACAAATGAGGTACTCGTCTTGTAACTCGCTGAGACGCACCATTTTCGAGAAAAACGCATTTGAAAATCTTTTTACACACTGATATTAGTGAAACATTTCGTGTGCATCTGGCTAGGCTATCACAGGTAAACCCATGCTTTCGCAGAGTTTCGGTACATGCAATTTTCTTTGTAATATGATTTTCAAATGGTTTTTGCTCGAAAGTGGTGCGTCCCAGCGAGGTAGGAGAAGAGTACCTGATCTATGTAAAAAACTCTAGATTTTGAAATTGTGCAGGCAAAACTACTAAAAATCAACAACCAAAAAATGTGGGAGACATTGTTCTCAACCCCGTCCCTGTATTTCCTAGCAATGAAGGTAATACAATACCAAGTTTCCGTTCATTAGGTAGAGCGTAAAAAGGTTGGTAACCGTACAACATTTTATCTAATCATCTTTACAGGTTTCGAAAATATATTCCTTTAACCTTTAACACCCTGTATCTTGAAAAGTCTGTGGATAGTGGATACTAGTTAATATGATTTACAAGATTTTTTGGGTATTTCGCCACACCCAATCAAATATCAAACTAGTGTTTATACACCCGATCTTCTATATCACCTGAAAAAAGTCTATTAGTAAATGATAAAACCTATCAATATCAAACGTTTCGGGAACGAATCTGCTCCCGTCGTCAGTGAAAACCTAAAAATGGAACAATTAACTCAAATTCTAAAAATATAGTTCGTTTTTGAATAAGAATTTGAGTTAATTGTTCCATTTTTAGGTTTTTACTGACGACGGGAGCAGATTCGTTCCCGAAACGTTTGATATTGATAGGTTTTATCATTTACTAATAGACTTTTTTCAGGTAATATAGAAGATCGGGTGTATAAACACTAGTTTGATTGATATTTGATAGGGTGTGGCGAAATACCCAAAAAATATTGTAAATTATGGATGCGCCACAAAACTACAGAGCATATCTAGTTAATATGATGTTTTATTTCTATTTTGGGGTGTATAATACGTGATTGAAACATTGACGTCTAATTTCGGGATACAAAATGAATCTATAGATAATTTCATACAATTTATCTATTAACTTTTTTTTCGTAGAATGGATAGTTTTGATGTACGAGCGCCGCAAAGTTTAGTTCATTTCCACACCACCTTGAGGAAGAGCGTCTGACGCGTTTCATTAAATCATGATATCCCCAGTGGACCTAATAGATCTGTCCACAAAAAAAATAATATACATTAAATGTATTGTAAAACAAAGATTTCGATATGATAATAACTATATTCGATGTGTGCTTGCAAAAAAATCAATCCTAAATACAACAGCAGCCGTTGAAAATGAGTGCTTTGGTTTAGCGAACAAAACGCACTGTGACGTCAGATACTTCCTAGGAAGACGGAACGTACTTATATTCAATCATTGTGACGTTAGACGTCAAAACAATATTAAAGTTTGCATGTGTTTTGAGTTCGTCAGTATAGAACATTGCCATTAATTATCAGAAAAGTTTATTTATTCTCCGCAAATATGGAGGACGGTTTCCAGAAAGGAGATTCACATAATTTGCCGAAGGTAGAGGTGACGTAGTTTTTGATAATATGTAGTTGTTGACAAAGTGTTTTCTTTCGGCTTTCAAAAGTTTTCAAAATTCCGTCTCACTGCAGCAAACCATAATTTTCTTTCTGCTCTGCATTGTCTGCATTGGTTACTCACAAGAATGTTCGTTAGCGTTCTATACTTGTCGGGTTGTGCACTCAGGCACAAAACTCCACTTTCTTGCCACCATAATATTATTTATAATGCCGAACCGTGTATAGCACCAGTCATATTTTATTTATCTTTATCTATGGCTACAGTACGTTACCTATGACTACAGTAAATAAGCGCGTAGGTGACGTCACACTCTTTTTCTAGCCTCTTCGCGTTTTGGCAAATTTGTTCAGCGAATAAAGCAGAAAATATTTGACTATTTTTTGAAAAACTTTATAGGGGTTCATTTTACATCTATATCTACCATTTTCAATAAAAAACTAAATTTTGTGGACAGACCTATTCCAAAATGTATCGTTTTGTTATTTGTTTCGCTGTTGTTCATTGACCAAGTGTTACGAGTTCTTTGTCTTCAGTACCGATCGAAACTTCACAGATCAAAATAGTTTCCACATCATCCTCTTTGGGATTATGAGTTTCACCGCAATCCTCTTCGTTTTTGATTTCATCAGACGTTTGCTCGAAAATAGTCTCCGTTTCTTCCTTTTCCATTGCAAGATAGCGATGAAGAGATACTATTTTCGAGCAAACGTATGATGAAATCAAAAACGAAAAGGATTGCGATGAAGCTTTTAATACCCATAGCGGATGATGTGGAAAATATTTTGGTCGGTGAAGTTTCGATCGGTACTGAAGATAAAGAGCTCGTATCACTTGGTCAATGAAGAACAGCGAAACGAAGAAGAATACGATTCATTTTGGAATAATTGTGAGGTCTGTTAGTTAATCTGTATCTATTGATATTGATCATGTTCTTCAGTTTGACTTCAGGTAATCAATTGTCATATATTGTAAAAAAATTGTAATTGTCAGAGCAATACAGATTTTTATATTTTTCGTTTCTTGCTCAGTAAAGCATATTATTTCCACCAAAATCACCCAAAAGTTAATTGGTTATGGGCCCAGACAACGTAGTCTGCAAAATTGGGTGAAGAAAGTGTGGGAGAATAATTCTATGTGTTGAAAATTGTCGGTGAAAATAGGTGAGGTTAACAGCTGGATTGAGTTTGAGAAAAATCTGTGGAGAATCGTGGAATTGGAGATGTCTTCCTCAGGAACAATACCATTTCCCCAGCTAACGAACGATAATTATAACAACTGGAGATGGTTGAAATGTTGTTAGAAAGACCATCTCTTTCAAGAAAATTCTACAAACAAGCCAGGAGGAGTATGAAGCGCTTGATGCAACAAACAAGGACAGGCATGATTCATTAGACTCTGAAGCTAAATGTATCATAGTACAGTGCATGACAGATAAGCATCTGGAATATTAAGGACGCTAAAACGGCTCGAGAAATGCATAAAAGTTTGCAAAATGTATTTGAAAGGAGGAGTACTTTTTCTAAATTGTATATTATGAAAAAGTTATTAAAGCTCAAATGTACAACGGACGAGTTACAGGAGCATTTTATGAAAGTAGAAAGTCTGCTAAGAGAATTGGAGGGAGCTGGTGCAAAGCTCTATGAAAGTGACAAGGTCTGCTATTTATTACTAACTATGCCTGAAGAATATGATACAGTAATAACTGCGATAGAAACTGTGACAACAAATATTTCTTTGGAATTCGTAAAAAGTACACTTTTAGATGCTGAACTTGAATTTAAAGATTCTGAAAAGTCTGAAGAAAAGAACAAAAACTCTGAGGCAGCTTTTCATGTTAAGAAATATACATCTATCAAATGTTATGGATGCGGAGGAGGACATTTTTTGAGAGATTGCCCGAAAAATGAAAACAAAATTGTGTCACCATTTCGGCAACCATCCAGAGGTCATTACAGAGGTTACCCGAGAAGAGGTAGAGGACAACATTTTAGAAGTGGACCAAAGCAAGCATATTGGAGTAGTGAAAACCAAAGTGAGGATGTTCATGAGAGGAACATAACTTTTATATCAGAAGTTTTGAGTACTTGAGCCGAACATCAAGTTTAATGATTCAAAAGTGGACTTTACTTTAGACAGTGGTGCAACAGATCATTTAGTGACGCAGGATATGGAAAAGTTTATGACAGACATTATAACAATGGACAAGGAGATAAGAATAAGAGTAGCAAATGGAAATTCAATAGTTGCGCAGAAAAGGGGTAAGCTTTTTCTTGAATATTATGATAAAATCATAGACTTTCACGCTCTAATTGTGCCGGATTTATTATGTAATTTACTCAGTGTGAAGAAAATCAATGAGAAGGGTGATCAGTTTGAAAAAGAAAAGGTCACCATAATCACACAAAACAGTGATTGTTGTTTTATGTATGGCGATGGGAAACTTGTATGTAGCAACTTTCAATTTACCCGAAAAAATGTGTAACATGACAGTGACAGGCGATATTTGGCATACACGTTTAGGCCATTTGTCTGATGCATACTTGAGAAAAATGCAGTTACCAGTACCAACAAAAGTATGCAGTCCATGTATGGAGGGCAAAGCTACGCGAAAACCTTTTGAGATGCTAGAACGAGGTAATCGTTCAAAAGAAGTAGGAGAATTTCTTTATTCAGACATTGGTGGACCTATTCGAACTCCTACAAGTGATGGTGAAAAGTATTATCAAACCATTATTGATGATTACTCTCATTTTATCATAGTTTACCTATTAAAAAGAAGGTCTGAAGCCCAGAACAATCTAATGAATTACATAAGGGAGATGAAAACGGAAGGTTACTCTGTATCAAAGATACGAATGGACAATGGTGGTGAATTCACAAGTGTTGAATTTAAAAATGTCTGCAAACAGAAGGGAATAAGATGTGAGTACACACTTCCATACACACCTCAGCAAAACGGTGTGAGTGAAAGAGCCAATAGAACACTTCTTGATAAAGTTAGATCAATGTTTGCAGAAACCAATTTACCAAAAGATCTATGGGGAGAAGCTATTAGAAGTGCAGCCTATCAACTGAATAGATGTCCAACAGTTACCTTAGATGGTAGAACACCAGTTAGTGTCTACCGAGGTTTCTACTATGGCAAAACTGATTTGAACAAATTGAAGATCTTTGGAAGTAAGGCATGGGCAGTGAAAATGGATATAGCACAAACGGATATCGACTATGGAGACCTCAAACAAACGAAATCATTATATCAAGGGATGTTAGATTTGATGAGAATGATACAGTATACCATGACGGAACAACACAGGTTGAGACTGGAGGAGAAAAATGCATGATAATATCAGTGAAAATAAATATGGAAATATTAAACAAATGACGGACAACCCTGAACCCGAGCATAAATCTGAACCCATTATCAGCAATGGGAGGGCATCGAAATCACCTGCCAGATTAACTGACTACGAGTTATATTTAGCATATTGCTTTCTATCAGAAGTACCAAGTGACTATGAGGAAGCAGTGAAAACAGGTTGGAATCAAGCTATACAAAAGGAGCTAGAAGCACATGAAAAACATTCTACATGGGAGCCAGCAGTTCTGCCCGAAGGAAAACAAGCTATTGGCACGAGATGGGTATTTAGCGAAAAACAGAATGGTTTAAAAAAGGCACGTTTAGTAGCTAAAGCAAGAAGCAAGAAGAATATCATTACAATGTGTATGCACCTGTTGCCAGATACCAAACTATCAGAATCTTTATGCCAAATGCTCTTAATAACAAATGGGATATAATGCAACTTGATATTCCAACAGCCTTTTTAAACGGAAACCTGAATAAAGACGTCCACATCAAGATACCAGATGGTGTGACAGTCAACAAGAAATGGAAAAGGACTTAGTGCAGATTTTGGACTTATCAATGTGACAACTACTTTAATGATAGACAACCAAAGTGCTTTGAGATCGATCGAAAGTTTTGAAAACAGTAAACGTTCAAAACACATAGATATCAAGGCGCATTTCATAAAAGATATTGTAGCCAAAGGAAATTTCTTGTTAAAGATTAATTTGAATTCTTTAGATCCAAACTATGTGTGAAACTGTGAAACAATTTTAACTATTTTTTTAAATTGAGATTTTGTAGTCTTTATTTATCATGTCCAATTTGATACTTGTATAAATTGAGGAGCGGTTTGAGTTAATCTGTATCTATTGATATTGATCATGTTCATATTATTTATATCAGTTTGACTTCAGGTAATCAATTGTCATATATTAGATGAGTTCGAGTATTCGCTCTGAACGCTCCGAACGCGAAATTGTCCATTTAAGCGCGTACAATTTTTGGCGCTCCGAGTGTTCAGAGCGTATACCAGAGACAATATAAAAAAATCAGACCAACGGATTTAATCGTGAGGACCGAAACCGTGTTCCTGTAGCGCATAGCGCATCGTGACGAAAATTAGAACTAAACTGATCAAGAAATATCATACTTTTATATATCTATCTCTTTTCCTATGCCAGAACCTGTTTGGTAGAAAGAGAAAGCAACATATCAAAAATTCTAATGTCGTTACCTTCCGTCAACCGTCAATCGTCAATCAATAATCAGTCATAACATAGCAACACACAACACTTAACCCTGCTTCCGGCTTCTTCCTTTCATAAAAAATATTTTTGACTTTTGAGTAATACTAGATACTACTAGATACTCACTATTACTTAGTTAAGTGCCAAAAGTTAATCAAAACTGGTAAGTTGACTAACTTGCATCAAGTATATATGCTTATGCTTATTTGTATATTTGCGCTAGTGCTATGGACGGAAGAGACAGCTATGATGGGTTATTTGAATCCCATGGTGCCTCTAGATATACCTACATGCAAATATCTAAAAAACCAACAAGGTAACAGAAAAACTTATTCATTTAATTAGTGATTGAAATGAATTAAGAATGGCAAATGGAAATAGTCGTACATAAGCTTTATTGGTCCCTATTTAGTTTTTTTCATTTGGTCTTGGTAAAGCAGCAATGATTTGTTTCTCAATAATTGGGCTGCTTGCTCAGGACTCAATTTCAATTACATTTCAAATAAATACACAGCAGACTTCAATTTATCTTATTTTTGTAAAAAAATATTTTGAATACCTAAAATAGCTTCAAAAATCAACAAAAATTAGAAAACAAGATTGAAATTTTGTCCAATTTCCTTTTTTGATATTTTCAGGTTCCTATTCTGTGATATGGAATGGATGTGGAATATTAGTAGATTCTGTGGATGTACCACGTTTACGTAGATGTACCTAGTTATAGCAATTAACTCTTTTTGTGCCAAATTATGGAGATGTATATACCTATAGTATTAGTGGGGTTCAAATGAGATGTTTTGTTAATAGTTTTTGATATGTTTTTCTCATCAACTAAGATTTTTTTTGTGATACTTATTTACGAGGTAAGAATTGTTTTCTTTGTGATAACCATTTATAGGGTAAGAACTGTTCCTATTTTTCAAGTGAAGGGATTTTTATTTGTTTATTTATTTATTCTCAATACATTTTTTCGACACTAGACTTGTTTTATTTAAATACTTTATTTTATGGAAAATATGTTGACAATAAAGAAAAAAAAAACATTGGTTCTTTATTTTAAAAAGAATGTTGCACTTTTCTCAGGTAACTATTGTTGAATTTGAACTAAAATTTATTTGTACACAAAATCCATCAGAAAAGTGCAAAATCTTGTTAGATGAACAAGGATTGTTTTTTGTTTCACATCGATGTAGCATGCGAGGTGCGACTTGCAGCCAGGAAGCATGCTACTTACTTGACCTTCTCCAATAAAGATAGTAAGAATGATTTCACATTCCAGTGGCACCATGCGATGCCACTCAGATGTGAAATCATTCATATTATCATATTTGTATAGGTTTTGAAATATTTAGCATCCTCCAGGCAAACAAGTCGCATATCACATGATAGGTACTTTGATGTGAAACAAAAAACAATACAAAATGTTGGTTTCAAAAAGCCCGCCAAGACTGTTAGTTTCTCCTGTAGTCAAGGGTGGCGCCAGCGTAACACTGTCTCCAAAGTGTACCATATAATCAGTAACTCTCTTTTTTTATTATTTTCTCTATGGCGTATACTCGAACTCACCTATTGTCAGGGATGGCAAATATCATGATATTCATCATAAATATCAAAATATCGGATATATACGATATATATCCGATACATATCAATTTTTGATATATATCAAAGATTTTTTTTCCTATTTAAACAAAAGAACTGTTTTACATCGTTCTACTTCTTTATTACAATTTAAACAAGTAAAAACACCCTAAACAAAACATTCAAAACCAGCCTGCTTTAACACGTTCGAATATATTTAATAGCAAACAATCAAAATAAGTGAAGAAAACTCCAAAATCCCCAAATATATGATATTGATGAGTCATAATGGTAAACTTAATAAACTAAGACATAATGCAGTGTTGTGAGTTTATAACTTCCTTTATTTTAAATATACATACGGAGAACAAACTCATTTTTTATTCTAAAATTTATAAGTGGAACATTCATTTCTGTATCAGTGTCATAGTCAGATTGATCAGACACCAACAAAGACATCGATTCGATTATTGTTGGTTAGATACTGATGCCCATTTACCAGTGTTGTTTTAAAAAAAAAACACATTTGTAGTCTTTCCAAACTGAAATCTTCTGTTTCGGCATTGTATTTGAAAAATAGATCATCGATTAATCACAAATGATAATTCTTTACAAATTAAAAAGCTGGCAAAACAACCCCCGGAATGCAACCCCCACACAGTCGAAAGGGGAATGCCCAGGGGAAGTATAGAGAATCGCAAACGTTGTTCTGTCACGCAGGTGCCGCAACCTCCTTTGGAAATCACCAGGGCACTTTATATAAAGAAGTTTAATGAAAACTCCAGATTGTTTATAAAAAATAAACGTATTTTCACAAATGGATATATATCAATCAAGTTGATATTTATGGGATCTCAAATATCAGATATAGGGTGTTTCAGAATAACATGCTAATAATAAAGGGGGTGATTCTTGGGCTCATTTTAAGAAAAAAAATTCATATGAACGTATGTCCTAAACGCCTTAACTTTTGAGATACAGGGTGTCAAAGTTTTAAAAAATAGATACTTTTTTTACAATAACTTTGTCATTACTGTAGATATCTTTATGAAATTTGGGTCATGTATTTTAGGCATCAATACTCATTTTTTGATGCACCAACAATTTAATTATTCTGACCAGTGCCGTCCATGCGGGTTTTGGTTTGCATATTTTTTGGGAAAAAAATAGTACACCACTGGTTTTTCTTGAAATAAAAATTATTTTTGAAATCTTCATTCATTTTTGAACAAATTTGCTCTCTTGGTATTTTTTCGTCAGCTGCATAGTTTTCGCTTAAAAAATAAAATAGATTTTACTGCAAAGTCAAAAGCTTCGGAGTAAACAATCTGCAAGCTCAGATTTGTTACACACTTTCCATGTACTCATCAAAACGCATTTTCTGGTTTACAACACGTTTTTTTTATTTTGAAATTATTGTAAAAAGTTATTATTATAAAGTTATTGTAAAAAAAGTATCTATTTTTTAAAACTTTGACACCCTGTATCTCAAAAGTTAAGGCGTTTAGCACATACGTTCATATGAATTTTTTTTCTTAAAATGAGCCCAAGAATCACCCCTTTATTATTAGCATGTTATTCTGAAACACCCTGTATATCGTGATATCGTGATATACAGGGTGTTTCAGAATAACATGCTAATAATAAAGGGGGTGATTCTTGGGCTCATTTTAAGAAAAAAAATTCATATGAACGTATGTCCTAAACGCCTTAACTTTTGAGATACAGGGTGTCAAAGTTTTAAAAAATAGATACTTTTTTTACAATAACTTTGTCATTACTGTAGATATCTTTATGAAATTTGAGTCATGTATTTTAGGCATTAATACTCATTCTTTGATGCACCAACAATTTATTTATTCTGACCAGTGCCGTCCATGCGGGTTTTGGTTTGCATATTTTTTGGGAAAAAAGTTAAGGCGTTTAGGACATACGTTCATATGAATTTTTTTTCTTAAAATGAGCCCAAGAATCACCCCCTTTATTATTAGCATGTTATTCTGAAACACCCTGTATATCATTGATATATATCACGGATAAATATCGGCCAACCCTGCCTATTGTAGAAAAATTGTAATTGTCAGAGCAACCAGTTTTTTATATTTTTCGTTTCTTGCTCAGTAAAGCATATTATTTTCACCAAAATCACCCAAAAGTTAATAAGGTCAACGGGGGGGGGGGATACCATGATTTAAAAAAAAACGCGTCGGACGATTTTCCTCAAGGTGGTGTAGAAATGAACTAAACTTTGCGGCGCTCGTACATCAAAACTATTAATTCTACGAAAAAAAAGTATACAGGGTGTCACAGATTCGAGTGCATGCATGGGGATCTCAGTTATTATAAGAGATATAGGGTCGGTTAAATGGTTGCAAAGTTGCGAATTTCCATGTTCCAGGAAATGCCATTTTGAAATTTAAAAAATTCCGACTACTTCCGAAGATATTCGAAAAAAACCGAGATTTCGCAAAAACGTTTTTATTATTTCCTGTGTTTGTTTGAGAAGACATTTTGAAATAAACTACTCTTTTTAATTGCCACTTCTTCTCCTCTATGAGATGGTGGTATCAAATTGAAAATCTGACGTTTCGTCTTCGAGCTGCCATCATCAACTTGATCTTTTTAGAAACGGACCTGGATTTTTTATCTCATTTTAAGTTTTCTTTTGACATCCTTGAGGCATTGAGATGATTAGATGAGAGTGTAGAGTAATGGGTTGCTCCAGGTGTTGCTTTAGCAACCTCAATATTTTCAATTATTATTCACCTATTATTATTATTTTCAATATTTTGTCAAAATGGCAATATTTTTGAACACTTTCGCAGAAATTGGTTCAGTTTTTTATTTTCCATGTCATCTGTTGATTCAATTTAATTTCAATAAATGTATCGTAATTTGTTTTTATTTCGATTTTGGTTCAGTTAATTAGTTTTGTTCAATTGTGCAGGTTTTCTCATAAGAATAACGTGTCAAATAAAGATGGATTTATGAACCAAACCTTGAACCAAACTATGTGTTAGGGAGAGAAGGGTTGCCTAACTAATTTTCTCGGGTATTATTTTTCAGATGAGTATTTTTTCCGACGGTTGCGATACCTTAATGCATCAAGGACGTCAAAAGATAACTGCAAATAAAATAAAAAATCCAGGTCCGTATTTGAAAACATGAACTTGATGTCCGCTCGAAGAAAATATCTTTTCAAATAAACTCAAGAAATAAAAAGTATATATAATAACCGGGATAATAACGTTTTTGCGAAATTTCGGTATTTTTCGAATATCTTCGGAAGTAGTGGATTTTTCAAATGTCAAAATGACATTTTGTTGAGCATAAAAATGCGTAACTTTGCAGGATTTCCTCGACCCTGTATCTCTTATAATTACTGAGATCCCCATGCATGCGATCGGATCTGTGGAACCCTGTATACATGTTTTTATCATGAAATGAGCCGGAAAAGAGATATTGTCAAAAAACTGCTTCTACGTACCATTCTTCGAATATCGTGGTGCGAGCGTCAAGGATACGAGGGGGCAAAGTTAAAATTCGGAAAGAGAACATTGATATCTATAAAATCACCAATTTTCAAAACTTCTTAAAATTTTCAAGGTAAAAGTACCAAATGACTGCACCTACTAAAGGGGGAATACATACTATGATTGAGAAGTACCCGGGTACAAATTTTCTCATAGTGGATGGATGACCCCTCGGCATTGTTTGTCTAAAATAGTCTAGTACTTTTTTCCAATATAAAATGCTGTGTTAATGTGTACGCCATGTTCATAAACAAGGAAAACCTTACTAACTCTAGGTATCACGACTCCTATAACGACTTTCTATTCAAAATAATAACACAATTTGCCCCCTGATTTGCTCCATTCAAACATGGTTTTGATAACTTTTCTAAGTATAAATCATTATTCAAACAAATCTATCATAAAAATGTCTATGAAGTATGAATATCATATCATTTTCCACTGAAGAAATGTTTTCGTTTTTACCTCGGTTTTTACAGTTGATTAAAGAACTTCAAGCTATTGACTCAGTGAACACTTTGTCGTTGATTATTATGGTGAATTTTACTCAAACATTCACTCACCTGTAAAAATGTGCACCATAAATCCAAAAACTTGAACCTTCCTCGTAGAACTATATTCCAATATGCTACGGCCATGTCTAAATCTAGACCTTTTTGATTAGGGTTTTTGGCAAAGTTAAACGTGAATTGATAGAAATCTTTAAACTTATAATTATCCCTCAGTTCGTTTTCCATGGACGGTAATCTTTGTTTTAATTTCTCAATACTATCAGAGCCTATTTCAGTCATACCATTGACAAACTCCTCTCGGGTAAATTCACATTGGGTGGCCGCCTTGAACTTCCACGCAATAATTAGCACAAGTTTTGATTCAGGGGGCAGACCCAAATCTTCTAGAAATTTCATTATACCATCAACAGTGATTTTGTCTGGTTCATTGGGATCTTTGTATTTTGAATACAAAGATTCCAGTCTTTTTTTATCGACACTTCGAGGTTCTTTGAAATACGCATCCGGGTTCTGGAAATAGTTGTCACTGGCAAGGTCAAGCTTCCAGTCATTTTGGGTTAGACAATAGATAGCTGTATTTTCGCCAGTCTGGGTGAACGATATAAACTTTTTAACTTTTTCTCTCTGTGATGATTTTAATTTATGCTGAAAAATTATCTATATAGGTAAATTTGTTCGATTATGAAATCGATCATTCAAGCAGTACGTGAATGGCAAAATATTGTGAATACACTCAACCGATGGGTGCTTGTAAACTCACCATTTTGAAGACAAAACTAAAAACTAATATTCTATTGATGAAAACTAAACATTTGAAGATAAAATCCGTTATTCTTGTGTTGCTTATGCAGAACTCTCCATAGATAACCTCAAATTGCTGCATAAACTAAACAGACCCAATTTGTCAATGTCAATCCGGTAGAATTGATTACGCAAAGCTTAGTGCTACGTTGCCAAGCCTTAGAACATCCTAAGAATAGTCATGGAAAAATTTGTCTTCAATTTTTCTGTAATTTTTCAGTTCATGTGTCAGATTAGTTGTGAAATTCAAATAATTGATACCAACTGACTCGGCAGTGACTCCATTACTCCTCGACTAAATTCCTTTATACTGATTAGTAGTTAATTTTGCTCTTCAGAAATAGGCAGGTAGACGTAGCAGGTGTATTAAATTACAAAGACCATATAATAATATATATACAGTGCTTTTCTTTAATGTCCCCCATCCTTCTATTTTTTGTACGGCTCAACTAAGAGACTTCAAATTCTATGTGATGAAATACAAGCATGTTCACTATAGGTTAACCAGCTAACGATTTGTTGTTACCAGGTTTGGTGAGTAATTGGTAACTGTAACGATACCAGCTCGGCATCAAACCCCAAAACGTTCTGGTTACTGAAAGTATTATTCATGGTATAACGTAACTACTTGATAAGGTACCCCCCAAGCGATTTTCCCCCACTGCGAAAAAAAGTTAGGTTATTTCGTAACCTGGTTAACGCCAAAATCCGCCTTATGTTTTGACATGATATTGACATATGAAAAATTCAAGATCGCGGCTAGGCTAGGAGAAAAACCTGGAAAATATTTTCAAGTTTCTGAATTGGTCGCTAGGGGGCGTAACAGCCAACACCAAGTAGAAAAATATGATTTTTATGGAATTTTGTTCAATGAAAATATATCGATGAACTCATTTTCGGATTCACTGACTATTTACCTACACTTTTTGTCTAAAACTTTTTTTCTATCCATCATAATAAAGTGGTGGGGGAAGTTCAATTGTTTTATTAAACAAACGGAGATTTCTCCCGTTTCGCTTGACCGATTTAAACAAGCTTGGGCTCATATGAAAGAGCATGATTTGGACTTCAAAAAACTTTTTTGGTTTTGAATTTTTGACCTCCGCTGTCGCCGCTAGATGGCGTTAACTGAAATGGTAGCATGTTTTTGAGTTTTTTCCAAAAAAATCAAATGTGATGGTATATTCATTTTTATATATTTCAAAAGGGGATATATTTCCCTATAAAAAAAAAAACAAAAAAATTAATGATTTTTTTTTGTTTTTTTTTAATTATTTTTTTTGTTTTTTTCAATTTTTTTTACCTCGGACTGAGCCTTCATGCAGGCTTGGTTATGTTACGCTCCTTCGGAGAAAGTCGTCTCGTGTCCAGTATCTATCAAGTCGTGGCCGCATCCAGAACATTTTTAAAGGAGTGGAGGACAAGTGTTGGTTTGCATGTTAGCTTTTATACGGTCATCATATATTTCACGAATAACACTGTGTCTTCAAAGTCTTGAGCACAAAACAGTTTCTCAAAAACATTTTTGGAGACACGAGACAAAATTGTTCATTTTAATATAAATCACTATACAAATTTGAACAAAAAACGTAAATCAGAAAATGCAATAACCATCAACAATAAGAAAAAACTCGAGACGACATGACACATGACATGGCATACGGCAATCATGGGTAATGACAATAAAATGAAGTAGAATTGACAGATCAAGTTCAAGATGTCTGCGCCTATGACGCTCCACAAAAACTGGATGCGGAGTGGTCGAACTAGCTACATTTAATGTCGATTTGCGGCCAAACGGTGAGATTTATCGGCCCGTACAAGGAGTACATTTTTTGTTTAGACTTTTTTTATCTTTGAATCAGCGTACTAATTTATTTTTGAGAAATCTATCGAGACAATTAAAAAGATATGCGGAATATGAAATCTAGATTTCAGGTAAAGTGTCCTCTATAAGGTGCAGAGTAGAGAAACATTTTTTTCACAGAACGGTACAGATGAACAAGCTGAAACTTTGTACCAGATTTCATTTTGATTTGATAACAAATAACCGAACAAGGAAAAAAATATATCTTTGCACTGCCTGTAACTCGACAAATATAATATATAGAGATTTCGAATTTTTGTTATATGACTTATCATCATTATTTTATCACATACTCATACAATCACACCTCTAAGAGTCCTGACGTTGTTCGTGGACACCCTGTATATTTATAGGTGTTCACTATTTACGTACTAAGCGGGGAAGATTCTACAGCTCCCTTCTATAGCTTCTAGTAGTATAGTGTATCGCAGGTCATCAATTGTCTGATATTCTCTCTGTCCTTTCACATATCCATTATACCATATCTATCTTATTTTTCAGGTATTTCCACAAAAAATATCTATGAACAAGTCGGCGAGAGCCTGCACGGCCTACTCTGTTATCAAGAACTTTTCAAAATTGTAGATTTTTACTAACTTTACTATTGGAAAGAAGTATCCAGTGAATTAAATTTTTGGAAGAGAGAATAGGGGAGCCTATTGACACAATAACTAAAATTATACAGTTTGCTATTCAAAAAAATAATATATTGTAAATCCGAATGGGTTACTCTTAGAAAAAATCTGAAAGTCCGACTGGAGTCTACACAAAAAAAAAACGTTTAAAAATACATGTTAACTTTTCATCTAAATTATAAGACAGCTAAGATACGAGAGGTGCCTGGAAAAGGACAATTTTCAATTTCGTCCTGTTTATCAGAAAATGTGATGCAAAGGCAACGATGACACACCCTGTGTATAGTATAATAGTAAGTTGACAGAGTTTATTGAATTTTTTTCAATTACATCAAATCGCAGTAAGTTTGTGTATGGGAGATTTGGAAGATGCCCAAAACGCATTATTTATACCTAAATTGTTATCAGCACCAGATAATTACAGTGAAAGGCAAAAGCTGGCAGCGCAGCATTTCAACTTACGCTTCATTCAAATGTAATAGAAGTGAGGTTATGGTGTCATGATCTTTTTACCAAAATAAACAAATCATCAGTGTCTTGAAAAATATGTAAAACAAAATATTTTTTTTACTTATAACACAAGCGCCAATATAGTCAATTCGCGTTATCACTTATAAAGACTTCAACTGGAAATTTCTATCACCCATATCTTCAGTTATGCTTCTCTTCACTAGAAACTTGAGGAACATTCTTCTAACTCAAAAGAATCTGAGCAATATTGTTGCTTTTCGACAGTATAACAGTGATGGACAAATCAGAGTTAGATTTGCACCCAGTCCTACAGGTAATGTTATTTTTTCTGCACGATTTTCACAGATAAGGAAACAATCAAATTTAAAGTTTAATTTACAAACTAAAAGCTAAAAGAAACATATCAACGCTCCAAGGTGCACACGTGATTAGTAGTATGCGGTTCTATTCTCCAAATTGGAGAGTAACTTTGGCATCACGTCTATTTTTTTTATTTTTAAAGGGGTTTTAAATCTTTCAAAGGATAGTCTCTTTCTTATAGGCGATGTTATAGGCTAAGTAAATCTATACAAATTTTAGAAAACCTTCAAAGATAAGGAAAAATGAAAAAAACCTCGGAAAAAACTTAGGCAACAGTTATCCTCCAGTGTCAAGGTAACCAGGCTTCACGGCTGTGGTACCCATGTGGTACCTATTGTTATCTCGGGTATTACGGTACAGAAAATAGTTTGGGGAATAGGCTATAACTATTGAGGCTAGATATAATTAAGTTTTGCATGCAAATTTTCAAGTTGAGGGCTCCTTACCGTTAAGTATCCTCAAAATAGGTTGGTGCAATCGGCCATAAGTATCTGGAACCATAATTACAATTAAATATTTCTGTTTTTTTTTTTTAAACTGCAATTCATGAATATAAAGTACAGTCGATGTTTTTTCATAAGAAAAATTCGTCTTCACAGGTTATTTGCATTTAGGAGGACTTCGAACAGCCCTATACAATTTTTTATTCGCCAAAAAACATAGTGGTCAATTTATTCTTAGAATTGAAGACACAGACCAGTCAAGAAAAGTCGAAGGAGCAACAGAACAACTCCAGAAGGATTTATTATGGGCTGGAATTGAACTCAACGAAGGTCCTCAGCAAGGTGGAGATTTTGGACCCTATTTGCAGTCTCATAGACTTGATATTTATAAGTAAGCTAAGTTTTGAATAATCACTCGTTTTACAGTCGAGTAAAAAATACAGACTACTTGGCAATTTGGTTTCGTCTAATGTTGTATATTTTGTGAACTCTACATTTGGATGACATTCGGCTATTCCGACTTGGATTGTCTAGATTCCAGTCTAAATTTATATTTTTTAGCCAGAAATTTATTTTTTCTCATCAATATGTTGAACTGTCATAATTAGTTAGTACCAATAGAAAGTAGCAATTAGAACGCAGTTTTTGGACTACATAGAAGAATAATAATCAGAATCGTCATCATATTTGGCTATTACTATTAATCTAGTATGAGCAAAGGTTTTTTCTACGACAAAATTGTAGATTTTTTTTTCTCTCTGGTTCTAAGTACAGTATGTCCACGGATAGAGTACCCCGAGGAGTACCCTATAGGCATAAATAACCAATATTTTAATTTTTTTTGAGTAAAAGTCAGTCTTCATAAAAAGTTCGGCTTGTTTTGAAAAGTCTATTGCCAGACTTTCAATTCGAAAATATAATAGTCAAAAAACAAGAAAACGTGAAATATTATGAAAAGTAAACCACCTTTATTTTTTGTTTTGGAGCAAAGTGGCCAATAAAAATGACATCAAGCCTATCCAAAGACTAATTCTAAAATCTCAACTCAGTATTCCAAATTTTATTTTTCTTCAAAGATTTAAAATGTTAATTATGTATTCTTTTTTAGATCATTTATCTATGACAAAAAATGTCAAATAGGTAAGGGATACGTGAAATGATCTAAAAGAGAGTAAGTTAAAAAAAATATAAAATTTTACAGAAAAAAAAAATCTGTAATACTGAGTTGAAATCTCGGTTGAAAGGTTAAAATAGGCTTTGGATAGGATTTTGAATCTTCTTCGATTTGCCACTTTGCTTCAAACCGAGAAATAAAGGTAGTTATTCTTGATAGTATTTCAAGTTTTTTTTTTCAAATTTAAAGTATGACAATTTTTTAACACAAGCAGAACATTTTATGGAGAGTGAATTTTGGCCAAAAAATGAAAATTTTGATTCATTATAAATTATAACTATGGAGGACTATTATAACTAGGAGACGAATCGACATACAAATATCCCTGAAATTCTGTCCCCCTTTTTCGTTAGTTCATTTGACGGCGCTGTTGGTAGTAGCGCTTTCATTTATTCATTGTCATGGTACCGTTTATTGCTTGTCAATAATTTGTCAAGATACTTTTATCACATTTTCATTCATTTTTTCCAAATTTCCACTTCACATTCCACATGCAGTGCTTTCTCTATAAGGCAAAAAATTGAGGTTGAATCGTCGCAGCATCGTGTTTCAAGCCCATGGTTTGTTCAATGATGACTGTTGTCAATGAAGGATATGACGTCACTCAGCTACTCTATCAATTAATGCAATCAAACAAAAAAATATGACAATTCTAGAAATTTCAGAATTATGTATAACAAAAAATATATTCATGATACCTATTATCATCAAAAAGTGAGAGTTTTGATGCAACCTAGCTAATAAAAATTGTTGCATTTTGATAGAGTATTCGTAACGTTGTTTCAATTATGTTACCTAGGTGACATTTTTGTTTGACATGAAATCGCCAACGACCCGTAGCCATCTGGGAGTAACAATTGAAGCTGAATTACGATTTGAAACCTGTACCACTCTTATGCATTTCGATTAGTCTCCTAGTTACAGTCCTCCATAATTATAACTATACTGTATATGTTTGTTGGTCTGCTGAATCAGAATCTGAGGTTTGTTTCAGTTTTTCGAGTATAAATCGTAAACTAAGCGTTTCTTTTATGTTAACTATGAAATATCAAATGAAAGTAGACACATTTTCCTACAAATACCAATAATTATACTCCAAACCCTGGACATTCCATGACGTCGATAGATCGGGTAGAAAAAATGGCTTCTCTTGACTTTACGACAAAAAGCTGAAAACATTATTTTGAGTTCGCGCTTTGTACAGGGTATTCACGTATATTTTGGCCAATAGATATCTTCTTTAATATTAACCCTAGAAAGAGGTTGAAATAAGCAAAGTTTTAGTATGTTTTCCGAATTATCAGAATTTGTTATCAGAAAAAACAATGGACAATTTGCACATTTTTTGGAAATATGAAAAATATAAGGATAAGTGAGTACTGATGCCATTGATGTTTGAAAAATCAACCAACGACCTCTATTGATGTAGTAGTCACCGATTAAAGAGCGCCAATCAATATCCACCACGTCACAGAACACATTATCTATCTCTGTCTGGCGTCTTGACTGAGATGACTCTCTCTCTCTCGGGAGGGTAATATGGTCCCTCCCTGTTTTCGATCATACAGTGAAATTTGCGTTTTCTTTTTTATTTATTTAGTATATTTTTGGGTATTTTGGAAAAAAAAATTCGCTGATGACTTTCTAATATGGTCTAAAATACGTATATAAAATTTCAAGTCATTTGAAAATTTATGAAAATTGTCCATTGATCATCAGAAGTCAATAAAAAACCAGGCTTCTCCATTTTTTTTTTAAAGGGACACTCTGTATTTTATCCCCTAGTTCGATAGATGATTTTAAATAAATAACGGTTGTTGGTGTTATCTTTAAAGGTTATAAAGATATTAACGCTTTTCAATACATGGAATAGTTGGCTGGTCTCTACTGATCAACACCTTCTGTCCAATTCATTATCATTATTCCTTGTATAGAAAAACGTTAATATCTTTATAACCGTCAGAGATAACACCCCCAACCCATATATTAAAAAATAAGGAGGAAAGTCTCTATCGAACTATGGGATAAAATACAGGGTGTCCCATTTGAAAAAAATGAAGAAGCCTGATTTTTTTTGACTTCTGATGGCCAATTGTTTTTTCTGATAACAAATTCTGATAATTCAGAAAAACTACTACATCTTTGCTTATTTGAACCACTCTCCAGGGTTAATATTAACGAAGATGTTATTGGCCAAAATATACGTGAACACCCTGTACACCTACGAATTCAATTATTCCATGACTACTTGGTTTGTCCTGGTTAGATCTAAGGAGTTGCCAAACGTGAGTGAGGTTCATATAACATACAGCGTGTCCCAAAAAGTGGTATACAAATGGCAAACTTAAAAAAAGTGTTTCTTTATTAAAAGCTCTGCATGGTCCATGACCGATATTGCGACCATCAGATGACAACGTTTTTCCAGTCATTCACGAGGTTTCTCGAAAAACATGATTTTCGCTCAAGAGTAAAGTAACTTTTTCAATGACAGATTCGAAATTTGTTATTTAAAAAAGTTGATTAGAATTGAGAACTACGTTCAAATATACAATAACAACCACATCTACGTTGAAAGCATAGTATAATAAACAACAAGTAGCGACAGCTCCATATACCTAAAGGTGGTCAAATTTCGTCTGTCTCAATGACAGAAATTCGCCGCATTTATACACTGCTAACCTTATGAAATGTAAAATAAAACCATACAGTAGCCGATTCCATGACTTCAATGATACTGATTATCAATCAAGTTATACAATACGATTACCCACTATGCAGTATGTCAAAAGATGTATGCGAAGTTTCAAAGTCTTGATTAGAAAACAATTTCACATTCCAAAATGTTAGCAGGGTATAAATGAGGCGAGTTTCTGTCATTGAGACAGAACGAAATTTGACCACAGATATATGGAGCTGTCGCTACTTGTTGTTTATTATACTATGGTTGAAAGTCAAGTTTTGTTTAGATTGGCGATTTCTCGGATAAAAATTCAAAGAAATTTCAAAAAAGTAATCAGGATAACTTTTTCTCATTGAATAAATAATGAAGAAGTCTTCCATACGAATCAAACTTGGAAACATTTAAAAAAATAACAACACCTGAACTTCATCGTAGATAGGTGTGATTGTATATTTGAACGTAGTTGTCAATTCTTATCAACTTTTCTCAATAACAATTTTCGATTTTGTCATAAATTAAGGTACTTTACTTTTGAGCGAAAATCATGTTTTTTGAGAAACCGCGTATATAACTGGTAAAATCTGTCATCTTATGATTGCATTCTAGGTCTTGGACCATGCAAAACTTTTCATAAAGAATAACTTTTTTCGTAAAATTCATAATAAAAAAGTTTACCATAAGTTTAGTATACAACTTTCCGGGACACGCTGTACACTCATGGTCAGATAAATAGAAATAGCACATGTTAAAAAATTGATGAAGCTTTGATTCTGCACCAGTGATCAAGAAATTAATGGTACATTTGAGAACCAATCCATTTGTCAGTTTAAAACTTTCTCTTTTGTGTAACTTTGGATCAAAATGGCTAGCACCATTCGAAAGGGGGGCTTATTATATGTACTTCTCGAAAATTTCACAATAATTGAACCTATGATATTACACAGAAAAGTTAAATTTTTAATAATTTTTCAACGTAGCTTGAAAAAAATCTCCAGGACATGTAAACTGACGAATAGATTGATGTTCTCAAATGCATCACTACTTTCTTGATGACTTATGCAGAATCAAAGTTTTATCAAATGTTTGACATGGGCTATTTACCTGACCATTAGTGTTTATTATGAACCTCACTCACGTCTGCCAACTCCTTAGATGTAACCAGGACATACCAAGTAGTCATGAAATGATTGAATTCGGAGGTGTTTAAAGCGGGAACTCAAAATAATAGCCTAGTTTACACCGAAAACTTGGTCCGCGGACTAAGCTGGTCCGCTCTTGGTTCGGTATTCGCCAGCAGTGGTATCGAACTAGATTTGGTCTGGATTTGGTTCGATCAATATTATGAGGTTATGTTGATTGTGATTATTGTGGTGTGAACGAGCGAGAAGCAAGCATTGGACCCACCGTACTATCCCCACCCACTTGGTCCTATCGGACCGTACTAAACGTGTGATCGGTGTAAACTAGGCTATAGTTAACAACTTTTTGACGGAAAGTCAAGAGATGCCAACTTTGCTACCCGATCTATCGACGTCATGTAATGTCCAGAGTTTAAAGTAATTATACGTATTTGTAGGAAATTTTGTCTACTTTGATTTGGTATTTCAAAAACGCTTAGTTTGCGAGTTATATTTGAAAAACCTGAAAAAGTGCCAACATTCAAAACTTCTACATTTTTATCCTGGAAACGCCGTTTCTGGACCTTGGATCACTAGACTACATTGATTTTTGTTAAAGGAAACATGTGGATATTCTTCTTGAAAATGGAACTGCATACCCGTGCTTCTGCACTGACAGAAGATTGAATTTACTGAAAAGAGAAGCAATAAAAGCACAGGAAATTCCAAAGTACGATAACAGATGCAGACAGCTATCCCAAGATGATGTTCAAGGAAGAATTAGCAAAGGAGAAGAATTTTGTATTAGATTCAAAGTAAATACCTAATCTTCTGTATTTAAATTGTATTATTTCTTTTGAATTACTGTATGGTTTTCAGATGAGTGACCAGGAGGAAGAATTCATTGATCTTGTATACGGACCAATCAGTGTTAACATTTCTTTAAATGAAGGAGACCCAGTCATATTTAAGTCTGATAGATATCCAACGTATCATTTTGCGAATGTAGTAGACGATCACCTTATGAAAATCAGTCATGTTTTGAGAGGAGTAGAATGGCAAGTCTCTACCACGAAGCATTTGTTGCTCTATAGGTAGGTGAGTATGTTTTGTAAACCTCATTTTCGTGATTTTATAAACTTATTTTGGATCAAGAATTCAGTATGCGGCAAACGAAATGGCTTGTACATCACCCTAATATAGGATTCTGGCTCTCTATTCATTATCTAGTAATGTCTATTTTATATGATTTTTCTACTTGCTCGTAATATATATATATATATATATTTTTGATTGGCTTTTGCAGGCGTTTTTAATCTGGCTCACGCCAAACGCCGATGTCAACATACAACCATAAGAAACAATCCAAAAGCGTTGCGTCTCTGGAGCTTTTCACAATAATCTTTGTGAGAGTTGTAATTTCATGTTCCAAAAGAGTTATGTTTCTTCCACACTCTTGAAGAATAGTACAGTTTCAAGTTTTTTTTTGTATAACTTACTTGTCAATGCCTTGAAAAAAACTGTATGTTTTTTGTTTTCGTTGTCTTGTTTTCGGAAAATGAAGCATCATTTTTCATAGTCTATTTTTTAGAAAGTGAATTTAGACTCAATGAAAAGGAATACAATCCACTATATTTTTTTCCAGAAAATAATTATTCAATCGTGTCATTGTAGGCATTCTAATTCGGAATGCATTGAGTTAGAAAAGGGTCCAGATCTCTGTGATAAAGTTTAGAATTGTAAAAACTATGGAGATTCCGACTCTTTTCTAACTCAATCTTTCATAATGACACTTTATCCTAAAAAAACTTGATATTCTCAATCACGTTCACGTTCTACACATTATTTTTCAGGATCAATTATATGTATCCACTATTTGTGTAGTTTGGTTCACAACTTCTTTTCGACAGTCCTCTTTTTTTTTCTGTTCAAATAGAAGGTTATTCAAATCTGCATGTTTTGATTTTTTTTAAAGATATTGGTACACAGCAAAGCTGCAGATTCTTTTGGTGAAAAAAGATGTTTGTTTATCTTCGTATTTATCCAAAACACACTAAGCTCGGTCCATTTTTTTTCAAGAGAATGATTTTGGCCGATTCTTCAGAGGTTGAATTACAAATTTTGTAATTGCTAAATATACAAAAAATTTTAAATCCTATACGATTTGAACTTTATTCTTCAGAGCTTTTGGATGGAAACCGCCAAGTTATGGTCACCTACCGCTTTTGATGAACTCTGATGGCTCCAAACTTAGCAAAAGACAAGGAGACATCCGTATAGAAAGTTACAGGGAAAATCACATCAAACCATTGGCATTATTGAACTTTATCGTCAATTCGGGAGGGGGTTTTGCTAAGGATTTAGAGAGACATTTGAAGCCAAAATGTTATACCATCAATGAGTTATGTGAACAAGTGAGTGACTCAACCCATAATTCACAATGAAACTTGTTATTCGATCTATGTATTTAAAATATTTTTTTTTATAGTATTTCGTGTTTTTGAATGGAAAAACCCAGATCTTTAACGGATTGCAGACGTAACATTTATCCGATAGTCAGTGTGTTTCATTATTTACAATCACATTTGCTATGATGTTTTAAATTTTGACTTATGAGATCAAATCTATCCATCTATGAAACGCTAAGTTCTACGAAGTTGGTTGAATGGAAGAAAACTTGCTCTTTTTGATGCTCATTGAGGACCCATTTAGTGTGATGCATTTTTTTTAGTTTACGAGATACAAAGTCTTAAATAGGAAAATTGGTCTAAATCAATTTTTTGAATATTCCAGGAACTATTCATTTTTAAAACAGTTTAAATTTGAAAGTTTTTTAAAGTTAATTCCTTTCATCAATATGATGTCTTGACATTGTGTATACGACGTTTCTTATTCGAGTAACCATCATCAACTAACTGTTTTGAAATACGGACCTGGATTTTGTATCATCATTTTCAAAACCTTTCTTTGAACTCTTTGCAATGATATACTACACAAATACCATTGACGACGTTTCGACCCCGTATAGCGACATCTTTCGAAACTATCACAAGTACGGCCCTGATTTCAAACATAAATAAAAATGAATAACCGTAGTTTTGTTTCGTTTCGTATTCGGGTAACCACAATCGACTTGATTTCTTCAACTACGGACCTGTATTTTTGTCATCATTTTTGATTTGTTTTGAGTCGTTTCAATTTCAGAACATCATTGTCATTCTCATCCGATCAATATGGAGATGCCGCTTTTATATGCAGAAATGTATATGATATTGAAGCACCTGAAGTAAATATCGACGGCTAAAGTGCTGTACCCATTGATTTTAATAACTATGGATAAGCAATAGCCGTCTCTCGAGCTATACAGAAGTGGCAGCCTATGGGTGAAAAAACGGGTTTCAGCGCACGTAAAAATCGACGCCAACTAAAAAAATGTAAATAGTTCCGTTTTTGAATTGCGCACTGGAACCCTAGGTGCGTTTTATACTATCGCAACGGTTGTAAGGATAAGCTGACATCGAACAGAACCGGACTATGCAAAAGAAGTGAATCATTTGTCTTCTGTTACAGTGTTGCCGATTGGAGGGAATTTCGCTATTATTGGTAGGGGATTTTTCGCTGATAGCTCAAAATAGATCAATACGTAGCGGAATTCCCGAAAGTTACGATTTGTTATCAGCGATATTTCACATCCACCAAAGATTTGACGGTGATGAGTGAAAGATTTTGTTTTTCTTGTTTATTGCTTTTGACGAAGACAAGATAGAATACTTTTAGAGAATTTAAAATAGAATTGTTCACCTCCATTTCCCAAGTCTGTGGCGGATTTTCTTGAGCACACGTTCTCATGGCAACACTGCCCTTCTCATATTGAAGATTATAGGCGCCATAAAATATTTATTGTTTTGCGAGTTGTTTTGCAGCTTTTTGTACCTGTGATCGCTCGTCTAGACGTCATATCGGTTGTTTTGTTGTTTATATTGTTTATATCTTCTTTGACTATTGACTGCTTTAATTGTTTACAATTGAACAATAACTTTGTTGGTTTACATTTGTGCTCTGTGCGTACCTTTTTTTGTTCTTCGATTCAATTGAACGATACTTTCTTAAGCAATGGATGCTAGAATTGCTATCTAAGGCGAATGTCGAAGGTTTTATAGTTGTGTTCTGTAACAGCAAAGGAAAAATACCAGGGAATAATCTGTGAAAGGGGAATTGATAAGAAAGAAATTGACAAATCTCATCTTCTTCTCAAGCCAATGAACAAATTTTCCTATGTATTATTATTATTTCACATATCGTTTTAGTACTTGGATTTCGTGGTGTAAGATATCCCTGCTTTTGATTAAAAAAAAAATCAACAAAGTATAGTGACATTGATTTCAGAAAAAATATAACCAATATTTTTCTATTGATTTGCTTGAGATAACGAGAAAGCTGTTTCGTGCCTTCTCACATGACATTTTGAATTTTATCTAATGATGATTTGGATCTGATTAAATTATATTTTGCATTTAATATCAACCTGGCAACAAAACGACTTTTACAGTCTTGAAAGAGCAACTCACTTATTTTGAAAATTGTCTTATATTCTGTTTTTGTAGAGGTAGATGTTATATTGTAAGACACGCTGATCATACTGCCCCATAAAGTGATTTATCGATGCTCATAAAATATTTGTTCGGAAAACCTACCTCCAATTTTTTGAAGTTATATATTTTCACTATGATTTTAGGATTCAACCTTATGTTGTATTTGTTCTTCTCATCTGTGGGATATGGTATATCCCTGGATACTTAGACTCATTTGTAATTAAAATTATTTGATTACATTTAAAATAATTATTGTTATTTATATCATCACAATCACTTCCATATAATATAATTAGTATAAAACGTTGTGTTGCTTGATATCTCATAATAATAATTATCAAGATATTTCCGAGGATATTTCATTATTCAATAATAGGAAATTCATGACCAGTTTTTTCCCCTTAATAATAATCCCCAGAATATTACAAAATTCAATGTAGAAAGTATTTTGCTTTTGTTTCGTTTAAAAATTTTGTTAGATTCCTCCTGAATGTGCTAAAATTATTTAGTATTTGAATACCTTCATACATGAATAACATTCACTATTCATGTATTGTGCTGACAACATGACGTTTTTCGGTTGGATTTGATTATAATAAACTGAGCGTTAATTCTCAGTCGACTCAGTTCCTATACCGGATATGTGTTAAATGGACTGAAAATTTGAAGATACGACAAAAGGTCATTCTTAATAAAAGTTTTTGCTTGAATAAATTTGGCGGAAAAAAGAATCTTTAAATATATAGGGCGACAAAAAAATAACAAAATTGTGAAAATCACTAAGAAGAAACTGCTGATATTTATTATATTTTTTTAAATTTTGGACGGAAAGAAGATAGAGAAGAAATATAAGTAAAATACAGGGATGGTCAAAAAACACAAACATGTTATTTTGTGTAAAAGGAGAGTATCTTGAGGAATGAAAATCCAAAATGTCATTTCTGGTAAAGTTTTTACTTATTTTGAAAATTCATTTTTTCCATGAGAAACTTTAATCAAGAATTCCAGATATAGTCAAAAATATAAGAGAATATCCCTTGAGTGTATTTTTCTATAGAGTTGCAAATTAGCGTTCTTTTACACAAAATATCAATTTTGAATTTTTTGACCAGTCCTGTATTATACCTCTCTTTCATTCATTGTTTTCCGTCTAAAATTACAACAATAATAAATATCAGCAGTTTGTTCTCAGTTATTTTCACATTTGGTAAGTTTTTTGTCTTCCTGAATATTGAAGGATTTTTTTTCCGACAGATGTTATTTTTGGACCAAGCAAAAACTTTTATCAACAATGACTTTTTGTCGCATCTTCAAATTTTTAGTCCATTTGATCTCTCTTAGCACCTATCCAGGGACAACTGGTTCAGGATTTTATGTACAGAGTGATTTTATCAAAATCATACAAGTCTACTGTCAATTGAACTCCAACAATAACTTTGCCCTTAATTGTTCCCAATCTTTTGTCAGCGATTGAAAACTAATGAACTTGTTTTGCTTTAAAAGAAACTCCTTATACTCCTTTTCCCCAGAATTCGTACTACAAAATTCCATATCATGATAATTATTAAACCTACTATGTAAACTTACCTATTTATACCTTGGCAAACGTACCTCTACACACAGTAAGTATTATGCCAAAAAATGATTCTACTCGCGTATGATAGTTCTATTCCAAATTTTTGAGTCCGGGCCTGTTAATTGGGCTTCACCATACGTCATGATCCGCCGCCCCGCAAGTTTTTTTATGCGCAAGACGAAAACTGAGCTTCGTTGTTTACACTCATCGGTCCTGAATTCGCCGTTTTTGGTTTGCTCACTGTTTATCCATAGTTGTTTAAATCAATGGCTGTACCTCGTATGTGACATTTTTCTTAATGCAATACCTCGTATGAAGTAGATAAGGTTTTTGAAAATGAAAAGATGGTAAATTTGCATTAAAATAAGTTAGGATATCATTTTCAAAAAGTCTCGGTAATAATGATACGAGGTACTGCACTTTGCCCGTCGATATACTATTATAAAGGATGACCCAATAAGAACGCACATTTTAATTGTGAAATAAAAGTCATAATTTATTTTAAACCAAGTATTATTTATATTTTGATTTAATCTAATACACTGCAATCAAAACGTGAAAAATAATATCTGGCAAAACATGAGGGGCGGCCACCTCATGTTCTTTTCGAGAAATGTTCAATCACATTTTCATATAATTCTGACCCAATTTCGCTAATAACACGTTCAATTCCGTTCTTCAACTGTAGAATAATTGTTGCTGGTTTATTAGCGTAATCATTGTTATTACCTGGTAATTAATAATATAATTAGTAATCCTTGAACGGTTGTGTGACTTGGCGCATTGTGTCGACCAAAAATGCCACGCAATATAAGAACCGTTTCCGCATAACATTCTCTATACTTGTAGTGTGTATATAATCGCAAACTGTTCACATTATTCTTATGATTTGTTTTTTGGCCTACTGCGAATAACATAAGAATTCCGTGAAATTTGAAACGTGCGTTCCTATTGAGGCACCATTTACTATTTGAATTATTTTAATTTAATTCAATGTTATAGAATCCATTACGTTCGTTTCATCAATTACCTTATTACATCAATTATGTATTTCAAATTGTCTTTTTTCAACCACATAAATATAATCGATATCTGGTTTCAGTTTGATTTATCAAAAATCAATGCACACTCAGGGAAACTAATGTCGGAAAGGTTATCCGAATTCAATAACCTAGAACTCAAAAGACAGTTCGAAATCGCCGATTGCAGAAAACAACTTATAGAAGAAGTCAAAATGTTGGCAAAAAAACATTTAGGGGAAAAGTAATGCTGAGTAGAAATAACGGTACCATAATTCATGTCTTTTATTCCAGAGCGAACTTTGAACTCCTCTCAGATGGCTATATCACAAAAGTATTAGAGTGGTCTCTGAAAAGAATAGATAAACTTCCAGATCTATTTGCTACAAATATGGCATTTATATGGTCTTTACCAATATCGTATAATAATACAGATGAGTCGGTGATATCTGCATTACCTGTTTTGAAAAATGAACTGGGAAAATTGGAGGATTTCAATAGAGACAAATTGAATTGTGTCATGAAGGATATTAGTAAAAAACATAGCATCAAGTATGCTACTTTTATGAAGTCATTGAGGTCTATATTGAGTGAATTAAAGGTGAGAACAATATTTTTGTTTATATCAAGCCAAATTTAATACTGATTGAGAACTGTTTTTGATACATCTATAACCGATGATAGTCCAGTGTTAGAACATAATCTTCAATAATTATCATTATAATAATTGATGTTCAAGATTTTATTGACGATATTCCAATGGAATATTCGAAAACGTGAACATTTTTATTTCGATCCCATGATGAAGTGGATTTTGAACACATAAAACATCGAAGGACTAGAACGTATTCTAGGATTCTTGTCTTGATAAGTAGGTAGAGACTACAGTGAGATTGTCGGCAAAGAAGTTTTCGTTTTGGGGTGCCAATTCACATGATTGTTGCGTCCAGTCAATCAATCCGGCTCTTTGATCTTGGAAACCAACTATAGTAACAGTTGGTGAATATTTCCCGAACAATCGTCATTAATTCTCCGCCGACTTAATCCGAAATCATCCAACCAGCTCGTCAGTTCAGATTTCCTCTGCTGTGTTGCATCATCAAAGAGGATATGCAAGTTTACCTCGCATTAATGGTCCGTTCGAGCAGCACTTTGCTACCAGCGATCGTCTGAATCAGCAGCACCAAAGCTCCGATCTGTACCACCGTTTCTGATTACTATTTTTCAAATTTTTTACTCAATGCCACGCTTACCGCACTCATACTATCAGAGGAGTGCACAATGCACAATTTGCACATTTTTTGGAAATATGAAAAATATAAGGATTAGTTAGTACTGATGCCATTGATGTTCAAAAAATCAACCTACGACCCCTTTTATTGTAGTAATCACCGATTAAAGAGCCCCAATCAACATCCACTTCGTCACAGAATACATCATCTTTCTCCGTCTGACGTATTGACTGAGATGACCCTCTCTCTCTCGAGAGAGCGTAATATGGCTCTGCCCCGTTTTCGATAATACAGTGGAATTTGCATTCTATTTTTCATTTAGAATATTTTTGGGTATTTTGGAAAAAAAAATTCGCTGATGACTTTCTAATATTCTCTAGAATAGGTATATAAAATTTCAAGTCATTTGAAAATGTATTCAAATTGTCCATACTGTTTTTCTAGATCCCAGAGGGTTTACCGACGGTGGTTTCCCGGTGGCTTATGTCGTTGTTGGGCAGAACAGGTTTATTTTAGGGAAATTTCCGAAATCTGTTTTCTCTACCGCTGGAGTATGTCGGAATGCGGTAGCTTGTCTTGTTTGAAAATGTTCTGATTCATTCGACCTTGACTCCGGGGTTTGTTTTATCACCGCAAAAGAAGGGAACCGAACACGTTGCAGGGAGAAATACATTTCAGTTCGTTCTTCAACAGCCCGTTTTCAAGTTAATAGTTTTCATTCTTCATTCACCGTATTTGAGATTCTTAGTCCCGGCAAAATAGACAAGTGAGTCTTTCAGAGTTTCGTTATTTCGTTATTTTCACTGCCGTTCATCATGCACGCTCTTCGTACCGTATTTGACATCATTTACCGCTTTATATAAAACCTTCTTCCATTATTGCGAGATAACGCTTTTCACAACTTCGCTGGGCATTTTACCGTTTTGTTTTTTCCAAACCATCACTCACACCTTTATTCCGCCTTTACTCGCTTGAATCTATCTATTTTGGTGATTTTTTTCACCCCCCCCCCATCTGAAGTCAATTTTTGTTAATTTCTGGCTTGGGGACCAGTAATTGTAAAATCCAGATAATAAACTGATCTTCCGATCCCAGCGTTGTATTCTGGGCAACATTTCATCGTTATCCCTGTATGTCCTCTACCATAATCTTCCAGAGGGTGGCGCCCGAGTTACGGAAAATATAATCTTCCAACCCTTGATAACACCAATTAAATCTGGAGCGCTTCACTTTGAGTTGTTTTACGCCGCGTCAAAATAAGCTGTCAGCTCCCCCGAAATCTCGAGCAGCCTTCTGATTAGTCGAACGACCCATAATTCATGACCCGGCACACAACGCATTTATCAGAGTTGTACTCAGATTTCGCGGATCATTTCAAGCCGTCTAGACCTGTTCCTATTCCAAAAAGTAGCAGGTGAATCTGATAGATGAGTCTTATATTCCATACATTTATAATCCAATCTTTATATACTTAATCAAAACATGAATCAATTCAATTAATCTATTCAAGACAGAATAAAGTAGAATACCAGCCTGGAAAGCCGCCGCGTGCTTCTGTTTAGATCAGGCGTAACTCAAGATTGAATGGAGTTGTAGAGAGTGTCAAAATAAGTACGTTTCAATAATAAACCCCTGTCTGGAAATGAGCTGTTTGAGAACCAGGAAAGAGAAGAGAAAAATGACGGTTAACCTCAGTATAATGATACAGTTTGCAAAAAGAAAACACAGCATTCCATTGGTTGACGGAGAAATCTGCGCTAAGTGCTTTTTTGATTGTTTTCAACTCAGACGAGCGGCATAAGATGAAAGCGTGGGAAAAACGAACTTTTTACAATTGGTGGATTTCTCCTTCGTTTTCTTCTTTGAATTATGCTCTAGTGCTCAAACAAAAAAAATACCGACAATACCGACAGTGGTTTATTACCCAAAATTGCTTGTTGAACTGCAAAAATCGGCTAACGGGCGCTAACTCTAAAGTTGGATCCTAATCCTTGGTTGTTTTTTCCAGGAGGGACCCAGCGTAGCTGAAATGATCCAAATTCTAGGCAAAGAAAATACACTAAAACGTTTAGATACATGTATAAATAAAACAAATTCATCCAGTTAATACAGTATATTATTTCGGCAAACATGCCTCTCTTAAACATTTTTATTCAATAACATTTGCGCAATAAGTAACAGAATATCGCTCAAGGAATTTACGGAGGTATGGGGCATTGATGATTCTATTAATGAACAGTTCAAATCCGTTGATCTATGAGATTTGATCGCACAACAAAATACTATAAACGATTCCATGGACTGATGTTCTTTCTATTGTGGAGAGCGATACATTTTGCAAATAATAATGAGAACAACTATATTCTCTGAATCTTAAAAATATTTCAATTTTCACTCGAAATTAAATTTATCCAATATAATATTCCTTTTGGATGGTGTATTACGCCACATCTCAATAATTTAGGTCAGGTATGAATCTCAATATTCTCGTGGCAAATCAAAGATCCGTATTATTATTATTATTATTATGTCATGCAGTTCGTGGGTAGGGAAGAGTGGGGCAACATGACGAACGGGGCAACTCAACGAATTGCATCGTTGCAACTCTGTTAAGTCATAGTTAAATGGGTTAAAGATAGATGACTCTAGTAGCAATACTTCCAGTACAATAATAATCTATTTCAGAGCAGTCGCTTGTAAAATGTAACGCCAAGAAAATGAGCTTTTTTGAAAAAAACTAAGGTAGGTAGGAATAGTCTTTGTTAGTGAGGTAATTGTTGATAATGTCTCAAATATGATAAAATAGAAAATAACACGATTGCTCCTTTTTTGTTCTTATTTTCTTGCTTTCTACTAAAAAAATGTACCTTGCGGCAAGATGGCGAGCTCATTATCTCCTAATAAAGACGAGATTGCGAAAAAAATCTAGAAAAGATTGATCAAGCAGATAAAAAGAGAACGTTCAAGAATTCGAAGTGAAGAAAAAAGTCTCTAATGATTCGAGTCACACTCTACCAACACAAGAAAGAAAGAAAGAAGATATACTCAGCGACATTACAACGACTTATTTTCCACAAGTCTCAATGTAAACATGACCTAATACAAAGGATATCAATTTAAACAAAAAAGCGAAATGTTCAGAAAGAATTGGACTTCAATATTTCAGCCTAGGAGAAAATCCATTTTTACCAGGAAACTATAGACTGTTTTGAATTTCCAGCACATTCCATCCAATGCTTTGCATTGCTAGTTTGACCAGAAATTTTTGAAACACTTCATAGAGTTTCTGGTAGAAATGAAAGTTCTCCTATGCTGAAATATTGAAGTTCCATTCATTCTGAACATTTTGTTTTTTTTTCAAATGAGAT
Source organism: Orchestes rusci (assembly GCA_958502075.1). Taxonomy (NCBI): domain Eukaryota; kingdom Metazoa; phylum Arthropoda; class Insecta; order Coleoptera; family Curculionidae; genus Orchestes; species Orchestes rusci. The sequence continues at coordinate 53,102,040 of OY293304.1, forward strand.
TATGTTTAAAAATCTAATTTCCGCGTAACTTTCTATGACATTTCGAAATTCACTTATCTTCAATGATTCAAAGTGTTTGCATTTTGCAATTGATCGTGATTTGAACTGTTCAATAAAATATACATTCATTTGGTACATACTACTGTTAACAAGTTTACTATAGGAACAGTCTTGAGAACTAAAAGATAAGTCCTTTAAGCGAAAATGTATCAATATCTTCTGATTGTTACATTTCATTATACATATTGCTAGGTTCTAGTTTTCCGGTAGGAAAATTTTGTTAATATAGAAATTGATTTTATTATCACAATGTTGTAATAATGTAATAATGTGTCATGAGTGTTCAGATAATTCTACCTGACACAATTGAATCAAAACAAACTCCTTTGAATGCAATTGATTTTTGGTCCATAGATAAAGATGAGTTTTCAAATGTTTGAGTAAATATGACAATATATTATTCTTTTCATGCTATAATGGTAATATTAAAATCGTTGATATAATACGGAGTACATATCAAAACAGTATACATAAATTAAATCTAATCAGATAACAAAGAATACGGATGTATCTATGTGTTTATGAAAATCTGATGTGCACTGGATCATACCTACCCAACTCAACTATATAATGTTTCATACCCAAAAATCCCACTTCGTGCAAGCAGATGGCGAAAACATAAGTTTCGACGGGTAATATGTCCAATACACACAACATCAATAAACAGGCCATAATGAATTTGCTAAAAAACCTGTAATAGTTTTACTATCGGCTATTCTACATCAATTCTGATAACATCGAAACAAGCCATGAGGATTAAACTAGATGACAAACAAGAATAAATTCTAATGAGATTAGATTACTAGTCTTCGAGGTAGCTAGAATACAGGTTTTGGGCTCCTGCAACATGTCATGGGATTTGATATTCTTATAAGGGTTTGTTCTAGAAAATTTGGTACATCCACGAAAGTTTATGTATACAAAACTACGAAAAAGTATACTTGATAATGAATTTAGCTTGAATGTGATTTTCATACAACTTTTTTTGTTATTGAAAAGTAAAAGGGACCCTACCACAAAAAGGGTGTACGTGATATGGTTTTTGCATAGATAAAATTAATTCTCCATAATATTTCTATGATAAATAATTTTAGGGCAAATTAATCTAAGAAAAACGATGTTGTCCAAATTGTGTCCGTTGAGCTGTATGCACTTTTCAAATCGACAACGAAGATTATTTCTTGATATCTGTGTACATGTACCTACTATATCAGATACTTTTTGGATTTTTTCGACTTTTGAATGTCAATGAAATCTATTTTGATGATTTACTTCAATTGCATGGTGGCCACTTCCAACATCAAATTCAGATATTTGTTTCGTTTTTGTCAATTTATTTGCTATCAGGTTATTCTGATTTTCAATTTATTCATAATGATTATTTTTATTTTTGGTTATGCTATTGCTTCATGGCCCCTTTGCTACTCAGAAATAATAATAATACGGAAGCGATTTGCAAATGGATGATTTTCATTTCTTCTTCGGAAAACGTTGGTCGTACAAAAGAAAGCTCAAGTCGAGAGAATATTTTTACTGAAAACTAGTGAATAGTCATATCAAAGATCATGATAGTCGTTGCTTCTATCCAATGTCAAGATTGTATAATTTAGTACAAGAGTTAAGCGTCTAAATAGATACACAGTTGTTAAAGTATTTGCAAACATTAATTTAGTACTTGAAAAAATTAATTTAATACTCAGCGCTCGAGATAATCAAGTGAAATGGGTCTCATAACCTGCTCTATTTATTATGAAAATGCCATGGACAGTTTATAGCCGAGAAAAAATAGCAATGAGAAGCGACGAAACTTCTCGCCAAAAAATTTGGGTGGGGGTTTGTGATCGGAATCTGTCATAGGCTTCGTCAGCTGTTTAAAGTTAAGTTCGAATAGTCCACACATGAATGACAGTGACGTCTGAGGACGGTTTTCAAATAAAATTGTCTGTCACATGACATTGTAATTATTGTTGAATGTTTTTGAGTACCTATAGTATGAAAATTCAACACTTTTTTTACAATAGGGACACGTAAAATTTTTGTTAGACAGCATCAAGAATCAAATTTGAGAATATCACACTATTTGTATTCTGGGCCCGGACTATAAAACTAATCGTAACATCATCTGAGAAGTCGGACGCTGTCAAATTTGAATTTCAAGGCCAAATGAATGCGTTACCATTGAAGCAATGGTAAAAACAGGTTTTTGTCGCATCTCATTGTTATTTTTTCTCGAGTTTATAGCGTGCAGCGTATTGACTTTGACATTTCTACGAAAAAGTTATACGTCTCTGTTTTTTTTGTTTTTTTTTTCTTCTTTATTGTTTAATTGTAAACATGAAAGGACTCTTGAGATTCTCCTCTTCGATTTGCAACATTTTCGAACAAAAAAATTAAAACAGTTCTTATCAGACAATGGAAAAATGCACTCTGACTGACAAAAGAACAGGGTTCTGAGACTCTATTATTCCTCAACTTGTGGCGAATTTCACATGACTAACTCGAGTGGTTTTCTAAATACCTATCTAATTATTTGTTTATTTTTTCCAGAAACTTTTAGATCTAACTCTTCAACTCAAATTAATCGTAGCTTTCTGTAGCAGAAAGGCTGAAGTCTCAAATTTATTAGAAAACAAGATAATATAAAAAAATAAGACTGATGTCCATTGACCCTTAGAGGCATGGAGGTCGAGGTCCCACATAAGCCTTTTCACTTCTCACACTACAATGGATCCTGTTAGATGCATATAGGTGGTACTTGAGTCCTTGATGAAAGAAAGTCAAGTATTTGAGTTTTGAGAAGTACAAAGACTCTGATGTCCGTCACTAATTTGAAAATGCTCGTATCCTCCGCATGGATAAGACCAAAAATGGATTTGCTATTGAAAAAGTGAAACTATTGAAAACGCCAAAAAACTTTGAATCTACGTCATCGTTGCCACCAAGCGCGTTGTTATGAAGTAGTTTGACACCTTGTTCGGCACTTTAACTTTGACTCTTGTGTACTTTTGTGAAACCCCCTTTCCTCTTGAGTTGTTAGCGAAACTGGCTGTAGGCAAAGTCTAGGTACTAATAAGTTGCGTCACTTCTTGACGGCACTTTTATAAATCCATATCGCAAACCGCCGCAGGGCTGTTCAAAGCAATGCAGATCACAAGAACCACATCGGCGAATATGAACGAGTTTCCCGTTGCACGTTTCGTCCCTCATCTCTTGGACTATTACTGTAAGTCTGGAATGTCTGTCTTGCAAATAAAGTTTTTCATGATACTCCCCTTTTCATTTGATTCAAGTATTCAAACATTTATTTCTAAATTATTGGTCCAGCGTACAAAGAATTCAAGGCACTCGACCCGACTTTCAGGATCTTATCTAGATCATAATCTAGATCCTGTTAACTCGATATTCCCAATTCCATTAAAAGAATGTGATGTCCAACACAGCTCAGCGGTTGGGTGATTTTTTCCAATGTTGTGGGCTAAACTGCCAAAATTTGTCCAGCTGCTGTCACCACTGAGTTCTGTTGGAGAAAATATCTATGGTTGGAGATAGGGTATGACTTTTTTCTGTAGAGTATTCTTTATAAGATTACCAAACCCAAATCCTACCTATTCTATACATAACGCCCTGTATTTACATTTCTCATTGATCATGGAAACAATGTTTTCGCATAAGGAATATAAGGGTATAGGTAAGCTATATGAGTCCAATTCATTAATCTATAGGTAGTCCAGCAATTAACGTGAAAAATTTCAACCAATGACTATTTATCAAAGCAAGACATTATACCAAAACAAACTACGACATGACATCAGACAAAGATTAACGATTGAATAGGTGTGTCTGTTATGCTCCACTAGTGCACAATTTTCTACACTACAACACTCAGTGTGGCTTCGTTTGTGAAATGTTTGTCTGTTTTTCAAGATAGAATATTTTTACTAAACTAGAAAAGATATTCTATCCTAAAAAACAGACAAACGTTTCACAAACAAAGCCACACTAAGTGTTGTAGTGTAGAAAAGTGTGCACTAGTGGAGAATAACAAACACACCTAATATGTCACATGTATTTGTTTATTTTACTTGACGTCTGAATTATTGTTCCGCCTTGTCTGATCACGTGTAGTTTGTTTTGGTTTACTGTCTTGCTTCAATATATAAAGGTACGTCGAAAAATAAGAAGAAAAGTTTGTCATTTCTCAATTCAAAAATTTTTCGTAGGTATAAAATCGTGTGCACAAATCCGTTAAACAAAAAAATGTTCATCTGTAAGTTGTGCTAAAAACCTAGCATGTCATTGTGATCATTGCGTTTATCTGACAATCTATCAAACCATGTCGAAAACATCAAAGTCAAGTAATGCAATGAACAAAACAATGCGCTAATGAAAGTATTTCAAGTTAGTTTCCAATCACCTTGGATAGACTCTTGGATAAAAAAAGAAGTCAAAGAAAACAGTGACATTTATCACATATTATTCTTTTTTTCGCGTCCATCATTGATTGTAACTTCAACTTCTTTTTTTATCCTATAATAAAGCATAGCTCTAGGTACTTGAACTGGTTTGAGATTGACACAAACACAAAAAAGATCATTGACTCTTAAGAAAAGTGAACTATAGAAAATACATTTTCTATTTTTTGTTAAGTGCTTTACATTACATATTGGTTGAAGACGTCAACATTACAAATTGAAAATACAGGTTGTTTATTCTATCTAAATCACATACATATCTTTATGGAGAATCATAGATAGATCCGTTATTAACCTAATTGTTTTCTTTATAACCTGTATAATATGCAGTGATCTTTAAATAGCTCACAGATATACAGAACTATAGATGGGTATTCATTGTGAGCAAAGTTGATGTTATTCGCCGACGAATATCTGACAAGGAAATAGGTTGCCAACCCCATAAACCAGCGTGCCATTCACGATATTTTTTCTCTTGCATATTTTTCTATAATGGTTCATAAACTAGAAAGTGAATGCTTTATTATTCTCTAATATTCGTTTGGTAGCTTCATTATTATGCTGCGGGCACTATTATTCGTCTAGTTTTGTGTATAGTTAACACATTTAACAACAATTCGTAAAATATGTATATCTGGGACATACCAGAATTTTCTCTTATGATGCACGAAATAACTAGTTGAATAACATGACAATGTAAGAGCTACAAGGCTTCACTAAAAGTAGCATAGATGATTGTCAGCAAAAAATGTCATGTAAAAATTGGAAGTTTACGAACGTACTTCAAATGTTAAGGGTTTGTATCAAATTTGGGAGTAAACTATGCATCGAATAGTATTAATACTTGAAGCAGACTGTCTATAGAATCTTCCTAGGAAATTTCTATATTAATCAACAATATCAATTTGTTATTCCAAGATGTTTCATCTATTCATAACAGAATCTTTATGTATTTATTTCATGTCTGTACATAATTTATCCCAAATTTCTGAATTCATTTGCCCAAATATTGCAATGAAACAAAGTTCTAAGAGATACTTAGAACGAATTACAATATTGCTACGGTACAAATATAATAAACTTCAATTGCTTTTAATTTAGAATTTCGGATACAAATACATCATCGTATTCAAAATTAGAAATAGTGAACTTATAAGTAATTATAAACTATTGATGTCGAGTGAATAAATAATTTTCAATGATGGAAGATTTATTTTTTCACTGAAGATCACAGACAGCACTTATACCTAACAATACGGCACACTATAAAAATTAAAAGTTATAATCGCTAATTTTAAAATCCAACGGGCTCAAGGGACTCTTAATTCTAAGGAAAATAGAGAAAAATTACCGACTTTTCCCAAATTGTCTGGAAAAAATCTGTATGTTGCTTAAGTCTATCTTAATTTTTTAGAAGTAACACATTGGAAATCACAGTGGGCGTGTAATATAATTATTTTTCACAATAACAGGGTTTTTGAAGATTAACGAGAGATAGAATACAAAATCAATTAGAATCCAGAAATGTCACTGATAATTTTGAATAATGGCCAACATAATGATAAGAATAGAAATATTTCATAATGTTTGGCCAATATTCATACATTTATTTCATCATCTACTAAAACTTAACGGGGTAAACGTTTCTCAAAGGTATCAGCTAATCCCTTCCGTTTTTGAACTATATTTTATAAGTGTTTTCTATGCTAAGAAACGAGTTGCTTATAACCCCCTTTCTATTCAGTGATATGCTATATGGTAAGTAAAAGTTTGAATTTGAATTCACTTCTCATCTATCCATTTACAATCCTTCTGATAGATCTTTGATTGCTTGAAGGATTCTCTTGACATGTCCAACCTGAAAAATAATTTTTTTATATCCATATTTTGGTCAAAACATGAAAAGAAGGTATAGTTTAATTAGGAATTGAATGAACTGGACGATTTTGGAACTTGCAGTTTCATCTCTTAACAGTGTCTCATGCCTGATTAGCCTGATGCCACATGAAATTCCTATGAATATCATTACCTAGAAGCCGTCTCTGAATATCGGCGCGGACATTTTCAATAACCAAAATCAATTGGCGCAATAAAGCAGCGAAAGATACACCGCCAGAGAACTAGACGAGAAGCGACAAAAATTTTCCCGCCAAAAAATTCAGGTTTGTCATCTGTTTATTAGTCCGAGTGTCTAATCAGTTTCGACTGTCGAATTCAACGGTTACCATGGTTACCATTTGTAGTTTATTGCTAGTTAGCTACGGTAGATCAGTGGATCAATCATTATTTGTGGTTTGAGAGATTAAAAGCTCTGTTAAAAGCTTGATCGAATCTATTTCGAAAAGTGTAATTAATGCCCGGGCGAAGTTGTGCTTTTTGCGGGTGTCGTACGAAAGGAGGGGAAGGAATCACCTTCTTTGGATTTCCCAAAGATCCCGAACGGTAAGTTATACATATTTATCATTATTTTGATTCTTCATTTGTGCTGATGTTGAGCATTTATGTTTACGAGAACAGAAATGAATAATTTTGATCTTGAGAAATCTTCTGTTTTTTTTTATTAGTGGAATGGTCCAAACATAAGCAAACTATGTATTTTAAAAATTAGGAGATTTTGGATCTGTGTTAAAATATAGGGCATTCCATTCAAAAAAGTTAAACTTTTCCATATTTGCCCGATTTCCAATAGTGATATTATGTTCTTTCTCTTAGTTATTATAAAATTTTCAGGAAAATCATGTGAACACTTTTTTTGTATCTCTGTTAATAGGGTTTATAAAGTGGTGGCAAATTATAATGAAAAACCCCGTACACATGACTTCATATTCTTCATTGTCAAATAAACGTTTGATTTTTCAATCATGCTTTATGTTTATTTTTGTTGAATGTTTTTGAGTACCTAGTATAAAAAAAAAACATATCAGGCTTTTTTTCTACGATAGGCCTACGTCTTATTTTGTCTCACAATTTTTAATCTGGGTGGCCCGGACGCCCGGACTATAAGTATTTGTTGCCCCGCGTTTGACAGCTCCCAGCGTATCAAAAGCGCCGATTAACACCGTGTTTCGAACGCAAAAGTGATCTTGGAACACGTTTTGAGGTACTCACATACACAAACGTCAAAACTTTCGATGGAGTGTTTGTTTACGTTTGAGCCAAGGCATCTCGACATTGTGATTATTGTGAAAATTAGTTAAAATATTGTTTTATAAGCGACTCTGAGCTGAATTTGGTATGTTTAAGCATGGATCCAGTCAAAAAAGATCAAACTTGCCAATGTTTTGATTTTAAATATGACAGAATTTGACTGATTTGACGTTTAGCTAGTTTTGCGCTTCAAGCCCACATTTTCCGGGTGGTGCTTCAGGGGAAAGGGGAAAGTGACGCGGAGCTCCAAACGCAATACAGCTGGAACACGCGTTTAGTGTTTTTGCGCGCTCAAAAGCTCGATTGCGTGCACAAATCGGGCAGCTGGAAAGCGGCTCATGCAGGTTACGCTTTGTTGTTAAAGGTTTGGTGAGTGCTTGGTTACGATCTCGATGTCGTTATTTAGTTCTCTGACCAAACGCCAAAACGTTCCACCATAGAAAATTGAATCATATCAGTACATCTCCACCACTTTTTTATGCCTTCGACCATATTATTAGGGTATATATAACATAACTACTCAGATTAATAAACAAGTTATTAATCTGAGCATAACTACCTATTTCAAAAGAGTCGCTCTTATTGTCATAAAAATCAAATTCATTCACAAAGCATAAATGTGTTGAGTACATACCTATAATATACTGAAGACTGAAGACCAAAGAGAATGCGGAAAATACCACATCAGACTTGAAGGCCGACTAACTAGTCGACGTACAAAAAAGAAGAAAAAATTAACAAAACATGAAGATAATAATAGCACATCAACATTTCACGTAGGTAAATCAGTCAAGACTCAAGAGCTACCCCTTCTTTAGTATTTATTCACTTACAAAGATATTTTTCTCAACTGCTTGAGAATTTGAATTTCTGGAAATGACTGATAGTGATAGCGTTGATGATTTATTTTGAGATTGTTGTATTGAAGAACTCCAAAATAAAGGAATATACCAAATTTTGAGTTTATGAAGTCATAACCGCCTCCGTGACCAAACCATTGACCAAGCTCTGGAGCAAGCAAATGCAGTCTTGCCAAATCTCATTACCGGATTGAAAAATATACGCGAAAACGCGGTTGGTTAAAAATCTCGTGACCACATCGTAACCTGGTTAACGCCAAAATCCGTCTAATATAACTTGGATACTTAGACGAGGGACTTCCCTCGTCTAAGCTTGGATACGATACTCGATACAAGCTGTCAAAAATTTCAATGTCAGGGCTAAATAAATGTGTTCTCATTCAGGCAATGGAAAAAACAAGTTTTTGTCGCTTTTCGTCGTTATTTAGTTCTCTGACACCGCGTCGTCACACTTGAATGCGACAATTTTCGGGACGGCGTTCTGGGTGTTTTCTTGCAAGTTCAAGTACGGACCTTGAAGTATGATAAGCACTTCGGTGTGTCCGCTTTTTTCACATACAGGGAGGGTTGAAAGTAAGGTTCTAAAGAAGGGGGAATGAAAGTTTAGGTTATGTGCGGGGCCGACCGCCATAATAGAGTGGTCGTTGAAGAACGTGTTTCTGTGTGCACCGAACCACTTTTTGACCAACAACCTATTAAATTTGGTCTGAGTAAAAGGAAAGGGAGGTTTGTTGAGTACCCAGGTGAAAAAACGAAGAAATTACCTTGTGAGTTTTATGCAATATGGGTGGTTTCTCATTCACTTTTCTTCAAATATTCTTTTTTCAGCTTGTAGATAGCGATATTTGCAACATCTCTTTAGGCTATACATTTTTTTGTAACTTATTTGATATGACGCTGCCCAGCGCCCTTATTATGAAAACAAATAGAGGAACCGCATCTTTACGATAAAGTTAAAGTAGAATTTCAGTACCATCAATAGTATAATCATAACATTATTTCATCCTTGAGGTCATTTACTTCTCAAGCCACTATTTTCATACCAAATAGGCGTTATTTGTTGAAAATTTAAATATAGCTTTTTTCGAAGATTTTAACGACCTTAGAGTGAAAATTGGGGCTTCCACATTTCACTAATTCTGGAAACGGTATTTCGGGACGATGTTTTCAAGAAATCGTATAAAATCTTCATTAGCATCTCAACAAGTTGATCAAAGTCCAAGAATTGACCCCAGGCACGTGATTTTTATATTGAAGCCAAAACACTATCTGGTGAAAAAATGCTGATAGTGATTAAATCATTTGGAGCCTCGGTAAAAACTTAACAATTGGTGTCAGAAGTGGGATTGTTTGAGGATTGTGAAAATTCACTTGAAACATAGCGAGGAGTGTGGAACACATTTTTGGGAAATTGACTACCGGATTTGTCATAGAGATCAAGATAGCGAAATTTTGATTGTGCCGTTGGATTTGTGAGTCAAATTTTATGGTGAATACCAGACAACAGACTGCTGAAATTGATCAGGGTAACCAGATACTAGCGGATTTAATGAAACGAAGAAACAAGGACGAAGAAAGATGACTTAAGGTAAAACAGGAGGAGGAAGAACGTCGACGTCAGGAGAAACAAGAAGGAGAAGATCGACCACAAGAACACGAACAAAGGCTCCAAGCATTACTTCAGTCCTGAGCGCTCAACATCTTATGATAGAAAAAGAATTCATAGAGATTCGTGAAGAAATAGGAGACTTTCGATAGGAAATGACCAAGATGGATCGACGAGAAGTGGAGAACCTACAAACAAAAGTTGACAAAATAAGAAAACAGACGTCGAGTGATAAGGCGTATACAAGTTTAATCATATTAAACCTTCCACTTTTGATGGTCAAACTTCTTGGGCAATGTACAGGGTGTCCCATTTTGGGTACTTTTGCGGGGTATCTCCGTTATTCTTATAGATAGAAAGTTGCGGTTTTCGCGACAGTGTGCTACTTTTTCGTGAAACCAAAGATGCCGTTAACAAAATTTTCATAGCCCTTTTAGTTTTTAAGATACAGGGCTAAACTGAAAATGTTGCATTTCAAGGTACCCCTCGTATCTAAACTATCAGATAAGTTATGGAAAATGTGAAAACTGTTTCTTTTATAACTTTTCCCGTAGAACTCGATTCTGCCTTCGGAATTAGTATACGGGGTCAGGTCAAAAAGTTATCGGACCCAACTTTATTTTTTTAAATGGAACACCCTGTATATTTATAGTCCATAAGATTTGTCTTTTCTTTACCTTTTCAAAAATATATAAGAGTATGCACTTTTAAAAAAAAAAATTTTTAGCCTATAACTTTTACAAGACGCAGTTTGAAACAGCTGCAACAGCTAATGCCTGGGATAAAGAAGAAGTAGCTTTACGAGGACTAGCTTTGGAGTTACTACAAACAGTACCAGCTATAGATCAAAAGGACCTCGGCACATTGGCAATTGCCCTGGAACGACGCTTTGGTGATCAACATCGGAGACAGTTACACCAGTTCCAAGTAAAATCTCGTCACCAAAAGCACGGTGAAATTTTACAGGAGTTCGAATCAGATATTTGGCCTTATTCATCTAGCCTATCCAGGAGCCACAAAAGAATTCCAGGATGAGCTCGCGGCTCAATATTTCGTTGATGGAATAAGGGCCCAGGTGATTCAAACAATGATACGAGTTACGAAATTTGAGAACAGTAGTGAAGCCCTGGATATAGCACTTGAGATTGAACCGTCATAGAATGTTTCGAGACCAAAGATCCGGGCAGTATCGATCGAAGACGATAGACACACAAACAATGAGTATCTGCAAAAGATGGTGAGTCAGGATCTTTAGGAAATCAAAGAGTTGAAAGAAAATGATCGTAGACCTAGTATCCAGTGCTTCAGATGTGGACGCAACGGACATAATCAAGCGTGATTGCCTAGTGCAGCTACGGTCTCGATCAGCATGCAGAGACCGCCAAGACTCACGAATGAATCAGGAAAACGAAGGTCAGTCAGCACCAAGGGACGGGTGTTGGCTTGTGAAGACGAAGGCCCCAGAGTGTCTTCATCAAGAGCCTAGAAAATACTAGCGGAAGCTCTTTTATCGAAGGGAAAGTTGATGAACGACCTATTACCATCACAGTAGGAGCAGCAGTATCTCTCATACAAACAAGCGTAGTGCGTGGATTGATGTTCCAGCCTCTATCTAGAGGTGTAATTTTGCGTACGGTGACTAGAGATTCGATGAATGTTAGCGGCAAAGTAGAAGTTCATATTCAACTTGGAACATTAAAGTTACGTCACAAGGTATTGGTGGCTGACATGGAAGACGAGTTTATCTTGGGTATGAACCTCATACGTCAACACGGATTTCCGTTCGATCATAACTTCAATAATTTTAAGTTTGGTTTATTCATTTTGTCCAGGGTCACCGGGACTCAGTTATAAGGGTTATGGCAGCAGAAACTGTTCGCATCAGTGGAAATACCGAGAGGATCATTTTCGGCAAGTTGGGAGAAAATTCCAGGAGCCGCGTTGGTCTTGTAGAAAATCAAGACAGCACCCACAAATATCTCGTTGCTGAATTAAGTGACTCTGAAGCATTCCCATACGAATCGCCAATGTTTTTCCAAATAGTATCAAATTTAACAAAGGTGACATAATAGCAAAATTTAAACCAGTAAAATGGGTGGTCAGGTGTGAGGAGCGTAAAGAAGCACCCGACTCGATAACATCTAAGAGGAGTCTAGATGATTTTCAAAAAGACTGGAAGCATCTCTCTGAAGAAGAATTCGAAAAGGCTAAGCAGTTTATGCTTGAACATTGGAATATTTTTGGAGAGTCTACTGGTGCGACTGGTAGAACTGAGAGAACTGAGGTCATTAGACATAGAATAAACACTGGTAATGCTTAGCCAATTCACCAACCTCCTAGAAGATTACCGATGGCAAAACATCGGGAAGTAGGACTCACTTATAGATGGGATGCTTATAGAAGAAACTGGAGGCCTCAAAATCAGGCAGAACTATCAGATGCCATTCTTGATGCGTGTGATGAGCTCGCCAATGATGTTGAATATTGTCGAAATTTATCAAATTCTATGGTTCGATGAAAGAAGTTTTGGTCAGAAATGGTTCTGCAACCGGCTATTAACTGCGTAAATAAATTCAAAAATGTACCCACAATATATCGTTTTCTTTTGTTGTTATAAAAAAAACTTGTCTGGCGTGTAAATATTTTGACAGCCAATAATAATTACACTGCCCAAAAAAAACATGATTTCATTGTCTGTGTACGCATTTTATTTGCAAGTTAGTGTACGTGTGTGATTGAAAAAAAAATTAAAAGTTATCGAGACTGATATAGTGATTATATCATTTGGACTCTGGGTAAAAACTTAATAATATGAATTCCAGTGAACTCCGTCAGAAGCCCTGGAGGTCAATTTTTGAGCCTTCGCAAATTAAAAACGTATACGCAATTGTGCGATCAGCATTTGAAATAACATGGTGATCGCATTTTTGCGTACAGGGTGCTCCCTGTATATTTTTGCACCCCACCTGGAAAGTTTATTTGAAAAGATATTGAAATAAGGTTAATTCAAAACTTTCATGGTTTTTCATGAACTTTTAGAGTCTGTCGGCAAAAATGTCAATAAAAGTAAGTTAATGTCAAATATTGACAGGTTGATGGTTTTTTCAAATGGAACACCCTGTATATTATTTCAAATGTTTGTAGACCTTTTTATCTGTTTTCAATATATATTTGTGGCATTTCATGCATTCGTTTTCGAAATATAAGCGTCCAAAGTTTAAAATGAATGTCACATATTTAGCCATGATAAAGACCGTAGCAACGAGTCAATAAACTATCAGGCTTTCATTAACTTGCCAAATAATAATAACTCATCTTTAAATGCCGTGGTAAGGTAAATAATAATAATTATTATCAGAGTTGTTATTATATTAAATTTGACAAGTCGAAGTTAAACTGATAGTTTATTGAAATCAGTTTCCCTTGTCAAATATAATAATTATGTGACAGGAGCTCGTGGGAGGCAGTCAATAACTCACGAAACTAGCAACAAATATAATAATGTCAATATAATAACTCTGATAATAATTATTATTATTATCATGGCTGAATATGTGACAGTCATTTTGAACTCTGGACGCTTATATTTCGGAAACTAATGCATGAAATGCCACAAATATACAGGGTGTCTCACGGTCTATGGTACCTTAGACGTTTACGGAAAACTAGACATAGGATCGATCTGAAAATTTGGCTCAGCACATAATCGAGTATGATCTATATTTTAAAAATATTTTCAATTCTGCAGTGTTGCCGCTTCTAGCCAAAAGTCGTGGCAACTTTCTTATTTTAAATGGACCACCCTGTATATTATTATTTTTTTGGATTCCTTGACTGATTCTTATCACTTTTGCTTGATATACTCCTATACCTATCGGCAGCGGTTTTCGAGATATAAATTAATTTATAATATTTTTGTCGTAAAACCCATCAGTGGATTGAGTTCAATAATTTCGTACTTGAAAACGGTGGAGATTTGAAATTGCTATGCCGACTAGGGGAAGGTAGGTTTATATGGTTCCAATGGAGAAACCGATCTGTAAATATACAGGGTGCTTCAAATTTATTAATCTTTTTGCTATACACAAAAATGATAAAAAAGCTATTTTTTCAAATGGAACCTCCTGTATATTAGGTACTTGAAAAATGAAAAGACCAATAAATTTTCTTTCAAATGGTATCCCATGTTCCTATACCTAAACCTTCAGGTTCTACAAGAAAAATGCATTTGTCTAAAAAATAAATTATATTGGTATTATTGATATGAAACATAATGTACAGTCTGTTCATGGCTTTCCTGCGGTTACGTCATAATTTTCCGTCTCTCTCTTACACATTTAAAAAAAACCACGTACGTCTGGACGATGGTCTTTCGGATCAATTTCACAAATGTCACATGTGGAGCGATCAATCTACGACACACTGCCAAACGTCAAATACTGTGACGTGACCGCAAGAAAGCCATGAACAGACTGTAGTTGCAGTTTGCTACCAAAAATAAATTGTTATTGCTGTGTGACCTGCCAACTATAGGTTGCCCTAGAAACTACATTATGTTTCATATCATGTATACCAATATAATTTATTTTTTACTAAAATGCATTTTTCTTGTAGATCCTGAAGGTTTAGGTATAGAAAGATGGGATACCATTTGATAGGAAATTTATTGGCCTTTTCATTTTTCAAGTAATATTCCATTTTTAATCATTTTTGTGTGAAGGAAAAAGATTAATAAATTTGAAGCACCCCTGTATATTTTCAGATCGGTTTCTCCATTGGAACCATATAAACTTACCTTCCTCTAATCGGCATAGCAATTTCAACTCTCCACCGTTTTCAAGTACGAAATTATTGAACTCGATCCACTGATGTGTTTTACGACAAATATATTATAAATCAATTTATATCTCGAAAACCGCTGCCGATAGGTATAGGAGTATATCAAGCAAAAGCAGGGTTGGATGGCACGACCGGGCAACCGGGCAAATGCCCGGTGGGCCGGTACGATTTAAAAAGGTTCGGGCCGAAGACCCAACCACCAGCTACTAGAAAGTTGGATTCATAAAACAAAAAAAACCCGAGTGCCCTCAATAATGTCAATATTTCTAACAAACTGTTAAAACTATATACTACGCGTCTACGGCACCAAGCGTTCAATGTGGACGAAACTAGCATGGCTGTCGCTGGAAGACCAAAAAGCGTATGCAAACTATTTGAGAATGAATCATAACTAATTCGATATTTCACCGGGACGTAGCGCCAATGAAATTCAACACTCAGATACGCATGAGAGATGCAATACCAGCTCGTGTAAAATTGCAATTGACATCAAAATTTTTGGCTTCAGGGTTGCATCTTTACAGTACAAGCCCATCGAAAACGAAACGGTATTGATTTTGGGTATTTATTATCATATCAAGTCAAAATACAAAAAACAAGTCAACTTTGTTTTTGAGGGGGGCACTTATTAGGCGTATAAGTGAGTCCTAATCTGCAATCTCTGATTAAACTCACCCCTAAAATCTCAAATGGAAAAGGGGGGTCGAGTGATGCCTTATTTTGAAGGCCCTTTGGCCCTGATTGAAACTGCCTAGTTTCAAGCCTCTGCTGCGTTATTTCTGTTGATATGACAGCTTGTCAATCAATCGTTTGATTTTTTTGTATTCAATAAATAGTCACCCGCAAGAGTTGACTTCTCAAACCTCGAAGGATATGATGAGGGATAGAAAATCTCCAAAATGAGTTACGTATTACTCAATTCTTTCGACGAGGATGTATTTCACCATAAAAAAAAAATTGGGGAGATGTAAATCCTCGTCAAAAGGATTGAGTGATAGCTCATTTTCAGGATCCCCCTGTTCCCCATCATAGCGGGACATAGCGTCTTTTTTGGGAAACGTTAACTCAACCGCAAGAGTTATTAAATAGTTGAAGTGCTTTCATTCACGTAGACGTTAACGTGGTGATTGACATCTGGGCAAGCGCACTTCGTTTTTTATCACGTTTGCGTTTACGGACATACGTAACCTTGCGTGTCTTCACGTATTCCACGTTATCCCTTATACGTAATCCGAGGTTTGCCGATCGAGTCTCCGATCTTGGATAATCTGCCAACGAATCAATTTTGGACATCACACGTCATATTTTTATTTGACCTCAAAATTCAATAACCAAATTGTCACAGACATATCACTTTTTTTTCACTTTTACATGGTGAAAAACTTTATGTAAGCACAACAAATTAGGTCAAGTCAACTCGCTACGTTTCACGTACGTCAAATGCCACACTTCAACTAGCTTTTGAATCATTACGTCACGTGAACTTTATGCGTTAACGTATTACGTTAACGTCTACGTTTTGGCTCAACTTCAACTGTCATTAGATAGTTGAAGTGCTTTCATTCACGTAGACGTAAACGTGGTGATTGACATCTGGGCATGCAAGCGCACTTCGTTTTTTCTCACGTTTGCGTTTACGGACATAGGTAACCTTGCGTGTCTTCACGTATTGCACGTTATCCCTTATACGTAATCTGAGGTTTGCCGATGGACTCTCCGAACTTGGATAATCTGCCAACGAATCAATTTTGGACATTACACGTCATATTTTTATTTGGCCTCAAAATTCAATAACCAAATTGTCAGAAAAATCACTTTTTTTCTACTTTTACAGGTCGAAAAACTATATGTAAACACAACAAATTAGGTTAAGTCGATTCGCTACGTTTCACGTACGTCAAATGCCACACTTCAACTAGCTTTTGGATCATTACGTAGACGTGAACTTTATGCGTTAACGTATTACGTTAACGTCTACGTCTTTGCTCTACTTCAACTGTCCATTATTAAATGAAAACAATTGAAAAAAAAATGGCAAGCTTTTATATCAACAGGAATGACAACAGAGGCTTAAAACTCGAACCATGTATATTGGTTAGTCAAAAAGCAGTATTTCAAAATTTCTCAGTGAAGTTCTAGAAGACGCTTTTTATAAAGCTTTGAAAGAATAGATTTCTATCTTTATAATAATATGATGTTTTTTCCAGTTCCATAGACACGGATCAAGACAATGCTTGATTTTTCAAAATACTATTGGAAAGAAATTTCCAGTGTATTATATTTTTGGAAAGCTCAGAGCGGGCCTCTTCAAAATAGTCAAAAATATACAGGGTGTCCCTATTAAAAAAACATATGCTTGTGTTACATCTTCGCATCCGTTACTCCTAGAAAAAATCTGATAACACCACTGGATTCTACACTTTTTTTATGAAAATGCATTTTTCCTTTTTATCTAAATTATATGACAGCTGAGATACGAGGGGTATGGACAATCTTCAATTTCGCCCTGTATGCTGTATATCAGAAACGAAGTATTACGTATTACGTATTACTGTATTACGAGAATTTTTGTTGTGGCATCGTTCGTTTCTCGAAAAAGTAGGGCAGCATTCTAATAATCGCATCTGTCCCTCATCACTCATGAGAGGGATACCTCGACTACCTAGACAACGAAAATGGGACACCCTGAACAGGGTGATCACGTAGATTTTGGCCAATAGCTATCTCCGTTAATAATAACCCTAGAGAGTGGATCAAACTAGCAAAAATGTAGTATTTTTTTCTGAATTATCAGAATTGAAAAAAATGAGGCTTATCTTTATTTTAAAAGGGACACCATGTATTTTATCACCTAGTACGATAGAAAATTCTTTCCTGATTTCAAGTATATCAGGGTTCGGGGTGTTATCTTTAACGGTTATAAAGATATCAACGTTTTTCTATACATCGAAAAGTTTGCTGGTCTCTACTAATCAACGCCTGTCCAATTTATTATCATTATTCCTTGTATAAAAACATTAATATTTTTTAGCCGTAAGAGATAACACCCTCAACCCTTATACAGGCGTGATTCAGAAGGAATTGTCGAGTACTTCAGGTACCTATTCGGGCCCCAAAAATAAACATAAAAGTTCAAAGTCCGCAAAGCCTTCGTTTTCGAAATACAGGGTGTTGGAGATGAAGACCTGATGATTGTTTTTCGTAGATATTTCCAAAACCTGTTAAGGTGATTGAATAAAATTGGGTACGTGCTAAACTTTTTACATCCAATCTAACGAATGAAAACTTGGTATTTTATAACCTTCATGTGTGGGATATACAGGAATGGGTTCAGGAAAAATATGGTCAAAATTTTTTTCCTGGTTTTTTGTAGTTTTGCCTTCAAATTCTGAAAATCTGGAGTTTTTTTACAGATAAGGTACTTACTCTTCTCGTACCTCGTTAGGACGCACCAGTTTCCAGAATTTTTTTTAACACACAGATTCTAGTCGAAAAAGCCTTTTGCATCTGGCAAGGCTCACGCGTCAACCCGTGCTTTCGCTGAGAGTTTTGGTATACGCGATTTTGTCTGTAATATGAATTTCAAATGCATTTTTCTCTAAATTGGTGCGTCCCATCGAGTACGAGAAAAGTTCTTTATCGCAGTAGAAAATTACTGATTTTCAGACTTAGTAGGCAAAACTCCTAAAAGTCAACAATAAAAAAATTTGGGGTATATTTTTCCTGAACTCGTCCCTGACCCCCCAATGAAAGTTATAAGATACTAAGTTTTCATTCATTAGATAGAGTGTAAACACTCAAGCAACTGTATCCAATTATATCCAATTATCTTAACAGGTTTTGGAAAGATCCACAGAAAGCAATCATCAGCTCTACACTTTTAACACCCTGTATTTCGAAAACTAAGGTATTGCGGATATATGAACTTTTATATGTTTATTTATGAGCCCTGAATACGTACCCGAAGTATTTCCTCCTAAATCACCCTGTATATTTGAAATCAGGAAAAAGTTCTCTGTAGAACTATGCGATAAAATACAGGGAGACCCTTTAAAAAAAAAATAGGAAGCCTAAATTTCTTCGACTTCTGATGCTCAGTTATTTTTTTCTGATAACAAGTTCTGATAATTCAGAAAAAGTACTACAATTTTGCTGATTTGAACCACTCCCTGGGGTTGATATTAACGAAGATAGCTATTCGCCAGAATATACGTGAACACCCTGTACATAATGATATACTGGGGTGACTTGTGTTGTGTATTAATAATTAAAATAGAATAACAAAAATGTACTTGATGTTTCCGGTTTTTAAAGTAAAATTTTTAGAACATCTATTTATTTTTTGTACGTAAAACCGGGCCGGATGAAAGGAATTGCCAGGGCCGGTTTGTCAGAGCTCATCCAACCCTGAGCAAAAGTGATTAGAATCAGTCAAGGAATCCAAAAAAATAATAATATACAGGGTGGTCCATTTAAAATGAGAGTTGCCACGAAGCGGCAACACTGCAGAACTGAGAATATTTTTAAAATATAGATCATACTCGATTACGTGCTGAGCCAAATTTTCATGTCGTTCCTATGTCTAGTTTTCCGTAAACGTCTAACGTACCATGGACCGTGAGACACCCTGTATATATATTTGCAAACAGAATAAAGAGGTTTACACAAATTTGAAATAATATACAGGGTGTTCCATTTGAAAAAATCATCAACCTGTCAATAATTTACATTCACTTACTTTTTTTGACATTTTTGCCTACAGATTCTAAAAGTTCATGAAAAACCAAAAAAGTTTTGTATTAACCTTTTTTGAATATTTTTCCAAATAAACTCTCTAGGTGGGGTGCAAAAATATACGGGAACACCCTGTACATAGGTATCAAATTTGCGAAGGGTCAAAAATTGACCCCCTGCATTCTGACAGAATGACAATTGTTATGGTATGCAATTTCAGCATTTAGGAACAAACTAGATACAAAACTTTCGAATCATGGTTACAAAAATGAGGATGATGTTATATCTGATGGCTGATCAAAGTGTAATATCAAACAATACGCAAGTACCCAATTATTTTGTAAGTGAAATAACATAGTGGTGGATACATGAACTCATCAATATACCTGATGACGCTCAGAATTTATTCATCATCATACCACATCAACCTTAGCAGCCTATTCACTACTTGTAAATGCGTGGAAGGCGGTTACTCACTATCATCCTTCGAAATGCATTCATTAACTTTGATGGTGTGCAATTTAAAAATTTGTTCACTGTGCGACGTGCCCAAATGAATTCGGAAGAAGGCAGAAGCTCACTTTGATCAATGAATAAAGTATGTATGAGATTTGATACCACTTCGTGGGTTCGTGATTCTAACTATCATGATTGTTCCAAAAACCCACTTGCCAAAACCGGCGCACATAGAATAGTATTGGCGCAGCGCATCTTCCTCAAAGATTCGTGCATCATTGCATCGGCCGACGTATCAGCGAACAGTGAGTAAGCCACTTTATTGCATAATATCGTTATAAAATCAAAAAAAGTCTAGTGTTAATTTTTTTTAGTTTATCTTTGCAAATTCCGTCATTTGTCTTAGCAGAAGAGACATTTTGTGACCAACCTTCGTAGCAAATCAAATTTCCATCCATTTTGAAATACGAACGAAAATTATTTTTTCTGAAGAGTGGACATCTCGAGTATCCCAGGGTATCACACTATGTAGTGCATGTTTCCTCGGTACGATTTTGCAATAAGTTATACACACATAAGATGAAGAGAGTGACATCCATGTTCAAAAAATGTGGTACGACTCTTCTATGGCGGTTCTGGTCTGCACTCCCGCTCATGATATGAAGTCGTCGGCTTCGTTATAAGCCTTTTTGCATGGTGATTGACCAAACTGACTCCAATCTTGTCCAACTTAACCACTTCTTTCATCGTTATTTGTAGCCTAGGATTCACTGCTTGTGTACTTTTTCTGTATTTGTCAATTTTTTGAGCAAAAAAAACTATTTTTGAAGAAAGATCATCCATCCTGAACGAGAAGTGCTAAACGTGCACTGTTATTAGTCTTTTCTAGAGAAGAATTATTCGATAAAAAAATATGTTAATAAGAAAATATTATGATAATAACGAATTAATTCAGATAAGAATTCCCATTATGTTTTCAATTGAACTGAAGAATTGGAAGTGCCCCCAAATGATTACCTCCCTCTTCAATGCATCAATTCATGTGACGCTGGAAAACGATGCTTCAAGATTTCTTACAACTTTTTTGTGAAAGCTCTAGGTAGAATCATTAGAAAAACTCACAAAATAAAGAAAAAAAAATGGATTAAAAATGTTTCCTCATAGAAATTCCTCACTAAGTATCTTCATCACCACAATAAATATAAAACTACTAATAGTACAATATACACCTACTTTTGTCACTCCCAGATCTTTCAAATCCCTTCGGGCTAATGTCAGAAGTTCACGACCTCTAATATCATTCTTTTCAAAGCTTTCGATGTATTCTGATAGTTGTAGAGTTTCCAGCCATGTGGCTACTTCATGAGTTCCCCACGAAGAAACCTCACGCTTACAGCTGGAAGACCGCCTTTCCGACGACGCACTTCTTCTGAATTTGAGCCAAAATAGTCCTTTCTTTTTGTGCTCGCTCTCTTCTTGTACTGGTTGGAGATAAACCTACAAATCCAATAACAAACTTGTCATCAGTCGATCGTTACTTTTATAACATGGTACTCACTAGACTCCCTTCAGTTGTTTCGTACATCACACACTTTCTTAGCTCCATCTCCATGTTCGCTAAGCCTACACTCAATTTGCTCTCCAAGTCTTCTCTTAATTTCAGCTTATCGCCTCTGTCGTGTAAAAGACAACAGCTTTCTTCATATAACTGCCTGATTAGTTCAACTAGTTTGGTAAACTCTGAACGCAGAGCTGGACCCGTGAGTAATTTTCCCTGAGGATGAATGTGCTCGAGACATGCATCTATTTTCGTTGACATAGTATATAGATCCGTCTGAAAGGCATTCTTTGTCCAATGTTCATTCAAAACCTTGAAAACTCACCTCCAAAGTATGACTGATAGCTAACATTTTTATGAGTTTTATAAGCGTTGTAGTACAATCGATAAAATTCAATAGTAAAAAGTGTTCTTCCTCACTAAATAGAATTTCTATGTCCAACTTTTCTGATGGTTGCTCGAGGAAAGTAACAGAATGTTTTTCTTTTTCGACGTGAGGCACCTGAAAATAGTGTGTTATTTTGATTAACTCATCAAACATCACCTACCGCTCCACTGAAAGAATGCTGTCGGATTTTATCTACCGTCACTCCCAAGAAACTCTTCGTTGTATCCGATGATTGTCCCGGCATACTTTGACGAGTTATACTACTTCTAGATTTATCATGACTTGACCCTGATATGGAAAGTCTGGGTTTAGTGCCACCTTGCCCTGCGATGCTTTGTCGTTGCTTTTCTTCCCAGCTCTTCAACGAGTTTTCCAGAGCTCTGTTACGACCCAGCATTTGCATTCGGTTTTTGTGAAGAATCCTTATAATTCCTGGAGGTTGTATCCATGCTTCTCCATCTACTTGGATAGGCACACCCTCTTCACCTTAGTAAGAATTTTCAAAAGTCTATATTTGATGATTGGCTTCTTACCCAAAATATTGATCTGAATACTTTGACACTGTGCGATACGATGATGTTGAAACCTCACCATTCTTGATGCGGCCATTTGCATGGAACCAAAAACTGCCACGACTTCTAAGATCCTATCATCGAACGAGGGTGCTATGAAAACGTCATCTTCTTTTGTACCGCCCCAAAAATTGATACCACCCATGAACCTTTATTAAAAATTCTAAGTTTTTGTATGTTACCAATATAATTTTATACCTTGGAATATTTAGAATAACGATTCCTTGTAAGCTGGGTAAGGGTATTCTTTGACCATCACACTCCAACTGTACTCGCTGTTCAAGATTCTTGAATGTTTTTTGAACTAACTCTTTACCTCCCAGAACTCCATACCACCAGTAGTTCTTAGCTCGTGATCTGCATTTTTCTGGATGTTCTGAGAAAGAGAATTGAATTGAATCCAAATTTGAAAAAATGACTGCTTACCTTCACGTTTGTGGTGGAAATCTAGTGATATTTTTGCATCTATTCCAATGCCAAAATAGTTGTTCATCACGCATCTTTCATGAAATCCTTCCATAAGTGTTTCTTCTGGATCCATTAGAGGTCCTACAGCCGCACATAGAGTATCTGCGTTGGCCAATAAACATTTGCTTATAAAACCTCCATTTCCTGTGACATCTGAAATCAAGTAATGATTTAGGATAAGAATTGTCCCGGAATGTATGAAAAATTGTACAGGGTGTCCCAACGATAGAGTAAAGTAGGTTTTATCATATAGGATATGAAAAATATCAATATCAATATGCGTCACAGGTTAGGGGCGTAAATAGCGCACATTCTGAAAATATTTGGAAACATAGAGGGTGCGTCACAAAAGTATGGCACGAAAAAGTATGATTTTTTTAAATGGAACCCCCTGTATATTAATTGATATTTCAATTCTTTCCTCAATTTGGAACAAAAATTGTGATACAACTAATGTTCCTAAATTCAACCGTTATCGAGATATCGCGTTTTAAAAATGGTATTTTTGCAACTTTGACATGCTATAAAACTACTATTCAAGTTAGAGGAAAATGGTTTGCACTTTCCTAGCTTGACTCTCAGTTTTCGGGGAAGTCGAAGGTGAGCTTTACCCGCCATCTTCAAAAGAAGAGCGCTAGAAATGCAAGACAACTCATGCGAAATAAAAGAAAAAAGAAATATCATTAGGGACTACATTTTCAAATCCTTACGGAACATATAGGGTGCTCATTTTAAACTTACCACCCACGCCCCATTAATTCTTTCATTTGAAAATTTGTAAAACCTTTTGCCTTAATAATTGGTGACGTGTTTTGGTGAATTTTTCAAATCTGTATGTTACTGCAAAAACGCGGGTGGTAGGCGAAGTGGTAGGTTTCAAAATGAACACCCTGTAAAATAAAGTTATAAATTGACAGACGAAGAGAAACCCGTTGGACGACCATGTATTGATCCTCTTCCCCCGTTAACACCGTTACACAGCAGTAGTTCACAAAATCCGGATTAGTAATAGTAACTGCAACACCCTTTTTGTTTCATGTAGTGAATCATCCTGTATATTTTTTCATGAAATAATCTTGAAAAAAAAATAAATGCAAAAAAGTTGTTGGAAATATAATTCTGTAGAACTTTTGTCTTATTGGTACACATTTTTCTCACATGCCATATGGGGTCGAATCACCCTGTAGATTTTTGTTATTGATTTTACAAAAACAAGTTTCAAACAAAAGTTGTTTAGATAGTAATTCCAAACAGCTTTGGTCTTATATCGTGAGTCTGATTGTAACGGAGAAAACAAACAGTGGACTTATTTTCAAGATGGCGAGCGAGATGGTGAGGTTAACTCACTCTCGATTTTTCCGAAAACTCAGAGACAAGCTATTGAGAACCCCGTCCAAAAATTGCGCGTATTTCCCGAAATTCACAGCAAAAGCACTGATTTACTGTACTACAGAAATAATGTGGCAGTGGAGTTTGTCCCGAGATTGTCCTACTTGGATCAGAAACACTAACGACGAATTGATCTATCTTGTATTAATCTTGTATTAAAAGAGTCATAACTGGTAACGAAACGAAAACGAAAAAAAACAAATTACTTTGCCGTGTTTCAGACCCA
Organism: Orchestes rusci; assembly: GCA_958502075.1. Lineage (NCBI taxonomy): Eukaryota > Metazoa > Arthropoda > Insecta > Coleoptera > Curculionidae > Orchestes > Orchestes rusci. The sequence continues at coordinate 53,126,815 of OY293304.1, forward strand.
CTTGTCATAATATGCTATTCTTGCATGGGGACATGGTACCGGGATGAATAAAGGTTGTTTGGATTGCAACGCAGAGCGGTCAGAGTTAGCGTGAAGTTATCCATAAAAGCCAGCCATAAAATCTTTTCCGTAGTGCAAACTGTACCGCCCGGCCTACTAGGTAACTCTAGGCCGGATTATTGAACAAGAAATTCAAAATATGGTTAATCCTTCATAGAATGAATGAAAACGTTAACAAAAGTGTTTCTAAATGGTCTGTTGTACCAATGGCAAGGATATTGTATCCTATCAAAAACAAACGCAATAAGTAAAGAATATTCGATATACTTGGATTGTAAGATAGGGTTAATTATTTGTATTCATTTTATTAGTGAGTAAGTGATCGTTGATAATTTTTTTTTAAACATTATATACCAACGTAGGAAGTTCGCGGTACCACCAGAATTCATTGTCACGCCGTCACAGTGCCTCAAAAAAAAAATAAAATAAAATTAAATTCACTTTTAAACTTTTATTAGTAAGTGTTCGTTGATGATTTTTTTTTTAAACATTGCTTACTTAAAAAGGAAGTTTGCGGTACCACCAAAATTCATTGTCACGCCGTCAGAGTGCCTCAAAAAAAATAAAATAAAATAAAATTCACTTTTATACTTTTATTAGTAAGTGTTCGTTGATGATTTTTTTTTTGAAACATTGGTTACTAAAGAAGGAATTTTGCGGTACCACCAGAATTCATTGTCACGCCGTCAGAGGGCCTCAAAAAAAAAATAAAATTAAATTGAATTCACTTTTATACTTTTATTAGTAAGTGTTCGTTGATGATTTTTTTTTTTAAACATTGGTAACTAAAGAAGGAATTTTGCGGTACCACCAGAATTCATTGTCACGCCGTCAGAGTGCTTAAAAAAAATAAAATAAAATCAAATTCACTTTTATACTTTTATTAGTAAGTGTTCGTTGATGATTTTTTTTTAAAACATTGCTCACTAAAGAAGGAAGTTTGCGGTACCACCAGAATTCATTGTCACGCCGTCAGAGTGCCTAAAAAAAAATAAAATAAAATAAAATTCACTTTTATACTTTTATTAGTAAGTGTTCGTTGGTGATTTTTTTTTTAAAACATTGCTTACTAAAGAAGGAAGTTTGCGGTACCACCACAATTCATTGTCACGCCGTCAGAGTGCCTAAAAAAAAATAAAATAAAATAAAATTCACTTTTATACTTTTATTAGTAAGTGTTCGTTGATGATTTTTTTTTAAAACATTGGTTACTAAAGAAGGAATTTTGCGGTACCACCAGAATTCATTGTCTCGCCGTCAGAGTGCCTCAAAAAAAAATAAAACAAAATTAAGTTAAGTAAAAGTTGTAGCAAGAATGTGTATTTAGCCCTATAGTTTCCCGCTTCTATTAACATTTCCAAAAGACAGTGACATGACTGACGAGAGGTGAAGTTAGAAAGAAAAAAAGGATGTTGCTGTGGAGATTGTTGTTGATTTTATTATTAATTCAATCAAGTGGTTGTTCAGTCCTCAGTCACACAATACAAGTTTATTTAAAGTTAGGAGTATTATAATGAGCTTGCCCAACCGCCCTACAAAGTATAAAAGTGAATTTAATATTATTTTATTTTTTTTGAGGCACTCTGACGTCGTGACAATGAATTCTGGCGGAACCGCAAAATTCCTTCTTTAGTAACCAATGTTTCAAAAAAAAATCATCAACGAACACTTACTAATAAAAGTATAAAAGTGAATTTAATTTTATTTTATTTTTTTTGAGGCACTCTGACGGCGTGACAATGAATTCTGGTGGTACCGCAATCTTCCTTCTTTAGTAAGCAATGTTTTAAAAAAAAAATCACCAACGAACACCTACTAATAAAAGTATAAAAGTGAATTTAATTTAATTTTATTTTTTTTGAGGCACTCTGACGGCGTGACAATGAATTCTGGTGGTACCGCAAAATTCCTTCTTTAGTAACCAATGTTTCAAAAAAAAAAAATCATCAACGAACACTTACTAATAAAAGTATAAAAGTGAATTTTATTTTATTTTATTTTTTTTGAGGCACTCTGACGGCGTGACAATGAATTCTGGTGGTACCGCAAACTTCCTCCTTTGGTAAGCAATGTTAAAAAAAAAAAATCACCAACGAACACCTACTAATAAAAGTATAAAAGTGAATTTAATTTAATTTTATTTTTTTTGAGGCACTCTGACGGCGTGACAATGAATTCTGGTGGTACCGCAAAATTCCTTCTTTAGTAACCAATGTTTCCAAAAAAAAATCATCAACGAACACTTACTAATAAAAGTATAAAAGTGAATTTTATTTTATTTTATTTTTTTTGAGGCACTCTGACGGCGTGACAATGAATTCTGGTGGTACCGCAAACTTCCTCCTTTGGTAAGCAATGTTAAAAAAAAAAATCATCAACGAACACTTACTAATAAAAGTATAAAAGTGAATTTTATTTTATTCTATTTTTTTTGAGGCACTCTGACGACGTGACAATGAATTCTGGTGGTACCGCAAACTTCCTTCTTTAGTAAGCAATGTTTAAAAAAAACATCATCAACGAACACTCACTAATAAAAGTATAAAAGTGAATTTTATTTTATTTTATTTTTTTTGAGGCACTCTGACGGCGTGACAATGAATTCTGGTGGTACCGCAAAATTCCTTTTCAAGTAAGCAATGTTTCAAAAAAAAAATCATCAACGAACACTCACTAATAAAAGTATAAAAGTGAATTTAATTTTATTTTATTTTTTTTTAGGCACTCTGACGGCGTGACAATGAATTCTGGTGGTACCGCAAACTTCCTTCTTTAGTAAGCAATGTTTGAAAAAAAAAATCATCAACGAACACTTACTAATGAAAGTATAAAAGTGAATTCAATTTTATTTTATTTTGTTTGAGGCACTCTGACAATGAATTCTGGTGGTACCGCAAAATTCCTTCTTTAGTAACCAATGTTTCAAAAATAAAATCATCAACGAACACTTACTAATAAAAGTATAAAAGTGAATTTTATTTTATTTTTTTATTTTTTTGAGGCACTCTGACGGCGTGACAATGAATTCTGGTGGTACCGCAAACTTCCTTCTTCAGTAACCAATGTTTCAAAAAAAAAATCATCAACGAACACTTACTAATAAAAGTTTAAAAGTGAATTTAATTTTATTTTATTTTTTTTTGAGGCACTGTGACGGCGTGACAATGAATTCTGGTGGTACCGCAAACTTCCTTATTTAGAAAGCAATGTTTTTGAAAAAAAAACATCATCGAACACTTACTAATAAAAGTATAAAAGTGAATTTAATTTAATTTAATTTTTTTTTACGCACTTTGACGGCGTGACAATGAATTCTGGTGGTACCGCGAACTTCCTACGTTGGTATATAATGTTTAAAAAAAAAATTATCAACGATCACTTACTTACTAATAAAATGAATACAAATAATTAACCCTATCTTACAATCCAAGTATATCGAATATTCTTTACTTATTGCGTTTGTTTTTGATAGGATACAATATCCTTGCCATTGGTACAACAGACCATTTAGAAACACTTCTGTTAACGTTTTCATTCATTCTATAAAGGATTTACCATATTTTGAATTTCTTGTTCAATTATTCGGCCTAGAGTTACCTAGTAGGCCGGGCGGTACAGTTTGTACTACGGAAAAGATTTTATGGCTGGCTTTTATGGATAACTTCACGCTAACGCGGTCAGATTGGTGAAAGGCTTGGGTTACAGGGACGACTGTAGGGAAGCATCCAGGAAACTCAGGATATTGACTGCTCCGTCACTGTACATTTTAGAAAATCCACTGTACTTAAAAAGTGAATCTTCTACGTTTGTAACTCATGAAGATATTCATGGGTACCAGACAAGAAACAGGGGTGACTTTGTGCCGGTTTATTGGCGATTGGCGTCTGAAGAGGTGTCAGACTGGTCCGGGTTACTGGGCTATAAAGTTTTTTAATATACTTCCACAAGAAAGTAAAGCGCTAGAATATCCACAATTCAGAAATAAAATTAGGGATTTCTTAATCGAACATTCTTTTTACTCCTTTGAGGAGTTTTTAACCTACTTTAACAAACATTGCATGTGATAGTGCTAGATAAATGTCCTGTTATTTTTAACTTTTAGTTTTAACTTTTAAGTTTTACTTCAACAATTATTATTACTGACGTATGTTACCATTTTTGAAAATGCACTGAACATGAATAAACAATTTGAATTTTAATTTGAATTCGAATTAGAAACATATGGTTATCACACTAAAATCATAATCCGCACACGAGTCTCATTTTCTTCACATTATCTCTAATTAATACTTATAAACCAAGAATTTATATTACCTATTTATGCCCAATTTCTGATATTCTAGATCATAAAGAAAAGTGGTTTCTTTATGTTCTAGATAATTGTTAATATAGTGTTGACCAGTGGCTGCTCGTGAAGTGTAGGTATGCATGAGTGTGCGCTACCAAAAGGAAACGACACCAATAATGGTTATTTACTTGAGGTCCGTGACTCAAGATTCAATCAAATTGAGATCCAAATAAAATCGGAATAAACCAAATTAAAAAACCGATGTATTTATTCCTTTAGCAAAAACAATGGGTAAATATTGTTTCGTGAAAAGACATTTCAGTTGGGCTACCGTTAAAAAAAGTCCACCTCGGTAAAAGTAGAGATATCATAATAGAGACACGTATCACCACCACCACGGTGTGAAACTTTCAAGATACAGTGATGTGTTGATTTTCCCTACGTTTTATTGGTTTTGAATAATTCTCAACCACGTACAGGGTGATTCATTTTCAGCGATAGGGTGTCAGTTCTCGTAAACTATTCATCGTAGAGACTTGCGACAAAAAATTTTATTACTAAAACGGCCAAGAGAAAAACCTGGAAAATATTTTCAAGTTTCTGATATGGTCGCTAGGGGGCTTAAGAACCAACACCAAGTGGAAAAATATGATTTTTATGGAATTTTGTCCAATGAAAATATATCGATGAGCTCATTTTTGGATTTACTGACTATACCTACACTTTTTGTCTTAAACGTTTTTTTCTATCTATCATAATAAAGTGGTGGGGGAAGTTCAATTGTTTTATTAAACAAACGGAGATTTCTCCCGTTTCGCTTGACCGATTTAAACGAGCTTGGGCTCATATGAAAGAGCATGATCTGCACTTCAAAAAACTTTTTGGTTTTGAATTTTTGACCTTCGCCGTCGCCGCTAGATGGCGTTAACTGAAATGGTAGCATGTTTTTGAGTTTTTTCCAAAAAAATCAAATGTAATGATATATTCATTTTTATATATTTCAAAAGGAGATATATTTTCCTATAAAAAAAAAATAAAAAAATTAATGATTTTTTTATATTTTTTTTTTGATTTTTAAAAAAATTTTTTATAGGAAAATGTGTCCCCTTTTAAAATATATGAAAATGGATATACCATAACAATTTATTTTTTTTGAAAAAAAATCAAAAATATGCTACCATTTCAGTTGACGCCATCTAGCGGCAACGGCGAATGTTACAAATTAAAAAGCAAATGAGCATTTTATAGCGCAGACTATTCTCTTTCATATGAGCCCAAGTTTGTTAAAATCGGTCAAGCGAAACGGGAGAAATCTCCGTTTGTTTAATGAAACAATAATTGAACTTCCCCCACCACCTTATTATGATAGATAGAAAAAAACGTTTTAGACAAAAAATTTAGGTAAATAGTCAGTAAATCCGAAAATGAGCTCATCGATATATTTTCATTGGACAAAATTCCATAAAAATCATATTTTTCTACTTGGTGTTGGTTGTTACGCTCCCTAGCGACCATTTCAAAAACTTGAAAATATTTTCCAGGTTTTTTTCTTCGCCGTTTTAGTAATAAATTTTTTTGCCGCAAGCCTCCACGATGAATAGTTCACGAGAACTGGCACCTTGTCGCTGAAAATGAATCACCCTGTACATACAGTTCATTTTTTATTTAAAGTTACAGTGACAGATCAAATTTGGAGGTTAAAGTATCTCTACTCATAAGGAGAAATTCCTACTTTTGGCAACACGGTATGAATGAATTCACGAAGACTGCAGACCGCATCAGACTGACAATGACAATAGTGACAACAGACTATATAGACAGGGAACCAGTGTTGCCAGGTCTAACGTTTTGACTCATGAGGTACCGCGCTACCGTTAAATTATAAATTTCTACCGTTTTATTACTACACATGGCTTAAGGTGGGTGTATCGCAATGTTATTCTCCTATACCTGACATGGACCCAATAAATGTCGCAAATCGGGAGAACAACACAACTTTGAGACGCGATCATCCTATGTACATGATGCACAATGATGTACTATTCCAATGAAGTAACATGAATCCGCTAGATTCAATTTGAAGAGTTTTGTGAACAATCAAAAACGACCTATTTTTGAATGTATCGAAACGGTCACATCAATCGCTGTTTTCTTGGCTATTTCTTCATTTTTCATCACGAAAATAACTTATTCGTGGCACAAGGATTTGCTTATGAATATAACATTGCGTTTTTGATCAACAAACAATCCGTTCTTGAATGGTGCGACTTTTTGTGAAATATGCTGCGATTTTTCCAAGGTTTATAGTAGACAAAGAAAGAAGATAGGGCATATTGCATAGGATAAGAGAGAAAGGAAGGAATCATTAAGACAGATAGGAAGCACGAATTGGCATTTTTCTGGGGTTCGGAAAACTGTAATTTGAACATTATCGATTTGGGGGTTTGGGAAATTCGTATTCATAGATTCCTGTATTACCTATGTTCGTGTTGTACATTTTGTATTTGCAGAACATGGATTTGCTTGGGACCTGATTCTCGAGACAGATGAATGGGCACACAAGAGAATGATATTTTTTTTGTCTTCGCAACTCGAATACCTCATGGGTTTGATGAAAATAGTGATGTGAAAATATTATCTATTCATCGTGTCTCCATTTGAATTAAATTGAAGCGTTGATTGAATAACTTTTTATCCAATTAACGATTGAAGCTTGAATAGATTTGTTTTTCACTTATTCAATTTAAAAGAGAAAATGGACGAGCAGTCAAGAGCACATAAGGGCAATAATTGGAAATAGAAATAAATAATAGTTCCCCAACCTTTCACTTATAATCCGCGAATTTTGTGGTATTGTTGTGAGTTGTGATTATGATGAAATTATATAAATAGTAGGAAATGTTTCTTTGAGTGAGCCGTTGCACGAAACTGCCATAGAAAAATAATATTATTGCGTAGAAATGTATCTGATCCGGATACAATCATTACAGGGTGTCTTTTCAAAAAATTACCACCCGCGTCCCATTTACAAATCTGGTAGTGGTTGTGAGGGAGGTTGATCTAGCAATATACAATTTTTCATAAAAAAACTTCCCACTCAATAAATGTTTTGCGTGTTTCGGCGATTTTCAAAAATCTGTCTAGTCTCGCCCAACGTGTGTGAGGTAATTGGCAACCACTTTTCAAATGAACACTCTGCGTATACAAAAATATAAATGAATACTTGAAGTAATAATGCGCCAAGTGCTGTGCGAGATTTTTTTGCAACCCTGTTATTTTTCTTAGCTTGTTTCTTAGTCTATCTCATCACCTCATTGTCATAAAAGAAGCTGGAACGATATGGTCGGTTTTATTCGCCGGTTTATTTCTGAGTATAGAGGATGTGTGAATGTTTGGGCGAGGGCGAGGTTGTTTCATAAGCTGTGGTGCAAGTGAGCATGCAATTTATTTTTATCAAGTACCTCTTAGCTACCTAGTGCTAATAGATCTCAAGGTATAGAGCGAGAGAAATCCATGGATATGCGACATTTTCAGGGTTGTCAAATATTTTTACAAAGTGAAAGATCTATTTAGAGAATCTCAAAAGATAATTTTGTCGAGTAGAAAGAATACCTACATATTATTATATGCAGGGTACAGGGGTACAAATACTGATACTGATCCAATATCAGTGGTTCATAAAGGGTGAATAAAAAAATCGATTGAATCTGAATTAACTTTATTGCATGGTTTTGTGAATCATAACATACACAATTTTTTTAAATATACATATACATATTCCACCACTGTCACAACTCACAACTAATCTTGTTTTTTTGCTGAGAAAGAAATAGGGGTTTTAACACTTACAGCATTGAAATTATGATATACATATCTCTCTCCTTTCTGATGTTCTCGATTCTGTGAACATTTTTCTTTCATTGCCACAATAAGTGGAGAATCTTAATATTCCATATTTTTTGATCTTCTGTTCAAAATAATTTCCAATGCTTCACAGTATCACAGTTGATGTGAAACATTGTTTGTTTTGGTAACATGTTCTGTTGCCAAAATTTGTCGTCTCGTTTCATTTTTTCGACAAAAAGATCATTGTCTCTTCCTGTATATCCTGTATATACTAAGTAAGAAGTAACAATAATTATTGCCAATTGTCTTTGAATCTGAAAGAAAATCAAATGCCTATAATAATTATGATACCTACCTAATATTCAAGTAAGAACAGGATTTTTCCTTGTAATTTGTCACCCCTTTAGAAACTCTATTCAAGGAGATGCCCAAAAAATGTTCAAATGAAAGTTTTGTACTACGACTGTCCACAGATAAGGTTTACAAGAGCACAAATGAATAACTACCTTTATTTTAATAAAGAGTAAACAGCAATTATTTTTATTTTTGAGCTGAATTTTATTTAGAAAATTTATTTAGAATAACGTTTGTAAATGAAATCTGAGATTTCAAATAAATCTTGAATCTGTTTGGTTTTTCAAATGTTTGGTGAAAATCTACACTTTAACTGTAGATTCTTATTTTAAATTTCTAAATGCATCTCTAACACCTTTTGAGTACACACGGAATCTTTTTTTTCAAAACAAATATTTTTGATAACACATAAATAGTTCTTTGAAACTTTTTGATACTCGTGTATTAACGATAAAGTCATCAATGCTGTACATATTTCCACCTCTACTGCTGTCCAAAAACAAATTGAATTGGAATTTTGCTTAAAAATAGAAATAAAGGTAGTTTACTGCTCTTGGACAAAATTCAGGTTTTTGAAGTTTTTGCGAACCCTGTAATAAAAATCAAAATTTTCTCTTCGTGAATCTTTTTTATTACAAGCAAATTTTTTTTTATCAAGAATGAGTTTCTCCCGAGAAATGAAATTTTGTATCCATTTGTGCTCTTTCAAACCCGCCTATCCGTGGACAGTCTGTATATCGGAAACTAATATTTTCGGACCGAAGTTTATTTGAAAAAAATATCATCTCGAAACCCACTCAAATATTCTTAAATCAGAAAATGTACTAGAAGGCTCATCAGAAAAATATCATACTACAATAGGTACTAAGCAAAAGTAGAGCAACATCCAAACATTTGATAAAACCCGGTTCCTCCATCAGTTATCGAAGAAGTAATGGTGCATCTAAAAACTTCAATTAGTTTGTCAGTTTAGGTACGTGCCCTGGCGATTTTTTCCAAAAGATTGCTTAGTGCCTTCTTGTCACGTTAAAAAAAAAGGGTTAAAAAAAACTTTTCTGTGAAACTTTTGATTCTAGCACAATTCGAAAGGGCAAAATTAATGCACTTCCTGAAAATTTTCTTATATTTAATTGCCGTCTAGTCTATATAGCTATAAAATTTTGGTAATTGTTGCCAAGTTCAAAATTTTATAGCTATCCATTGTTCAATTATTGTAATGAAATTTCGAGGAAGTGTATTAATAACCGTTAATATTATCTAACTGTTCCAATAAAAAAAATTGAAGTCTAAATTTTCCCATTCACTTATCGATGTCACATTTTTTTGAAAACTGCTGAAGATAACATATGAAAAAACCTACAACTTTTATATAAAACATTTTTTCCATATTTAAAAATAAATGCTCTATGAGCTCCGTAAATATAATCAAAGATCTTGTCCATAATAATATATAATGAATAAATTATAAAATATATCAATGATAGCGGATGATAGTTTATATTATGGTACCTATCTAAATGCCTAACCTATTCTTTCAGAAACTTACCTTAACAAAAAATAGTCCAATGTTCGTAAAAATCAATTATATAGTATATCCCATATCCGCACCCGCAGATAAAATATGGACAAAATTCATGCGAATTTATACCCAGAATACATAGCCCCACAAAATATGTACCTGAAAAATATCTAATTATAGAATTTCTTCGCTGGTCAGAAGTTGCGAAGAATATTACGGGCTAGCGTTAGGGACGATGATTTTCATCTGCCGCCTTCACCAAAATCACGAAATTGCATGGTTGGCACGTGACCGCGAAACGCCCCCCTTAAGATAACGTGAACGTTATAATTGTTCACTAATGGAAATGTTCCATTTGATAACAGGGTAACCATGGTGACACGAACCCGTTAAGTTAACGTATGGGATACAGCATACAGCATAAGGGGGAATGAGTATAGGTATCATGCGATGCAAGACATTATGAGAGAAAAAGTTGGGTTTTTCATGTAGGGTGAAAAAATGCCTACAGTTTTTTCTCTCCACAAATTATAACTCATAGTAAGGTTATATGTAGTTTTTTTTCTTTTCAAAGATAATGATTTCCTCATCAAAATCTGATGATTTACGTTTATTTTTATTTTTTTATGGATTCACGGCAGCCTGGATAAAATCGAATCAAAACACTTGATTTGCAAATAAATAATAATTAATTTTAATATGAAGGACCCGGGATTTCCGTTAACGTTATCATTTATCAATAACATAATAAGTATACCGTGATATCTTCCAAAAGGCAAACCTACCACTGGGTAGAAATACGTCCGAGAATCTGTCACTACCTGCTGGTCTATTATAGTATGTCAAATAGTCGAACAAATAGCTGTGGAAGTTATTTTGTGATTTTTCTAATCATCTTTCATTCGTTTTTAATTGAATTTTAATTTTTGAATTGACGCTATTTGAAAAGGGCTTTATGGAATCACGCAAAAATTTGGGAGCATATTGCGTGGAATGAAAGCTTTCCAATTATTTCGTGTATTTTTCTGACAGTGATTATTCAGAAATGTAATAGTAACAAAGCTCAAAATAGATCGAGTAGCAAAAGATAGAGTACAATGCACATTCGAACGGATTAAAACGGTAAATGAGTTCAGTTAGGTTGTTAGCTGGAATCAGCTGCAAAGCAATAATCATAATATAACATTTATGTTTCACCGTATCTGGCAAGGAAAGAATCATCTTCATAAGTAGATACATGATCGGGCTTCAGGCTTATCAGATTTTTGTACAGGGTGTCAAATTTTGGTTACAATTGCGGGTCTTCTCGGTTATTACTAAAGATAGAACCTTGTGGTTTTGACGAATCTGAGCTACTTTTTTGTGAAACGGAAGATGCCTTGAACAAAAATGTCGGGCTTTTCAGTTTTTGAGCTACAGGTTTATTTTGAAAAAGTTGCATTATTGGACACCCGTCGTAGCTCTGCTATTTGGTGTCTTATCGGAAATGTGGAAACCCGTTCTGATAGTACTGGTCACGTAAAATCCAGTAGTGGCGTGATAAGTTTCCAGATATTGTCGTTTTTGAAATATTGACCAATGTTGGGTTTTTTTGAATGTGACACCCTATATAGTTACCATGAAAATGATTTGTCTTGTTCCAGGCTTTTAAAAAATATGATATAGTATGGGTCTATTTTGATAAACCAGGACAATAATTTCAATTTTCATGATTCGCGATCAAAATTTTGGAGTAGGGCATCCTTGGTTTTCAAGGATGTTTGCTATTGTTTACTTGGTAACAGTAACAGAGGTCTCAACTTTTGTATGTATGATGTGGATTTGCGATTGTAGCAGAGTCCATTTTTTAAAAGAAATGTGCTCACATGATGGCTTCATCCAAACATAATGCGCTTATCATTTTTACTACGGCAAATAAAGTTCATAGTTCTGTATAAAGAGCTCTTGAAACTCTTGGTATAATCTATTTTCTTTATGTTATGCAATTTGGTGATATTCTACGTCAGACATCAAGTGCACACTGACAAAAAATTACATGAATTGGAGCTTGATCGTTATTCGCTGCGACACTTCTTATGTTTTACTTAAGTTGTTTTGTACTTAGTAGCGGCATCTGCGATGTATTTTTACAGGTGGGTACCCAACTAAATAATATTTGAAAGTGTTCGAAAGTCTGGTTTTTTGTTGTTCTCGAAAATATACTTCATACACATGAAAGTTGAGAACCGTTACCAAGTAAACAATAATAGCAAACATCCTTGGTTTTCATGACCTACTGCAAAATCTTGATTGCGAATTTTAATGAAAATTGGGATTATTTTTGTGGTTTATCAGAATAGACTTATACTCTATCATATTTTTGAAAAGCCTTTAAAAAGTCAAATCAATTTCTTGATAAATATATGGGGTGTCCTATTTAAATAAACTCAACATTTTTCAATATACTTCAAAAACCGTAATATCTAGAAAAAAAAACGATTACGCCACTGAATTTAACGTTAAAAGTTCTATCAGAACTCGTTTTCACATTCCCGATAAGTTACCAAATAGCTGAGCTACGGGTTTCCAAAAAAGCAACTTTTTTTAAATCACCCTGTAGCTCCAAAACTGAAAAGCTTATGACATTTTATTTATGGCATCTTTCATTTCACAAAAAAGTAGCTATGGTTCGTCAAAACCGCAAAGTTCTATCTTTAGTAATAACCGAGATAACCAGCAATTGCAACCAGAATGGGACACCCTGTACAGTTTATGAGATTGTGATCAGATGAGATCATGTCGGATTAAAATAACCGCGTAACAATTTTTTGGTTTGTTTTTGTCCATTCTTACAGATTGTATGTGACTGGTAAAGTGGTGCAACCTTTGGAACATCTTTGGGTATTGTTTAATGATTATGCAAACCTCAAGGACTGTTTTGAGATGCAGAATGTTGAAATGAACAATTTGCACATTTTTTGGAAATATGAAAAATATAAGGATTAGTAAGTACTGATGCCATTGCATGTTTAAAAAATCAACCTACGACCTCTATTGATGTAGTAATCACCGATTAAAGTGCGCCAATCAACATCCACTACGTCACAGAATACATTATCTCTCTCCGTCTGGCTTAATGTCTATAATAACTCTTTCTCTCTCGAGGGGTCAATAAAGCGCCGCCCCGTTTTTGATCATACAGTGAAATTTGCGTTTTCTTTTTCATTTATTGAGTATATTTACTGGTATTTCTGCTGAGTTTCAAATACTATGTAGAATACGTATACAAAATCTCAAGTCTCAAGTCATTCGTAGATGCATCCGTGAAATGCGACGCGGTGACAATTTTTTTTACCGTTGTTTTTGAAGATGAAGGTAGTGGAAAATTCAAAATTCATGGTGCAAAATTTGACGAAAATCAAATATTTTGAGCTATACGCAATGGGCATTGGGCAGATAGGTGCGAGGATAGGATACGAGTTTGCTGGTAGTTTTCTTGAAGGCTCATCTTGATGTAATCCAGATCCAAAACTGATCTTGTAAAATGGTGCCAACTCAAGTCATGTGCATTAGTCAGCTATGCCTTTATCTGTTTTTCTGTTCAAGAAGTACTTACATGAGACTCTCTCCATTGATTGAGCCTATCATAAAAACTCTGTTGTATCCTTCAAGTTTTCAGAATGCATGTGTGGAACCTGTTAACTCCCAAATTTTCACTTTCTTAGCGCCGCGCCACAGTATTTGGAGCCACTCTAATCAACAATGCCCCTGTCTTATTTTGTATTCTCCGAATCCACGTAAACGCTCTGCCCAATTTTTTTTGCCGCTTCAATTCCAAGTATTAGCCCGTCCATTAACTTCTCGATGCACGTTTGGGAATAATATGAAAGACTGGGCAACGTCATTTCCAGGAGTCGTAGTCATCTGGTTTTTGTGTTTTGATCAATTATTCACCCAAGCTGTTTAGAACCGACGCTGAAAATATTCTAAAACGTCTGGGACAGTGGGACATTATATGTGTGATTTCTTTTTCGTATAGGTAGTTACTAAATTATGTTTTCATATGTTCTAAGCAGTGTACCAGTGAAAGTATCAGTTGTTTTTATTTTCAGGTTCATACATAATAATACGTAAATTATTATCGAACGATTAATGACAACAATAATTGTTTTTACATGTTTTTGGAAAACGACAAATCGACATTATCAATACACTCATCAGTGCCCGGAATCTAGCTAATGATCATTTTGTCAGAGTCCTTACTAGGTGCTTTGAAATTTCGGATTCATCTACAAGTGATGAGAATGCAGCCACTAAAACATGTTGTTCAATGATGTCATCATGATACATACAGTATTGTGTATGATTATTATTATGACAGCCTAAAATTTAATAATTTTTTTATCAAGCACCAGCTAACAAGCAATGGTGAATCTGAAAACTCCATTACATTCACCAGTTTACGTGTTCGGCGATATTTTTCAATTGCCCTTTATTCCAATTTTTCATGATTCCCTCAAAAATTGACAAACTGTTGAAAAGATACAACCTCAATCTCTTTGTTCTCTTCACAGATTAATGTCTTACTGAGCTGAGTGACATACATTTCAGTAAATTTTGCTATAGTCATATGATTTTTCCGAAAACACTCGACAACATCTTGCACTTCTTAATCATGATGTCAGCTGGGGTACTTTTGACAAATTTTAGTATTCTTCATTTTTAGTCTGCAACAAAAATACAAGTATCTAATGGATCAATAATTTTCGCAATGATGAATGAGCTGAACTATTACTACACCATAAATCTTTGCATAAAAAAATATTTTGTGACATTGGAAATGCCGTAGGTAGTGGATGTCAAAAATTAAGATTCCCTGCAATTATTTATAGCAAAGTCAATTCAAGACAACTATAAAAGAACTTGATCACACTTGTTCCCGGAGGACATCACCAGACAATCAATGAAATCCATTCTTGAATTGGAAGTGTTTCAGCGGAAATCATTTATTTAAGTATAGTAATTTCTATCAATAATGAATTAGAGTCATCCAGAGCAACACAAACC
This sequence comes from Orchestes rusci, assembly GCA_958502075.1. Classification (NCBI taxonomy): domain Eukaryota; kingdom Metazoa; phylum Arthropoda; class Insecta; order Coleoptera; family Curculionidae; genus Orchestes; species Orchestes rusci. The sequence goes on from OY293304.1 coordinate 53,141,928, forward strand.
TCGATTTATTTATTGTTAATATTTTTCACTACTTCTGCAATCAATTCCGTTAACCTTTTTCAAAAATGCACTAAACATGAATAAACAAACAATTTCAATCTGAACTTTTCAAAAATCTTACCAGAAAAAATAAAAGATTATCAGAATATCAATATTTTTCCACAAGTAGCATTTTTTTCAGTGGAACCCTCCGTATATTATCAAATCTTATGAAAGAGCTTATTTTCCTGATTCCAAAAATATAAAGTTTAATACTTTTCTGATGAGTCGTTTAGGAAATATCCAAATTTAAAAATGATTTGATATCAAAATTCACATCCCTGTTAATCTTGCTATGGAAAAAATGATAAAATTGTGATTATACAGTGTGGTCACCTTTTGAGTGTGCAACATATGGGATTTTTTTTATTAACTTCAGAAACAAAATACAAATATTGCCGAAACTTGGTGCATGTTCGATAATCATATTAGGTTCACTTAGAATGGTTGCAAGTCAAACAGGGTAGGCCAAAAAATATGAAAATTGTATAAGAGTAATTATTTCAGAAAATTCGGCAAAATTTAATGAAGAAAAGTTGTTTAGAATCAAAAGTTATGCCTAAATAACAAATCATGGCCTCCTTAGAAAAAAAAAATATAATTTTGTTTAAACATCTAATTATTTCCCAAAAATTTAATATTCACCCTAAACAGTTTCATAAATTATTCAAAAACAAATCAATTTCGCATAACTTAGTTCAAATAGAGGCGTATTTCGAAAATTTACATACATTTTAAATGGCAACAAATTAAATGGTCAGTATTTCAATTTTATGGACAGTACTCTTTGCCATTATTTTATTTCCCTTGGTCAGTATGATAATAAATGGTCGGTTGAAATAATGAAGGGTCAGTAAAATAAAGAAGTGGTCAGTAAAAATGATAAATGGTCAGTATAATAATAAATGGTCGGTTGAAATAATTAACGGCTAGTAATATGAAGAAATGGTCAGTAAAAATAATGAAGGGTCAGTAACATAAAGAAGTGGTCAGTAAAAATAATAAATGGTAGATATAAGTAATCAAGAGTCAGTATCATAAAAAAACGATCAAATAAATTAGTAAATGCCTGGTGAAAATAATGGACAGTCCATAAAATTGATAAAGCGACAGTAAAATAATGAATGATTGGTCATATATTTTATTTCGTATAAATACTAACATTTTTACAACGGAACGAAACACAACTTAGTAAAGAGAAAACACTCTGCCTCTATTTCATGATGAAGTAGTCAGATAGGTTCCCACTAGGTTAACTTTACAATTATTATTATATATTATAATTGACTTGTTGTGTATTGGTTTTATGTGGATCAAGTTTGGGTTAGTTTGTGTTGGTGATCGAAATCGTTAAAAATATGCAGTGGCTAGTTGGTTAGCACTAGGTTAACATTACACTTATTATTAAATATTATTGACGTGTTCTGTATTGGTATTATGTGTATCAAGTTTGGGTTAGTTTGAGTTAGTTAAAATTATCACTGACTATTGCATACTGGCCATTTATTATTTCTTACTGTACATTTGTGGAATTATTACCAGCTAAGTCATACTAACATTTCATGAATTTTTACTGACCATTAGAATCACAATAATAGTGAACATAGAAATACCGGCCAAATAGTACTTTTACTGCTCAAAAATTCCATTTTTACTTATCATTTTTAACAGAAATACTGAGTCTTCTACAATATTATACTGACTGCTTGTGATATTATACTGTACATAATGAATTACATACTGTTCAGTTTATTACAACCCATTTTAAATTTTTAAGGGAATCACAAAATTCACTAAAAAGAAATCACTTTTATATGCGAGTTTTTTGATAAGCATATTATCATTAATAATGTTTTACCTTGTGAAAAAGAAAGTTTGCGATATTTTGAAGTTGTGTTTATTATCGTTGCAACAAACATGAAGCTTGTTATTCTCTAAAAAACTTAAAATTTAGGTAAATTTTCTAAATATGCTTAAATTTGAACCAAGTCATGCGAAATTGATTTGTTTTTGAATAATTCATGAAACTATTTAGGGTGAATATAAAAGATTTTTTTTGGGAGATGAATAGATGTCTTGAAAAAAAATATATTTTTTTTCTTAGGAGGCCATGATTTGGTATTTAGGCATAACTTTTAATTCTAAATAACTTTTCTCTATAACATTTTGCCGAATTTTGTGAAATAAGGGTACTTCAATCTTGTACAATTTTCATATTTTTTGGCCTACCCTGTATGCTGTTTGACTTGCAACCATTCTAAGTGCACCTAATATGATTATCGAACATGCACCAACTTTTGGCAATATTTGTATTTTGGTTGTGCAGTCAATAAAAAAAAATCCCATATGTTGCACACTGAAGTGACCACACTGTATGATTGAGTCGATAGAAATGGAGGTCAAATGACTTCATCTTCTAGATGTTATTCCAAATATTCACGAGTTGATGAATTTGTGCAACTTCCCCCATGGCAACCGGGATCTAAATACTAAATTTTTACACATATTATTTAAACTTGGATATTTTCTGAACGACTTATCAGAAAGGTATCAAACTATATATTTTTGAAATCTGGAAAATAGGCGCTTCCATAATATGATAATATACGGGGGGTTCCATTGGGAAAATGCTACTTGTGGAAAAATATGGACATTCCGATAGTCTTTTGTTTTTTTCATAAAATTTTTGAAAAGTTCAGATAAATATTCAAAACTTTCATATTTACAAAACTTTCATATCTCCATAGATAACGCCGCTAGCATATGGGTCAATACAGGGTGTCTCACGGTGATCGTCCATTAGAATATATAACGGAAAATAAAGCGTTCGGAATTCTGAAAGTTTGTATAGTGAGATTTTCCACGATGCTCTTTTCAATTGAAATAATAGCTATGTTGTGCGACTTCCGGTTATACCGGAAGTTAGGTGTCAACTTTCTTCTTTTGAATGGAACAGCCTATGTATTATTACATCTTTGGATTCTACGTAAAATTCTAGGCAGATTTGATGTATCATGCTCCATACCTAAGTATACGAGTTTTTGAAATATTTGAGTTTTTATGTCAAAAATGACGTCTGTATGCTCCAATTAAGACATGAATTTTACCTATAAGAAAGCTTGGAATTGCTTGTAGAATCCAAAAATGTAATAATATATGTATAGGCTGTTCTATTTAAAATAAGCAAATTGACCCCAAATTTGGTATAACCGAAAGTCGCACAACGTCGCTATTATTTCATTTGAAGAGAGCATATTTGAAAATCTCACCACACAAATTTTCAGAATTCCAATCGTCCATTAGATGGTCACCGTGAGACACCCTGTATACGGAATGACCCTGCAAATCTGCAGTTCTCCAAATTACTGTAAGTAACGTAAGAACCGTGCACGTTATTAAATGTTAAATGTTTTCTTTTCTAGCCATTATTTCGCATAAGGTGAGTACCTATCCTGGTCGCGGTGGAATGGAGCCATGTGCTCACTCAAATCACAAATCGAAATCACTAAAAAAAAACACGAATCCTCCATACTCCATCAATTCTTACTCTTTTGAAAACATTGTCTATAGTCCAGTAACCATATACATCAGACCTTGCGTTAGATCCGGTAGTTCTGATTTTTTGCTGACTTGTTTATGATGTTGTCCCAATGAATAATCCAAGTTTTCGACCTCGAGCGCCGAACGCAACATTGTCAAATTTCAAAAAAATCCCCAAATTTCAACCTTTTATCCAGTTTTTGGCAATTTTAACCCAGAAGGACTAAGTTTTCGATCATAACTATGATTCACTTTTTCAAAGTAGACTAAATTTGCCACAATTTGAGATCAAAATGGTCTCTGTAGTCCTAATAGTTCACAAGATACAGATTTTCAAAGTTTAGTGTTATTTTTTCACACTTGTAAATGTTAACCTAATACCACAACATTATCCCAGTATGGTTACTACCTGGAAGGTGTCTCCAGGCTAGTTACCATACACATTTATTATTCTGTGGGAATTTCGACCCTCTAGACAATCATATTTTCTTTCGCAAATTCACGCCTTGCCAACTCCAAAAGAAAAGAAGAATTATGCATAATTGTTTTATTCTTATTGAAAAAAGAAGATCAAATACATGTTTAAAATCAACTGAAAGTGGATTTGAAGGACCCGGTTGATTCTCGACTGTCTCCCCACTCAAAACATATCTGCAGTAACAGGGCTTAACTTAACCCTTAGATGCTTAGAACGATAGAGTTAAAATGACCGCAGACTTTTTCCAGGAAGATATAACGTTGTTCTATTATCGCAGGAAATAGGTTTAGATAGTCGGTTATTTAAACATTTTCAAGTTTCAAAATATAGCGCTAAATTTTGGAAAGCTGTAGATCAAAAACTATTGCGTCTACGAAGATGGTTCTGATCTCAAAATGTAGCAAATTTAGTCTGCTTCAAAAAGTGTTCAAGAATTATAGTCGCAAACTAAGTTGTTCAGGGTCTAAATTGCCAAAAACTAAATTTAAGTCAGAAATTTGGGGATGTTTTTGAAATTTGACAATGTTGCGTTCGGCGCTCGAGGTCGAAGACTTGGATTATCCATTGGGCCAACATCATAAACAAGTCAGCGAAAAATCAGATCTACCGTATAACGCAAGGAATCCCCCTTTCCAGACGACATGGTTACTGGATTACTAGTTCTGGGACAGTTTGAATAAACAGGTATGGAGTTGCCTCATTAGTTTTTCTCATTAGACCTTTGTTATCAAAAAAAGAAAAGGTTACTGGAGCAAGTTCAAAACTATACCTTTTCAACTTCAAATTTGGACTAGACAACTTCAAGTTGGGAATTAACAAAATAAGATTGGGAATAATTATATTGGATCGAACTAGACATTAATTTCAAATCGGGACTTGTCAACTCCAAATCAAAATTGACTATTCCCAATTTGAAATTGATTAGTTCCAAATTGAATATGATTATTCCCAATTTGATTTTGTTAATTCCCAACTTGAAGTTGTTTAGTCCCAATTTGAAGTTAAAAAGGTAAGAATCGAGAAACTTCCCAATTCGTGACTCTTTGAATTTGAACTATTGTGCAAATAATCCTTTGAAATAATCATGTTTTAGGCGATTTGGAATTGACACGATTTGCGCTTCATTTATTTTGTCCGCTATATCACAGTTTTTACTGCAATGACTTCATTAATCCCATTTTTGCGGCAGCTAAATATCTTTTATTCAATACATTATGTTTCCTCGAATTTCCCCTTCATTTTGACAAACATTTAATTTTCAGGCCAAGCGTTGGGTTCTGTTTGCAGAAGGTCGAACAAAAATGAAATTTTGTGGGATGGTAGAGATAGGTCCCCTGATAGATCATCTAAGTTTGCGACCTCGAGGGGGTGCCGCTCGAGGGTTGGGGGGATGAAAACTCTGCTTCGCGGCGCTTGGAGGAAAATAGCACCGTTGGAGTAGGTGCTTTAAAAAAAATCAAATAAAATATGTAGAAAACAGAATTACGCACAACTTTGGTTTCATGCATTTTTTCGCTCCGACCAATATTTTTTTCTCTAAGGCGCGCCTAAGAAGTTTGCAAATTTTAACAAAATCAGACTGGAATCGCGGATTGAAACAAATATGACTGCCAAACAATTCTAGTTTTTTTTGTCTGTAAGAGTGATGTGTTCTAAGTAAACTAATGCTTGATTCGTTGCATTTGACGTTATATTATAAAAGATATGATTTTTTGACCCCCAAGTTTGGCGCGCCGCGCGCCGTAGAGCAAAAAATATTGGTCTGAGCGAAAAAATGCATGGAACCAAAGTTTTATAGGTATATGCAGGAGACAATTTTACTGGAAAATGACAAATTCACAAGATGTGTATGTTTTGAACCAAGATATCAGTACAATCAGCACAATAATACTTGTACTAAGTTTGACCCTAGTGTGTATTCAAATAGCACAAGGTGGCGCCCTTACATCGGGCGATTTCACGAATACTTCCGACAAGTTTCCATAGCGAAAATGCCTTTGAATGGAGCGCCGAATGCATACATACCACATATTGAGTGATATGTGATACATACATGAGCTGGGACAGACTGAGAGAACTGTGACTATTAAACGGAGTAGAAAATGCTAGAGGCGCCAAAGGTTTGTGATGATAGATATTTTTCACTTCGGTGGAACTCTGTTTTCACTATGAAAATGGAGTGAGAATGCAAAGTTTTTCGAAATAAAATTGTTATAATGATTTACTTTTTCAAATCTCGTTTTTATTTCTTCTTCTTGTTTTCGACGGCAGTGCGAGCTCACGGGTGCTCTTATTGTCGAGCCGCTCATGAATTTACCCTCCCCTGTGGATCATTTCAACTGTACGCGGTGAACTTGACAGAAATTCGGAAGTTAGAATGGCGAAGGCTCTTAACTCAGGGTCGTAAGTAAAAAAAGTCAGATGAAAAACTCGTAACGGGTACAGATCGGAACAAAGATCGGCCGGCAGATTACGGATATGAAGAAAAACTGGACATTTTGATAGTTGATTAACATAGTCACGGAGTTAAACGGAAACACAGCAAAAGAAATTCGGAAAATTCTGGAACTTCGTAACCTAAAAAAGTTCCTTTAAACATTTGTCCAAAATGCTGTATGGAAGTTCATATCCTTTGTATGGACGGTTTCTGAAACATTGAGGAAAACCCATCTCCAAGATCACCTTTTTAAAGATGCGTAGCCTCCTTAGAAAGCATTTTTTGTCAAATGTTTGTGGATTTTTTTTCCATAAAAATATCTCAGAACTCACCTCCCACGAATCATACCTATTTATCCTGTATAGGAATGATGATTGTTTTGTGGAAAAACTAATGATCATTTGTGCAATGCTAATTTCGATGTAATACTTTCTATCATAACTCGTAAAACAACACAATACTTCATGGCAAACCATTTATCAACTTTCTTATTCCATAGATTTTGAACCGAACTTGAGAGAAATTCGTCCATTATCTACTTCTGAATATTGAGTCCCGTATTCTGAATAAATATTCAATAATATATCATTGTGCACACTTGTTGAGTGAAGATAAGAATTTTCATTTTACCGTGAAACAAATATCTCTGCTAGATTATTTTTGATCAATCACACTTTTTTAGAATTGAACAATGAATAATAAAATTTGATTCAATATATATATAAAGCAATACGTACTTGGCCAAGAAGGCAACCTAACCAAAGGATTTATGATTGGTAGCTTCCGTTTCCTCTTTATTGCCTCTTTGTCATGTTTCTTCTCTTTCTTGTCGCGTTCACTGTCACGATAAAATTTTGTTGTTGCTGCAGCTGTAGCGGCTAATGCGGCTGACTCCTGCGGATTCAACATGCTGCAACAGGAAATTCTTCTTGTTGCAGCTGGAGATCTGATCGATGAATGATCTTGGTCCACCTGAGAATATTTTTTGTAATAATAATCATATTCAGAAAATGGCCGACTCAGTGATAGAGAATGATAATAATAAATCTACAAAACTGGCGGATGTCTAGTTCCAAAACATGTTATCAACATTCTCAACTTATTATCTTGAAAAAGGCAAAGTAAGTTTTTTGAACTGGGCATTCTCCAATGAGGATTAATATTCAAAATACAGGGTGCACACATTACTGGCAGTGCAAAGTACAGTAAAAAGCATAGCTTGGCGTATCAGTTGTCAGTACTAACCGTGAGCAGATTGGTTGTAGAGCTGTTGTTGCTCACATCGCTAACCGATAACTCGGTCTTTGAGTACAAGTTTCGAACATCCAAATCGTCATCAGTGCATTCGATCTCGATTCGAATAGTTTCCATCCGTTCAATCCGACCAAGTTCCGTCAAAATTGGGGATGGGGGCTCTACAATCACACTCACTTGGGGGAAGTTGCACTAGAAGAGGACGGCTAGGGTGATCGGAGAGCGATATCGGATGTACCATCGATTTGTGACATTTAAAACCTCTACATTGAAACCTATATAATCTTCTACAAAATGCATGGTTATAGACAGATTTTGATTGTTGTACTTGGAGTAAGTGTATTATGATTTCAGAGCTATGATGTAATAGATGCCATTACATTCAAGCTTCGAATTGTTGAAATTGGTTGTGCATTTCAAACACAAAAAAAAAAAAAAAAAAAACTATAGAACATGCTACGACATGAACGTTTCCCAAGTCGTTAGCGAGCAACGTTATACTTGAAAGAAATAATAATTCAGTTTAAAAATATCTTAAAAAGGCTTCCATGGAGAACTAGTTGATGCTCTTATCTTCTTGAGCGTATACAACTATACAGTATCAAATGCTCAAGCATTACCTTACATTCTTGTCATACTGCGCCAACTACGCATATTTTATCAATGATTTTATTGATTTTATATCGTCAATCAAAAGCTGTCCATTCATTATGTACATATCTTACATACATCACTCATGCATCTATGGTTCGCCGCATTCACATCTAAATTATTCTGAATAGTGAACCGTTCCTATAAGCATTAACGATGTTGAAATTAGTGGTCAAAACGTGTATAATGTAAATAATGATATGCTGCATTCCTGTGAAATTCCTCTCAACATCGCTGAATCACATCCTAATATTTTTTTCAACCATATTTTAACATAGACAGCTTTGTTGCAATCTAATAATAATCGACTTTGCATTATTAGATTATCGGAACAAAGCGGACATTCAGTAATACAAAACTTCGAACACTTACTATATCATTATCAATGTCTTTGCCGCTAATGTCTCTATCTTCTTTGATAGTACTAGCTGATGCATTTGAAATCTCTTTTGCTATCTTACTAAGACTTGTACAGCTGCCTCTGTAGATCGGTGTGATGCTCTCGGTTTCTTCCATCAGTGTACTTTGTCTTGTTACATTAGTTTCGGATTTCAAAGTTTTGCTGGGTGCCCGACGTTTGATAGATCTGCGTCCGATATCACTACCTGAAAATACGTACATTAACTTCTTCTTTCATCTAGAATGGAAAAATTGTGATTGCAAAAATCTATTTGTTTTTTTCGTTTGGTGGTATTTTGAAAATTGCTTTAACGTTTTTGTCATCTCTGCAGTTTTAAGGAACGTGTTACTCGGTGCGACTATTGCGATGATCGTTCACCGATCACCTCTGTAAATTACCAGTACTCGCTTGAACGACTATTCAGAGTGTTCCTACTATCGTCGTTCCCGACGTTAGTCGTAGTCGTTCACAGCAACGCAGGTCCATAGGTGACACTGTGAAAAAGTATTCAGCGATTATCGTTGCACTATTTGGTTTAAATGATAATCGCAAGAGTCGTCCGGAGTACGGGTACGGACGTCCTCGTACGGAAGTATAAGCCGGCACTCTCTCTAATGGCAAATACGTCCGTATTAGCACCACGGACGATCCGTTTTAACTATCACGCCTGTAAAGACGTCGGGGAATACGGACCTTGAATTCCCAGCGTAATAGTGAAATCGGATTGTGAGTGTTTTAATACGGACGTATTTGCTGCTGGAATCTGATGCCGACAAAACTCCTTTGCTTCTTTAATTTCATACGGACGTTTTTTTTTAAAACGGCAGGAAAACGTGTAGTGTGTTTGCATGGTCCGTATTATTGTCGATGTTCAAGGCTCAATATTTATATTGTTCCATATCTCCAGACGAGTTACAGACCTGAAGGTGGGCATTCATTGGTCCGTACTCCCGACGTGCTCATACGAAAGTATAAGCCGGCACTCGTTCTAATGGCAAATACGTCCGTGTTAGCACACTGACCATCTGTTTTGAAGACGTCGGCGAATACGGATCATGAATGCCCAGCATGAAAGCGAAACTATGCGATTTTGAAGGATCTTCTTCTTGCATATTACTAATTTTTGCCGATGAGAACTTAAAAACTTCACTCAATAAACTGATACTCGACGTCCTAGTACACTGATGGTATAAGATGACGTTCCAGTATGAACTTCCATGTGAGAGCGTCCGTATAAATTAATTGGAATACGGACCTAAAGCATATACACTGTGGGCCAAATTAAGTCAGAACATGATTTGATCCTTAATAACTTTGGGTTGTAATAAACTGAACAGTATTTAATTCATTATGTACAGTATAATATCACAAGCAGTCAGTATAATATTGTAAAAGGCTCAGTATTTCTGTTAAAAATGATAAGTAAAAATGGAATTTTTGAGCAGTAAAAGTACTATTTGGCCTGTATTTCTATGTTCACTATTGTGATTCTAATGGTCAGTAAAAATTCATGAAATGTCAGTATGACTTAGCTGGTATTAATTCCAGAAATGTACAGTAAGAAATAATAAATGGCCAGTATGCAATAGTCAGTGATAATTTTAACTAACCCAAACTTGATACACATAATACCAATACAGAACACGTCAATTATGATATATAATAATAATTGTAATGTTAACCTAGTGCTAACCAACGAACCGCTGCATATTTTTTATCAATTTCTATTACCAACACAAACTAACCCAAACTTGATCCACATAAAACCAATACACAACACGTCAATTATAATATACAATAATAATTGTGATGTTAACCTAGTGCTAACCCACGAGCCGCTGCATATTTTTCATCAATTTCTATTACTAACACAGACTAACCCTAACTAACCCAAACTAAATCCGCCTCTCAAAAGAACCTATCTGACTATTCATCATGACATAAAGGCAGAGTGTTTTCTCTTTACTAAGTTGTGTTTTGTTCCATTGTAAAATTTTTTGTATTTACACGAAATAAAATATATGACCAACCATTCATTATTTTACTGTCGCTTTATTAATTTTATGGACTGTCCATTATTTTCAGCGGGCATTTACTAATTTATCTGATCGTTTTTTTATGATACTGACTCTTGATTATTTATATCTACCATTCATTATTTTTACTGACAATTTCTTTATGTTACTGACACTTCATTATTTTTACTGACCATTTCTTTATATTACTTACCGTTAATTATTTCAACCGACCATTTATTATTATACTGACCATTTATTATTTTTACTGACCACTTCTTTATGTTACTGACCCTTCATCATTTCAACCGACCATTCATTATCATACTGACCAAGGGAAATAAAATAATGACAAAGAGTACTGTCCATAAAATTGAAATACTGACCATTTAATTTGTTGCCAATAACTTTTATGTTTGTTTATGGATTTTGATGAATTCTGGATATTTTATTGTCGATATGTTCTGGATGTTTCTACAAAACTGAGCTTTCGAATTTTGGTCAGGGAAGGACTTACAACGTTTTTACGAAATTGGTACGCATTTAAGCTCGTTGCAAAAATCAACTGATATTTTGAGAAAGGCATTCGTGTGAAAAGGTATCCTGAAAATATCAATATCTTAGAACCATAACCTGAGAAACGATGTTTTATTTCTGTATGATGGTGCTTGTCGGAATTTGAATTATTTCACTTCATTTTGATCTAAGTTTCTTGAAATTCCATAGCAACGTGCATTGTTGGTTGAGATTCTTTGAAAAATTTGAGATTCCAGAGTTTGATTTCAAATAAATAGACATGGTTCTATCTTTGAAAGATAAAGTCTTCAATAAACGATTAATGGAGGAGAATATGGGTGCACAAAAATCCCGCCCCTTCAATTTATCGAGTAAAATTTGACGAAGCTTATTAAAAACAAAGAAATAGTAATTTGATTTGTTTTCCATTTTAAAAATTCTAAAATATCAAAAATTCGACAAATCTTTAACAAACAATCCACGTTGCTATGGAATTTCAAAAAACTTTGATCAAAATGAAGTTAAATATTTTTGATGCCGACAAGCACTATCATACAGAAAAAAACATCTTTTCTAAGGTTATGGTTCTAAAATATTGATATTCTCAGGATACCTTCTCCCACTGATGTCCTTCTTAATAAATATATCAGTTGGTCTGTAAGTAGCGCTGTTCGTTTTTGAAACGAGTCTGAATGCACCAGTTTCATAAAATTTTTGCAAGTCCGGTCCTGGCTAAAGTTAGAGAGCTCAATTTTGTGGTAACATTCTGGACATATATTGGCTAATATCATACCCAAAAATCATCAACATCCATAAAGAAACAAAAAAGTTATCAAGCTTCAAATTATGTTCTTGCTTAATTTTCCCCAGAGTGTATATAAGTATTGTCAAATTATAATTATATAGTTTATTGAAGATTTTGAAAATGTATTGGATACAGTTATCTGAAGCATTTGTAACAAAGTAACAACTTTTATTGATTTTGGGATTCTTGTTAATTTTTTTCTTTGGCAGATAAAGATGACTCAAAACAAAAGCAAATGTCCTTTTCAAGAGTCTTGTGTCTTTCTCAAACTACTAATTTTTGTACAGATACATTTCAATTCACTGATGGTGTCTTCGTGCGTTCGTATAAATCGTCGGCAATATTGACCGTGAATAGCTGACTTCCGACGTATAGATTGTCGTGAACACGAACCGTGAGTGGTTCATTTGAAAAAAAACTTACTGAGAAAATCGTGTCAGAGAACACAAATTAATAACACAAAAAACACTAGTTTTGTTTTTTTATAGGCCTCATATTGTATTTTTTAATTTTGAAAATCCTCATTGAAAATGCTTTCCAACCATGTTCAATCATGTGACGAAAAATGCCCAGCGGTACGAACTTCCAAGGAGGCCGACATCGGAGATCGGAGACGACTTTCTAACCATTGCGTCTCGCTTGAATATCTTGGCTTTTTTCCCGTTTGTCACAAGTTCGAACCACTGTTTTGATTCTCTATCGAGGTTACTGGCGCTATAATAAGGCTCCGACATTCTGACAACAGTTAGTTGTGAATACGTCGTGAGATATAGATCGTTGATAAGCATAAATTGTTGTGACATAAATTGTGACTGTGTACATAGTGACTGTAAATAAATTAATAAAAAATGGACAAGTGTTTTCTATAGCGAAATTTGTTAAAATACATTGTGTGGTCAAGCCAAACTATGAAAAGTAACAAAATGAAGATTTTGGAAGAAAGAGAGGAACCACAACTTGGCGTTATTTGGAAAAAAACAGAAAAAAATCCACTCGACTTAACTCAACTTAAATATACAGTGTGACCTATTTGTTTTCAGTTCACCTAGAAGTTTAATAATTGACCGATTTGGCACAAGTTTTGTTTTTAAATTGTAGTGATTGACAAACTGTGATAACTGTACGTATCTTCTCACCAAAAATAACCTCGCATGAAAAAATTCGTCTAAAATAAAGAACGCATTAATTAACAGCATCCTTTATAGTTCACTTTTAAATGTTTTCAGTGGACTGGATTTAAAACGATCAGGGAGGACATTGAACATTTCAAGTCCAATGAATTCTGGTCTTTTCTGGAACCTTTGAAGTCTGCAATACGGTATCATCAACTCATTCTTGTGTCTGGTGTTAAAGTCGTGCATGTCTTTGTGTGACTTTTACTCATCGGCGTTTTGTCTCTTATAAACGAGATTTGCATAAATGTATTGCGATGGCACTGTTAAGATACCTAGTTGTTTAAAGGCTTCCCTACAGTCTTCCCTAAAACTTAAGCCCATCAGAATCCTCACTGCCCTCCTTTGTATTCAAAAAACACGGGATGATTTGGCCGCTCCACCCCGAGCTATTATTCCATAGAATATTATACTGTGACAAAGAGAATGATATGCAGTGATCAGTATCTCACGCGAAACACAACCAGACAGTTCCGCAAAACAAATACAGCTCCCTTAATAATTTTCCCTCCAGATAATTTATGTGAAAGTTCCATTTCAATTTACGATCTACATAAACCCCCAAAAACTCAACAGGATCCAGGCTCGCGAATTCCGCATCCAGATGTCGATATCGTTGTATCATCGGCGAACACAGTATAGCCAGCACCCGGATCAAATCATTCATATACAGTGCGGCTATAAAAGGTCCCCCCCTTTTTTTTTAAATGTGTGCACCAAAAATTTTGAAACTTGGCATACTTTAATTGCTGTCGAAATACTACTTTTTGATGTTACTGACGTACTTTTAGTATTCAAGATGGCGGCTGGGCTCCATTTTGAAACATTTTTTTAAATGGAAAGGGGGGTCGTGTGACACATCATTCGAAAGGTCTTATCGAGTAGATTATTGTGTAAAGATTTCATAGGATGAAACGCATCTGTGCGGATATGACAGCCTGCCAAACTATTAGTTTTTAAAAATGTCGTTTACATTAAGTTTCAAGTTTTTAACGAGCAGACACATCAAATTCCGGAAAAATGGTAGAGAACCTGAGCAAAACAGTACAGGTTAACAAATAGGAATGCTGATACAAAGCGGATAAAGAATTTCAAGATGATAACAAAAATTTGGTAATCATTTTTTATTAGCATTATAATACTAAAATCTAAATTAAGATGGAGATACAGTTTCCACACTACCTCGCCACAGCACTAAAGTTTAACCAAATGTGAAAATCTTGAAACGATATGAGCCAGTTGTTTGACTATTGTGTTATTTGGGAAGTGTTACAAAAATGCCTAATTCGCATCTCCTCGCAGAAAAAATTGAAGCAACTTTTATTTATGGCGGAAATCGTAATTTCCATGAGCGCTTCCCGGACCGTCCGATATGCAGGAAATGTATCGATACTGGTAGAGTGTTCATAGCTTAAAGAATCAAGGGCGACCATCTATTTCGGAAGATGAACAAATTGCAATCATTGGTGAGATGGTGGTAAATCCTGAACAGTCGACTTCTTAGGTTGCAGACATCTGGGATACTTCGTCTGCTTCTGTAAAACGATCGCTGAAAAAACAGAAATTTTATCCTTATAAATTTCAAATGGTGCACCAGTTGACTGAAGATGATCCTGACAGACGTGTGGAATTTTGCGAAATTATGACCGATAGAATAGGCCGAGAACCGAGATACGTTCAAAATATTTGTTTTAGTGACGATTGTACTTTTTTTTTAAATGGCCGTGTACACAGGCAAAATGTTCGGTATTGGAGTGACGTGAATCCGCATGTTTTTAGGGAAACCCACACGCAATATCCCGAAAAGGTTAACGTATGGGCTGGCATATTGGGGAACCATATTGTTGGTCCTGTTTTCATTCATGAAAATTTGACGGGGGACCTGTATCTGAACTTGTTAGAAACTACAATAGAGCCTTTGATTGTACGAATACGTCAGAATAATTCCAACGAATGTGGCATGGGACCAATTTTTCAACAGGATGGTGCACCTCCTCATTTCAGCAGAAATGTGAGGCAGTATTTGGACATAACTTACCCCAATCGTTGGATTGGTCGCCGGGGTCCTTCCGAATGGCCTGCCAGGTCGCCCGATTTAACAAGATAGGTAGGACTTTTTTTTATGGGGATATTTAAAATAATAATGTCGATACTTTCGAAAAAGTCCGCCAGGAGTTCTCAGACAGATTATTTCATTGTTTGGGTGTCAACGGAGGACATTTTCAACATTTTTCACAATAAAAATTGAAGTATGCTTTCTTTGTTCTTATTTCACGAATTTATTTATCTTGTTAGTTTGACGTACAGTCTGTCATATCCGCACGGATGCGTTTAATCCTATGAAATTATCACACAATAATCCACTCGATAAGACCATTCGAATGATGTGTCACACGACCCCCCTTTCCATTTAAAAAAATGTTTCAAAATGGCACACAGCCGCCATCTTGAATACTAAAAGTACGTCAGCAACATCAAAAAGTGGTATTTCGACAGCAATTAAAGTATGTCAAGTTTCAAAATTTTTGGTGCACACATTAAAAAAAAAAGGGGGGGGGCCTTTTAGAATAGCAAAGGGCCCAAGACTGAGCCCTGTGGGACACACATGTCAACCACTCTTTTTCCGGACAGAACTCCACCAGCCTACACCATCGCAGAAGAGTACAGAATTGTATTCCAGGTTTTCGCAGGAATCTACAGGGTCCTTCATTAGTGCGTCGGGCAATCCTAGCGTGGTTATTTACAAAAGTAGAAAAAAAAGTTTTATACAAAAGTTGTAGAATGTGACTTTATGCATATTTTAAAAATATTTTCAAACATACAGGGTGCGTCACAAAAGTATGGCACGAAAAAGTATGATTTTTTTAAATGGAACCCCCTGTATATTAATTGATATTTCAATTCTTTCTTCAATTTGGAACAAAAATTGTGATACAACTAATGTTCCTAAATTCAACCGTTATCGAGATATCGCGTTTTAAAAATGGCATTTTTGCAACTTTGACATGCTATAAAACTCAAACTATTCAAGTTAGAGAAAAATGGATTGCACATTCCTATCTTAACTTTTCAAGAGCTATTCAAGGAGATTAAATCCATTATTGTGAAAAAATGTCAAAATGTGCCGAAAAAAGTTGACAGTTGACGTTACCTTCTATCCAAATGACAGAAGAGCTCTTGAAAAGTTAAGATAGGAAAGTGCAAACCATTTTCCTCTAACTTGAATAGTTTGAGTTTTATAGCATGCCAAAGTTGCAAAAATGCCATTTTTAAAACGCGATATCTCGATAACGGTTGAATTTAGGAACATTAGTTGTAGCACAATTTTTGTTCCAAATTGAAGAAAGAATTGAAATATCAATGAATATACAGGGGTTCCATTTAAAAAAATCATACTTTTTCGTGCCATACTTTGACGCACCCTGTATGTTTGAAAATATTTTTAAAATATGCATAAAGTCACATTCTACAACTTTTGTATAAAACTTTTTTTTCTACTTTTGTAAATAACCACGCTAGGATTGCCCGACGCACTAATGAAGGACCCATGTGTGTCACCAGTTCCAATATTCCCAGTGTGGTGTTCTTATTCCTTCTAAAACCATATTGATTCCCGCTGAATAGATTGTTTGACAAAGTAATTGCTTATGGAGTCTACCATACACTTCTCGAATATTTTAGAGAAAATAGGAAGAAGAGAGGCCTATTGTTTGAAGTCGAGTTTACGTCACAGGACAAACTTTTGCTTGTTTCAGAACGTCTGGAAAGATATTTTTCCTTAAAGCAGAATTTATTAGTTTCGCAAAAGGTATATGTATAAGATGTTTTATTCCTTTCACCAATTTAACATTGAGGTTGAAGGTTATATATTCTATGTATTCCACTGGATTCGGCATGCCTCAAAACGTGTCTATACCAGATTTCACCGGAAAAAATGTATTCATCTATAATTTTTTTTCTAGTGAAGAAATTACCAGAATTAAGTTGTTTTGTAATGACCAACTGTGAAGTTTGGAAAACAAAGTACATAGATACAGTTTGTCATGCTCTACAATTTTGAAAAAAAAAACTTTTTTTTATTGTCGGAACAAATATTTAGTTCCCGATTTTTTATATTTTATTCGTCCCAGATCCTGAGAAAAATACTGAAGAAATACATTTTTCCAATTTTGATCAGTTTATGGATTTTATGTCGTGTCAATATCACACAGATATCAACTTACTGAAGGGACGGTTAAATTTCTTTATTTCAGAATATATATTTTTGTTGTGGATAAATTTGATGAATTATTGATCTTGAAGGAAACATTTGAATTTCTTAAGTCTGTCATATCAAGAATTCCATTGTTTTGACTTCTCAATACAAGCTATTTTGTGAAAATTGAGACCAAGGAGATTGACAAAATAAATTATTTTCAAAAATCTCTTTTAATAGATTTCAACGGATGTGTTTGATTTAGGAAAAAAAATCTGTCATTGACTTTACACTCGGAATTCAAACCAAGATTCCAGTTTATCATAAAATATGAATCCGAAAACCTTAGAGACAGGTGAGGATTTCTAGTGTTGACATTTCTCGGAGTTGAAGATCAAATATTAGGAAGTGAAACGTATCACATTCATGGATTTTCCTGCATCAAAAACGAGGTGACTATAGGAAATATTTGATCTCTTGATCTTTCAATGGAAATTCACAAAGTTTTGCTATAAAACTTTTGGAACCGGGATAACTTCGAAAGATCTACTCACGAATACATAAATTTATTACGAATGTTAGAATGTATTTTCTATGTTTCCAGAAAGAAAAGCTGTAGCCATAATACACTTCCAGAATATTTTGCGGATCCTTGATACTTCGAATCCCTTGGAAAATTAAATAAAGAAAGTTGATAGTTTAGCCGAAATTGATTGCTATATCGCTCATCAGTTGTCTATGGCAATAGGTCGTTAGTGACATACTGGGCTTGGAAAATATGGCGGGCTATTAATAGGCAAAGGCGCCGATTTATATTCATCACTGTACACGGGACTGTAAATTTTGTAGTGTCTTTTCAAAAATCCATTAAAAAGGTAAAGTGGTCCATAAGCAAAACGACGGACGTTGAGATACGTATTCCTGAGATCAATAAAAAGTCAAACTCCTTTTTCTCTAGTCTATCGAATTACAATTGAGGACCTTGCTGCAGGAAGGATGCAGATCCATTTTTTGTAATTATTGGGAAATTGGAAAAAAACTGCTCAATTCATCATTATTATATTTTCAACCAATGAGAAAAGTTTTAATCGATCAAAAGGAGGTTTAGTCAATATCCGAGACTGTTTCGAACCAGATCTCGAACCAGATATTTTGTTAATGAGTAAGTAAAAAAAAATGAAAACAAAATGGAGCTGCATCAGTCTTGCAGGAAACACGTGAGAAATGAGTCCTTATCACAAATTATGACAAACATTTCCTGTGGAAATCCTGTTTAGGTAATAAATATGAAACAAAGATGGCTCAAGACGTCAAATAAAGTGCAGGAAAGGATAACGAAACCGCAGTTAAAAACAAAGATGCCGCTAACCCAACAATCAACACAAACGTGGAAAAAACTTATTTAAAGCCAAGTGGCATGCAGGCCGGTAACTAGATAAGGATTTATTAACCGGTGAAATAAGCTCTACCGGGGCAAGACAATCCGAAACCACAAACAAAAATACACGATGTTTGCTGCAAAAAGGACAAAACAAATTAGGATGCAGATTCAAAAATGCATATAGTCTCATTATTTACTATCGGATTTGTGTCGTGTTTGCACCAGTCGTGTCGCCGTATTTTTCTGTACCAAACGTATATTTTAACTCAAAATGATCAAAAAATCTAGCTGCATCCTCCTTGCAGCAAGATCTTCAATCACAGTATTCTCGAATAAACTTGATAGAAAGGAGAAAGGAAACCCAGAAACAACATTGTCAAGGTTCTGTAGAAGTTTTGAACCAATCAAATTTTCACAGTGATTTTCAGAACAAAAACCTAGAAAAATTAACATCAATGAGTGTTTACAGCAAAAAAAAAAAGAGAAAACTCATCGACTGGTGTGGAAAATGAGGAAAAAGCACATAACGGCAGAACAATAACGAAAAATAATTGATTTTCTAAAGGATCATCCCAAAATCTACGAATTAATTCAAAAACATTATGAAGTGAATTGACAAGAGATTTGGATGCTGAATTATCAAAATTTTGTTTTCGGATACCTAATTTCATGTTTATAGAGAGAGCAGAAGTTGAAGAAGGTGCTTTCATAAACGAAGTCACCAACTCTAATCTCAGACAAAAAAATGATAATAACTTATTTGGGAAGAGGTGCTCCACGAACGTTAATGTATGAATGACGGCCACACACGACACGCAACTACCTCTTGTAAACGACCGCTTTCAAGATTCCAGAAAGGTTCGACTACTAATCATTAATTTTCTTCAACTTTTGTGTTTTTTCTAGTTTTTATATAAATTTGTTGTTGATATAAGGCAACAAAGGTACAAAAGGCGCGGCGGGCCAGTCCGTCACTGGACTGGTTTTATGGTCTCATCACCGGGGGCTGGACGATGGGAACATGCCAAGCCCGTACGCAAAGGGGACTGGCCAAAAACCTACCTCGCTTTGAAAAATCAAAAAATAAAGAGCGTTTCATTTTGAATGGCGACAATTCGGCTTTTGCCTATGGAAAAGGACTTTGGACGGATATCGAACCTTAATCAACACTCATAGAATTTTTGAAAGAGTTCAGAGCACCTAGATGAAAAGTAGAACCGCCGAAACCTGCATAGAAGCGGAAGGTGGTCATTTACAATATTTATCTTGTCAAGAGTGTATGAGACTGTTTGCAGAAAATAAGGAATCTGTCCTTATCTTCTGCAAAACCCTCATATAAATTCCAAGCTGCTGTTCATTATGTTCAGCCGGAAACACTATTTGTTGAAGATATTGTGTTACATTTTATCACTTTCAATTTTTGACAATCTGAAACATGGCTTATAAATATTGGACAACAACAACGATCAGAGTTACCTTGATTTAATTTCAAAATTTTTCTAAATTGTATAATTACCTTCAACAAAATGTGCAAGACTGCAATATCTTGGAGGTTGATCAAAACGATTGTCCAGATATACATGTTGAGACATAAACGCTCGATTCTCAAATCCATATTGCGACGCCTCTTCCATCCGTGGGGCACCTGGAGCTGATTTTCTCCGGAGACTGTTACGTTTCTTTCGTTCTAACGAGTCTCTTTTCACGCTCTGTTTGCGCTCTAGAAAAAAATTACATGAATATAATCAAGAGAATACCATCTTTTTTTTCGTTGCTTTCCACGATTTTAGTTAATGTTTTAGTTAAAACATCAAGTTCATGAAGCGTTCTTGCCCAAAAATAAATTACTTGATTGGTTTTTGGGCAAGATCCATTTGAGCACAGAATGGGTGAAGACATTGAACTGCGTTATTGTAATAGATACACGCCGGTCAAATCGATGTTGAATGTTCTCAATATGTTGTCTGTTCGTCAAAAAATTGTGTTAAACGTACTTATATTTATTTTTAAGATCAGAAATAATTTAGTACCTCGATATATCTGTGATAAGATAAAACGTTTTAAAGATGTCCATAGTTACGAAACTCGCCAAAGAAATGATTTTATTTTAAATAACTCGTCTAGTTCAAAAACGCTCTCCAGCACTTTGTTTTATAAAGGCATTATGGAGTTTAACAACCTACCGATAACAATGAAAGACTGTGATAATGTGGTAATCTTCAAAAGAACTGTCCGTCAATATGTTCTGGGGAAATTCAAAAAAAATGTTATTGATTGTCAAATTTTAATTATTTATATTCATATTTTACCATTATACCCCACTTTTAATTGTTATATGTTTGTATATGATATAATTTTCATTCATATTCTATGTCATACTATTTATTACCATTACCTTCTGTTTTTTGTATAGCAATTATGCTAAATAAACACATCATTCATTTATTTATCTATTTTGAAAATATTTTGAAGATTTTTGTTTTTCGTCTGCATTTTAATTAATACTTTCCGCGGTACAGCCAAATGGAATAAGTTCGACATATAATGAATAGGGACGAATTTGAAAAAATGATCGGACACATCGATTGATATTTTTGGTTGTGCATCTTTTGAACAAAAACTCTTTGTACTGGGCGATTTTCAATTTTTGGATTCTTTAGAAAATTCTGAACAAATTGCTTGTACAGTATCCTATACCTATCTTGAACTGTTTTGGAAATGTCAAGTGTTTTCAAATTTATTGCAAACAATATAGTATTACAGATATTAAATTAAATTAGTTCATAACTGAAATTCGCTAGAACACACTCAAAAAGTACAGAGTAATAATACTGTTTATTTCTTGATAATGTGAAAGTTTTAAAGATCAAACGACTCAAGGGTATTCATCCGATCCCAACAGCACTGCTAGCAAAACAAATTTTCATGAAAACACAGTAGGCACGCCGTTTTTTAAAAAAACAGTTATTGGGTTGCCTAGTTTCATATCTTACCTATACCTCATAAGACTTGAATTGTTTCAAAAGGTGATGAAATGAAAAAAAGGGCACATTCCAGAAAAAAGGCTTGCATCGAGTAAAATTTCAGACCGGATGAATCCCCTTATAACACTGACAACTACTGTCATGCAGTCAAAAGATTTTTTAATATTTCCATGCATATCAGTGAAAACACATGCTAAAATGACTATTGCTTACTTTCTCATTATCAAGACCTAAATAGAAAATATGAGTATTGACTGTGTTCTAGCGGATTTCTTTTTATTTTTGTAATAAATCAGAAAACATTGAATATTTCCGACACAGTTGAAGATAGGTAAAAGACATTGTATAATATTATGTTATATGAAATATCTCTAGAGTTTTCGGAAGAATCCAAAAATTGCATGATATAGGTACAAAATGTTGTATTCAAAATAAGAAACTTGGTATTAGCCACTGTTACATGACACACCCTGTATTGAATAATTTGCGCAACTGAAAATTCCAATCGACGTGTTCATTAATTTGTTATCGAAATTATTTCATTTGGCTAATACATACTGTATGAGAAGAAAACATCACTTGCATATTATTAATTAATTTGTCTGTTCTTTTTTTGTATAAGAAGAAAACATCACTTGCATATTCTTAATTAATTTGTCTGTTCTTTTTTTGAAGCCCTCAAGAAAACTCCAGAAACGTCGCAAAGTTGGCAAATTTGGAATACGAAGTTTTGATTAACCTTTTCTAACACTAGTATTCCTCCATTTCATTAATAATTATTCATAATACTTGCAGCTATTTGAAAGATTATTAGTTTAAGTGAAGGTGCGAAGTTTGTGAAGCTTTTTCAGTGATTGTTGACAGTGGTGAACCTGTATGAATCACATCTGGTGTTCATTCATGATTTCTCAAAGATGAGTGATATTTTGTCTAAATGTATAAGAAAACAGGCGAACCTTTCGCCCTCCTTATGCCTAGGAATTTAACGGGTAGTGCTTTTGAGGATCCCGCCAAACCGGGTTTCCGGTTAACTTACAACCGGCGCGGCGAGACCGGGTACCGGGCTTGGACGTATCCTGAAAAATTGATAGACAAGCAAGCTCATTTTCGTGGTGGAAAATTAATCCAGATAGATTTCCTTAGCTAGCAAAGCTTGCTAGAAAATTCATCTCAGCACCTGCCTCAACCATATTTAGTGAAAGGTTATTTTCAGAAGCGGGTTATATCTATGAAGAAACCCGAAAACAACTCATAGTGATAATAATAATAAATATTTTATTTTCAAATCACATTATAACTTATACAATTATTACAACCATGAAATGAAATTACGTCAAAAGGAAAATCATTGCTTCCATCTCAAAAATCATCTATACTGTATGGCTCCAGATCAATTAGTAGATTTTCAATTTCCTTTTTGAATAGATGTTTGCTTCCTAGTTTTTTGATGGCATCTAGCAGCTTGTTGTACATACAGCTTTACATACATATAGTGAGGAGCTTTCTCTGTTGTTAGTGTGAAATTGGCCATAAAATTCTCAGCCATAAAAACTTTCAACATTCATAGAACAGTTGCGTAGCCATAAAATCACGCCACACAAGTATTATATTAGGTATTTGTATTATAATTATTGTAGTGATGATTATTGTAATGCAATTAATAGATGATTATTATTATTACATAAATATGCAAATGCAAAAGTTCTAAATGAAACAAAAAAGATCAAACAGCAGCAAACAATGTTTTTCAGTCAAGAGTCGTGTGGTACCTACACCCTATAGTTGATGATGTCGCGCGATGCATTTTTAATGGGTTATTGTCTATAAAATAAAGAATAAACTGAAATATCCAGACTTTCCAGAAGAGCCTTCCGAATACTCAAAAAAAATAATATTTAGACAAAGCTGCAATCTTTGGGTGGTACACCCTGTACTTGATGATGTCACGCGATGAATTTTTTATGAGTTATTGTCTATAGTATAAAAAATGAACTGACATATCCAGACTTTCCAGAAGAGCCTTCCGAATACTCAAAAAAAAAAAATTTAGAAAAAGCTGCAATCTTTGGGTGGTGCACCCTGTAGTTGATGATGTCACGCGATGAATTTTTCATGGGTTATTGTCAATAAAATAAAGAATAAACTGACGTGTCCAGACTTTCCAGAAGAGCCTTCCGAATACTCAAAAAAAATAATATTTAGACAAAGCTGCAATCTTTGGCTGGTACACCCTGTACTTGATGATGTCACGCGATGAATTTTTTATGAGTTATTGTCTATAGTATAAAAAATGAACTGACATATCCAGACTTTCCAGAAGAGCCTTCCGAATACTCAAAAAAAAAAAAAATTTAGAAAAAGCTGCAATCTTTGGGTGGTGCACCCTGTAGTTGATGATGTCACGCGATGAATTTTTCATGGGTTATTGTCAATAAAATAAAGAATAAACTGACGTGTCCAGACTTTCCAGAAGAGCCTTCCGAATACTCAAAAAAAATTAATATTTAGAAAAAGCTGCAATCTTTGGGTGGTACACCCTGTAGTTGATGATGTCACGCGATGAATTTTTCATGGGCTATTATCTATAGAATAAAGAATAAATTGACAAATCCAGACTTTCCAGAAGAGCCTTCCGAAAACTCAAAAAAAAATCATATTTAGAAAAAGCTGCAATCTTTGGGTGGTACACCCTGTAGTTGATGATGTCACGCGATGAATTTTTCATGGGTCATTGTCTATAGAATAAAGAATAAATTTACATATCCAGACTTTCCAGAAGAGCCTTCCGAATACTCAAAAAAAATTAATATTTAGAAAAAGCTGCAATCTTTGGGTGGTACACCCTGTAGTTGATGATGTCACGCGATGATTTTATCATGGGTCATTGTCTATAGTATAAAGAATGAACTGACACATCCAGACTTTCCAGAAGAGCCTTCCGAATACTCAAAAAAAAATAATATTTAGAAAAAGCTGCAATCTTTGTGTGGTACACCCTGTAGTTGATGATGTCACGCGATGAATTTTTCATGGGTCATTGTCTATAGTATAAAGAATGAACTGACACATCCAGACTTTCCAGAAGAGCCTTCCGAATACTCAAAAAAAAAAAATATTTAGAAAAAGCTGCAATCTTTGGGTGGTACACCCTGTAGTTGATGATGTCACGCGATGATTTTATCATGGGTCATTGTCTATAGTATAAAGAATGAACTGACACATCCAGACTTTCCAGAAGAGCCTTCCGAATACTCAAAAAAAAATAATATTTAGAAAAAGCTGCAATCTTTGGGTGGTACACCCTGTAGTTGATGATGTCACGCGATGAATTTTCCATGGGTCATTGTCTATAGAATAAAGAATAAATTTACATATCCAGACTTTCCAGAAGAGCCTTCCGAATACTCAAAAAAAAAAAATATTTAGAAAAAGCTGCAATCTTTGGGTGGTACACCCTGTAGTTGATGATGTCACGCGATGAATTTTCCATGGGTCATTGTCTATAGAATAAAGAATAAATTTACATATCCAGACTTTCCAGAAGAGCCTTCCGAATACTCAAAAAAAAATAATATTTAGAAAAAGCTGCAATCTTTGGGTGGTACACCCTGTAGTTGATGATGTCACGCGATGAATTTTTCATGGGTCATTGTCTATAGAATAAAGAATAAATTTACATATCCAGACTTTCCAGAAGAGCCTTCCGAATACTCAAAAAAAAATAATATTTAGAAAAAGCTGCAATCTTTGGGTGGTACAACCTGTAGTTGATGATGTCACGCGATGAATTTTTCATGGGTCATTGTCTATAGAATAAAGAATAAATTTACATATCCAGACTTTCCAGAAGAGCCTTCCGAATACTCAAAAAAAATAATATTTAGAAAAAGCTGCAATCTTTGGGTGGTACACCCTGTAGTTGATGATGTCACGCGATGAATTTTTCATGGGTCATTGTCTATAGAATAAAGAATAAATTTACATATCCAGACTTTCCAGAAGAGCCTTCCGAATACTCAAAAAAAATTAATATTTAGAAAAAGCTGCAATCTTTGGGTGGTACACCCTGTAGTTGATGATGTCACGCGATGAATTTTTCATGGGTCATTGTCTATAGAATAAAGAATAAATTTACATATCCAGACTTTCCAGAAGAGCCTTCCGAATACTCAAAAAAAATTAATATTTAGAAAAAGCTGCAATCTTTGGGTGGTACAACCTGTAGTTGATGATGTCACGCGATGAATTTTTCATGGGTCATTGTCTATAGAATAAAGAATAAATTTACATATCCAGACTTTCCAGAAGAGCCTTCCGAATACTCAAAAAAAATTAATATTTAGAAAAAGCTGCAATCTTTGGGTGGTACACCCTGTAGTTGATGATGTCACGCGATGAATTTTTCATGGGTCATTGTCTATAGTATAAAGAATGACCTGACACATCCAGACTTTCCAGAAGAGCCTTCAAAATACACAAAAAAAAATAATATTTAGAAAAAGCTGCAATATTTGGGTGGTACACCCTGTAGTTGATGATGTCACGCGATGATTTTTTTATGAGTTATTGTCTATAGTATAAAGAATGAACTGACATATCCAGACTTTCCAGAAGAGCCTTCAAAATACACACAAAAAATTAATATTTAGAAAAAGCTGCAATCTTTGGGTGGTACACCCTGTAGTTGATGATGTCACGCGATGAATTTTTTATGAGTAATTGTCTATAGTATGAAGAATGTACTGACATATCCAGACTTTCCAGAAGAGCCTTCCGAATACTCAAAAAAAATTATTATTTGGAAAAAGCTGCAATCTTTGGGTGGTACACCCTGTAGTTGATGATGTCACGCGATGAATTTCTTATGAGTTATTGTCTATAGTATAAAGAATGAACTGACATATCCAGACTTACCAGAAGAGCCTTCCGAATACTCAAAAAAAAATAATATTTAGAAAAAGCTGCAATCTTTGGGTGGTACACCCTGTAGTTGATGATGTCACGCGATGATTTTTTTATGAGTTATTGTCTATAGTATAAAGAATGAACTGACACATCCAGACTTTCCAGAAGAGCCTTCAAAATACACACAAAAAATTAATATTTAGAAAAAGCTGCAATCTTTGGGTGGTACACCCTGTAGTTGATGATGTCACGCGATGAATTTCTTATGAGTTATTGTCTATAGTATAAAGAATGAACTGACATATCCAGACTTTCCAGAAGAGCCTTCCGAATACTAAAAAAAATAATATTTAGAAAAAGCTGCAATCTTTGGGTGGTACACCCTGTAGTTGATGATGTCACGCGATGAATTTCTTATGAGTTATTGTCTATAGTATAAAGAATGAACTGACATATCCAGACTTTCCAGAAGAGCCTTCCGAATACTCGAAAAAAAATTATATCAAGATAAAGATGCAACTTTCAAGAAATATCGGGTGGTACACCCTGTAGTTGATGGCAGTCTAAGCATTTATATTTTTGAATCTCATAAAAGAAGTGTTGTTTCTTGTTGTCATAATAATAATTTAAATGTTGATTTATTTTGTTGCAATTTTTATTTGCCTCACTGCTAGATAAGGATTATTTAACCAAAACAAACAAGTTTTATCGTCCTCGAATAGATTTGTACCTATTCAATATCAATTGTGATAAGAACCAGAAATGTCTGTTTTTCTTTCAATCTATCTATCCTTCTACTGTCTCTTAATTTGTCTGGAACGACGCGAAGTGAACGCGACTGTCTCCTTGGACGGTCGAAAAGCAAAATCCCAATTGTTGGGCGAGACGGTTTTGTTTCGACCCCCACTTCGGCTCCACATAATTACGTGAAAAGCCTCTGAAAAAGCAAAGTAGTCTACCTTATAGGCAATGATTCGGGGAGACAACTTGTTTTCGTTTCGGTATCTGAGCATTTTGTGCAGAGTTTCACCTACGAAAAGTGAATACACTGTAATATAAAATATTATTGTGCGATATTTAAGGATTATTTGGTCTTAGAATCTTCTTTTGTTTTATCAATTTGTTTTTCTGAGTTTTGGATCTTTGAGTTTCAGTTATTGTCTTGAAGAGTTTTGCTTTCGGTTTTTTGAAATTATCTTTTTAGTTCCATCTTAATACTGTATTATAGAGTAGTACACATTGTTCAACCTACAGTTTGTTTTTGAAGAATCAAGTGTTAGGTATTATGGATAAGTTTTGTGTTGATTTTGATTCTCGAGTGGAAGCATTCCAAAGGGTAATTTTTTTATATAACCTTGACATTGAAAAGCTATGTAAGGAGTCCGTACGCAGAGAAGGATCACTTTCTATTGTCTGCAAGCATCTAAATATGCGTAATTCCATGAAAAATCGGTACAAACTGCAAAAATGGCTCAAAAGATGTGGCTCAAAGCTATCTTTAATAAAAATGGAAAATAGTGGAAACATGAACGAGCTACTTGAAGAGAATCAAGTTGTCATTGATACCTCTGACAATAATATTATGTGTTTCGATGTCGTGGGATCACATGATGAATATGGTGAAAATATGTCTACAATTGGCATCAGAAAACGAAAACTGATTGAAACTGAAACCGATTCAGATCTCGAACGTTTCCAAAAGAAGTCGAACGTAAGTCCTGAGAAACCTGAGTCTCCTAGGAAAATTATGGGAAATTTCAAGAATGACACAGATCCAGATTTTGATCATGTCGACAGAAATTCAATAAAACTATTTGAACCCGTGAGTTCTGAAAAATATGAGATTCCCAAAGAAATGATTAATCTATCTAATAACGACACAAAGGATCTGGTGTTACCCAAAGGTACCAAAAACATGCTCAATACATCTCATGTTAGACCATCATTTCAATGTTGTGTCCACTTTGAAAGGTTCATTCACGATGCAACACCAAGAGTTTCATTTCATAACAAATGAAAATAAGTTAGTTCCTGGAAGATATGCATTCTTTATAAATCAGAAACTAAAAGCTGTCAACACAACGTGCCAATTATATTTTAAAGAGCGTTTTTACTCTTCTAGAAAAGATATTTTAACAGTTTATGGGTATTGTATTCATAAACAATGCAAGTGCTTTAAATTATATTTAAAGATGTCTCCAAAAAGTCTAACATACAAGAGAACTTGATAAAAGTTGATGTTTTCAGTAGTTCGTTAAATTTCAATCATTTGAATCCTATAACCTCACAATTGAGGGGGTTGGAACGAAAAATATTTGGAAATTCACTGGTTGACATTAAACCACTATCTAGAAGACAAAAAGATGTCATAGATTTACAGACATCTTCTCTACAAGTAGGTATAACCTTGACATGGTCAAGTCAAGTACGGTTTATCGAACCTTAAGATCCGAAATACTGCCAAAAAATGATCGAGATGAAGATGACTTTTATGATGTTATAAAGTATCAAAAAGATCATCCTGAATTCATAACTTCAGTCGGTTCGCCATATTATATACACGTCCATAGCCGAGAACAAGAGCTATTACTCACAAGTTTGAAACATTCGCTGGTGGTTCATTTGGATGCGACTGGTAGTATCGTCAGGAAACCGTTCAAAAATAGTAAACGTGTGTTCTATTATGCGGGTGTGGTCCAGATTCCCAACAGTAGGCGTGTATGTCCAGTTTTTGAAATGATCACGTCAAGTCATGATGCAAGGTCGATTTCAGCATGGCTGTTCAGTATCAAAAGCCGATTCTTGATGCATAAGTCGAACTGGCCAATTTTTCAGACCGTTGTAGTTGACTTCAGCTTCGCATTCATCAATGCTATACTTCTTGCTTGGCACAACATGGACTTTTCTACCTACGTTGATATTGTTTTCAAATTTGTTCATCACAACCAAGAACTACCTCCAAATTTCATACGAATTCGCTTGTGTTGTTTCCACTTGTTCAAATTAATGTCTGACTTGATAGATCAAAACTATCCTGAAAATGAAAGAGTTTTCATTAAAGAGCTACTCGCTGTGTCGTTTAATTTGGAATGGTCCAATTTTTGTGAATGGTTTGAAAGTTTCACAATATTAGTTTGTCCCAAATATCGCAGTCAACAAATAGAAAGAGCGATTACCACAATATCGCATCAGTTTCATAATCAGCCAAACAGTTCCTTCCAGTTCAAAGAAAATATACAAAAAAACGTCAATGCCAATAGCGAAAT
The DNA here is from genome assembly GCA_958502075.1 of Orchestes rusci. NCBI lineage: Eukaryota > Metazoa > Arthropoda > Insecta > Coleoptera > Curculionidae > Orchestes > Orchestes rusci. The sequence goes on from OY293304.1 coordinate 53,171,966, forward strand.
AGATAATTCACAGGGAAAAGACAGTCAACTTGAAAAAAATCCATTCCACCGTTATTTTAAAGAAACTATTGGTAATGTGAAAAATAATATTTCTTATGAACGTTTTGAAGAATCAAACCCCTATTTCAACGAAACATTTTTTGATGTGTTTGTCAAAAGGTATCTTCCCTATGTTTCCTTGTGGGGAGGAATATTATCAGCGGGTGAAAGATATAGTAATGCTCCTGTAGAGAGATGGTTTGGCATCGTCAAACATGATATATTAAAAAGCGAGATGAATCAGAAATGTTCCCGTGTTCTGAGAAAATTAAGAGAGTATGTAGTGTTTTCTACTAAAGAGGCACTTCTTGAAATCCGATCCCACAAATGTACGAAGATAATGAGAGAAAATAGGTTGGGTCACCTGGGGGATGGACTACAATCTCAAGAGGTTTGGAAAAAACATATAAGGGCGAAAAAGCCTTCACATTTCTCTGGAAACCAACTAAAAAAATATCTTAACTCCCAAAATATCATGGATGATGCGCTTCAAATAGAAAATGTTCGGTGTGTTCATTGTAGACTATACAATGATGATGATTCAGAAGGACCAGTGGAATGGGTATCTTGCGACCAGTGTTCTAACTGGATCCATATCAAATGTGCGGAAAAAATTGGCCTGTCCATAACGTCCACAGAGTTTCTTTGTCCAACTTGCACAGCTAGGGAGAAGTCTGTTAACATTGAACATTCCTTGAAGAAAAGTCACTATCAAGAGTGCATTTCAATGGAATTCACTAACTTTATTGAGAGCAATTTTTGCAAATCTGTTGATGAGTTAAAGAACATTGAACACATAACTGTTGGGCAAAGAGATAATGAAATTTGGAAAAATGAAAGAAAATACAGGTTAACCGCATCTAAACTGATAAAAGAAAGCTGTCAATAGTAAGTGATATCATTGATCCCAGATCCTTAGAACACATACCATCAATTCGGCATGGCATCAAATACGAACATGAGGCCCTTTTAAAATATGAATTGATTACGAAGTCGGCTTGTGAAATATCTGGATTGCAAATTCATCAAACACATCAATTTTTAGCGGGTTCACCCGATGCTTTGATTGGTGAAGATGGAATTTTAGAAATCAAATGTCCTTTTCTTATTCGCAACGAAGATCCCCTTACAGCCTGCGAACAAGGAAAGTTGAAGTATTGCCACAGAAACGGAGACTTGAGATGTAATAGCGACTACTATTATCAAGTTCAGGGTCTTCTTGAAATTTGCAATAGAGAATGGTGTGATTTTCTTGTATACACAAATAAAGGGACCCATATAAAAAGAATATTTAAGCAAAAAGCTTTTTCGAATAATATGCTTTCAAAACTAAAACCATTTTTCAACTTCTATTTATTACCATCATTAATACAATCAAAGACTGTTGAGAAACCACTAAAGTGGACTACCACTAAAGATATAAAATTTTTTGACAATGGACTAGTCAGAAATCCAGAATATTACATGCTATCTGAGCAAAAACGAAGTATTTACTTGGTTTTTTATCCAAATGCACGCTGTGATATAAGGGAATTAACGTTAGAAGACTTTTCAACATTGTGTGCTTCAAATTGGCTGAATAATTTCGTAGTTGACATTCTATTCAACATATTTAATAAAAATAACTTTTTCAATCTAGTGACATGTAGTTTATCTACTAAAATATTATTCGATGGACTAATAAACGAACATTTGATCAGTCAGATACAGATTTTTGAAAAAGACGTTCTAGTTATGCCATTATTGATAAACAACAATCATTTTTGTTTGGCAATAGCTGATTTTTCCAAACATGAATTTATCTATATTGATCCATTTGGAAACGAAGTTCAATCTGGAATGTCTCAAAAAATATATCAAAATTTTCATTCATTCCTACGGTCATACTTGAGAGCAATTCCGGATAGTATTTTTATACACGAAAATGAATGGAAAATTATCTTCAAAACACATGTGACACAAGATGACCAGTTCAATTGTGGAGTTTACATCACATATTTTTTTGACCAAATATCATCAAACAAGTCACTACAGGATGATGTAGATCCAAATCTATACCGCAAGACATTGCTTTATATGATCTTGGAAAACTCAGATGAAGTGACAGAAAGATGTATGTACTGTGGACAAAACGCTAGAGACTCTAGTAACATACAGTGTTACTCATGTAAAAGATATTTTCACCAGAAAGAGAGCTGTGCAAATATAACTGAATTCAAAAACGCCATATGCGAGCTTTGCGAAAATTACTAGATTTTCAATATGTATTTCATTCAAATTGATGTCTACACACCCGATCATACACCTCAAAAAATACCATATTATAAGGGCTAATATAAGTATATTAAGAAGGTAGTAGGTATCTAATCATGTTTTAGACTGAACTTCACTAATCCATTTTTTTATATGGGAACTAGCAGATGAACCCGGCCACGCATTGCTGGGGCTCAGTCCAAACAAAAAAAACAAAATAAACTAACTGAGACAGAAAAGAAAGTCTGGATAATATGTCAATTAATTCTCTGTACAATAAACAATGACTCATGAAAAATTCATCGCGTGACATCATCAACTACAGGGTGTACCAACCAAAGATTACAGCTTTTTCTAAATATTATTTTTTTTTGAGTATTCGGAAGGCTCTTCTGGAAAGTCTGGATATGTCAGTTCATTCTTTATACTATAGACAATAACCCATCAAAAAATCATCGCGTGACATCATCAACTACAGGGTGTACCACCCAAAGATTGCAGCTTTTTCTAAATATTATTTTTTTTTGAGTATTCGGAAGGCTCTTCTGGAAAGTCTGGATATGTAAATTTATTCTTTATTCTATAGACAATGACCCATGAAAAATTCATCGCGTGACATCATCAACTACAGGGTGTACCACCCAAAGATTGCAGCTTTTTCTAAATATTAATTTTTTTTGAGTATTCGGAAGGCTCTTCTGGAAAGTCTGGATGTGTCAGTTCATTCTTTATACTAAAGACAATGACCCATGAAAAATTCATCGCGTGACATCATCAACTACAGGGTGTACCACCCAAAGATTGCAGCTTTTTCTAAATATTATTTTTTTTTGAGTATTCGGAAGGCTCTTCTGGAAAGTCTGGATATGTAAATTTATTCTTTATCCTATAGACAATGACCCATGAAAAATTCATCGCGTGACATCATCAACTACAGGGTGTACCACCCAAAGATTGCAGCTTTTTCTAAATATTAATTTTTTTTGAGTATTCGGAAGAATCTTCTGGAAAGTCTGGATATGTAAATTTATTCTTTATTCTATAGACAATGACCCATGAAAAATTCATCGCGTGACATCATCAACTACAGGGTGTACCACCCAAAGATTGCAGCTTTTTCTAAATAATTATTTTTTTTGAGTATTCGGAAGGCTCTTCTGGAAAGTCTGGATATGTAAATTTATTCTTTATTCTATAGACAATGACCCATGAGAAATTCATCGCGTGACATCATCAACTACAGGGTGTACCACCCAAAGATTGCAGCTTTTTCTAAATATTATTTTTTTTTGAGTATTCGGAAGGCTCTTCTGGAAAGTCTGGATGTGTCAGTTCATTCTCTATACTATAGACAATGACCCATGAAAAATTCATCGCGTGACATCATCAACTACAGGGTGTACCACCCAAAGATTGCAGCTTTTTCTAAATATTATTTTTTTTTGAGTATTCGGAAGGCTCTTCTGGAAAGTCTGGATGTGTCAGTTCATTCTTTATACTATAGACAATGACCCATGAAAAATTCATCGCGTGACATCATCAACTACAGGGTGTACTACCCAAAGATTACAGCTTTTTCTAAATATTAATTTTTTTTGAGTATTCGGAAGGCTCTTCTGGAAAGTCTGGATGTCTCAGTTCATTCTTTATACTATAGACAATGACCCATGAAAAATTCATCGCGTGACATCATCAACTACAGGGTGTACCACCCAAAGATTGCAGCTTTTTCTAAATATTAATTTTTTTTGAGTATTCGGAAGGCTCTTGTGGAAAGTCTGGATATGTAAATTTATTCTTTATTCTATAGAGAATGACCCATGAAAAATTCATCGCGTGACATCATCAACTACAGGGTGTACCACCCAAAGATTGCAGCTTTTTCTAAATATTATTTTTTTTTGAGTATTCGGAAGGCTCTTCTGGAAAGTCTGGATATGTAAATTTATTCTTTATTCTATAGACAATGACCCATGAAAAATTCATCGCGTGACATCATCAACTACAGGGTGTACCACCCAAAGATTGCAGCTTTTTCTAAATATTATTTTTTTTTGAGTATTCGGAAGGCTCTTCTGGAAAGTCTGGATATGTAAATTTATTCTTTATTCTATAGACAATGACCCATGAAAAATTCATCGCGTGACATCATCAACTACAGGGTGTACCACCCAAAGATTGCAGCTTTTTCTAAATATTATTTTTTTTTGAGTATTCGGAAGGCTCTTCTGGAAAGTCTGGATGTGTCAGTTCATTCTTTATACTATAGACAATGACCCATGATAAATTCATCTATTAATTGCATTATAATAATCATCACTACAATAATTATAATACAAATACCTAATATAATACTTGTGTGGCGTGATTTTATGGCTACGCAACTGTTCTATGAATGTTGAAAGTTTTTATGGCTGAGAATTTTATGGCCAACTTCACACTAACTTCTCTGTTAAAGTTAGGCGATGTCTTGGATATATTCTGATGTTTGTTATTCTTATGTTATGTTCATGTGTCGTGCCTTGGAATATCTACTGATGTTGAAAGAAAAACATAAGACATTCATAGATGTTTAGACCATACACAGTCAAAATTTTCATTTTCTTGAAAACAGTTCTGCAAGAATCTCGCGGATTCATATTTCTCATGACTCTCAGGACTCTCTTTTGGACTAAAAACAATTTTTAGATATAACTATCTTTCCCCCAGAACATGATGCCATACCTCATTGTACCCTCAAAATTAGCTAAATAGATTATTCTCAATGTATTTACGTCTACATATTTTCTATTTATTCTTATTGCATAGCAGACCTTGTTTAGTTTTTTCATAAGATACAAAATATGAGTGCCCCAGCTGAGATATTCATCAATGTATAGAGTCCTAGAAATTCAGTGTCTTCAGATAGTATGAAATCTCCCAACATATCCGGTTTCTGGACTCTTGAAAGCTTCGTTCTAAATAGTATTGGATTGGTTTTGCTTGAATTCAATATTAGTTTGTTCTGGCATCATTCTGGAATATGGATGGAGAGCAGTTTAAGCAGTTTATGAGTGTATTTCAGCAACAGAATCAAGTTCTTTTGGATCAAATTCGAATCAATTTAGCAGGTAATACCTTGTATTTCATACTGTACCGTGAAGTATCATTTACCGGACCCAAAACCAGTCCGGTAAATGACACTTTACATCATCATAGACTGTGAAGAAAAATTACTTGGCTACTCCAAAAATGACATTCTCATCAAAGACAGTGAAATTGCATTGGTAGCATGGTTTGTTTGGCGCCATCTCATGATTTCAATTAATAATTTGACATAGAATGTTGGTAACATAAGTAAACTATCTATATCACCCAAGTGGTGACATGGTTTGGCTGGCGCCATCTCATGGTAAGAATGTGAGTGCGGACTGCCACTCCAAGTGTATGATTTGACAAGAAACGCTTTGAACCAAACAATAAAAAAATATCACAGTATGAAACAAAAAAATGTACGATACACAGCCGATAAATGTCATTAAACTACTCGTCTTGAAATTCCAGACTCTGCTCCTTCGTCGCCTAGTCCATAATCATCTCGACTCGTGATTTAAACAGTCATTTACCGCCTCAGTAACGTAAACTACTATTTTGTACCTCCGTTTGAAAATTGCAATATACAGAAAGAATCTTTCCGGACATCCAAAGACCGTTTTCAGAACTATCTAAAAATTGAGAATACATTTGAAAACAAGAAGTTCGCAGCAGAGTTATTACTTAATTCTATTGAGACTTTTACCTTTTCAACGTTGTTATAGCATCTGTTGCTTCAAAAAAACCTGTCGAGTTTGATTATGACAGAATTATAAGAAAACTAGAAAACTATTTTTGTCAAAAAAAAATGTTCTAGTATTACAGCACCATTTTCTGGCAAATTTTCAACAAGAAGATCAATATATTTCTGATTATATAACTGTTTCAAGACATTCTACAATGGACTGTGGTTTTATAACATCCTGTGAATGCAAAAAAGATATCAATATATGGAATATTTTTCTACGAGCCCAATTCATTAGAGGTATCAGATACATATCTATCCGAGAAAATCTTCTACAGTTGACCGAAATATCTTTTGAAAGATTAGTGAAAAAAGCATTGATCCTAGAATCATCAAAACATGATAGTCAAGATATTTCATCTGCAACTACCTCGACAAGCATCAAAAAAAATTAATCAATCCAGATCACAGATCACATATACAAAGTTAAGAATAAAAACGTGAATGGAGAGCGGGGCTTTCACTTAGGCCCCGCCCTCCATTCACCTCTACCTTTGATTCGCATCCACGGAAAGGCGCTGATGTGCCTGAAGTTTTTTAGATCGCGAGAAGATGGCGGTATGTGTAATGCCACATGACCAAGGATCGTGGAACGATTATAATCCTGGGGATTTTCCAACATGCCGGCATCGCAGATTTATTTCTCAACCTGGTTCCAGTCTGGCCCCAAGAATTGTTTTCCTTTTTCGTATGGCTAGATTCGAAAGACAGTTAGTATGTAGCATCGGCACAAGACAGTCGATATTCAGCCTCAGTATAAATGCAAGCTTTTTGTAACGCGACGCACGAGTATCATAGTGTTATAAGTTGCTTCAAAAGATGTTTCTAAAACAATCTCGCCTACAATAGTTGTCTTACTCCAATCACACATACAATCCCATAAATTGGTGACCCCGACGTGATTAATGTGATAGGAGTACAAAAATGGGTGCGCGGAAGATGTAGGTCGTATCAGACGCTATAAAACGTGCGAAGCTTTTTTTACGGCTTCATTTTTGCCTCAGCAAAATCACAAACGGAATTGTGAACTTATTCAAGATTGCACACTCCGCCGCGCCGAAGCCGCCACTGATGTCGACCAAGTTGCGATCCGCATTCCACCTTTTGGGGCCGAGGATCCAGAGACATGGTTCATACAAGTGGAAAGTCACTTCACCATTTCTGGAATCAAATCTGAGGAAACACAATACAACTACATCGTTGCCAACTTGGAGAGTAAGTACGCTATGGAGTTCGTGATATCCTGACTCAACCGCCAGTTTCTGATAAATATACGTTTTTGAAAACGGAGCTTATCAAGCGGCTCAGTCCGTCACAGGAACAGAAAACGAGGCGCTTACTCCAGCACGAAGAAATGGGTGACAAAAAACCATCTCAATTTTTGCGACATTTGCAAAATTTAGCTGGATCTACAATACCAGACAACGTAGTTAGATCCTTGTGGATCAGTCGCTTACCCTCTTCGATGCAGGTCATTCTGACAACACAAGCCAGCGCTACTCTTTCCTCGGTCGCCGATCTCGCAGATGCTGTTGCTGAAACACTATCCGGACAACATGTGGTGAACGAAGCTGCTGACTCATCTACTCGTGGCACGATTGAAAAATTATCATCTCAATTTGATGTGCTGATGTCAACGAAACAACTTCCAACGCCGAACAGTCAATATCAACGCACCCGGTCCAGGAGCAGGAATCGGCATCACCGCACGACTAGGGACGACAATTTTTGCTGGTACCACGCAATATATGGGACCAACGCAAAAAAGTGCAGACTACCTTGTGCGTATGTGTCGGAAAACGAGTTCGGCCGTCGTTAATGGCGACTGACGACGGCAACGTCTGTCTTAATACGCGTCGCCTATTTGTGGTAGATCGTGACACCAAATTGACATTTTTAACTGACACTGGTGCAGATCTTTGTGTTTATCCTCGTTCGCGTGTTAGAGGAGCGGTATCCAAGTCAACATACAAACTTTATGCGGCTAACGATAGTACTATTGCTACATACGGGTACATTACGTTGACGTTAAACTTCGGATTACGTGGCCGTTTGTTTGGAGATTTGTCATTGCAGATGTTTCGAAACCAATAATTGGAGTTGATTTCCTTCAACACTTCAACTTGTTGGTGGACATCCGCAATCAACGACTGATCGACAACGTCACCTCCTTAACCGCAACTCGAAAACCTGTCAACGTGGCAACACCGCAGGTCAAGATCATCACAGGCACTTCCACATTCCACGATGTTCTCAAGCGTTTTCCCGAAATCACTCGACCCGCATACCACGTGTCACCACATACGTACCACTCCCGGTCCTCCTGTGGCTTGCAAACCGCGTCGTTTGGCACCTGACAAATTGAAGATCGCGAAAAGTGAATTCCAGGATATGCTTCAACAGGGAATCGCACGTCCATCTGAAAGAAGTTGGTCTCCGCCACTGCATTTGGTACCAAAGCAAAACACGGAATGGCGTCCGTGTGGTGATTATCGCGCGCTAAATGCCAGAATGCTGCCTGATCGCTACCCTGTTCCACATATCGAATATTTTTCCCAAGCTCTTCGCGGCAAACGTGTTTTCTCGACAATAGACTTAGTGCGCGCTTATAACCAGATTACCGTTTTTGCCGACGACATTCATTAAACCGCGATTACGAAACCATTCGGACTCTACTCTACTCTTATGGGATTCGGACTTCGTAACGCCGCGCAGACTTTTCAACGTTTTATGGATGAAGTGCTTCGTAGTTTAGACTTTTGTTATGTGTACATAGACGCACTGACCTTTGCTTTTGAACAACATCTCGAAAAATGTTCGCCACGCTATTAAGATACTTGGATTTCATTGGACAATTCACGACTGACATCAGGCATATCTTTGGAAAAGACAACGTAGTCGCTGATACACTCTCCCGAGTTGATGAAATTGCCACCACCATCGATTTCCAAGCTCTCGCACATTCACAACAAGAAAACGAGGACATCAGAATGCTCCTGCAGGAAAACACTGGCCTGCAACTTAAGAAAGTGCAACTGCCAGGTACCGACATCAGCGTGTTTTGCGATGTGTCAACACAAGTGGCGCGTCCCATTTTGACACCAGCATTCAGGAAACAGGCATTCAACTCGTTGCATCGTTTGTCGCATCCTGGAATAAAAGCAATAGTCAAGCTGGTTACGCAACGTTACGTGTAGCCGTCAGTGAAGGCTGATAGTACCAGATGGGCTCGAAAATGTTTGCAGTGTAAGCGTATCGGCATCGATAGGGTCCTTCGTACCACCGTCTGCACGTTTCGAACACGTGCTCGTCGACTTGGTTGGCCCTTTGCCTGTTTGCAAAACGTACCGGTACTTGCTTACCTGCGTCGATCGTTTCACACGCTGGCCTCAAGCTATTCCCTTGGAAACGATAGATGCGGACACTGTTGCCAAAGCCTTTTTCCAATGTTGGGTGGCAAGCTTCGGAGTTCCGTTACGCATCACCACGGACCAGGGAAGACAATTTGAGTCGAATCTTTTCAATTGTCTCAGTAAATTGATCGGTTCAACCCATTTGCGAACCACCGCATTCCATCCTGCTGCCAACGGACTTGTGGAACGTTTTCACCGACAACTCAAAGCAGCATTCAGATGTCACGGCGGTGAAAGGATTGACATTCTGCCAGTGGTTCTGCTTGGCATTAGAGCAGACTGGCGAGAGGACCCATCTGCGACGTCATCGGACCTGGTTTACGGCGAAACGATCCGGTTACCTGGTGAATTATTGTCAAAACGCACGAGAGAAGCAGAGACGCAGAGCGAGAGAAGCAGAGACGCAGAGCCTACATCAATGTCACCACCAGAACAGGACCAGAATCCAGCAACAGCGCCTCATTCGACCTTGCCTCAACAGCAAGAGATGGACTACCCAACAACAACCACAACAAGAAGTGGTTCGGTTTACCGAACGATACCAGGGTTACCAAAGAACATGTTGATGTGCCAATTCTGTTCCAGTCCTTAGTTCCTTTGTTTCTTTGTCTCTCGTGATTATCTTATTCACTGGTAGGGGGGTAATGTGGTGACATGTACAGATTGATTCATTTTCAGAGTCAGGGTGCCAGTTCTCGTAAACTATTCATCGTAGAGGCTTGCGGAAAAAAATTTTAGTACTAAAACGGCCAAGAGAAAAACCTAGAAAATATTTTCAAGTTTCTGAAATGGTCGCTAGGGGGCGTAACAACCAACACCAAGTAGAAAAATATGATTTTTATGGAATTTTGTCCAATGAAAATATATCGATGAGCTCATTTTTGGATTTACTGACTATCTACCTACACTTTTTGTCCCAAACGTTTTTTTTTCTATCTATCATAATAAAGTGGTGGGGGAAGTTCAATTGTTTTATTAAACGAACGGAGATTTCTCCCGTTTCGCTTGACTGATTTAAACAAGCTTGGGCTCATATGAAAAAGCATGATCTGCACTTCAAAAATCTTTTTTGGTTTTGAATTTTTGACCTTCGCCGTGTGCTCTAACCCACAAAACATTCCCCCTGTTTTGTGTTCTAACCGTCACAGATGCCATGATGCCAAACCATACAAACTAGCCACGACCTACGTTCATGACAGAAAAAGAAATCCAGAGGTGACTTGATCGTATTTTTTATTGAACACTCGTTATATTTCATATGGCAAAAATGACATACCAATACGAGTTATACGGGCACAATATACTTGATTCTTGTCGTGTATGTCTCATTTGGCAACCATTACAAAGAACAGAACAGTCATCTCTATTTCATATCTATCCAGTAGATACCGAAGTAGACGTAACGATATTGCATGGCAAAGTAGCTAGAAATTTGCATTCAAGATTTCATGTCGAGAATTTGAAATTGCATGTGCCCCAGTCAGGAGTCAGACTTTATTAAGTGTAACGCATTTTGCAGTCTATCTAGAGAATTGCCGGCATTGTCAACCGATGGTTTGTTGGAGCAATATTGTTGTTGTTGGTCCATTTATATTTTTGTGTCGTGTATCGGAGAAGCGCTGCCGACTGAAGCAATCGACACGGCAGGTGTTTTTGTCACTGTCAGTTACATTTTTTGTCAGTACGAAATATACATTTCTGAGAGATAGACGGTTGGTTTCACTAAACCGATATATTTCAGAAGTGGGATCACTCTCGTTACTTATTCTGAGGGATAAATAATTACATAGAATGGACAATAATAGTGGCAGTGATCGGGAGAGTGAAAGTCACTCTCACGGAGAGAAAGCTCGACATGATACTGCGAAACAAAGGAGCGAAAAAAGATCACCCAGCCCTTCTAGCTGTTCGACTAGTGACTCGGAGGCATCTAGAAATTGCCAAAGTACACACAAGGGCAAGAAGAGGAGGATCGAAAAAATTATATCAAAAAAAGTTCAAGAGCTGTTGAATCAGTATCAGTTGGAAAACAACAGGGTAAATAACTATGTTTCAGCCTCACAGCCGCCTGCAACGACCGACAATATTTCACAATGTGCCTTGTGCCCTAGTGCCTTTGTTTGATCCCGAAGCAGGAGAGATCAATTCTGCGACATGGTTGAATAAAATAGAGCAAATGGCTCTTATTTACAATTGGAATGATGCACGAAAATCCTATTTCCTTGAGGCAAGATTAGCAGGAATTGCTAAACTTTGGTACAATGGGCTACTAAGTTACAACAAAACATGGGTAGAATGGAAGGATGCCGTTTTGAATGCCTTTCCCTCACAGGCCCATTTTGTGGAAAATTTGAAAAAGATGCTAGAAAGAACAAAAACTTTCCAGGAAAGTATGCTCCATTATTACTATTCCAAGTGTGTGTTGATCAGAAACTGTGAAATATCTGATGCAAATGCAGTTTCTTGTATAATTGATGGTCTTCCTGCTTAGCATCAAAGTACTGCAAAATCTGCAAACTTCTTTACACCTGATGATCTCTTCCGTGGATTTTTGTGTAAATTGGACAAAGAACTGCCCAGTCGAAAGGACAAAATTTTCTCTACAAAGGATTTTGGTGTAGACAAAATTTGTTTGGTATGTAAGAAACCAGGTCATGTTGCCAGAAATTGTTTTTTCCGAGACAAACAAGCTGGACAATCATCAGTGAACTGGACCGTTGGACCGTTGGACAATCTTCGGAGATCAGATTTAAGACGAAAGAATGCAGTCACTGCCATAAAAAGGGACATATCAAAGACGACTGCTGGCATTTGAAGTCGGCCAAAGTTCATTTGTTGCACAGGCGAGTACAAAACAATGTTTTTAATTTTGATATTTTTTTGAATGATGTGCCTTGTAAAGCATATTTGGATACAGGTAGTGAATTGAATGTAGCACGTTCAACACTTTTAGATAAATTAAAAACTTTTTCTTTGAAACCATCTGGCATGATATTAAAAAGTTTTGGAGTGGAAATTATTTTACCCAAAGGAATTGGGTATATTGTGCATTTTGTAGATTTCAATTTAGGCGAGATCGATGTTATAGTGCGCCAGCCCATTATCAACCATAAAAGTCTTTCTGTAAATATTTAAGGCTTGTCTTTCAAAATTCAAAAAGTTGAAGAAAAACATATTCCTGTAAAACTAAAATGTGACGTGAAAATCCAGCCATATTCTGCACAAAGCGTTCCAATAGTCCGTGAAAACAAGTGTACTCTATCGCTTCCAGCAGTTACTCAAAACAATTTTAAAGAAAACTATACAATACCAAGTTGTATTTTGGTTGAAAATGATAGTGCAATAGTAGTAATTAATAATGGGGGTTGCTGTTTACGCTGGCCGCAAGGTCGAATTCTAGGCCGTGCCACTGAAATAATTCTATCTCAAAATTATTCCAGAAATAATGAAGAAACTCTAGTCTTGTCCCTTAGAAAGAGCGATATAAAATTTGATAAAAATGTTCTGGATGGGAATTCAACGTCGAAATTATTTACTCTACTTTTCAATTACAAAGACTGTTTTGCAAAGGACACCTCAGAACTTGGTGTTACAAATTTGGTTGAGTTTGATATGAATTTAGAAAAATCGGAGCCGATTTTCCATCGACCCTACAGATATTCTGAACATGAAAAATCTATTATCAGAACAAAATTTCAAGATCTATTGAAAAAGGGTATTATCAGACCATCTAGTTCTTCTTTTGCAAGTCCAGCAGTTCTTGTCAAAAAGAAAAATGGTGATCACCGTTTATGTGTCGATTACAGAAAATTAAATTCATACACAATCAAAGACGGATATCCTTTACCCCACATTGAAGACCAAATCAATCGTCTTAAAGGAAAAAGATACTTCTCAAGCCTGAATTTAACGCAAGGGTATTACCAAATTCCAGTTGCTTCTAAGGCGATAAACATGACAGCTTTCGTTACGCAGGATGGTCAATACGAGTTTTTGAGAATGCCTTTTGGGCTTTCCAATGCTCCTTTAACTTTTCAGCGGTTACTTAATGATTTATTTCAGGATCTAAGACATGAAAAAATTAGTCTGTATCTAGATGATATTTTAATTGCTTCTGAAACGATTAAAGAAGGGTTTCAAACTCTCGAAACCGTTTTAAAAATCTTAAAAAAGGCTAATGTGAAGTTGAACATCGAAAAATTTTTCTTTTTTGAAACTAATCTTGATTATTTAGGATGTGAAATTAGCGAGCATGGCATAAGACCTGGTCAACAAAAAATCAACGCTGTAGCTAATTTTCCGAAACCAGAAAACTTGCATCAATTACGACAATTTTTGGGACTTAGTTCGTATTTTAGAAAATTCATAAAAAATCATGCTTTTATCGTTTCTCCTTTGAGTAATTTGTTAAAAAAAAAATGTCCGTTGGGAATGGTCTGCAGAGCAGGATAAAGCATTCATAGCAATAAAGCAACGACTAACTTCTAGACCTATTCTCACTATATATGATCCTACTCTTGAAACAGAACTTCACACTGCTGCAAGCTCGTTGGGTTTGGCAGGCATGCTACTTCAAAAATATGAGGGTGTTTTCAAACCAGTTATGTATTACAGTAGAGCAACCAGCAAAGAGGAGAAATTCTTTCACTCATACGAACTCGAGACATTAGCGGTGGTTGAATCAATCAGAAGATTCCATATCTATTTATCTGGTATCCACTTCACAGTGATAACCGATTGTGCCGCAGTCCGATTTACTTTTACGAAAGGCGATTAATTGCGACGCATCGCTAGGTGGTGGCTTAGCATTCAAGATTTCGATTTTGAGGTTAAATATCGACCGGGAAGTAAAATGATGCATGTAGATCCAGATGTAGATGCTCTTAGAAGAAATATTTCCCCTAAAAACATCCTTTCCATTGGCTCTGATGATTGGTTTTTATGTATTCAAATACAAGACCCAGCTTTACAGTCGATTTGCGACAAATTAAAATCTAATGAATGTGATCAACAAATAAAAAACACATATACAATGAAATATCATAGACTGTATAGGGAAACTGCAGATGGGTTAGAAAAACTCGTCATTCCTAAGCCTGCAAGATTCAATATATTACGAAAATACCGTGATGATGTTGGTCATTTAGGTCTTAAAAAATGTGAGCAATTGATTAAGAGCAGATTTTGGTTTCAAAGAATGACGAGATTTATACAAAAATATGTCCGCGGATGTTTAGATTGCGCCTACAAACGAGGGCACTATGGAAAAAAAGAGGGTTTTCTTTTTTCAATTGATTAGCCCGAACAACCTTTTCATACATGGCACATTGACCATTTAGGGCCTTATACCAAAACTTTGAGTGGACATACTTATCTTTTAATTGTGGTAGATTCTTATTCAAAATTTTTATTTGCTAGACCATCTAAAACAGTAAAATCAACCGAAACAATAAATATTTTGAAAGATAAATAAGCGAGGTGATGACGTATGTGAGTTCATAGTAAAATGAATAGGTAAAAAAAGTCAAATCTCACAATTCCATAAATTTGTTTAATAAAGGACTACCAGTTTCAGGGTCTAAACTTTACACCCCATCTTCAGGTCCAGTTAAAAGGGCTACATAGAAGAAAAAACATGTTCAAAACCTAACCTCAAATCCACACTAAAAATATACTTACAATACAATCACAAGGCCAAGACGTAATTCGATCGATCAAATTTAACAAACAAATATACATGAATACATAAAAACATTTTTAAAACATATGAAAGGGGGTACAAAAGACAGGACAAAAATGAATGTGTGAGGTGCCCACCCCAAATGTCACACTTAGTTGGTGGAATATAAATGAATGAATAGCATATGACAATGCTACAATAAAGTCAATATTTCTAGGCTCTCAACATGGACTTGTCAATGTCTCCTATTAGTGAATTGATTGCGGCGTTGTGATGATTTGTCGACAATGGAGAGCGTAGAACTAATACTACTAGAAGGCTAGTGGAAAGAGAAGTCTATCACGGAGAAAGGGAGAAAGATGTTGGGTTTGGATGACACTGCGCTTGCCCCAGTATTTATATAAGTGTCATCAGGCATCTGTAATATGCTAGTGAATAGGTAACATTGTTGCCAGTACAAAAAACAAATCGCATTTTCTATGAATCTTGAATTACCAAAAGAAAGAAATATGAACCTTTTACTTGGCAACACTGCGAGTGCTCGGAGTAACAGGCAAGAAACAGTATCGACGTCTTTTGCTTTGACTTGCTTGGTACGTCATTATTGATTGTGGTTTTGTTGACTTTTTGAGCCAAGACATCAATCATCAATCAAGAATCAAGGGGGTATCTAGCACAGGGAGTTATCTAACATATTTTATCGGTAAAGCAAAAAGACATAGCATCAGACATTAGCATTATAAAAATAATAATGGTCAAGGATTAAAACTACTAAACCCAAGTACACAAATAAATAAACTGGAGATATACATACAGAGTGTTACTTGATGGTATGTCATAATTTTAAGGGGGAGTTCCTGGATACATTTTCAGTAGAAAAGGTCATATAAACTTGGGTCTTAGAATGCTTGGTTTTTAAGATACTGGGTGTTAAAGAGTTATTTTAGTTCCAGTTTTTAATACATTTTCCAAAGACGGTTTGAGATATTGAACCAAATTTTGCCACAGGGTATTATGGTATAGGAACACACTTTTATTTTTTATTTTTTTAAAGACCCAAGTTCATATGACCTTTTCGAATTAAAATTTATTCAGGAACTTCCCCTTAAAACTACGACATACCATCAAGTAACACCCCTGTCCCGAAATTAGACGTCAATATTTCAACCACGTATTCTGTGCCCCAAAATAAAAATAAAACTTTTTATAAACTAATATCCACAAACTCTTCGTCATCAAGATAAAGGGTGTTAAAGGTTAGGACCTGATGACGGTTTTTTGTAGAAATTTTCGAAATCTGTTGAGCTGATTGGATAACATTTTGTACACCTACTGAGCTTTTCACACTCTATCTAATGAACAAGGACTTAGTATTGTATACCCTTTTTGAGTGGGATATACACGGACGGGTTTGAGAAAAATAGGCCCCAAATTTTCTGGTCTTTGATTTTCAGTGGTTTTTCCTACAAATTTTGAAAACCTGTAGTTCTCTACACAAATGAGGTACCCTTGTTGTGACTTAGTGAGACGCACGATTTTCGAGAACGCATTTGAAAATCTTTTTACACACTGTTTTTAGTGAAAAATGCCGAGCGCATCTGGTTAGGCTATCACAGGTAAACCCGTGCTATTTCTGAGAGTTTTGGTATAGGCTTCCCAGCGAGGTAGGCGGAGAGTACCTTATCAATGTAAAAATTCTATATTTGAAAAAATTCAGGGCACTTTTTTCCCAAGCCCGTCCCTGTATTCCCTAGGGAGCGTAGCATTCACTGTTCCGTCTTATGAACGCGACCATTGTTTCGATGGTATTATTCAAAGAAATTTTGTGATTGGTCTGACAAAGTGGCATAATCGTGGTATAATGAACTGTTGCCATGGTTAATTCTTCAGGAAAATTTGATGATTGGTCCGCAAGTGACATAATCGAGGTTTTCTGGTCCATTATACCTTCGCAAAGGTTGTTATGGAATAATGTTTGGCATTATTCTGCAAATACCACAAGTATAAAACTCACAACCACAACAAATTATTTGTTTCAACGATTTAAATAACGCACGACACATAGAACTAAACTAAACTGGCTGCATTGCGGGCTCATCATATAGCTGCCTGCTTTCTCGAATCTTCGCAATTGTGCCGCTCGCATCTCGAATCGGCGTCGACCTTCGCGAGTCCCCCCAAATAAACCGGTTCGCGCACAGTGTTTTCAATTCTCCGATGAGGATGAACAAAACAGGTTTCTTTACATCGCTCCATTCTTAGAGCATTTTGTCCCAAAATGTTGTCAGGTCGGTATCGGCAACGGTCCCCAAACCTGCAGCATGATGAACGATGAAAATAGCAGTCCACTGTCCTCTGATCCTTCGAGAAGGATAGCAGCATACCAGAATGTCAATGCCACTTCCCTTGAAGATCATCTCCATCCAGCATACTCCTCACCTCTCGACAGTCCACCCGGTCATTAGTCATCTTTGGGATTGCCAATTGAGTCAGGTCATGTGGCTGCATCAAGTCCCGAAAATGACTGAGGGCTCTCCAAACATCACTGTAGGTGGTCAGATGTTGGGGAAGCTTCTTCGTCATAAGATAGAATAGGTGTCAATGATTACGAGTGCCTTCCCCACCTATGGCCTTTGTCGTCGTAGATGGTCCAGTCGTTCACATTTCCGTTTGAGAGCAGCAGCAGTATACTCCTCATACCAAGGTCTTCAGTGACCCAGTGAGCTAACGAGTATTCGGCCGGCGCTTCTTACAAATCCAGCTGTCTTTCTTGAAGAACGCCATTCTGGACTTTCTGGCCATTGGAGTAAAGGGACATGAAGATGTCCAGTGACATCTCCTCCTTGGGTGTCCCGATCAGCCTTGTAGACGACGTCATTGATTCGATCCTGGATCTTATACGGCCCTTCTCAAGAATTTTGCAGTTTTAGGGAAAAGCCACGTCGCCTCTGTGGTTGGTGCAGCCAAGCCTGATCCCTAATCTGCAACCCGCCTTCCACGGCATCCACGTCGTAGGTTTTTTTCATTTTGTCGCTAGCACTTTGGATGTTCAATCGAACTCGTTGATGAATATCGTCCATCTTTCATTGAAGATCCCTTGCGTGATCTTCCTCAGCGACATCTTCACCAGGTGAACAGCCAAACTTTACATCACAAGGCAGTCGAAGTCACGACCCATGATGATTCTTGACGAGGTCTCGCCTGTTGATTCGTGAACTGCAGACCGGCATGACAGAGGAAACAGATAAAGATGTTCGTCCCAGTCTCTCTGATGGTCAGAGACAACTTTGGCCAAGTGTCGATTGATGGTCTGGTTCATCCGCTCCACCATTCCATCCGATTGTGGGTGCAGCGCAGTCGTCCTCGTCTTCCCGATTTTCAAGACATTGCACACGTTCTGGAACAACGCTGATTCAAAATTTTTGCCCTGCTTCGAATGCAGCTCCAATGGAACATCAAAACGGCAGATCCATTGCCTAACTAGTACATCAGCTACAGTTGTTGCCTCTTGATTCGGCAAGGCAAACGCTTCGGCCCACTCGCTGAAGTAGTCCATCACGACCGGGATGTATTTGTTTCCTTTGCCTTACTCGGGAAACGGTCCAGCCACATCTATGGCGATCCTTTCGAACGGGCTTCCAACATTGTACTGACGCATAAGACCTTTTGGCCATTTCTGAGGTCCGTCACTTGCAGCAAATACGGCGCACTTCTTGTACCACTCTCGGACATCGGCCTGGCAGTTGACCCAATAAAACCTTTCTCGCAGCTTGCCCAACGTCTTGGTTATTCCCAGATGTACACCCGTGACACCATCATGGACTTTTTGCATTACCTCCGTCTTTCTGCTTCGAGGAACCACTATCTACCTCCGGTCTTCCGTGACATCCAGATTCTTCACTAGCCTCTTCAGGATGCCGTCGCTAAACATAGTCAAATCAGGATGAGTCATTTTTCCGTTCTATAATAACCTTTAGTTAATGTGATCCATTTGAATAGTAGTTTACCCAATTAACTATTTTGTCAATGCAGTAACAACGGCGACTATTTAAAAAAAAAACACGTTTTATACAGTTTTTGGCAATTTTAACCCAGAAGGACTAGGTTTTAAATTATAACTATGAAACACTTTTTTAACGTGAACCAAATGTGCTACAACTTGAGATTAGAATAGTCTCTGTAGCTTACCAACTTAAACAATGTTTGTGATATATCTGAATTAAAATTTTTCTCTTGATAATTTGAACTCAAAATGTATTTTTTTTTTAAGTGGAGTGTGGGACTATTTTTTCTTCAAAGATATCAATAATCATCATTGCAATGGCCATACGCACGCCACTGTAAACAAATAATCGAGATAAACTTTATATACTCGCAAATCAGCATCTTTATACCGGGTGTCCAGTAAGTATATGGCATAATTTCGGGAGCGTATAGGGGAGGTCAAAACAACCCCAGTTTGTCATAAAACTTTTTTCTCTAAAGCGCCTTCTAACGGAGATACATAGCCCTGAATGGGTACCCATCGATTTAATGTATCTGCTGTAACTATCGAACTGTCTTATATGTATAATTTGATAAGATTTTAGTATGAGAAAACCATGATAAAGTAAATATTTGAAATTGAAGGGTAAACGAGAAACGGACTGGCCAAAAAACCTTTTGGGCACATTTTTTGACAGGTGTCATTTTACAGAGCTGAAATAGTTATTTTCCTAACAAGTTCGCAAAGTGATGCTTTCCCGCACGCAAAAGCAGTTAGACGAACGACGCGAAGCGGAGTTCGGATATGCTTTAAGGGCGGGAAAGACACTTTGCGAACGTTTTAGGAACAATATTTTTTCTACGAGCGTTCACAGATTAGACACGAAAAACTTTAGATAATATATTATTTGAACGCACTTAAAAACATAGAACTTGAGAATAATGATTATTTATGCTTAACAATATATTTATATTGAAAGAACAGTTTGTGGCGGCAGCTGGAAATTGGATAATATGGGTGTAATCAAAATCATAATTGATTTATTTTATATTTGAAATGCAAGGGCATGTCCGATTACTGTTCATAAAATTTCCTCTTTTGTCGCCTTATTCCCTGCTATTGGCAACGCTGTTTTGATTTGACATGACACTCTAGACAGCTGGGTCAGGGTCAGTCAGTCTTCGTTTAATCGTTTATACTTTTATAAATTTGATTGTCCGTTTGTTTGTATACATGATCAGGTTTTTTTGATGCCAGTATTCAGCTCAAATCTTTCGAAGATTTCCGATAAACACAGTAGTTTGCACCGAAATCAAGCAAGAACAATTCACAAATGCCGATTGAAAGTCGTCATTATCAATGTTTGTTTACGTTACTGGCGAATGCGTTTTTAACGCAAAAAAAGAATTGTGTGTTTCATTTTGATTTTGACCGAAAAGGGAAAAGTAACAAGAACATTATTTTGTGCATTACAAAGTGCATTATCTACAGTTTGGTTGGTATGGAAACGAAGTTCGAAACAACAAATTGGTAGGTAGTTATTTGAGTTGACATTTGAGTGCGGGAAAAATTTTTCCCGCACTAGTGCGGGAAAAGGCTACTTTGCACACGCAAATGAGTGTGCGAAGTGGTTACTTTGCGCACGCTCGTAGAAAAACTACTTTTTTAAAAACTCTGACCTTTTCTCATCAAGAAAGGTGCTTCTCTTTTGTTTCGATAAAACTAACCGTTTTCGTGAAAAATGGGTTTTTGTTTCACAGATTATTGCGATAATCCTACACTTAAATACTACGGAGAGATACCGGTTGTTGTTATTGTTGGTATGAAATCTTTCTCTTGATACTCTCAGAGTAATTGACAGTACTGGAATCTGTCAAATTAAAAAAAAAAATGTTTTTTTTGAAAATTTCAATTCATTTTTGTTTTTTTTCCAATTTTTAACTAGTTCAAGTATAGGCAATCAATCTGAGGGTGTCGAAACATTTTTCAGTATCAAAAATACTTACAACTGGTGTCTCGCCGTAGTATTTCAGTGTATTATTGCAGTAACCTGTAAAACAAATCTATTTTTCTCGAAAACGGTTAGTTTTATCGGAACGAAAAAGAAGCACCTTTTTTGATAAAAAAAGATCAGAGTATTTGAAAAAGTAGTTTTCAGCTCTGTAAAATGAAACCTGTCTAACATTGGGCCCAAAAGGTTTGGTGGCCAGTCCGTTCCTGGTTCCCCCTACAATTTCAAATATTGACTTCACTATGGTTTTATGAGTCTTTATGGCCTACACAACATAATAAAATTTTATCAAATTATACAAGCCGGTTCAAAAGTTAGAGCTAAATAATTGAATCGATGGGTATCCCTTTACGGCTTTGTATCTCCGTTCGGAGGCATCTTAGAAAAAAAAGTTCCATGACAAACTGGAGTTATTTTGACCTTCCCTATACGTTCCCGGAATTATGCCATATACTTACCGGACACCCTGTATACTGTTAGCTCTCACCAAATTTCAAAACAATATTCCCAGTTGTTTTATATAAATTATTTTTCATTGATCAACACCCTTTTAGTATCTCAAAAACGATCAAACCTCTGAATCATACGACTTCATTTTTTTTCATTATATGTTTGCGAGTTTCGACTGTTAAATTTGCTCTTTCAAAATCTGAAATAGGTAGGTACATAATATTATAGGTGCCTCCATATACTTTCAAGCGAATCGGCAAAAAGTAGGGCAATCACATTCCAAAGAGTGTTCAATAAAAAAAGGGATCAAGTCACCTATGAATTGCAATTGTGTCAAAAAACGTATGTCTTGGCTAACATCCCAATTATGACATGACATCCACTTTCTAACCGTCACAGATGCCATGATGTCAAACCATACAAACTAGCCACGACCTACGTTCATGACAGAAAAATAAATCCAGAGGTGACTTGATCCCTTTTGTTATTGAGCACTGGTTATCAATACGTTAACCAATAAGCACTGAATGAATAATATAATGAAAGCTCAATATTTTGAATTATTTCGCGCGCAATACTACAAAGCGGTCTACATTTGACACTCGAGCACCCTCGGCTACACGGAATCAATAATTGTTGCCTCTGGTCACTAACGGTGAGTGTCAACCTGTATATTCTCTAGAACGAAAGCCCGCGGAAAATTTTCGTTAAGGGGAATCTTTTTCTTTCTTGATAACGAGGCTACAGTTTGACGTTGTAACACTTACTCTGTTACACCCTGTAGATGTCTTTTATAAAACGTCAATTAGTGAATGTTTCTTCAAAATCGAAATTCTGAACCAAAGAAAAAAATAATTTTCTATTGTACCGTATAGTTTGTATTAGGTCAAATATGCAAACCATTGTCAATGAAGAAAAACATCGTGAAAATGCGAAAGAGATAGGTCTTTCTGTCACAAAAAACTACTGTTCCTTATCTTGTATTATCACCTTTAATAGTGGTACGATTTTAACAAGCTGCAAGAAACAGCAGTTTTTTCCTGTTTTTCCTCTTTTCACTCAACTTTCTTTAAAGAATGTGACATCAAAAACTCTCTCGCATTTTTAGACCGTTTTCCTCAATTGTGACTGGTTTGCATATTATATTGCCTTTTGAGCCCGATTATACGAGATCTACTTAATTTCAACCATGAGAATAAACCTATCTTAGCATCTAGGCCAAACAAAGATTTCCGAAAAGCGCCACATAGCTCATTTTGCGTTTCATTCACAAAAAGTACATTTGGATTACTTTGTGTGAGATGCGGAGTATGTGTAACTCACAGCGCTGCCATGTCTTCCAATCTTAGCACAATTAATTAATATTGAGAACAGGTATAACTTTTTCCGAAAATGTTCTTTATACTTGTTAATTATTCGTAGCTTTGGTTCAATATTCAGTAATACATTATTTATTTTTCATGAAGTGTGCATTGCTTGATGATTTGAGCATTTTGTTACCTTTAGCTATGATTTGATACAGTTAAATAGTTTTTCTTTAAACATTGTCATTGTGAGATTAAATGGAATATTATGATTGCTTCTTTGTGTTGTGAAAAAACACATTCAGATAGTAAATTTGCAGCTGCTGATCTTTCACGGAATCTACTGAAAAATTGCGATGAGACTCACGGATTTTTATTTCAATAATCTGGTAGCACTGGTCTATACCTACTGTGAATTGGAAGATTGCGATAATACATTTTTCAAGATTTACTCAAGAGGCTTATCAAAAGTAGATAGACATTTGCAGATTTTAAAAAATATTGTGGCGATTTTTATTTTTAAGACCAAGTCCAAGACGAGACTTTCAAGGTAGAGTCTTGGTCTTGGTCTTGAGAAGAATTTGAGGTCATGGTCTTGGTCTCGGTCTTGTCACCAAGGCCAAGACAAGTCCAAGACAAGTCTTGTGGTTTCGTGAAGCCCTAACAAGATGATTTAATGTATTCTTGAAACGACGGTTTCTCTCATGAAAAAAGCAGAGTAATAGATTATAAACGTGTTTTATCAGATAAGATTAGAAGTAAAATATGCTTTTGGCATTTTGGTTTTTATCCGTTATTTACAATTAAACAACACAATGTATATCTAAGTTATTACCAAAGTGAAAAGAGAAAACAGGTTGTATCATTGATGAAAAATCGTAGTCGGTATTGACTGAACGTATTCAAGTTATAAAGCTGACGCCGAGGCTGACGCAGAGAACAGCTTTCAAAATGTTTTCATTCTATATTATGATGAGACTATTCTCCTTTCCACCACGTGCCGCCTTTCGTGTGTTAAAATAAATTTCAGACGTAATGTATTAGAGTTAACAAGAAAATCGATACTTCCAGGTTATGCTAACAAAAGACCATTTGCTGAGCTCACTATTTAGAGCGCTTCAGGACGCTCTTGTAATTTCGGGTTATTGATTCTAAACAAAAGCCCAATTAAGGTGCTTTCGGCGAAATTAGCATTTGTTAAACCTGAGCTAGCTTCAGGTCAAAACATGAATACAATTTTATAGCTTACCATTACCATACCATTGTTTCATTTTTGCTGTTGCTGTGATACCCTGACACAGACACACCTAAAGAAGTATTATTTGGTTCTTTACTGTGTTCTAATCAAATATCTAAGAAATCACGTCTTATTCTGGTGAATCCTGAAATCATTTAATAAACTGTGCGATTGTAGGATGCCCAAACAATAGTAATAAATCTATCGGTGCCAATAATTTATTGTCAAACAATGAGTACGCGCATTGGATTATTAAAGGTGTTTACGGGGTTGTTTGAGTTAAATTCAAATTATATTTTTCCGTAACGGGCGCCACCCCCGTCTGGATTAGTATGGTAGGGAGTTCACAGACAGGTAGCCTTTAGACAGTGGAAACGGTTTCCCAGGCGTTCGATGATGTTTTTTGTTGTGCTCTGGAAGTCTGACTGACTCGAAAACTAGAAAAATGAAAGCGAAAAAAATACATACGGTGGTTGTGGAATACAGCGCCAAAATAAATATATTTGAGAACTTTCAACGGTGAAAGAGGGGTATGTGCGAGAAGTGTTAGAACGAACAAAAAAAAACAGTGGAGATGTCCAGCAACATAGTCATGAAAAGTGTTTCGCGGCAGCATCAGTACATAAAAGGATCAGATACAAGCGATTAATAAGGTAACATGAAATGCAAAGCGGATAGCGTTACGAGAAAATGATGGCACGGTCAGATGTTTATGAAGTACGTATATGGGTTTATCTAGTAATTATACGACCAAATTGCTTTGATGTGGTAACCGGTGGAATGCCGGGATGTTGCACTGTTCACGACGGAGTTTGCGACTGGTTTTGCGACTGCGTTCGATTCGGTGTTTTGTTGCAAGTGGGAAGGCACATTAACACTTCTACGATCATGAATCTTTGCGACACACCAAAAAAATTTTGTTGCGCAAAGGAATTTTACCACACCTAGGAATGTTATATTCACGCCAAAACTGTCGTTGCTACTTAATAACCAACTCCGATCGATGATAAGCTCGAACGCAAAAGCTGCGTCGATTCACTGGTCACAGAATCATGACTACCAAAAATTGCATCACATTTGGAATATTTTCAGCGGTTGAATGTCCCCTCCACTCTACAGCTATTCGGATGGTGGCGGCTCGAAAATCGTCAATACCCATTGCGTCACCCTGTATAAGTAACTAGGAAGAAATGATATAATTTATTACAGGTCATGCAAAAGTAATGTTACCGGTACTTTTTTATAATTGGACACTCTTCTTCTGTCAGAAAACTTTGACGCGTATTGCAAGTAATTTTTTGGCAAATGAAAGTTGGTACGCGAGTAACCAACGAATTATGCCCTGAAACAATAATAGTTTATCACATTTTATGAAATAAGTAGTGGAGTAAAATTTTGTTGAAACTATGATAGTGAATTATCGCATTTTTGTGGCGTTTTTCTTTCTTATGAATGGTTCACATTTTTTTTTATGCCTATAAGGCCAAATCATACAGACTCTACTCTAAAAAGACACTCAGCTAAACGCGCGAAATCCATCTGAGAACCGCCTGACGTTCCTAACACATGCCACGCATACCCGCTCCGCTGCATACAGCGGAAATATCTAACGATCTACGTAGCTGTTGACTGAAAAAAGCGATCTAAGCGTCAAAGGTGTTTTATACTCTGTGTCACTGTCGTACGTCTTGAATCCAACGTGAATCGCTAGGACAGGAAATTGATGAGCAATCAGCCATCGACTGGCTTTCATTATTTGATGATGCTAGTAGTGACCCTCCTAACTGTTTTATATTCGGTGGTGACAAAGCGCGCCTTTTTGTAATATACGTGATTGAATCTGTTCAGCGCATATCGATATCGCGAAACGAAGCAGCGCCACCCGCTTCACACGACATCTTTACTAATATTTCCAAAAAGGAGATAAGTATCAGCACGTTCTGCTTGCAATATCATTTGAGACCAGTGTCAAAAAAGCAATTGATTACAATATCTATGCGTTGATAGACTAATGTTAACGCGCGTAGCACGATCGCGACATGCCAGTTTTCACACGCGTCTAGCACGTTGCAATATGCGCTAGCCTAAAAAAAGCTTCAAGCTCACTTCCTTGCAGGTGGTACGGAGATTTGCGCATACATATAACCCGGCTCGAGACTATGCGGCCAACTAGGCGAACGTTAGCAATAGGTGGACTTTGAAATATGTATGTAAGCCGGTGAATGAGATAAAACTCAATGAAATATATGCCATATGAGGTGGGTCTCAAGTCATATTTGACCACATAGTGTAGAGCCGCTTTTATACTGTTGCCTTTTTTCCGCTATAAAAAACACTGTCCAGCTTAAACTATGTAGTTTATTTCCAGTCAACTATCTATGCACAGTCACTCATTTATGTTTTTAAACCGCCCGTTCACAATTATTGTTCAACGACCAATGCCAAAACCCTTCTGGACACTCCATGGCGAAGAGTCTTCTTCTGTATATCTCAGCCCCACCCTCGCCGAAACTGCATGAATAGTGTAGAATTATCGAGAATCCTCGATAGATGGCGAAGCTTCTACACCTTTTCCAGTTGTAATTGAGAAACGGTTGAATGTATTCCAGAAAACATCAGATGTTATTGAGAAAGCTCCAATTCTAATTGAGAATTGTCAAATGTAATTGAGAATAGTCAGATGAAATTCAGAATGCGTTAATTGTAATCGAGAATAGTCAAATGTAATTGAGAAAGCGTTAAATATAATTCAGAAAGCATCAAATGGAATTCAGAATGGGTCAATGGTTTTAGCTATGGAATATGTTACATCATAAATAAAAGCTCTGGTTCAAAAACCATGAGTTCTTCTTTCGGGAAAAAAAACTATCATCCAACTTGTTAACATAGTAGATAGCCTAGAGGGTGCCACAAATTCGTTGGATTCAAAATACTGCATTGAACTCATCGTGTATACAGGTTTCGCCAAAGTGAGTGGCCTATTAGAATATCTGGCGAAATAAAGCGGTTTGGATTCTGAAAATTTGTAGGGAGAGATTTTCGAAAATGCTCTTTTCAAATGAAATAATCGTGACATTACGCGAGAAGATGTCAACTTGCTTGTTTCAATGTATTTGCGAAAGACCTATTTTGAAAAAAATTTCATAGTATTTTGATAACTTTTATTACGGGGTAGCCCAAAAATAAGATCAAAAGTTGAATTCGTGTTTATCTTATTGAGCATTGAAAATGAAGGTGAGTTCATATAATATTTTCCATTTCTATTTGAAAAAAACACACAAATTGCCACGAGGACGGAAGATTTAGAACCGTTAGATCAGAAGTAGAAATGGAGGTGAATCGACTGGGGAATAGAAAGTCTGCTGGAAATGATGGCATAACAGCCGAAGTAATCAATGCAATGATATCCGTTGATCTATATAGAGATGATGCACACGCTATGCAACCAGATTTGGGAAACAGAATGCTGGCCAAAAGAATGGTGCAATTCAGTGTATATACCAAATCATAAAAAGGGATCCCCCACAGACTGTAACAACTACCGTATGACTGCTTTGGTTCCTCATGCTAGCAAGATCATACTCCAAATTCTCAACAACCGGCTTAAACCATCCCTACTCCCACAAATAGCTGATTAACAAGCTGGTTTTATGCCAGGTAGAGAGACTCGAGCAAATACTCCATGTAAGCTTACTTATTGAAAAAGCACGAGAATTTAACGTCCCAATATCCTTTGCTTTGTCGACTACACCAAGGCCTTCGACTCTGTTAAGTGGGACTCACTGTAGAGTATACTCAGTGAAATGGGAGTACCACTGCATCTGATCAACTTAATATATACAGTGTATATACCAAATCATAAAAAGGGATCCCCCACAGACTGTAACAACTACCGTCTGACTGCTTTGGTTCCTTATGCTAGCAAGATCAGTGAAATGGGAGTACCACTGCATCTGATCAACTTAATCAGACAGCTTTATGATAACAAGCTAGGATCAAAACAAATAGCACGCTCTCGAAGGAGTTTGGGGTAGAGACTGGTGTGAGGCAGGAATGCATCCTGTCGCCTATACTGTATAATATCTACAGTAAATATATAATGCGAGACGCACTCGATGAATGGGAAGGCGGCATAGCAATTGGAGAAAAAAAAACAGCAATCTACGCTACGCTGATCATACTACCTAATCATAGGTGCAAGCCGGGAAGAGCTGGAAACAGTGATGAGGACTTGGTTTAGTTAGCAAAGACTACGGCCTGGAGATCAACCACACAAAAACAAAAGTGATGATAGTTGACCACCAGAATAATAACCTACCACATATCCATAGGATAGCAGGACCCGTATTCCGTGTATAATCGCTTGAACTCAACAACAATAATTCACTTTGCAAGCCACAACCGTAATATTGGAATAATTGATAAATATTAAAAGAACAACGAATACAACGATATTAACAACGTCGTGTCATTATCTAGACTGACTAACGTCAACTCCAAATGTCATTCGCGTCATTCCACGCCACCATAGTATAATAAACAACAAGTAGCGACAGCTCCATATACCCAAAGGTGGTCAAATTTCGTCTGTCTCAATGACAGAAATTCACCTCATTTGTACACTGCTAACCTTATGAAATGTAAAATAAAACCATACTGTAGCCGATTCCATTACTCCAATGATTCTGATACATAGGTGAATTATCAATCAAGTTATACAATACGATTACCCACTATGCAGTAGGTCTAAAGATTTATGCGAAGTTTCAAAGTCTTGATTTAGAAAACAGTTTTACATTCCAAAATGTTAGCAGGGTATAAGTGAGGCGAATTTCTGTCATTGAGACAGAACGAAATTTGACCAGTGATATATGGAGCTGTCGCTACTTGTTGTTTATTATACTATGACGCCACCTTGCGGACTGCAGGACCGTACTCACATCAGATGCAGGGCTGCACTCTCATTTGGTGATGTTACACGTGTACTGTGGAATTCCATAGCAACACGTCGCTCTCTGTGTTGAATGATGAGAAAGCGACATGTTGCTACAATTCCACAGGTACACGGAATACGGGTCCAGGCTTCAAATTTGTGCATCAGTTCATATACCTTGGTGCATCCATCACTAACACTGGAGGATGCGAAACGGAGATCCGAAGACGCCTAGCTATAGCCAGAGCAGCAACAACGAAGCTGAACAACATATGGAGGGATTCGGCTATCACACGAAGCACAAAGACTAAGGCTTCTCAATTCCCTAATTTTCCCAATCGACAGATATGCTTCAGAAACCTGGACTATAAAGGAGGCAGACAGGCGGAGAATAGATGCTTTTGAAATGTGGGCATATAGGCATGTTGCGAATGAATATCCTGGACTTTGCATCACACACATGTCTCCATACTGAACGAACTAAAGATTCAGACGCGTCTATCCACAAAAGTCAGCCAATCTTTCCCCCGATACTTTGGTCACATTGCCCGAAAAGACGACTCGATCGCCTTATGGCCGAGCGAAAAATAAATGGACGTCGCCCACGAGGCAGATCACCAAAACGATGGGTTGATCAAACTAAGCCTCTGATTGGCGCCACCTTGCATGGAGCAGTCCACATGGCCCAGAATCGAGACAAATGGTCAGCCAGACTACACATGATACCACCAGACTTTTCCTAGGGTAATGGACTGAAAAGAGAGAGAGAGATTTGAAAAAAATGTCTTTTTCTTGATTTTATTTTTTGGGCCACCCAGTTATAATAGTCTTCAAAGAATTGTAAATAATTCTTTGAAGTAGGTCCCTTCAACAAGAAATCCAATACAAATTAAACAATGAAGGCTTTTCTGTACAAAAAATTCACATCTAAATAGGAACCTACAAACGTCATTTTTGAGAGAAAAACTCAAATATTTCAAAAACGCCTATACTAAGGTTTAGGAAATCATGCATCAGACCTGCCTAGAATTTCACGTCGATTCCAAAAATATAATAATATATTTGCGGGTATTCCATTTGAAACAAGCGAGTGGACACCCATAACCGGAGGTCGCGGAACTTCACTTTTATTTCATTTGAAAAGAGCGTCTCCAAAAATCTCTCCCTACAAATTTTCAGAATCTCAATCGCTTAATTTTCCAAGATATTCTAATAGGTCACTAACTTTAGAGAACCCTGTATGTACAAGGCAATTAGCCATATAAACCATGAAAATCATATCCCGAAAAGTTTCGACCCATATTTTTCTTGAGCATAAAATTGCATAAGTGTAAAGTTATTGGACCAAAATCTTTCACGGTTTCCGATATCCTCATGAATTCTCAAGAATTTTCGGATTTTCAGGATCTCAATTTCGCAACTGATCCATTCCCGATAATTCCAATTGAAAATTCTGAATTACATTTGGCGCTTTCTCAATTACAATTGACGCTTCCTCAATTACTATTAACGCATTCTCAATTCCATTTGTGTTGAGCTCCTGCCCTTATTTCGTTACAATACGTAGAAAACGATTTGTTAAACCTTAGAAATCGCAATATTCAAGTAACGGTGATTCATAGGAAGGAAAGTATCAGAACATTTTTATAGAAAATTGCACGATATGCATTTTCCTATGATAACCTTTCACCGTTGATTGAATACCTGTAACTTATTCAATCAACGCTTTCACGTTCACGAGAAGAATGTGATAGAATGATTTTGATATCTAATTAATTAATTTGTAATCGTGTACCATGTACCAATTTTCAACTCTGCGAATTATTGTGAGTTGAAATGTTTGATTGGACTTGATTGGGTTATTTTTAATCGTGTACTGCCGGTTTACCATATTTTTGTTGAGAATTTCGTATCGTTTCACATAATCTAGAAGAGTTTCTCTGAAATTGATCAGCGAAGAGTGATTTTAGTTGGATGAAATGCACCTTATGAAAATATAGGTAATCTAGGACTGTTTGATTTACCAGGTGGTCTATAATAATTGCTTCATTATGTCGTATATCAGAGGATGCTTCATTGAAGTATTAAGGGAACCAACCCGAGTGCAACCCATCAAGCAAATGGTTCAACAGAAAGTGAATGTATTCATTTCAATGTAATTAAAATACGTTTAATTTTGATTTTTTTGTTTATTCAACTTGAATTATCTCAATAAAAACTTATTTCAATTAACTCTACAATTATTATTATTGATTCTGAAACGTTACGCATTACGTCTTGTTGCTGTTTAGGAGGAAAGTTAATATAAATTGAAAACCAAAATGGAAAATCGAATAAAAAACGAATATCACAGAAATTCGATGATATTAGCAATCAGATATAAATAAATGGAGGTTCTGAAGCAGATGGAAAAGGAGTTGTGGATGATCAAGCCCAATAAGCCAGGTTGAAGAGTCAATAAATTTAAGTTGCTCCAACTGATACCGCAACGAGAGAAAAAACCCTACGGGTGACGTTCGTAATGAGGGTTACATGCTTTCCTCCTTTTTTTTTTTGCAGCTGACCTTTTTTAACAACTAACCAATTCGCTTTGAAATGAATGACTCTTGTTACGCAGTGTGATGCTGGATTGTAACACAAACACTTTAGATACTATGATAACTTTTATATACGAATGAAACGGGTACAAATGTATAAAATAAATGAGAGCTACAACTTGACATTCGCACTGTGACGAATTCTCATCATACACTACTAATCCAGTTAAATTGTATTTTTGCCAAACAAATCTTGGGGTATGGTACCGATTTTTTGGTTGGATATGTTTTTTGGTGCGCTTAATCTGAATCTGAGGTTTGCCAACAAAATTTCGTGAGGCAACATTGGAAAAAATGCAAAAGAAGTGAAATTTTTTTTCTTGTTTTTTTCCTTTTTACTCGAAAACTATGACATTTTTGCGAATAACCTTTCTATTCTGAATGAAAGTATATAAAATTTTTTCGCATATTTTATTTCTAGGCTTTTTTCCTCAAACTCACCGTTTGGGCTCAATTGTAAGAGCCATACCAAGGCCAGATTTGTATTTTGCGTATCAAAGCACCCCTAAATAACAAATTTCAAAATAACTTTATTATTTCAAAAGTTATTAGAAGAAATCAAAAATTAAAATCTAATTTTGACACCCTGAATCTTTCTGAATATCAACTTTCGGATAAGACAAATTAGGGTCTATCGCAATATTTTCTTTTAAGGAATGTTGTTTCCTTATGTCGCATTCATTACGGAGGGTGGTCCGTATATAGTTCCAGGATTAGTGGGTTTTGGTTCGTCTGTCAAGAAGTAGAATTTGAGAAGAACTTTTTTGAATCAGATAGGATAGAACAGTCTTAGAGTACCTAGTTTTAAGTAGCTGAGAAGAAAAGTGGATATATATTTGTTCAAAATTCAAATCGTTATTGTTTTTTAAAATGGCAGAGTGCAACACTTGTTTTCTCCGAGTCACGCTTTTTTTTCGTACTGAACTTTGGCATATCAGTTGAAACCAGTCTGTCTACGTTGTATTCAACTTAAATCAAGGATAAATTCTTGAGACACCTTGTTTAAGTTTTGAGCTGAAAAAGTAGAGTTTTGCGGTGACGGTTTGAATACGTCGATCTTCAATAAGCCATTGAGACCAAACGGTTCATCCGAGACAAAGAATCAAATGATAAAATTTAGAGAAAGTTTTATGTCTCATTTTTTATAGGAAGGTTTTTCTCGGAAGTTGATGGTTTTTTAGTTATAAGTCACAAACCACAAAACAGGTGATTTTTGACCTTTTTTTGCTTTTTTCCCAATGTTGCGTCACGAAATTTGGTTGGCAAACTCCAAATTCGGAGTCAGCACCCCAAAAAACCTATAGAATCAAAAAATCAGTACTACCCCAAAATTTGCTCGCGAGTTGCCTTATTGCACACAAGTTGACTGCATTATACGCTATTGACAAATTGACAATACTGCCAACTGTTCCATAAGAAACATTATGTTGTGCTTTTCGTTAACACTCCCCCTCAATAAAATATCTGTTGTCTCTATACTACTTATAACAAGATGTGTTTTCCACTAACACTCTCCCTGGAATATGACATTCCTAAACCAAATTATCATTCTCTGAATTTAAACAATTTCGCTTTTGTAAAAGGTTTAGTCAGCATATCAGGAATTTGATCTTCTGTTCTTAAATACAAAGTTTGAATTAAACCTGTATCTATCTTTTCTTCAATAAAGAAATGTTTAATGTCCAAATGTTTTGAACGTCTATTGTTTTCAGGATCATTTGCTACTTTAATTGTTGATACAGTGAATGATTGGTGACTGGTCAGGTTACATTACTGACTGAAATGAAAAATCACGTAACACTTTTCCTAGCCAACAAGCTTCGGGTGCTGCCACGGATAGGGCTAGATATGCAGATTCAGTAGAAGAGATGAGAACAGTTTGTTGCTTTTTACTTGCTCATGATATTGGGCTATCGAACATTTTGAAAATAAGCCCCATAGTGGACTTCCGGTCATTTACTTATTATCCTCCCCAGTCCGAGTCTACAAATCTTAAAAAAGTTTCATCAGTATTTATTTCATACTTGAGTTTTAGATCTAGCGATCCCTTAACATATCGCAATACTCTTTTCAAAACTGAATACAATTGTGTTGACGCGTTTTGAAGAAAACGATTTAACTTTTTTACACTGTAACACAAATCTGGTCTGGTACTTGAAACTACGTACATTAAACATCCAATGATTCGCCCACATAGTCTTTGATATTTATCTTGATCATTTCCTTGACAATTCGCGTCTTTAATGAGATTGAAGTCAAAATTGCTATCTATTGGAGTATTTACTGGTTTGCAGTTTGACATATCAAATGTTTCCAGAACTTGTAACAAATATCTAGTTTGGTCCAATTCCATAGAACCTTCCTTTACTATCTGATTTACATTTATTTCGATATACTCAGAAACATAACCCATGTCTTTCATTTTAAAATGTTCTTGAAGTTTATTTTTCAAACGAATAACATCATTATTATCAGTTCCCATAATAAATAGGTAATCGACATAAATCAACAAAAATAGTTTGTTCACATTATTTTTCCCACCATTTTCTTAATGGACCGGGAGATAACGACCATTTTTGAGTAACGTTCAATGCCCGTCTGTCGAGCTGGAGTAAGGTATACTTCAATATTTGAAGTCGATCAAATTGTATGAAAAATTTTCCCCCCCGTGTACCAACTCCAAGATCAATATTTGAGATTGTACTAAAAAATTTAAAAAAAATAACGATCGCTGCCTATCTGCCGTTGTGATTTTATGATTGTGTACTAAAAAAAAATCCATCGGTAACTCATCGGCAGACAGTTTCAAGTGATAGGTTCTGCAGGACCTCACTATGAAATTGTTGTGAAAAATGATGAAAAAAAAACGATTGATGCCCGTCTGCCGAATCAAAGGTAGGTTTAAAAGCTCAAAGGAAACCTTGAAAATTCATTGGCAGACATAAAGGACATATAATTAATGAGTATTGCGAATTTGTTGTTTGTTATATTTTCATGTCAAATGAAATGACAAATGTTCGTCTGCCAATTTCATACATTGTCACGAAAATATTACAATTAAAAATTCCCAATAATTATCAAGTAAATGTCCTATATGTCTGCCGATGAATTTTTAAGGTTTCCTTTGAGCTTTCAAACCTAGCTTTGATCCGGCAGACGGGCATCAATCATTTTTTTTCGTCATTTTTCAGTTTCATAGTAAGGTCCTACAGAACCTATCACTCGAAACTATTTGCCGATGAGTTACCGGATTTGGATGGATTTTTTAGTACAGAATCACAAAATCACGACGGCAGATGGGCATCGATCGTTTTTTTTTACAATCTTTTAGTACAATTTCAAATGGATTTGGTACACGGGGAAGGAACAATTTTATTGCATTCATCGACTCAAAATATTGTATTATACCTTACCCCAGCTCGGTAGATGGGCATTGAACGTTACCCAAAAATGGTCGTTATCTCCCGGTTCAAATAAGGCATTTGCGGACAAATGTTCCTATACAAAGAGTGATTTTACTTACTCTGGTCAGCATCAAATTCGCAATTATTCGAAACTCACCCTGTATATTTGAGATAAAATAAGACATCAATAAGTCAAAAATATTCCATAATCCAGCATGAGGAATTTGTGAGAGAATTTATCTCATCAGTAGTGTTCCGTCAGTACGTAGTTGAGCTGCAGTTCTTTGCTATTACTTCTTTTTCTGCTATTAAAACCAGCCTTTTTTTAGTGGAATTGATATTACAAGCAATTTTTGACATAACTCTTGACAACAATTTCCCGAATGATGACTGTCCCAATAAAATATTAAACAAGTAACAAACGAGGCGTTGCCACTGTGTAGAAACCTTACGTCTAGGATATTAAACAAATAGTCACTGAAAGAACAGACAAGGAACTAATCAAGTTGTTTCTATCACAAGATTTGGCCATATTAATAAAGGGAAAACAATAATATTGATTCCTTCCTAAGTATTGCTTGCTCGAGGATGAATATTAGATCAACCTTTGTTCATAAGGAAATTGATTCTAAATCAACAGAAGACGTTAAAGCGTAACAAAAAACATGAAAATAATATTTTTGTCCTTATTCGAATAAGCCGATTCAATCTATGAAGGATCTGATATATCATGAGACATGCCAGCATAATCAAGAAAAAGGTACAAAAAGGAAAGTGACTTCCACGGATGAACAGATAATGAACATCCTATTTTGCTTAATGTTAACTCAGCCCTTTTCCTTGCATATCGATCCATTTACCAGTCAAGGCCAGTCGTTAATTTTCAGCATGTCTTTAATTAGCGGGCGCATGAATTTTCGTAAAAGCTTCCTGTTAAGCTATTTGCCATCAAGAAGAAATTATAAAAAGTGGTAATTTTCCACGACTTACGTCACGAAGTTTATAAATCATAGGTATACGATAGATTTGGGAAAAGGTTTTGGTATCGGA
Source organism: Orchestes rusci (assembly GCA_958502075.1). NCBI lineage: Eukaryota > Metazoa > Arthropoda > Insecta > Coleoptera > Curculionidae > Orchestes > Orchestes rusci. Next base: position 53,208,139 of record OY293304.1, read on the forward strand.
GAAGTTATTTGAACGCTATAGGCTTAAGAATTGGAAAGGAACTTACCCATTTCAGTATGAAAGAGGGTAGTATCATCGGTATAAGTATCTCCAACGCTATCCTGATCATAACCATACACCATCTCACCAATCATCGAACTGATGTCATCCATCAATGATTCTCCCTGTACAACATCAGAGGTAGGATACGTATCTGTTTCTGGAGAGTCTATGTGACATATATGGCCGTTCAGATCTTCACCATCACTTCCTTTTCTTGGCACATATGATCCTTTATCAAGAATCTCACTAGCAATGCTTTGGTCTTCGTTAGATATGATCGAAATTATACTGGAGCATTCCTGAAATAGGATCATTTTATTTGTTGGTGAAGTTTGTACTCGTTTAATCTTATTATAACTCAGCCTTGATGAGCATACGCAACATCCGGTTCTTCGTACCAGATCTAAGCTAATATAGTTTTTTTCGCGTTATTCGGTTTACTGCATATTTGTCCTTCTATAGAATAAGCCGTCCTCAAAACTTGCGAATAGGGAACTTGCCCATTTTTCTTTATCTTATTTATTTATTTTAGAGTGTGCGTTCATGTCTGAAAACACCGTATACCAAATATCAGCCCTAAAATCACACTAATTTCTTTACAATAATTAATCAAAATTGACTTCGACTCTGTGAAAATTCAAACGAAGCAAAAAACGCGGGAACGTTTTGACGTCATAACGCGTATCTTTGGCAACCATTTGAATGTTTGAAGTCTGATGTGACATTGAGTTAGTTTATTTCGTAGTTTTTGAAAAAAAAGATGGTGTGAATACTGCACTCTGGTACTAATTCAACTTTGAAATTTTCAAACAAATTTTCATTCGCGTGCCTGATGACAAAAAGCGACGAATATGATTACTTAGAGCATGCAGATTGCAGAAGGAATGAAGGGAATTATTTCGTTGAAAAGCAGTGCTATTTATGTGTATGTGGAGATCATTTTTATGTGTGTATCTATTTTGACCAAAAATATTATTAGGAAGAAAACAGTTTGAGTACTCAGAGCAATAATCTTTTATCAATGTAGCTGGCAAAGCGCTTTCGGCCAATAATAAGTCATCATAAGTGCCCCAATAGTCAGTTGCGTACAATGGACATTTTTCATCAATTCGACCATCATTGGGCCCCTTTCAAGGCATCATATGATGCCGGACCACTTTTACGAATAATAAGCACCCTTGAAAGGGGCCCAATGATGGTCAAATTGATGAAAAATGTCCACTATACACAACTGACTATTGGGGCACTGATGATGGCTTATTATTAGCCGAAAGCGCTTTGCCAGCTACATTAATAAAAGATTATTGCTCTGAGTACTCAAACTGTTTTCTTCCTACTTCGAGATGAGCAACACAGCCATTCCTTCCTATTTTAAAAATATTATTACCTAATTATTGTGGTTTTAGATTTTGAGAGAATTTATTCTTGGATACGTATTACTACAGAGTACTACAGACAGATTAAAAAAATGAACCTTCTTATTTTATTTTACCAGTATACAGTATGTCCAGCGGTGAGGTTTACAAAAGGACAAATTATGGACCAAACTTTTTATTTCTCGAGAAAGTCATTTTTATAAAAAATTTTGCTTGTTAAAAAAATATGATTGTCGATAAAAAAAAAAAAATATATATATTTCAAACAAGAATCCTCTTAAGAGCAAAAAATGGTATATAATTTCTTTTTGAAGCGGAAAGCATGAATTACCCCGCCATATTTGAAAGTTTCTGACAAAAAGAAAAAAATTAAATTGGAAAGCCATTTTTTTTTTATCAAATCCTCGATCAAATCTGTATTGCACTGAAAAGTGGCGGAGTAATACGTTCCTAAGAATAAAATCTCTAAAAAAGTAAAAACACAATTATTGGTATTTATTTCATAATACTTACATTTGGTTGATCTCCACATACATAAACAGCACTGTTTTTCAATGAGATATTCTCAGCATTTCTTCTGCATACTATTAGCAATTTTGTTTGCCGATTTTCGTCATCAGGCACGCGAATAAAAAGTTGTTGGAAAATTTCAAAGTTGAATTAGTACCTACACTGCGGCCTGCGGCAGAGTGCAATATTTATAATACCATGCTCTTTTTTTCAAAAACTTCGAAATAATTGAGTCACTTCAGACTTCAAACATTCAAATGGTTGCCAAGGATACGCGTTATGACGTCAAAACTTTCTCGCGCTATCTGTTTCGTTTGAATTTTCTCAGCGTCGATGTCAACTTTGATCATTTATTGTAAAATAGCTAGTGCAATTCAAGGGCTGATATTTGGTATACGGTGTTTTTGGACATGAACGCACACTTTAATACAATAAAAAAAAAAATGGGCAGGTTCCCCATTATTCAGTTTGCGATTTTTTTCCTCTTGAAGAGGCTTTGATCGATTTGTTCCCGTTTCTACATGAATTCATGCACTGCACAGTCGACTTAGTTGAAAAATAAAAAGAAGCAATTTATTGCTCACATTTTGCTTATCGGTCGACGTACCGTTTTTCTCTGAAAAAAATCGAAAATGGAGAGCATGACGATCTTGGTTCGCAAATGTGAAAAGCTTATTTGAAATACCTATTTGATATAGAAAGGATGCTTTCTAACGATATTTATTGAAAATTCGAATGAATTAGGCGGATTTTCTTGCGCGACTCAGTCGATCTTCAAAATGACCTTACCGGTGAATCTCACATCAAGGAGAAGTTTCCAGGTTATTGCCATTTGGGACGCTTATACTACTTATTATAATGAAATTTCAATTATTTGATAGATACTTGTTCTTACGCTGTACGCAGCATGTTTGCACATAGATGATTTTTTTGTAATTTTTGAACCAAAATTGAAAACACTCCTGGGTGCCAATTCTGGGAAGTGTAGGACGTGATTGATAGAGTGCTTCAAGTGACCTGTGATCTTTCAGAATATCATACTCTATCAAATCGCCGTATTCTGGGGGTCGGATGAAGAGCGTTGAAAAAAAGATGTTGTCTGATTTGTATTAAAAATTAATTAAAATGGTATCTTTTCCAAACTTTTTGATGTTTGACGTTGACTACTACCGCTTTTTGACATTTTTTTGATCGACTGGTTTATTTATATTCAACATTGGGATGAATGATGCCTTCGACCATATTATGAGAAAGCGTATATGGTCGACGATCGAAGAATGATGCAAATGATGGAATAATAATCTCTATAATGTTCAGACCTCTTTGTGCTTTTTCTAGATTTATTTCTTCTTGGAAGATATTATATTTGTGTTTTTATGAAACTATTATCATTGTGATTGTCTTTGTCTCAATAGGGATGTTTTTCTCTGGCCACGCATGCGCGTATGTCAGGGCAACTGGGGGCTGGGAATTGTCAAATTTTTGACAGTTTTGATTTTGAGACATGTTACAGGTTACAATATGGAGGTTACTATCAAAAATACTGTCAATGTCAGTGCCAAGTGTGAGTGAGTTTCAATTGAGTTTCTTGAAGAGTAACATATTTGTTGATACAGTGATACACTAATAAAACGTGAGGACGTAGACTTGTCCCATAGGTCAAGAACCGCCATTTCAGCATAAGCAAAAGTCATATTTTTGACATTTCTTCGGCCATCACATTGTAAGACAGACGTTATGCTCTATACTTTTTCTACTTTCAGCTAGAACAGGATAGAAGCAAGCTCGTGAACGCGGCACTGCTTGTTAGTTATCCCGGTTGGAACGCATGTGCCTCACGCTATCGGCGAGAAAACCTCACCCTATAGACAAGTCTGTCGTTTCTCAACTCATGCAAAAGGGGTCTCAATAACCTATGTGATTTGATTCTCTGGTAACAGCTAGGTATAACAAGTTTAAAATTATTTCAAAACCTTGTATCTGAGAAATCTTCAAACACGTTGATCTGCCTGAAAAACCCTAGTCAGTGATCATGGATCTCATTGTCTTCATCATCAGCCTAGTCCATGTATCCCATCACATGATAATTTACTAATCAAGACTAATCTTCAAACTTACAGCTTACATCTTGAAGTTGCAATTTTGATTGTTTTTTCTCTATAGTGTTAATCTCTCAGGCCAATTTCCAACCACTATGAAAACTCAATGCGTTCATGAATCTTAAGAGAATCGGTAAGAGTTACGGTAAAAATATTCAATGAGGGATGCTACAGAACGACGTGAATGGAAAGCAGTATAAGGGGTTTTCTTTTTGGACGCGAAGTCAAGGATCAGTCATCTTGACTTCGCAGTCATAAAGAAAACCTCCAATACTGCTTTTCAATCATATCGTTGTACAGAATCCCCCATTGAATATTTTCATAGTCAAACGTTTAGTTTTGGGAATGTAAAACTTTCTCTTATTGTCTGTGGTGTCCCATTCACGATCCCAATCAACATTTCTCAAAGAGCAAAACGCTTCAAATTCCATATTATGTATCACTTCTTGATAATTACATATTTAGTGAGAGTAAGAATACATCACAGAAACGTTGTTGATATGCTTACAGATTGTTGTTCAGATCATTAGTTCAAAGCTTTTTCCAAATTGATGTTGAATGCCATACCTAATTTCCTTCATAGTATTCCAATCTGCTCTCTGCTCGATGTTTTGGCTCCCTTGGAAACCTTGTCTCAATTCGATTGAAACACGTTTGAATCAATGTTTGAGATGTGAACAATCCAATAGCCTCCTGGTTCAAATCGAACTCTTATTATACTCACGTCTTTTGACATCGCTCAGCTGCAACCGGAATTATTTGGTAGTAAAAACCCTATCCTCAAGGCACAGTTTTGTCCCGGCCCCCGTATTAGAGGAGTGCTCCCTTCATCATTCCAGATCAACCCCGGAAAGATAGAGAACCTGTTATTCACAATGAACTACAAAATGGGACTCAAGCCGGAGATATCACTTCCGGGCCAAATAAAAGAATACAAAAAAAACGATTAAATACCTTGGGGTAACTTTTGATCAGAAACTAATCTGGAAATCAAAGAAAACTAACTCCAGACCTCTTATCACATACGGAGCATAGTATATGGTGACCCGCAACAACGCAACTCAAAAAGCATATACAGTGTGTCCAGAATAAAATGATGTACATGGGGATATTAAAAATGGTAAGAGATACGACGTCGCTTAAATAAAAGAAAAGTTGCGTATTTGTATTCCCAAAAATATTATAGCTTTGTTTTAGTTTGAATCGATACGGTAATGTAGATACAGGTTGAAAAAGAAAAATGTCAATTTTTGAAAAACCACAATATTCCGCTGATTATAAAAGCTGACATTTCCAAATTTTCAGGATATGGATAAGAGGAAAAGACAATTCTAAAAACGACGTTAAAAAAAATTTTAGGCCTAATATGTTGCCTCCGGCCGAGGTCAACTGTCGTTTTTCTTATGTGGGACATATTGAATTTTTTCATTTTCAAAATCCGCATTGAAAATGATTTTCAAAAATATGACTTTCATAAAAAAAAACAGACTTGACTTTGGCTGGACGCAACATAGTGGGCCTAAAATTTTTTTGACGTCGTTTTTAGAATTGTCGTATCCTCTTAACCATATCCTGAAAATTTGAAAGTTCTAGCATTTATAATAAGCAAAATTGTGTGGTTTCTTCAAAATTTGCCTTTTCCCTTTTCACCCTGTATCCACATTACGGTATCGATTAAAAATAAAACAAAGGTGGAATATTTTTGGGCATACAAATACGCTGCTTTTCTTCCATTTACGCAACGTCGTATCTTTTAAAGTTTCCAATATCCCCATATAGTGCCATAAACATCATTTTATGCTGGACACACTGTATTCATCGACAATTAATGGTCATGATCCAAAAGATTGGATGGATAACTATAACAGGCGCAGAACTTACTATGCCAACTAGAGCATTGGAAGTGGTCTTGGTCTAACTATGCTGATTTAAACAACTGGATGAGCAAAACGCTGCACTCGAATTGGCTAAATTACGACCGAAAATTGTGAATGAACTTGAACATTTCTCGGCCAGTTGGATTTTGCGCACTGCAACCAAATAATGTCATTATGACGAGCTGTGGACTGGACCGAACTTTAATATAATATAATATTTTTCTACGAGCGTGCGCAAAGTAGCCACTTCGCACACTCATTTGCGTGTGCAAAGTAACCTTTTCCCGCACAAGTGCGGGAAAAATTTTTCCCGCACTCAAATGTCAACTCAAATGACTACCTACCAGTTTGTTGTTTTAAACTTCGTTTCCATACCAACCAAACTGTAGATAATGCACTTTTTAATTCACAAAATAATGTTCTTGTTATACTTTTCCCTTTTGAGTCAAAATCAAAATGAAACACACAATTCTTTTTTTGCGTTAAAAACGAATTCACCAGTAACGTAAACAAACATTGATAATGATGACTTTCAATCGGCATTTGTGAGTTGTTCTTGCTTGATTTTGGTTCAAACTAGGTACTGTGTTTATCGGAAATATTCGAAAGATTTGAGCTGAATACTGGCATAAAAAAAACCTGATCATGTATACAAACAAACGGACAATCAAATTTATAAAAGTATAAACGATTAAACGAAGACTGACTTATCTTAATGACGCAGCTGTCTGGAGTGTCATGTCAAATCAAAACAGTGTTGCCAATAGCAGGGAATAAGGCGACAAAAGAGGAAATTTTATGAACAGTGATCGGACATGCCCTTGCATTTCAAATATAAAATGAATGAATTATGATTTTGATTAAATCTATATTATCCAATTGCCAGCTGCCGCCACAAACTGTTCTTTCAATATAAATATATTGTTAAGCATAAATGATCATTATTCTCAAGTTCTATGTTTTTAAGTGTGTTCAAAAAATATATTATCTAAAGTTTTTCGTGTCTAATCTGTGAACGCTCGTAGAAAAAATATTGTTCCTAACAAGTTCGCAAAGTGTCTTTCCCGCCCTTAAAGCATATCCGAACTCCGCTTCGCGTCGTTCGTCTAACTGCTTTTGTGTGCGGGAAAGCATCACTTTGCGAACTTGTTAGGAAAATAACTATTTCCAGTGGACATGAAATTTTATATTTTTGACCAGCCTGAACCCGCGGCGCTGCCTGCGTCGAGTTTAGGCTACTTTATAAATAAGATAATAATAACACAGTTTTTTTTTTAAATTAATTTTTTCTGTTTTATTTTTTTTTTGCTTCCGCTGGCCGTACACCCCATGCCCCATAGAACCTACATAATAGCAACCCTTTTTTAATTTTTTCAATATATGTATTTTTTTAATCTTCTTTTTTTTTTCCTTCCGCTGATCGTATACTTTATAGAACCTACATATTACCATCACAGACATTTCAATTTTTTTTTCATTAACCATATTTGGGTAGAGGCTAATAACTGTGCAAATTTTCAGATAATTCTGTGCTACGGTTGAAAAGCCTAAGCATTAGAAACACACAGACTTTCACATTTATATAATAAGATAATGATAATAACACAGTTTTTTTTTATCCATTTTTTCTATTTGTAATTTTTTTTTGCTCCCGCTGGCCGTGTGCCCCATAGAATCTACATAATAACAACACTTTTTTTTTTCAATTAATGTATTTTTTTTATTTTTTTTCATTTTTTTTTCCGTATACCTCATAGAACCTACATATTACCAATACAGACTTTTTTTTTCATTTTTTAATTTTTTATTTTTTTTTTCCTGAACCATCTTTGGTTAGAGGCTAATAACTGTGCACATTTTCAGATAATTCTGTGCTACGTTTCAAAAGCCTTGACGTTCGAAACACACAGACTTTCACATTTTTTATACATAAGATAATAACACGGTTTTTTTCTATAAATTTTTTTTATTTTTTTTATTTTTTTTGCTCCCGCTGGCCGTATACCTCATAGAATCTACATAATAACCCATTTTTTTAATTTTTTTCAATTAACATATTTTTTTTTCTTAAATTTTTGATTTTTCTCCTTCCTCTAACAATAATAACTTAAATGATACATTAAGATCAATTCAAATGATTTTGGAAATGGGTGCCTTGAACTTCTTGGCCTCTAAACAGCCATTCCGAAATTTCTTTAATTTTTTTTTAAGTGTATGTATCAATGTAGTAATTAAATGTACCGCCATTTTGTAGTTCTTGAAGATATCGATTCAATATTCTAGGGTTATAAAGTACTCACATGACCCCTATTCCTATTTAAAAAAACATTCCAAGATGGCACCCAGCCCCAATCTTGAATTTTTCATATGTCAATTTTATGTCAAAACATAGTAAACGTGCTTGTATTTCATCACCTAGAATTTGAAGTCTCTAAGTTGAGCCGTTCAAAAAAAAAGGGGGGGGGACATTAAAAAAAAGCCTGTATAAGAAAATAATAACACAGATTTTTTATTTTTTTTAAATTCATTTTTTTTCTCTCGCTGGCCGTATACCCCATAGAACCTACATAGTAACAACAATTTTTTTTTTTTTTTTTTTCAATTTATGTATTTTTTTTTTATTTTCATTTTTTCATTTTTTTATTTTTTATTATTGTTTTATTTGTTTTTTCCCAAACCATCTCATGGTATAGGCTGATGACAGCAAATTTTCAAATAATTCTGTGCTACGGTTCAAAAGCCCTAGGGAAATAAACATACAAATTTTCATTTTTATACATAAGATTAATATATGTGTTCATTTTGATAAACGAACGATCTGGGTGGGTCGATAGATAGAATTCTACTACGCATGATGAGCATTCCCTAGCTCTACTGGAAAATATCCGTGAATCAGATGCAGAAACACATATTTGCACTCATGCCTCGCCACATTTGCTTCAGATCACGGATTCATTATGCTTATCCATTGGTTTTAGATCAGTGTCTACACCCACTGCACCTTTTTGACAAGAACGTTGCAATCAGGACAGCATGGCCCTTGTTTGGGACACCTGAAAATAAGAAGCAAAAGGAACTCTACTATTATGAGTGTACCCAAGCTAAAGGATGAACACACTGACTACATGACTCCAATCTTCTCTGCAGCGCGCCTTAGCTGATCATTTCCAGAGAAGAATATTGGATAGATCAGAAAATAACAGCCCACACACAAGGCACCAGAGAGGCACGGGAGCAGAGATATGCAAGAGTGAGGGGACAGTGAAACTACATCCGTTTTGAAGAAGTCTCAGAATGCAAAAAGGTTCTCCAAAAGTTTATGCGGAACAGCAACAAAATTGGGCTGATAGGCCACAGTGGTATAAAGGGAAACACTGAGGCTGACCGACTCGCCAAAATCGGTTTATCCAGTAAACGTGTAGAACCCGAACCAATGAAAGGCGTTCCAGAGGCAACAGAAATAGGCAAGACGAAGAAACTTCTAGTCGAAAAAGCCACTCTATGCTGCAACAACGTCCCAGGCATGACACATGCAAAGGCACTAATAATAGGGCTGACTTGGAAAAGACAAAAGAGCTCTTATTTTTGAACAGAAAAGACCTTCGCCAAAAGGTAGGGTTCACTAAAAGGTCACACGAACCTGAAGGGTCACACAGGATCGGAATCGGTGAAGATTCAGACTGTAAGTGATGCCTTGAAGATGAAGAGACCGTAGTCAATATCCTAATGGAATCTCCGGCTCTTGGTAGCACTAGGATTGCAAACTTCGGGAAAGAAATCACAACTCTCCAGTACGTACACCACCCACCAAAACATCATCATACTCAACACTATCATTACTTGGTCCGAAACTTCTCAATACACTTTTTGATGATGACTGGAAACAAGTTTCTTTGACACGCTTGTTTTGCTGGAAATTTGTATAGCTCCTTCATCAACACTATTGGCACTGGTGGAAGCTTGAATATTTATCTACACACCATACATACTGGCTATGATTTTTATCAACCATGTTTTGATGAACTGAATGCATCCAGGCAAAGGTGGAATATTCCGCACTTCGCATCTCTTCCAAAAATTTATCCCGTCACTAGTACATTATTTTTTCATGTGATGTTGCGTGATGTTTATGAAGCTAGAATGCTTTCTCTTCTGCCCAGTTATAACAAAATGTATGTATATTTGATGACTCAACCATACGCCGATATAACGCTAAAAATATCAGACTCTTTGAACAACAATTTTGATGCGCTTACCATGAAACTAACGTACAGCTGGTTCGTAAAAAAACTGGTATTGCTCATAGAAATGTTTACAAAATTGAGAAGTGTAATATTTGTTTTGACAAAACTATACGACAGTGACATGTCATTCAAGTGAAAAGTTTGGGTATGTTATGATGTATGTATGTAAATAATAATTGATTTGAATCAGGTAGATTTGCAAATTTTGATACACACAATCGATCAATTCAATATTTTCGCTTTAGTTCCTGTACTCATGTGAGGATTCATTTGAAAAAAATATTCAAAAGTATCAACCTGGTAAAAATATGACGTCATACTTTTTTGTTTTGTCAAAACAAATATTACACTGCTCAATTTTTTGAACATTTCTATGAGCAATACCAGTTTTTTTACGAACCAGCTGTACATTGATCTGGTTGAAGGCGTACGTTGACGATAAATGAAAAATATTACATTCACTTTCATAAAAGTGTTCGCTTTTCTCGCTCGCCGTAAAATATTGCTTTTGTTTGTTACTTCCGAAGCAGATCGAATCGACGCAAACAGCTTGTGTTTGTGTTTATACAGTTATATTTTATATAATGACTTATCTAAGCTACTTTAATGCTTGAGCTTATACGTATGTACTTCAGAGTTTCATAGATAATGCAAATCTCATCAACTGTTTGTTGAAGTATTCTCATCTGTTGACATAATCCATGAAGTGACAAATAAAAGAGAAAACTGAAAGAGCATTACCAGACACCTCTTGAGATTGCAAGTAGTCAGATCTACATAATATTATGCACAATTAAGCACCCGCAATAAACAAAACAGAGACCGCACTAGCAGAAGCGAAACTGAAGATTGGACTCCTAAAATCGATAGGAAGCTGGAAACAATGTCAGACAATATTACTGATTCCAGACAAACAATCCTGAAGTTGAATGAGAGTATTTCTCCAAAAGATGTTCAAAACGTCAGATATCTGGAGAGTGAATCAGTAATTATCAGTATAAGTTACGATGTCCAGTTCTTAGAGATAAAGACTCAATCAGGATAGAAAAACATCAAAATCAGGATCCTATGTTCAAAATGACTGGAATAACAAAAAAGGTAACAACCAATAAATTTGCGGATGAAATAATTGCACAACATAAGGAGAAGGAAAAATATCTGGGCTATAAAGTTAAAGACCAAATAAGAGCTATCAATGACTGGAAGACCAAGTACGAACCTGAGTGAAGAGAACTGGCATATTACAAGCACTACCATGCATCTTTAAATGGTGTTTGAAGAGACAGCGTTGATGATTGATTTTGTGGAAGTTTATGTACAAGAGCTCATAAACCTGGTTGTGGATTTGGCCATCTTTCAAAATATTGGTAACAAAAACTGGGATGTCAGAAGTGTGGAGGCGAACACAATGGTACACAGGGAGTAAAACACCTGATGTTCTCAAGGGCCCAACAATGGAAACCGGGGATAGAACAGCCGAGATAAAGTAGGCTAGAACTAGTAGGCTTTCACGCGGCTGTTCTACTCCCCGGTTTTCAAAAATTGGGCCCCAGATGGCATCGGAATGAAATACTTCTCTTCAGATAGACAACATTCTGCAAACATAATTTCAGCAGTGGGATTGATGGCATCTCTACTGGTTTATTGAAACTAGCAGCATAAGAACTCTTGTGCTATATCATCAGTTACTACTTAGCTTTCAGAATCCTTTCAGAAAACCTCAACATGGCCTTGGTTAAGCCAGTGTTCAAGAGAGGAGATCCAAGCGATTGGAACAACTATTGGGTTTTCAAACATTTTCCAAAATGTGCTCTGAACTTTTGAGACGAGTTCAATATTCTCACCTACTGTCAGAATGGATTTGCAAGGGAAACATCAACACAAACTGCTATATTTCCATGTATGCATCCAATCATCCAACATTTTTTGGAAAAAGGAAAAACTGGACTTGAGATTGCTATTGGGCTTATCAAAGGTGTATGATTGCTTGGACAGAAATCTTCTTCACAAACTAGAGTGTTATGGTATAAGGGGTATAGCAAACCACTGGTGTTCCTCATATTTGAGCATCAGAAGGCAAATCGTTAAAATTACCAAGGAAAGAGTATGTCGCAAGTCAGACCTCCACGTAAACCATTCAGCTGGCGCATTCTGTACAGTCGTTCCTTGGCGTTCGTTCAGGGCATTCGTTCATGGCGTTCATGTGATGCCTGGTACCCAATTCTCCAATTAGGCCGTATACGAATGTGCATTTGATTTTCTACTCTATTCGTGTACGGATTCAACTAGAGAAATGAGCACCTGATGAACGCCAATCCGTATTCCGTATAATAGGCGGACGTCAAATGGGGTTCCCAACAGTGTTCGTTACAGTCTACAGGCGTTCGTGCGATCACGGATCGGAAAGTAGTCGTTGAGCTTGTCTTCGAGACTGTTTTTCTGACATTAAGTTGAAAAGTAATATCGGGGACTGCGTTCAAATTTTGACTGTCGAGCGCTTGAGCGGTCGTTTTATATGCAACGATCGTCGGCGTTCGGAACGTGTTTTAGAATTCAGACAGCGTTCGTTCGATTAACGAGCGCCTGGAACGACCGCCTGTACAGAATGCGCCTACTGCTGGTGCGTTGCCCAGGTCAGTGTTCTGGTGCTCAATTCTCCAATTAATCCGTATACAAATATGCATTTGATTTTCTACTGAAACTTCCAGAAATGCTCGGTGTAGTCATGCATGTGTAGTCATGCATCCGTATAACATCATCCAAAAAAAATGTTAGGTAAGTATTTATTCTTTGTCCACCACCTTAAACATGTTACATCTTTAAGGTGGTGGACAAAGGTTCCGGTCTCGCGTTATAATTTGAAAACAAACGAACATTGGATAACAACATTTGAGTTTCTTCTTATTATTTTGATGCATAGATTACATCCTTAGAGTTAGGCCCATTCCTCCCAACTCACCCTGTATACAGTATTCAGGGTGACTCGGGAGGAACGGACCTGATTTCAGGACTGTTTTATACACGCGAAAAGAATGTTTAAAATAGGTAGTTATTATGGTACTAGTGCATTATGTTGAAAATAAGTCACGTGAGAAAGATTTGTGACTAGTGAGTTATAAAATGTAACACAGTAGTGTGTTATGTGACACTTTGATTGTCCAAAACGGCATCAATAACGAAACCTACAACTATCATGCATGAGATAAACCATGTTATGTTCTTACCCGATGTCAATTTGTTTTTTTTTCATATCAAATCAAAATTCGAAAATTGGGAAATACCGAAGACTTCGGGAAATATCCGGCAAAAATCGATATTTTCGAAGTCCTTCTTTATTTTGTCCCGAGATGATTAAAAACGAATGACACATTTTCATGTTCACTTTTTGTGCTCTTCAAAATGGCGTGGTCGACATTGATATCCGACGTTTCGAATTCTCGCAACCATCATCCATTTTTTTCCAAATACGGACCAAAATTTTTAATTAATTCTTAGGTAACTCTTCACTTCCTGAAAATGATTATGCACCATACTCAACTTTTTTTTTTTTTTTGTTTTTTTTTTGTTTTCAGGTGTGGAGCTTTTCCATTCAAGCTTAAGAAATCAAGTTATTATTGTCACCATTACTTCAATCCTCGTTACGTGTTCTGACAGGATCAAAAACTTTTTTTTTTGAAAATCAACTTTCTGCATTATTTCAAAATGGCAAGTGACATATCATTATTTTCAAGAAGCAAAGTGTTATTCAAAAATGAATAAGATGAGTTGGATTCATATTTGAAAAAAAAGTGGATGATGGTTGTTTTATATTTTGATATTTTTCCAATGATTTTCCAACAACTAGATATAGCCCGACGTCTCTTTGTGTGTCACATGTTTATACATTGAGGGGAGAGAGGAATTCTTGCGAGAATTCTTGCGAGTTTGCCAAACTGCAAATTTAATGAGTAGCTACCTTGTATCCAAGGTATTTTGATTCTAATTAAAAATACTCTATACTCTATGAGTGCATATCCGGTAGTCACCAATTATATAATATGTACCTTTTTAGATCACTAGTGATGATAAAACATTTTCAATGAGACCCATATTTTTCCATGAACCTTACTTACTTATGTAGACACGATGCAACGAAATACATCTGGCAACACGACACAAATGCCTATTTGAGATCAACCAATCACAGCTGATAGTAATTTTAATCAATCATAGCCTGTATCTCCCTTGGAACACTGTTGTCGGCTTGTTCAAAATTCAATATTTTTGAAGGCCAAACAGCTGATTCATGTGAACAAAACTTATCAATAATCAGTAAACTATAACTGTCCTATAACACCAACGATATTGAAACAAATAAAAAATTAAAACATATTATCCTCCTTAATTCACTGGTTAATCCCTTTTGATAAAAAGTGGAAATTCTGAGTGCTTTTTATTTGCAACAAGGCAACGTTGAACGAACGTTGAACGAATTCAACGGATGAGATGTAAATAATAACATGTTTATTATAGTGACAAACAATTTTTTTAAAGCTATTTTGAAAGATATGAAAAAACCAAAAACACTTTTTCATTGTTACTTTTCAAGCTCTACAAAACAGCCTTGAAAGATTTTGCGTACGACGTTTCGTTTCGGAGAAACCATCATCAACTTTGTTTTTTTAAATACGGCCCTGGATTTTTTATGACAGATTTCAAGAGCCTCTAATGTTCCTAAACCAACGATGTATCGCACTTATTGAAAAAGACGTGTGTTTGTTTTTAATCCTATTAAAAAAGTATTTTTTTGTCTCTCTCTAACACATGAGTTCTTATGGAAAAATCCATCAATATAATTTTTTTGAATAATTGCGATACATTGTTGGTTTAGAGGCTCTTAAAATCCGTCATAAAAAATCCAGGACCGTATTTAAAAAAACAAAGTTGATGATGGTTTCTCCGAAACGAAACGTCGTACGGAAAATCTCCCAAGGCTGTTTTGTAGAGCTTAAAAAGTAACAAAAGAAAAGTGTTTTTGGTTTTTTCATATCTTTAAAATAGCTTTGAAAAAAATAAAAACGAAATCGCAATATTTCGGTTTTTATCGGATATTTCCGGACCGGCTTGGAATTTTCAAATTTGTAAAACGGGATCTTGTTTTGTATCAAACTGCGCAATTTTTGTCCAAATTAACCGACAATGTATCTCTTATAGTTTCCGAGATTTCCATGCTGTGCAACCTTATCTTGGACACACTGTATATGTATATTTCAAAAGAGATATATATCTCATTTTTAGATTGTTTTCGCGTTTATAATATACTCCTGAGATTTGGTCCGTTCCTCCCGACTCATCCTGTAGAATGTTCGATGTAGGTAGGTATGCTCATTTTATTGACGTCATTTCATATATTATTGCATATTTTACATATCAATTAATAGTGATTTGAAAAAAAGATTGTTCACTTTCAATAGTAAGTATGAGATCAATCTGTTCCAATTTTATGTTTCATGAGATTCTGGCACACATTTCTTCCAGCAAGCGCGTCCAGACATCATTCGGTCCCGTTTCTACGTGTTACGTGAAACGTTATCTTCCACCATCAAGACAGCATCATGAATTGGATCTCAATTTTGCCCGTTTTCAGTTCAGAAGATATGTGTCCATGATTATCATACATATTGCCTAATTGCTGTTTTCGGTAAATTTATTGAAGTGCGTGAGTTTGAATTCAACTCTCGAAAATGGTTTGGTGTTGAAGCATCCATGTCCATTGTCCATGTCATGAGGTTCACTTGCCACTTTTTTTACCGGCCGTAGACTTCAACAGTTTTTGTTTGGAAGCTTTAGTCCAAAGACAAGTTATTATTTATTTTGAAAACGAATGAGTTTACATGTTTTCGAAGTTTGCTGAAATTCTCATGACGTATTACGTAATTTACTATTTCGTAACCACCCAGATCTTTGTAATGTAGGTAACTGTGGCATCTTTTCTAAAGCCTCGCCAATAATTATTATTGTAATGTTACCGTACTAAATTTTTCTTTGATCGGGTCCCATGTAGTTTCGGAATTCTTGTATTTTCAACGGACGAGGAAAAGTCGATTTCAAAGAAGCATATTCCCTATTGCTTTTTTCACAGGGTACAGTCGACCGTAAGAGAAACCGAACGACCTGATGCCAGTTTTACTGGAATACGTAATGTTTTTTGCTGGAAAAACGCTATACCCAAGGGAAAGTGATATCATGTGAAAGGACGTTTAGCCATTCAGTTTCTTTTGCAATCGACTTCACACCAGATGGCTGCTTTGCAGGCTTCAGGCTTGATAGAAATGATTAATGATGCCTTTTTGTTCTGTAGAAAAGGCTTTGCTGTTCAAAAGTCTGTATCAATACATTTTATAATAATTATTATTATTATTATGTGCATGGGTAAGTTACATATTCTATGTCGGTCTGTAGAGATATATTTTTTAAACCCATGTTTTTCCGTTTTTGACCAGTTTTTCTAATTCTATTTACCTTATCATCATCAAATATTCGTCTGTCATCTTGATCAGGCTTGGAGTCTCTTCGTTGCCTTTCGATCTCTTTTTCTGATATTTCGTTGGACTGTTGCAGTTTCTCGATAGTTACCAATGTACATGCGGTGTGTTGTAGTATTTTATGGATTTGCGACTGATCCTCGGAGCTGGAAAAGACAAGAAATCAAGTAGAAATAAGCATGCCAATTATGTATGAAAACATACAAGATATTCTTGGATCCTCACGAAATTTTGATATTATCTGGACCCTCATTTCATGAGCATATTAATCCTTATTATCAAAATATTAAGACGAGAAGACAGGCTATTTTAATGAGAACAACTTCTAAAAACTCTGTTCAACTGATCAGTTTCAAACTAACACAAACATTGTAACATAGCCCTAACTTAAGTGACTTGATTTATGATATTCCTTGTTGTTCGTGGAGTTTTAGAGATAGAAAAACGTCACAGAAGAACGATATTAGACTTGATAGATCCACTTGTTCTCTTGCACAAAATTGTAATAATCTTCATCTAGTACTTAATTACAAAGACATCGAAGTGTTAACACATGGAATCATTTAGGCCTAAGGCTTGGTTGTCTAACCTTCTTAAGTGATATGTGCCTTGCCTTCTTTCCTAATTATAAATATTATACGTTTGGCCATTTCAGTGTGCAACATATGGTTTTTTTTTTATAATTGCAGAAGCAAAATTCAAATATCACCAAAAACTGATGCATGGTCGATAACCTTATTGGATGCAGTTAAAATGGTTGCAAGCGAAACATCATACACGGTGGGTCAAAAAATATAAAAATTGTACAGGAGTTGGGTACTGTTAATATTCTAAAAATTCGGCAAAATGTTATGTAGAGAAGTTGTTCAGAATTAAATTCATCATTGCCCCAAACATTTTTTTTTCAATATTCTTCCCAAAAACATTCATAAATGATGAAAACCAAATCAGCTTCTCATAACTTTGTTTAAATTCAAGCAAATTTGTAAAATTAACAGTGATTTTCATTTTTTACTTTTACTATAGATAACGCAAAAATCTTTATCTTCTTTACGAGGCATGGACTATAAAAATGGACTGCTAATGCAATGAGAAGAAAATCACTGGAGCATGGGCGCTGCCATGATGAGACAATTTAAGTTGGTGCTTCTGATCTTCAGTGGTGCCATAGTTGAAAAATGCAGAAATCTGTTATGCCTGATTTACATTAAATTTCATTTTGAAGTGGAACTGTCAAATTTTCGCTTGGCAAACGGGTCACTATTCACATCAAATTTGACTGAAGCGTGACACAAATTCAATGTAGATGGTAGCATATGATTCCTCTTTGCCAAGCAAAAATTTGACAGTTCCAATTAAAAAAAAATTGAATGTAAACCTTACATGAAGCATAAAGCTTTTTTGAATAATTGCAGAAGCAAAACTCAAATATCACCAAAAATTGATACATGGTCGATAACCTTATTGGGTGCAATTGAAATGGTTGCAAGCCAAAAATCCTACACAGTGGGTCAAAAAATATAAAAATTCTACAAGAGTTAAGTACCGTTAATTCTTAACATTTGGCAAAATGTTATGGAGAGAAGTTGTTCAGAATTCAAAGTTATGCTCAAATACCGAATTGTAGCATCCTGGATTGTTTATTGCTTTTTTTTTGGAAATCATTCATCATTGCCCTAAACATTTTTTTTTAAATATTCTCCCCAAACACATTCATGAATAATTGATGAAAACCAAATCAGCTTCCCATAACTTTGTTCAAATTCAAGCAAATTTGAAAAATTAACAGGGATTTCCTTTTTTAGGAAATCACATACTTCATGTTTGTTGCAACCATATTAAACACAACTTTGAAATTTCGCAAAAAATCTTTTTAACATGGTGCAACATCAGTTATCATAATATGCATATCAAAACACTCTTATTCAGAGTGTTTTTTAAAAACATTCTATAACATTATACCTGGGTTTATTATTTATTACAGAAAAAAATATTTTGTCACAAGGGCGTTATGTTTTTTATAAAAAAACATTTGATTCTGAACAACTTCCCTTCATGACATTTTGCTGAATTATTTTAAATAAGGGTACTCCACTCTTGTACAGGGTGTCTGTTTAAGAATGGCAAGGTGCCAGATCTCAGAAACTAGGCATCCCAGAGACTTGCGAAAAAAAAACAACTGGGTAATTTGGAATAGAGGAAGTGCTGGAAATATATCAGAAGTTCACAAGATAGCCACAAGATGACGTAACGGTACTATCAAAACACACTGTTTTTTCGTGTTTTTTAAATAGAAACTAATATAAATGAGTACTATCATTTTATAATGAGACTATATTAAGATAGTTCCCGTGCTAAAATTTCGCCGTCCCTTAAAAGCTCCAGTTGACTGTCTCCACCTAGAATTGAGGACGGGAACTACAGTCACCCGAAAAATAATCGATGTATACGAAATTAGCCAGGCTAGCAGAAGATGGCTCTGGAGAGACCGTGGTATTTACAAGTACCAACAGATGGATGTTTTATTTTTGAATAAGAACGTAGGTCGTAGTGATACTTGGATTATGTTCTGTGCTTCAAGATTATAGATTTGCTTTGGATCGAGCGGAATGACTGGAATGGGCGCATTGACTAGTTTTAATTCATAATTTTTTAACGGATGTCATGATGACAAGGAAACTTGGGCAATGAAATAGTATATTTCATTGGATTTGGGCAAACAAATAGTGTCATATCAATGCAACGATACAATAAGGTTTATTGTGATTAGTGAGTAATGCTAGGTTATTCATATCTAAACATAATATCATTTTATATTGAAAATCTAGTTGACATATTAGTATTATACCAACTGAGTGCTTGGTATGTACCGAATATATAAACTTTGTTCTATGGTATGTACCTATGTTTGTCTTATACAGAGACAGGTGAAATTTTTCATTTGAAGCTATACACCACAAAACAACTATACACTTTTGAAAGTTGACAAATTTGGCATTTCTTGGTCATCGTTTTGCTGCGAAAAAGGTTTTATTTATTTCAATCTATATAAAATCCGGCACCGTTTTGGAGATAATAGCATTTTATCTCCATGATTTGATTGTGCTTCCGCATAGTGAATCTTGTTTTTAGTACACAAGTATATGATTTCATTGTTTTTTGAAAAATGTGTGTGATATACAGCGTGTCCACCGATTTGGTTTCGGTAAGGTGTAACTGATAAAAAATTTCCGAGTAAGATTCTGATATTCTGGTAATCGCTCCTGCTTAGTCTAAAACTAAGATGTTGAGAAAATGAGCGGAATCAGTTGTTATACAGGATGGTTTGGATTGAAACTGATTTAGTAAAAATTGACAAGAGTAAAGTACCTTTGTTTTGAAAGCTGATATTTTTCAGTGGAAAGTTGTTTTGGATTGAATGTTTAGGTATACTCCCAATTTTCAGACAAGTTTGCCCACATTCATTTTAACAGTAGATTTTATCGTGACCGAAAAAAATGCTTATTTTCAAGTACATACTAATAAAACAAGAACAAATAAATAATCAACAATATAATCTGACAAAAATTATTACGAACAAGAGCAAAATTAAAAATTAATTAATAATTTCATGACATACTTATGAAATCAGAATAGGCTAATTTTTCTGAAAATTGAGAGTCTGTTTGAGCTTTTAATTCTAGACTTTTCTCAATAGACTTTTATGATGTCTTTCAAAACAAAGGTACTTGACTCTTGTCAATTTCTACTGAATCAGTTCAAAACCACCCTGTATATCAATTGATTTCGCTCATGTTCTCAACATCCTAGTTTTAGAGCAAGCAGGAGCGATTCCCAGAATATCAGAATCAAACTCGGAAAATGTTTGTCATATATTATTATAACTTTGCCGAAACCCAATCCGTGGATTATTATAATATTCTTTCTAAAAACTTTTGATGCCTTGACTTGAATACGAGAATCAGATATGAAAATTCTAGATTCGTGTACGGGTATTGTTAAAAAATAAGTTTTAATTTTGGTCAAGATTCAAGCAATATTCTCGGGTATACAGAGAGTTAAATAAACATTGGGCACAAATGAAAAGAGTGATTCCTTTAGGTCATTCTAAAAAAAAACTTTCAATAAACCATATAGGTACCTAGGTCCGAAAACGCATAGTTGTTTTTGAAAAATTGATGTTATCTTGCCCGTCCTCAACGCCACTGGAAACAATATTTTTTATCTATTAGGGTCAAAATTAGCCCCTTATTACTAACAACAACGCTGCCAAATTTCAAACAAATCGATCAAAATTTAACTGAATTATTAAAAAAAAAAATATTAAAAAAAACTTTGCCACCCTGTATGATAGAAATGATATTATGTTTTCAGACCTATGTTTATTGGAACTTTTTTTTCTAAGAATCACGTACTTCAGGAGTCAATCCTTTCATTTTTGCCAAATGTTTTTTGAACACACTGTATATTATTTATTTTTGACTAACTCGGAAGTTTCCTTAGAAAAGTTGATTGAAGTTGGAAATCACGTTCTTATATGTTATCATTACATATGTACAGGGTGTCCCAACGATAGAGTAAAGTAGGTTTTATCATATAGGATATGAAAAATATCAATATCAATATGCGTCACAGGTTAGGGGTGTAAATAGCGCACATTCTGAAAATATTTGGAAACATACAGGGTGCGTCACAAAAGTATGACACGAAAAAGTATGATTTTTTTTAATGGAATCCCCTGTATATTAATTGATATTTCAATTCTTTTTTCAATTTGGAACAAAAATTGTGATACAACTAATGTTCCTAAATTCAACTGTTATCGAGATATCGCGTTTTAAAAATGGCATTTTTGCAACTTTGACATGCTATAAAACTCAAAATATTCAAGTTAGAGGAAAATGGTTTGCACTTTCTCATCTTAACTTTTCAAGAGCTCTTCTGTCATTTGGATAGAAGGTAACGTCAACTGTCAACTTTTTTCGGCACATTTTGACATTTTTTCACAATAATGGATTTAATCTCCTTGAATAGCTCTTGAAAAGTTAAAATAGGAATGTGCAATCCATTTTTCTCTAACTTGAATAGTTTGAGTTTTATAGCATGTCAAAGTTGCAAAAATGCCATTTTTAAAACGCGATATCTCGGTTGAATTTAGGAACATTAGTTGTAGCACAATTTTTGTTCCAAATTGAAAAAAGAATTGAAATATCAATTAATATACAGGGGGTTCCATTTAAAAAAATCATACTTTATCGTGCCATACTTTTGTGACGCACCCTGTATGTTTCCAAATATTTTCAGAATGTGCGCTATTTACACCCCTAACCTGTGACGCATATTGATATTGATATTTTTCATATCCTATATGATAAAACCTACTTTACTCTATCGTTGGGACACCCTGTACAGCTGGTTCGTAAAAAATCTGGTATTGCTCATAGAAATGTTTACAAAATTGAGCAGTGTAATATTTGTTTTGATAAAACTATACGACAGTGACATGTCATTCAAGTGAAAAGTTTGGGTACGTTATGATGTATGTATGTAAATAATTGATTTTAATCAGGTAGATTTGCAAATTGCGATACACACAATCGATCAATTCAATATTTTTGCTTTAGTTCCTGTACTCATGTGAGGAGTCATTTGAAAAAAAAATACAGAAGTATCAACCTGGTAAAAATATGACGTCTTCCTTTTTTGTTTTGTCAAAACAAATATTACACTTGAAAATATTAATTAATAACTGACAACTTTAAGGAAATAATAATAGAAGTTGTCAAAATACCATAGGTGAAATTATGTTCCTAACGAGGGTTTGGAGACGGCATCTCTATCTATTGGTGTTAATGAGAAACCTATTTTTTTTTCTTCGCTTTACTTGAAAACGTGAGAAGTTAGCTATAGGAACGTATAATAATAATGGATAGATAAATAAATTCTACATCTGTTGTAGACATAAAATACAGGGTATCCCATTCAAATTAAACAAGCTTTTACCGTTCAAAGATATTGATTATTTAACCATAATTTTTAGACACTTTGTATAAGTTATTAAAAGTTTCATAAGTGTGACTTCAAACTTGATCAATTGTTAGACTTGATTATCAATTTGGTTAAAAAAAAGAAAACAACAACTGAGAGATCAAGCATTAAAATGAATACTACATTTTCGCAAAATTGAAGATATTTCAAAAATCATAAGGTTTAGGTGTATCAAACCTCATTCAAACTTACCTTAATTTTGATCATACAAACCAAAAATGAAATAATATACAAGGTATTCCATTTAGAAAAATACAACTTTGATAAGTTTCGTGTTTTAGGGACACCCTGTATAACAGGAAAATATTTTTAAAACGTGGCAAAATTCTAATCTTTTCTGTTTTTGATTTTCCTGTGAGTTCTTGAACAGCCAAAATTTTATAGGGCTTGTAAGAATACTTCTTCAAAAATCTTTGAATTTTTGGATAACTTTTTTCCAGAACACTTCCTGCCGTACGCAAACCAGTTTCTGGTTGTTCAAAAAAAAAATATTGTCAATCAATTGTCTACTTTTTCAAATAAACTACCTTCATAGAAAAGCAAGATCTCCAAATCAGTGTCATTGTCATTGACAACATGCCTTACTCTTCTTTTATGAGAATGTGAATTTTGCAGTTGCCTATAAATATTCAAAAAAGTGTTGAGACTTGGAGCTTGATGATCACGATATAATTGTAAATATTCTCTTCTCGCTGCATTTTGTTTCTCATTATTTTTTAAATAAAGGGAAACGATTTCTAACTTTTCTACCTCACTGTAGACCATAGTGTTGGTTAAATAATAAGATAAATAACTGAGATTGGGCATAAAGTGTCATTTGTTGTTGCAGAAGTTGACATCGTTGTCGTTGACGACAATGAATTTTTGGTTTTTGCAAGGCCAACAATACTTTTTTGTACAACCTACACGTAAAGTCCACTTTTCAATGCATGCAAAGCAGGCGGAAAGTCGCTAATTTTGGCAGCCAGGCCTAAAATACTTTCGCGCCCGCGGGCGCAAAAGTAGGTCGCTTAGCAACGGTTCCTAGGATCCCAACGCCTCTGAATCTAATAACCACGTGACAGCCTAGCATACTAAAAGGAACTAATCACGTGACAATCTCGGTGACAATGAATCCGCACCACAAAAGAATACGGGAACACACCTATTGTAACCATGATTGACATTGACAGTTCTAAACTAAACTTGTCAGTTGTCTGACTTGTCAGCAGTGTATTGAATATTTATTTTTGATTTTTAATTCTTAATTCTTTGTTTATTCTTTGTTGTACAAAAAGCACTGTTTGTACCACGGGCGAAAGATGATTTTGACTCGGCTGATATCTGCCCTCGCTTCGCTCGTGCTGCTACTTATACCCTTGTCAAAATCATCCACTTTCCGCCCTTGATACAAAATATACTATTTTGTACAACCTACACGTAAAGTCCACTTTTATTTATTTTTGATTTTCATAATTATTCTTTTTCAAATGATTACTGGTTGTACAAAAAGCATTGTTTGCACCACGGACGAAAGTTGAATTTGATTCGGCTAATATCTACCTCGTCAAAATCATCTACTTTCCGCCCTTGATACAAAATTAACTATTTATAATGAATAATAGTACATTTTGTATCAAGGGCGGAAAGTAGATGATTTTGACGAGGGTATAAGTAGCAGCACGAGCGAAGCGAGGTCAGATATAAGCCGAGTCAAAATCATGTTTCGTCCGTGATGCAAACAGTGCTTTTTGTACAACCAGTTTGTAATCATTTGAATAATTATGAAAATCAAAAATAAATAGTCAATCCGATACACTGCACTACACTGCTGACAAGTCAGACAACTTACTGACGAGTGACAACTGTCAATCATGGTATGGTTACAATAGGCTGGTGTGTTCCTGTATTCTTTTGTGGTGCGCATTCATTGTCACCGAGATTGTCACGTGATAAGTTCCTTTTAGTATGCTAGACTGTCACGTGGTTATTAGTTTCAGAGGCGTTGGGATTCAAGGAAACGTTGCTAAGCGACCTACTTTTGCACCCGCGGGCGCGAAAGTACTTTTAGGCCCGGCTGCCAAAATTAGCGACTTTCCGCCTGCTTTGCATGCATTGAAAAGTGGACTTTACGTGTAGGTTGTACAAAAAATGGTTTTCTCTTCATAATACGGCTTTACGCTTACAAATTCTAACAGCTTTTATCTCGAAAACGATCAAAGGTAAGATAGATCTACCTTTTACAGATTTGACTTAGAATTTAACGTAGAATCTAAAAATAAAATAAAATATAGGGTGTCCCATTTAAAATTTTAAAGTTGAGTGCTGTGGACAGTTTTTGAGACACCCTGTATAAATAATACTACCAAATTAAAAAAAAATTAGTATGAACCAGATAACTTTTGTAGGAAACATTTTTTTCTACAACTTGTTGAAAATGAGTTACGAGGGGGTCAATATAATATAGTGAATCACACTGTACCTTGGTAAATATGTACCTACCTACTTTTTTTTTCAACTACTCGGTAAAATAAAAATCAGTCATACCTATAAAAGATTTGTCAAATACAGTCTGCTCAAATATCTCATGCTGTATGTCCGGCGATGGGTATCCAATAGGTAAAATGAAAGAATGGAAATGATTTTCCTTTTTAAAAAAATACGATGGTCGTTGAACAAAAAAAATCAAAATTTTATACAGGGTCTTCGAAAAGTTGAAAATATTTTTTTTTAAGTACTTATATTCAACAGTTTTCAGCAAAATTTGACTTTTAAACATTTTGGTAAACCCAAATCTTGCACACGGATCATGAATAACGTAGATGGCATTCACCGGAATCCTCACTGCACAGTTGAAGACGGCCCTGCTCTTTCTTTCTTCTTTTCCACAACGAAAAGTCACAATAAAAAACAGACCAAAGGACCGAATTTTCGCGCAACGTACTCGAGCTGGATAAACTGTTTCTCTCGAGAAGTAATTTTAAATAAATAAATGTGTATATTTGCTTCATGGTTAACATTTTTGTGTACTAATAAAATATTCATGTTATATTTTGCTGGAAAATTATGAATATGGGTACAAAAAATGACTTTTTCTCGAAAGATGAAATTTTTGGTTCATTTCACCTATTGGATACCCCATCGCCGGACACACTGTCATGATTTTTTGACGATATTATTGAAAATTATAATCAAGATAATACGATACATATTTATTAGAATTATTAGGAGTTAGATATTGAAATACTCAATTCTGTTTATTACATTAAAAAGGAGACAAAAGTTTCTCTATATTCTCACTATGATAACACTGAAAATTTGAATGTGCACATTGATGTATCAACAATAGATTGTCGCTTAAAGGTTTATTAACCATCGTTTTATCAAATTTATGATAACAATTATTGTTATCATTGAATGTAATGTGTAATGAGTGGCAACCCTGTAGAATGTGCAACAATGAAAGGTGCGCGGACACAGAGTCTGCGCGGAGCAGCCGGTCGGGAGAACTTGTAACGTGATGGGCAAGATGGCGAAAGGCGAGAGCTAAATACCCGATTTGTATCTGTAGCCCCAATCTGTAAATAAATTGACTACGTAGAAACTCAACGGTCTTTAATTGAAGAAGCACAATCATTACATTGGCGCAGTCGGAAAAACGGAAAGTATAAACTGAAAATCAAGTAACTAGTGCGTGGTCGCGGAAGTACGGAAAAAATGGCGACGTCGATCGCTAAGTTCGAGTTCAACGCTGATGACTGGGAACTGTACTGTGAACGACTTGAGCAGCATTTTATCGTTAACAACGTCGTGGACAATAAAATCAAAGTGGCGATATTGTTGAGTTCGGTAAGCCAGTCCACGTATAAACTTTTGCAAAACTTTTAACATTTCCAACACCATCTCAGAACAAGACTTTTGACAGTCAACAGATGTGCTAAAGTCGCAATTTGGAAAAACGACCAGTGTGTGGAGAGAAAGAATCAAATTTTTCGACCTTTCTCAAGGTTTGTTATCAGTTTCAGAGTGGCATGCGACGATACGAGGTGCGGCAACGTTGTTTAATTTTGGGGCTGATTTGGACAAATTCTTATCAAATAAATTTGTCACGGGATTGTCTCCCGGAAAAGTCCTAGACAGGATCTGTGAAGAATCAGCTGAAACGAAGTCGTTGTCGGAAATTTTTGCTGTGGCTCTGAAACACGAAGATGTATCCAGGAACGTTTGTGTTTTGAATAAATCAAAGTTCCCGCCAAGTCAGTGGCGAGGTCATGGTAATGGCGGACAAAGGAGAGGCGCAGTGAGCGAGGAAGCCGAGGAAATGTTCGGAGTCTTGACAGTTGGGGTTATGGTCACAGAGGTTATGATAACAAAAACAAAAATGCAAAATGTTACATTTGTGGTAATAAACACCAAGGAGACTGTTTTTATAATAAAGCCCCGTGCAATTCATGTAGGAGGATAGGGCATTTATCTAGAATGTGTAAAAATAATAGAGGTCCAAATAGAAGAGTTCATTTTATGGATGAGGATGGAAATGAGGATAAGGGCCAAGGTAGTCTGGATTTTGATGATTCCTTTTATGTAACTGTTACAGATAAGTTGGAAAAAAACCATGTACAGGATGAGAATCATGAGATGTATTTTAATAATGCTGATTGTTTTGATATAAAAAATGATTTTAAGGTGCATGTTTGTATAAACACTGTTGAAATTGAATGTTTATGTGATAGTGGCTCTGCGATTTCGGAGTTATCAGAAGCTTGTTATCTTGAATATTTTTCTCCTTTTAGACTGTTGCATGGAAGTATGTTCTTGAAGGGTTATGATGGCAACATTTTTCAACCTAAAGATTATTTTTGGGCAGATGTCAGATTTGGAAACCGCAGAAACCAATGTAGATTTTACATTGTTCTCAATGCAACAACTAATATTTTGGGGCAAGACTAGATGGAAAAATTCAAGGTAAAGATGAATTTTGTTAATAATGTCAATGCGAACAATAAAATAAATGGAATAATTTAAAAATTTCCTGAACTATTCAATGACAAGGTTGGTAAATAATAATAATAATAATAATAATAAAGCTCTTTATTTCTTATTATGAAAGTACATTCCAGATCCTAGACAGAAAACAGAAACATACTGCATGAAAAGAAATAGCGTGCAACATGCGGTGCAAAGTTAGTCTTTGACAAAATCTGATAAGGAATACGGCTCTATGTTAATTAATAATTGTTTCACTCGACACTTGAAAAGTCTTGAGGATTGCAAGTCTCTGATGTCACTGGGTAATGTGTTGTACATTTTCATGCACATGTAGTAGGCACTTTTTTCTGTGAGCGTCAACCTATGTCGTGGGTAATTGACCGTTGTGTGTCTTGTATTGTAGCTGTGGTATGTCTCAAGATTGAAGAGTGTTCGGTTTTTGTAGAAAAACACTAGGCATTCAAGTATATAGAGTCCGTAGACTGTTAGGATGCCATTTGATCTGAAGGTCCCTCTGCAACTTTCTCTATATCCCTTTTGGTAGATAAGCCTCATTATTCGTTTTTGAGTGACAAATACTCAGTCGGTCCAACTGCTTTTGCCCCAGAAGATGATCCCGTATCTCAGAATGGATTCGAAATTAGCATAGTAGATGGTTTTTATGCTCTTCTTATTCAGGTAATTTCCTATCACCCTAATTCCATAGCACACTGAATTAAGTCGCTGCAGTAAGCTCTTTATATGTGCTGACCAGTCCAAAAACTCGTCTAGATGAACTCCCAGGAACTTGGTTTCTTCTTTGACATCGATAGTGGTGCTGTCCAGGTTAATTTTAGCTGGAATCAAGGCGTTTGAGAGTTTAGTTCTGAAGAACATCACATTGGTTTTGTTCTGGTTAAGGATGAGTTTATTCCGGGAGAACCAGTCGGCGGTGTTCCGGAAGAGGGAGTTCCCTCGTTCAATCAGATCTGATATTGTTTTCTCACCATTAAATAGATTGGTGTCATCAGCATAGCACGTCAGTTCATGATTTCTTCCAGCTTCTTCATAGCATAGGTCGTTTAGGAAAATTACGAATAACAATGGACCAACGATGCTTCCCTGAGCTACTCCCTGTGTTACCGTTCTGGCTTGGGAAACATAGGATTTTCCATCTTTGACGACCTTCACCATTTGTTGTCTCTCAAATATAAATATAAAAAAATAAATCTTGAAGTTAATAGCGAGGATGTCTCACCAATTTCTTGTAAGTTTTGAGTCATGTTATTAATGGCCGAGATAGAATAATTGCATGTGTATCGAGAACATTATTACCATCTGAAAAGAATTATTCGACTATCCATCTTGAGGCTTTAGCAATTTATTATGCTTTTAATAAATTTTTGAATATCTGGCTCGCTACCCATTTATCTTGAGAACTGACCATCAACCGTCAATTACTATTTTTGGGGAGCATAAAGGCATCCCACAAACAGCAGCTGATAGACTACAGAGGTGGGCAGCTTTCTTAGCAATGTTCAACTATAAGATCGAACATGTAAAGGGCACTCAAAATCCTGTAGCCAACTATCTTTCAAGGAAACCGTTGACAGCTGAGCAAGAAGAAAATCTGGCAGGACAGTACATTCATTCCACCGATAAATTGGACCAATGGCTTATAAACAATGAGGAAGTACGCAAGCACTATGCTGAGGATGAGGAACTATCCTTGATCTTAGACTACGTTCAAAAGCAAAAATGGCCAAGGAGGCCGGATGAAAGCATTAAACCTTATTTCACCAGACGTGACAACCTTCATATCGAAAATGGCGTATTACTGTACGGTCACCGAGTAGTCATACCAAAGAGCCTGAGACTTCAAATACTCTCTCAGCTTCATAGTTCTCATTTTGGAATTTCAAAGGCGAAAACTCAAGCAAGATCATATGTTTACTGGAGCAGGATAGATGGAGATATAGAACAAATGATTAAATCCTGTATAGTGTGCCTTGAAAACAGACAAGATCCTCCAAAAAGCATCCTAACACCCGGGAACGTAACTACTAGACAGAAGACGTTTTAAGAGAAGTGTTTGCAAGATTTGGACTTCCAGAGCTTTATGTCAGTGATAATGACCCACAGTTTACATCAGACAGCATGGAAATGTTCTTTAAAAAGAACGGAATCAAACATATGACGAGTCCCCCATACAAACCGCAGAGCAATGGTGCAGCAGAAAACAGTGTAAAGACCATCAAGAATAAATTAAAATCAGCTTGCCAAGATAACAAGGATAAACATATTTCAATGTCAGCTTTGTTATCTAGAATTTTGTTTACCTACCGTACAACAGAGCATCCGGTAACTTGCAAATCTCCATTTGAGATAATGTTTAATGTTCAATGACAGAAAGCCGAGAACACTTCTTAGCCAAGTTAATGAGACGCGGATTAAAGAAGACCTTGATGAGGAACACAGTGCCTGACTACCCAAGGCACTGAGGCACCATAAGGAATTATGGCGGGCTTGAAAGACAATTTGAAGTGGGTGCATGTGTTTACGTAAAAACATACGGTAAAGTGAAAGCGTGGATTTAGGCTACCATTTTTCGAAAAGTAGGCAAAAGCGTATATCTTTGTAAAACTAACACAGGTATTTTAAAGCGTCACACTAACCAGATTCAAAGGCATCTGCAGCTCACTAAAGGAAATGTTTCTTTAGGTAATGTTCAGGGCGAACAAGATTTTGAGAGTGATACAAATAATGGTAAAGCGTGTACTAAGGTAACAGGAAAACAAAAGATTGACCAACCTTGTCATGGCTCCGTTGATTTCTTTATGAATTTGCCATCTGGTTTGCCCACGGGTTCATCGAATGAAAACGAAATTATGGGGCAACTGCCTAATGAAAATTCTGTTAATAATATCAATGGGGAGAGATCTGACTTAAATTCATCGGAAGAGTATCTGAGCCCTGATGGAACGGAAGGGGTAGAGAAAACAGGGTTTCGGATGGATATGTTGTCATCTTCTCCAGATGTTCCTCGCAAAGATCTAGAGCAGGGAGAGAAGGAGAAAAGTTCAGTTTCGGCAGAACCCTTGACCTCAAACCCGAGAAGGTCAACACGAATTCATAAGAAGCCGCTTCATCTTTTGCCTTATAGAACTGTATTTTCTTCCGACTCAGAGTAAAAATCGACGACATACCTGAATGGTATTAATTTGTTTTTTTTTTGAACTGACAAAGATTGTTTTATAGATTGGGATTTTTAAGCATGGTTGTAGGTTGTAGGGTGAATACCTTCAGACTACAGACAACAAGTAGCTAAAATAAGTGCATTCTCTGGATGCAGCGGTCAATTGAATGCATGATAAAAGGTTGTGTATGGCTGCAAACTAGTGACTGCTTAGGATTGATTTTGTGATTTAACTAAAACTTCATGTGGGTACATACCTAACTTAATCGATTTTGGGAGTCATAGATGTTTTCTTTTAACGTTCGTTGTATCTCAAACATTTGAAATTGTTGTAAGTGTAATGTATATAATAGTCATTAGGCAGTACCTATTTGTAATATCAGCGTGGGGCAAATGAAATTCCTCATATGCCTTAGATAAGTCTTCATTGTACAATAACATTATTGTTGTAAGAGCATGTTAGATTTTAAGTGTGGGGATGTAATGAGTGGCAACCCTGTAGAATGTGCAACAATGAAAAGTGCGCGGATACAGAGTCTGCGTGGACCAACCGGTCGGGAGAACTTGTAACGTGATGGGCAAGATGGCGAGAGGCGAGAGCTAAATACCCGATTTGTACCTGTAGCCCCAATCTGTAAATAAATTGACTACGTAGAAACTCAACGGTCTTTAATTGAAGAAGCACAATCATTACATAATGGATAAATGCACAGGATCTTTCAGTATATTTTTGCAAACACCTAGAGATGAGTTTATTTAAAAAGATATCAAAATAAGGAAGATTTTTTTATGAAATTTCAGAATTTGTGTAAAAATGTAGTGTAATAGAAAAAAAAAAATACATTTGCCTCTTGCACACAGAGCAACAATACTTTGTTATGTCCAGATAAAAGAAATAACCGTATCAGCATATTATAAGACGCTATTAGGTATTTTGGTGAATAGCATTCTTGAAATATTTGACCCAACACCCAACCACAATACAATAAACCCGTTAATGTTTTATGGGCCTGACCCCCAAACAGTATGATTGTTTGGGTAGACTTCCCTTGATTCCAAATTTGTTTGGTGGGATGTTTCTACGCTGTGGTTGGGTTGATTAAATCACAAAAAGTTCAATTTTACAACTTTAATGCGAAACGTGCTCGATATAAAAACAAAAGTGGACTGTATCGGTTGATAGTTAATAATGGAATACCTCAGCGCTGGTGTCGATCCCGTCGAGTGTGCGCCGAGAGCTCTGACCTGTGTCGAAAATTATACGTCATTCGCTGTCGAACAACACAGGGGCGTAACAATTAAATTGTATACAATTAAAAAACTGTTCATACCGCCGCCCTTGAAAGTACTAAGGTATCTTTCAACAAATTAACTTAATTGAGAAATAAGAAGAGTCGCACAAGTTGAGTTCAAGAGATAACAAAATGAACCAACATCTTACATGGCTAATAACAATGAAATGGAGAGTTGTCTAACATGGGGTACAAACATGAATCAACTTAACTAATAATTAGTAGCAAGCACTATGGTGAGTATAAATAAAAGTGTCATTGACATGATTGTAAAGTCTCTTAGGAATCCTTCGGTTCACAAATCTCGTCTGAGATAGGCAACGGACATATCTTGACGATGCTACGTTTGAAAATGTTCCCATTTGCGACACGAACACTAACAACACGGGTTACGCCGTCCTTACCGGGATGAAGTTGGACGATTCTTGCTAGGGTCCATTTAGAAGGTGGGTTGTTCTCGTCCTTCAGTAAGACGAGACTGTCTTGCAGACTTCCGTGGTTGAGCTTGAAGCGCCATTTTGACCGTTCGTGGAGTGTATGTAAGTACTGCTCTGACCATCTTCGCCAGAAATGCTGCACCATAGACTGCAGAATGTGGTAACGGTTTAGTTTGTTGATTGGTGTAGTCTTCAATTCAATATCAGGTACTAGGTTCAAAGGATGACCTATCAGGAAGTGTCCAGGAGTTAGGGATTCGAGATCATTGGGATCATTAGTAAGGGGTAAAAGGGGACGCGAATTCAATACCGCTTCTATCTGAACTACAAGGGTGTAAAATTCCTCATAAGTGAGGGGATTGTCATTTGATATTACCCGTTGAAGGTGATATTTAAAAGATTTGACAACACCTTCCCATAACCCCCCAAAATGCGGAGAAACTGCAGGGTTGAAATGAAAGTGAATTATGTTATTTCTAGCATATTCTTCAAATTCGGGTGATTGATGAATGTTTTAAATGTCTTGTAACTCGCTATTAGCCCCAACGAAATTTGTGCCGTTGTCACAATATAGGTGCTGACATAAGCCACGACGAGAAACAAAACGCTTGAGCATGGCCAGGAAACCGCGAGTAGTCAAGTCCGACACCAGTTCTAAATGAACAGCCTTGGTAGCTAAACAAACAAATATACATAAATAGGCCTTTATAAATTTTCTATTACGAAACTTGGAGTCTTTGATCATGAAGTACCCAGCATAATCCATACCCGTATGCGTGAAGGGTCTTGAAGGCTTTACTCGAGGTTCAGGTAGTTCGCCCAAAAGTGTACTCAAGGGCTTAGGGTTTTGTTTATAACAAACAATACATTTGTGACTTACCGCTTTCACAGCAGATTTTCCCTGAATCGGCCAAAATGTTTGTCTCACGAAGGACAATGTGGCCTGTATTCCAGCATGAAAATTTTGCTGATGCGTATGAAGAATTATTAAGCGAGTAAATAGGTGCCCTTTTGGTAGGAGTATGGGGTGTTTGGATTCATAGTCGAGAGAAGAGTATTCGAGTCGTCCTCCAACTCTTAGTATTCCGTATTTGTCAATAAATGGATTCAAAGCCTTCAATTTACTATGAGAACGTGAGTGTTTTTTATTCTTTAAGTCTTGTATGTCAGGGGCAAAGGCCTTTTCTTGAGTTGTAATTACTAAAACGGTTAAGGCATGATTACGTTCAACGAGGGTTAGTGGTCCAATTTGACGGGTAGGTTTAGGTAGTTTTAAATTTTGATAAAATCTCAAGCAATAAGAGATCACGTTGATAAGTTTATTATAATTTGAGTATAGTTCAAAAACCGGAAATTCAGGAACGGCAGAAGTAAGTACGATTGACCTAGGATTGATTTCTAGGGCATCGTTGTCGAGAGTTTTACGTGAGTAGTTAGAAATGTGAGTGTTTTTAGACCAATGTTCTACAGGTTGACGTAAAAATGTTGGACCATGCCACCACAAGGCGCAAGAATTCAAGTCTTGAGGACTCATACCTCTAGATATTATGTCTGCGGGGTTTTCGGTGGACGTGATGTGATGCCAAGAATCTAGATCAGTAGTTTGCTGGACTTCAGCTACTCGGTTGCAAACATAGGTTTTTAGTTGCCTAGGCTCCAGGGACAGCCAGCATAGTACAATTGTGGAGTCAGTGTAGTAGTACACTTTATTTGGAATACAATTTAGAGCCTTTTGGATTTTATCCATCAGCCTGGAGAGAAGTAAGGCTCCACATAGCTCAAGGCGAGGCAAGGATACAGCCTTTAAAGGAGCTACGCGACTTTTGGCAGTAAGAAGGTTAACGGAAATATTTCCTAAGGAGTCTATGGAACGCACATAAGCACATGCGCCGAAAGCATTTATGGAAGCATCACTAAAACCATGGAGTTCCAGGTAATTGTAATTTTTAATGGTTACTTGGCGTGGGATTTTAAAATAGTCAACGAGGGATAGATGATAAATAAAGTTTTTCCATATTCGGAAAATATCTACAGGAACGGGATCATCCCAGCCAAGCTTAAGAAGCCAGAGCCTTTGGAGAAGAAGTTTTACTTCTAAAACCATGGGACCGAGAAGGCCGATAGGGTCGAAAATTTGGGAAATCAGTGAAAGAATTACACGCTTGGTTACAGGATTGGTATCAAGGCTAATGGTAGAATTATAAATAAAGTAATCTTGCTCCGGATTCCAAGATATACCCAGAGTTTTATGATGATGTGAGTCATCTAAGGCTAAGGTTTTATTAACATTGTTTACAGAATCACTGAAGTCAGATAGGATGGACTTAGAGTTTGAACAAAATTTTCTTAAGTCAAGCCCATAGGATTTAAAGATATTAACAAGGTTTTTACGGATATTTACAAGGGATTCTTCAGTAGATGAACAGGTAATTCCATCATCGACGTAGAAGTCATTTTTAATGATGTCGCTTTCAATGGGATATGATTCGGAAATGTCGGATGCAATTTGATTTAGGCAACGCGTGGCTAAGAAAGCACTGCTTGACATGCCGTAAGTTACGGTATTTAACTCGTAATGGAGAAGAGGTTTTTGAGGTTCGTCGCGCCATAGAATGCGTTGAAGACATCGTTGGTTAGGCTCTATGAGAAATTGTCGGTACATCTTGGCGATGTCACCTGTTAGAACATAGTTATGCTCTCGAAAACGCAATAAGATGGTTAATAGATCATTTTGGACAGTAGGTCCAGTTTTGAGGCAATCATTAATACAGAGGCCGGAAGAAGAAGCAGATGAGCCATCAAACACCACTCGGAGCCGTGTAGTGAGGCTATCTGATTTTTCCACGCAGTGGTGGGGTAGGTAGTAGGCTGGATACGAAAGATGATTATCATTTATTGGATTTATTTCGGTCATATGTCCGAGGGACACATATTCTGATATAAACTCAGAATATGATTTTTTTGTTTCCGGGTTTTTTATAAGTTTTTGTTCTAGAATGTTAAAACGCTTAAGCGCGGTTGGGAAGGAGATTCCAAGTTTTGAAATTTTGGAGTTGAGAGGTAGGTTTAAGATAAATCTGCCTGTAGGATCTCGGCGTGTTGTCAACTGAAAGTGGGTTTCACACTCGACTTCCTGCAGCGAATATTTATTATTGACTTGAAGTTGTTCTGTGGTTTCTTCAGAGTTCCAAAAAAATTCTAGGCATTTCTGTAGATTATTATCGGTGGTGGTGCAGGTTAAAGAATTTGACGTTTGGGGTTGACGAATTAAGGTAAACAAAGATATAGGTCCACTCACGACCCATCCAAGTTTAGTATCTTGTAAGATAGGTTTGTGCTTACCCAGTTTAATCTGACTAGGTTTGAGTAAGCTATAGAAAACTTCTGCTCCTAAAAGTAGGTCGATAGATGCGGGATTTAAGAATTCTTGGTCGGCAAGAATAATATCATTTGGGATATTTAGATTTGAGGCATTAATTGAAAATTGAGGAATTGGTTCCGTTATTTTGTGAATAACTAAGGCGGGTATTTTTATACAAAAATTATTAAAAAGAGATTTCATTTTAATTTGGGTACGTTTAGAAATGGTGGTTTGGTTTTGGCTTATTCCAGAGACAGACATGTTTATAGAATCATAAGGTAAATTTAGCTTATGAAATAGGTTTTGGGTTAGAAAGTTTGATTGACTCCCATTATCTAGGATAGCCTTGCATTTTATAGGTTGGTTGTTTTTATCGAAAACTTCCACGATGGCCGTGGAGAGTAGGACAAATGTGTTTTGGGTTGCATTTGAGCAATACAGATTTTGAGATCTATTAGTAGCAATAAGTGGATTGGTTAAATCAAGATCATCATCATCAGTTCGTCGGGTAAATGCAGTATTTGTAGAAGTAGAAGGCCCTGGGTAGGCGATGCTAGGTTGACTATTGGACTGAGGTCGAATATTGGGTTGAGGCTGAGTAAAATTTTGCGTTCCCTGAGAGTGTGTGGGTCTGTTGTGCATGTGCAACAAGGAGTGGTGTTTACCTTGGCAAGTTCGACAGGAATATGAAGACTTGCAGTCACCTTGACGGTGTCCTGGACGTAGACAGTTAGTGCACAAGTTGGCTCGCTTAACTTCCGAAAATCTACTGGCTACTGGCAAGTCATGAAATTTTCGGCAAGAGTATAGAAAATGATTTTCGTTGCATAAGGCACAAGCAGGATAAGTATTTGAAGAAATTAGGGTTTTTCGTTCGTACTTAGGTTCAAATTTTTCAGGTTTTTGGTTAAAATTAGGTTTTTTATTGCTTAATTTGAAGTCAAGAGATTCGAGGAATCGGCATCGTTGTGATAAAAAAATTATGAAGTCGTCAGTTTTAGGGTTGTCAATATTACGTGAGGTTAATTCCCATTCTTTACGGCTATTCAGGTCTAATTTCATTGTGAGAATATAAATTATCAAGCTACTCCACTGGTCGACAGGCTCTCCCAGGTTTTGCAAGGATTTAAAATTATTTTGAAATCCATCCAAAAGTTTTCGAAGACTTATGTGGGATTCGTCCCTTACTTGATTGAGATCAAAGATACATTTAATATGTGAATGTATTATAGCTTTTTTATTTTCAAAGCGCTCTTGTAATAAAGACCAGGCGGTGTGGTAGTTACTTTCGGTGGCAGCTAAGGAATTAATAAGTTGAGCAGCCTCGCCCTGTAGACTTGATTGTAGATAGTAGAATTTTTCGATATTATTGATCTGTGAGTTTTTCTCGATAAGCGAGACAAACGTGTCCTTAAAGTTTGTCCACGTTTCGTAAGAACCACTAAATTTTGGCAGGGGAATAGGAGGAAGGCGTGGACCGTACTGGGACCCAGATTGGAAAAGTGGCGAATGCATAAAAGAAGGAGAATTCGAGTCGCCTAGATTTTGTGACTGAGCGGCATTCATTTTTTCTAAAGTTAATTTAGCTTGAGAAATATTATCAAAGTATAAATTTTCAAAATACTCCCGTTCCTGGCTCTGGTCATTAGCTTCCTCAAATTGATTGATGAGGCATAGTTGCTCAATTTCAATCTGAATGGATTCAAAATCGGAATTTAAAGATTCAATTCTTGTAAGTCGGGAATTTAAATCAATTTTTAGACGCGGGTCATCTAGGGCTAGACACTTAGATTCCAAAAATTTTTGAAACCGGTTAATTTGGTTGGTTATAGCATCACGGCGAGCCACCAGACTGTTATAAAGCTCAACTTGCTTTGTAGATTCGACTTGTTCAGAATCATTTTTACTTGAATTAGGGTTCACCTTTTTAGCTTTAGGCATTTTGAGGGGGTAGGTTTGTGTTTACGGTATGATAAAAGCGCACAAAGGGATGCAATTCACGACACAATAGCCACAAATTTATGAGATTCAATTTTAAATGGCGAAAACACAAAAAAGACGGTGTAATCAGAATAAATGATTAAATAGTTCAAGTGGTAGCGGTATTAAAGTTTCTTTGGATTTATTAGTATGGTTTGGAATGAACTGACCTGATATTGTAGTGTAGTAGGTGTACATACAGGTTACAGGTGTGGATGGCTCAACGATTATTAGCTTTTATAATCGTTTATAATCGTTGTAGATGGCTGGCAATGGCGGCTCAATCACCGGTTTTCAGGCAGTAAAAATCCGGCTGAAGGACCAAAATGTTTGGGTAGACTTCCCTTGATTCCAAATTTGTTTGGTGGGATGTTTCTACGCTGTGGTTGGGTTGATTAAATCACAAAAAGTTCAATTTTACAACTTTAATGCGAAACGTGCTCGATATAAAAACAAAAGTGGACTGTATCGGTTGATAGTTAATAATGGAATACCTCAGCGCTGGTGTCGATCCCGTCGAGTGTGCGCCGAGAGCTCTGACCTGTGTCGAAAATTATACGTCATTCGCTGTCGAACAACACAGGGGCGTAACAATTAAATTGTATACAATTAAAAAACTGTTCAATGATTGAGATCAACGTTACGAGTTACGACTTACGTCCTCCTGTTGAATCTTACTTTCTTTTTCAACATCATGAAGAAATCTGCGGTGGGTATCGTCAACAGAGGGCGACGTGTTATTAAATATTTATTCTGAATATAATTGCATCCTTGCGCCATCTTGCAGTTTATTTTTCAGTTACCAAAGTTCGGAAAACTCGTTCCATAAGAAATATCCTGATATAGTCTTATTATAAAATGTTACCATACTCCATGAAAACGCTATATGTATTACTTGAGAAATTTTCTTCAAATTTGTTCTTCTGATTTTTTTTTCTAGCATATCAAAAATGACAGGTATCAGCTGTCCAACCTTACAACGTCTCATTTTGAAGAGGAGGTTCTCCTCTTTCATAATTTTGGGATTTCAAATGATTCTGAAGAGAAACGATTTTATTCAATATAATATGCGGATGACGAACATTTTTCAAATGTATTCGACATTTTTAAATACAAAGGCATAGTGATATAATAGTTCGTCTGGAATGTTGACTAAATCTCGCACATCTTTCATGCATTACACGTTTTTCTAGCTCTCGAAATAAATAAGCTAAATGCTTTTTTTGTAATCATTATTTGATGCTCAAAGTCCTACTATTCAAGATATAATTTGTTTGAAATAAAACTGTGTCTGGGTGGTTACTAGATAACGCAAAAATGTGTTAATATCTTTTTCACGAGGCATGGACTCAGTAAATAAAAATGGACTGCTAATGCAATGAGAAGAAAATCATTGGGGCATGGGCGCTGCCATGATGCGACAATTTAAGTTGGTGCTTCTGATTTTCAGTGGTGCCATCGTTGAAAAATGCAGAAATCTGTAATGCCTGATTTACATTAAATTTTATTTCGAAGTGGAACTGTCAAATTTCCGCTTGGCAAACGGGTCATTATCCACATTAAATTTGACTTAAGCGTGACACAAATTCAATGTAGATGGTAGCGTATGATTCCTCTTTGCCAAGCGGAAATTTGACAGTTCCAATTCAAAAACAAATTGAATCTAAGACTTGCATAAAGCATAAAGCCATTGAACTCCAAACTACGTACCTGGAAAGGCCCCGGCCGTTGTCGACGAAGCGTCAAAGTATGTGATTTTTTGTTAGACAGAGATAGCCTGTGTAACGGATAGCTATCCTTGTCGAAC
The DNA here is from genome assembly GCA_958502075.1 of Orchestes rusci. Classification (NCBI taxonomy): domain Eukaryota; kingdom Metazoa; phylum Arthropoda; class Insecta; order Coleoptera; family Curculionidae; genus Orchestes; species Orchestes rusci. Next base: position 53,247,879 of record OY293304.1, read on the forward strand.
TCATTACCGGGTATTAAGGTTATGATTAAGGGGCAAAAAAAACTGTTTTGTGAGAATTTAGTGGTGGTTTGGCGTTCCGTATTATTTTATTGGTGTTGAAAATACATGTTATTATAGTAATTATAAAATATTGTACATCTTGTGTGCGGCTTTCTTTTAGATAAGTAGGTTTTATCTGGAAAATTAAAAGGACTTGAAAAAATATGGTGATCTATTGTGTTGCAGTCGGATGTAAAAACTTGCAAGATGAAAGAAGATTGTCTTTTCATGGCTAAAAGTTGAAACAATCATGAAAAAAATTGTTAAAGTTACAATGCTATAATCTGGGCTATAATTAGGTTAGTATCATGATATGTGATGTAGAACATTATGAAACCAAAAGTTGGGTTTTCGTGTGGGGTGAAAAAATGGCTACATTTTTTTTCTTCACAAATTATAACTCATATAGTGAAGGTGATGAGTAGTTTTTTTTCGAAGATATTATTTCCTCATCAAAATCTGATGATCTTCACAAAACAATAGGAAGTAAAACTAAAACGAGGCAACCAACAACAGATATATAACATATTTTAGTTATGCTATGATGATACAAATCATGCAGTTCAATATTCACTTGGACATAAATAAAGAGAAATAAGAAAGATGACAATGAACAAGAAAATTGGTGAAATTAATTTTGAAACTTTCATCGCAAGCGAAACGTGGTGGTATGTACAGTCGGGTGCATAAGTCCGTTGTACAAAATGCAGGACAAATTTGCGGAAAACACGTCCTCACACGCATATATTTTTATCGGGCACAAGAATTTGAGGTACCTAAATGCGACACACAATGTTTTTACTAATGTGGACTCGGCCTTAGAACGGATTAATGCACACGACTGTACATAAACAAATAAACTGGAAAGTTAGGGAGAATAGATTTTGAAAATGTTTTCCCAACCTGCTCTGCGAATTTTTGAAATAATAATAATAATTATACGATATTTCAGAAACCTGTCAACATAGCGTCAAAATTGACAGCTTATATCGTAAACCATACATATAATATTACAAAAAAAATTAATAAATTGTTATTATAACATCAACAAAGAAAGGTTATTATAAGTTACTTTCGCTCTGATAATAATATGGTCTGCAACTATTGCCTCTTCCAGTGACTAACAAACCCGACCTCAAAAATGTTCAAAGCATATAAACTTTTTAACAACCTATGCAGTATAACTTGTGGTTAGCACCAAATATCTAATGTCCATGTTAGTTATTTTTGGAAACCATGGCAAACCTGCATCAAAGTCTGAATCACTTCAACTTAGGTATGTTGTTTACAATCGAAATTTTTTGTTTGTATTAAATCAAAATTCCTTGGCTTCCAGCTTCTAATTTCGCGAGATAATCTCTCATTTCACAGCTTTTTCAGGATCAGAATCGCAACAAAACCGTATTGCACAGTCAGCATTTCGAAAAATATGTCTCAGAAACTGAAGGAAAAAAGTGACAATTAGGGGTTAATGTTTGTTTACGGTACAATCAGCTGACTTTTAGGTAATGTTCTGAAATGGCCTATTGTTATAGATAATAATCATTCGAACATGTTCTATTTTATTTTGGAAGATTAGAAAAGTTCTGGAATATTTTTATGTATTCAAGAAATTAGATTAAGTATTTGGAATCTGCAGAAACAAGATATTTAATTTAATAGTTGCTGGATTTTGGGTTTTAGGGTCGATGAAAACTCCAGGATAGATTAAAAACTTGTGCCTACGTTTTGACCAAAAGGATTGTTTTTATGTAGCCCTGATGAAGGTGTAATAAACACCAAAACGTTAACACATGCTCTTTTAATCAATCCTGGAGTAAAATGGACCTCAAAACCCACATACAATCCAGAAACCTTAAAATGTTAAGATTGGGTCTTGACATGCGATAAAAAAGATATTTTATTTTGAAAATCATACTTACTACCTTAGTAGTGTACAGGGTACGCCATAGTAAGTGGCCTATTAGAATATTTCGGGAAATAAAGCGATTGGGATCCTGAAAATGTGTAGGAAGAGATTTTCGGAGATGCTCTTTTCAAATACAATAATGGTGACGTCACACGACTTCCAGTTGTACCGGAGGTAGGCGTCAACTCGCTTGTTTCAAACGAAACACCCTATATATTATCACGTATTTGGATTCCACGTAGAATTCTAGGCAGATTTGATGAATGATGTCCTTTACCTAAGTATAAGCGTTTTTGAAATATTTGGGTTTTTATGTCAAAAATGACGTTTGCAGGTTTCTGTTTAAATGTAAATTTTTCGTATGAGAAAGCCTTGATTGTTTAATTTGTATCGAATTTTTTGTTAAAAGGGACCTACTTTAAAAGATGTTTCACAATATTTTGATAAATTTTATTAGAGGGTGGCCCAAAAATAAGATCAAAAATAAAATCCAGAAAACCGCCAAAAATCAATGTTTTCAAATGGAAACCCCCAATTTTCATCATTTCATCTTATTAAGTCTTGAAAACTAAGGTGAGTTTGTGAAAGATTGAGCATTCCAAAATTCAAAAAAATAAATGAAAATAAGAATTTTTGGAATGGACAAATTGTACAAAAATGAATTTCGACGAAGTGTTAAGTCAGCACTCAGCACGCGATCTGAAATGCCCTATATACCAGAAAAGGCTAGCGCAGTACAGAAACCAAGTAAACTACACATCAACAAATTTTTTAGGTGCATAGACAGGAGAACCAGGAACATGGGAGGCGATGTCAATAACATGGAAAAAGACCTCAACAAAAAAGGCGACACAATGTTAAGCGTGATTCATCAAAATGTACAGTCACTTGGAAACTCAATCGACCTAATAAATGATGTAATGGTGGACCATCAAGAGTGTAAAGTTTTGTGCGTGTCCGAACACTGGAAATCGGAACAGCAATTGAAACTGCTCGCCATTGAACATTTCACACTGAAATCGTACTTTTGCCGCGAGGAAGGTCAGCATGGAGGATCAGCTATCTACGTAAGACGTTCAGTGAATGCAACGAATAGACCTGAAATTACCAAACTATCGGTGAGTGGAACAATAGAATGTGCAGCGATTGATTGTAAATTGGGAGATATACTTTTTGTAATACTGTCTTTGTATCGACCACCTGGTGGGGATATTCTAGTGTTTTTTGACAGATTGGAACAAATATTGCCCATATTGTTGAAGGATAATAAGGGCATAATTGTAGCGGGTGACTTTAACATAGAATTAATTAGAGAAAACAAAACAAGGATGGAACTTTTATCTCTGATGAACTCTTTCAATCTGAAACACACTATATTGGAGAATACGCGGGTTACCGCATGTTCTGCTAGCTGCATTGACAATATATTTACGAACTCGGACTTTTTAAATGCCAATATAATAAAGAGTTGTGTATCTGATCATCATAGACAGAAAATTTTGTTTCGTAGCCAACATCAAAGTCAAAGAAAGCCTGTATATAAAAGGATATTTTCGGAAGCAAGCAAAACCAGTTTCCTGCTGGGTTTGAAAGATCAGGATTGGGCTGATATTTACTCGACCAATTGTAACGATGTCAACACGCAATGGAATATTTTTATAAATACATACACGCGCCTTTTTAACCAGTACTTCCCCCTAAAACTCATTAGGTATGGAAAACGCAAAAATGAAAAAAAACCAAAAAGTCCCGAGATATCAGAATGCAAACGAAAACTAGATATTTTACTTTGTTTGAGCCGACATGACATTCGGTATAAAGAAATTTATAAATATCAAAAAAGAGAGTACGATCATATGCTCAAAAGTCATCGCAGTGAAAAATATGAAGATAGAATAATTAAATCTGATAACAAAATGAAGTGTATGTGGGCCATAAGCAAGGAAATAACAGGAAAAACTACTCACACCAAAGAAATACAAATCAAGGGAAGTGCCGAAAGCATAGCTGATAAATATAATTCATATCTGTTGTCAGTAATTCCGGATATGTTGAAAGGCATAAAACACCTTTCCCATACATGCACTATCCCGATAAATGACAAAACAATGTTTTTAACACCAACAACACCTGAAGAAGTCTGTGAACTAGCAAAGGATATCAAAAACAAACATAGCAGTGGTATAGATGAGATCCCAACAAGTATAATGAAACAGACTATAAGCGTTATCAAAGATATTCTTTGTTATATTATCAATAATTCTTTTAAAAACGGCGTATTTCCGAGTAATCTGAAGGTTTCACTGGTTAAGCCAATGTATAAAAAAGGCGACCCGACAGAAATGGACAGTCACAGGCCAATAAGTCTCCCTCCTGGATTTTCAAAAGTATTCGAACTAGCTATGTGTAGAAGGCTTATCAGCTTTATGAATAGTTGCAAGCTTTTTAATGAAAATCAACACGGCTTCATGAAAGGAAAATCCACGCAAACAGCCATCTTCCAGTTTTTACAAATAATACTTGAGGCATACGAAAAAGGTGAAGCGGCCATAGGAATGTTCTTAGATCTTTCAAAGGCCTATGATTGTCTTGACAGAGACATCTTACTTGAGAAGTTAGAGGCATATGGAGTACGAGGAAATGTGTTGAAATGGTTTTCATCTTATCTAAAAGAAAGAGCCCAGATTGTAGCGATATCTAAAGATGGAAAGTGCGCCAAATCCAGAATGCTGTTTAATGACACGGGTATAGCACAGGGTAGTATCTTGGGCCCAGTGCTTTTTGTTATTTTCATCAATGATATCCATATGATAGCAAGCAGCCCTAGTCAAGCGATAATAAACTATGCTGATGACACCAATCTCATAGCCGCAGCAAAAAATATGCCAGAATTAATCAACAACAGTAAATGTCTCCTCTCTTTGGTATCTGGATGGTTTGAAGAAAATAATCTGGTGCTCAATGCAAGCAAAACGAATGTGATGCTTTTCAGGACAAAGTATTCTAAATTGGAGAGTATTATGCAGTTTGACACAGGGTCTGAAAACATCCAGACATCAAAAAACGTGAAATTCTTAGGCATCGTTATTCATGAATTTCTAGAATGGTCTTTCCATATAACTCAGCTAGTGCAAAAACTGAACTCTGTTTCATATGGAATACGAGTTATAGGGCGATATCTGAATGAAAAATGTTTGAAAATATTATATTTTACCACATTTGAGTCATTGTTAAAATACGGTATTATTTTCTGGGGCCGTGATAGTCATGTACAAAATGTATTTGTCGCACAGAAGCGTCTAATAAGAATTATTAAAAAAATGCAATATCATCAGTCATGTAGAACCCAGTTCCTAAGTCTTGGAATAATGACTGTACACGCTTTATACATATACGAAGCCTTAATGTTCATGTATAAAAATAAAAATCTTTTTAACGTCCTAAGTAACAGCCAATATAATACAAGAGCAGAACATTTTCGCTACCCTATGCATCGCCTTCAAATAACTGAAAAAAATGCAGAATACATGTGTATAAAATTGTACAATAAATTGCCGCTATATATAAAACAACTACAAAACGTAATAACTTTCAAATCTGAAATAAGAAAATTGTTAATTCAACTGGAACCATACTGCCTGAATGATTATTTTGATATGTAAAAAGTAATGTAGTCATTTAGATTGAACTAGTAGGTAACTTAGGCATAAGTTGTAAGATAGTCAGATGTTTTGACGCCATTTCACTTTGTTGTAATAACAATTTTGAAAATAAAGATTATTATTATTATTATTATTATACAAACTCACCTTTATTTTCAATACTTCATACAAATTGGGGGTCTCCATTTAAAAAAATGGATTTTTGGCAGTCTGCTTCATCTTATTTTTGGTATCATTTTTGGGTCACCCTGTTATGATAGTTATCAAAATATTGTGAAAAATCTTTTGAAGTAGGTCCCTTTCAACAAGAAATCTCAAAAATTTCAAAAACGCTTATACTTAGGTATAGGACATCATTCATCAGATCTGCCTAGAATATCACGTAGAATCCAAAAATGTATTATTATATAGGGTGTTCCATTTGAAACAAGCGAGTTGACACCTACTTCCTGTATAGCCGGAAGTCGCGCAACGTCACTATTATTTCATTTGAAAAGAGCATCTCCAAAAATCTTTCTTTACAAATTTTCAGAATCACAATCGCTCTGATTGTGATCTTTTTATTGTCCTTTGGATAGTATAGTTTTATTACTTTTATGTCTTATGAGGTGTCCTTGTATCTAAAAACTAATGATCTTTTGCCTGAGCATCAGTCTGGTTTCCGAGAGGGTCATAGTACATCGACAGCTCTGCTAAATCTAAATGATACTATAATCAGAGCTCTTGACAATAAGATGGCAGTCATCTCAGTTTCACTTGACTACTCCAAGGCGTTTGATGTGCTTGATCATGACCTTCTTTGTGCTAAATTACATTACGTTGGTTTTGATGAAATCCCACTACTCTTCTTCTCTAATTATCTCACGGGTAGACAACAGAGGGCTCGTATAAATAATACCTATTCTGACACTGGCAGAATAGTATCAGGTGTCCCTCAGGTGTCCATCCTGGAACCGTTATTATTTCTGATGTACTCCAGTGATATATTTAAGACGGTCTTGCACTCGCATGTTCAGACCTACGCTGATGACGTACAGCTGCTCCACTTGTTTGATCCTTCGAATCCCATAGACGCTATGAGCAATGTAAATGAGGATCTATCCAATATTTTGCAGTACTCTACCGAACATAACTTGATGATCAATCCAGATAAGACCCAGGTTTTGTTATTTTGTCAGGAGAGTCGTCGATCTTACTTAGAGACCGCCATTCGACTAAAAATTTCAAATGAAAGTTTACATTTCACCAATACTATTGAAAACTTGGGGCTTGTTATGGACATAAACCTAAGATATAGGGAACATTTAAGAAAACTTCTGCAAAACAGTTATGCTAAGATGAAAATGTTGTACGCAAGTCGTTATATACTCAACTTTAGCACAAGAAAAAAACTGTGTGAATCGTTAATATTGTCATCTTTCAATTACTGTAATATTGTTTATTACCCTTGTTTGGATTCGATTGGAAAAAATCGACTTCAGTATGTGCAAAATGTCTGTTGCCGATTTGTGTATAAATTGCGGAAGTTTGACCATGTTTCGCAAAAAATCAGAGATCTTGGTTGGTTGAAGATTTCTGGTACTGTTCAGTTGCACTATGTTGTATTTTTAATGAAGCTGTTAAAATCATCAGTCCCAAAATATCTTAGAGATAAACTTGTGTTTCGAAGTGCAGTACACAGCAGAATTGTCAGGAATCTTGATAGTTTAACCATGCCAAAACATTCAACTGCTTTGTTTCAACGATGTTTTACATATATGGCTGTAAAAATCTATAATTCACTACCTGTGGCTATCAAGCGCTGCCCCAGCATCAATACTGTCAGATTAACGTATAGACACCTTCTCTTATCCGAATAGTATTATTAGTAGCTTAGTTATAAGTGTAATATAAAGCTAGATTAATAAATTGTAATTGGCAGGTAATCATTATGTTAATGTTTCGTGAGTGTGAGAGAGGTTAGGTGTAAGAGTAACCTTAGGTTAAATCTCGCCTCTCCTCACTTTTTATTCTCATCAATAAAGACGATATTTATTTATTTATTTATACCCACTATTAGCTTGAAAATTACTATATTTATTTAAAAAAAAATCACTCGTATATCTAGGTATTTCGCATCAATGCTTTTCATTAGTAAATACCTATGATTGTCCAACACCAATGGATCATAGTCATGACTGAGTAAATTGGAAAAAATTTGTAATCTACAATATAATGTGATTGAACATTTACAAATCTCAACTATATACTTGTATAAATATTTCAGTAAATCCGACATAAATTTCATATCCCGGTCTTGTATTATGCTATATGTATACTAAGCTATGAAATGTGATTCCAGTCGATTTTTTCTTATCGATAGCGTCTCTACTAGCACAACTTCTCAGGGCACATCGAACCATATTTGAGAAATGTAACCACACACAAAAATCACAAAATGATCCTCACAACACAGCTAAAGCCGTTTTACAAATGTAAACAAATACTTTGACAGAACGATCGCGGTAAGATGGCGAAAGTGATCCCATTTTAGTCACGTGATGTCGTCTCCACCCCTTTCTACCCCCGTGAGTACAGCGAATCATGTCATTCCAGTAGGACCGCTTAAGTATAGCGCTAGTTCTCGGAACGCAGCGTCACGTCAAAAAAATCAGAAATACCAACTCAAATTGTCCCATCATGGCGGCGCCCATGATTCAGTGATTTTTGGCCAAGATCAATATACAAGAGGTTGCCTCACTTTGCCTGAGGTAAGAGACGGAGAGGGGAAGAATATGACTTCATCGGTGTCGAGCGTCTGCAGTAGACTGAATCCTGTCATTTGATTGCATCGGTCTGCATCGTATCGTGCCATTCGCAAGGTTGCCAGAACTACTGTTTCAACAGAAGATCCACTGATTTTGCCCATTGGTTTCTGTACTACTGATTTTGATAGGGATCAACTGGCAACACTGGACATAGATGACGTCATGACCGTGAAAGTGAGGCAACCTGTTATACAGGGCACTTAAAACTTCGCACGTCAATATCTCGGAAACGAATGGGAATATTTGATTTCTGTGAAAAGTAGTCAATGTATGGGGTCTAGTGGTTATTTTTCACGGTTGAAAAAATTCGACGCCTACCAAGAGTAAAGCGTCGCGACGCATCGAAAATATCAATCGATTGCAAGGACTTTGGGATTACGCGCATGCAAAAGTACGAGTTATTTATAAACTTTTTTGTGATTTAGTCGAACTCATTTATTCTACTCAGTTTTGAGATATACAGTGTGTCCAAGATAAGGATGTCTATCTTGGGGATCTTGGAAACCGTGAGAGATACAACGTCGATTAAATGGAGGCAAAGTTGCGTATTTTGATGCTTAACAAAATGTCGTTTCAAAAGCCATGAAATTCCGACTAAGTCCAAAATTATCCGAAAAAAAAAAGAAATTTTTCAAAATTGTTTTCATTTTTTTCTGACCACATTTGAAGAGATATTTTGAAATGAATTGCCATTTTTTGCCCTTCACAAGAAAGCGTTATTCAATTGAAGAACCGACGTTTCGTCTATGAGCAGCCATCATCAACATACTTTTTTTAAATACGGTCCTGGATTTTTTATGACGAATTTTGAGGGCCTCATGTTCCTAAATCAACAATCTATCGCAATTATTCAGAAAAATTATGTTGATGGATTTTTCCATAAGAACTCATGTGTTAGAGAGAGACAAAAAATACATTTTTAATAGGATTAAACACAACCACCTCTTTTTTGATCAGTGCGATACCTCGTTGGTTTAGGAACTCAAGAGGCTCTTAAAATCCGTAATGAAAAATCCAGGACCGTATTTAAAAAAACAAAGTTGATGATGGCTGCTCATAGACGAAACGTCGGTTCTTCAATTTGATAACGCTATCTTTTGAAGGGCAAAAAGTGGCAATGAAGAAAATCCATTCATTTCAAGATATCTCTTCAAATGTGGTCAGACAAAAATGAAAACAATTTTGAAAAATTTCGGTTTTTTTCGGATAATTTCGGACTTAGTAGGAATTTCTTGGCTTCTGAAACGGCATTTTGTTAAGCATCAAAATACGCAACTTTGCCTCCATTTAACCGACCCTGTATCTCTCACGGCTTCCAAGATCCCCATGATAGACATCCTTATCTTGGACACACTGTATATCTCAAAACTGTGTGGGATAAATGAGTTCGACTGAATTACAAAAAAGTTTATAAATTACTTGTACTTTTGCATGCGCGTAATTTCAAAGTCCCTGCAATCGATTAATATTTTCGATGCGTCGCGACGCTTTACTCTTGGTAGGCGTTGAACTTTTTTAACTGTGAAAAATAACAAAGTACTCGACCCCATACATTGACTACTTTTTACAGAAATCAAATATTTCTACTCGTTTCCGAGATATTGACGTGCGGAGTTTTAAGTGAAAAACCCTGTATACTAATCTTGATTTTTGGCAAGGTCGGCCATATGCATTAGCATTCCAGTTTTTATATAGGTCCGTGTTACGAGGGCATCTTGAATAGTATCACTATTCTACATTAAATCACAGAAAAGCGTATTGCTTTTTCATTTCGAAATCTAGAAACAAGTGTGATGCATGAAAGTTGTGTGGAATTTTATCTAGAACTCAGACGAACAATTTTCAATATACCTTTGCAGTTAAAAATTTTAATCGTCTGTTTTGATCGGGACCATTTGAAATCTCAAAATTGTGGAGGAGGAAAACCCTCTTCAAAATGAGAGCAAGATCGCGTCAATCGGTTGGGTTGTTTCAAAGTTATGAGCATTCTTGCTTTGTAAGGTTTGACAGCTGATACCTGTCTTATTTGACATGCTAGAAAAAAAAATAGAAAAACAAATTTGAAGGTAATTTCTCAATGAATCCATGGCGGTACTCATTTATATTTGTTCCTATTTAAAAATCACGAAAAAACAGTTTTGTGTTTTGATAGCACCGTTACGCCATCTTGTGGCTATCTTGGGAACTTCTGATATATTTCCAGCATTTTTTCTATTCCATATCACCCTGTTTTTTTTTCCGCAAGTCTATTGGATGCCTAGTTTATTTCTGAGATCTGTCACCTTGTCATTCTTAAATAGACACCCTGTACAATTTTTATATTTTTTGTACCATTCTAATCGCACTCCATAATTTTATCGACCATGCACCAATTTTTGATGATATTTGAATTTTGGTTCTGCAATTAATACAAAATGGCCACACTGTATGAGTAGCAGAAGATTCTCTGCATATTATAACAACACAGAACATAAAAATCAAGATGTCATATGCAATGATTTAATACAGATTGTGATATTGGTGTAGGACGTGTCATGCTCCCGTGAATGAAAAAAATAACAATCACAACTTGAGAAAGCCTCAAAGACCTGAAGTGGCCAAGGAAAATTGCAAACAACACGCAAGTTCATATCTTATAGCAAAATCTGAAAAAAAATAGTCAGAAAATGCTCACACAATTGCGAAAACAAAAAAAAAACAAATTGCCCCAAAAATTCCACATTCCAGACAGATCTGATTCTGGTTCGTAATATCATAGTGAGCTGAGTGACAGATACGATTATTCGCGCGTGCCCAATAACGTCGAGATCAGGTCGGCAAGTTCAGATCTATCTGCCTATTTCGCATATACGGGCAGAATATCTGTCATATCTGATACGTTGCCAGCCAAATTCGTGAAGATCTAAGCGTTTATGGACTTCGAGCCAGATACGGCTCGGCCGCGTATTTCGAAAGCCGTACTCAATTAGTCCCCTACATGGTGCCGAAATAGGGACGTATTTATCTACTCAAAATGTGCATGAAAACTGTACCAGGATTGTCAACAAAAGGAGACGAATTGAGAACGCTTTTCATGTGAGATTTGCAGTAAATGCGCAAGTGAATCCGTAGTAATCAGTACCTGTTTGGGCAGAACAAACTGTTATTGCTTTGCTGAAGTCAACTATGGGATCATATTATCCTGAAATGTATTATTTTAATTGTGAGGTATTGATTATTATGAATTTATCTTATCGAGGTATGTGATTCTGTTTTATGTGTTATTCATTTATTATTAAAGAAAACAAAGACTTTGCCCAAATTAATAAAAAGCAGAATACTTTGTACCCGGCCGTATCTGGCTCGAAGTCCATAAACGCTTAGATCTTTACGCATTTGGCTGGCAATGTATCAGAGAGGACAGATATTCTGCCAGTATATGGGGCGCTTATTAGTGAATATTTTAAAATTACGCAATAATTACGTTTTTTTCAGCATTTCTTCCAGGAAGAAGAAAGCAAATTGAATGAGTATCTCGACAACACGTATACACATCACTATGGTAGCTAATCAGAGGTGGTCACCGTAGTAGTCCATATGATAAATAATAATCTACCCATGCAGTATATATATATACAAGTGAATAATGTATAATCAAACGACATCCTACGAATTTTTTTCTTTAGAAAAGTATTGTTCAACGTCAAACTTCTATCTCAATAGAGTTGCAGTTGTATTTGACAATAAAAATATGCTTCAACCTCGATTCATCTTTTCAAACTTGAGCATAAGCAACTACAAATTCGAATTCTCATAGCCATACTACGAGGCATGTATACATACGTTCTTTTTTATATGCAAGAAATATTCACAGATACATAAAGATCAATAATGGGGAACTCAAAATGTCAGTACAATCAGCTCAATTATATGGTACTATGTTTGACACACAGCTAAAAAAGTAAAAACGCTTGCTGCTCCTAGTGTATATTCAAATAGCACACGGTGGCATGGCATCCTTACATCGGGCAATTTGTCGAATACTTCCTATAAATTTCCACGGCGGAAATACATCTGACCGAAGCACCGAACGAATACACATGGGCTGGAACAGACTGAGAGGACAGTGACTATGCAACGGAGTGACGCTTGTGTTGATAGATAGGTAACGATATTTTTTCACTTCTGCGGGACTCTAGGGCAATATGAAAATGATTAAAATGCACCGTTATTCGAACAAAAAAATTTTTTTATAAGGATTCACTTTTTGAAATCTCGTTATTTTGTTCTTGTTTTCACTGGCACTTATCGACGAGCCTTCTGGCGATGAAGCGACGTAAAGCTTGCATGAAACTGTCCACCGATAATGTACAGCCCTGTACACTGCACAAGTGAAAATATATATCCATACTTTTTCTTCACCCTTGAGATATAGAGGACCAGTGAAATCCACCCCGGTGATTTTAAACGCCACCGCATCACGAACTCGATTGAAAGGTAATGGTGGAGAGTTGACAACTATTGGCTTGGCATTATATCTCTTGCCAGTGATACATCCAGAAATTGCTAATTTTATGGTTCGACGTCCTCCTAATATCCAGTAGTTTTCGCGAAAGATTCTCATCAACCCTTGCACTCCTGCATGGCATGACTTGACGTGTTCTCTAAATACCAGTTGATTCACTAGAAAATGATGAGATGAAAGCACAGTTGGAAAGCGGAAATTTTCACTGTCAATTCTATTGCTAACACCTAACACGTGATTTTATTCGGACCAAGCCGTCTTCTTGAAAACATCCAATCCACTCAACTTTTTTCCGTCATTATTGCCAAAAGACTCTCTTTGTATACGTTTCAGCACAAATAATTCGGCTTTATCAATTTCTTCAGATGTCAATTCTCCCTTAAGTTGATTGTTCTTATTTCTGTTGTTGTATGAGAATCGAAATATCCATGCACACATTCGTAAAGTCTTCAAATAATTCGAAAAATAACCAAACTGCCAATCATCGCACGTCATTATTTTTTGTTCAAGGGTATGAAGAGTTTTTACCAACCTTTTCTGTTTTTCTTTGTTAATCTTTTCTCCATCAAATTCAAAATCGTTTTGGTTCCAGGGTATAACTTTATCGTAGAGCCATTGTGGTCCCTCCCACCATTTCGATTCGAGTAATTCTCTAACTGAACAGCCTCGAGATGGAAGATCTGCAGGATTTGCTACACCAGGAACATGATGCCATTCTTCACTTGTGGTTGTCTTGCGAATTTCGGTTACTCGATTCCAAACGAATGTGGACCATTCTTCTGCTCTTCTGATCCAGGACAGAACTGTCGTTGAATCAGTCCAGAAAAAATGATTTGTCTTCATCTGCAATGATTGTTTCACGGTAGTATATAATCGAACAGCAATCACTGCAGACATTAATTCCAGGCGAGGTATTGACATCGTCTTCAGGGGAGCTACCCTAGACTTGGCTGCTAACAAACGAACAAACACAATACCATCCCTAACGCCTCCCAAGAAAACAACTGCCAAGAAAGCGTTCTTACTGGCATCGCAAGAGGTATGCATTGTCCACTCATTAGGTTCTTTTGGACCCGCATTTATCCACCTGGGAATTTTGATTGATGATAAATAGTGTGAGTCTTTCATCCAATTACGAAAAGATTCTTCCATTAAGGAATCAACTGGTGAGTCCCGAGTCAATATGCTTTCCCAGGCTTTTTGGTGTAAAAGTTTTGGCTGTAAAGTAGTGGGACTGGTATAACCTATAGGTTATACTCTCTCAAATACTCTCAGAGCTAGTGAAAGCATTAACCTTTTTGTTACTGGTTTAGCAAGAACTTCCTCTATGTTCTCGTCATCAACATGGAGACACATAGTATCATCCTCTTTGTCCCATGTCATCCCCAATACGACAGTAGTAACATTCTGGATATCTTCTAGAACCTGTCCGGTATACTCCACCCTCTGAGATCAAACTTTTCCTCGGTCAGTTATTGAACTTGCTTCTTCGACAAACATCCTCGACTCGTCTGCATTTGCAACACTGTGAGTAGAACCACCTGTTCAAAATATAATTTTTGATTCATGTAAATTTTGTTTCTGAATGTTCCATACAACTTGTATAAATGGATCATTCCATTTATTATGACATTGATTTTCTGTGACATTAGAAGAGTTCCGTAATTTCGTAAAAGTAGAATAGTGACCGGAGAAAAGAAGGGATAATGGATGGTTGCTAAGTAACGAAAAACAACAGTGAGAGAATTGGGATTTTGGTTGCATTAAAAAAGGGGAGAATTGTGAATTGTAGTGGTAAAACAACTATTTGCAGGTCAGTGAAATGAAATTTATAATAATGTTGATCATCCCATTTGTACTGATGTTTTGGGTGTACTTTTCTGTAGTGAATTGAATTTGTATTTATACTGTATTTAATCAAACCGTTACATGCTGTGAATATCTTTGATTTAAATTAAAATTGAGAAAAAGAAATTGATCTTTTTCCGTACTGGGATTTTGGTACTACAATTATTGATGCTTTATGCTTGCTTCATATTGACTGATATCATTGACTAGAGTTGAGTAGCCTCTCGTATTGGGGACCTCATGCATAGGCTCTAGATTTAACTGATTAACATTTTACCACCCTGACGAGTGAATATTCTAGTGAAACAACAAACCATCTAGCCACGATCTAGAAATATTGATTCAATTTACTAACTAGAACTAAATAGTCTTCCGTATGGAACCTCAGTATCCTCAACAAACAATCTAGAGATATTGACTCAATTTACCTGGGTAGCTTCGGGACCTCAGAGATTCCCTGATGTATATTTGCTTGAGCGTGGAACTTCAAGTTTCGATACGGAAAACGAGTATTTTATCGATTGCATTAAAAATACAAATCAGTTGTACAGCATGGTTCGGTTTTTGGAATTGAGATTGTGGGTTTCTCTGGCTTCCTCTATCCCCGCATGAATTCCGGGCTGAGTACGGCACTTTTTCACCATATTTTCAATAAAGAAGGGGTTTCTTACAAATGTTTGTTTAATTTAATAATCCCACCTTCTAACTCAAACTTCCCAAACTATTGTTTTGTCGGGCGCATTCGAGGTAAGTAGCTTTATGCAAATCACAACGTAGGTGTCTCTTCTTTTGATCAAACTTTCCTCATTCATTCACACAGACTGGTGCCTTCGAGCGGATTCCACCCGGCAACTTTGCTTCAGACCTTCGCCAATCTATGATGCTGTGGTTGACGACAACGAAGATCAAGAATTTGACTGAAACGACGCGTGATATCCTCTGTAGGTGATGTAAATATTATCGCTCTCACTCATAATAACTGTACCAATGTAGATGACCATTTGCCGGGAATTGATAGTTCAGGGGCGGAGAGGAAAAGTCCAGCATCAGCATTAACTGTGCAATCATATTGTACGGAGACAATATTTTAAACGAACTTTTCTTGTATTTGTTTGGTCCAAGGATCGGCAGTATTTTGAGCGTGTGCACTTAAATAGTTTGATTTTCATTCTCCCAATACCTGAGGTACACATAGTTATGGGCTATTGTTCCAAATCGTACTTTGTCTGTTGCTTCATAATTTCTTGAAGAACAGGTCTTCATTTCCGTAAAGCATTTCCGAACCACCTACAGCAACTTTCTACGGCGGAGCCTTAAACTAGGTAACGGACAGCAGCTCGTCATCCTTCTACCTTCTCGTAATCACAGATCTGATGTATTTCACTACTCTAGTGTCAACACTATCGCGCCATTTTCTGTACCACCACCTACATTGTGTGTTTTCTGTCGTTGCGTAAGTCCCAAACCCAAACTTTCGGAAAACTAAGACAGAGTGAAGTATGAGGGGACTTTCTCTCTGATGGAAACTTGTCATTTCACGACCCTTTTCCTTTGATAAATTTCATTACGGAGGGTTCTTCTTCAACTGCTTCTCATTGTCAAGGACAGCCTCAATATCAGCTCACTAAAGAAAACACTTTGTAACCCTCTGTCTTTGAAGAAATACCAGACGCTCTATGCTTACGGACTGTACATGCTGGAAATGGACTGTGGATAGCCGTCTGGGCCTCACCAATCGTGGTTAAACCGAACCTTTGCGATTTTGTTAGACAGTATGTTGACGACATTGCAACGTTTTCCTTTATTCCAATTCAGGACGAAGACGAAACTGATGGATGTCCTCTCTTGACTTTATCCAAAGCTCTACCTGGATGTCATTTTGCGTTCTTTTCCACATGTCATCATTCAATGTTGTTAAACTGAATTACTTACACTTGTTGATTCAGGGAGTGAGGTACCCAAAGAAAGTCTGGTCCAGAGGTTTTTGAGTTCACTTTCAAGTACATTGATGATCTACTCGTTGTGACCGATTCGTTTGAAACTCATTTAACTATTCACGAAATTGGCTGGAGCTAATCTCACAGTTATCCGAGGTTTTCAAGCAGAAAGTCATGTTCCTGTGACATTAACCAATAGGGGCGTTCTTAGCTAACCTGAACAAAACGTTAGCCATTCGAAATCTTCGTATGTCTAAGACTGTGAAGCAGTTACGTGCTCAACAATACTTGCCAGAATCCATCAATTATCAATTTTTTCTTTTTAGTGACTTATTAGTTTTATTGTGAGAAAATCCTATTTTCAATGCAACTGATAAATCATTTGAAAGTTTAGTCCGTTATTCTTCGATCCATATAGAGTGATTGATAGTTGAAACTTGATCATATAGGCTTCAAAATAACCCTCGTTGTTTATTTTCTTCAAAGTACTGCCAAGTCTCTTTTTAGCCAGTTGATAATTACTTGGCAAAACTTGATGTCCTTCCAACCAGGGCAGTCTAACTTCATATCAACCATCATCATCAGTGGTAATAGCTCCGAGAAACAATTCATTTGCTGCGGACGCCATTTCTTCATAGAAAAGGATAGACTTATGCGAAAAATACACAGTACATCGGAATCTTCTTTCTCATCCTGGCATCAAGCATGTAGAATTGCTCCCCATACTATTATTAATAGATATATGGTCTGGAGATATTGACAATTACCATAGTGACAAACCATATTGTATCGCCTTAATTCAATGCTCACTGAAATGGCATACTCACAAAAATTTAGATTTTTAGCATGACTTCATGAATCACCCTGTATATCAAGATTCTATGTTTCTCCAAAAGATCCCTACATGCATCTCAATCCAGACGAAACTAGTTTCAAAAATGCGCAAACCAGATTGAGATATCTTTATTCTCGTCTAAGATATTGTACTTTGAATTTAACCAAAAAATGTGCCTGTATAAGTTCGAGTGTCCAGTTGTTAGATGGATAGGTAGAGGCAATGATGCATCCGCAAATTGGACACCTCGATCTCCTGACTAACCCGATGAATAATTTTTATGGGGAACTTTGAAAAGTCTGGACCAGTAGATACAAAAGATGAATTAAGAAGACGTAGGTATTCAAACTAAATTGAACGCTTTAAGAAACGATAAAGAAATGCTCCAGAGAGTTCATTTAATACAAGAAAATGGAGGTCATTGTGAACATTTGTTGAAATATATAATTTGGAGTAAATTGTGTTGTTGGTATTGATAGTTTTTTTTCTTATTGACTCAAGTAGAGGCACCCTCTGAATTTTGCACTCTGTATTTCAAAAACGGAGCAGATTTGGACTGAGGTAAGTTGCTTTGGAACGTTAAGGCGTTAGAAATTTTTCGGTGTGGCATGGAATTCTTTGAATGGAAATATCTTGAAAACGGCTCACTTGAGCAAACTTTAACAACAGTAAGTACCTTTTTCACTTTAAACTGCCAAAAGAATCTTCTTCTTCAATCAAAGATAAGACACCGGAAGAATAGTAATGATCATTTTGAACCACAAAATGTGCAGTGAAGGACTCTCTCTAGCGGCCACAGTGAAATGAACTTTATAATCGAATTTCTTACCACCAAACTCCCGTATACCAATTTTCAAAACAATATGTGAAAAAAATAATGAGAAAAATCGATGTTTGATCATTTTGAACTTGGCCACCCTGTTTCTCAGGAACAGTGCAATTTTTGACTAACATAAATTACGGATATATGGTAGAGTTTTTTCTGCACCTTTTAGAAACACCCTGAATATCCCAGACGACAACGGTGCCTGCGCAAGCTGGAAGCAATTTATATTGATTGATCTTCGGAAATTTTGACACTTCATGACAAATTCCATATGCAAATGTGCCGTAAAGTGACAAAATTATGTCAAGAATCAGAGGAATCTGAAAAATTCGCTGCGGACATTTCGGAGCCGGTCCTTTATTCACAATAATGTCAAACACCAGAGACATCGCATCCGAAGATTATTTAAACGATCAAACGAACTTTTCCGAAGTCAAGTTTGATCGTAATTATAAGAAGGGTCCAGCCCGAATATATAATCTTCATTTTTACAATGTAGTCCGTTTCTAGAGGCTACCTACCGTGCACCATTAAAAGTATAATAAGGGAAAAAACTGTTCATTCCCGCATCCCGCCCATGCACCCGTTATCCACTGAGTAAACCGTTATTTAGTCTTCAAAGATATGTGCTTCATTTCTTCATTAAAGCTAGGCGACTATTTGGGGTTTCATGAGGCGGGCGGGAAGAAAATATATTCGGGCTGGACGCTTCATATAATTACGCTCCAACTTCACTTCAGGTTAGTTCGTTTGATCGTATAATCAAATTCGCGTCCAGCCCTAATATATTATCTTCATTTTCACAACGTAGATGTTCAAAGCAAGATAAAGTTGCTGCGTTGATGAAAAGCGAAAATAAAAAGGAAGTGAACAATAATATGGAGGGAAAATGACAAACTCTATTTTAAATAAACAAGAACATAATCCAAGATAATAGGTGAGTAATAATAGTTTCTGGTAAGTGAAACTGATAAGTGAATATTACTATGATCCAACATTATTCAACAAAAAATTGCACACTTTATAAATGTGCATCTGGTCATATCATGATAATTATTGTTCTGTGCTTGTTGCAAGACGCAAAACTGCTTTGTCCAACTCAGTCTTGTCAGAAAGAGGCCGACTATAATATCTGGCGAATGTAGACGAGATTTTCAACGTTTTTTAGAAGAATTTGAGGGTCCCAAGTATTGGAATATCTCGGTTGAGATGGTCTTAGACGCGACATTCCTTTCATGAATCGTTCAACTATTGGATCGTCCCCTAGAGGATTTGGTAAAATCAGACTAAGCTTAGATCTATGTCAATTTGAGGCCCCATACTTATAGTTACTAGTTACGTTCTTCTGACAACGTTTGCAATACCTCGTACCCCGTATAAGGGTAGCTGTCGACGGTAACATTGGTCCCACTAAAGTCTGGAGATTGTGTCATATTGTTTTATGGTTGAGTCCGCAATCGAAGAGATAATAGTCGAGATGGCCGTCTCTGGGACTCTTTAAGAAAGAGTCCCTAATAATCTGGCGGCCACCAGGGTAAGTTGATTGGCTAGTGGATGAACTCTGCTAGAAGGACAAGAAAGTAAGTCGTGAGATGGGGTTAGTTAGATTTTTTTCCCCCTATAAACTTGGAAAAGAGAGAGTACCAGGCCTGGGACGGCCAATGAGGTACCAGTAAGATGCCTTCAGCCTTGTCTTGGATTATTTTTTAAATTGCCCTCAAAACCAAAGGAAAGGGTGGAAATGCATAAACATCAAATAATTTCCAGTTGAGAGTGAATGCATCGACGGCAAAGGAGCCTGGGTCTCGGCGCCACGAAACGTATCTTTCACGTTTGCGATTGACGTGTGAAGCAAAAAGATCTACCTCCGGTTCGCCAAAATGCTTGAATATTGAATTAAAGACACTATGAGATATTGTCCATTCAGTTTTCTTTCTATTATAGCGTGATTTCTTTTCTGCCTCGTAATTATTCCAAGAAATTATGTATGATGCGAAGTGCCAATGAATTCTGGCTTCACACCATTGCCATATTACTCTCGTTAGGTTACATAACTCCGGGTATTGTACACTGCCCATTCTAATAATATATGACAATGCAGTTGTATTATCGCATCTCAAAAGAGAGTTTTACAATTTGATACATTGCTCGCGAAACATTTCAAACCAAGAACAATCGCTAGAACTTCTGGATAGTTTATGTGAGCTTTTTTGTTCAACTCGCTCCAAAAACCATGGGTTTTTTTTCCTCGCCACAACATGCTCCCTATACAGTCAGTGAAGCGTCAGTGAAAAGTTCTTTCTCATTCTTGATATTGTTGAAAGAGTCATGAATTTTATTTTCCCACCACAACAGATCTACGTGTAGATGTGCTGGAATTGACATTATTGCATCGAAGTTGAAGTTATTCTGAGCAAGAGCTTAACATTTTTCACGTTCTAAGGTCTTGGTGTACAACCAGCCATACTTGACTGCCGGGCAAGCTGCGACAAAAACGCCAATTAATTTTGCAAATTCTTGTAGAACGTTGTCTAGATTTAAAGTAATGAGCCAACTTTTTGTTGTTATCTTTTTTTCTATGGTGGTTATGAGATTTTCATTTTGGTAGTATCAGAGATAAAAGCTAAGAATTGTTTGGATTGACTGAGACACAATCTCGGACACAAGAAACTTTTCTTCTTATTGATCGTGAGACCCGACACCTGCAAAAGGGTCTCGCTGGTTGTTTCAATTTCGCCTATCCGAACTGGGTGAACACTATTATGAAGAATTTGTGCCATTTCTAGTCGTTTGGAAGATATTATTCCTGTGTAGTTGACTGTAAGGTCTTCCCGTATACGTAATTGTAATTTTAACTCTGAGCAAATTTTCTCCATGATATTTTTCGATATTTCCAAAAATAAAGGTACTCTAATCTTGAGTCATTTTTTTGTGAAACCCTGTATATGACTGGAAAAACTATGAAATCTGATTATTGTATTTGAGCTCTTGGAGCATACAGATTTTTTTATAAAGAATAACTTTTCAACTTAAATCAAAAGTATAAGAGTTTTCCATATGGTTCCATGTTACTGAGACATACTGTTTAACGTTGAAGTGGAATCTGTGAAACTGAGGATTTGATGAAGGAAACAGACTCTTTATCATGTTCATTTTAAAAATAAATTCCAACGTTCTTCTCACCCGTAAAATTATTATCAGGTGGAGAATGAGAAAGGAATAAATAGGAGTGTCCACACTGCACGGTTTACCTCCAAAAATTTAAAAAAGGAAACTAGAATGAGTGTCGAAATTTGTTTCTTATGAATGATATGAATAAAACATGTTTATTTAAGGCAAAATTCATCAAGTGCAGCTAGGTATATACAGGGTGACAATTTGAAAACTAGCAATGGCCATACCTCAGAAACGAAAAACCGAATCCAAAATGCTCAAAACTGTTTGTCATCCAAGCGTTATACACCTTGTCTAGGCAATTGCAGATATGGGTGGGATTTTATAAGTGGGATAATTTTTTTTTTATTGTTATAGTTTTTTGTTCCTAAGATATGGCATTCATAAGTTTTCAAACTGTCACCCTGTATATCAAATGATCTTTCTGCTTCATTCACCCTCTCCCTACAATATTTTCATCAGTAATGCCGCTTCAAACAGGGCAGTAATATATTGATACAATTTTGCCTCGAATTTTGCCAAAAACGGAAAATATTGTCAATTCCACGAGTTATGTGATGCAACCAGGCCATGGCCACGACCCTCGCAATCTACTTATTATTAGTACTATATTGATTATTATTGTATAAATATTTCTAGTTAGCTTAGTAAGCATTTTTATGTCACGACGACCAAAATCTAATTCTAATTATTCACTTATCATTTGATTTTCGACAATTTAATATCGCAGTTAATTGATAGTCAAATTTGTAGTTATTATTATTTGAATATATTAATTTTTTGAGTTAGTGTTCAATAATAATTCCATCACTCACGTAAGATTTTCTAAAAACATAATCACTGCCCTTAGACGCTTTAATATTTAGCGCGTAGCGTCGTAATGCAGTAGAGAATGTTGAGTCTATCATAATCAAATCGAGGTACATTGTCTCCCGCGATTCGGCAGACGTTTTTAACGCGTTGCGTCGTACCATAATAGGAGACAATGTCAATACGCTCCCCGGAGGACGAACCAAAGGACAGTGGACTGTTGTTTCTACCAAACATCACACTGCCGGTTTAAGGATAGCCGATACCGACATGAAGGCGTTTCAGGAGAAAATGCCTCAAGAAGGAGGCAATGTGACGAAAAATGTGTTCAGCCTTAGAACAAAGAACCCACTAGAACTAGCGTACACCCTAGATTCTGGGCAAATTGTTTGTCACTCTAATGCACATGTTATTATTTACATCTGATCCGTTGAATTCGTTCAACGTTGCCTTGTTGCAAATAAAAAGCACTCAGAATTTTCACTTTTTGTCAAAAGGGATTAACCAGTGTATTAACGAGAATATGTTTTGATTTTGTATTTGTATCAATATCGTTGCTGTTATAGGACAGTCATAATTTACTGATTATTGATAAGTTTTCTTCACATAAATCAGCTGTTCGGCCTTCAAAAATATTGAATTTTGAACAAGCCGACAACAGTGTTCCAAGGGAGCTACAGGCTATGATTGGTTAAAATGACTATCAGTTGTGATTGGTTGATGTCAAATAGGCATTTGTGTCCTGTTGCCAGATGTATTTCGTTGCATCGTGTCTACATAAGTAGCTAGGTTCATGGAAAAATATGAGTCTCATTGAACATGTTTTATTATCACTAGTGATCTAAAAATGTACATATTATATAATTGGTAACTACCGGAGATGCACTCATAGAGTATAGAGTATTTTTAATTAGAATAAAAATACCTTGAATACAAGGTGGCCACTTATTAAACGTTCTTCTCACCCGTAAAATTATTATCAGGTGGAGAATGAGAAAGGAATAAATAGGAGTGTCCACACTGCACGGTTTACCTCCAAAAATTTAAAAAAGGAAACTAGAATGAGTGTCGAAATTTGTTTCTAATGAATGATATGAATAAAACATGTTTATTTAAGGCAAAATTCATCAAGTGCAGCTAGGTATATACAGGGTGACAATTTGAAAACTAGCAATGGCCATACCTCAAAAACGAAAAACCGAATCCAAAATGCTCAAAACTGTTTCTCATCCAAGCGTTATACACCTTGTCTAGGCAATTGCAGATATGGGTGGGATTTTATAAGTGGGATAATTTTTTTTTTATTGTTATAGTTTTTCGTTCCTAAGATATGGCATTCCAAGTTTTCAAACTGTCACCCTGTATATCAAATGATCTTTCTGCTTCATTCACCCTCTCCCTACAATATTTTCATCAGTAATGCCGCTTCAAACAGGGCAATAATATATTGATACAATTTTGCCTCGAATTTTGCCAAAAACCACGAGTTATGTGATGCAACCAGGCCATGGCCACGACCCTCGCAATCTACTTATTATTAGTACTATATTGATTATTATTGTATAAATATTTCTAGTTAGCTTAGTAAGCATTTTTATGTCACGACGACCAAAATCTAATTCTAATTATTCACTTATCATTTGATTTTCGACAATTTAATATCGCAGTTAATTGATAGTCAAATTTGTAGTTATTATTATTTGAATATATTAATTTTTTGAGTAAGTGTTCAATAATAATTCCATCACTGGCGCAGTCGTACGTGTAGGTGTCTCAGAGATTCCTGGTTTTGCAAGAAGTCCCACGAGGAAAGTTGCTGAATTCCAGAGAAATCGTCAGTTTCAACTGTTGGCTGAGACAGAAACGAACCAAGGCAAGAAGACCACAGTTGCGAAGACCAAATCGTAAGTGAGTTTTCCTTTCCACTCCCATCCCTTTTTACAATAATTGTTGTGTGTATATTTCAAATTTACTAAAGTGCAAGTCATTAATTCGTTACATTAGTTAAATTTTGATGTCACATAGTGAAATAGATATTCTTGCAGAAAACCTCTCAAGTATCTCTCTGAATAACGCTTCTTTAAATTTGGACCTAAATATAAATACAGCTAATATGGCAACCCTTACAACCGCAAAAGAGATTGCTCATACCTTAAAAACTTTCACGGGGAATAGCGATCATTTAGAATTTTTTATTTCTAGCATAGATAAGTTTTATAATAAATATTATATAGGGGCGGTAGACGAATCTTTAAAAGAATTTGTTTTCGCATCAATTTGTTCTAAACTAACTGAACAGGCAGGCGACTTTTTACACTTTCTTAATAAATCTCTTGAAACGCTCATAATCCGCATTTTCCAAAAATATTTCAAAAATAATTCATTTAACCTTTACATATCTAACACCTTGCTAGAAGACATAACTGATGTAGAAGAACAACAATCAAAGATCAAATACTATCACGAAACCAAAACGTCCCACCGAGGCATTCAAGAAAATATCATATCCCTGAAAAAAAACTTTTACTGGCCAAATTTAGAAAATGATGTCAAGACATATGTAAACCTATGCGACATTTGCCAAAAAACAAAATACGAAAGACACCCCAATAAAATTATCTTTAAACCCACCCCTATGGGTCACGAACCTTTTGACCACATCTATATAGATATATATAAAACCCATAATAATTATTTTCTAACTGTGATCGATAGCTTTTCTAAATTAGGACAAGCATATCCACTTTTAACACCCACAGGAATCGAAGTAGCGAACAAACTTATTACTTATTTTAACCATTATGGACTCCCACGAAAAATTACCACAGATAATGGCACATCGTTTAAAAACGAAATTATTCAAAACCTTTGTTCCTTGCATAAAATCGAAATTCATTATTGCATTCCATATAACCCCAACTCGAATAGCCCTATCGAACGCCTTCATTCCACCTTGCATGAAATTATTCTCACTCTTAAGCACCAAAAGCCAAAAGAAAACATAGCGACCTTAATGAACTATGCTATTCTTTCCTATAATAACTCTACACACAGTGCATCCAAATATACCCCATCTCAAATTGTCAGAGGAAAATTAGACTACAAGAATCCCCTGGAGCTTTCGAACGATCAAAACGTCGCTCAATATATGCAAGAACATGCAGAAAATATAAAAATAATCAGTCAAGAACTTTACAAAAAACTAACTTCACAACGACAATCTGCTTTAGATAAAATAAACAAAGACCGAAATGTAGTAAATATCGATTCTAACAAGCCACTCTATGCAAAAACTTTCCCACAAAAATCAAAGGTTAAAGAATCAGATAAATATAAAAAAGTTAACAAACCCATAGTAGAAAAAACTAATGTTATAGTTACCCAAAATAGACAAACTCACAAAAACCTATTAAAACCACAACGTACCCTTGTTCCAGATGAGGAAAATCATCCCGCTCCTGCTCCTTCTACTCATCGCTACGAGCTTAGAAGTAAAAAGCATTAAAAATCCTATATTGCCAATGGCTATAGGAAAAACATATATTTCTACGACTCAACACACATCAAATTTTCATATAAATCTTACAGAAATTGAAACTCCGTTATTCAACATAAGAGGTATGTTAATTCACGTGAACAAAACAATTCTCAGTACTAAACAAAATGAAAGCTTTTCAATTCTCACTTCTTATAAATTTAATCAAACATACGAATACTTGCAGACAATTTTAAGAAATACTAAAATTTTTCACAAACCTAATCGATCAAAAAGAGGACTACTTAACGTAGTAGGCAAAGTCGACAAATGGCTCTTTGGCACTCTAGATTCAGACGATGAAATTCGCTTTAATAATTACTTCGATAAACTAACAAAAAATCAGGAAACTTTAAATCAAAATTTCTATCAGGAACAATCAATTCTATCCACCGCCACCCAGGAATACAGTAAAAATCTAGAAAAAATAAATGCTAACCAAGTACTTATATTAGGAAAAATTGATTTAATAAAACAGAAACAGCTAGATCTATCGAACGCTTTATATATGTCTTTAATTTTGGACAATATAATGTTGCAATTAAATACTCTAAATTCTGTAGTAAACAACATCGAAAACGCAATCTCATTTGCTCATGTAAACAAAATGCACAACTACATACTCAATCCTAACCAACTTTTAGCTTTAATAGAGAATATAAAAAGAATATACGGTCCAAACCGAGTACCTGAGTTCAAAGAATTAATTAATTTTTATAGTTTTTTATCAGTTCAAGTTATTATAAAAAACAACTCAATTTTATTCTCAATACACACACCGATTGTTTTTCCCAACCACTATGTCCTTTATAAACTCTACCCAATACCGATCACAAACAAAACTATTCTCCTATCCAATTCCTATATCCTACTCACAAAAGATGATTATTGGACCACGGAGGAAGAATGTCCGCAACTAGAAGACCTGTTCATCTGTAAACAAACCACCCTATCAAAAGACGAACATTGCCTCTTCGAGCTGCTAGCAACGTCATCCAACAGGTGTCCGGTTACTAATGTACACTACAAAAAAAGTACCATTCCACGCCTGAATGGTAACGAAATTCTGGTCATTTCTGTGAACGAGACAATCGCCCGAGACCAATGTCAACAAGGACTCTACAAAATCACTGGACCTAGTATTGTTACCCTGTCTATCTGCCCTGTTGAGATAGGTAACAAAACGTACGAAGGTGAAACCAAAACGCAGTTCCAATATGCGTTAGAACTGCCACAGTTTTCGAACATCCCAGGACTTCCAAAAAACGACAATTCTACGCTTTCCCTCGAACAAATTAGCTTGGAGGAATTAAAAGCTGCCCAGAAAATACTGTCCACAGTCCATTTACACCCTTTGGAGAGTCCCGAAAATTCGACAAACCTTTGGATCGCTCCGCTTTCATCCATTGTAGCCCTTGTATGCGGCATCCTGCTGTATATTGGATGGAAGAAATGGACCAAGCCTGCTTCATCCCACTATGGAAGCGCCTCTTCCGACGAACCCTCAGAAGATAGTCGGAAAAACGAGCAGCCACTGCAGCCCTTATTTTCCGAACTTACGGAGGGAGGAGTTATGTGATGCAACCAGGCCATGGCCACGACCCTCGCAATCTACTTATTATTAGTACTTTATTGATTATTATTGTATAAATATTTCTAGTTAGCTAAGTAAGCATTTTTATGTCACGACGACCAAAATCTAATTCTAATTATTCACTTATCATTTGATTTTCGACAATTTAATATCGCAGTTAATTGATAGTCAAATTTGTAGTTATTATTATTTGAATATATTAATTTTTTGAGTTAGTGTTCAATAATAATTCCATCACTCACGTAAGATTTTCTAAAAACATAATCACTGCCCTTAGACGCTTTAATATTTAGCGCGTAGCGTCGTAATGCAGTAGAGAATGTTGAGTCTATCATAATCAAATCTAGGTACATTGTCTCCCGCGATTCGGCAGACGTTTTTAACGCGTTGCGTCGTACCATAATAGGAGACAATGTCAATACGCTCCCCGGAGGACGAACCAAAGGACAGTGGACTGTTGTTTCTACCAAACATCACACTGCCGGTTTAAGGATAGCCGATACCGACATGAAGGCGTTTCAGGAGAAAATGCCTCAAGAAGGAGGCAATGTGACGAAAAATGTGTTCAGCCTTAGAACAAAGAACCCTCTAGAACTAGCGTACACCCTAGATTCTGGGCAAATTGTTTGTCACTCTAATGCACATGTTATTATTTACATCTGATCCGTTGAATTCGTTCAACGTTGCTTTGTTGCAAATAAAAAGCACTCAGAATTTTCACTTTTTGTCAAAAGGGATTAACCAGTGTATTAACGAGAATATGTTTTGATTTTGTATTTGTATCAATATCGTTGCTGTTATAGGACAGTCATAATTTACTGATTATTGATAAGTTTTCTTCACATAAATCAGCTGTTCGGCCTTCAAAAATATTAAATTTTGAACAAGCCGACAACAGTGTTCCAAGGGAGCTACAGGCTATGATTGGTTAAAATGACTATCAGCTGTGATTGGTTGATCTCAAATAGGCATTTGTGTCCTGTTGCCAGATGTATTTCGTTGCATCGTGTCTACATAAGTAGCTAGGTTCATGGAAAAATATGAGTCTCATTGAACATGTTTTATTATCACTAGTGATCTAAAAATGTACATATTATATAATTGGTAACTACCGGAGATGTACTCATAGAGTATAGAGTATTTTTAATTAGAATAAAAATACCTTGAATACAAGGTGGCCACTTATTAATTTTGCAGTTTGGCAAACTCGCAAGAATTCCCCTTTCCCCTCAATGTATTAACATGTGACACACAAAGAGACGTCGGGCTATATCTAGTTGTTGGAAAATCATTGTGTTCAGCGGACCGACCACAGTTGGTGGGGGCGCCGGATATTTGTACCACAAAATCTCATCAGACACTGTGTGTAGAATCGATTTGCTTCTAGAACGTTCTAGCCAAGGTTTTAGCGAAACCAGAAGGCGGAGCAGATTTCTTCTATATTCTACAGTGTTCTATACCATACGACCGTATTCGGGCAGTTTCAGCGAGAAGGGTAATACAGTTTGCCACAGATTCGAGTGCATGCATGGGGATCTCAGTTATTATGAGAGATACAGGGTCGGTTGAATGGTTGCAGAGTTGCGCATTTTCATGCTCAACAAAATGCCGTTTTGAAAAATTCCGACTTCTTCCAAAGATATTCGGAAAAAAACGAAATTTCGCAAAAACGAAGATATTGTAATATGAATTACACTTTCTCATTGCCACTTTTTCTTCTCTAAAAGATGGCGGTATCAAATTGAGAATCTGACGTTTCGTCTTTGACCGGCCATCATCAAGTTATTTTTTTTTAATATGGACCTTGATTTTTTTTTTATTTTAAGTTATCTTTTGACGTTCTTGAGGCATTGAGGTGATTAGATGAGGGTGTAGAGCAATGAGTTGCCTTAGCAACGTCAATATTTTCAATTATTTTTCACCTATCATTGTTATTCTCAATATTTTGTTTAAATGGCATTATTCTTGAACACTTGCAGACACTGATTCAGTTTTTAAATGATTTTTTTTTATTTTCCATGTCATTTGTGGTGTCATGGGTGAAATTTTCACTACGAGTTACTATGGTTTTATTGTATATTTTGTTCGTTTAGGCAGTTGATTTTCATTCATTTATAGTCATTGTTTACCTTTGATTCTATTTTCATTTTCATCCCTTGTCAATAAGTTCGGTTAGCCTGTTTTGTTCATGGACCATTGCTATCATCATTTTTCATCTTCGAATTCAAATTCAAAATTCAAATTCAAATTTTTTCAACAAAAAAAAACATTATTTACGAGAATCTGTAATCAAGTTAATAACTGTTCTCTTATGATATCTTCAAGATGATTATTGCACCTAGGTCACAAACGACCTGTATGTGCAAAAAAAAGTAAATAAAATAAAATCACATTGGTTACTCACATCTAGCAATTTAACTATAAAAACCTTTAAAAACCCTAGAAAGTATATTCTACCACCTGCACACACATACAAGAAACCCATAACAATTAAAATTAAACAGTAACAAAAAGCTGAGAATCATATCAAACTGGGATAAGTTCTATAGTTTTTAAAAATAACTGTCTTACACTTTTTGGCAAAATTTTTAAATGTAGATATATTCTTTACATTATATGGTAGAGTATTGAATATCTTTGGTCCTACACTTGTAGCAAATCTCTGATTACCATCTTTTACTTACTATTACCAAGTTTTGGTTTGATATTTGCCTATTCCGGTATCTGTGTTCACATTTATTTTGAAAGGTTTTCATTTTGGTATACAAAAAGACATATGTTGTAGAAATACATC
Organism: Orchestes rusci; assembly: GCA_958502075.1. Taxonomy (NCBI): domain Eukaryota; kingdom Metazoa; phylum Arthropoda; class Insecta; order Coleoptera; family Curculionidae; genus Orchestes; species Orchestes rusci. Next base: position 53,278,153 of record OY293304.1, read on the forward strand.
ATTCTTATATTCAGTATGTCTTCATTATAAAGCTGATCAGTGGGAAAACGTTATTCTTTTTGAAAGATAATCTTCAATGTGTAATTTTGCACTGTATTTAGAGGCTCGAGTGCATTGATATACAGTCCACCCCACACAACTATTGCATACTGTAAAATAGATTCAAGCAATGCTTTGTGGATTGATAGCAGTAGTTTTTTGTTCATGAATTTCCGTATTTCATACAATTTGTATACAAGCCTTCTTGTTTTCACCACTAAACCAGTTACATGATTGCCCCATTTCAAATGTTTATCAATTATCACACCCAGGTTTTTAATATTACTCACCTCATCAACTGTATGCACTGTTCTAGGTAACTGCAAGGAGCTAAAGTTTGGTCTGTTTACATAAGTGATAACTCGTTAGAATCTAGCCAATCCTTGACCATCCCGATGCCAACTTCTGATTTAGCTTTAACTGCTTCCCAGGTATCATCAGCAAATATTAGAGCTGTGTCATCAGCATATGATATAATTAATCCCTGTATCTGACTATTCAATAATGAATTAATGTAGATTATAAAGAGGAGCGGCCCCAGAACAGTGCCCTGTGGGATACCTAGATTAATTTTTTCACCTTCACTTAAAGTGTTTTTTATCCTGACTTGCTGAATTTTGTCCTCCAAATAGCTCTGAAATGTCCTCAATACAACGCCTCTAATACCATAGCGATCCAGCACTCTTAGTGTGCGACACGGTGTCGAAGGCCTTTGCCAGATCCAAAAAGACACCTACACATTTTTCATTCTTGTCCAGATCTGATTTGAGACAATCAACTAGTTTGAATATAGAATGATTTGTACTAAAACCTCTTTGAAAGTCAAACTGATTTTCATTCAAAACTTTGTATTTTACTAAAAAGTTAAATAGTCTGTCTTTAAGGCACTTTTCAAATAGTTTGACGAATGTGCTTATAAGACCAATTGGGCGAAAGTTGCCAATTTCAGTTTTGCTGCCGGATTTGTGAATTGGGACTACTATTGATTTTTTAAAATCGTTTGGTACATTCCCCTGTAAAAGGATCAAGTTTATAATAATATGCATGAGGGGATCAACGATTTGTAAGTGATGATCCTTTATGAGCCTTGTACCGATATCATCATATCCCGGGGAGCTGTTGTTTTTAAGAAATGCTATATGTAAAATTAGTTCGTTTCTACCAACCGGTCTAAGAAACATATTTTGACTTACACGAGTGTCCTTGTGACCCTTGTAGTTGGAGGTTGGATGTATTTTGGTTGCCATTTGTTTTTCTATCTGATTGTAATTGTTACAGTAGTCAGCCATTTGTTTTTCATCTTCAAATGGTTTCTCATTATTGTCCAGTATATTGAAGTCACTGTTTTTGTCTTTGATTGTGTTTGTAGCTTCACTTATTACGTTAAATATTTTCTTCATATCGTGTTTGTTGCTGTTTACCATGTCATAGTAATACCTAGCTTTGGCTTCATTTATAACTCTTTTTAAGTTATTTCTATAGGCTTTATATCTGTGATTAAGAGACATGTTACTACCATTCTGTAATAACTTTTTTTTTAATTGGTCCCGGTGTTTTATAGAAGTAATAATGAATAGAATAGAATAGAATAAATAATGACATTTCGCAATTTTACAACTTTTGTCGTCCTGCATTTTTCATATATCCCATTAAAGTTGTTGTGAAATAAGTTCCTAGCTGTCTGAACGTTATTTTGAGCCAGTAAAGAACCCCAAGATTCCTCTTCAATTAAGTTTTTAAATTTTATGAGGTTCAGTTTGGTGACTATCTTTTCTATGATTCGTGGTTTATCATGGTTATTATTAGAAATTTGTAAATAAACAGGGTAGAGATCTGTTGTATTATTGTTTATCACGGCGGAATATAGGCGTGAGTTGGCATTGATTCGCTTTTGTTTAACAAAAATATGATCTATACATGACTTGGTATCCTCAGTAACTCTAGTGTAAGTATTTATAAGTGATTTGAAGCCATAAGAGCAGTCAAAAACCTATTCGCTATAGCTAGATCTCGATTCAAAATATATATATTTATATCGCCTAAAAAGATCGTGAAGTCCTGACTTAGTGGGTGGTTGTCAGAGAAACACTACAGTTTCAAGCATAAAAACGCGCGCAACCAGATACATGATTGCCATATCATCAGCCATGACTGTGAACATAACGTGACACGTGTCTTTAGGAGACCGAATACTTCGAGCTGTCATTGTGGGAAACTTCAAAGGTCAAAGAAATTCAAAAAATCATTGAAATAGTAAGAATAACAATCATTTATTCAGTGGATGATAAAAGTCCCCAGATAAAGAATCTCGCGAACGTTTAGTGTTGTTGGTTGTCGGTCCAACTAAGAGCGAAACCAAAGATTTGAGTGTTGATAATGTGCCGGTACAAAAAAGCAAACTGTAAAAAACACACAAGAAGCAAAATGATGTACGTAGGATCTGAAAATAAAACATTGGATAAGAGTTCAGACAAAGTTGATGACACTCAGCGAAAAATAAACAAGTCAAGAGCATAATATTGAAAAAATGTAAAAACATAACATCAACTTTTGTAAAAGGTAGGTAAAAGTACGTTTGATTGTTTTCCAATTTATAGTTCTGTATTTTTATTCTATACTTAATGAAAGCCTACACCAGCAAATAATTCCTTTTTTATTCTTGTCTTTCTAATAAGAACAAGAAAGGACGGCGACAATCCATATCAAATATGTTGAAATATGAAAAACATACAATAATGCTGGAACTTCTAAGATTATATATCTATTAATAACTATATGGGAAGCAATTTTATACGCTTGATGCCAGGATGAGATAGAAGATCCCGCTGTACTGTATTATAGTTTTCGCATAAGTCTATCCTTTTCTATCGCCTGGGGACGGTCCCCACGCGATAGACTTATGCGAAAACCAAACGAAAACTATACAGTACAGCGGGATCTTCTATCTCATCCTGGCATCAAGCGACGCTCGTTGTTCAAATGGGACGGTTCCCATATAGAGTTAATAGATATATGCCTAAGATCATGATTGATCATAGATAGGTACCAATCTTACATGTCAAAAATGTATGTAGTTGATTAAAATTTGCCATCTGATGTTTGCATTTTAAGTTTTGGACCCTGCAGAGCTTTTTATGAGAAACACTTTTTTTTGTAAAATTAATGATAGCAAAGTTAACCATTTGTATACAACATTCTGAACAATAAATAATCAAATACTAGAAAAATTACAGTATATAAATGAATAAAATAAAAAACAGTATAATTTGGGGTCGAGATGACTTTACGGACAGTGGATTTTTAGAAAAACAAAAGTGTCACCCTCAAATATACGTCTAAATAAGTACATTAAAGAAAAAAAAATGCGGTAAACACACAATTTGAGTCAAAAAATAAAATTTAATTCTCATGAAAATCAAGATTTTAATTGCAACGTTGCCGGATATTCATCTACCATATAGAGAGTGATGTCGCTAACGCGACATCAAATTTTTCTATCCAAACACAAACTAACCCAAACTAACCAAAACTAACCCAATTTAACCAAAACTAACCCATAATTGAATATCATCTTCTCTGGATAATCCGAAGAACCACTGACAACGCTGTATCACCTTGACGAACTACATCTAACAAACTGTCAAAAGAAACATGTCGTCGAACATAAATCCTGTACATACATAGATTTAAGCGATATTTTAGCTTACAAATGTGTTCTAACAAATATTGGTGCTTTATTTCGATTGATCCTCACGTATAGAAGGTGAAACATTGTTAATAAGTTGAGTTCTTAGTAAATCTTTATAGAAAAATTGAAAAAAATACTGTCCCTAAAGTCATCTGTAGCCTATAATTTGTATAAGACATCACAGGCTACGATAATTTGAATGGAAAAAATGTAGATCCAGATGTGAACCATTTATTTGCTCACAGATGAGGACGAGACAGTGGCTAGTCTCCGAGTGTTTACAGTTTGCTTTTTTGTACCGGCACATTGTCAACACTCAAATCTTCGGTTTCGCTCCTAGTTGGACCGACACCCAACAACACTAAACGTTCGCGGCTTTGTTTATCTGGGGACTTTTATTATCCACTGAATGAATGATTGTTATTCTCACTATTTCAATGATTTTTTGAATTTCTTTGACCTTTCACGTTTGTCACAATGAAAGCTCGCAGTATTCGGTCTCCCATGGACACGTGTCACGTTATATTCACAGCCATGGCCGATGATATGGCAACCATGTAACTGGTTGCGCGCGTTTTAATGTTTGAACGAGTCGTGTTACTTTGACAACCTCCTACTAAACATGACGTCAAGCGATCAGCACTCTGGCCTTTATATTTCAGGGGGTATTGGTAGAACGCTTTTCCACCACTGCGCATCTAATTTTTGTGGAACGGCAAGGGCGCAGACATCTTGTAAGTATATCTGTCAAGAGTGTCTATTTTACGTCATTCAAATGTCATTAATGTCGATTGTCGAGGATCAAAGCTTTGGTCCCTTGACTCGTGACTGTTGTTGTCATGTCATGTGTCATAACATATCGAGTTTTGTTCTTGTTGATGGATGCATTCTGTGATATCAATTTAACAAGAGTTCGATTGATCTTTGTCAAATAAACTGAATTCCATTACCATAAGTCATTTCTTCAAATTCTATCATCCAAGTAACCATAAAGGTACCTAACATTATTATACCTATGATGGTATCAACACTGCAAACTAACACGCGAATCAGCACTTGTGATCCGCTCCGTCCCTGAATGGGGCCACAAAAAATTTCCCTTGGAACTGCGTCTCTTATGGGAAATGACAGTACAGTGTTTTTAGTTGGCCGAACTACGGTGAGAGGCGCTGAAAGCTTTGACAGTTAGATGAAAGTTATTGACGTCACAGAAGACCCCATTGATCCTGAATAAAGTGAGGAGTTACATTAAAATTGGATTTCGAAGTGAAACTGTCAAATTTTTGCTTGTCAAACCAAAACCATATGCTACCATTCACATTGAGTTTGGCGTAGGCGTGATCTGGAACACAAATTCGATGTAGCTGGTAGCATAGGTTTTCCGTGTGCCAAACCGAAATTTGAAAGTTTCACTTCGAAATGAGATTGAATGTAACTCAGGCAAGCCAAGCCAACGCCATTTTATAAGCGGATTTGTCCCTTGATTGTTGTGCTTTTCGAATTTTGTGAGTTTTTTCTGTGTTTTGTCAAGTTTTGTGTTTGGATTTCTAATTCATTTTCTCGAATCGTTCCAAAATATTGTTTGGAAATTGGATTGGATCGTATTATAGTGAATATTTCAAGTTTTTACTGTAAGTGTATTTTTGATTTATAAAGAAAATATTGAAATAAACTTTGAACTGCAGTAGAATCTCAATAATCCGGCCTTGTAAATTGCAAGGGATGGCCGGATTACGGAAAACGCCGGATTATTGGAAAAGCTTATTAATTTTTTGATATTATACTTTCCTCATTATTTTAACACTGTATTTAATGTTTTAGAGTATGTATGTATTTTATTTTGTGAATTTCTTTAAGTAGATACAGTAGATAAACACTTGAAATCTTCAAATATATTTTATTATGAAAGTATGCGTTCTATGAACATTATGTAGGTACCTACATACATATTTCTCGAGAGCACCTAGTCTACATTCTTAAAATAAGAAGTTATCAGATCTGGTTTTCTAGCTGTGAAGTTTTTCTTAAAAACAGTTTCGCGAAGTTTTCTTAGTGTCATTATATCTTCCGCAGAAATATTGTTTTCTTCAGCCCACTGAACACATGTATTGAAACTGGCTAAAGCTTTATCATGCTTTACTGATGGCGTGAAAACGGAGGGTGCATCATCTTCATCTTCATTCTCATTATGTATATTATCGACGATATCTTGGTCATCCATAAATACATTAACACCGTCTCCCTGTTACCACTCGTTTACATAATCATCATCCAGAATCATGTCACTCCCTGTTAACATTTGTTTAATTTTCACCAATGGTATATCATCTTCAGGATGCCATGTGTTTGATTGACCTTGATCGTTTTCACGTGTGCGTGACGGCCACAACTTATTCCAAGACGTCATTATTAAATGTCCGGGCGTAGTGTCCCAAGCTTCCGCCAGCATAAAAGCAACGTCCTTGAGATTCAGCCCCTTTAGTGTGTTTCCGATTTCCTTATCTTGGGAAATTGCTTGTAAAAGAAGTTTTTTTTTGTACCGAGTTTTTACCGCCTGAATCACATTCTGATCCATCTGTTGCAGAAGCGGTGTAACGTTTGGGGGAAGAAACAAAGCCCGTATTTTACCATCTTTTGACATCAGCTGATCTTCACTAGGGTGTCCAGGTGCATTGTCTAACACCAACAGTGCTTTTTGAGGTAAATTATGTGTCTTCAAAAATTTTCTTACTGCAGGCACAAAATTATCATGGAACCATTCACTGAACACGTCTCTTGTTACCCAAGACTTATTGTATGTTTTTAAATGCTCTTGGATTTTTTGATTTTCCAACAATTAGCAATTTTAATTTATGAGTGCCAATGGCATTAGCACATGGCATAAATGTAATGCGATTCTTACATACCTTGCGTCCAGGCGCATTTTTTTCCTTACTATGGACATACGTTTTATGAGGCAGCAGCTTCCAAAATAAACCGCTTTCATCGGCGTTGTATACTTGATCCGCTGTCAACTCCAATGCATCCACTTGATCTTCAAATTTCTTGATAAATGGCTCCACAGCATTTTTGTCACTAGATAACTTCTCACCGGTGATACTAAGCAAGCGGATCCCGTAGCGCTTCTTAAACTTATCAAGCCATCCATCACTTGCTTTAAAATCGTTTTTCATCGTAATTTTTTGATAAAAAAATTTAGCTTTTTCTCTCAGTATCTCACCAGAAATCGGAGTATACCGTTCACGCTCTTGAAGAAACCAGGTATGGAGAGCCTCCTCTACTTTTGGAAATTCACCAGATCTTAATGTCTGTCGTTTTCCTGGACCGGTGTCAGCTAACCTCACAAAACTCTCAATTTTAAGTCTGTTTTGTCGGATATCATGTATTGTTGCGCGCCCAATGTTATAACACTTTGCAAGTTCACATATTTTTTCACCCTTATCAAGTCTTTTTAATATTTCAGCTTTTATAGCTAAAGTTAGGGTTTTATGTTTCCGTTTTGGTTGACTCGACATTGCGCGGCCGTAATAATAGATGCTTTGCATTAGACTGAAACAATATTTCATCATACTTTGCAATATTACATCAGATAATAAACGTGTTCAGACAAAACGCCGGATTATCGGATACTAAGAATACTAATTCGTGAAAACCGCCGGATTATAGATAGCCAAATTACCGCCGGATTATTGGCAGTGTCGGACTATCATACGGCCGGATTAGCGAGATTCTACCAGTAGAATCTCAATAATCCGGCCTTGTAAATTGCAAGGGATGGCCGGATTACGGAAAACGCCGGATTATTGGAAAAGCTTATTAATTTTTTGATATTATACTTTCCTCATTATTTTAACACTGTATTTAATGTTTTAGAGTATGTATGTATTTTATTTTGTGAATTTCTTTAAGTAGATACAGTAAATAAACACGTGAAATCTTCAAATATATTTTATTATAAAAGTATGCGTTCTATAAACATTATGTAGGTACCTACATACATATTTCTCGAGAGCACCTAGTCTACATTCTTAAAATAAGAAGTTATCAGATCTTGTTTTCTAGCTGTGGAGTTTTTCTTAAAAACAGTTTCGCGAAGTTTTCTTAGTGTCATTATATCTTCCGCAGAAATATTGTTTTCTTCAGCCCACTGAACACATGTATTGAAACTGGCTAAAGCTTTATCATGCTTTACTGATGGCGTGAAAACGGAGGGTGCATCATCTTCATCTTCATTCTCATTATGTACATTATCGACGATATCTTGGTCATCCATAAATACATTTACACCGTCTCCCTGTAACCACTCGTTTACATAATCATCATCCAGGATCATGTCACTCCCTGTTAACATTTGTTTAATTTTCACCAATGGTATATCATCTTCAGGATCCCATGTGTCTGATTGACCTTGATCGTTTTCACGTGTGCGTGACGGCCACAACTTATTCCAAGACGTCATTATTAAATGTCCGGGCGTAGTGTCCCAAGCTTCCGCCAGCATAAAAGCAACGTCCTTGAGATTTAGCCCCTTTAGTGTGTTTGCGATTTCCTTATCTTGGGAAATTGCTTGTAAAAGAAGTTTTTTTTTGTACCGTGTTTTTACCGCCTGAATCACATTCTGATCCATCGGTTGCAGAAGCGGTGTAACGTTTGGGGGAAGAAACAAAGCCCGTATTTGACCATCTTTTGACATCAGCTGATCTTCACTAGGGTGTCCAGGTGCATTGTCTAACACCAACAGTGCTTTTTGAGGTAAATTATGTGTCTTCAAAAATTTTCTTACTGCAGGCACAAAATTATCATGGAACCATTCACTGAACACGTCCCTTGTTACCCAAGACTTATTGTATGTTTTTAAATGCTCTTGGATTTTTTGATTTTCCAACAATTAGCAATTTTAATTTATGAGTGCCACTGGCATTAGCACATGGCATAAATGTAATGCGATTCTTACATACCTTGCGTCCAGGCGCATTTTTTTCCTTACTATGGACATACGTTTTATGAGGCAGCAGCTTCCAAAATAAACCGCTTTCATCGGCGTTGTATACTTGATCCGCTGTCAACTCCAATGCATTCACTTGATCTTCAAATTTCTTGATAAATGGCTCCACAGCAATTATGTCACTAGATAACTTCTCACCGGTCATACTAAGCAAGCGGATCCCGTAGCGCTTCTTAAACTCATCAAGCCATCCATCACTTGCTTTAAAATCGTTTTTCATCGTAATTTTTTGATAAAAAAATTTAGCTTTTTCTCTCAGTATCTCACCAGAAATCGGAGTATGCCGTTCACGCTCTTGAAGAAACCAGGTATGGAGAGCCTCCTCTACTTTTGGAAATTCACCAGATCTTAATGTCTGTCGTTTTCCTGGACCGGTGTCAGCTAACCTCACAAAACTCTCAGTTTTAAGTCTGTTTTGTCGGATATCATGTATTGTTGCGCGCCCAATGTTATAACACTTTGCAAGTTCACATATTTTTTCACCCTTATCAAGTCTTTTTAATATTTCAGCTTTTATAGCTAAAGTTAGGGTTTTATGTTTCCGTTTTGGTTGACTCGACATTGCGCGACCGTAATAATAGATGCTCTGCATTAGACTGAAACAATATTTCATCATACTTTGCAATATTACATCAGATAATAAACGTGTTCAGACAAAACGCCGGATTATCGGATACTAAGAATACTAATTCGTGAAAACCGCCGGATTATAGATAGCCAAATTACCGCCGGATTATTGGCAGTGTCGGACTATCATACGGCCGGATTAGCGAGATTCTACCAGTAGAATCTCAACAATCCGGCCTTGTAAATTGCAAGGGATGGCCGGATTACGGAAAACGCCGGATAATTGGAAAAGCTTATTAATTTTTTGATATTATACTTTCCTCATTATTTTAACACTGTATTTATTGTTAAAGAGATGTATGTATTTTATTTTGTGAATTTCTTTAAGTAGATACAGTAAATAAACACGTGAAATCTTCAAATATATTTTATTATGAAAGTATGCGTTCTATAAACATTATGTAGGTACCTACATACATATTTCTCGAGAGCACCTAGTCTACATTCTTAAAATAAGAAGTTATCAGATCTTGTTTTCTAGCTGTGAAGTTTTTCTTAAAAACAGTTTCGCGAAGTTTTCTTAGTGTCATTATATCTTCCGCAGAAATATTGTTTTCTTCAGCCCACTGAACACATGTATTGAAACTGGCTAAAGCTTTATCATGCTTTACTGATGGCGTGAAAACGGAGGGTGCATCATCTTCATCTTCATTCTCATTATGTACATTATCGAGGATATCTTGGTCATCCATAAATACATTTTCACCGTCTCCCTGTAACCACTCGTTTACATAATCATCATCCAGGATCATGTCACTCCCTGTTAACATTTGTTTAATTTTCACCAATGGTATATCATCTTCAGGATCCCATGTGTTTGATTGACCTTGATCGTTTTCACGTGTGCGTGACGGCCACAACTTATTCCAAGACGTCATTATTAAATGTCCGGGCGTAGTGTCCCAAGCTTCCGCCAGCATAAAAGCAACGTCCTTGAGATTTAGCCCCTTTAGTGTGTTTGCGATTTCCTGGCACTAGCCACTGGCATTAGCACATGGCATAAATGTAATGCGATTCTTACAAACCTTGCGTCCAGGCGCATTTTTTTTCTTACTATGGACATACGTTTTATGAGGCAGCAGCTTCCAAAATAAACCGCTTTCATCGGCGTTGTATACTTGATCCGCTGTCAACTCCAATGCATTCACTTGATCTTCAAATTTCTTGATAAATGGCTCCACAGCATTTATGTCACTAGATAACTTCTCACCGGTGATACTAAGCAAGCGGATCCCGTAGCGCTTCTTAAACTTATCAAGCCATCCATCACTTGCTTTAAAATCGTTTTTCATCGTGATTTTTTGATAAAAAAATTTAGCTCTTTCTCTCAGTATCTCACCAGAAATCGGAGTATGCCGTTCACGCTCTTGAAGAAACCAGGTATGGAGAGCCTCCTCTACTTTTGGAAATTCACCAGATCTTAATGTCTGTCGTTTTCCTGGACCGGTGTCAGCTAACCTCACAAAACTCTCAATTTTAAGTCTGTTTTGTCGGATATCATGTATTGTTGCGCGCCCAATGTTATAACACTTTGCAAGTTCACATATTTTTTCACCCTTATCAAGTCTTTTTAATATTTCAGCTTTTATAGCTAAAGTTAGGGTTTTATGTTTCCGTTTTGGTTGACTCGACATTGCGCGACCGTGATAATAGATGCTCTGCATTAGACTGAAACAATATTTCATCATACTTTGCAATATTACATCAGATAATAAACGTGTTCAGACAAAACGCCGGATTATCGGATACTAAGAATACTAATTCGTGAAAACCGCCGGATTATATGTAGATAGCCAAATTACCGTCGGATTATTGGCAGTGTCGGACTATCATACGGCCGGATTAGCGAGATTCCACTGTATTTACATTTAGTCAACCAACAAATTGGAGAACCTCATCATGTCCGACGTTAATTGGTCAGTGAATCAACATACAGGTGTTTTGATTGTCTTGTTTAAGACATTTTCTAGTGTTCTTGTAGTACTCAAAACATTGATTGCATATTCTGAACTGTGCCAACATTGATATTTTTGTATACAAATTCAAGCAGGTATGAGTATTTTCCGTTAATCTTTGTGTAAATTTAGCGGAACTTTATGAAATCCCCTTGAATAATGTACCTTTAAATATTAATATCAAACTCATTTTCTATTACCGAACAAATATTTCAGAAAATATACGAAGCCTAATTGTTTTGATCCGTGTAAGTATAATCTTTATTGATATAAAAAATATGTTTATTCTTTTATGACTAAATTGTCCAAAAGTGAATTTCTCGCAAATTAGTTCTTGGACAATTTGCCTCAAATTATCAATAATAAAAAATATGTACTACATACTATAAGACAAAACATGAACAAAAGTAATGAAACCGCCTAAAATTTGATAAAACTTTGATCCTGCATCGGTTGTCAAAGAAGTAATGTTGTATTTGAAAACTTTAATCCATTTGTCAGTTTTCGCATCTTGGCGATTTTGGTAAGTTTTTTGTTTTGATAAAAACGGCTATCACCATCCGAAAGAGGAGCAAAAATTATGTACTTCCCGAAAATTTCACAATAATTGAGCAAAGGATAGTCTTGCTTTAAAATTTTAAACTGCCCTTCTTTCAAATAATGCCAGCCATGCATTTTTATCAAAAATCACACAAAAAAAACGTTTATTTTTTTGAAAAAAAAAGTCAAAACACGTAAACTGACTGAAAAATAGATTAATATTTTTAAATGCACCATTGCTTCTTTAAAAACCAATGCATGATCAAAATTTCATCAAATTCAAGGCCGTTTCATCAGTGCAAGTCATATTTTCAATGTATACAAATAAAAAGCAAATTTCAAAAGTCCCGCCTATAACCTGTCAGCTGTGAATTTCAAAAGTCCCGCTATAACCTGTCATTTGTCACGTCAGTGTATGAACCTACAGTGCTCTTCACCGTAGTTCGCACAACTAAAAACACTGTTCACCCTCACTCTATGGGAGATGCACTTCTAAGGGGAATGTTTTGTGAATGGGACCATGATTTTGACAGCTATACTTCAAAATGATGGGTTCGTAAATCTCACCGTCCGCGCATCTATGGAACGAGTTCTACAAATACCTCCTAGAAAACAAGGCCAAAGTGCTGGCCGTGTGACGTCATCAATGTAGGCCCATGATATAACCTTGGGGAACACTATGATCATTTCCAGAACAGCTGACTTTGACAAACAAATAGTCATTTCAAAACCTCAAAAAGTGTGGATAGTTTGCTAGTTTAGGTGTTTTTGTTATGCCCCACTAGTGCACACTTTTCTACACCACAACACTCAGTGTGGCTTTGTTTGTGAAATGTTTGTCTGTTTTTCAGGATAGAATATCTTTACTACTTTAGTAAAGATATACAGGGTGCCACAGATTCGAGTTCATGCATGGGGATCTCAGTTATTATAAGAGATACAGGGTCGGTTGAATGTTTGCAAGGTTGCGCATTTTTATGCTTTACAAAATGCCGTTTTGAAATTTAAAAAAATCCGACTACTTCCGAAGATATTCGAAAAAAACCAAAATTTCGCAAGAACGTTATTATCATTTCAAGGCAGTATACGGATCGAGTGTTGTAATAACGAATCAATTCAAAAACTTCAAATGGCTGCAAAAAATGTCCTATCCAACGAATACGACATACAAATTCCTGAGATGAAAAAACCCAAGATTGTTATCATCGGTGTGAACGATGAATATCTTACAGATGTAGAAATGTTTGTAAATAAGATTAAAGCAATGAACAGATATTTGAATGAAATTCATGTCGTCAAGAAGTACAAGCCATTTGGGAAGAATCTCCATAATGTTATAGTGGAAACATCTCCAGAAGCGTTCAAGTTCCTGATGGACCAGAAAAGTATCAAGATTGGGTGGGACACTTTTCCTGTTTACGAATTTATTAGTGTGCTAAGGTGCTACCGATGCTGGAAATATGGTCATTCAGTCAAGGAGTGCAGACAAAAGAGTCCTACATGCCCTAATTGCGGAGGAACCCACAGGACAGAAGAGTGTTCGTCAGAAATCAAGTGTTGCAGAAACTGTAAGTTTTTGAATATGTCTTTGAACATCCCTGTTGAATATAATCATTCTGTATTTGATAAAAAATGTGCATCTTATAAGCGCCAAGTTGAGAGGGTTAAATCAAAAACTAAATATACTGCATAGCAATCCATGAAAATTTCAAATTTGTGTGTGTCAATCAATATACAAGGACTCAATGATAAAAAAATGGACGAATTGAGACTACTAGCAAAGGAAAAAAATCCCCAAATTATCTGCCTCAATGAAACTCATGTAACGGAGCTGTACGAAGATAGTGAACTGTATATTTCTGGATACAAAAATTTCGTTTGTTACTCAAACAGCCGTCATACGGGGGGAGTGATATTGTACATACAAAATAATATATCGGCAACAGTTGTGAAAAATGTGTCTCTACAATATGAATATTGGGCAATTTTTGCTAAAATCAAGATAAACTCTGAAGCAGTAATTATTGGGTCGCTGTATAGGTCACCAAATGGAAATATAGAATCATTCATGGCTTTTTTGGGGGATTTATTTGATGAAGATTTCGTGTGTAATAATAGGACAGTGATCATGGGTGATTTTAATATTAGACTGGATTATGAAAATTCAAGTAAAGATAAACTATTGAAAATTGCCAGTGACTCGGGTTTTACTCAAATCGTTCGTGAGTGCACAAGGGTAAACAATTTGTCTGCGTCGTTAATCGACTTGATTTTTACAAATGACTATGATATGGTTGAAGCTCCGCGCGACTTTCCCCAGATCTCTGACCACATGATTATTGGATGCTCGCTACAAATAAACAACAATAAAGAAGAGGTTCATGTTACAAAAAAACGTAACCTCAATGCCGACAACATGCATGGTATAATGTTGGTATTGCTTGAGAAAAGCTGGAATTACAGCTCTACAAATGTAGATATTATCTATGAAAATTTGATAAAAAATATATCCGAAGCTGTTGATGAAATTGCACCCCTTAAAATAATATCCTCGGATAGACCACCCTGGATGACCCCTGTTGCAATAGCTTCACGTAATGAAAGAGATACGGCCTACAAAAAATTCATGTACACGAGGAGTGAGTCGGATTGGAGATCTTATAAAATAAAAAGAAATAATTTTGTTAGAGTCCTGAGAAATGAGAAATCAAAATTCTATGAAAGAAATATTGATCAATGCAGAGGAAATAGTAAAAAAATGTGGAGAACATTGAAAGACATTATAAGTAGTAAAAGCAAAAATATAACATCCTTTGATAATCTCCATTTTGAAGAAGATAGGGGCAGCATTGAAGAAAACTTCAATAACTTCTATTCTAAAAGTATCATCAGTATTGCATCCAGTATACCAATTATAAAAAAAGATTTGTTCACACTTGCTAAGGAGCCTGCTGAAAAGTTAAACAGTTTTCAAAAAATAGATATTCATGAACTCAAGGATATAGTGATGCATCTCAAGAATAAATCAACATCGGATACAGTGTGCAACGTAAAATTTGTAAAGGAAACATTCAGTGTGATTGGCTATCCACTTCTACATTTAATCAACACCTCACTTGAGACAGGCCGTGTACCTAGAGACCTTAAAACGTGTGTCATTGTACCGATACCAAAGGTGTCAATGCCAACCAAACCTGAGGATTACAGACCAATAAATCTGCTTTCAGTTGTGGACAGAATTTTGGAAACAATTGTGTGCTCCCAGATAAGATATTTTCTAGAAAAAAATAAACTGATTTTCAAAGGTCAATCAGGCTTTCGACAGAGGCATTCCTGCGAGGCAGCGTTGCAGTGTGTGTGCTCAGGATGGCGTTCTGAAATGGATGCTGGAAACATGGTATTGAGTGTCTTCATTGATCTTCAAAGGGCATTTGAGACGATAGACCGGACAAGATTGTTGGAGAAGCTGCAAGGGTACGGTTTGATGGACACAGCATTTCTGTGGCTTGAAAGCTATCTCTCGGATCGGTCTCAGATGACTAGAATAGGTAGTGTTGTGTCGGGAGTGGTTAACAACGACATAGGGGTTCCCCAGGGTAGTGTTTTGGGGCCGCTTTTGTTCATATTGTATATTAATGATATCGATAAGATTATGAAACACTGTGAGGTTAGCTTATTCGCAGATGACACGCTGTTATATATAGCTGGCAAGAACAGTATTGAGTTGGTGCAAAAGATGAACTCAGAATTACAAGTACTACATGATTGGTTATGTTTAAATAAACTAAAATTAAATGTTAACAAATCAAAGTTCATGGTTTTTGCAACCAAAAAGAATTGTAAGTTGTTTTCTGAAGGTGATTATCAGGTAGCAATTAACAATAACCCAATTGAACAGGTCTCTCAAATGAAGTATTTAGGTGTTATTCTAGATTCTCAACTTACTTTCTCATTGTATACTGATTATGTTTGTAGTAAAATAGGCAAAAAAATTGGATTCTTCAGAAGAGTGTCTCGAAATCTTAGTCATTGGTGCAAGCTCTTAATCTTTAATACTATTGTGTACCCGCATTTTAATTATTGTAGTTCTCTTTTTATATCATGCAAAAGTTCAGACATACAAAGGCTTCAAATACTTCAAAACAAGGCTATGAGATTGGTTTTAGGATGCAATAGGTATACTCCCATTGCGACAATGTTAAAATCATTGAGTTGGCTGTCTGTTTCAAAATATATTGAATACTCCAGTGTATTGTTCATATACAAGATCAATAAGAAACTTTTGCCAGAATATCTTCAAAGTTATCTAGTTCCTAGACATGCGAAGCATTCCTATAATATTAGATCGCGTGATGAGTTTGCTATATCTTTCACCAGAACAACTTTTATGCAGAAATCTATATTTAATGATGGTCTTAGAATGTTTAATGCACTGCCACGTGATGTGAAAGAATCGGAAAATGTGAAAGTATTTATGAAGAAACTGAAATGTATGTATCTAAACAAAGACTCCTAGATTTATGTGAACTCACGGACATTTACGCCGTTATACATTTAGACTTGGATTTTATTTTTAGAATATTTTTTGTATTAGCAATGTAAGCTAAAATAAATATACATTCATTCATTCATTTCCTGAGTTTATTTGAGAAGATATTGTAAAATGAATTACACTTTCTCATTGCCACTTTTTCTCCTCTACAAGATGGCGGTATCAAATTGAAAATCTGACGTTTTGTCTTTGAGCGGCCATCATCAAGTTAATTTTTTTAAATACAGTTAGTAGATGAACAGAAATATTGCCATAAGAATCTATAGAACGTGAATATATGCAGGCTCCAAAAGCAATAATGGAAGAGTCACTGAATCCGTGAAGTTCAAAAGCAACAAATGTTTTGATTGTGTCTTGACGGGGAATTTTGAAATAATCAACTAGGGATAAGTGATGAGTAAAGTTTTTCCATATTCGGAAAATGTCTGTGGGTACAGGATCATCCCAAGCGATTTTAAGTTACCATAATTTCTGTAAAAGGATTTTGACTTGTAAAACCATAGGTCCTAGAAGGCCAAGAGGGTCGAAAATCTGTGAAATAAGTGATAATATGACACGTTTAGTTACAGGTGTAAAGTTAAGATCGATGTTAGAGTTGTAGATGAAAATATCTTGTTCGGAATTCCAAGATATGCCTTGGGTTTTATGGTGATGAGAATCATCAAGTGTTAAGGATTTAGATTGAGTAAAAGGCTCGGTTATGTCACATATTACAGATTGGCTATTGGAAAAAAAATTCTTAATTCAAGTCCGTATGTTTCAAATATCTTTATAAGATTTTTGCCAATATTTGAAAGAGCTTCTTCAGTCGATGCACCGGTGATGACGTCATCGACATAGATATCATTTCTTATGATTTCACTATCTGTGGGATAGGAGTCCAAGGTGTCTTCTGAGATTTGGTTCAGATAACGCGTGGCTAAAAAGGCACTGCTTGCCATTCCATAAGTGACTGTGTTCAATTCAAAATGTCCAATGTTGTCTTGTCACGCCACAGAATTCTTTGGACGCAACGTTGCTGAGGTTCGATCAAAAATTGGCGATACATTTTTGCAATGTCCCCTGTTAATACAAAATTATGCGGCCGAAAACGCAATATTACGGTAAATAAATCGTTTTGGACAGTAGGTCCGACCTTAAGGCAGTCATTGATAGATACTCCTGAAGACGACGTGGCAGATCCGTCGAAGACGACTCTGAGGCGAGTAGTTAAGCTATCACTCTTTTCCACACAATGGTGTGGAAGATAATAAGAGGGATATACAGAGTTATGGCTGGAAATATCTGGGTTAATTTCAGACATATGTCCAAGGCTTTTATATTCTTAGATAAAGTCGCAGTAGGATTTTTTTATATTAGGATTCTTATTCAGTTTTTCCTCAATTGCAAGAAAACGTTTCAAGGCGGTTTGAAAAGAGTCTCCAAGCTGAGAAACATTGGTCCTGAGAGGAAGGCTTACAATAAATCTTCCAGAGGAATCTCGATGTGTAGAGGCTTTAAAATGGTTTTCACAGTCGATTTCTTCCTGGGAATATTTATTTTTAGATATTTGTTCGTTGGTTTCTTCGCAGTTCCAAAAAAGCTGCAAACTATTTTGAAGATCGTTGTTTGTACATTTCAAAGAGTTTGTGTGTTGGTTATTTGTTGTCAGTAAATCAACTGGGCCACTTACTACCCACACTAGTTTGATGTCTTGTAAGATAGGATTATTTTTGCCCAATTTAATTTGGCTAGTATTAAGGAGGTTATAAAAAAACGCCTGCGCCTAGAAGTATATCTATATCGGCAGGTTTGAGAAACTCAGGGTCGGCTAAGTGAATATCTGTTGGTAAATTTAAATTTGTGATCTTCATAGAGAAGGGAGGTATTTTTTCGGTTATTTTACTTATCACCAAGGCTGGTATATTGATAGAAAAATTATCATGAGTTGATTTTATTTTGTTGAGTTCGTTTAGAAATATTGGTGCACTTTTCGCTAATTCCTGAAACGGACATTTTAATAGGCTCAAAGGTAAGTTTAGCCTTTCAAATAAATTCTGAGTGACAAAATTGGATTGACTTCCATTGTCAAGTATGTCCTTACATACTATAGGCTGATGGTTTTTGTCAAATACCTCAATAAATGCGGTGGAGAGTAAGACAAATGAGTTTTGGTTTGCATTAGAACAATATAAATTTTGAGAGTGGTTATCTTCACTATTTACATTGTTTACATTCGGTAGAATTCGAAGATTCTCATGTGACTGAGAGGTAGTTGGATTGTTTGAAATGGAGAATCGTGAATGAGTGGTGCTATTAGTATGAGCGTTAGTTTGGGTGTAATCATGGCATGGTCGATTGAGAGGTTTCATATCATTTGGTTGCATGTGTAGTAATGAGTGGTGCTTGTTTTGACAGGTCTTGCAAGTATAAGTAGACTTGCAATCACTTTGCGGTGTCCTGGACGCAGACAATTGGTGCATAAATTCGCACGTTTCGCCTCCAAAAACCTAAAACAGTCAATAAATTTTCGGCATGAATATATAAAATGACTGTCTTTGCATAGTGGGCATGAAATAGTGTTGTTGTTATGGGAAAGTAATGTTTTACGTTCGTATTTTTGAGGTTTATCAGTTACAAAAGGTTTTTTAGTATTCAATTTGAAGTCAAGAGATTCTAAAAAGCGACAACGTTGAGATAAAAAAGTTATAAAATCTTGAGTTGAAGGATTATCAATATTTCTTGAGAAATGTTCCCATTCTTTACGACTATTATAGTCCAATTTTGAGGTGAGTGAATAAATTAAAATGCTGCTCCATTGGTCTACAGGTTCATTTAAGTTCTGTAAAGATTTAAAATGATTTTGAAAACTGTCCAGAAGTTTTCTTAAACTGAGATGAGAATCATCTTTCACTTGGTTGAGTTCAAAAATACATTTGATGTGCGAGTGCACGATTGCCTTTTTGTTTTCGTATCTTTCCTGCAGAAGGGACCAAGCAGTAGCATAGTTATTCTCGGTTGTGGCTAAAGAGTTGATTATTTGAGCAGCTTCTCCCTGTAAACTGGATCGTAGATAACAGAATTTTTCAATTCTATTGAGTTTAGAGTTTTTCTCAATGAGCGTGATAAAAGTATCTTTAAAATTGGTCCAAGTATCATAGGATCCGCTGAACTTAGGTAGTGGTATAGGGGGAAGACGTGTACCGTACTGACCATGTGCCGATGGCAGTGCTACTTGCATTGAAGAGCAAGTAGAGAGTGCACTTGGGGCAGCCTGAGCGGCATTAATTCTGTTTATAGTCAATTTTGCATTTGAAATATTTGTGAAATATAAATTTTCAAATGATTCGCATTTTCGCTCCTGATCTTTTATTTCTTCATATTCATTATCTAAACAGACTTTCTCAATTTGAATTTGGAAATGCTTAAATTTATCAATCAAAGGTTCAATCCTATTTAATCGAGTGGTCAGGTCAACAAAATGGGATTATTTAAATCATCGCATTTCAATTCCAAAAAGGTTTGAAATCTATTTATTTCGTTAGTGACAGCGTCGCGACGAGCTACGAGATCATTATAAATGTCAATTTTTTGACGACTGTCACTTGATGGTTACCCCTTTTTGATTTAGGCATCTTTGAGAGAAAGCAATATGGATTAGTTGAGAAATAAAAGTGTTACACCCACGGTAGGTCAATCGGAAGGATCGATATAGCGGTTAAAATCACTTAAACACGTTTAAAAACGGCTTGATCAGCCGTTTCGCGGAAATGACGAGAAAACAGCTCGAACTGGTTCAGATGGAAGCAATGCTAATTGAAAGTTGAGTTAGGTTAGATCAGGTCAAGTACCTTGTCTTTGTCAATTTGTCCTCCGGATTTCATAAAAAGATTGCTGCACAATGCTTCTTGTAATATGGATTCAACTGGGTATACTGGAAGGCTTAACATCCGTCACGGTCCTCAAATTGGTTATGGAATGGGTATCCGGCTCGAATCGATCAAAAAATGTGTGAATATGATTCTTCTCTTTCATCAGAATAATTATCCTTTCGTTAGTTAAGAAAAAAAGCTTATTTTAATAGCTTTTACTATTGATTTTATAAATCGTGACAATACAAAATTAGTGGACTGTATATTGACGGCTATGTAAAAAAAACATGGTGATAGCACTTTAGGCTGGTGGCTATATTAAAACAGGAACTTGATAAAAAAGATTGTTCACATAGATTCTTTCGTCAATAATGCACCATGGCTTACTAGATTTATTTAGTAGTTGCTGCTCACGAAAGCGGCTTGACCTGTTCTCCTCACCCGCATCGAAAAATCTACTCAGTGCCTACCCGTCACGCCACCTAAAGGTAGATCTAAACAACTCTCGTCGATGCGGCATCTTGTGATGCTGATCATCAGAGTGCCGACGTCGACGAGAAGTAACGCAATTTATATTTATTTAGTCAACTTTGATAATGTTAACACACAAATTGTATGAGAGGCTAGATCACGCACATATTCTTTTAATCCTAATATCAAACTTACCACTGCTGAATTTGACTTGATCGCCTATCAGCAAAATCCGGCGGCACCGGCAATGTCAGCAACTCCGGATCGTCGTTTCCTGTCGAAACTGCCGTCGAGTCTCGTCTAATGTCCGGGATTGGGGAGATATTCACTAATCGAGTCGTAGCCACAGATCTATAATTTGA
This sequence comes from Orchestes rusci, assembly GCA_958502075.1. Lineage (NCBI taxonomy): Eukaryota > Metazoa > Arthropoda > Insecta > Coleoptera > Curculionidae > Orchestes > Orchestes rusci. Next base: position 53,299,243 of record OY293304.1, read on the forward strand.
TAAACAGTGCACAGTAATTAATATGAACGTGAAACAGCTCATGAAAGTTTAACCTAGCACAAATTGTTTTTGAACCAGTACGTATTTGATAGAGATAAGGACTATTGATATATTCAAATGGATATAATGTGTGGTCTTGATGAATGTTATGATAACGTTTACTTAAAGAATAATAAAAGAGACGAGAAGTTATCGAAACATCACAAATCAAAAATACTGGTTCTCGAACACATTGGGAAGTTTTACAACTAATCTGAAGCGATGAGAACTACATTGCATCTATATCTTGGGAAAACTCACCTAGCTAAAACGTTCGTAAACATATGGTTTTTGGAAAAAAACATGGAAAACATCACATAAAACCATTTAGAAAAAACTGAACATTCACTCTTAATACGGTTACCGTGAATTCCTTTCCAAAAACTGAATTATGTATTTCGATTGTTTGATGCATTTGTTTATATTATATGCACGCAGGTCAAGTTAATCAGAAATATCTATTTGCTAAAAAAAAAACAAAATGAAATAAATGTGATATTAATAATGTAGAATGTACCAGATAGGTATATAAATTTATGATTCTCTATCTGCTCAGGTTCGTTCACAGCAGTCTCTGAAGCTGACTCCTCCTCAATATTCTTAGTCAAACTCCCCTGCTTTATTAAAAGCAGCCAGAACCTCTCTTCATTACTTATTATTTTAATAGTATTAGGAATGCAAAAAAACTATTTTCATAACAAAATATGAAGTTAATGTCTTATCTTATTTTCGATTTTTCAGAAAAAAAAATCTTGATAATCATTGTATTTTTCTCTTTTTCATATTGAACATTGTAATACATCAAACAAATACAAATTCGTGGTTTTCAATTTTCAATACAGTTTTTTTTATAACCAAAGCAAAAACCCAAAACTATTTATTTTCGAGCATTACGCTTACTTCAAAACTAACCTATTTTCCAAAAACAATAATTGTACAGATTTTGATTTTGGAAAAAATCAAAAATTTAATTTTCAGAAACCAATTTTTCGACATACAATTCGGAGTAATCGATTTTCTTGACTTGAGGTCAGAAAAATCGATTTTTTTGTTGGGTTAGTTTGGGTTAGTTTCAAAATTGACAGGTTATACCGTGAACAATACATTTATTACAAAAAAAAACAATCAAATTGTTATCAAGACATCAAGAAAAAACACGCAGATCTGAGATTGACAATTCACACTCTTGATGTTGACATTTGACTTATGAGGACCCATTGCAACTCGTTAAAAATAGTCGTCCCGACAAATATAACTACATAGGAACTAAAGTACATGATACACAGTTTACAACGATGGATGTTAACAACAACAACACAGTAATTATTAATATTAAGGACGTTGTGGAACTTGAGAAGTTTGTTTTATTTGTTTGTACTTATACAAAATACCGGAATAACCTGCTGCCAGATCATTGGTATCTGTTCTGAAATTCACTGTTTTGTTCAGTGTGATGTGGATCATTTCATCAATGTTTCTTTTCGGATAATTCTTTTCTTTGGCCAGGACGATCGTATTATCAAAATGAAACAAGTGACCGCTACTTATATGATGAAGGCTTAGAACGGTTGTATTCGATTTATCGAGTTTCTTGCAATCATTTTTATGTTGACGTACCCGATCCTTAAGATACTGTCTCGTTTGACCTATATAGAACGTATCTTCACAATCCAAACAGGGAATTCCATAAATCACGTTGGATTCGTAATTAGCTGGTAGTTCGTCCTTTAGTCGTGAAAAAAGACTTTTAACCGTTTTAAAATTATAAAAAACAAACTGGCAGTCTGTGTCTTTAAAACACTGCTGTATTTTATGTGATAAACCAGGAATGAAGGCAAATCTGAAGTATCGTTTTGTCGTTATTTGAAAATAACAACAGAAAACAGCATCAAAAATCCTCCTATATCAAAATCAAACTTCAGAATATCTCACTATTTTTATTCTGGGCTCGGACGCCCGGACTGCAAGTATCATTTATCCTCGTTGCCCCGCGTTTGACAGCTTCTATCGTATCCATCATAACTTGGATACGATGAAAGTTGTCAAAAATTTGAATTTCAAGGCCAAATAAATGTGTTCCCATTAAATCAATCGGGAAAACAAGTTTTTGTCGCTTCTCATTGTTATTTTTTCCTCGGATTAATCTCCATCCACTATATAGCTTCAAACCGTAATTTGACAATTTTCCTGGTAGCCAAGGCGATAATCAAAGCCATCCATCCAATATTTTGAACTTGGCAACACTGCTCCAGTCAGCTTCTAGAGCCAAGACCAAAACCAAGATGGTAGAAGTCAAAACTAAAGATGACGTTAAAGTCTGAACTTATAGGATTCAATTAACTCAGGTATAAATACTATGCTATGCTTGATTTGTAGGTATAACTATTATGCTACAATCACATGCATTCAGGAAATAATCTTGTAAGGCCCTCTATTGGGAAAATGGAAAATTTTTACCGCCAAGCCATTTTTGACTATTTTGTCGGGCTATCCTCAGAAACACATACTTTGTCGCTTTCGTAGCGGCAGAAAGATTCATCTTAAATGTCATCTCGACAGAAAAAGACTGTTGCTGACTCACACGGGAATGTATTAACTGGTGATCAGTTCATAAGAAGGCATTCACACAGGTTCTTTGAATCTTGCAAGACACAATAACCGTTATTTATTCAAATTGGATTATGATAAACCAGAAAAAAATACTTCCTCTAGATTAGATCACATTAGGAGCAGCAAACTGCATCCGAAAATGATTTGTCGTTAATTATTTCAAAAGTGATGTTGTCAACGCAGTTACGTGATTAAGATTGAGAGCTTGAAATTTGTTATCAGAAGCACTTGATATTGTGCAAAACTCATTTTTCTCGAAGTTTTCTCCAATTTCGCCGATATAAGACGCGAAAAATGGTTCATAAACTTTTTTTCCCTTATATCTACTTGATTGAACCAGACAACTTTGGATATAGATAAGTTATTCTGTTTTATCCGCTGAAGAATGAAAACTTCATTATACATACATATCAAATATGATGCATGTCATCCAAATCAGATTTGTAGTCTTAAAAGTGAACCTTGAAAGTTATCAAAGATTATTACAAACAAATAAAATATATTTCTTGAGATTTCGTTTTGCTGGATCTGATAATGTATGCTGTGTTAAGCCTCAAGTTGCCCCAGAACAGACTCTATATCTAGAGAATACCAAATTCTCATGTTTGCACATTGTTTGCATGCTCTGTATACCACCCTTTGATTATACATCTAAGCTAGGAATATCATCCTTCATGGGCCTTTATGCATTTTTGTGAAATATGGGCCAATGAACCATTTTATAATCTTCGTGAAAAATCAATACCTTGCGTACAGAGCCCAGTCGTTTTCATAACACAAAGTGACGTCCGTGAACGCTTTATCTTTCCAGTTGATTTATTGAATATATCATACGGAGAACGGAGAATTCATAATAAGAGAAGATCTGTATCGTTGGATTGAGGAATTAGGGTCACTGGGCAAAATATTTTGAATATTTGCGGATGATACGATGCTGATAATTGCATCAGACGGTGAAATGGCAGGAGTGGAGACACATAGAAGACAGTGAGCTTCATCTTTGGTTCAACTAAAACGAAATATGATGGTGCTTATCAAATTCTTCAGTTCATTCTCAAGTGACTTGGATAACATATCACACGAGTGGCATACAATGTTTTATCCAACAAGTGGAAGAAATCATTTTGTATGAGATAATAATTGAAAAGTGGTCCTGCTAAGTGGTCCTGCTAAGTGATCCAAGTGCCAAAATATGAGTTTTCGGTTCGACATCAATATGGTCTATGCGCCAGAGCCAATGTCCAAGTATAACATCCAAGTGCCAATTACATATTGTAATTTGTAGTGGTTCAAAATTGTGTTCAAAGATGCGTTCAGACAGTAATTTGAACTTCTATTGGTTTTTTCTAGTGAATAAAATACATTCTTTTCAGTTGAGAGATATAAAAAAGTCTTATCGAAATACAGAAAGCAAATTTTGTTAAACAAAAAATCAAGCTGCAAAAGCCTGGGAAGTCTGCTCCAAAAAGTGAGATTAGTACGATTTAGTAACAGATTATTTCTAATAATTCAAGGCCACAATATTGTTCTGTACTGGTTATTAACAGATTGTTTTGTTTCAGATCACCTGTAAATGTAATTGTGATATTCTACTCTAATTTCAGATGTTTAATCGTATATCATATACTTGTGGACGTGGATCATTTCCATTTTTTTTCTCATTCAGTTTCCGGTATCTGAATTATTTGTTTTCTTACTGGTTAAAACATGATCAACTGTATCTCTTTGTTCGTTGATAAAGCCGTTCTTCATTAAAAAAGTGAATATTTGTTTTATATTTGGCATAAAACAGTTTTCCGTCATTTCTCGAGATTTTCATTTTCGACACTTAGATCACTTAGTACGACCACTCTTCAATTATTAATTAGCTTTGTGATCAAACTAAAGCTCGGTACCCTATAAATGTCAGAATGCCTAGACAGTTACTTTTTCTACATTATGGTCAAAGTAAGTTGTCTGTTTGGTTGCCACGGGAACGTGGGTTTTAATCCATAACTCACCAGTGATTAGTGCGTTATGGGTTTTAACACTTTATCACTACGCTATCACTATCACTATCATGTCGTGTTGGATAAAATCATGAATATGATTGACAAATTGTTGAAACCTTTTAGAAATGCCCTATGTTTCCTTTTTCAAATGATAAAAATTAGACATGTTAGAACTGTACTTGCAGCCGACATTTCCAAGGTATATTTGGAGCTGTAAGGATAATCATGATTGATTTGATTGAGGGCTAGGGGCCTTCAAACAACCTACAAGTGGATACAATATCGTAAATGAAAATTGCGACAGAAACATTTTACAAGCTGTCAACGAAGACCCCAGCATCGGTAACAACTATATTACTATCCATACATGCCCACAATAGTTCAAGGATTTAAGAAAACTCATTTTCCTAGACGAATGCGCTTCTGTGAGTGGAAGGTGTTATAAAAATCCCGATTCTGTAAACCATGTCTTGTAGTCCGATGACAGTAGATTTACCAACTGTTTTTAATAAGCTACCGTTCATTGAAAAGAACGCACAACACATCATTGGGCTATGGAAAACCCTTACGAAGTGGCAACCAGACGTCTATACATCAGATAAGGAATTAACGTTTTTGGTGTGAGATCATAGGTAATATAATCCAACAAACCCTTTTCAATTATTATTAAATAATCAAAAGTTTCTGAAAATCGACTGATAGGAACATTTTCGTTTAACTTGAACCTAAATGGACAGAGGTTGTCCTCAAGGTTAATTGATATGTTGAGGTCATAGAGGTTGCGCCGTAACTAGGGAATCGACAATCGACGAACGTTGAACCGAATCGATCTAGTCACCGAGCTCCATTATTGACATTTCTGTCACCGGTGTGTCATCTTAATGTCGTAACATATCCGTATTTCAAGGTCTAAAAACTTTTTTTACCGAGTGTTGGCCGTTTTTAATCGTGTTTGAGGGTAGTTAAGTTATTACACAACTTTTGGTATACTCATTATCAAGTGTGAACCATATTCTATCTTTTCTTTAGATGTCTATTTGAATTTCGGAACCGAATCGGAGCCGACTGACGTCATTTTTGTCTGAAATCTGATTTGTTCGAATCCCGATTGTATAACGACGCAACCTCATTACTATCAATTGACCTTGGGTTGTGCCGGCTTTACGAGCCACCTTTACACCTTTTCGCAATTGGAAAAGACTGGAATTCGATTTTTTTCAGGAGGAACACCCTGTATTTGATGTTTGCAATGAACTTAGCCTTCGATTTTGATTGAAACATGTCAATATTGTCCTATACCTATCAGGCCATTTTTGAAATATTGGAAATTTCAAATCAAATGAGCATTGATCTTACCTCTATGAAACAAAACCCTTGTAGATGTTTTAAGTAATGGAATAGGATGAAACTATTTTTTTTCAAATGGAAATATTGAGAACTTCGTGCATATCTAATTTAAGTTTTCGCGAATTTGTTTCACCTAAGCGTCACCAGTTGATTTCTATCAATTGTGAGGTCAAGCGATGCTATTAGAAAATAAATTCAACATTTGCATTAAGTTAAGAAAGCTCCAATGTTACAAATTTAACGATTTTGTTATTCTCGATCATTTCTAGGGAACTGATCGCTACTTGCGAGGCGTTTTGGAAATGATATGAAGGATAAAAAGCACATTGCAATATGCTACGCCGTTCCTAGGGCACGAGAGATTCTTGATTCTGCATGATGGGAACTGTTGAATATGGAATGCTTATTTTTATGCAGGATCTTTAGCGATCAAGAAAAGTATTGTGTCATGAAAAACTTCAGCAGCAAGGGAAGGAATGTTGGGTAGTGAGATTGACTTGACATCTCAAAAAATGAGTAAATGCGAATGATCAGCGATAGTTAGTTTCCTCAATCCTCAAATCAATGATGGCATAGTTTTAAGTATAACATGAAGATTTCACAAAACTGGAGAAAATATCCACCTTCATGAATTATTTTGTGATGATCGCCCAGTAAAGTTGTCGTCGGCTTATAGGGGTCAGCAAAAAAAAATCCAAACAGAAAGATATTTTTAAGGATGCTTGAGGGCTGCCCCCTGAGCTTCCAACCAAAAAATCTGACTCGAAGTCATGGTAGGTTTTGCGCTGATGAGGGGGTTTCCTAAAAATTTTTTTGAGAGCAAAATGACCCTGATAAAAGTTATAGAGGATCAAGAACTGAACAACTTTGCCCCATAAATCTTTTTGACAGCTCCAACACTTGATGAGTTATGAATGTTTGACTAAAATTATTGATCTGTAGCATTATGCGGTACCTAAATCATCCTAAAAGTATTCCATGACAGCATCATTCCTTGAAACTATTGGTATTTTGTATAATCGTCCACACATTTTCAGCGTTAAACTGTTCGATTTCTGTTAATCACGTGGTCTCGAGAAGGTGAGAACCCAACAACTAATGTCACAATAAATTGGAAGAAGATTTGAGATATTATTTTATTTGCGTTACGACATCATCAAAAAATTGTTTGAAAAAGGTTCAAATATCTATTCAAAACTTTCTAACAGCTTTTGGACTATTATCCAGTAGGTTCGGTTAGGTTGCGGAGGGTATGCCCTGCTCCGCAGTTTTTTGCTTCGCATTGCTTTCAGTTGAAGCCTAAATGGCTCATTGTGTTCCCTTGTTTGAAGAGGTGTCCCCTCGGTCTTAACCTGCAGTCTTTCTCTTCACCGTTCTAAACCATCCCATTGTTTTTACGAAGTTCAAAATTAGCACGAAGTCTACATTTGTCGCTTCCTCTAAGTCTTGAAGGTAGTTCGAGGCGTCCTTCTTTCAGAGTAGGCCAGTGGCACAGTAGATGTTCTATCGTTTCATCCTCCTTGATGCAGTCCTTGCAGAGATTATCAGTCCCTCGGCACCATTTTCGGAGCATGGTTCCGATTTTACAGTGTCCTCTGAATACTTTTACAAGTGTGCTCAGAGAGGATGTGCTCCCTGTTTTTTTCTTATCCAAGTTTGGCCACAGATCTCTCGATGTGTTGCAGTCGTTTCGATTGCTCCACCTATCGCTGTGTAGCTTTACCATGTTTTCATGCACTGTATACTGTATCTTTCGATAGTTCATCCAGTAACAGATTCCAAGATCTCATGTGGGCCACTACTCCAAATCCACACTTTCTTTAGAGTTTTCAGGACATTTTTATCATTTTGGAATAAGAAATTCTTCTTTCACGATCAAAATAATCGATACAGTGCATCACAACGAACAAAGTCAGTGAGTTGCCAGTTTCATATTGAAATATGCCAAACCGGCGCAAATAGGTCATATCATAATATAAAGCTGATAATTATGGAGACTTTCTTCCCACTTCTCTGACAATGGCAAAAATTTGTTTTGATCTGCAAACAATCCGCGTTGAATGGTAAAAGATTTTCATCCTCATCGAGTCGTCAGTTTTAACTTGAAAAACTGGTTTTATTTACTTGTCCAAAATGACAATAAGTTTGTAGGTTTTGGATTGAACAAGTTCTTCCTGTGTATTTTTGCATCCCATGTAGAGAGTTTATTTAAAAATTTATCAAAATAGGTTAATACGAAATCTTCATGTTTTCTTATGAACGAAGCGATTAAAACATGAACACATAAAAAGCAGCCGATGTTTCAATCGCTTTGTTCTCTAGTTGTACCCTCATTTCCATCAGTAAACGTTTGTTCATAGTTTACAGTTTTTCATGTATTTTATCAATAGTTTATTCATTTTAATCAAAGACAGTACAACAACTATGCTGATTTTAAAAATTTTAACATTTTAATCATTTTAACTAATTTTGAATTATTTTATCCTGTATGAGTGAATTGTGTTTTTATGTTATACTCATCATTGTTTGTCCTGATGAAGGAATGATTGCTTCCGAAAGCTGGACTATCACAATAAATTGAGCATCACTTTGCCCAATTCAATCACTGACTGCTCCCTCACCATTTCTTGGCCAGTCACAAACCATCCAACCTATTATTGTATGCACATTTAATAACAATAACATAACGTGTATGTTTAAAAAGCCAAGAAAATGAATGAAAAAAAATTGATTGTCCCAGGCTAAGAAAAATGGAGCCGAACAACAGGGAAATCAAAACCTTTCAGTTAATTGACGATTGGGAAAAATGGCAACGTGGCCTTGATATTTATTTCATGGCAAATTCTAAAACCAACGATGAAATCAAACGAGCTAAACTTTTGCATCACGGAGGTACCGACCTTCAAGAACTATTTAACGTTCTACCTGGTGCTAATGTCCCAAAACTGAAGATAACAATGTCTACGAAATTGCAACCCAGAAGCTGAAAGGATATTTTCGACCAAAAAGAAACACTGCTAATGAAAGAAACATATTTTCGGTCTTTCTCCGGAAATTGGAGAGCTATTGGAAAATTTTGCTTATCGACTAAGAAAACAGGCAAACAAATGCAATTTCAAAACCAATGTCTATGAGTATATCCGTGACCAAATTACTTCCAAAACAAACAATGAAAAACTTCTAGTATACATTCTGAAAAACGACGAATTAAGCCTCAATGAAGTACTGAGCCACGGAAAAGCTCTAGAAGCAATCTCTTTCCAAAAACAAGCATTTCTGAAACCGCAGCCGGCCAAACATATTTTCAATATCAACTCAAACAGACACACTTCAGAATGTTTCCGTTGTGGAAAAAACAACCATTTAGGCACAGATCCAAGTCGCTCGGCAAGAAAACAAAAGGGCAATAAATGCGAACTCCTTGGACATTATGCCGGCAAATGTCGAACACGCAATCTCAAACGCAAATTTGAGAACACTTCGGGAAATCCCAGTTTTAAAAATTGGAGGAATTTCGAGTCACAGAAAAATGAAACGATCCGAGCCATTGACGACACACAGTTATGACTAAATGACGCCGACACAATTTCATGCCAGTTAGGAGGAGAAGCAATAAAAATGTGTTTTGACTCCGGATGTAACAAAAGCATAATTGGTGACGAAACATGGAATCTTCTGGGTGAAATGGATGCAAAAACTCACAATTTTATACCCGGATCTGACATCATTTTTAAATCGTATGGAAGTGACACACGATTGGATCTTTTAGTGCAAACTTGAATATTTTCAAAATAGAATCTGACGAGAAATTTTATTTAATCAAAAACGGAAAAACCGCCCTTATTGAAAAAGAAACAGCAACCAAGCTTGGAATTCTCAAAATTGGATCAAACATCCGGAACATAAGTGTAAGCACAAATCTGAAGGAACTACCAGATATAAAAAATATTAAAGTTGAAATACCAATAGATAGAAGCATTCCTCCTGTTAATCAACCACATAGACGAACACCGATTCCGCTGGAAGAAGCTGTCGACAAGAAGTTGGACGAACTTTTGAAAAACGACATAATTGAACCAGTAACAGAATACACAGGCTGAGTCTCCCCGAGGGTCATAATAAGTGAACCCAACAAAGAAATCCGCATCTGCGTTGACATGCGTAGGGCAAATTAGTCAGTCCTGCGTGAAAAATATCCGATGCCAGCCATCGAAGATCTACTCTCGAAGCTCAAGGACTGAAGTTTTTGTCTAGCCTCGATATCAAACAAGCGTTTCATCAAGTAGCAATAAAACCCATGTCACGTGATATCACCACATTTATAACAGGAAAAGGCCTTTATAGGTACAAACGACTTATGTTCGGTATTTCTTGTGCACCGGAAATTTCTCAAAAGACAATTGAGTACATTTTAAAAGACTGTGAAGTATTTTTCGCCTATATCGATGATATTCCTATTCACACCAAAGATATCGAACAACACAATAGAAGATAAGAAAAAGTCACAACAGAACTATGCGAATATAACGTCGTATTAAACGAAAATAAATGTAAAACCAAGGTAGAAGAAATTGAATTCCTAGGACACAGAATTTCGAAAGAGTTAAACCAACAACATCCAGAACAGATGCGGTCCAACGTTTTAGGGATCCAAAATCTATTGAAGAGGTGAGAAGTTTTTTTGGGCTGATAAAATACACATCCAGATCTATTCTAAACGTAGCAACCAAAACCTAACCTCTCAGAAAAATTATCAAGAGAAACTCTTTTACATGGGAAGAAGAACAAAAATCGGCATTCAACAAACTCAAATCCGCATTGACCAGCAAATCCGTGTTGGGGTTTTATTCAGTTCACGACAAGACGTTTGTTATCTCCGATGCCAGTCCAGTAGGTTTGGGAGCTCACAGTACTATGCCAGACAACAAAAGACGGCTAGATGATTATTGCATACGGACACCGTAGCCTTTCGGAGCGAGAACAAAAATATCACATCACGGAAAAAGAAGCAATGACAATCGTATGGGCCGTATAACATTTTAACATGTACCTTTTCAGAAAGTAATTCGATCTAATAACAGATCATAAACCCCTAGAATTCATGTTTAATCCGAAAAGCACCCCTTGTGCGAGAGTGGAACGATGGGTCCTTTGAATTCAAGCATAGGAGTTCAATGTGATCTATAAACCCGGTAAAACAAATATTGCCGACCCACTAACACGACTTCCCAGCAATAGTCAAAATCCACCAAAAGATTTCGAGGATGAAGTGGAACAACTTATTAACGAAGTCTCCATTCCGTCGTTACAATAAATGAAATCAACAGAGTATCTGAGAGCGACCTTGAGATACAAACAATCAGGAAGTGTCTTGACAACGATAAATTATGGAAACAGGAGAGAGTCGTTCAGTTCTATAATTTTTTCAAAACCGAATACTGCTTCCACGAAAATATTTTATTACGCGGAAGAAAAATTGTGGTCCCAAAAGATCTTCGGAAAAACATTTTGTTTCTGGGCCATGAAGGTCATCCTGGTGTAGAAAACATGAAACGGTAACTTCGATCCAGAGTCAGTTGGCCGAAGATTGATCACGATGTGAGCAAGTATGTGAAACATTGCCACGAGTGCACCCTTGTCTCCACAACCACTAAAGATGAGAACATTTGCCACTACACCTTGGGCAGATATTGCAATCGATTTCTTAGGACCACTGCCAAACAGCATGTATCTCCTAGTGATTATCGATTACTATAGCCAGTTCAAAGAAGTTATCCCAATGCAGCGGATGAGCTCAAAAGAAACTATTGAGCAACTACGAAAATTATTCTCTCTTCTGGGCCTACCTGGTTGCATAACTGCGGACAATGACAGACAATTTGTCAGCAATGGATTTAGGTCATTTTGTTCTAAAAATTGAATAAAACTATATTTAGCCCCACTATATTGGCCACAAGCTAATGAGTAAGTCGAAAGACAGAATAACTCATTTCTAAAAAGGCTTCGTATCAGTGAAAATACTCCCGGTAGTAATTGGGAAAAAAAATTGCAGAGCTACTCACTAATGGATAGAAACAAGCCACATCCAGCCACCGGCGTTGCCCCAGCAGAAGTTCTTTTTGGGAGAACACCAAGAATAAAAATACCATCCATAAAGGATCAGATAAATGCCAACTCGAATGACAATGAAGTTCGAGATAACGACTCAATAAACAAAGCGAAAACAAAAGAATATGCCGATAAAAGGCGTCATGCAAAACCCTCAGATATAGGTGTCGGAGACACAGTCTCAATCAGAACAGAGAGGAAAGAAAACAAGTTAAGCCTCTCCTATAAAAACGAATTGTACTCCGTCATAGCTAAACCTCATGAAGATGTTACTCTCAGATCAAAAATAACAGGAGAAGAAGTTCGGCGGAACGTTTCACACTTGAAACCCTATTCTCCGGTTTTCAACCCACCTGCGCCATGTACTCCCGACATCTCAAACGAGCCAATAATCCTGCAGAAGAAGACGACAAGCACGATCCTGTGAACGACACTTCGAGGACCAACGATGCCAGTACATGAAGACAGACAGAATAAGCCACCCCTTCCAAAGCTTCTTATAAGTTTAAGATCAACTCCCACATGCAGCATCGAGTGCAGCATCATCAACTAGGACAACATCAATCTTTGAGAAAGAATGGAAGATGTAGTGATTTACATTCATAGCTCGACGCGGTGAGCAGTGCGGCAACACTGGACGAGATGACAGTCGAACGTCTGCCATCGAGGCACGCGCATGGACTAGAAAAGTGACAGTGACATTGTTGTTGTCAGTACGTTTGACAATAAGTTAGTAATTTGATAAATTCACAGTTAAGAGTGTAATATTGTATGAGTCCGTTGTGGCTGGTGATTTGAATAATAAACACTGAGTTACACATTACAACAGATAGATATAGGACATTATACAACAAATCTGTCTAGAATTTTACGTAGAATCTCAAATGTAATGATATAAAGAGGGTTCCATTTGAGAAAATCGTCAACTTGTCAAAATTTGACAGTTATCATTTTTTTTTACATTTTAGCCTACAAATTCTCAAAGTTCATAAAAAAACTGGTACTTTTGTATTTATCTTATTTCAATTTTCTTTTAAATAGACTCTCTAGGTTGAGTGCAAAAATATACGGGAAGACCTTGTACACATACCTACTTATAACTGATAAATTTTAATATCATCCACACGTCAACAATTATTATTTTGTACTGGTTTTGAACAAAGTTTTTAAAAAATGGCCAATACAATCAGTAATGTTTCTTTATTTGCTGTCCTTCTTAATAAAAGAATAACTCTTCATTGATAGTACTACAAATCACGAAAAAGTATCCAAAATGTCATTATATTGTTAGCTTACCCCGTGGGTGATGGGCAAGAGCTACCATCGGAGCTAGAAGCAGATTCTATACTGGGTACTACTTTGAGAGAGTCCATTTTAGTGAAGCTGAAACAAGTTGCCGGACTTCTTTCGGCATCATTGCTAAGTGATATCTTGACGGCTGGTAATTCCAACTCTGCCTGCTTGGCTCTCTCCTCAAACACTAGCTCTGTGTGTTGCACCTGCAATCAAACAAAAAACTCAAAGCAATTTATTCGACAAAGAAAAACCGAGGACATTTTCGAAATAGTCAAGACATTATACATAGTACAAGTAATTCAGGAAAGGAGCCTGTGCGATAGTCTAAAATATTATGCTCTCTGATAACAATTCAATAAAGGTCTTAACACATTTCCAAGGTTTGCAATTATCCAGAATCATTTAGTAAAATATTATTGAAGCATTCACGGTCTCATAGCTACTGTCGCTGACTAGCTTTATGGGTAAGCTTTTTTCGGTTTTTGTCTGGTTTATCAAGTGAGTGAAGAGTATGCTGATCCCTCTCAAAATATTGATCGATCTTTGAAAAACGCAGCAAACTCCCTCATAAAATGGGAAATGGGCGAATTTCTGTGATCAAATACTTAACAATATTTTATTTTCATGTTCATTTTTAAACAAAAAATGAACAAACACAATCCTCATACCAATTCAAATAAATCAAGATCTACTAACCAGTCAGTCTTGCAGTGCAATGTACATTGTTGTGCAAAGGATAAAAGAAAAAGCAAAGCACTTAGTTTAATTGAATCTTCAAGAATAAAATGAATGATCAACATCAGGGTTTGAATGCAAATATAGAAAACTTCACATACTAGATCTCTCAAAGCTCTTTTCAGACTATTGGCGCGATTATTGAGAGTATCCTTTTCACGCTCCATAAATCTGGATGTCCGTCGATGTTTGCGAAAGTTGATGTTGCTCAGGTCCTTTTCGCATTTTTCGCTTTTTCCGCGGTCGTACGATATTTCACTGTCCGTGTCATCCTGGAACAAAAAGTAAAACAAAAGCTTGAGTATATGGTCAGTGTACAACTGGCGGTTTTTATCGCTAGCAAGTGCTTGTAATTTATGGACGTGGACGCGAATTTATATGTTCTTGCACTTAAATAAAAAAGCGACTTCGTTTTCTCCTATCGTCGGTAACGACTAAAGCAAAAATATTATTGGCCATTGTTTTTTTTTGATTATTTTGGTTCGAGAATTCGATATTCAGTTTATTGATAAATCAGATGTTATAAACTTGCGTAACTTCTTGTTCCTAAATTCGATATACGCGATTCTTATTGATAAGATAAAATTTGCAATAATACTTAATTTCGCAGGTTTTTGAGGTCAGTATGAATATCCTAGATGTTTGAATGGTGAATTATGCTGATACGATATATGAAAGAACGAATAACAAAGATCGATATTTTAAGATGTGATGATATTGTACAATCGGAAGTAGACGGAGCAGGTCATGAAAAAAAATCGCAAGAAATCACCGGAGGAACATAATGATGGAATGATGGGATATCAACACACTTAAAAAAATGAATTGAGATGGCAGTCAGCAGAATACGATTCATAATTTTGTTGAAAATGTACTCAGTGACAAAGAGACCCGAACACTCATTTATTATATAATTCAATGTTAACTAATCATATCATCTATTTTCGGAAAAGAAGTCATTTTAGCTATCATGGAATTAAAATTTTCAGAATGAATGAAGCTTCAATCATTTATTAGCCCTAGTCGAAAGTCAGAATGCTTTTAATTTACAGGATATTTTACACAATGTATATCAAATTAACAAGTTGGCTCCAAAATTTTGAGCCTACACAAATGAAAAATACTCCCGAATCAACAAATGCACTTCCAAACCAGGGAACACAACAGACTCAATGCAAATTAACAACCTAATCTACAGCAGCCACTACTAGTTTGTACTTTACCTGTTTTCTGTTATCCTCAGAAGCGGAAGTTGAAGTAATATTGATGTCCATATTATCGCTCGTCAATGCTTGTAATAACAGATCTTGTTTCTGTTGCAGAATCTCGCTGAATCTCAGTAGCTGTTCCTCACCTCGTGTCACAGAGCTTTCACTTATCTGAATCCTCAGATCTTTGACAGTTTCGCATAGCACCTGGAAAAAATCAAGCTATGGCTGAATGAAGTTGCCCGTTTTCCGTATATTGAAGCATTGGGTTGATTTTTGCAATTTTATTGTTAATTTTGTTATTCAGTTTCATATACCGTGAACACAACACAATTTTAAACAGATCAAAATCAGAAGAGTAAAAAAAATCGTAGCTCACTTATACCAATCATTTTCCGCGAATTTATATGTTCATGCACTTGACTAAAAAAGTTACTTCGTTTTTTCAAGATAAGGATCTGCCTATCGTCGATAACAACTAAAGTAGAAATATTATTGGCCTTTGTTTTTTTTTGATTATTTTGGTTCGAGAATTCAATATTTAGTTTATTGATCAATCAGATATCATAAACCTGCGTAACTTCTCGTTCCTAAATTCGATAAGTGCGATTCTCATTGATGTTTGTCTATCGCGATCACCTAACCTTCTATTCATTAACCTGAATGTTACATCAGAGAAATCAATCTTGTCTACAAAACTTTGTCTGTATATAACACTCTCACCAAAATAGCTGGAATACCTTATAATTAAATATCAGATCAGTCGCTTAGTTACAACAGCTGAAAGTTTTATACACTCGGATCAGTGAGTTTTAGTAGTGTGAGACTGTGTAAGACTACTGTCAAAATCCTTTACCGTTGTTTGTGCATACTCACCAACTTTGTTTTTAGTAGTGAAATAATCAAAGCCTAAGAATAAACATAATATCTGATAATATCATCTCATAATCTGATAAAAGCTCGAATAAGTAGCTTTACTTAGGCGCAACCACTCCAAAGTATTAGTACTAATCCATACCAATCGGGAAGATTCAACATCAAGTATCGAAATATTCTCTTGCAGTTGTAATTCTGTTTATACAGGGTGTCCGGAAATGATGAGCATAAAAAACCAAGGGAGAATTCTAGACCAAAAATAAACGCCACCTTTTCATTATAATTTTATTGAAAAATTGATAACCAACGGAGTTACAGGGTGTTAAAGTTAAATTTTGACATTTTTTGGAAATAAATCAAAATGATTTCGTATTTATCACATGCAAGCAAATCTGTACTACTGTTTTTCTCGAAAACGGTTACATTTATAAAACAAAAGTGATATTTCTTTTTTATGTCAAAAGATTTGGAGAATGGAAATATTCATTCAAAAGTCGCATACAGTGTAGCAAAAAGAAGTTGGGACCATTCAAATCAAAGTCTAGACTTGTAGGTGGAGATTTGCTCATAGTGCCTCTCGAGTAGTCTTTGGACAGTGAAGAAAGTATTCCAGGCGTTCGGTGATGGAAAAGTTGCGCTCTGTAATGACTGAACTTTGATTCTCTAATAAACACAACTTATACACGGAGTAGGATTAATCAATGATTTATTTCTCGATATACACAAGTATTGATTTCCAAACTGGAAAGACAACAGAGAACTACTTTTAAACAACGGTTGTGCAATATAATCCTCAACATACAGAAGGGTTCAAGATGCAGAGCCGCAGAACACACATGATCTCGACAATTTTATATTTTTTTGTATAATTAATAAATTTGATAAATAATCAATCCCTGATCTTTCTATACAGTGTTTTTTTTTTAACGCAACATAGGGAATCTAATGTTGAATTTTCAACCCCCTGTTATCAGTAGCTATATTTTAAGTGCGGAGCTGAAACTTGCCATAGATAAACCTTGGTGCCTAGAGATTATGTACTGGTATTTCATAAATTAGCACAGAATATCGAAAAAGGATGAAAAAAATGCTTTTATCAATTATTGGAGAGTAATACTTTTTCACATGCGTGTGCGTGAAATTGTGAGACGAATAAACCAGTGAAAATTCTATAAAATGGTTGTGGCGAGCGTTGAGCGGTGAAAGATCAGTTGACAGGTCAATAATGCATAATCCCAAACGAAAAGCCATCAACGTTTGAAAATAAAACGGAAATGAGAATAAAAAAGTAACTCGAATCAAGAGAAGCGGGATAAAAGTTATTAACAATCGAAATGATCTCTTCTTGGTAAGAAAAGTGTTTGGTTTCCTTGACTTCAGCAGCGAAGAAACAACAAACCCACAAACAAGAAAATAAATCCGAAATAGGAGAAAATTTTCCAAAAAACCGCCTCACCTCACAGCCGCATACGCCGCCAGTGAAGTAGAAAGTCTCAGGAAACTCACCGGAATCAGGTGAAACGGAAATTGATGTTACATTCCCCAATGATCAAAAGAATTTTCCGTAGTCCTGGTGAACTTGAGAGAATCCCAAAACTAAATCAGCGAACCTACTACCTTGAGGTTCAAGTTGGAAAGCAGAAAAGAGAAATAGTAGTACGGATAGTCTTTCCTGAAGAAGGAACAAATTAGTTCCGAAAGCTCGAATAAACAATAGATGAGAATCCACGCTTCGTAGACCGCTCATTTTGACTGCTCCCCACCACTTTCTCCTTCATAAACCTTTTTTCTCCATTAAATCGAATACTTGTTTTGCAACAGATAGCTTTTCCGTACATAGGCGTCTGATGTTTGACGGTCCGGTTGTTTCAATGAAATGTTTGGTACTATGCTTACATTCGTTTGTTATATTGATTTTTGAAAAATTTTGCGAAAAGTATTTCAATCTTTGTTTGGGGATTTACTGAGTTGACTGTGAAGTATTGTTTTCCATTGCATCCGGTTTGAGTGTGAGCCAACAATCCTAGTTTATTAGACAAAGTTTTACTGTCTATCAATTGTCGTTTCGGAAGATCTCCTAGCAAATGGAAATGTCTGAGAAAATCTGATCCGATAATTGAATATTGTAAATATAATTGTATTTTCTGGATAATCCAAAGTCAATAATCATTGACCTTTCCCCATAAAAAGTTATTGGAGATCCATTGGCTGCATGAAGTTTTTTTTAAGTGATGTTTTTACGATCGGTTCCTCTTGGTTGGGTAATGGATACATCTGTGTCAATGAGAAATCAATGAGAAATCTCAATTTAGAGTTTTGGTCAGTGAGAAATAAGCGACTTGGACCATTATGGCAGCAACAGGTCGCGTCTGTCTGCCATTCAATTAGTTTTCCGATTGATAAATACATGGTGGTTGACATTTCTTTGCGTTTGTTCCAAAATTGAAGTAATACCAGCAAATATCTGTGTGTTTAATTCTTGAAGTTCCTTGCCCTCAAGAATTTTTAAATTTTGAAGATGAATTTCTATACGTTGGAAAATGATTGTATTTTCTTTTGTCATCACTATCGTATCGTGATAAAAATTTGTTTGAATTTTGTCTAAATGCGGAGATCTCTCCGCCCGATTTTTTTATTATCAAGGGAATATTATGTTTCTGACTTTTTGAAAGAGAAGCAATCCAAATTGCTTTTCATCTTGAACAATTCATTTTTAAGTTGTCAGATTGTTTCTTCCATGTCGGGGTCACCAGTTTTAGATGTATTTTAAAGTTTTTATTGAAATGTCATACATACAAGTCATACTCTTGATTGACAATTCAAAACTCGCGAAACCCTACCTTTTATCAGCCAAAAATGTGTTAAGTAAATTGAATAAAACATCACTACAGTGTCTTCTATAAACCTGAGCATCTATTATACCTAGGATAATAATAATCGTTTATTAAGCAAAGCTTACAATAATAATGACAGTAGTCGGTGTAAAGAAATAATGGTAAAATAACAACGAAAATGGTACTTAGGTAAATATAGAATTAAAAATATCTACTACCTACTATTATAAATAATATAGGATGTATATTTCCATGATCGTCTGGGAAGGTTTTTAATATTCTTTTTATGCCGTAGATATATCTATTTGTTGTTCGGGTTATTTTGAGTGGCTGTTAATTTAATGTTTTTATTCTTGGAGAGTGGTATGTCTTCTTTCTTGTCAGAATTAGTGTTCAATGATAAGTGATTATGTGTTGTCAGTAAATGAGTAGATTGCTGAGACAAATAAACTCATCTGTCCAATCACCACATCGTCTACCATCTTGAAATAAATGGGTGTTCACAGACAAATGGACCCCTCATGAAATTTTTAATTTGATGTTTGGAAAAAAATGTTTCAGATGAAAGCTTAATGGCTCAAAATTAATTTTGGAAAAACAAGGTTTTCACATATACAGGGTGTTCCATAACTTCTGGGCGTGTTCCAACTTTCTTATTTCAAATTACAACCCTATTTTTTTGCTTGATTTTTGCATTCTCTGAAAAATTCTGAACATTTTTCATATAGCATACCATACACCCAAATTCAACCAATAACAAGATAATAACGTCAGAAACTTGCTATTTTTTCGAGCATGTTCTGGAATGTTTGGATTGTTTGGTATTATTTCGAAACCTTCGAAACGAAGTAGTTGTTAATAGATGTCAACTTGTCAAGAAAGATTTGAACATGTCATATTGCGAAGGGAAAAAAGTTGAAATATTCTCTTTATAAATACAATATTTCAAACTAAGATTCTACCCCGGATTCTACCAAGTAAATAAAATAAACAATTTGTATTCTATGAAAACCTTTAAAATATTTAGTTCCTTTTCAGAAGCTTTTTTGAAAATGAATATATTTACTATCGTTTGAGTAGATCTTGTCATGGTTCGAGAGGCTATTTCGTCGTCTTTGAGAATAAATGTTCATAGAATGAAGATTGTTCATTTTAATTAGTAGAATCTAAATTTTTAATATTGTCGTGTGACGTGTCCCGAGATTTTCCGGGTTTATTCCCGACGGGGATGAGGGAATTTGTTGATGTTAAAAAAAATGCTCGAGCGCCACCTCCTGTATTTATGTGGTAGAGGGCCCACAGTGCCTATCGGGTAGCTTTTATACAGTGAAGAAAGTCCAGGCGTTCGTTATCTCCAAAATTCCGCAAACTTCCGCTCTGAAATGGATTACTGACTTTTCTTGAATAAAAAAAACACGATGTTACTGAAAATCAATCATTCAGTCTATTTGTCCCAATATTACAATTGGACTGGTTCCCAACCAGTCAAATAAAATAATAACTCAAATTAAATTAAATCAACAATAGTCTGATCTTCGATCAGCAAAAAGAAAAATCAAAAATATCACATAAGAGATGAATTATAGAAAGAAAATCAGTCTAATCTCTCCCGGCGAAGAATCAAAATTACAGCCAAATAATTTGTATCTTAATGGCAGCCTCAAATAGGCAAAAATAGAACGTAAAGCGGCATTGTGTAACGAATCGATTTTAAAACGACGGATCGGGTTTTCACGGCGAAATAATAAACAGAAAATGTCAGCGGGTTTGAAGAACTTAGACTTTTCCAACGACGTAGAGAAAATGTTTCGGGAAACTAACGCGAACGGGTTATTTCCACGAGGAGGAAAAACGGATTCTGAGGCATAGAAAAATCTGTTCTTGCTTGCACGTAACTCCAGAAGCCCCTTTATATTTAGTTCGGTTCGTTCGTAACTATCTCAAGAATGTTGTAAATCCGGTTTCAAACGTGGTACTGAATTTTCTATCTGAAATTATCCCACCCAGCAACTTTCGATCCCCTGAAATTACATTATGCAAACGAAACAAAACCCCGTGAGTTTTCGTAGAACAGACCTACTATCACAATATAATCTAACGGTGTGAAATTAATAATCTGTTTCCAAGAAAATTCACCTGAACGAAACTTGAAGAAGTCTGAAATTTCCCACCCGGTTGATTATTTTACTTTAACGCGGCTTTTACTTTGAGAGAATTTCGATCAAAATCCGGCACATTTTACGGGTTCAGAACGTCTTACCTCGTGGAGATTCAAAGAAAAGAATTTAGAAAAGATCGCGGTTAGTTCTCGAGGCGGGTCGGGTCAGTCAGTAGCTGAGGGTCGCGCTGCTGTACTCCCAGTCTCTGGGCCATAGATAAAAAATATACAGGGTGTCCCAGCAAGGGTGGCCACCGGCCATATCTCAGAAACTACTGGACCTATAAGTTCAGGAAAAAAAAAATTATCACTAAAGTGGCCACGAGAAAATGCTGGGAAATATTTATAACTTCGAAATTTTTCCGCTAGGGGGCGCAATCAAGGCTGAAATATTAAAATTCGAAATTTCTCCGGAAATTCTCAGATTGAGGTATAAGGGGTAACTTGAATTAAGAACAGTGTTTTTCATTTTACCGCAAAAATTTAAATGGTATGGTATAATTCTGATAAGAGCATCGAAAGGTACATTAAATTTACAAGAAAAAACCTTTGAAACGCAGGTGGATATCTTTTTTCGTTTTCGAGTTATTGCCGAGAAAAGAGTTTTTGACACTCGAAAAGTTGTTTGTTGTGTAGTTCTATTGCAACCTGCTTTTTTTTTTGGCTTCAATAATAATAACTAGTCCAAATTATGTAAAATTCAATGTTTTCATTTGTTATTTCAATAGAACAAAACTCATAATAAATGAAAAATATTTTGATGAGCATAAATCCCAATCTAATTATGTATTGAATATTGCAATGATGGGTTGAAAAAAATTCTAGGTAGCTGTGGAAAAACATCGGCGGGTTTTCATGGAGATAATTGAAACAGATATTGCAATCATAACAATCTCTTAATTATCATTTCAACATTCTCTGTTAAAATGTCTTACACCAATGCCGAGGCTTTTGATATGCTCGCCGTATATTTTCAATGTTTTGGAAATGCTCCGATTGCGGCACGTGAATACGCTGCAAGGTATCCTGAACGAAGGCACTACAGCAGAAAGGTATTTCGGCGAATGGCAATATGTTTAAGAACAACGGGAAGTGTACAGCTCAATCCAGTTCCAATCAGAAGACGTCCGGTAAGAAACCATGAAGACAATATTATAAACGTTCTCGCTTACGTGGAAGCTTCACCGCATTTGAGCACAAGAGAAATTTCCCACCATCTAGGATCAAGTCGTTCTTCAGTGCTCCGAATTTTGAGAGACTTCAAACTTCGTCCATACCATCTTTCCTTACACCAAGCGCTATCAGAAGATGATTTCGACAGGCGACTAGACCATTGCTATTGGCTTCGAGAAATGTGCAACGAACATCCTCAATTCCTCTCCCAAATTTTATGGACCGATGAAGCCCGTTTCCCTAGTTTTGGAAATGTTAATTTGCATAACATGCACGTTTGGTCGCGGGAAAACCCACACTGGATGCGGGAAGTGGATCATCAAAACAGGTGGAGTGTGAACGTCTGGTGCGGAGTGTTAGGAAACAAAATTTTTGGGCCGTATTTTATTGATGGCCATTTAAATGGTGAATCATATTAAAACTTTTTAGAAAATGGCAAATACTTTTAGAAGATGTTCCCATTGGTCTTAGGATGTCCATGTGGTACCAACATGACGGTTGCCCAGCTCATTATGCACGGAGAGTTCGTGATTTTTTAAACAACCGTTATCCAGATCGCTGGATTGGAAAGGGCTGTTTGTTCCCATGGCCACCGAGATCCCCCGATTTAACTGTGTTGGACTATTACTTGTGGGGACGAATCAAGGACATCGTTTACAAAACTCGTCCCACCACAAGAGAAAATATGATTGAGCGGATTGAGAATGCTATACATTCCATTGCACCAATTGAAATAGAAACAGCTGTTTCTATTTGTAGGCACAGAATTGAGAAATGTATTTTACAAGATGGAGGACAATTCGAACATTTATAAAGTTAAATAAAACTACACAACAAACAACTTTTCGAGTGTCAAACATTATTTTCTCGGCCATAACTCGAAAACGAGAAAAGATATCAACCTGCGGTTTGGAGGTTTTTTCTTGTAAATTTAATCTTCATTTCGATTCTGTTATCAGAATTATATCGTACCATTTAAATTTTTGAGGTGAAACAAAAATAACAGTTTTTAATTCAAATTACGCCTTCTAGCAACTTTTCTGGAGACAATCACGCATCACTGTATACGATATACGAAAGTACTCACATTTATCTTCCAAACAAGCCTATACGCAACAAAATCGGACGAGTCGTTTATAAGTTACAGCCACTTGAACAATTATACTTTCACTACCTTCCCCTACTCACACGAAGATCGGTACGCCAATGAGCCCTGTACCAAAAAGACGTGAAATTGTCTAGGTTTTCTAACCATGTTGATAAAGATATACCTCAATCTGAGAATTTCCGGAGAAATTTCGAATTTTAATATTTAAGCTTTGATTGCGCCCCCTAGCGGAAAAATTTCGAAGTTATAAATATTTCCCAGCATTTTCTCGTGGCCACTTTAGTGATAATTTTTTTTTCCTGAACTTTTAGGTCCAGTAGTTTCTGAGATATGGCCGGTGGCCACCCTTGCTGGGACACCCTGTATATTCTTCTCTGGGCACTCAGTACCCGTACTGATTATTATTTCGGCGCTTTTCACGCTCTCAATTCAGACCAAAAAGCGGGGACTGCCCGGCTGAATCCATGCGCGAAATGTATCGTTGTAGGTTGGCTTCCGGTCGTTTGGTTTGTGGTTAAATAATTAATTGTTTTGACGCGGGAAAATTAAGAAGGGAAATTACGGACAGAATTTAATTAATAGATTGTTAATTGTCTCACGGTCAACATTATTATAGAAGAAATATGGGATCTTTTGACAGATAAATAAAAGAATTACGGAAAAATATGAATTGACTCAAAAAGAGACGGGAAATGAATTTAAAAATTTGTAAATTACGTTAGAAAAAATCCGGAAATTTTGTAACTTCGTTACAGTCGGATAAAATTTGGCCTTCCTGTAGGTTGTTCAAATCTTTTTTGATAAGTTGACATCTATCAACAGCTACCTCGTTTTCAAGGTTTCCAAATAATATTTCAAGACATGCTCGAAAAAATAGCAAATTTCTGATGTTAATATCTTCTTATTGGTTGAGTTTGGGTATAGGGTATGCTTTATAAAAAACATTTAGAATTTTCCAGAGAAGGCAAAAATCAAATAAAAAAATAGGGTTGCGATTTGAAACAAGAAAGTTGGACTTCGCTGAGAAGTTCTGAAACACCCTGTATGTGTGAAAACCTTGTTTTCACAAAATTCATTTTGAACCATTAAGCTTTCATCAAAAACTTTTTTTTCTCAAACATCAAATGAAAAAGTTAATGGGAGTCCATTTATCTGTGAACACCCTGTACAGGGTGATTCATTTTCAGCGACAGGGTGCCAGTTCTCGTAAACTATTCATCATATGGACTCAGGAAAAAAAATCTGTATAGTGATGTACCCAAGAGAAAATGCTGGAAATATATTTCAAGCTTCTAGGATCGCCACAAGAGGGCTCAACGGTACTGTGAAGACAGAAAATCAAATCATTTTTGAAATTTTTTCCTTTGAACTACCAAAAAAGAATATGGAAACAGATTTAAGACGATATTCTCTACAAAATTGCCCCCCCGACACTTTTCTCTAAGTTGTCAAGACAGCTACAAGCCGTCAAACTTGATGTCACTAAATTGGCCATTACTTCAAGATCCCTTGACCGATCCGACTGTTCTTTAGCTCGTTTGAAAGAGGAAAATCTGTTTTTTCTGGTGCATGTATCAAGGTCGATTTTATCTGCTTTTGCCGACCACACAACATGAATTGTAAAAGTCAAACCTGTATTTGCGTTTTTTTCGAAATTTTCAAATGCAAACCCACTAAATGGATGCCTCCATCGTGTTATTTCGATAATATCCCATAGCTTTCATACAGATAATTTTTCTATATCTTAAGAAATAGAAGAGTTACGGAAACTTCATCAGGAAACACGCAAGGAATACTTTTGAAACAGCCCCTATAAATTTGAATGGGTCAATATACACATCAGATTTGTTTTGATTGGCGTTTAACATTTTCTTCAGTTGATGTTGAAAACAAAAGCCCATAAGTGAGAATGCCAACCATTTTTGGTTTTTTTTTTCTTCGAGCAGCTGAGAAGTAGAATACAGTGCATCATTTGCCAAAAATAATAAAGTTGACCAGTAAACACCTTATTTAAAAAAAAAAAAATGAAATCATCTAAAAAAAACAAAAAAACTAGTGCTAATGCACAAAATCCCGACCGTTGGCAAGACACTCCAATCTTTTTGACACATTCAAATTCACAGGGGCTGTTTCAAAAGTATTCCTTGACGGATTCCTGATGCAGTCTCCGTAACTCTTCTATTTCAAAAGATATAAAAAAATGACCTACATGAAAGTGGTAGGAAATCATCCAAATAACACAATGGAGACATCTATTCAGTGGGTTTGCATTTGAAAATTTCAAAAAAACCTTAAATTCGTGTTTGACTTTCACAATTCATGTTGTGTGGTCGGCTTAAGCTAATAAAATTGACCCCGAGTAAATGGACCAGAAAAAGCAGATTTACCTCTTCAAAATGAGCCTAAGAACAGTCAGATCGGTTAAGGAATTTCGAAGCTATAGACAAATTAGTGACATCAAGTTTGACAGCTTGTAGCTGTCTTATTTGACAACTTAGAGAGAAGTGGAGGGAATTTTGTAGAGAATATCGTCCAAAATCTGTTTCCATATTTTTATTTGGTAGTTCACCGGGAAAAATGTCGAAAATGTATCGATTTTCTGTTTTCACAGTACCGTTACGCCCCCGTGCGGCGATCCTAGAAGCTTGAAATATATTTCCAGCATTTTCACAACATGAAAAATTGGACAAGCACCAATAACTAGACAGTTTTCACGATGATCTTGGATCACCACAATTTGTATAATATACTTCACAATCTCGTATCGCAACGCTTGAAACACACTTGGCCTTTTCTCTGGCCTTGACATTTCCATTTGCTGACAAAAAAGATTTCTCATCATTAACCCAGCTGATAGAGCTATTACGCTCACTTATCCTAATTCAGACAAACAGCCGTCAAATTAGCAAAAAGGACATTATGAGGCAATACAACACGCAACACCTAGGTGGATAGCTATTGAAAATGTTTGAATTAGTTTTCGAAGAAAATACATTCATTTCAATACATTTTTCAACTGGAACTATTTTTCAATTTTACTCCTGAGAAGTCTAAAATAATTCTGATTTGTAATTTCATGTGCCTGTAATTTTCAGGGTCGGTTTTGGCCGGATTTTGTTTATGAATCTAGGAATTTCGGCAAATCGCTTGAGAGACGCGATTCTTAAAGAAGCCGACAGGGGGTGAATCAACTGTACCTCTACAGCGTGTTCAGAATAAAATGATGTACATGGCACTATATGGGGATATTGGAAACGATAAGGGATACTACGTTGCTTGAATGGAAGAAAAGTATCGTATTGATATGCTCAAAAATATTTCACCTTTGTTTTATTTTGTATCGATACCGTGATGTAAGTACAGGGTAAAAAAAGAAAATGTACATTTTTCAAAAGCACTATATTTTGCTTATTATAAAAGCCAACACTTTCAAATTTTTAAGGATATGGGTAAGAGGATACGGCGATTCTAGAAATGGCCTGAAAAAAAATTGTAGGCCTACTATGTTGCATCTAGCAAAGTAATTTTTTTATGTAAGTGATATTTTTGAAAATCATTTTCGAAGCGGATCTTGAAAATGGAGAGTTCCCTTAAGAAAAACAAAGTTTAGATCTTGGCCGGACGCAATATAGTAGTCCTACAATATTTTTGATCCCCTTTCTCGAATCATCGTATCGTCTTACCCACATACAGAAAATTTGGAAATATTAGCTTTTATAATAAGCGAAATATTGTGATTTTTCAAAAATGGACATTTTTTTCCACCCTGTATCTACATTACAGTATCGATTCAAAATAAAACAGAAGTATAATATTTTTTGGCATACGAAAACTTTTCTTCCATTTAAGCGACGTCGTATCTCTTACCGTCTCCAATATCCCCATTTACATCATTTTAATCTGGACACACTGTATTCTTTGAACTGTGATACTAGAATGACACGGGTAAAAGTGACGATACATCCCGGACTATTTTGGTTAGGGGGTCATGCTTTTCATTGACTGTGTTTGTAATTTTGGCCGGTCGTTATATACCTAATCTTTGTCACCCCATTCATAAGTTTTTTTTCGTGGAAAAAACAAATCTTAATCCATCCCATGTGGAGATGGGATTAGCCGGAAGTAAATCTGTTTGTTAAAATGTTTCACACCAACCAAATCAATCTGTATTTATGACGTTCAGGTATTTTATTGTTTCCGAAATTATTGTTCATCCGTTGTTTGGCTAATTGCTGGAGGATATTATTGGAATAAAATGGTCGAAATTAACGCAAATATCAAAAAGACCTCCTGACAAAATTATGACTGCAGATACCTTATTATCGTTACTCTTCTTATTATAGATTAGAAGCTGTGAAGAGACTTGTCAAATTCTCGGAGATCGGACCAAAGATTCATTTCAAATGAAACCATACAAAAGTGAATCTAGAAAGACAAGTCAATGATGCTTCGTCTTGACCAATGGTGTCTGTATATTCTTGATTAGTCAACAACGAGACTATTATTTTTTTTGATTTAGCGTAAGTAGATAAGTGAGTAGGTAAGTATTTATATATTTTCAAATTGAAAAAATCAGTCGAACTTGTGCAATAATGAATTAAAATGGTACGTAATTCCTCAAAGAGCTCATAGTGGTACACGTTTATAGTTCTATTTTAAAATCTCCAGAAAACAGGGATTTGTCTCACGACAGCACCGTTACGCTATCTTGTGGTCAGCCTGGGAACTTTTAATATACCTACATCATTTTCTCTGAGGCATATCACCCTATAAAATTCTTTCGCAAGTCTCTGGGATAAATGGTTTATGAGATCAGGCACCTTGCCATTTTCAAATAATCTCCCCGTAAAAAACTTTTGAAGAGTGATCAGTTTTACAGGATAAAGCAAAAAGTCTATTTTTTCGAATGGATTTCCATATATTTGATTTTATCTTTTGATTTATCGTAAATCTCTTAGCATAGTCCACATGATAATACATACTACCATAACCATATACCCTCGCATATACCTGAATTCAACCGTTCATGAAAAATTCGCATTCAAAACCTTACCAGCACACATTTTCTTCAAAGAACTATTACAAACATCAAAAATAGTTTTCTGGGATGGATCCAGAGAATAATTATAATCGTGCCAGTTGAATGGCCTACGGATAGCCCCGATCTGTCACCAAAGGATGAGTTTCTTTGTACAGTGCGGCTAAAAAAGTCCCCCCCTTCTAACTTTTGAACCGTTTGATATATGCTAACGAACTTAGGACACACCATTGTGAGGACGTTCTGCATTTTTTGATAAAGTTGTGACAGCGGAAAATGTCAAAAGGACAACTGGGCGCCATTTTGACTGAAATCATCTAATGGAAAGGGGGGTTGAGTTAATTATTTTGAAGGCCCTTTGACCCTGATTAAAACTGCCAAGTTTTAAGCCTCTGCTATCATTTCTGTTAGGTAAAAGGAGGGCGACATTATAGTTGATCACCCTGTTCATCAGTCCTTCTGAACTTGTATTGAACAACAATGCATCATAATAAATGGGAAAGAACGATCTTTCAAAAAATCTAGTTTGCAGTCGAGTTCCAGTTCTAATCCTTCCCAAGCCAAAATAGTCGTTGTTATGAACTATTTCAAACGACATTGACAAAAGGCAGCTTCGTAACCACAAGCCGACTTACCTTTGCGGAGTTGATAATAACCGAAGTCTCGTCAGACTGCAAGATATTCTGCAAATGACCTTTAAGGTTTTCCTCGTATTGCGTTATTTGTATGTGAAGCTGCCCATACGGCTGTCCAGGTGTTAGAGATAGTTTTGGAACAGCTATTGTCCGTTCAAATGCCATCACGCTCCATCTGAAAGCGATGAAAGTACATGAGTTTGCCAATTCTGGAAATTTCATGAATATACAATACATCTACTCATTCAAGACAATGTGAGCCTTGTGGGATTAATTGTAAGCATTATGATGTGATGTGACGAATAATTGAATGCAAATATGAACGGGTTGTAACATTCTTATTTAAAAATTTTACGAGATTTGAATAATGAAGCCACAGATGACAATTACTTGAATGAAAATCCTGAAACGGTTTCCTCAGACTGATAGTTTCAAGATTTTCCTTGCTTTCCCGGGAGGATTATTCACGAACTCGTTATAAGACCATATGACGACCAAATGGTGGAGGTCTTTCACTTGAATGATGGAAATTCCATTGAAGTGATTGATCAAAATCTACCGATAGATGGCGTTAGGTCTACAACATTTCACCAATTACTTGAATCTGTAAAACCTATCGCGATTTTCTTGCATCATTACGTTTTTTACTAGTGTCCATAAACTGCTAAAAAAAGATTGGGAAAGGGAAAGGTTCCAGAAACCGGTTAAGCTACTTATTGGATAAAAAGGGAATTAAACTACTGAACGATCTGAATGTTCTTATCATACAAAGTCTGTATTTTTCCCCTACAAAAAAAAACCCGTTGAGTCATATCATTCTCGAAAACGAGTCCGCTCTCTGCGTCAGGGGGAATCTAAAATAAAAATTATCAGACACGGGTGGATGGAAATGTTTCTGTGGGGTTTTTGTGTTATTTTATATCAGTTGAATAATTCAATTCATAATGACAAAATGTCAATGTTTTATTATCTCTTATCAAAAAAACGTTTACAAGTGTCTAGACATTTATTAGAGCTCTACATAATAATATAGCCACTTTCTTTAAGTCTCCTTTTTTGGAACATAATTCCTTTATGAACATTCTTGATTTCCCAAATTTGGTCTATTGTTGAGAATCACCACCTATGTTATAAGTTCTTTTTTGTAATCTCGATAGATAACATTTATACCGTATCCCAAGTGAGCGGCAAGGCGCGGCAGACGCGGTTATATCAAAGCGATGATCTATTCATCTGGGGCCAAATTTTTGAAAACCGGGGAGTAGAACAGCCAAAAGAAGCCTACTTGTTATAGCCCCGGTTTTAAAAAATCCTGCCCCTGTTCTCCAAGGATACATCTACCGGGTAAAACGCACTATTGCCATAGGACATTGCGTTATAAATCATGTCTCTATCATTTTCAAGTTCGTCAAATATGAATCAATGTATTTTAAATTTCAAAACAAAGTTCTTGTGTCTTTTGCACCAAAATAATACTGTAACCTCATGAACACGATATTTTAAATAGGAATAAACAGGAAAAAGGGGAACGATAGAATCACCTCCAAATAGCCCTGACCTCACAACCCTAGATAGGTACGTTACGAAAAAATCGAGGATATGGAGACGAAAATATTACATGCAATCCACCATACTAATGAAAGCGGTATGATTGCAAACACATTGAAAAATTCAGAAAAAAGATACAGACCATAGTCAAAGTTCGCTTAAATAATATAAATTGCAGCACTCTCTAAGCTTACAAAACCCTACCTCCCCAGCTCGCATGGTGGTCCTGCACAGGCCAGTTCAAAGATGCGTTCATGTTTTTGTTGAAAACCCTCAACAGCTTTCGCCGGAGAGGTTTCCTCTTATCTGCATTGCTTTGAACAGCTTTGAATTTGTGAAAGTGCTGGCAAGAAGTAACGCAACTTATTCTTATAAGAATGGCCGCCGACCATAAAACAGTATGGAAGGATCGCACCACTGAGAACGCGAGTGTCACCCAAGAATCGCCGACGTTTCTAATAGTAGACAAGTCAGAGACATTTCCAGTGATGATTTAGATAAGGCCTATTTTTTATTGAATGTTGTACGGACCCTAATCGAGTGTCATTCAAGAGGCTTCTCCCTGATCGCGGTTCCAAGGAGGTGGCGGAACGCCCTCAACATGAAGTTTGCATCTTTTCGTCATTTAGTTGAGGCTGAATTTTTGACCAGTTGTTCTTTGGTGGTCCACAATCATCAAAAAAATTGGCGGATCGATTGACCGGTTCCTTAAGGGTGACGGATCACCCCCAACAAGTCGTGGGACGAATGAACATTTCATAATATGATCCAGTTAAGGCTGAATTCTTCACCAGTTGTTCTTTGGTAGTCTACAATCATCCAGAAAAATTGGCGGACCGATTGGCCCAGTTCCTTAATGTTGGCGGATCACCGCGACCGTGTCGTGGGAACAATGAACTTCTCATGGTATGATTCAGTTTAGGCTGAATTTTTCAGCAGCTGTTATTTGGTAGCCTACAATCATCCAGACATTTTCCAGTGATGATTTAGTCAAGGCCTATTTTTTGATAGAATGTTGTACGGACCCTAAACGAATGTCATTCAAGAGGGTTCGCCCTGACCGCGGTTCCAAGGGAACGCCCCTAACATGTAAAGAAATTTGCATCTATTCATCATTTGATTAAGGCTGAATTTTTGACCAGTTGTTCTTTTGTGGTCCAAAGTCATCCAAAAAAATTGGCGGATCGATTGGCCGGTTCCTTAAGGGTGGCGGAGCACCACCAACATGTCGTGGGAACAATGAACTTTTCATGATTTCATGATCCAGTTGAGGCTGAGTTTTTCAGTATTGATTGACTTTCTCCGGAACCTTTTTCCATCCCTGGTTTCGGCAACAAATTTTTGTCACGTAAAAAAAATGCAGGTCGAGAGTGGCCAAAGTAACTGCCGAGAGAAAGTGATAAAATAGCACTTCTGGATTCCTGGTAAAATTTAATAAAAATGTTTTTGTAGTTGTCGGTGTGGCAGCTTCAGTCGTAGAGTGTTGTGGGTCAAATCACTCTCAAAAATGGTTATTTATACCTATTCAGCGGCATCCGCTTTATCAATCAACCATCAAATCGA
Organism: Orchestes rusci; assembly: GCA_958502075.1. Taxonomy (NCBI): domain Eukaryota; kingdom Metazoa; phylum Arthropoda; class Insecta; order Coleoptera; family Curculionidae; genus Orchestes; species Orchestes rusci. The sequence continues at coordinate 53,331,510 of OY293304.1, forward strand.
CAACCGGAAAACGAGAAATCAAAATAAACCAACGAACCACTACGTGCATTATTCCACACTATTATTTCCCTGAATGCACCTGTCTGCTATACAGGGTGTCGCATCAGTATGTGGAAGTCCATTTTCTCCCTTGTCGAAAGAGATAGGAAAAAAAATTCAAGACAAAACTTATAGGGTTCTAGCAGGGTCACAATTTGAAAATATTACTGTGTATAAAGAGTGTTCTTGGAGACCGTGGCATCAAAAAATACACTTTTTTTAAATAGCAACCCCAACTTTTGATTAGAGATTCGGATTCAGCGTAATATTCTACGTATGATACAGTGGTTTTATATGCCAGAACGTGCAGTGTTGTCAGGCTATCAAGGATCCACTAAAATCTAGGGAAAAAACATTATGTTGGTAAATTAGCTACAAAAAGAAAAGATTTGAAATTGAATCTTGCAAATATGCGTATTTTTCAATGTAAGAGTCAAAGTAATTGATTTTTTAAAAAAGAATCGCTATAATTTATATAGGGTGTTTTCTACAGCAGGCTCAGCGAATTTAGAGACAAAGAAACTCAATTTTTTCAAATGGAACATCCTGTGTGCTGTTATTTATCTAGTTTTGTTAAGCACTCAAAACCCTGCAACTTTGCCATTACAATACTCGTCATAAAATGTGTCGTTATCTCGCAATCTTTGATTATGTCAAAATAGTACCTAATTGGGATTTTTGGTTCATTCTTGCTACAGGCTACGCGCCGAAACGTCATTGGTTGGGTATTCGGACCACGTGTTAAAATTCTCTAACAGAACAATGACTCAAAACAAAAGAGGTTGAAGATCTTTATTCAAAATCGAGTTCAATATCTACTATGGTATAATCGAAATGAAACAATGCTTATCATTAAGAGAATCAAGAAAACGAACTACGGAACTAGAGTAAATGTTCAAAATGACCGTCATTATTTTGAATGCAGGCCTGTACACGGTTTTCAAACGATTGACCAACTTCAACTGGCATGTTGTTATTATTGTTTATATCCTGGAATGCTTCATTTATCCGATCTTTCATATCATCTCAAGTCGTAGGAGAAACACGGTAGACTTGATCATTGATGTAGCCCCCCCAAAAAAAAACGGCTTTAGTTATATCGGAAGACCGAGGAGGCCTCTGGACTGGACCACCCCTTCCGATCCACACGTTGGGAAACACTTGGTCCAACTGTTGATGTACCGGAGCGGTATTGTGAACCGGAGCTCCATCTCGTAGATACCACATCCTGTTCTTGATGTAAGTTGGCAAACACTTCATAAGTCGAGGTAACTCAAACTACAGAAATTGCTGATATACTTGTCTGGTCACACGTTAATCAAAGAAGTAGGGACCAATGACGAAAGATCCCATCACACCTCTGCAAACGTTCAACGACCATCTGGTTTGTGAATGAGTCCGTATACAGTGTGGATTTTTTGTTGAATAGTTATGGAAATTATGACGATTGACGCAGCCGTTCTCATGGAAGGTGGCTTCATATGCAAATATCACGTATTCAAAAAATCGCCTGTCCCGTCGTAATTGGTTCTGGGCCCATTTACAAAATGCTTGTCTAGTGACTTGATCTTGATCATGTAGCTCCTGCATTAGCTTAATGGGTGGTATGGGTGCAGTTGATGATTTTTCAAAATCCTTCAAGTCGTTCGCCGGGAAATATCACATTCATTCAATTTCTTGCTGCGAAACGTGGGGATTTTCAACAACCCTGAGAAGAACCTTGAGCTGATAATCTTCCAAGTTGGCTGTTTTTGTTCGCTCATGCTTTTCATAATCAACATTCCCAGTTCGATTTAATCTATCCAAAGAATTTTCAAAGACCTTTTTTCTGGGCTGTCTTCTTTGAGAAAAAGCTTCTTTATAGAGTCTGGTCGCTAAAAGACAGTTTTGATGACTTTCTCCAAGTATGAATACCATATCAATAGAATCATTTTTGGAAAATTTATTTTTGCGAAATTTGAAATGTTATTTTTAATTTAGGTAATATGCAGCAACTCACTACAACATGAATTTTGACGAGATTTCACTCAAAATATAAATACTTGCTTATGCTGGTTGTCATGGTTATTGAATCGGATTCTTCTGCCATAGCAACGATCCATTAACACGTTCGAATTTGTCATCTCGAAACCCAATTGAGGGGTACTATTCTGATATAATCAAAGATTGCAAGATGACGATACATTATACGACATGTGTTCTGCAAAGTTCACTGCAAAGTTGCAGTGTTTTGAGTGCTTAATAACACTAGATGACTGAACACTGGGTGTTCCACTTGAAAAAATTGAGTTTCTTCGTCTCTACATTCGCCAAGTTGGGATCACTGTAGAAAACACCCTGTATGAATAATAGCGAATAATTTTTCAAAAATCAATAACCTTGCGTCCAGCATCGTGAAATAAGCAGATTTGCAAGATTCAATTCCAGATCCTTTGTTTTTGTAGCTAATTTACCAACTTAATGTTTTTCCCTAAATTTTAGTGAATTCTCGATAGCCTGACAACACTGCACGTTCTGGCAAACAGAACCACTGTATCATACGTTGTACAAGCTAGGTTCAGCTCGTAGATTACACTTGCTCAACTTGGTTCGGTTGAGCAGCGGAAAATATAGAGTTTACTGCCAGAGAGCAGCCTCACTCTCTGCTATGGCCAAGTGGGCTTGGGCACAGTACTTTTGTTGAGTAAAACAACGTTTTGAGTAGTTGTTGAATACTGATCCTTTATTTCCCACGACTTGCTTATATATAATTAATTGTTATAGTACACAATGATGTTATCCAAATATTGTAGTAAACACAATTCTACTATGCACTTCCGTTCGTGCTTTCATCGGCAAAATAATCATATCATGACCGATTGACCGACCATGGTTCGAGAACGTGATGATTAATCATTTTCCTACCTATCTGACATTGAACTTGAGTGGGTTCATAACCTATCATGAAATTATTAAAAATTTGAAATGTATTGAACTTAGAAAATAATGCATGTTTAATGGTGATTAAACATTCTGTCGTCTCTCCACGATGGACTAACGTAGAGACATCAACTCTATGTCTTCGTTTTGGCCTTGTTGTTTGTCTACTTCCTGGTTTCGCCTCTTTGGTCTTCTCCTGATGATGCGTGTCCCTTGTACGCCAACCTAGAATCACCATAATGAGTATTGTCGTGATGCTGATCATGATGACTGCGTGCTGATGAATGCTGCGCCATCCCGTGTCATGGATCCTATCTTTGAGGTCCCTCTCTTCTTGTCTTAGCTCTGTAGAGCAATCTGTTTGCCTGATCGGCTCGGTGGCTTGATATGAAGGTTCATGATTGATCGGGCTGGTATTGAGGATGATGGGCAATGTTTTGGAGTGTCTGGGCACGGTGGCTTTGTACGGAGAATCATGGTTAATCAGGCTGGTATCGAAGATGATCGCGTTGGAGTGACTGGCTAGAACAGGAACGGTTGCAGTCATTCCTGTTGTATTTAATACAACATCTTTCCGGGCGCCTGAACAGATTACAGCGAGTGTTGTTGACTGTCGTTCTACCCTTGGACAGGATATATCTGGTAAGTCTGGCAGCTTGTCTAGTAGTTTGTTCTCGTCACTTTTTTGAATTAGGTCCCATGCTGAGTAGTGGTTGGTTGCGATTGCTTCCAGCTGTTCTATTGGCTTGTTTGTTTTCTCTTTGGTCGGTGTCTCCAAGTAGTTTATTTCGTTTGTGTTGGTTAATGCAGAGTTTTCATGGGTGTTGGTTTTGGAAGTCTCACAAAATGTAGGTTGGTTTTGGTCGTTACTTTTGGAAGTATCACGAACTGTAGGCTGGTTTTCATCTGTTTCCTGGCAAAATGGAATCTGAGTTACTGGTAGTTGTTGATGCTGTTGGGGCTGTTTGGGTGGTGCTTGTTGCTTGGGGGCTATGACGTCTTGCTGGAGTTTGGTGATTAGGTCGTCTACAACTTAATCAAATTGTCTGCGGATTTCTTCGTACACGTTCTGAGCGAGATATGCGTTTTCATGTTCTTCTTCGTAGAATAAGATTTCTTCATGGATGTCCTGGATCCTCTCCCACTGCTTGTGGACTTTTTCCATAAAGAAATTGTAGCGATACTCTCCTTTGTCTAGTTCCAACTCTGACTGTATTTCCGTAAATAGGTCTTTTAGTTGTTCTATTCTGAACTCTTGTATCTTCAGTCGCTTTTGTTGGCTTGATTGTTTGGCTTTTGGGCATGTTAGTAGGTAGTCCAAGCATTCGCCATGTTCGGCAGCCATATAGTGGAAGTATTATCTGGTGTTGTAGGGATGGTCGAAGGAGTCCTTCAGTCTATTGATTGCTCTGTCGTTCTTGAGGGCATCCTGCCATAATCTTTCCAGGTGGGATAAATGTTTGTGGATGTAATGATCCGTTTTTTTGGTTTGTGAGTCGTTTTTGCTGTTTATCCATATCTGGAAGATTTGCGATTCCACTTTTTTTTGTTCTAATACCAGGCGGTCGAGTTCGTTCTTATTTTGCATTGTGATTGATTGGTTGCCTTATAATAATAATAATGATAATAATAATCTTTATTTTTGCAATAGGCAAGATACAGTGTAATACTTAATCTACTTTATATATATATAGTATATGCTTGGCTTATGTTAGATTAACTTTTGGTTGGTTGAATAGCGGGCATCTGATGGACTGGATTTGTAGTTTCTTGGATAGTGAGCCTCTGTTGGACTGGATTTGTAGCTTGGATGGTGAGCCTCTGTGGACTGGATTTGAAGTTTGGATAGTGAGCCTCTGTGGACTGGATTTGTGGTGGACTGGATCTGTAGTGAGCCTCTGTGAACTGGATTTGTAGTTTGGATAGTGAGCCTCTGTGGACTGGATTTGTAGTGAGCCTCTGTGGACTTGATTTGTAGTGAGCCTCTGTGGACTTGTTGTAGTGAGCCTCTGTGGACTTGTGGACTGGCTGGACTGCAGGCGGGTTCTGCAGTTTTAAGGTTGTTCGAAGGACCAATGTACAAGTACAATAGATCTGGCTCGAAGGACCAATGTACAAGCTAGGTTCAGCTCGTACATCACTTGCTCAACTCGGTTCGGTTGAGCAGCGGAAAATATAGAGTTTACTGCCAGAGAGCAGCCTAACTCTCTGCTATGGACAAGTGGGCTTGGGCACAGTACATTTGTTGAGTAAAACAACGTTTTGAGAAGTTGTTGAATACTTATCCTTCATTTTCCACGACTTGCTTATATATAATTAATTGTTATAGTACACAATGATGTTATCCAAATATTGTAGTAATCACAATTCTACTATGCACTTCCGTTCGTGCTTTCATCGGCAAAATATATCATGACCGAATGACCGACCATGTCTCGAGAACGTGATATTTAATCAGTTTCCTACCTATCTGACATTGAACTTGAGTGGATTCATAACCTATCATGAAATTATTTAAAATTGGAAATGTATTAAACTTAGAAAATAATGCATGTTTAATGGTGATTGAACATACGTAGAATATAACGCTGAATCCAAATCTCTAATCAAAAGTTGGGGTCGCTTAAAAAGAGTGTATTTTTTGATGCCACGGTTTCCTGGAACACTCTGTATACACAGTAATATTTTTAAATTATGACCCTGCTGGAACCCTATAAGTTTTGTCCTGAAAAATTTTACTTTTTTTTTTTGACAAGGGAGAAAATGGACTTCCACACACTAATGCGCCACCTTGTATTATTGACAAAAAAATGTGCGCCACTAACTTTTTCTGAAAATTTCATACCCTTTTCAGAATCCGATGAAACAGCTAATAATACAATTTTTGATGATGTGATCTTTTTCCGTATCTTTCTCCGTTTTAGAGGAGAAAAATGAAAACCATTTTATGGCATATCAAGAAATTGATGAAATAACATCAAGTCAACTTTGCTGGCCCCGCAGTAATTATTTGAAGCATTTTCAAAAAGTAATGATTATCTGATCACTGCCTTTCAATGTTTGGTGTCACATCAAATGAATTACACTAGATTGATAAACAGAACGAGGGATCTATCAAGTAGGTACGTGTCTTGAACCTTGATAAAATAATCAAAGTCGCCAAACCAAATTTTCATTTCTATCATTCTATTGAAACGTTCCATTTGTTTCTTCATTGTTATTACGTGAAATGACCAGGTTGATGGTAAAACTGATGATCATGCCTATCATCAATGTGCAAGGGACCTCTTGACTATATTTCATCTATTTTCCTGAACGGATATAATCATGTCGTAATTGTTGGCCAATTTGCTGAATAAAGACCATGGACGTTACTTTCATTGGATAATCCTCAACCTTTGGTTACGATCCTTTAAAAACAGTAAATTAATATTAATACTGAATAAAAACGACTCATGGTTTTTCTTGTCAAATTCCATCATTTACCGGAGAGATGTGCGCGATCTTTCCATTGAATTTTGCCTGTATGCTGTGTTGTGAATAGATGGTCACGAAGATTTTGATTGTGCGAGGTTGCAAAGTAGCCGTAATGTGACGACTATCAGTCTGTAGGTCTTGTGCAAATATACGAAACATAAAAGGCTTGGAAGTTTTAGTTCTATTTCACGAAATTCTCCACAATCTTTTTCATCACGAACAGAATCAATGAAGTTTTTACCGCTGACTCGTCATGGTCGAAATTACGATGTTCTCATTATTTATTGTGATCTCATGATTTATTCTAGGCTACTTCCTCGTATTGTCATTATCTCGATATTGTTTGATAAACGTCAAAAAGAGATCAAAGAATCGGGGATAACGATTCAATCGTGAATTTATTACCTAGTTGAAATCCAACTAAAAAGTTGAATCAAAATAAGTCAAGCAGTTTCTCCTTCAAGAAATGAAAATGTATTTACATATTGAATTGGCACCATCCATTCAAGTATCAGTTGCTTTTGAATACTTAAAAAATGCCAGCAATAAGAAAAGAGAGTTATTGGAAATTTGAAAATAGTGCAAGCATTATTAGTGCAAATACCTTATTTTAATACTGCTTGACGTTACTGCTTCCGGAAAAAAACAGTAACGTTATATGGCTTGTCAGATATCTCACGACTCTTCGTTATTTCTAACATAACCACAACATCGTTGAAATGTATAAACAAACAGATAGAAATCTTTGATCCCGTGTTTCACTACTGTATTTTTATTGTTCTGGTTTATTTTTTTTTAAATCTCTTTTGATACGGAGTTTCAAAGTTCGGAATAATAGAATTTATCAAGGTACATTGATTAATTCACTGAGACGCACTAGATCAATACATCATCCTCCTTACCTCGCTCCTAACAGAATCTTAGCCGGTTCTTGTTGCTCACCCATTAAACTTATTTTGATATATCCACAACACACACTGAGAAAATGCAGAAAAACAAAAATCATAAATAAAAATTGAAAACCACTCTGTCTCAACGTAAACAGACGAAATAATTGTCAAATGAAAAAAAACTGCGAACTGTTTTCCGAAACAAAACCTTTTTTTGATTTTCTGATACATCAGTTATAACTTCAAGCTGTCTATTGAATATTCCATCATATTTTAGTTGAAATGCAGATACTTATATGTTTCATCTACATGATATCAGATTCACATCAAATGAATTGATTGTATCTATAAGGTGTTGCGAAACAGATGTCTAGAAACTTTTATAACATAACACATAGCCCAAGGTAACCTAGAGTATCTTTTGAAATGTTCTCATATTTAGATATGAGAATTATATTGATAATCATTAGAATAAATGAATGGCGCACTAAGAGTTCATCTAAGAAGACAAATGCGAATTTAAACCAATCTGAACCTAAAATTAACAATGATCTTCCATTCGTTGGCTGTTACCTTTATTAATCATTTAGGGAAGGTCTTATCCGGTGAGCTCGTTCGATACTCTGCGACCTAGTTTTGCTTGGCGAACCGAGGAATTCATATTTCGGCATATTATAACGTTATTCATTGAAAACAAAAAGATTCATTACTCGTGGATAGAGACTTTGACAACATCAATATACACTCGGTAAATATGTAGTGCCATATGTTCAATTAAACTGGAATATCACTGTCCAATACGGTGAAATTAACTGTTACAGACAGACAATTGAGATATTAGGCAGTCATCAGATGCAGACATATAGCTGCCCACGGCCCGGCATCAGTTTTTCATTGTCATATACAGAAATAGAATTTTTCGATCAGAAATAATGCACTCGTGGTATTACTTTCATTTTACATGTATATCAGTAGGAAGGTACTAGAACTGAACTGTATCAATTTTGTATAGTGAAATACGCCTCAAATTACCTCTATTCTATTGAATAGGTATGAATAAACGAGAAAAAGTAATGATGAGGTGAATGTAGTATACTAATACTATACTAGCTACACATATTATTGTGATTGATCTTCAGGACTTTATTTTGAAAATCTACAGATAGATGGCGTTAGGTTCTACAACATTTCACAATTCATTCACTTGTCTGAAAGACACGAAGCCCCTTGAAACTGTTCTCTTTACTGGGAGATGTACCAAGCTAGGTCGTTCGAAACTAAGCGACAAAACGCACTAAGCGCTAGTATGTAAGTAAGGACAAAATCCGTCTCGCAAGCGATTTACTACTGGAAGAGGCTCCAGTTTGTTCGTATTTTTATTTATTTTTCTTTTATTTTTCGTAGCCTTCAGAGATCAGACTGCGCAGGTGGGAATCGGGATTTTGGCATTCCTACCTGTATTTCTAGTTGCCTTCCGGAAGGTAACCCGGTACCAAAGAGGTCAGATTAAGTTAGAAGACTGGGACACTAAAGGGATTATCCCTGACGTCCTAATGCGGAGAAGAGGTCTAGTGGGTGGAACCCCACACTCGGACCATAGGTTGTCTGGTTTCAGATTCCTCTCCTTGGGGCCGGAACCCCTGAACAAAAAAAAACAAAAGTTCTCTTCACAGCCGTCGCAAATATATTGTAAAGCGTGACCTCCAACGCGCGCTAGACAACCGAGTCGAATGGACCGATAAGTGGGAAATCCGGATTAATCCGGGAAAAACACAGGCCATTCAGATTAGTCGGACACACGAGGACACTCCAGACCACCTCATCCTCAAGATCCTCATCCGAGAGATGAAAATCCCCTGGAGCAACGCGGTCAAGTATCTTGGCGTCATTATTGAGGATGACTTGGCAAAAGCAGTTCTCTGCAAACGTCCAAAAAGGACGAGTCGCTATGGGTTCACTACAGTGCCTCATGAACAGTAAGAGCAGTCTATCAATAAATATCAATCAAATATCTTATTGGTCAAAGCCGTCCTGAGGCCGATCCTAACTTACGGATCTGCCTCATGGGGCTACGCGGCAGAAGCTCATCAAGCTAAAATTCAAACAACGGAAAATATTTATCTCCGTAGAGCGGTTGGCTCTCCATGGTTTGTCCGAACTTCCGAGATCAGACCAGCCCTGGAGGGGCAAACGGTCCGCCTATTCATGAGTGCCAAGGCCGGAAAAACTTTGATCTGCCGCAACGCACGACGATCCCAAACTCAGAGCTCTGGTGAATTACGATCCAGCACATCTTTGTGTTCGAGCTCATAAGAGACCATGAAACCAACTATAAGTTGGAGTTTTGCTTTACAAAAAACCTGGAGGATGTACCAAGCTAGGTCGAACGAAATTAAGCGACAAAAAAAGTACCAAGCGCTAACTTTAGTTAGGACAAAATCCGTCTCGCTCGCGAATCACCGCTGGAAGAGGTTCCAGCTTCTCCGTATTTTTATTTCTTTTTTTTTATTTTTCGTAGCCTTTAGAGAGCAGTCAGGGCAGGTAGGAATCGGGTTTTTGGCATTTCTACCTGTATATCTAGATGCCTTCCGGAAGGTAACCCGGAGAGTAACCCAAAGAGGTCAAATTAAGTGAGAAGATTGGGACACTAAAAGGCTTATCCGTGACGTCCTAATGCGGAGGAGAGGTTTAGTGGGTCGAACCCCACACTAGTCTATGGTCTCGGACCATAGAGTGTCTGGTTTCAGATTCCTCTCCTTGGGGCCAGAACCCCTGAACAAACAAAAAAAGTTCTCTTTAGTCTGACTTAGACCCATAGCCATGCTCTGGCAACTTCAATCAGAAGGACGGTTCACTGCAAATTGTTCTTCCTTAACTCACCAGGGAGCAAAACTTGGCTTCGCGACAGCGCAGAGTTCATCGATTAATCCCAACGGCTGTTGAGAAACGTTATAACGTACTGCATTATTGAGTTGTTGATTGAAATGCCGATAAACCAGCTCAAAGGGCACAAAATCATCCTCAACATTTATACTTAGTATCTGACAAAAGTAGAGAAACCGCCCAACATTTGATAAAGCTTTCATACTGCATCAGGTAATTCCTCAATTTACCAGTTATTTCAAAACATTGTTTATCACGTCAAAAATGAATCTTTTCACGGTGTAATTTTTGATATAACTATTATATAAGGGACAAAAATCTGGACTTCATGAAAATTTCACTAAAATTTTCAACCTTATATTTTTGAAAAAATCATCATAAATGGGTAATTTCCCCAAGTTTTTGTCTAAAACTATTTAGCTTGACTATCTTTTGTTCAATCATTAAATTTTTAGAAAGTACACAATGTTTGCTCCTCTTTCTAGCTATTTTATTGAATATCACACTGAAAAATGTATTTTTAATCCTTTTTCAAACTTGACAAAACTGCATCAAACCATTTTTTGAAAAAGTGGTCAAAATACGTAAACTGATAAATCGATACACGTCTTAAATGCACTATTACTTCATAGATACCGAAGACAGGATGAAAGCTTTATTGAATATTGGTCGTATAGTGTATTTGAACTGAAAGTATTGAAATTGCAGATTTTAAATGGCCCGCCACATTATTTTCGGCCTGTGTTATTTCCTTGACTCACCAGGTGGCGCAAATCGCAATGTTCAGACGTAAGGCTCACAAATTTCAATCTATTTCCATATATGTATTTTTAATCTATGCCCATAGCCATGCTGATGAGGCCTAGTAGGCCGAAACGTTTCAAGTTTTTCCTTGCTTTCCCGGGAAGATTATCCACGAACTCGTTGTAAGACTATATGACGACCAAATGGTGGAAGTCTTTCACTTGATTGATGGGAACTCCATTCTTGAGATTGACAAAATCTACCGATAGATGGCGTCAGGTTCTACAACATTTCATTCACTTGTCTGATAGACATGGAGCCCCTCGAAACTGTTCTCTTCCACCATCATTCTCACATTCCAGTCGCATTCGAGTACCGTCCCAACAGCGGTCAAGAGAGGTCCTGACCCGACAGCGACAAGAACTACCTGAGAAGACCCGAAGTCACTACCTGGTACCTGATAACTATTCAGAGAAGAGAAGTTAGACTTTGGTCTGACCACCCGTACCCTGAAACCTTCGTTCTTACGAAGAAGAGAAAATTCTTTCTCCCCCTTTTTGATAACGTTTCAGGTTTATTTCCGAGCTGGTGAAACCCTATTGCACTATAGCTTGTCTATAAGTGTTCTTGGAAAGGAGAAACCAAGAGCAAAGTTAACCTGCTTGGTTTGATTTCCAGGGGAGTTACTGATATAACAGTGAAACCTCTGTGAATCGAATCTCTCAGGATTTGCTCCCTCATTAGGCTCTTTCGATTGTGAAACCCTTACGTGATCGGGTAAAACCGGCGGTAGTAGGTCACCAGTTGGTGGGATTCATCCCCCCCCTGAATAAACCCTTCTGCCCCTTAAAAAGCGCAACACGCACATCCATCCGGCCTCTTCAAGGCACTAGTCCTTAAGACAATGGATGCTAAGATTCTAGCGAAGGAGTTGGAAAAACTCTCAAAATCTCATGAACAGTCAATGCCCCTAGTGTTGGTGAAACCAACGCTAGGCGGATCTTTGAGATCAAGGAGCTGCCCGGCGTCGATGTCAAGGTGGAACCCAAAAAGAAGTCACCGGAACCACGGCAGTGTTTCTGGTGCCAGCGATGGGGTCACACCCAAAGTAGGTGTCACCACGCACATCCCTGCGTCAAGTGTGTCGGTGCACACAACAGCAGAGACTGCACTCTCGAGACTTGCTAGCGGTGAACGCAACGCGAGCTGCGTGGTTTGCGGGGTGGAAGGCAACCCCGCAAGCTGGCGTGGCTGCCCATCGTACATGGGCAGAACAGACCCCAAAAAAGGAGAAAACAAAAGCATACGCTTTTTGGTCAAAGAGAGCCCAAGCCTCGTTTGAGTCTCACGTCGACGCAGAAATCAAGAAAAGAGTGCAAGCCCTTCAGGCTGCACAAAAAGTCAACTAGACAGCGGTCTAGAGTTCACCGCAGCGAAAACGGAGTTAGGACAAACACATCGCAACCGTGTATTCACCTCTGGTAGTGGCTCCAGATTTTTAGCGGAGGAGAGGTTTAGTGGGTATAACCATCTCGGACCATAGAGTGTCTGGTTTCAGATTCCTCTCTTTGGGGCCGGAACCCCTGGACAAAAAAAAATAAATATGGATTCGTCATGGTCAGACTGAGGAAACAGTTTCAAGATTTTCTTTTTTGAAATAACATTTGACATTGAAATTGAGAAAATCAATTTAAGTGCGGGTTTCTGTCCAATAAATAGAGCGTAGAAGTAACAGGTAACAGTACTCAAACCAAGTTTTATTCGACGTCTATAAACTTGCTTTTTGGTTCAATGTTACAATCTATTAGATTCTCCATTATGCTCCTTCAACCACATTATTCTGTTGTTTTTATTAACAGATCTAATGACACATTGGATGCCCTATCAAAAGCTTATGGTACACCCAATTTGAAACAACGCGTCAGATTTAGCAAATATACAGTGTGTCCAAGATAAGGATCGATGTCTATCATGGGGATCTTGGAAACCGTAAGAGATACGAAGATGGTTAAATCAGAGATAAGTTGCGCATTTTCAAGCCTAACAATATGCCGTTTAGAAAGTTGCATAATACCGAATGGTTTCGGAGATATGCCTAAAAAAACGAAATTTCACCGATTTCGTTTTTATTTTTTCATGACGTTATTTAGAGAGATATGGAAAAACAAAAGACATTTTCTCATGGCCACTTTTCAAGCTCTACAAAACAGCTTTGAGAGATTTTCCGTATGACGTTTAGTTTCGGAGAAACTATCATCATTTTTGTTTTTTTAAATACGGTCCTGGATTTTTTATGACGGATTTTAAGAGCCTCTCATGTTCCTAAACCAACAATGTATCGCAATCATTCAAAAAAAATTATATAAATGGATTTTTCCATAAGAAATCATGTAGATATGCTCTTTAGTTTTGTGGCGCATCCATGATTTACAAGATTTTTTTGAGGTATTTTGCTACACCCTATGAAATAACAATCAAATTAGTGTTTATAAACCCGATCTTCTATATATTCTGGAAACAAGTCTATTAGTGAGTCACTCTCCGACAATAAATTCCGGACAAGAATAATTTGAGTCAATTTGATATCCCTGTACGTTTTTTAAATTGTGTCCGATTTTGGCAAAGTTTTAACCAAAGTGTAGCCCTATGTCTCGAGATATCACCATTCATTTTGGTTTTGAAAAAATACTGATGGCTTGGTTATTATACAGGGAGGAACAGAAGCTACTTTTGTACCCTCAAGTTTTTAACAACCTGTGGAAAAATTGAGCGGCAAAATTCATCTTTATTATGTTCTGTTGTTAAGTACAATCTTTTCTCAACAAAATGTTTTCTTGGTCATGTCAATATCTGCTTTTTTAAAGAAGAAACAGATGTTTAAATAAAGTGCTGCAGTTTTTCGATATTTTTTCAACAATGAATAAAAAGATTCTCATAGACTTGCATGAAGTTTAGCCCTATGTCTTGAGATATTATCCTTGATTTTGGTTTTCGAAAAATACCGATGGCTTGATCATTATACAGGGAGGAACAGAAGCTACTTTCTTACCCTCAAGTCTTCAACACCCTGTGGAAAAATTGAGCAGCAAAACTAAGCTCCATGATATTGTGTCGTTTTTCTAGTCATCTCAATATCTGCTTTTTTAGAGAAGATACAGATGTTTGAAGAAAATGCTGCAGTTTTCCGAAATTTCATCAACAATTAATGAAAATATTCTTCTAGAGTTGCATGAACAAATGTTTTAAAATTCCATATTGTCCCAATCTACCCAATGTTCCATATTGGGTAAATTGTTCATCTCGATCACACTTTGGAGGCGGTAGTATCATGGTGTGGACTGAGGTATCACTACAGGGCCGTACAGATCTTGTTTGAATTGGAACTGGGAAATCAAACACATGGGATAGGTATGCTAGGATTGCTAGGTAGCCATGTTCGCAATAGACATATTTAAACCTTGCCTGCTTTGCGAGAAGCACTTTTTTAAAAATAACAAATAATTCTCAAGATGCACCCAATGTATGCCATTCGCATGGCAGGATTCCTAGGGATACGATGTGACAATACGCGCTATTAATTTGGAAACATTTTGTTCATGCAAGTCTATGAAAATGTTTTCATTCATTGTTTATAAAATATCGAAAAACTGCAGCATTTTCATCAAACATCTGTATCTTCTCTGATAAAGCAGATATTGACATGACCAAAAAAGCATTTTGTTGAGAAAAGATCGCACTTCACAACAAATTTCAATGGAGCTAAATTTTGACGCCCAATCTTTTCACAGGGTGTTGAAAATTTTAGGGTAAAAAGGTAGCTTCTGTTCCTCCCTGTATAATAACCAAGTCATCGGTATTTTCCCAAAACCGAAATCAAGCGTAATTTCTCAAGACATAGGGCTACACTTTAGTACAAATTTCACCAAGATCGGACAACAAATAAAAAAGTTATAGGGATATCAATTTGACTCAAATTATTCTTGTCCGGAATTTATTGTCGGGGAGTGTATTAAAACCTATCAATATGAAACGTTTCGTAAACGAATCTGCTTCCGTCGTCAGTGAAACCTAAAAAAAGAACAATTAATTCAAATTGAACGAACTTTATTTTTTGAATTTAAATAAGTTGTTCATTTTTTAGGTTTTACTGACGAAAGGAAGCAGATTCGTTTCCAAAACGTTTGATATTGATGGGTTTTATCATTTACTGATAGACTTTCTTTCAGGTAATATAGAAGATCGAGTTTATAAACACTAGTTTGATTGTTATTTGATAGGGTGTGGCGAAATACCCAAAAAAATCTTGTAAATAAAAGAACTCATGTGTTAGAGAGAGACAAAAAATACATTTTATGTTTGTTTCTAACAGGAATAAAAACAAACACTTCTTTTCAATTGAGTGCGATACATCGTTGGTTTGGGAACATAAAAGGCTCTCAAAATCCGTAATAAAAAAAATCCAGGACCGTATTTAAAAAAACAAAGTTGATGATGGCTGCTCATAGACAAAACGTCGGTTCTTCAATTTAATAACGCTATCTTGTATAGGGCAAAAAGTGGCAATGAAGAATGTGGTCAGAAAAAAATGAAAACAATTTTGAAAAATTTCGGTTTTTTTTGGATAATTTTGGACGTAGTCGGAATTTCTTGGCATCAAAAACGGCATTTTGTTTAACATCAAAATACGCAACTTTGCCTCCGTTTAGCCAACCATGTATCTCTTACGGTTTCCAAGATACCCATGATAGACATCCTTATCTTGGACACACTGTATATGATTATGGATCCCAGCCTGCAGAATAAATCTGGCAGCAAATATCATGCTTCATGAGAATTGATCATTTTTGAATCTTTTTGGGACAAAAATGTGGAGTTATCACCAAGAAATTGCTTGCTGTGGGACTGGCACCCATGGACGGAAGACTCATTCATAGTTGATCTCCGCCAACGCGCCGGTGCCGCCCGGCCATATTTTGAGTGATTTATTCAAGGGAATGATAGCTGGAGCCTCGCCGGAGAATAACTATGAATACCTGTGTTGGACTTCATAGAAGTTTTGAGGTACATCTCTCATCCAAGGACGAGTAGCGGTCCATCCCGATAGAGCCACCGCAAATCTATCGGCTCCAAGCCAAACACTAAGTCTACTGGAACACAAGGCAAGCTTTCTCTCTCAGGAGATCAACAACGGTCTTCCCAGCAGAGGTGTTTGCTATTCTGGAGGTAGCAAGTAGAGAGGGGGCGAAAAGAAGAGCAGAAAGTAACACAGTCATCTATTCTAACAGCCAAGCGACACTAAGGGCATTATGCAGGCATAACAGATTCAAGTTGATAAAAAAAATGCATTGACAATTATTATTAAATAATATACGACCGTATTGAACTATTTAAGTATACTGGGTGTTTATTAATTGAATGCCGATACTTAAGGGTGATAATCCTTGAATGATTTTGAGACAAAAAGTTCATATGGACATGGGTTCACAAGAGCGTAGATTTAAAGATACAGGGTGTTGAAATTAGAACAAAAAACTTGTTTTTATCATTACTTTGATACTATTTCTGATATCTATCTGGAAATTGGTACACGTCTTCTTTGCATAAATATGAATAGGAATGTGAGAGGGGGCCCCACTGATTTGAAAATATTGGAAGACACAGCAGGGTGTCAATGCAATTGAGTAGATTTCATTTTGTTAAGCAAAAACCATGCGCCAGACGAAAAAAAAAACAGGAAAACAAAGTGGCTCAGAAATAAGTACCGAACAAGTTTTTTCTCCAAAAATATTGAGTGCGAAACTCGTACAGACGCCACTGGTAAAAATAATGAAATTGTTTGTACATCAAAAAATGCATGATGATACATAGAAGACGTGTTCCAAATTTCATAAAGATATCTGGAATATCAAAGTAATTACAAAAAAATATTTATTTTTTAAAATTTCAACACCCTGTATCTTTAAAATTGGCCTCTTGCGGACCTATGTCCATATGAACTTTTTGTCTCAAAATCATTCAAGGATTATTACCCTTAAGTATCGGCATTCAATTAATAAACACCTCGTAAAAATCCTACTGAACCGTCAATTTTTTCCGGATCCTGCTTCTAATTCTATGGTAATGTTATTGCAGGTACGGCACCTACACTGAGCCTTCTATGGCACAAATACATTCACGGTTTGCGCAGTTTTTGTCAAAAAAATAGATTTCTAGCAATTCACGAACAAAATCAAGAATTGGCTTGTTATTGGACAAAATTTGATTCCAAACCTCGTCAATTAATTTTTTTTTTATAAGTGGAGTTGATCTATTGCTACTGTCCACCAATTTCAGTTTTATGTATAAACTTAGAATATGGTACATTCTAAGTTGATACATAAAACTGAAATTCAATTCGAATAATATATTCAAAAGTCCGAATCATCAATTTTACCTTGAGAAATGCTGATGGCTTATTTGTCGAAGAAGCTTATTTTATTCGAAGGTCATTCCAAGTTTGTAATTGAATGTCTTTGTTTTTGTATAGTGCTAAAACCAATTTTGAGACAATTGTGAACGCTTCTTCATTATTTAACAATGGTCAATCAGACAATTTTTGCGGAGCCCCAATATTTCTTTTTAAAACTTTAAACGAAGATATTTTTCCTATTTTAGAAAAGCTACTGTTAGTGCCACAACCGGTAAGACAGTTGAAAGCCATAAGACAAGAACAAATTGTATAGTTCCTGATTTTTGCATTATGTACTTTCTAAATGGAAACAAATCTGGTAGTACCGTGTGCCGTAACAAAGTTGCATATATAAATTTTAGTTTGGTTCAAGTCTGATTCGGTACAACAAAAGTGAATTTAATATCTGGTCGCCAAATGCAGTTTCATCAAAAGCATGTAAAATTATCAGAGTATCCGCTTCTTCTTGTGTGCTAAATAGATTTTTCAATTATTTTGGATAATTTCGATGAAGCAAAATCACTTTTTCAAATACTTTAAATTCTCCGGCTGTTATCAATATTTCATTTTCATTTAGATATTCGTCAGCGTGTTGTGTTGAATATTCTGTTAAAAAAATTAACAGGGACTGCCTGTTTTTATGAAAATAAACACAAATCACAGCAAAAAATAACTGCCACTGAAAAACACAGCAGACAAGCCTCCATCGATACAATTCAATTCAATCATTATATTCTTTGTTTTCACACTCTGCAAGGGCTGTGCCGCGAACTCATACAAAATTTCCAACGGAACGCGCGGTAGCATTGCCTCTCGCTATTTCCAAAAAAAATATCTCAGTAACTATGACAGGTGAACTAGCGTTTTTTTAATGGTCTTTGAAGTTTCTTCTACATTTCGTTCGCTGTGAAGATGTAAAATTTCTCAAAATAAAAAAGGTATTTGAATTTCAGACTATGAAATAATTTTTGATAGATATCATAAATCAACTTGTATGAACGCGGATGTAATCCCTTGAATTTTTAAATAAAAATCAGCTTGATAACTTGAATATTTTTGAATTATATGGGTATGGAAACGTTAAAAAACATGTTTCATGAAAAATCATTATATTTTTTTCTCTAAAGCGCCTCCTGACTATGATACAGAGCCCTAAAGGGGTACCCATCGATTCCATTTTTAAGCTCCAACTTTTGAACCAGCTTGTATGATTAAATGTAATTTTAGTATGTTGTGTAGGCCATAAAGAGTCAAAGAACCATAGTCAGTCAGAATTTGAAATTGTAGGGGAAGCCAGGAACGGACTGGCCACCACACCATTTGGGCCCAATTTTTGCCAGGTGTCATTTTACAGAGCTGAATACTACTTTTTCAAATACTCATTTTTGAGAAAAATAGGTTTTCGTTCTATATGTAATTGTTGTTATTGTTGGTATTGAATTTTTTTCTGACACTCTCAGAGTGATTGGCTGTACTGAAATTTGTCAATTGGAAAAAAAAATTACTTGATTTTTTTCAAATTTAAATTTAATTTTTTTGTTAGATTTTTATTTCAATTTTCAACTAACTCTAGTATAGGCAATCAATCTGAGAGTGTCGAAAAGTTTTTCAATACCAGAAATACCAACAAATGGTGTCTCGTAGTAGTATTTTAGTGTATTATTGCAATAACCTGTAAAACAAAAACCTATTTTTCTCGAAAACGGTTGGTTTTATCAGAGCAAAAGAGCAGAACCTTTTTTGATGAAAAACGTCAGAGTAATTGAAAAAATAGTTTTCAACTCTGTAAAATGACACCTGTCAAAAATTGGGCTCGAATGGTTTGGTGGTCAGGCAGTTCCTGGTTTTCCCCAAAATTCCAAATTCTGACTTAACTATGGTTTTATGAGTCTTTATGTCCAAACAACATACTGAAATTTCATCAATATAATACAAGCCGGTACAAATGTTAGAGCTAAAAAATTAAATCGATGGGTACCCCTTCAGGGCTCTGTATCTCCGTTGGGAGGCACTTTAGAGAAAAAGTTTTATGACAAACTGGCATATTTTGACCTCCCCTATACGCTCCCGAAATTATGCCAAATACTTACCGGACACCCTGTATAAGGTGTAGGTCAAGTATTGCACCAAGTCTGGTTTGGTTCTACTCCCATTTCTAAACTAAACTTAGTGACTTAGACGCTCGACTTTACTTCTCTACACGGTACTTTTCACAAATCAAAGTAATCATTTCTAGTATGAACAAAGAAAACCGGGTTCATAAGCCACACTGGCGAAATAAATCGCCACACGTATCTCGATCCCTTGCACCTAAAATACAACGAACTGCTCTTTTTTGTGGTGGGAATATGCACCCCAAAATTCGATGTCATAGCAAATGTGGGGCTTTATCACAGCATAATACGTGTTCTTCGTAAAAGTACACCCCAGATTTTTCTTCACCACCTCAAGAGCCTAACACCGAGGAAAAATATTTTGAACAAACCTCAGATATGTGTTCAAATCTTGAAGAGCTGTCGATGATTAGGTCCAGAAATCGGTAAGATTCGCGAACTGGTCGTCATTTGCAATGTTTATGAATGTAGTCTGCAAGATTCAAATCCCGCCACAGAACTGTAGTGTCATCAGCAGACAAAGTACAGTGCCCCTTCATAAGAGCTTGTGGTGGCTCGTTTACAAAGAGAAAAAAAAATAGGACAACCTCGGGGACAGGAACACCAATATCGACCCTCATTTTCCGAGAATTCACCCAATCAAACGAAAGAACTCTCCAGCTTTCTCAGTAGTATTCCATGATGCACGCAGTCAAACGCCTAAGACAAATCGCAGAACACGACCGCCTCCTCGTTATTCATTCTGATGTAAAGATGTTCGATAAAATTTAGAATTGCATCATTAGTGCTGCATTTCTGGCCGAAACCAAACTGAATTTTGCAGAGGATGAAAATTGCTTTTATGTTCAATTTTTCATCGAACATAACTCCTCCATCACAAAAACATTATGAACAAATCTATTGAGGTTTGGTGTTCGTAACAAAATGTGGCAACACAGCCGGTTATGACATCTGAAATCTGAAACCCTTTTTTCATTATCAACCACGCTTTATTCCATTCCATTGAAGATTTCTTCTTGAATAAGAGCAACCATAAGAGATTTTCTTTATATTCCGATAACCATACATATATCTAACACGCTTAAAGTTGTTGACAATTGAAAACGAGACTGCTGAAGTGAACAATTTCTTAACCTGTTGTTTTGCATTTTGTATATCTTTGGACATGAACCACGGTTCTTGTAGATCGCAAATAAAACAAAGTTAGGTTCAATACCATTAGGTTAAATTGATAGAGCAGCTGACTTCATAGCCCGACCGAATTTGATAAAAACAGCAATCCACTCTCGATCGGTTCTACTTTGATTTTGCTCCTTGAGAGTCTCTAGAGTTTTGCGATGACTCGAGCTAGTACGTGACTTTTAGACTCTGGAGCGAACCAAATGCATCATCACTGAATTTACAGAGCGTTTGATATGAGAGTAACGAACTCGAAGTTTATTTTTGTTTGGGTCAAGACATTCATTTGTAAAGATAGGCGTTATGTTTCTTGTTATTATAAGTCTATGGTTCCATCACACCATCAATAAAACCAAGGTAAAAAAACCCGCAGATATCAAAAGTAGTAACAATAAGATAGCTCACAATGACACTATTATTTCTGAAAAAAAATTGAATAATTTGCAATCTGTCAATACTTTTTTCTCTGTACATCATTGAATTTTCCATAAATAATGTAGAACGGGTCATATGTTTGTAATCTATTGCCCGTTTTTGAAAATAAATATTGAAATTGCTTTGCTGTTACTCATGACTCATGTAACTAAAAAGAAAAAATGATGTAAATAAAAAGAATTAATCTTGAAAACGATATAAATTTCAGCCAAGCATAAACTATGAGTAAGGCTCATTCCTCATTTAAAACTTCAGCATCTTCAAATTCTTCTGGAGACTTAAAAAAAGCAAAATTTTGTGAAATAATGTTACTCACCTATCCAACATTTGTACACTAGCTCTTTCATATTTTTCTAGAAGTTGGGGTAAATGCGCATCGGAGTCGCAGCTCGCACCCCAGCCTAGGACCCGTGCTAGATCATTGCCAGTGCCCAAAGGAAGAACGGCAACTTGACATTGTCTCTGAAACAAACCAACATATTATTATAGCTTTGATCAGCGGATGGAGCTAATATGCGTATCCATTCAACTATTGATATTGTAGTCGCATACAATGGACAATTTGCAAATTTTCTAGAAATATAAAAAATATAAGGATTAGTAGGTACTGATGCCATTGATGTTCAAAAAATTAGCTTACGACCTCTATCAGGCAGCGGTTACACCAATCGAGTTGCTCGATTGCCATCGAGTAAAAAACAAACATACGATACCTTCCGAGACTGCTTACACTGATCGATCAATCAATGTCAAGTCCTATCAAGTTGTTTGATTTTTAATCAAGTTCTAACTCAACTTGACGCTTGTAAGGGCGGCGCATGCGTATAGATGTCTCCCTTCCACTGAAGTGGCATTCTAACCTCTTGTTCAGTTTACACATTGACAATTATTAAAAAAAGGGGGTTTGTTTGCGTAAACGGAAGGTTTATTCGCTCATCACAGAGAACCTACAACCTATATACTATTTTCTTGCAAGCGTTCTAATGATTGCCCCGCAAATAGTATAGTAAAAAGGAAGAGAATATCGAGCTCATAGCTCGCAGGAAACAAGTCCATAGTGCTTTCATTTAGAAGTAGACTTGTTTCCAGCGAGGTATAAGCTCGATATTTAGTTTCTTTTATCTATTATTTATAAAATTTGCCATGAAGATGAATAGGTAGGTACAACACTTTGGCTTCGTCAGCATCAGACAGACATGCGATGTTAAAACTAGGTGAATCAAAATTCACAACAAATCGATCAAATGATAATCAGTGTAGTGAGGTTGGAACAGCTACAGTTTGATTGTCAAAATGTTGCTTGATGCTCGATGCTTGATTGCTTGATCAGTGTGACCAGCAGTTCAAATTTTACTTGTCGCGACACGACGCGACTCGATTTCACTCGATCAGTGTAACCGCCACCTCAATTTAGTGATCACCAAATAAAGAGCGCCAATCAACATCCACCACGTCACAGAATACATTATCTATCTCTGTCTGGCGTATTGACTGAGATGACTCTCTTTAGAGAGAGTGTAATATGGCTCCACCCCGTTAACGATAATACAGTGAAATTTGCGTTTTTTTTTTCATTTATTTAATATATTTTTGGGTATTTTGAAAAAAAAATTCGCTGATGACTTTCTAATATTGTCTAGAATACGTTTATAAAATTTCAAGTCATTTGAAAATGTATGCAAGTTGTCCATTGAACATTGTAGTGATTAAATTTCTCGTAACCCCTGAACATGGACTCATCACAAATTTGAAATGACTTTCTATTTATAGCCATGGAAATGCGATAGCTGATTACAAAGTGAATCAATAATTGACTGGGCTGAATTATTCTCCATAGACTTCATCACCAACTTGTCTACAGATCCTTAAACCGTCGCCTTCGGACATCTGATAATTATTGTTGCTGTCCTTTTTTTGAATAAGTCAAATGATGTAAACTGCAGAAACAGTCAGGTTTTAACTGCTCCAAGACACTAGTTTGATTGGCGCGTAGAGGTTCATTCGATTCTCGATTTGATCTAGATATGCTAGGATAAGAAAAAACTTACCAATTAGTGAATGTAAAGATGGAACATACAGAAAAAATAAAAGATTTAACATGGGAGTTGTTCACTCATGACAATAACTTGGATCACAGTCAGTATTATACATTCACCACTTTTTAGACACAAACATCACTATTACTTGTTAAAAACGTTAAGTGTACTGTACATGTTAACAATTAAACAAAATAAAAGAGTAAAACAAATAATCAAAATAGTTTGAATTCAAAGTAACGACTAGATTGGTGTGGACGGACTAACACCATTATCACTATGACATGCATATTGTTAGCTAGGTTAAAGAGCCAATATGAGGTGTAAAAATGACAGAATTGCAGTGATCTGTTACCGACGTGGCTGCATCTATGAACATCAGACGCAACTCACTTACTGAGAAGGATGGAATCTGTAAGTTGTGCTGATGGGATTCTAACAAATTGAGACGTATGACGTTGGTGTGTTTATCCCATCTCATATCAGATGCTGAAAGTTGAACCAGAGAGAAAAAAAACAAAAACACCGAAAAAGGGGAAATTGGAACTAATTATCATCCATGTTGTCCGGATTGTTCGGTGTGAGGCCCCGTTTGTGAATTTGAAGCAAGTAATTATAAATTACGCTTGAGTTCTGATAATCATTCTGGTTATTCAAATTGTTTTTAGTCATCTTGATGTGACCCATCTCCAAGAAAAGCCGTTCGTGATACACGTTGGACCTCGTCAACACTTTGACCTCTTCAAGATTAGGTATGTGGCCAGTGTTAACATGGTGTTGTGCCAATCCGCTCGTCTAAACTCTCCTTTTGCAATCACTCTTATGCGAATCAAGGCGGGCAGAGAGTTCTTGTGAGGTTTGTCCAACATACACCCTATTACACGCTCCACATGGAATGCTATAAACTTATCTTTTTTCTTTTTCTCATATCTTTGGTGACAAAAGGAGTTTTGGTCCTTGTGTACAGCTGTCCTATAGTTTTTGTCTGTTTTTTCATGAACTTTGCACCTTCATGATTCAGGGTGTTAATCAATTCAGGTGTTAGTTCTTTCAAGTGTGGTTCTTTTGAGCAATAATATTGAAGTGATTTGCAATACATTCATTCCAGTTTGGGTTAGTTCGACCCGACCCAACTTCCTTGTACATCACTTTTTTGATAACTGTTTGCCTTTTTCAGAAATGAAATTTTGAGTTGTACTGTGATTGAATTCAGCAGGAAAGCTGTGACGTGCCGCCAAATACGATAATTGAACTAACCAACAGCAGAGAACTCTCGAAAATAAAATATAATATTTGATATTATGTACATGCTCCAGCTAAAGCTATGAACAAGAAGATATACCTTCTCTTGCTAAATCCAAGCTGTCTGTTTATGAATAAGTCATCATTTTCATGATAAGTGGGTATACATTTTTGTTTCTCCAGTTAGTATTACAAATTGAAATTGACACGTTATTGGTCTGAAATTCCTTATCACTTTCGTGGAGTTTTTCAACAAAGAAATTACTTTGGACTTTTCGAAAACTTATGGATACAATATTTGCCTCAAACAAGTATTTATCTTATGTGAGGGGATGATAGGTATGTGAAAAATTCATCAAAATCTAGGATGTGGAGTTTGTTCTGAGGGTTTAAGGAGAGTTAAAAAAATAACCATCAAAGAAAAAGTGAAATGTAATTCCATGGAGCAATGATAACCTACTTATAAGCTGCTCACATATGTATCTTAGGAGAGTGTTACAAGATTATTTGATTAATCGTCAGCAGAATCTGGGTGCAATCATTAAATAGATCTCTCTTTTAAGAGAATTTGGATGCTTATGGTGTGGTGATCATACAAGATTAAGCATTAATGAACAGAATTTTAAAAATAAAACCATTGAAAATAGACAAGGAACGCATATCACCTTATCTCAGATATAATCACATCATCAAAATAACGAATCTCAAAAGATACAATGGTGTCTACTTACAAAGGGTTGAGAAATATCTCATTTGATCAAACTTGATAAATCGAAAGCTACCTTTATCGAGGATAATCACATAATCTGTATAATCTAAATAGTCATTTTCCATTTTGTTTGTATGTATCATTGATAAACTCTAACTCATGAAGAAGAAATGATCAAATTATCATATGATTGATTGTAATGAAATATCAAAAATGAATGTTGAATCAAAAATGTATCAACTTTCCTTACTGCTCTACTTTTACTTACATGCATATCAAGCTTGTCTATCTCGGATAAAACCCATCCAACTGAGCCATCACCACTGCAAACCAAAATTCTAAAAGGATCAAAATGTCGAAAGAGTCTCAAGCCAAGGCGTGGTCCTGTCAAAATCAAATCAAAGACTTGTGCTGGGTTGAGCAGTTGTTTGAATCGACGCAGAAATTTAACCCCTTGATTGTCACCTGGAAAAAAAGTTGTACAATCAAAGTACAAATCATGAGAATCGTTTGATGTGTTGCCATGATAGATCAACTGACTGGATAGCAGTCACCAGAGTTTTATCCGAAGAAGGTAAATATTCAAAAAGTAGTATTTGTTAGTTTGTTGTGTTTGTTGATTGTTTTATTTCATACTGTACTGTCAAGTATCATTTATCGGTCTGGTTACCAGTTCGGTGAATGTCACTTTGCATCATCAGAGACTGTGATTAAAAATTACTTTACTACTCCGCTGAATGACACTTTGCATCTTCAATTAAAATTGCATTGGTAGCATGGTTTGGCTGGCGCCATGTCATAGTTTCAGTTAGTAGCTTGACATAAAATGTTGGTAACATAAAAAACCTATCTCTATTATCTAAGTGGCAGCATGGTTTAACTGGCGTCATTCATTGTTTTTAATTATTAATTACTTGACAATAAATGTTGCTTATATAAGGTACATATCTATATTATCTAAGTGGTGACATGGTTTGGCTGGCGCTATCTCATGGTAAGAATGTGAGATGGACTGCCACCACCGCCCTTCCAATAGGTGCTTTGACAATAAGAAAGCACTTTTTCGCTTAAATGATCTAAAAAAAATGTCACAGTATAATATAACAAAACAATATACGACACACAGCCGTTAAATGTAATTAAACTGCTCGTAATTTACCATCTAACTATTTGATCAGCCTAATAAAGACTAATTAACGTTTTTTTTTTTATTTCACATAATCTCCACACTATTATTCTCTACATCACTAGAATAAATCAAACAGATCTAGGACCTAACCCAAACAACAATATTTTGATAATCATCATTTTTCTATCAAATAACGTATGTGGCCTTGTAGGTCATCTATTAATTGCAAATTTACATTTAAAATAGGAATATTTGAATTGATGCCAGAAATATCTCGATTTGGGTTGAACAATGGGTAATGATATTTTCGAAATCCCGTTTCAATACTCTGATGTCTATTTATTCATGGACACCAGAATTTTCAAGTTTTGATACAAATGTGGGAGATATGAATTATTCATATTTGCGTGTTGTTCTATTTAATTTATATGGGTGAGAGTTAGCTAGATTGCGCCTACGTTGCGTTGTTAATGATATCGAAATGAACTAAATATCAATACCGAGTTAGACTTGAACGATTTTGTGCGGGGATAAAACTTTATGCTCAGTGCGAGAAATCAACAGTTGTCTAGTGACGCGAACTCCCGTGTAGATTCCTTCTTACTACTAAATACGACTTCTCTTTTTTCTTGGATAGTGTGAAAAATACTTACATCGTAATGGTCACAGAACATTGGTTGCTTGAACAAGAGACGATTTTTCTACCAGGTTATAGCTTGATTTTTGAATATTCTCGATCGCAGTTTGTGCATGGCGGAACCGCCGTTTTTATTCTGGACAGCTTTTTACGCAGTGAAGCTTTTAGAGAATATTGCGATTTGAATTTTTTGCGAGTTGAAAAACTGTTCGAATTTTGCCTCATTTTCTCAAAACAATTGAATTTATATGTGGTCTACATATATCGCGCACCAACCAGCCTGTCCTCCGAATATGCTCAGCAT
Organism: Orchestes rusci; assembly: GCA_958502075.1. Classification (NCBI taxonomy): domain Eukaryota; kingdom Metazoa; phylum Arthropoda; class Insecta; order Coleoptera; family Curculionidae; genus Orchestes; species Orchestes rusci. Next base: position 53,358,695 of record OY293304.1, read on the forward strand.
CTGGAGGTTCTCTTATCAAGCTTACCTCACCGTGCATCCGTGGTTTTGTCTTCAATTTTAATTTTCTCAGCGAGGATAATGTTACAATCGAGTTGAAGAACTTGCTGCAGTCCTTTAACATTAACATGCACGTTATGAGTCCTACACGCATCACAAGAACATCAGCGACGTTGTTGGACTATTTTTGTTCAAGCTTCGGTGACGACAGTGTGACATGTACAGTTGTCAGTGCCGGACTCTCCGATCACGATGCTGTCATGGGTGTTATCAGTGTTCTTGGCCCATCTAAGAAGCATGTAAGGAAGAGGAAAATTTACAGTCCTAAAAATATTAAACTGTTCCATGACAAGTCCTTCCACAATTCCCTCCATATTTCTGATGGCTTTTCCACTGAGACACCTAAGACGCAGTCCACATAAAGCCTGGTTCTCTAAGGGACTGAAGACCTCTGCAAAAAACATGCGATTTCTGCACCATGCTAGAAAATTCTTGCTCCACGATCAGATTTTCATGGATCACTATAGAAAATATAGACACTTAGGACAACGGTAGCTGCAGCTGAACAGAAATGACCCTTTAACGTATCTCTCTGATGATCCCATCCAGAGATCTTTTTTCCTATATCCGACTGACATCCATGAGTTGAGAGGAGTTTGCGCAGTGCGTTCTTCAAGCAGATCTTTGGGATGGGATGAAATACCTATGTCCATTCTTCAAAGCTTGCCAGACTGCGTCCTCGCAGTAATGGTTCATATCATCAAATCCTCTTGCTAAGTGTGGGAAAATGGATGAGGCGTCGAACTTTAGACCAATTGCATTGATCACAAGCCTCGCGAAGATACTCGAGATACTAGTCAAGACCCGCCTAGTTAGTTTCATGTCGGAGATGAACATTCTCAACAATGCCCAATTTGCCTACCAGGAAAAGAAGGGGACGAACGATGCTATTTTTGCGTTCTTGGAGGATCTGTATTTTGGTCTTAATGAGGGGGATCTCGTGGCGGCCGTGCTTTGTGACCTCTCAAAGGCGTTCGATTGCGTGAACCATCAGATTTTGCTGAGCAAATCGGAGAGATACGGATGTAGAGGCGTCACATTAGATTGGTTCGCGTCAGACCTTTCGGAGCGAGTTCAGTCAGTTGTGTGTGATGGTGTCCATTCGGGATTGCGGAAGGTTGATACTGGTGTACCCCAGGGGTCCGTGCTTGGCCCTCTGCTTTTTTTGCTGTACGTTAAAAACATGACAAAAAAAGGCATATCCGGACAAATAACCATGTTTGCTGATGACACCACGGTGTTCTGGCGAGCAACCGACATGCAACGGCTGAGGACAGCAGTCTCAAGTGATTTGGACAGGATCAAAACGTGGTGCATCTCGAACCATCTCTCTTTGAATTTTTCGAAGACAAGCATTATGTCATTCAAATGTTGCGTGAACGACGTACGAATGCACGATGTAGTCTTGTCAAATGTCGAGCAAGTCAAATTCTTGGCAATACATATCGACTCCAGACTGAACTTCGAGTCACACATCAGACAATTGAAGACGAAAATATCCAGGGGCTGCTATGCAATGAGAACGGTCGGGTCGTTCGGGAGCTTGACTCGGCCGTTTCCAGAAATGTATATTCCGCTCTCATTGAGTCCCATCTGCGCTATGAGATTTGCTTTTGGGGGACATGCTCCATGCCATCTTTGGGTTGCAGAAGCGAGCCATGCGCATTCTTTTCCGGAAGCGGAGTAGGGATTCGTGCAGGAGTCTCTTCATGTCTGGTAATATTCTGACCCTTCCCTGCATATTTATTGTGGAGTCGGTGTGTCTCATGTACAAGAATTTGACAGGGATATATTCTTGTCTGCCGATAAAAATCAGAGAACATGGCAGAGTGGTCTTATCCCACTTCCCATCCCCAAGTCGACCCTCACAAAGCAGTCTGTAATTTTTGATAGCAGAAAACTGTTCAACAAGCTTCCTTCAAACATAAGGCGGATAAAATCCTACAGGCCTTTTAGAAGGGCAGTCAAGAACCTTTTGTTGGAGAAGGTGTTTTACTCGGTTGAGGAGTTTTTGACTTTGCCTGAGGCGGATGTTTAGTTGATGTGATACTTACCTTTACCTATTATTTTTACCTATTTATCGTTTGTTTCAATTTTTTTTTCGTCTATTGTTGTTCAACTTTATGAAGCTTTTATGGTCATTGCTGGATGCAACGTGTATGGTTTTAATTATTATTTATTATTTGTACTATATCTAAATCTATGCTTTGTCAATGAATTGAATTTTGAGACAATAGAGCTACTTTTGATTTGATTTGATTTAGATTTGAAAACAGGATGCCTCAGTACAGTTTCTGGATTTTTTTAAAAAATATACAGGGTATACCATTTTTACAGAGCAGGCTTTAATCTTTTTGAAAAGCACAGTTACAAAAGATATCTTGGAATATTTGAATTTGACCGTTTTCAGGGTTCTCAAAACTGTCTAGTTTTTGCAAGTCGCTTCGACCGTTCGAGAGTTTTATTTTTTTTTCCCGAGAATTGATGCGTCTACAGGCACTCATCAAGATAATCACACATCACTAATTTTTTGAGATATCAAGTTAGCACTCTGTCGGCACTTTTTGGTGAAATACCGTTGACTAGAACTACTGTGGTATCACGTTTCTATGACACATTAGTTTTTGTGAACCTTGAAGGCCTATAACTTGATTTTACATAGCCCCCTTTGTATTTTTTCAATTGGTCGTTTTCAGCTTGTCATGTAACGTATTTTTCACCCCTCAATTTTTTCCAAAGATTTGATTGATTCATAATCGACTATAAATGACAGGAAAAAATTGTGTTTGTGTGTAGACCTCCCTCACCCAAACAAAACTCTTTGATTAACGTACCGCGAAAGAAAACCAGAGAAAAATCTTGAAGTTCTCAGATTATGACGGATTAACATTCAATACAATTTGAAGTTGATTTGGTAAAACATGATGTTTGATTCAATTGCTTGATCGAAGAAATGGAAACTTTTCTTTGACAACCCAATTTGATAACGGTTGCTTGAACTTTCAGGTACAGATGAAAGTAAGGTAGTTACGGATAAAAAATGATTATCTAAAATCACATATGTAGAACGCATTTTGACAAATTCCGAAAATATGAGGTTGTTGTGAGGGCACTTTTTCTTTCTTGAAATTTGTAGCCTCTTGGATTACAAGACTGGAAAGATATCAGATTTTGGTTCTAACGCAAATTTTAGGATTTCTATCGTCTTGATTTCATTCATTATATTACTCGGCGTTTCTTATCATCATCTTTGGTTGTCATTGAAAGTGTTTTGTGTTTCTTGAGTCGAACAGTTAATGAAAACTGAGCTTCATGTATACAGTGTGGAGTACGAGAAACTTCTCACCCAGGTTTTCTTTCTGTCGGATTTTCACCAGGTCATCCCCTAAGCGTTGTCAAGTGGTTCCGCCAAAAAAAATTAGAAGATCATGAATAATGATAAATAGTAGCATACATGGAAATATAGTACTAATAAAAATACTTAACAAAAGAGTTTTTTGATATGCATATTATGATTACTGTCGTTTTAACATCACAAAAAAAATCACAAGGTTGTGTTCAATATCGTTGCAACAGAGATGAAGCATGTGATTCCTTGAAAAAATGAAGAGACAAGTTACTTTCACAAAAATGCGTGAATTTTTATGCGAAGGATCCTTCACTCTTGTATATTTTTTATATTTTTTGACCCACCAAGTATGATGTTTGACTTGGAACCACTCTGATTACACCTAATAAGCTTATCGAACATGCACCAACTTTTGGTCATATTTTAATTTTGGTTCTGCAATTGATAAAAAAAAATCCCGTAAGTTGATGCACACTTGAATGGCTACATTGTATACAAATATTTTCAAAAGCTGAAGCTGAAAGTATTTCTTCTCCAGAATCACCGTTTCGAGAAAAATACTTTGGTGCGTTTAATCTTAACATCTTTTAATGTCTTCATGTCTACTACAAAGGGAAGATCGTCGATTCACCTAAAACGGTAGAGTATCATAGAAATGATTTTGCATAGCTTTATCGCAGCTCTTAACTTTTTTTCGTTGGTTATCAGATCTGAATGTTTGTGTTTTTTTTTATTTGATGTAACATGGATCCCACCATTGATTGCTGGTGTTTGCATAGTCCCGATTTATGAGGAAATATTATGAAGTTCGAAATTGAGACGTTTTGGTTCAAAATTTCAATGAGATGATAGATACGCATTCCATCTTGCCTGTCCCAATGCACCGACGTCAAATTCTGATTAGACTGTTCTGGTTACCAGTCCGGTAAATGACACTCCACATCATCAGAGACTGTAATAGAAATTGACTATACTTTTCTGCTAAATGACACTTTGCATCATCAGAGATTGTAAAATTGCATTCGTAGCATGGTTTGGCTGGCTCCATCTTATGGCTTTAATCAATGATAGTTTAACTTAAAATGTTGCTAACATGAGTAAGTACCAAACCAATTTATAATATCGAAGTGGTGAAATGGCTGGCGGCATCTCATGGTAGGAGTGTGACATGGACTGCCTCCAATGTTCAATGTCATTGAACTACTCGTCTAGACATTCCGAATGAACATCTTGCATGGTAATTTGAAAAGTGATTTACCGGCTCAGTAAAGTGAATTACTTTCTAATCACTGTGACCAAACTCAAAAAATGCGTTTTTGTCGTTGAGTCCTGAGTTCTGAGTTTGATTCGGTATGAAGGGGGATACTTCCTACACGGAACTTGTCAATAATGTATAAGAAAACATGACTATAGACACCTAGAGACTTGCACTTTTCGTTGGCTGCAATTTAGTGTCACTACAATAACTGCCCAAACAACGGCCAACTCAAATTATCACTGATAATAATTATCATCTTGTGACTTTTTCAATTTCATATTCTCTAAAGCTTTTATACGCTCTACTTTTTGAAAACCTTTCAATACAAAAACCACTCAATCAAAAAACACTTTGTGCCTCCATCCTCTTCTGGACGCGGTAATTCCGTCAGCAATGTGTTTGAAATGAAAATGTCACAAGCATAGGAAAAATGCGACGTCTGCTGATTACCGAATAGAGTTTTAGCACTTGTTGGCTGATTCTATTCTTATAGTGCAAAGTCATATCCAAATAATAATTTTAACGTTGTTTTTTGACAAACTTCTCGTGAAGGTTTCAACTGTTAATATGTTATCTGGAAGTAGTTTGACTTGTGAAACTAAACTGTTTGTCAAATTGAAGTGCATAGCATTTTTTTTGCCCATTGACGAATGAAAAGATTTCCTCGAATATTTTATCGTTTTGAACGTCGACCTTCGAACATTGTAGATTTTGTGTGTGAGGCCGTTGATTGATTTTGTCAAGACCTATCAGGAAAGTACCATTTATTTTCAAGATTCTAATGTGTAATATCTGACTCCTCGATTATATTATTAACGTGGATATACGTGGAACTACGAAGTCGTTGTCAACAAAGCAGCGAGGTACCTTCAGATTTGCCCGGCGAAGGCTAATTCGTCGAGCAAACCTCAAGTAAGGTGATGCCTCTGTTCTGTATTCCGTGTTGAAGTGTTTGGCGCGTACCTAAATAGTTGTTCTACGTCAGACACAACGTTAGCCTTTGTGTAAATGCAGGAGCTGGATACTTGGAGGGATGTATGGATGCCATTTTTTAAGAATTAGAGAATGACAATATTCGTATGTTTTGATGTTGGCAACAGAACGTATAAACATCCGTGATAACGTCTGCTTAGTGCTTATTCATGCAAATTGTGATTTAAGTTCCAACTGATCCCCACAAATGATCAAGCCATAGTAAGTGTATCATTTCACATGGTAAACCTAGTTGTCTGATTGAGAGAGATGAAATATACACCTAGGACCTGAGATCGCCCATTCTGGTCGCCCACTGTGCAATTTCTGGTCAATTGAGTACACCATCTCTTATTCCTGACGAATCTGGTCTGAACAGGAACAGGTCTGATCACAATAATTATCAAGTTGTAATGTTTCATCTATTTCAACTTCATCAAGGGTCGATTTAAAGCAAAAATTCCACTGGCAAAGTAAATCAGCTTTGAAATTGAACACTCGACTGAATAGAGGCTCTCTTGCTTTCAATGACACGACCCTATGAATTAACTTTCATGAAGCTTCCGTAAACTTGACCGGCATTTTGTTTTTCTCCTCCCGACGTTCATTGAAACAGAACTATCTCCATTTTTTTCATTTTGTAGTTTTTCCACTCGAAGAATTCAAGGAAGAATTTTCTTAGTCATACAAGACTTCATTATATCGTGCATTAGCAATATTTTGAGGATTCGTGTATGCTATGGTCGCTAAGCAATATAATAATAATTGAACACGATTGATTCCTTAGTTTTTCCCGATCAATGATTTCTAAATAGTGTAAGTTATTCTTGACCCACTTACATTGAAATCTTTCCAGTGATAGTCGTGATAACAATGATGTGGACGGTATCATAATAACAAGTAGTTCGATGTTTGGCTTCCTGAACAAACCATGGAAAAAAATTATTATTCAAAAATGTACTTATAAATGGTCCCAAAGGAATTGAATGAAATGTCATTTCCCAGTAGTATCTCTCTTCAGATTCAAGTGAACTTCACGGTTGGATGCATTGATGAAGATTGAAGATAATATTGATTGAAATGTCGTGTAACCATAGTGAAACTAAGATGATGAAATCTCAAAACTCGGTATCCAGTCATATGAAAGTTTCCAGGTCCATCGATCAATCATGCATTAACAGCCCTGCATCACTTTACATCAAAGATCGCGAGAGAATATCTTCACGACCTAGAGGAGCCGGCACTAAGGAAAAACAAGATTAGTCTCATCTGGGTGCCCAACCAATCATAAAATGGAGCCGATAAGCTGCCTAGACCCATCACACCCATATACCGATCAAAAGAACAGAATCCTGCAGGAGTGTCCACAAAAGTGTAAGAGAGAACTCTTACTGACGAAGTATTGCAGTCGACGCTTAAAGATGAAAGAGGTAATGCAGACGCTGACGGATCACTGTCAACTAAAGCGGAATCTACACGGGTCGATTTCCGCCGCACAGCAAATGTCGACCGTGTAAATAAATAACAAATCGACTTTACAGAAGGTAATCAAAATCGCGAACATTAAAGTGGGGTGGCATCCGACTTTGGCCGGAGACTGAAATCGACCGTGTGAATGCTCTCAGCAGTTTATATTGACGATCCCGCCTACCCCGCCTACCCGGCTACCCTAGATCAAAAGTATTGTTACTGATTTTGCTATAGAAAACACTGTTCAGTTTTAATTTATTTATTTTGAGTCACTATGTACCGAGTAACACCGTATAAACAGACACCCCCTCTTTAAGCCCAGGATTTTTCCGCGAGCAATCTGGCAACCACTCAATTGGTTCCCAGTTACAAAAAACAACCTCTAACGCTGAAGTAGTACAGAAGTACCTACGGAGATCGTTTGACTCAGAAAAATTATCGGCGGTTCCAGGCAAATAGCATTTTTAATCATTTTAATCAAGAACTTCAGTGCATTTCGAGTGTTCCTTCCACCCCTTCAATCTGCTATCCTCACTCTTAGCATTTGGTGATTTTGAAAAAATCGTCCATGGGTAAGTTTTTATCCAGAATTAATTTATTCAGTCATTGTTCGGCTCGTGTATCCCATGTATCGACAAAATCATTAACAATCCGCGAAGCGAGGTAGCACCCCCTCTAACTTGTTCTTTTTTCATCGTACAGCAAAATAAAAAATACTGATTTCAAGAGGAAATTTTTTGCAAGTTAAATATCTACAGCACTCACCATTTACAACCAATTTATATTACAACCACAACAACTTATTTATGTTTTCGACAATTTGAATGATGCACGACTCATAAAAAATCAACTAAACTGGCCGCATAACGCGCCTATTATATAGCTGACCGCTTCGTTTTCTCGAATCTTCGCAATTGTGCCACTCGCATCTCGATTCATCGGCGACCTTTGCGAGTCCCGCCGAATAATCTGGTTGGCTTACAGTGGTCTCAATTCTCCGATGAGGATAGACTATACAAGTTTCGTCACATTGCTTCCTTCAAAAAGAATTTTGTCTTGAAATGTATCCTTGTCTGTATCGGCAACGGTCCTCAAACCTGCAGCGTGTTGTACGGTGAAAATAGTAGTCCACTGTCCTCTGGTTCGTCCTTCGAGAAGGATAGCAGCATACCAGAATGTCAATGCCACTCCCCTCGAAGATCACCACTCATCAGTCCAGCCGGTCATTGGTCATCTTTGGGATCGCCAATCAAGCCAGGTCCTGTGGCTGCATTGAGTCTCGAAGATGACTGAGGGCTCTCCAAACATCACTGTAGGTGGTCAGATGTTGTGGAAGCTTCTTCGTCACAAGGTAGAATGTTAGTGTGTCCCTTCCATGATTTGTAGTGCCTTCCTCACCTCTGGCCTTTGTCGTCGCAGATGGGCCTGTTGTCCGAATGTCCGTTTAAAAGCAGCAGCAACTCCACTTTTTATGCTGAGATCTTCAGTGACCCAATGAGCCAACGAGTATTCAGCAGGTGCTCCGAACTAATTCAGCTGCCTCACCTTAATGTGCCATTCACGACTTTCTGGTCATTCAAGTGAAGGGACATGAAGATTTCCAGTGACATGTCCTTCTTGAGTGACCTGAACAACCCCAGGTTTTCCTCGTGGTCGGTTCCTGATCCTGTCGACGACGTCATTGATTCGCTTCTGGAACTCATACCTACCTAACTTTGCATTTTTGGGGACAAGCGACGTTGCGCCTTCGGGTTGTGTAGCCAAACCAGATCCGCAACCTTGGATCCGCCATCCATGGCATTCACGTCGTAGGCCTCCTTTATCTTTTTGCTGAAACTTTGGATGTTCAGACGGACAAGCTGGTGAATATCGTCCATTCTTCTGCGAAGATCGCTTGCGTAGACTTTTCCAGCGAAATCTTCACCAGGCGGACAGTCAAACTTCAGATCGCAGGGCAGCCGGAGTTCGCGATGAAGCAGCAGGAGTTTCGCCTGTCGATTCTTGCAATGCAGACCGGTATGTCTAGAGGAACAGGTGAAGGTGTTCGTCCCAGTCCTTTTGATAGTCAGAGACAACTTTGGCCAAGTGTTGGTTGATGGTCCTGTTCATTCGCTCCACTATGCCATCCGATTGTAAATGCAGCTCTGTTGTTCTTGGGCAACGTCGATTCAAAGTTTCTTCCCTGGTCCGAATGCAGCACCAATGGCACACCAAAACGATCTATTTCTTAACAAGTACATCAGCTACTGTTGCCATTTCTTGGTTTGGCAAGGCAAACGCTTCTGCCCACTTGCTGAAGTGATCCATCACTTTTTCCGTTCGATCCAGAAAACGGTCCACCCCTTTCCAAGTTGGTCGTTGGCATGCCTGTTCCCATACGATGATCGAAGATAGATCTGGATCTTCCTTCTGGTCCCCCTCAAAGTGCATCAGACTGCCAGAGTCGTTTACCACAGTTGTTCTACAAATGCTTGCCTTCTTCTCCTAAGCTCTATGGCAGAGCTTAAAGATCTCTGGGCAAGGTCTTCTGGACAAGGCATCAGCCTTCTTGATTCTCGACCCAGCTCGATATTCCGTGTCGTGATCGAACTCCTGGAGTCTCTCATTCCAACGAGCCACTTGACCCTCCGGGTTCTTGAACTGTAGAAGCGACTTGAGTGCAGCGTAGTCGGTTCGCAGCAGAAACTTGTTTCCGAAGAGGTTCTTGTAAGTGCTACTCCTTTGACTACTGCCAGCAGTTTTTTTCTCGTAACGCAATAGTTCCGTTCAGGTTTTGACAACGTTTTGCTGGAGTAACCGATGACCCTCTCATGTCCCTGCTGGATCTGGGACAGCACTGCACCTAGTCCTACATTGCTTGCATCCGTGTCAAGGACAAAGTTTTCTTTAGGTTATGGATAGCCTAGGATGGGTGCGCTAGAAAGTGCCAAGGCTCCCTGGCAATCTTCGTCCCATTAGAATCGTCTCTGTTTTCCAGTGAGCTTATGAAGAAGCCGGGCAATATTGGCAAATCCTTGGACATACCGCCGACAGTAGGTACACAAACCCAGGAAACTTTGTAGTTCGTGAATATTCTTTGGTACTGGCGACTCCTCAACTGCCTTTACCTTTTGCTGGTCGACAGCTACTCCCTTCGCCGATACGATATGACCTTGGTATTGAACTTCACTACGGAACAGTTGGCATTTCTTCGGGCTCAGTTCCAAACCAGAATTCCTTAGTCTTCAGAATACCCCTTCCAAGTTCTTCAGGTGGTCTCCAAATGATTTTCCAACCACGATTATGTCGTTGAGGTACACCAGGCATGTTGACCATGATAACCCCTTGAGCACCGTCCCCATCAGCCTCTCGAACGTAGCAGGTGCGTTGAATAATCCAAATGGCATTACAGTAGCCTGTCACATCCCATTCACAACGCTAAAAGCAGTTTTCTCCCGATCTTCTGGAGCCATCTTCACCTGCCTATATCCGCGTTTGAGGTCGAGAGTCGAGAAGATCTTTGATCCAGCCCAGGTGTCCGAAGTGTCGTCGTTCCGTGGAGGCGGGTGGCTGTCCTTCTTCGTCAGGTTGTTAAGCTGACGATAGTCCACACAGAACCGAGTTGAACCGTCCATTCTCTTAACCAGCAAAACTGGCGATAACCTCGGACTACCGGCGCGATGATACCATCTTTTTCCGTGTCTTGAATGATCGTGTCTGCCTCCTCCTTCTTGGCCAAAGGTAGTCTTTTAGCTGTTTGGCGGATCGATCATGCTTTCTCCGTGTTGATTGTGTGTCGAACCACGTTCGTCCAACCCTTTCTCCTGTCCCGGTATCAAAGATGTCGCCGAACTTCCTTATCAGAACTATCAGATGCTGTTTTTGTACTGAATCCAGGTCTTACGAAGAGGTGGCAACTAACTTTTCCATCTCTCCCGTCAACTCAGGAGCGGCCGTCTCAGTTTCACACAAAACTTGTCGCATCAAGGAGGAAATTCAAATCAGAATCAAATCTTATCAAATAGTTTTATTGTTCAAAACATTTGTGAATACAATCATAAGATCAAAAAAAAGTTTGAGCAATAAGGAATACATCACGATTATTCAAACCGATCTCATAAGTCACTAGAATTAGTGATGCGTATGTGATGCAGACCCAAAAAATACCAAAAGAGTTACATAATACGTACCTCCCAAAAAAAAGCGTTGAACTGAGCGGTTCAGCGGGGTAGATCGGAGGAGGCGATGTTCTAAAATGCTTTTGAAATTATTTAGAAATGTGACGACGATCTACATTGACGAGCAGAACCCCAGATAATTCCTTTCGCAAGGCTCACTGAGTGATAGTTGAAGTTCATCACTTTGACAGGTACAGTATCACTCACTTTTACCGGGCTCTTTACACAAGCAATCCCTCGTCCTATGACGGAATCGTGCACTTTTGGCTCAAACATAACGGTGCTTCCTTCCTTCATTTTTCCTTCCAGGTAAGCCCACAGAATCATCTCGCTTCTCTCTGGAATCGAAGCCCCTCCAGCCAGCAGCGCTCGCACTTTTTCTTCCTCCTTTCCATGTAGAATCACCTTCTCGTTGTTTACTCTCGATTTTCCATTTTTGAAATCCAATCGAAAGCATCGGGAATGCATGATGTTTATTTCGATGATGATTTTTTTTTCGATGTTAGCAACAAGCATTAGATGTTCGAAGCTGATGCTTCCCAGAGTCCAATTCTCCGGCGTGTATCCTCACCAAGTATCCATGTGCTTTTCGTAGTCGCCACTTAGTTGGTTTGATCATTGTCAGTGATGCGACAATGTCGAACCCGATGATTGTTTTCGTCGCACCTGTATCCAGAAGCAAGGTGGGGTCCTGAAGAGGCAACTATGGCAACTTTGGCACCCTCTCCTTCTTGCATCGGCTACGAATATGGCCAAGCTCTCCACAATTCCAGCACCTCAGCTTCCCACGCCTTGAGGCTTCTATCTCCTTGACGATCCTCCTCTTAGTTGCTTCGACGCTGTCCTCCTCTGAAAGATCCTGCTCCCCCATCCTTCGCACACGTGGAGAAACCTTGACAGACTGTTTCGCCGCTTAAAATTCTAAGATTTTGGCCAATGCTTCAACCAGTCTATCGGGACGATGAAGAATCAGGAACTGCCTTATTTCCTGATCTCGAAGTCCATCCCGAAAGGCCTGAACTGCAAGCCTCTACATAGCGTTCTCTGGCGTGGTTAGGTGAGCCAGTCGTGCAAGGCGAGCTACATCAGCTTGAAACTCCTGCAGGCTCTCGTTGGTCTTCTGGGAGCGGTTCTTCAGTTGAGAATGATGAACGTGCTACAAGTGAGTTTGTCCATATCGAAGCTCCAGGTGCTTGACCACTACATCGTTGTCCTCCTGCTCTTGGGTGTTCAGCGTCTGAAGGATCGTTGCCTCCGCACGAAGCCCCTGCTGCTGTCTCGAACTGGCGATGGTGATTGTTCCATTACAGCTTGCCATCAAACTAAGGGTCTTTCATATGGACTCGCACGGTATCAGCCTTCATTTTAGCACTTTGGCTCCCGATGTGTCGACTTGCCTTCTCACTTTGTCGATTTCGTATTCCAGAGCTTTTGCAGTCTCTGCAAGTTGTTTCTCCTGATTTTCGATTTCCCCTGCTACATAAGCCTTCAGACAGTTTTAGTTGTCCGCCAGTTGTTCCTTGATTTCCTCCATAGCTCTGGAAGGTTCTACAAACTTCACTTCCAACTCCATAGAGTTATCTTCCATTTTATCTTCCAATCCCTTGGACAATTTCTTAACTACTGCATTGAGATCAGGGATCTCAAATTGGAACGTATCTGGATCGGTGTCTTCATCCATTGAAGCCTCACGAAGCCTCTGTTGTAGATCAGTTTCTTCATCCTTGCTCCTACAACTCCCTCTCGAACTCGGCAACCTTCAATTCGGTTAAATACACTAGATTCGCAGCCATCACGGCAAATGTTCATGTACGTTTCTATAGCACACAATAAATCCTTCTTTTAACACAAATGTTTCAAATCTTGCTATAGAAATAACTGTTTAGTTTCAATTTATTTATTTCAGGTCACTATGTGTAGCACTTACCATTTACAAACAGTTTATCGCAACTTGATTCACCGTCGATTTTCGCGAGTACCGCCGAATAATTCGGTTCGCGCACAGTGGTCCCAATACTCCGATGAGGATGGACAAAAATGGTTTAGTCACAGTATCTTGTGATCCTCTGTCGCCTGTGTGAAAAGGGTAACGATGCGGCTGTGGCTAGGCGATATCGAAGCATTTAGCCGTACGGCAAAAATCGAACCGTGTAAATCCTTAACTGTACATATGCAGAGGTAGGTACCTATGGCGCATGACAGTCTCAAAACCTGAGAATTATGGAGTGAAAAGGACGATACTGCATCACACAGAGCCTCTGAGTAGCCAAAAATACCTACGACATTTTTTGTGTAGGATACGGCAAAAAAACACTCGCCTATGAAAAACTTGCTGGTCACCATAAACAAGCATGAAATTGTCACGATAAGCGTGAGATTGGGCCTTCGTCTGGACCCTCACACTTATCGAGCTCTAGGGACGTAGCGCCAGGTGGAAGGAGAACTCCGTGGGGTTTTGAAGTGATGGCATTTATTTACTAACATATTTTATTGTTCCATATTTGCTTGGCAATCGACTCGAGGGGTAAACGGTTCAGTGATGCTCATCGGTATGTGTCGGTCTTGATACTTCACAGTTGCTCTCAAATACTTCCAGTCTTATGTTGAGTTCCATTTTGTCATCATTATGACTTACAGTCTGTTCATGGCTTTCCTGCGGTCACGTCACAGTATTTGACGTTTGGCAGTATGTCGTAGATTGATCGCTCCATATGTGACATTTGTCAAATTGTTCCGAAAGACCCTCGTCCAGATCTACGTGATGTTTTTTCAATGTGTAAGAGAGAGACGGAAAAGTATGACGTTACCGCAGGAAAGCCATGAACAGACAGTACCTACTATTATCTTCTATTATTTATCAGTCCTTTCCTTCTTTCTTTTAACACGTTCGCTACGTTATTTTCTCTTCTATGTTACTAATATCTTGAGTTCTCCTGATTAGACGTTTTCATTTCTCTTCTCCTTCTTCGCTACTAAAATATTCCTCGTCTGCTCCTTCTCTATTTTCGTCTTCTTCTACTGGTTCCTCTATTGAAGCTTTTTCCGTCCAGGGATCGTTATATTATGACAGCATCCTGACCACATATACTGACTGTGTCTGTCTTCAAATTGCCTCCAATTCTTTTCACTTCATAATCAACCTCCCTCATCTTTCTTGTTACATCGTAAGGCCAAAACCATCTTGGCAAAAGATTCTCGCTTCTTCCGATTTTTCTCACGGGAATGAAAACCTTCACATCATCGGCAGCTTCAAATTGTAGGTCTCTGTGTTTTTCGTCAAAACGCACCTTGTCACTCTCCTGTCTTCTTTGAATATTCTCCGCTGCCACTGCTCTTATTGCCAATGCTTTTTTGCGAAGTTTTATTGCGTCTGTTGAATAGTTGCTGTCCAAGAGTCCTGCTTCTGGTGGTAGTGTGGGTTCTTTTGCGAAGGTCAGCAAAGACGGACTGAATTTTGTTGTATCCTGAATGGCAGTGTTATATGCAAAGGTGATAAAAGGCGCGTAACTGCACCAGTCAGTTTGCCGGTTTGCTGCAAGCATATCGGCCATTGTTTTGTTCAGACGTTCGTTCAATCTGTTGCAACAGGGCCGAAGGTATCTCAAAGCCTATACTATGCTGAGTAGCTCAAGCTCGCTGTTTAAGTAGTTCTTCTCACAAGATGACAAACTTCGGATAATATAAGCGACTGGAGGATTTTTCCCATCTTCACCTTCTTGCAGGAGGATTGCTCCAATTCCTGTTGTCGACGGGTCGGTATCCAAGACTGTCTCCTTTCCAGGGTTGAAGTGCTGTAGGAAAGGAGTGGACACCAGTTTTTGTTTCAGTTCATTGAACGCCTGCTCCTCTTTTTGACCTCCATCAAACTTTCTACTTTTCTTGGTCGTTTCGTGCAATGGTCCTGCGATGGTTGCAGAGTTTTCTAAGAATTGTTTGTAAAAGTTACATAGCCCCAGAAAACTTTGTACCTCTTTGACCTTTCTTGGGGTCGGAAATTCTTCGCATGTGATTTTTTCGTATGCTGTCTTTGCCCACTTTGTATCAAAAGACCCCTATTTCTTCTTTCATGTACTCGCATTTGTTCCGTTTCAGAGTCAGGCCTGGGACTCCGTGTATCTGTCGAATCCTAGCGACGGTCGCTTTCCCATTCATTTTATGCAGAGAGTGAAGTGTCGCTATGGAATTCTACAGTACACGGAGTCCCAGGCCAGGTCTGCTTGTCGAAGACGATCGAATACTTTTCATAATTTTGAAAAGTGTTTCTCTTTAGTTTTAGAAAAAATAATGATATCGTCAAGGTGAGTATATCAAGATCTCCTACCACTTCAAGTCCCAGAATACTTTATGTGCCAGTTCCTTGAAAGTAGCTGGAGCGTTACATAGTCCAAAGCTGAGTACATTGAACTCGTAGGTACAGTGTGGAACAAATGCTATGTACTGCTTGGACTTTTCTTCAATTGGTAATTGCCAATAGCCAGAATACTCTTTTTGTAAAAACTTTTACATAAAATATTTCAGTACTCTTATATTTTTTCACTGATTGGTCTTGTTTTCAAGTAATTCAATAGAAACGTGGAAAAACGACCAACAGAGACTTCTCTCCAGTTAAGCTCGCCCCCACCGATCAGGACTTCTAGTATGTTGTTCAGGGCACCTCAACCTATACTTACACCAAAATTCGCAAATACACCAATTTTTTCCTCTATCCGGCATTTTTTGATCTTCGTTGCCTAACTATTGCCGGTTTCCAAGAATTTCTTTTGTTAAATTCTCAGATTGTTGAAGGCTTCCTCCGTCATGCCCTTGCTAACAAATTGCAGGAATTCCTCGATTTCCAGTTCTGTTTTGTAGTTGTAGAAGAGGACCTGTATGTCGTATATAAAGCTCATCACGGATTCTCCTTCTGCCTGTTTTCTATTTTCCTCTCTTCTCCTTTTTTCCTCTGTATAATCTTTGTCCTCAAATTCTGTCCTGAAATCTTCCTCTATGTCTGTCCAAACGCCGTTTTGTTTATCTTCTTTGTTCCCTTGAAACAAGATGTTAGCAGCACCATCCGAAAACGTTCCGAAATAGGCTATCTTTAGCGAGTCATAACATCCATTGGATGACGCCGACCTCTCGTATGCTTCCAAAAATTCCCTCGCAGAGTTTTTTCGAGGGTGGAAAACTGGAGGGCTTACAAATTGGGGTAGCGTGGCTTGTCTGGTCGTGTTCAGAGCATCAGAAATTGTGATGTTGGCCATTTTGTTCGTTATAACAGTATGGTGTAGTTCTCGATCAGCCGGAGATGTACTTCTTGAAAGACTCTTCTGGAACTTCACCTGTTCACGGGGCACTATGGTTATTTCAGAGATTTCCGTTTTTGTAAAAGATTCTTCTTGTTGTACTTCTGAAGGAAATTGAACCTTTGTCACCAGACGTGTTAGGGAATGGTGGTAGTGTAGCTTCTTACCTTTTGGTCGAAGTTGATGTCTCTGGAGCTGTAGAACCTCTTTGGGCAGGCTGAAAGCTGGTAGGTGCTCCGGTGTCGCTCGTGGATTTTAGAATGTACCGCGGCATTCAGGTTAGATCTATCTCTTACTGGACTCCCCTTGGCTGCGGGAGTGATCGAAGGCTCATCCACCAAATGTAACGATAAGCGTGAGATTGGACCTTCGTCTGGACCCTCACACTTATTTAGCTTTAGGGACGTAGCAACGGGTGGAAGGAAAACTCCGTGGGATTGTGAAGAAATAGCATATTATTATATTTAACAAGATGTTTTAATAGCATAGAAACATTAGGATGAGCATCTCCAATTGTTCCGTATATGGCGGAGGTGGATTCCTGAAGAAAGTAACGCGTAGCGCAGTAGATGTATAGTGGGCGTGCTTTTAAGATGAGCGGACTTCTAGTTTTGCGACTACTTACACTGCTCGTGGAAAGGAAGATCGGAGTAATTTATTCTTCCAACTATCTGAATAGCGCATCGGGCTTCTATTTATACCAGAAAGTGTGCTGAATTAGCATGACCTTCTGGTGCGTCGTCCGTTTGGATGGGTTGATTAACTTGATGTTGCCTTGATCCGTTATTTGTATGACAATATCTTGATCAATTTCATTCGATTGATGTCCAAATCCTTAAACCACCTCACCTCCGTAGCACATCTGTCCTGTAATTACCTATATTGGGTTCAAGTATGTCAAATCAAATATCCTTGATATGAGATGGAATTATCAATTAATTATTATCAATCCTCAGATGGAATCTAAAGTCAAGTGACCATAAACAATGAATTCATTCCACCTGTGACATCATTGTCCCAAAGGACCAATTAGATGGTTTCATTGGATTCAAGTAATTAAGTCGTATTATTTCGAACATATGAGGATCCCAAACTACGCTGACAAACTGGACCTCTCCGAACACCAACTGACCCAGTACCTTCAAATTTTGTAATAAAACTCCGAATCCGCTCTCAATTTCACCAAATGTGTGGGAAGTTTGCCGAATAGCACACGCATTTTCGTGTATCTCTCCATTATAATTTGTTAGAACTGATTGTTAACACATACAAAATATGATAACGTTATATCGTTGGGAATTTGACCACAATGCTGACAAAATAGGTCATAAATATTTACCTAGTTAATTATTTCCAAAAACATATTTGGTGAAATCAATTTAGTGTCGCAACAATTCTGTACTCGGCACTTTTAAGCCCCCGATTTATCTAAGAGCCCGGACCCGAACCCCAACACGGACTCGACTCGCGATCCATCCGTGCTCGCACACACATCACTCGAACCCTTCAAATCCATAGACATTCATTTTTTGAAAAATCATGCTTAAATGCCTTGTGTTTGAAAATCTCGTTGATTAACCTCAGAGCAACACTGTATTTGGTTGGAGTCGCTGGACAAATCTGGCTGTTGCCACACACACATAAATTTGTACGAGTCGGTGGCGGTCGGGTCGGGGGTTCACTGTCAAGACAGGCGAGCCCGCGAAGCGGCCCGGACCCGACTCTTATTACCACACATTGGCTGATCGATCCGGCAAGCCCATCTCCTGATGAATGGGGAGCTCAAGAAGTTCAGTTAATTGCGAGAATCTCAAATGAAAATACGACAGCTGATATTGGCAAACTATGTTATTCCATGATTCATCATAATGTATCAGGGTTCTCTTTATGCGCATTGGATACCGTCGAAAAGATTTGAAAAACATAAAAAAACTAAAGATTAAATTATAAATTTGATCCGAGACATTGCAACCGGTGTTCAACTTTTCTGAACTTCATGTTCAACCTTATGCTCTCTTTTGCTCCATAGATTTACAGATTTGACAAAATTTGTGCATTTTCATGTAGGGATAAAGTCTGTTGTTAGGATCAAGTATATTTCATAATTGGCCTAATATAAAAAATGAAAAATGGGAAATAAAGCAGAACAGTAAATATTTTATCAATCACTGAATACAATGAGCAGAATAATGAGAAAATTGACTAAGACCTAACTTATTCCGCAAAACCCAACCAACTCATGCTGCGGGACTGATTTATATTAACTTGTACAAACCTCGTAACCGGAATCAATCAATAGTTCAATTACATGGTACATGCTGCTTGGGGATAAGATTTTAGATCTGATCACATAATGGATAATCTCTGTTTACAACAGCATGTTTGCCGTTGTTGTGGTCTTGCTTAGTCAACGTATTCTCACATTACTCACTGATCTGGCAATAAAAACCGAGAAAATTCACAAGCATGTTGATTTGATATTGGGTTAGAGAGATTTCTTGGTAGCTTAGTATTGGGAATACATACATTTCTGAAGGACTTGAAATTGTATAGGTCTATGTATTCAACCCAATTTTTAAAAGTCATTAGTGAAAACATTTTTTCAAATTACCCAAAAATATAGAAATCATTGGAAAAGACAACGCAACCCTCGTGAAATGACCGAAAACGAGGCGTGGCTTGATAATTATCTGTGACGTTATGCATGGTTGCTATAGAGTCAACCTCTCATGCGTGAGCCGCTCATTTGTTCATTATTTTTATCGATTTTAATTGACAGGCATAGAAGATCAGCGGTGTTTGTGAGCGGCCTCGGAAATAGTGGACCGATAGCCCATTCATCATTTTTGAGTTGAAATTGAAAAAAGGCATTCATGATTCAAGCGAGAAGTCTGCCAATATCTGCCCCTGCTCATACGGCACTGTATTGTTCAAAATAATCATTTACAAATCTGGTTTATTAAAAAATGTATAATGATGTAAAACCAGAGTTTAGAAATGTTTCAAGTTCGAGAGTCAAGATGCTGATAATAATGAAGATCAGGTATTTTGTGTAATTTTGTATTTCATCTTTTTATGTATATTCCCTCAGTGGTATTCAATTTCTAGTAAATACATCTATTATTATTATTGTTTAGTCTCACATTCTCTCTATGTGGTAGAGGGTAATGAGGGCTTTCGCAAAACTCACACCTTGTTGACTATTTCACGCTTTTCCTTACAATCCGACATGTTTCTAGGATCACTGATTTTTGCATGTCCGTCATTAGTTGGAGTAGTAGATGATGTTTCTTAAATCCTGCGCGTAACTCTGGTGGTATGAGACCAGTGACTGAGATGACTACGGGGAGAATCACGACTTCTTACTATTTTCACATCGATTTTATTTTCTCAGCTAGGTCCGTTCCGTGTATTTTCCCATTTATTGTCTTTTGTAGGTATGTTGTGTATGTTGAGGGTGTGCAATATCTATTAACGTTGTAATTTTGTTAATTTTGTCTATTAGTGTTTTGCCTGGTCTATTGTTTATAGTTGTTGTTTTACCAGTTATAATCCCTCGGTATGCAGGGTGTACAGAAACTGATTTCAAGGGCGTATTCTCATATAAACATATACCCTCACTTGCTTCGTTTTCGTGATACAGGGTGTCAAAGTTTTTAGGAACAATCAGTTCTTCTTTCAGCTGATTTTGACAACATTTGGCAGGATTATCAGCCGTCATGAGTGTAGTTTTTTTGGTGTGATCAAAATACCAATATTCGTTCCAGTGGCGTCCAAGAGGTTCATCCAGTTGATATTTATAGATAAAATCATGGTACGCAACTGATTTTATAATTTTTCCAGATCAAGAAATCAAAGATGTTGCTGTTTTGTCTCGATCTTTTTTTCTGTACCTTGCTCCGTTTTCTAGATAAAAATCAAAAATCATTTCCATGCAAATCGTTTTCTCGGACACGGTGCACTCATTTAGAAAAAAATCATTTTTTTATCAATTACTCAAAAACCTTTCGGCTGATTTTGACAACATTTGGCAAGATTATTTGCCATCGTGAGGAGATTTTTTTGTGTAATCAAAACACCATTATTTATTCCAGTAGCGTCTCAGAGGGTCATTCATTTGATGATATAGGTAAAGCTATGGTACACCACTGCATTGCTCAAGATTTTATATTTTCTCTATTTTAACCAATCAAAGATGTATTTTTTTTGTCGTATCATTTTTTTAAATTTTATACTGTACCGTAAAGTATCATTTATCGGACCCAAAACCAGTCCGGTAGATGACACTTTACATCATCAGAGACTTTAAAAAAAAATTACTTGACTGCTCCAAAAATGACATCTTGCATCATCAAAGACTGTGAAATTGCATTGGTAGCATGGATTGGCTGGCGCCATCTCATTATTGCAATTGATAACTTGGCATAGAATGTTGATTATAATCAACCTATCTATCACCAAAGTGGTGACATGGTTTGGCTGGCGCCATCTCATGGTGAGAATGTGAGGCGGACTGCCACTCTAAATGTATGGTTTGACGAGAAACCACTTTAAACCGATTGAAAAAAATTATTACAGTATGAAACAAAACAATGTACGATACACAGCCATAAAATGTCATTAGACTACTCGTCTAGAGATTACAGACTTGGCTCATTCGTTGCCTCGTCCATAATCATCTCGACTCGTAATTAAAAACTCATTTACCGCCTTAGTAACTCAAATAACTATTTATCTAGCTTTGTTCCGAGTCAAAGCTTGAAAACCGTTTCTGTGTACCTTATCAAAGCAGGAAAACGGTTTTAAATTTTTATCGCTGTGTCTAAGTACACGCTACCTTGTACACTAACTTGCACAAAAATGCGTACATAGACAGTGAAATCTGTTTTTTTTTAAAGCAGTGTAATAGACAGTCAAAATATTCACATGCCATGCACACAATTTTTAAATTATTTTATCAAAAAAATAGAACGATATATTGTGGATACGACTTTGAATTTATTTACTTAGGTCACAAAGAGATAACATAGATTAATTTCATTGATATCCGGTAGCAGAACCATTTCTGGCCAAAGATTCTTGTAGTCGTCAAACCATGGAATCTGATAAATTTTGACAATATTGAACATCATTGGTGAGCTCATTCCACGCATTAAGAATGGCATCTAGTAGTTTTGCGTGATTCTGAGCTGAGCTCCAGTTTCTTTGGTAAATAATTTTCACCTATCGTCCCCACACATTTTTCATCGGATTTAGATCCTGGTATCTAGTTACTCAGTTATATACTTATGTAGTTTTTCTTACCAACCATAGGTCTTCACTGAGGCGCGTAAGTATTTTTTGTCTTTTCAAAAGAGTGGATAATGATAGGTGTGCTTGTTATTTTGGTGTAGGGTAGGGTAGTGCATACTGCTGGTGTAAGTCATGGCTGTCAGTGTAAAGGAGATTCAACAAACGCGTCTGTGCAGATTCTGCAGTTATTCTTACCTGAAAAATAAACAAACGAAAACGAAACAACGATGGATGATTCGAATAGTAATGTTAAAGTATTAGGGATCATATTGTCTGAAGTTTTTGACGATGATGATGATTCCTTATTTTCAAGTTATGATTCTGAAGGCAGCTTGACCGTAATATTTTTGGGTGCACGTGACCGCAAAAGAAGCGATATGTATAAAGACTGATTTTTGAAACTATAGTGCTTGGTGCCTGCCTACACGGATATGGAATTCAAAAGGCATTTCCCCATTGGCAGAGATTTATTCAACGAATTATCTTGATATCAACAATTCAGTAACTGCTCTATCAACGGTTGAGTTGGATTTAGACTAGCATGCTCTACCAGATAAGCCATTGCAGCTTGGCTTGGGATCATTATCGTGATTGCTGCTAATGTGGATTTTTGAGAGTTTATGAGAAGTGTTGCGAATTCCAAAACTAAGCAAGAAAGGGAATTGAATAAGAAAAAAATATATAAATCAATACAAAGCTTATTAGTTTCGCATCTTGAGTGGATAAAAAGATTTCATATGTTTGATCGGAGTCTATATAGTATGACTGTACACCTACATTCACTTTCACCATTTTTGTCACCCATTTTGATTTATTTTATTCTTCACTACAAATTTTCCTTTTTGTCTGTTTATCTCAATTCTTCGTTATGTTAAGACATGGTTTGTTTACAAAATACACGAAATAAGCTCCCCACCACATTCTACACTACGCTACACTTGTCACACCTGCTCTTGACCTGGGGTAGCGAGTGCAGTAATGGGCAACCCTACCCTGATAAAACAAATACTCTACACTGTTTGCACCAACAGCATAACAAACGCCGCAGGGTAGAACGGTGTAGTTTCGTGTGCACTAGTGGAGCATAACAAACACACCTAAATTGTCTCAGCATATTGCAACTGACAAACCATGACGTTTACTTATCAAACTTGTCATACACTGCTCAAACCAAAACAATTTTATCATTTCAATGTTCGCAATTTATGTGCAATTAAGTGTACGTATACCAGAAAGTTATGTACACGCGAAACGTCATCAAAGCGATGACGTGATTTTTTAGCGTGCGCGTATTGGATGTATTCTCCGTACACGTTAAAACTTCGAGCGCTAGAATTTGTACCGTGAGGCCGGGTAAGCTTGTTGAAAAGGTTGAAGTTCTGTGGTTCACAGCTACTAGAGAATTGTCTTATCCATGATTTGTTTGCATTCCTTATGCAGTGTGGTCAATAATTTAGTTCTTTGAATCAGTTTCACGACATTTTAAAACAATATGAAAAGAAAAACTGGCTAAGATTTGTGATTGAGGGTAGCAGAACAATTGAGAGGGCTCAAAGAGTTTTAAAGCGTAAAATGAATAAAGACCTTGAATATTACGAGGTTCAATACATCTGTGTTCATGCAGGAGTAAGAAATCTTGGAAAATACCTGCGATATAATTATTAGTTGGTAGTCATTGGCATACGCTCACCACCTACTTTGTGTACCTATGTATTTTAGAACTTGCAAAATGAATTGTCCAGCATTGATCAAACTTCGGGCCACTGAGACACGCGATCTTCTTGAAATCAAACAATTAGTGGAGAAACATGAAAATCATGACATGTCAAACAAATAAAATATTAAAAAATGCATTGCAATCGGTCTTATTTTTTCAAATCATACCGGAGCGCTGCATTACACAAACGAAAAACATCGAAAAATATTTTTATCAACAACTGTCAAAAAATAGTTGTTTTATGCAAGCATCTATAGATATAAAATGTTCCACATATTACACGGCCTGAGAGAAACCCGTGGATCATAGTTCTTTATCCAAGGGCAGGTTCTTTATTCACGGGCAGTGGGCCTAAACACAACTATTTTTGGATTTATTTAGTGACTTTTTTTTCCAAATTTTTTGACAGTTGTAGATAAAACATTGTATTTGACTCGCATATAATATAATATGCTCGTTAAATAAAATACTATATAAACTGACAAAACATAGGTATTTTCAAAAATACAAATTTTTTGAAAGAACAACCTCATACACTCATCTTTATTCTGAATGCTCGTCAACATAAAATTATAAAATGTGGGGTTTTTTATTAGAAAAAATTGATTTTTGGCTGTTTTCTCAGTTTTATTTTCAAGCTTACTTTTTGACCACCCTATATCAATAGTTATATCAATAGTTATTCGAATGTTGTATAAAATCTATTGAAGGAGGTCCATTTTAATTAGGACTTCAACACAAACAACAAAAGTTTTGTTTTTCTCGCCGATAGCGTAAGGCGCATGCCTCCTAACCAGGGCAACCGACAAGCAGAGCAGCGTTCACGACAGTAGTGCTTCTATCAATGTCTAGCTGAAAATGGAACAAGGATAGAGAATAACGTCTTTCGAGCAATGTGAACGCGGAAGAGATGTCAAAAATATGACTTTTGCTTATACTGAAATGGCAGTTCTTGACCTATAGTTTAAATGCACGTACCTAGTCGCGTTTTATTTGTGTATCACTGTATCAACAAATATGTTTCTCTTCATGGAACTTTTTTAAAAACTCACTCAAACTTGGCACTGACTGACATTATTTTACAGGTTATAAAATATTGTCACGTGTCATAACTCCAAATTAAAACTGTCAAGAATTTGACATTTCCAGTCACCATTTGCCCTGGCATATGCGCATGCGGCCCGAGAAAAATATTCCTTTAATTTTGGGACCAGAAAAATTTGTTGACGTCGGATATATCTTGGATCCAATTCAATGATATTCACAATCTGAATATTGAATCAAGATTTGAGCCAACATACAGTGCGGCTCTAAAAGGTCCCCCCCCCTTTTATTTTTTGAACGGCTTAATTCAGAGACTTCAGATTCTAGGTGATGAAATACAAGCATGTTAACTATGTTTTGACATAAAATTGACATATGAAAAATTCAAGATGGCGGCTGGGCGCCATCTTGGAATGTTTTTTTAAATGGGAATAGGGGTCATGTGACACCTCATTCTGAAGGTCCTGAGTACTTCATAACTCTAGAATATTGAGTCGATATCCTCAAGTACTACAGAATGGCGGTACATTTAATTACTACATTGATACATACACTTTTAAAAAAAAATTGTCAAGTTCAATTCAAAAGATGCTGGAAATATTTTTGACATAAAGTTTGGGTTATGAATAAATGTCAAAAATGTCAAAAAAGCATCTTTTGAATTGAACTTGACGAATTATTTTAAAAAGTGTATGTATCAATGTAGTAATTAAATGTACCGCCATTCTGTAGTACTCAAGGATATCGACTCAATATTCTGGGGTTATAAAGTACTCATCAGGACCTTCAAAATGAAGTGTCACATGACCCCTATTCCTATTCAAAAAAACATTCCAAGATGACGTCCAGCCGCCATATTGAATTTTTCAAATGTCAATTTTATTTCAAAACATGGTAAACATGCCTATATTTCATCACCTAGAATCTGAAGTCTCTGGGTTGAGCCGTTCAAAAAATAAAAGGGGGGGGGGACCTTTTAGAGCCGCACTGTATATTATTTATCGGTTTTGATTCAATTTTTTATAATTTGAGTTGAAATGTGTATCGTACTCATTGATTGACGTAGCAAAAAGTTCCAAGCTAGATTCAGTTGAAATATCTTTATGAAGAGGAGATTCAATTTAAGATTATCAAAACTGGTGGCATACATTCTACCAAAAGACATGCGTAAGTGAATCTTGCCAATTCAGACTGAATGACGTTACTATTTTACTATTTGAACGTGAGCCTGGCGCCGACGTCCGAAACTATATTTATCGTAACTTTAAAACAAATTATTATGTTATTGCAAACATTTGTCGACATTTGATGAAAAAAAAAACCTATTTGATTTGGAGGAAAAGTGACTTTCCATGACTTGATCTCTATCATCACTAAACATGAACGTGTCATGAAAAGTATCACTTTTCTCTTCTTTATAAAATAATATACTGTCCAATAAGCGTCGGGTTGGGTCTTCGTCTGGACCATTGAGTTTTATAAGGCTTTAGAGAAGAAAACCTTCAAAAATAATGGCACCATCATCCAATTTTGAACGTATGTCTTGAGAAATTCACTGTATCGCTATCCTTGTCGAGTTATATCTATCTGCGTCGCCGAAAACTGACCTGCTTTGGACGCGGTTGCCGATTTGGGCAAATCTTCATCAATGAAAATTCCTCTGTGTACGAAATTGATTGATAAGACATGATACAATGAAAATTAAGGAGGATTGAGTATTGTTCATTTTTCAAGAAGGTGCATCAAGGTTCACTATTCTAGATTATCGCATAATGAGACACATTTACAACCATGATTTTGTGTGGAACATCTCAATGTTGAACAACGGTGATAGTGTCTAATGATGATATTATTTCATATCATAAATAATGTGAAACATTTTTGTGCTACTCAAAGCTTAATTACTAACATTCATTAAATAATGATTTTTTGTGCATTGGATACAGGCGATACATAGTAAATATTAGTCCTAGTACACGGCAACGCTGCCTTTAAACAGCTGGTTTCGATTTAGAAGGTAGTGCGGTGATGCCATGGGGTTTCAACTTGAAAACTTCTACTTTCGTGCTTGTGAAGTGTTGTATTGTGACTTTATTTGTGAAAAATGGTAAGATTGTGCTTGCTGTGTCCAAAACTGGACCATTCGGATCCAGAAATCACCATTCACAGGTAAGTGTCAAATTTGCATTGAGCATTGACTGGAGAGGGATCCAGTGGTGTAGAGTGTAGGCATCATCATATTTCATTCATGAAAATGAGGATTTTTCAATCTTCAGGAAGTTTAAATGTTTGTTTTTATTCGTGAATACCTAGGTAACAACGAAAAAATGAAACTGATTTGGAAAAAAAGCCTGAATGGTAGTGTTTTATGCAATAGGAACCGATTGTTCTCAAATAAGAAAGGATATTCATAATACTTGAATACCTATTCCATTATTTCCTCGATTATTTCATACACAGTCAAGATGAATTATTTATTGGATACTTCCTCAACTGTCTTATTTTCGTTTTTTTTATTACAATAAGGTTGAAGTCTTCAGTAAGAATGCTTACTTTTCAATTATTATTATTATAATCACTTTTTAGAGCTCTTAAAACCTCGCGTTTATCTCGAAATTAACTTTTTGACATATCGCCCTCTTTGCCTGTACCTTTCAATTGGAATTAAAAATTTTGACGACGCCCAGTCTTTCTTCCTGTAAAAGCAAAATATAGTTTTTCCAACAATTTGCTCGAAACCAATCAATAGACTTTTATGAAGAGACATTTTTGTCAGAAACGTCAAATAAAAAAAAAAAGGGGGTCTAAGTTAATATATAAAAAAACCTTGTACAGGGCACAGCTAAATGGACCACCCCGCAATTCACTTTTTCATTTGACGTTTGGAAAAAAGTTTTAAATTAAAGTTCAATGGTTGAAAATAGATATTTACCCTGTTCCCAAGGCTTCCGAATAAACCTTTACATTTTAAAACGTGCCAGAAAAAATGGCAATTTTGTTTTTAAGGTAGGTATAGGATATATAAAAAATGTTTAATTTTCTGGAGAATGCGAAAAGTGAATAGAAACTGCAAATATTGGTACTTGCAAATTGAAGCTACGCATTACGTATTGTTTATTTGCCCATACTTCTTTGAATGTATATCTAGACATAAATGTTTTTGGGCCAAATTTATGTCTAAACATACAAAATTAAATTTATGTCTAGACATTAATTTAAAGAAGAATAGACCAATAAACAACATTGCTTACCTGCTTCAATTTGCAGGTATACCAATATTTGCGGTCTTTGTAAAGTATGACTCCTGCACCATATTTCTTTGAATTTATCTCCACTCACTTTCCAGCACTGATAATCATTTTGGTATAGTTAAAAATAGTTTTTCGGCCATTTATTTATAATACTTTTCGCCTGTACATATACTTATGTATATTAGAAACAAGAAAAGTAAAACGTTGCTGTTTCCTATTTTTGATATTTTTTTCTTGTTATCCAATTCTAGATTTCCAAAAAATGAAGAGCTGCGAAATATTTGGTGTTCTTTGGTGAGGATTGACGAGGATCGACTTCGAATTAAACCTCCCTTTTTGTGTTCGGCCCATTTTAACCCACAAGACTATTCACGTGACATTGATGGAATCAAATATTTAAAACCGGCTTGCTTGCCAATCATGACTCACCGGCAGACCATACAGTTTCCCGTCTCCAAAAACAAAAATCATATGGCAAATTGAGTAAAATGGCCTTAGAGATATGTAAAAAAGGCGAAATATATTTTGTATTTTGGTTGTCATTTTATTCGGAACCGTAATTCATTATTGTCGGAAGAACAGCAGGAGATTTAATTTTTAATGTTATGAAAATTTCAATTTTTATTGATTCAGAAAGTCAAAAATGTGATATACTGTCATATAACAATAACGACATAGGTACCTACCCAAATTAATATTCATTTATATTTTTCATACAAAACGGTAGAAACTCGAAATGTGCCGCCGCTGTTCCAGATGAAAATCGAGTTCGGACGTACGTATTATAAGAATCACATGTTCTCATGCGGTGTTGCCCGATGGGTTCGGATTCCTCGTTTTATCTCTTTCCACTCATAGTGTTGTCTCTTTCGCACTTATTGTGATGTTGGCGTCAAGACTAATACCATTTTATGAATGGGATGCCCAGTCTATAGTATTTAAAGTCAATGGTCTGGACCCTCACCTATCGTGCTCCAGGGACGTAGCCGTCAGTCGGGAGTGAAACTAGGGCAGCACATAACAACATCTATTGTTTCTCCAAATACAGTGGGATGAGCATGTTGGAACTTGGCCAGTCCGGGTCTCAACAGTAGACTCGCTGCGGAGGCAGAAGTGTACAGTGAATACGAGAGGACTTGTTGTCTTGCGACTGGCACTTCTCGTGGGAAGGAAGATCGGAGTAGATCACGTTTCTTCCAACCCCTTGATTAGCGTATCGGGCTTCTATATATACCAGAAAAGTGCCAAGTGAGCATGGCCTGGTTGTGCGTCGTCCGTTTGGGTGGGTTGACTTACTCCATGTTCCTTGGATCCGTTCGTATTCACATGACAATACTATTCTTTTGCTTTCTATCACCACATGACGATTTCTTCTGCGCATAAAGTGGTTCGCATAAAATTTATTTAAATGTCCTGTGATGGATATCTACCATGAAAGACTTGACTTATTGCATAAGAAAAGCTTATGCCGAGAAGATACCTATTTTCAAGAAAAGAAAGGCCGATACATACTAAACACTAAAAATTATCTAATATTGTCACCAATTACTAAGAAGTGACTTTGATTGGTTTTTTATCTGTTCGTATAATTTTCTTTTTGTGTAGTCATAAACGTATTAAAACCAATACGTTTAGTTTTCTTCTACTGCATAAGGGTGTCAACAAGTCAAAATTGACAGCAAATGAAAAACGAAAAAAGCGATTTTCCTTTTTGGTCTGCGAAACGAATTTTAAAAAGTAGGATCACAGTACACAAATACAAAGTTCAAAACAAAAACGTGAATGAAGGGCGGGCCCTAGGTGGAAGCTTTCATTCGCATCCACGGAAAGACGCTGAGGTGCCTGGAGTTCGTTAGATTTCGAGAAGATGGCGGTACGTAGAATGCCACATGATAGCTTATTAGCTTGTCATGATGATGAATGGATGGAGTCATTTGAACGGCACCTTTTATATCCATGTTGTCTTTCATGCTTTGATTTCTCCTTGGGAAGAGATGCCCTTGTAATCCTCATCAAAAATCCTGGATAATCATTTATAAAACGGTTTTCTGCTATTTTGGCATTGTATGCAATATTTTTTGCATAGGAACGATTTGTTTCTTATAAGGACTATGAATACACGTGCACAAAGCCAAAAATTCGCCTTTTTCATTATTTTTGAGAATAAAAAACGAATTATTCACGGAATTTGGGCCAAAGAGGCTCGTTTTTTAAGGTTAGTTTTGAGTTAGGGTTAGATTGGTTCCGTTTTGGTTAGTTTGGATTGGCTTTGGTCTGGTCTTCTTCTTCTTCTTCTAGTTCCAATGAGCTCGCGTCAGTAAATGTAGACGACCGCCCACTTTGGTCTGGTGAAAATGCATTTCGCGTGAGCGACATCCCAGAACATTATTCAAACATCATCCTTGTGTTTTGGCGAATGTGTCACTGTCATTGCGAAATGCATTGAAAGTAATGAAGATTCTGTATCAAAAAATGGTTTTTTTTTTATTCCAAATAGCCGTTTTTCTCCATCTGTGCAAATGATTTTGTACTCTTTATAAACACTACAATGTGTCTTTATATGCAAAATTGCGCTTATAATAGTCTTATGAGAAAAAACCGTCTTGAAAACTGTTACCAAAACCTGTAAGAACGCAGGATACAACCCGGAATACTAGAGGCTCATCAATTCTCATCGTCATCGGAAAAGTGACGAGAAGTGTATCCCCAACAAAATAAGGGAAGTCACAAAAGCAAAACACTTTCTAGCTAATGAACAAATGGGACTTCGCCCAGAGTGCTCCACAACAAATCAAATTGTGAGGCTAACCCACATAATATCCTGAAAAGGACGCACAAAGGGAAAGAAACAGAAGAAGTGTTCCTTGAGGTGGTTCGTAACAGCCCAGCCGTCCTTCGCCACATGGAGCTATGCATCGCTTTCCCAGACCTCCAAAGTGAGTGGCATTTCCTCATAGTCACCATCACACAGGGTCAGCGTCCCGCAGCGGAGAACACATCAACTAGAGATGTCCACACCGACCCCATCCCCAGATGGTCCTGGACATTCAAAAGAAAACCAAAAAAACTACATTTCATTCATAGTTTTTCTCTTTATTCAGGAAATAAAGACAGTTTCATAGCCAACCTCAGAGACAGTGCTTTTATGTATAGAAATCTGTATAATATATTGAATATTTTTTTAATAATACATCATTCAAGTCTGATGGTTCGATTCGCATCCTCTGCATTCCGTGGTGCATTGTTCCGTAAAATTTCATACGTCAGTTTGTCTTCTAAACTTTGTATGTATGCTGAGAAATATATTTTTCTCAAGTACTAATGAAGTTTTTTTTGTTTCCTAAATATTTTTAAAAATGTGGCATGTTCCCTTTCTGTCTCAAGCGATTCTGCCCACGTCAGTTCAATGAGTTCAGATTAGATGGTAATACGAGCTCCTTGAGCATTCAATAATACTAAACTACACAATAACAAAAAAATTCCGGGAATCACTCTGATATTGGCTGGAATCATTAGATTCGTGATAAAAATAATAGAATGACAGGAGGTAGGTTAGCTTAGAAATATAGAAACAACCCCATGCATTATATTTTATCGAATTGAATATCTGCCAATTTTTCTAGAGTAGTTATCTGAATATCTGATGTATCCGATAACGTAAATTATACATAACTTATTCACCATGGAGCAGCAGGTGATAATGTTAATGAAAATGAGAAGATTTTTTTAATAGATATGGTGGCAAATAAAACTCGTTGAAAAGATACAGGACGTTGAAAGTAAAACTTTATTTTCGAAGAATTTTATTGATTTTTGAACGGATGAAGATAACAGATTCAAGATTGGTATGCCAACGTTTTTGAAGGTAAGAAATCCGAATCCAGTAATGGTTTGAGCCTGATCCTTAGAGGGCGCCTTCTACGTGATTAATGATTAATTGTCGATTTTATTATTTTTTTTTAGTATGTAAAGGTGAGACTGTTTTGACTTCATACTTGGAAATAGCCAATCTTTCTATGTTGAAAATGTACTCTTGATGGATATCGTTATCTCAAGATAGATAGATTTGCAAGATATGCGACTTCGAATGTGAAAATACTGAAAAAATAAAAGTTTGGTTATCAAAACGAGAACTCAATCCATTCAAACTCTCTAATGATAATTTTATTTTAACTTTAGTGGATGTTGAAAGTGTACGCAATTTACCTCGATATATTTTCGCGCTTTCTACGTTGTACTTTCAACACACCCTGTATCTTTTCAACGACTGATATTTGCCACCATATTTGTTACATAGATCTTCTCATTTTCATCTATATTATCTCCAGCTGCTCTATGGCGGATAAGTAATGAGACACCCGTATATCGTTGAGAAACCGAATACCAAGATAACGGTGGTTTATTCGATCAATAGACAAATAGTTTGATGTTCTTTGTTCAGAAACTGGGTATAAGTAAACTATTTCTTGATTTCAGCAGAAGATGTCGTTGATAATGTGAATCGGTGAACACGTTTCAATAAGTTGATTCCCCGGCTCTTGATGAAAGAATTTATGCAGTAGGTTGGTTCCTGAAAATGCTCTTGATGGATGACTTACTCTGCTTCATTTACATTGTTGCGATTAATGATTATCATTAGCAGTTATTACATTCAATGGCGGATAGGGTGAACAAAAGCACATATGAATAAAAAAGTTTTCGGGAAAAACTCAATCTTGATAAAAAAAAATTCCTTGTGAAAAAAGGACGATTCACGAAAATAGAATTTTGTTTTTTTTTTTAATCAGGGTTCGCAAAAACTTCAAAAAGCCAAATTTTTTTCAAAAACAATTTGTTTTTGAACATCATTAGAGATTGAAATACATACAACATTGATGACTTTATCTTCAATACTATTGTGAAACTGTCGGTGTCTACTGGGTCTGACTGGTTTTGTTTGTTGTTTTAGAATAAAGTCTGACTGACTAAAATTGAATTTATTAATTTTTTTAACAAAATCAAACTTTTTATTCTTTTTTGACGAAATAAAACTCTAACTGACAATGACAAAAACTGAACAAAGGTGAACAATAATGAGAAGTGACATTCTTCCCCTCAAGAACTCCATCTGGTAGTACACTTGGTAGTTTGGAGTGGCATCTTCTTGATAGTCGTAGTGAGCCTGGCTAGTTGACCCTCCAGTCACATTTTGTCGGCAACAGCCTAGCCCCCATATTCGTCTGTTGCGATCGTGTTTGATAGAGTAACGGTTCATTGATGAACACTATGTACGTGCAATTAGATCTGAAAGTCTCACTCGTACAAAAGAAACAGTGCAACAAATTCAAGCATGTGAGCAGAGCCTCCAAATAAATCATTGTATCATGTTTGATGTCCTCTTATCCAACGATGCTCTGTGGTATTCATAGTAAGACAGGTGAGACTTATCATTACGTTGTCCATATAACTATCCAAAATGTAAGCATCACAAATGCCAACTTCAACAGGATGATGGGTTCCGTTGATTTTTTGAACGACAATATTATTGTCCTTATTAGCAAAAATAATGTGTCCATCATCGTGCAAGGTTGTCTGGAAAGTAAATCCATCTTCATGACTTTCTTGTAGACCGATTCTGTCCCATTCCACCAAGAAAGAATTGCCTGTATAAACATGCTAACATAACTGATCTTGGAATGGTTCGAGTGGAAGTTAGCCATCAACGGAGCTACGAACTGAGTGGCGGCTATCCAAGGGTGAGTGTAGTTGCCCGTGTATAAGAACCCTCCAGTGGCTACAGTGACATTTTGAATCTAGTGACCGTGAAAAGCGAATTTGAAACATAGGGTTGTAGCTTTGCCTTCCGGTGGAAGTCGAACAATTCTTCGCTCACCTCAACACTGGGTGTCTTATTCATGTCCACCCACAAAGACTTGAATTTGTCCGGATTGTTATACATTTCGCAGGTGTAAAAGACGTGGGTGTCATGTTCAACAGAAGAAATATTATGATTCTCCAACTCTCGCGGATCAATATCATCAACAACTCCTACAGCATAAGGTGTCAATCTATCCAAGACTATGACACCAACAGTACCTTTGACAGGAGTATCGACAGAGGTTACGTCAACAGGATTCATTTAAATATCTATCACAGTCCATCTTTGACCCGTTCCATTCACTTCAAGCAGGGAGATTTTGTTTTGGAAGATGTACTGATTACTGATTACTGAATTACAGGCGCTACGAGTTTCGGGCAGTTGGCCCCGACACCGCAGCCTCTAGTTGGGCTCATTGTATCTTCTCTGTGTCTGTCTCTCAGTCGAAGAGCTCCATTGCCCGAATAAGGTTTATAACTCGTTCTACTGTTTCCCTGTCCGTTCCTTGAGGAGTGGTTGTGAATTCCCCGTTATCTCTTCTCCAGTACGCCAGCGCTTCACATTCAAATACAATGTGGGAAGCTGTTTTCTCCTCCTTGTTGCACAGCCTACATATGAGTTCCTCGTCGAAAAGGCCCATGATATGCATGTGTTTCCTTAGAGTGCAGTGTCCGGTTAATATACCTGTTGCTTTCCTAAGCTGATTCCTGCTGAGTTTCAGTAGGCTTCCAGAAAATGATTGTTCGATCTCGTCTGCCGTCATCAATTAACTGTGTTTCAGTCCTGGCGATTGGCACCATCAAGCTTTCTGTTGTTTTTTGGACCAACAGTTCAGCCAACCTCTTACAGAGGATTTTGTAATACCAATGGCAGGTTCTGGACCCAGAAGTGGTGTGTTCGCAGCTTTGCGTGCTAGTAAATCCGCCCGCTCCTTCCCAGCTATCCCAGTGTGTCCTGGTATCCATCCAAGAGTAACATCGTTAGATACTCCCAGTGTGACAAGGTATTGCTGACAGCCCATGACTTGTTTGGATTTGGTTCTTCGACAGAAGATGGTTTTGATTGCAGCTTGACTGTCACTAAGGATAAAGATTTTCCTTCCTCTGTACCCTCTCCTGAGATTCTCTTGCACGCATACATTTATTGCATGTACTTCTGCGTGGAAAACTGTAGCGTACATCCCTAGTGGTTCATTTTCCCACTTTGGATTTTTTCCAACGAATCCGGCACCAGTTTCCCGGCATGTTTTGGAGCCGTCTGTGTACCATATTGCCCAATTTGCCATCCGGAGTTGTTTCACCGTTTCCTCTTCCCATATTAGCTTGGTCTTGGGAGACGTACTAGAATTGATATTTTTCAGCATGAAATCACTCCTCATTGTTACTGGGTGATTCGTGCTGGTTATCTTGATGTGTCCTTGGGGGTTTGAGTTGCTCCAGTTCCCG
This sequence comes from Orchestes rusci, assembly GCA_958502075.1. Lineage (NCBI taxonomy): Eukaryota > Metazoa > Arthropoda > Insecta > Coleoptera > Curculionidae > Orchestes > Orchestes rusci. The sequence continues at coordinate 53,393,849 of OY293304.1, forward strand.
GTAATGCCAAGTCTATATGCTCCCATTCTTGCTTCCATTTTGATATAGATATCTAAACGAGTTGGGTTAAGCATGGCCTCCATGGCAAGTGTTGGAGTAGTTTTCATGGCTTCCGTTACACAAAGACATGCTTTTGCAAGTTCCGTGACTACTTGTCGCTGCTCGATTTTTGGCCACCAGACAACAGAGCTGTAAGCAAGAGTGATTCTTACCACGGTACAGTAGAGCCAGTGTACCATGCGCGGATTTATGCCCCAGTTCTTCCCAACGCTCTTTTTGTTGCCATTATTGTGGCTTTACCTCGATTGACCATTTTCTGTAGGTGTGAATTCCATGTGAGTTTGTCATCGAGGATGATGCCTAGATATTTGACTATTCTTACCACCTGCGGTTCGTGTCCAAAGAATATGGGTTTGAATAATTCCGCTATATTCCTCTTTCTCGTAAAGCTGACCAGGGAGGTTTTATCAGGATTGACCTCCAGGTTCACCTTCCTGCACCAATCTTCTACGATTGTCAGAGCTGTCTGCATCAGTTCGTCTGCATCAGTTCTGATATTGTCTTGGCGTGTTTGCCAGTGATAAGTATTGCTACGTCATCGGCATAGCCTTAAGCATAAAATCTCTTGCTGTTTAACTCCACCAGTAGTTCATTTGCGACAGAGGAGAGGGGATAAGACTCCACCCTAGAGGCAGCCTTTAGTTGCCTCTATAGTTACAGTTATGTCAAGCATAGTTGCTTGAATTCTTCTACCTTTCAGCATGTTTCTTATCCACCTACAAACTGTGTCTTCAATTCCACGCCGGTTAATTGCGGTGGTCATTGAATTGAAGGAGGTATGATCAAATGTTCCTTCTATATCAAGGAATGCAGATAGGACCATTTCTTGGTTGTTCAGTGGTTGCTCTATTTTATGAACAAGTTCATCCAGAGCAGTTCCAAATGATTCACCAGGTTGATAGGCGTTTTGGTTTTTGTGTAGTGGCCTATCTATAAGGGAGGTTTCCATAATGTGCCTTTCAATAACTTTCTTCATCGTTTTAAGTAGAAACGACAAAAGATTTATTGGTCTGAATGCCTTGGGCTAAGAGCTATCTTTCCCGGGTTTCGGTATAAATACCACTCGTGAGAGTTTCCAGATCATGGGTATGTGTCCCGTTGCCAGGCTTGCTCTGAATAGTTGACAAAGCACGGTATGAGTTGGGCATTGCCATGCTGCAGGTCAGCCGGTATTATTCCATCGCATCCAGGTGCTTTGTATGGTTCGAATGAGTCTATAGCCCATTCAATCCTAGTTGGTGTCACAATTTGTCGGGCAGTGACCCAATCATCTCTTGATCCCCTCATCAGGAGGATCTCAGAAGATAGGGACTTGGTTCCCTGTTGTGAGTTGATTATAGTCGAGTCTGGAAAGTTTGCCCTGAGTAATGTCTCAATGGTTTCTTCTCCATTTTTCGTGTATTTCTCATTTGGTTTCTTTGGTGTGGAAGGGGATCTTTAGCTAGGATTCTCCGAAGGCGTGCGGATGGATGGGAAGATGTATATGTTGGTTTTTTGAAGTTTCTTCGCGACTGTTGAGGCAATATTGTTATTGGCACTAGATGGTACTGGCGTGGTATTTGCAGACTATCTACATCTCTGTTTATGGCGGTTACTGGGGTTAAAAACATAGCGGTTTTTTTCGTCATACATTGATATTGGCTGATTTCTATTTGAATGTATACCTATACTAGATCTGCTTGTGATACTGGCTTTCTTTATTCTGTTCAAGTCTTTCATCAACCGGGTGGTTTTGAGCTGCTGGACATAACTTTTTTATCCAGTTTCATCTGAAATATGGTATTCTCTGGATGTTGTTTTTTTTTCTCGATGTCTATTTCACGCTGCTTCCTGCTTCGTCATTGCTTCAGTGCTTTTTCTTGATCGGATCGATTTTTGGCTTTTTTGTGACATATTTTTTCCTCCAAGATCCTTCCGGCCAGGTGAAATTGTAGTCAAGGATTTTTTTCAAATTGCAAAATGAAAGAAAAAGTCCTTTCTCCAATATCAAAATTGATTTATTGTCCCCCACTAAATGCAATTTATTTATCAGCTCTTAAGCAAATTTCCGTTCAGCCTGTGTCAATTTGTTGTTTGTTGATATATTTGGTCAGTGTTTTTATTTTTTGTACGTCTAGTGCGTGAGAATGTTCTTTTACAATTTTCAGAGTTTGACGTAAGTTTTAATTTCAACTTTTATTCACAATATTGTATGGTAATTTTATAGATATGTTCATATTGTTCATGATGATGGGTGGATACCCGAAACGCGTCGGACAATAAATCAATTCTGATATTGGAGAAATGACTATTTCTTTCATTTTGCAATTTGAAATGGAACTCCATCACGAAGTGAAGATCAAAAAGGATTTTTTTACCTGCATTCTGTCTCCGTGATCTATCTATATCTCCAATAATGTTCCGTTCACTTATGTCGTGAGTTAAAGGACTGAAGGACCAATGTAAAACTGTCGGTGTCTACTGGGTCTGACTGATTTTGTTGATGTCTTGAAATAAAGTCTGACTAAAATTGACAATTCTTTTTTTTGACCAAATCAAACTTTTTATTCTTTTTTGACAAAATCAAATCTAACTGACAATTACATAGATTGAACAAAGATCAACAAAAATGAGACGTAACAACTGTAAAAATCAAACAGTTTCAAATAATTATTTTTGTGTTATCAAAAATATTTGTTCTGAAAAAAGAAGTGATAGAAATGCATTTGGGAGTCAAGAATAAGAATCTACAGTCAAAGTGTAGATAATCAGGTGGGGATGTTGAATAAAGATTTGAAAAACTAAAAAGATGCAAGATTTATTTCAAACCTCGGATTTCCCTCACAGACGTCATTCTAAATAACTTTTCTGGATGACATTCAGTATAAAAAATCATATTTTTCTCTTTGTGCAGGGTATTTTTTCTTCAAGCAAACTTTTTTTATCAACAATCAGTTTTTTTCGAGAAATGAAATCCGTGAGTAGTCTGTATATCCTCAAAATATTTCAATAAATTGATCGTTTAGAAATCCATCACACTCAGATTTGAATGCTTTCCGTTTATTTTCAATTCGGATTTCAGCATTTGCGCTCGTACTGGGGTCTGTCCTGCCATCATGATATTATAATAATGTACTTTATTTCCAAAAAAACATAACAACCACAACAGGAATAAGAGCTTTTAGCACTCAATGGAAATAAAGGAAAGGTCCTCTACTGAAGTTGAATTTAATTTCAACTCGTATGCAGATAGGACATTCACTCTCTTCCACAAATGATTCCCCTATAAATATAAAACACCAAATAAAATGTATACAAAATAAAAGGAATAAAAGGAACAAAACACAATAAATAAATATTACACAACCAAAAAATCCAAAACAGAAAGAATAGTACCTATATATCTACTTCTACTAAGCATACATAATAATCTCTTTTTTTTCCTTTTTTTTTTCTTTTTTTAATTATTTCCAATATTTTCAAGATCGATAAATCGGTGATTTCTATTCCTGGGTATATGTTGAATCCATTTTTCAAAACTTGATCGGAAAGTATGGTATGTATTACACAGTCTGATGTCATGTGGCAGAAAACGTATGATATGTTGACCTAAAAACTTCTTTCTTTTATTGCATTCAAAACAATACGTTTCTTTTTCTTTTATGAATCTTGTGTTATACATATGATTAATTGGTTGTAACACTTTGGATTTCTTATACTGCATCAACATTATTTTAAAAAAGAAAAGCTGTCTGGTGTCGAATATTTTACTTTCCTTGTATAAGAGGTTTGTAGAGGATAAACGATTCTTATAATCCTGATGAAAAACTTTTGTAGAATTTCCAATGGCTTCAAATGACACTCATATAAACCTCCCCAACCTAAGAGGCCATACCGTATGTGAGGTTCAACAAGTGCGAAATACATTGTTCTCAGCTCCTCTCTGGTTAAGATTTTGTTTTTAATTCCTGAATTTATGTAATAAGCGTCGCAGTTTCGCAACTACAGTTTTGACGTGAACATTCCATTTCAGAAAACGATCAATATTCAAGCCTAGATATGTAATAGTATCAGTTTCCACAATCGTGAATCTTTCTTTTCCACAGTCAAGATCAAGTGATTTGAAACAAGGCATTTTATTTGTTGCAGCTGAATGCGATGTACTTTGTCTTTTCCATGTTAATAGTCAACCCCATACCATCGAACCAGGACTCTACTCTAACGATATCCTTTTCTGCTATCTTTCTAACTTGTTTCCAAGATGGAGCTGTATACATGACTACAGTGTCATCGGCAAATGAGGAGATTTTTCCGTTACTCTTTATATGAAGAAGTCTATCTATATACATTATAAACATTATCGGTCCAAGTACCGATCCTTGTGGAATGCCATAGTCAATTGTTATTAGGTCACTCCTTATATCCTTGATTTGTACATATTGCTGTCTTCCAATCAGGTAGCTCTTGAATAGGTTGAAAGCAATTCCCCGTATCCCAAAGTCCTCTAATATATTCAAAAGTTTTCCGTGATCGACTGTGTCGAATGCCTTTGCTAAGTCCAAGAACACACATAATACAGCATCATTGTGGTCTAAGTGGTTGTATATGCCGTTTGTGAGATGAATAATCGCATCCTCCGTCGACAGCTTGTCCCTAAAACCAAACTGGTATTCACTTAAAAGGGAATGCTTATTCATAAATTCTACAATTCTCCTTTTTATTATTTTTTCAATAACCTTTGATATGGAGGATATTAAGGATATTGGTCTATAATTTTCTTTTTTGTCGAATCCCCTTTTTTGAATATTGGCTTGACAAGACTTACTTTCAATGAATTTGGAAACTGTCCAGTAGACAAAATTTCGTTTATTAGATGGGCGAAAGGAGTGCTAATGTCCTCTGCTATGATTTGTAGAATGTTTGTTGTTATTTTATCCATGCCGGGGGCTTTGTATTTTTTTAGGCTTGCTATCATGGTCAATACTTCCGTTTCATCTGTTGGGGCTAGGAATAAGGAATCTAAATTAATTCGACGTTTCACAACATTCATTGATGGTTTTTGATATTATGCGCCAGTTGTCCACCGACAGATGTGAAGTATTTGTTGAAAACCTAAGTTGGTTCTTTTTCGTCTTTTAGAATCTTCCCATGTCCCTTGATTTTTATAACAAGATCATTTTCATTTCTTTTTCCTGTAAAATCATTCACTGTTTTCCATAATAATTTACTGTCATTTCCCGAATGTAACAGTTTCTCCTTAAAATAACTGTGCTTTGTCTCTCTGATAAGCCTCCTGAAGTTATTTTTGTATTTTTTGTATCGTTGTTCTTTTTTTATATTGGTTGGATCTTCTATATGTTGTCTGTATGGTCTTTGTTTCTCGTTACTTGATCGATTTTTTGATCGGGAATATTGTTGACCAAATCTTGAAGTTTCATATCTGAGTACGGGCTATCTAAACAAAACATAAGATCAAGAAAATCTCGACACATAGTGATTCATCTGTTTATTTCAGTGTCGCATGTGAACCTTTTCATATTTTAGATCTCTGACTTCCGACGAACATAGCAAACTTGAACTTCGACCGTAATGATAAATGATTCTATGAAGGCAGAGGGTTTTCTGCATATTTTAGTATGGAACAGGCACTTTTTAAATACTCCAAATCCAATAATGGTTGCTGATATTCATCTTGTGAAGCCTTATCCTGCTTTTTCTGTTATGGATTGTGTACATACAATTATTACCACACGGTATTTATTTTAACACGGCTGCCTGATGAGATGATGTTCATGCAAAGAGCTGCACCACAAACCATACAATTTAACATCAATTCTCAAACAGATTTCCGTTTTCCTATGGGTGTGAAAATGATGTGGTTTTGTAATCTTAGTACATATTGGGAAATTTAACATTGATTTGGTGCTGGTAACTCGGCAAAATGACCGTTCACTATAATTCACGAAAAACTAATCGTTGAAACGAGTGTTTTTTTCTACAACGGGTGAAAAAAGTAAGAAGACGGTTGATTTTGAATTGACATAATTAGCTTATCTATAGTGAATAGACTATACATCAAACTAACCTGATTTCGAATTCACGAATACCAGTAGTGGACTTGAAGCTTGAGGTCTGACGACCTCCCACGCTTCATCTTGTACAGAATGCAGAGCAGTGGGTGGCACAACACTCACCCTAGATGGTCCAAGGGGGCATTGTTTCTCCATATTCGGACGACACTGAGTGTGCACAGTGGCATGACACCAAAGGCAACGCCAGTCCTGAAGACTAGAGAAAAAAAAAGATATAATTGCTTTCTAAGAACAAATCTAAAGTTTGTTTAGTTTCACACCACTACTAATAAAAATTGGAACGTCTCGCACCGCTGTACAAGACCAATGCTGATTAAACCGGGCTCAACATTAAACCATCCTTAAGCTGGTCTTAATACCGAGTGTCCCATCAAAAATGGCTCTCGGCTGTATTACTCGTTACTACTCGTATGGCAAGCGGAAAAAAAATATTTGAAAAGGGGCCATGAGGAATTGACAGAAAATGTTTTCAAATTTCTAGAACGCCCGCTAGATGGCGCAACTGCTAGGGTGAATCCGAAAGAGGTATGTTTACAAAACTTTGCCTAGCTGATTGATATTCATATTTTTAAACAAATTCCATTCTTTTTTTGTTCAAATCATTTTGCTAAAATTAAGTGGGGGGGGGGGGAGAGTTAGTGAGTTAGAACTCCAGACTGGGTAATCAGGATCAAACATGATTCGCCCCATTCAAAAGAGCGATCCTCACTCCAGCGGCCGTTCTAGAAACTTGGACCGATGATTTCTCATGGCCTATTGGGACACCCGGTATGACTGACTCGCAGCATACTGAAAAAATAGTACCCGAATATGGTTGATCTGTGCGTGAGTAGCATAAACCTGATGAAAGGTTTAGCCTTCACTCATTGAATCATGAATTTGTACCGGTTGACAATTGCCGCCTCATACTTCCATTAAAATCAATTTGGAAAAAAAACATAACAGTGTCTCAACTGTGCTATAGTGTTTTGATATTTTTTGGGTAGAAAACTGGAACAATTGAAAAGAGTAAGTTTGCATTCGGCAGTCAATATTTCTAGTATTTTATCTCCAAATCTTATCATGCTTTTGACGTACGCAATAATACGAATCTAACAAGTATGTTTTTTCCTTCGAAAATCGAATTGAATACATAATAGAATTAATCGATCTCTATGCAGCATTCTCTGATAGCATGACACCTAGGCACAAAAGAACCTGCGCAAGTCGTCACCGCGAGCCTGAAGTGTGGTTAGATGTAAAACATCAATAACGTAACGACGTAGCCTCGTAACCATTTGCTGCTCAAGATTTGAACTGGCTCGCGCATGACGTCCCCACGTGACATTGATTGTATAGGTTCGAGGTAGGTCACGTGATGACTTCTGAGGGGGATTTGCGAGAGTTATCATATGGCGTGAGTTTATCTTGTATGTTTAAATATCATGGTTACCCAGAACAACTATGAATTTTCAGGTTCGGACTTACAATGACGTCAGCGGAACCTGCGCATGAGCATATCTTGTTTGTTATAGTTTTAGTATCATGCCCTGGCACAGTAGCAACAAAATGAACATCTAATTGGAGTGAACAAATTTTCAGAATGTTTGTAAAAAACACATCATATCACTAGTGCGTTTATCACAATTCAAGAAAAAGCACATAAGCCTATTCGGCTGAATGATTTCATCAGTACAAGAAATGAGCGGACTGAGGCAAAATTATGGAAGCCCACGGTGAAAGATTGCGATATAAAGGGTGATCCATTCAGAGATGTGTTTGGATGAAATTCAGGCAGCACTGTAAAAGTGGATATCATTCTTATTCGACAGTTTTGTGGTTTGGGTTATTACAAAATATTATGGAACATTCGACGGCACAAGAACGTTGTAAAGTTATAAAAATGTATTATCAACGGCATACGTGGAGTCGAAGGCTTATGATAACAATCCAAGAACTATAAAGGATATGAAAAACATTATCAGAAATGTTATTCATGGGACACCGGACCAAATGTATGTGAATATAGTCATAAATTGGACTGATCGAATTCGCTATAGTGAACAAAGTCGTGGTGGACACTTGAATGAATGTAATTATTTTGAAATTATGAATTACTATTCTGATGGCTGCCATTTTGAATCAGATGATATTCTCAACTTAATTTCCGTATGAATAATTCAATTATCACAAATTCTCGCGGAGAGCAAATGATAATGGAATTATCGGACGGACTAATCTCAGACTATAATGCAGCGTTGTTTTGTTACAGAGGACAAACATTGGTTGCTGCCAACTCACTTACTATGCATTGAATTGGTTTAAATGCTAGGCATTTCCGTCTCATTCAACATTCTTCCAAATTTTCAATCATTAATGAGCTTGCTCCAAATACAGAGCCTTATGGTTTTTCTCAAGAAAATTGCAGTTGATTAAACATATTGTAGCATGATAAGATTTATTTGAAGTCAACATTCTATACCTATCTATCTTGGAAATAGTGAAGTTATTTCATTCCATTTCCGAAGTACAGGGTGATTGTTTATGTTATACTCAATAGATATCTCCGTTAATATTGATCTCACGAAGAAGTTCAAATGAGCAATTTGCAGTATTTTTCACGAAAATTCAGAATCCGATACTGAGAAATGCAAAAATGCATCAGAAACCTATGGAAAACCTGTATATTTTTATCTAGATTGATAGATCTTTTTTTTCTGATTCCAAATATACCATATATTATGTTGGTATTGGGTTATAAAAATCCCATCACTGGGACATAGGGGACTATGATTAAATGTTCACGTTAACTTAACGTTTACGTTTGGATTGTTTACTAATGCGTTGCCATGGTTGAACGGATATATTAGGTTAACGTAAACGTTCAATCATGCCTCCCATCACCTTGATCCGGGTTGCTAAGGGACGATAGAATCCAGATCAACGTAACGTAATTTTTATGAAACTTCAAACTTGAATAGCGCAAAAACGGCTGAGCCAAATACCAACATATCGTGGGCGTACAAGTAAAACCCTACAAGTCCAAAAACAAAAAACAAGAGATAGAGTGATTTTAATCTTTGAAGTGCTGTATAAAATCCAGTTTTATTTTCGTGTCTATTCAAATTACTTTTTGGGCAATGACATTTATTTAACGCTAATTCAGGATACATTGAAATATAGGATGTTTAGAAACAAGTTGCTTATTGGTATTTTTTTTATATAATAATGGGACTTGATGGATTTATTTGTTAGATTGATTCATATTTTCTGGAATTAATTGTTTTTTTTATTAAAAAAAAGATATAAAAAAAAAATAATGAATGAAGAATAAACAAGTCTGAACGCAGCAAGTAGTGTACGATCGTAAAAAGTGTTACAACCTTTCAAATAACAAGTAGCTTTCCAACCGTGCTTATTTTTGGACTTGATTAGTTTTTGTAGACTGTCAAATAATTCATGAATCCATCAAGTGGACTTGACAGATTTTTCCTGCCGATTTTTTGCGTCTAAGGACTTAGTTATTTCGGATCCAGTAATATCTCGTTTATATGAACTGTATTGGAGATACAGGGTTTTTAATATGAGAAGTTAGACCTTAATGGACTAAGTTATACGAGAAAACGATTTTTCTGAAAAAGTGGACTTATACATATGGTTTTTCTTGTAAGCCCACGATAAATGATATATTTGGAATCTGAAAAAATAATCTATTAATCTAGCTTATGTTGTTTTATGTTGTGTACATTTTTCAGGTTTTCGATGCATTTTGGCATTTCTTAGTATCGGATTCTGAATGTCCATAAAAAATACTGCAACTTTTTTGTAAAACCAAAAATAAACAAGATATCTACTGAGTAAAACATAAACAATCACCCTGTACAATCATGTTAATATAAAAGTCATACACTATTTTTATCACTGCTGATATAAATATTTTGTTTGTAATCTGTTTATAAAATAAAATGGGAAATATGAAAGAAATTCCTCATGTCCCCGTGTGTAGCTTGTATGACATTCTTTTGTATTTTTGTAATACACATGAGGCAGGTCTACGAAGCATAATATGACTGACCAGACTGACATTGACGTGTATGACTTTTTTATAAACCTAAATTTAAATCATTGTGACCAGGCATACATTTCAACCTTCCGGATTTGATGCAGTTTTTATTCAGTTTTTGAACTCTCTTCATGTTAACCTGTAGGTATATCGTAATATTTTCTGAAGTTTGTTTGCTTCAAATAAAATAGCAGGTATAGAAGAATAGAAATATATAGATCTGGAGACCACCGTTTTAGCAATTGAATTCTCAGCACAAATAAATTATTGATGAATTCAAATACAGGTTGTTTCACAACACTATGCTAATTCTGAAGGGTGTTAATCCAATATGTATGTTTTTCAAGAATAAAGCATTTGGCAATGTTGATATAAGTTTCTGGTCTCCACACTTTTCGATAAGAATCCCATTATTAAACACAAGGTTATGCTAGTCTTGATGAAGAGTATCGAAATCAATAGACTATGGATAAACCGTTTTTTATTTTCTTTCCAACCCTGATATCTAAAATAAAGCGATTCCGGACATACATTGATATATTTTTTCTTGAAAAAAATCAACATTCATGGTTTTGAACAACACTGTAAAACGTTCTCGAATTTCAAGAGCTACATGGAAAACTCAAATGAAAGTAGTGAAGGCACTAATCAAAATCAAATTGGCATTAGTCAATTTTAAATTGGCAATTATCAAAAGCAAAATGGCATTTATCAATTTCAAATTGACATTGAATATGATTCAAGTTGAGTTTGATAAGTGCCATTTTAATTTTGACTATTTGAAATTGACTAATGCCATTATGATTCTGGGTAGTGTCAATTTGAACTTGAAGAGGTATAGTTATCAAAATAATAATAATATTCAATTTATTCTCTGGTAGCTTCCCAATTAATATTTAATTAAAGAAACCGTTTCTCAAAATTTGTTTTGAAAATTTTGAAGACTTGATGATTTTGAAATATTGATCAACTTTTTTCAAGATTCTTTGAGTATTAACTTGTGCAGAACAGAGCCATGCGGACTATACTAAAATGCAACAAATACACGCCTATCGCAACCAGCTCACGTCAACCCCTCTTTGTCTCAATGACAGAAATTCGCCTCATTCATAGCCTGCTATTATTTCAAAATGTGAAACTGTTTTTCGAATCAAGAATTTGAAACTTCACATAAAACTTTAGACAAACTGCATAGTTGGTTATCATGTTGTATTACTTGATAGGTCATTAACCTATGTATCAGTATCATTGGGATCATGGAATCTGCTTCAGTAAAGTTTCATTTCACATTTCATGATGTTATCAGTGTATAAATGAGCCGAATTTCTGTCATAGAGACAGAACGATATTTGACCACCAATAGGTATATGGTAGCTGTCTCCACTTGTTGTTTATTATACTATGATGTTATCTGTAAATCAAAAAATAATGTATGATAGTGTATATGTGTTCCTATTTTAGATTAAAAATAGAATGTTACCATCATATACATTTGTGATAAAATCAAGTTTTTCAATGATGTACATGATTACCAAACAAGATATTGTTGTGATTATAGGTTGATAAAGTGCTACACCAACCAAATGTACAAATTTATTCTACCTGGAGGTTTACAAAAGTATTACGATTTACCCAAAGTGATTAAAGACTGTGATACAATTGAAATTGAAGTTATCAGAAGTACATATTTAATTGTCCAGGTTTCAAATATTTATTGTTATATTGTAGTATTGTTTTATATATTTCACAACATTCTTTAATACTTTTATGCACAAATTAATGTTAGCTTCTACATCAGTATTTACAATGAAACGGTTTTCTGTATAGTCATAGTGCTAAATAGAGGCTATCATTATTATTAACCAAGTACTTGTATAAACTTCAAAGGGTGACTCTTGGAGTCATTTTAAGACAAAATTTCATATTAACATAGGCCCACACAGGCTTGTTTCTATTTTATCAAAAAATCAAGTAAACATTGATTTTTTTTCCAATAATTGCTTTGTTACTTAATAAAAATAAAAGCAAAAAACCAAATTGTGGTTGTGAAGTCATGTTCATATGACCTTTTGTCTTAAAATTAGTCATTCAGATTCACCCTAAAGTTTTCAGAAGTAGAGAAGTGTGTTGATCATCACAACTTGATGATAAGACAATAATCCAGCCACAAACATATAATATATACATAGGTTACTTTTGTAGCAACCCATTTTTTTTGGTGACAATTTTGTGTGCTTTCTGATCATTCTTTTCTACCTTGATAATCATTTTTGAAAGTGGTCAAAGCGATATATGAAAGCTAAATTCCTTTTGATGGTATCTTGAGTGCACATTGGCAGCATAAGAGTTCATTTATGCTGCCAATGTGTTTTGTAATGACGAGCCAGATACCTATTTTATTGTTATGGTAAGAGAGACAGAGTTACCTTACTTAATTTAATATCACGTTTTTTCTAGCTTATAAGGAGAAATCCTATTGTGTCTTCTATTCTGCAGCCACTTCTGGCGAATCACGGTGAAAAATATCTTACCAGCGGTCTAAAGAGTTTGATTCTTGAGCTATCAAGAATAAGGTTGAAACGATCTGCCGTCGCCCCTTTTTCTTAGTGATGAAGATTGAGGAATGACTCACCATGACTCTAAAGAATTTGACACTTGCTACATGATCAACTACAGCTCACTTTTCCTATAGCGTAGTGGTATGAAATATAATCATACTTGTGGTATGGGAGTTTGGTCTTTGTGAATGGAGTGATCTCGAGTTTATGAGTAGTTAAATATCATTCATAAGGCTATATCGACTTGCCACGGCCCTTTTTGAGGCGATTGCGTTAGAGAATTAACATAAAACGCGTAGGCGGGCATTGGCTTGAGATATTTAGCGGTGAGTTGATTAACACTAAATTAAGAAGAAAGCTATTTGTGCCAAGTTATATGGTTATCCTGCAGCCTGGGGATGCCGTGGGGGACGCCCCATATTTTTGTTAATCTTTGGGACTATGTGAAGATTGCTACACCAATTTTTTTTATGTGTGGTGGTCAACCATTGATGAAATGTCGACACGATACCTTAACATCGTAAATGACAGTTTTGGTCAAATTGTATTTTTTTTTCATGATCGTAACGCTCCCGTTCCCATGGTTAGTCTGACAAAAGATCGTGACGACATTTTAACGCAAAGCAATGAAAAATGGTATTTTGGTAGATCGTAAGCGACTTTTCACATTAAAAAAATAGTTGAATACCCTTTAAAAGATCGTGAGTGTGTTAGCTCCCGGCAGAATATTGTATCGTCCAGTCACGTGGTTGTTTATGTCGGATACAATACAATTTCTGACAGTTTGAGAACCATTGTAGTGGCGTGACAGGAAGCAGCAAACGTACTGTCTGTTCATGGCTTCCCTGCGATAACGTCATACTTTTCCGTCTCTCTCTTACACATTGAAAAAATAATCACGTACGTCTGGACGAGGGTCTTTCGGATCAATTTGACAAATCTCACATGTGTAGCGATCAATCTACGACATACTTCCAAACGTCAAATACTGTGACGTGACCGCAGAAAAGCCATGAACAGACTGTAAGTAACATTGAAATCAGTGAAGTTATCATTTTTTGCATGAAATTTGCATTGAGTAGTATTAGTTTAAACTCTTATCTATAAGTAATTACTGACAACTCATATTGAACAAGGATTGAAAGGAACTCTTCATTATTCACTTACTAAGTTCAATATAACCTATTAACAATTTCTGGATGCTACCTGTTAATTTTACCTCTTTTATAGTTATTTACAGCCTAGTGCTCTCAACATTTTCCACTGACTAATGATTTTAGCTCACTTATTTTCAAGCAAAAGCTGTTTAAGCGATTCCATATCCAAAAATGAGTATTCGTAAGAGAAAATTGAAAATTCCAAAGCGCAAATTGAGCAAGCTGGAAAAAAACTATGGAAAAGGACGAATGGAACAATCCAATCCGTGTAAAGAGAACTGTCCCAATCAATATTTATTAAAATTTCCTGATATTGTGCGTCATGATATCCATGTACTATACTGGGGATTAGGAAGCTCCCAAAAGCAAAGAGACTGGTTCCTATCATGCGTTAAAGAAGTAGAGATAAAAAGAAGACGCCAGGAAGCCAAAACAAGTAGAAGACATAAAGGATATAAATATGTTATTCCTTGGGAAAATACTGACCAGCAAGTGTGTCAAAAGTTTCTACTGGAAACATTAGACATTTCCCAAATGACTCTCAGATATTCGAAGAATAATGCCATTTCATGCCAAGTTTCCAAAGAAGACCAGAAAGAAAGACATGAACCATCCAATAAAACATCTTTAGAATTGAAGAGAATGCAGTCAACTTTATAAAAAAATTACCTGCTGTCCCTTCGCATTATTGTAGGTTTAAAACCGCTCGCAGGTATTTACCAAGTTAGTTCAGAAATTCGTCACGTTTATTTCAACTTTTCAAAACTGATCAGATTAATAATGGCAAAAACAACCAAGTCTCATGCAAAGTTTTCCGTGAGACCTTCAAAAAGGAGTTCAACATTGGATTTCATGTGCCAAAAAAAGATAAATGTGCTATGTGCAAATCCGGAAAAGAAAACAACTATGAAGAAACAAAGCATTCAAGGCAGCTGTATGAGAAGCATCTTCATTGTAAAGACATTTGTAAAAAAGAATTTTCGAAGAAGCAAAAAAAAAGGTATGGAAGATGAAAAGTCTCTTTGTGTTAGTTTAGACCTTCAGAAAGTGCTCAACACACCTCATGAAGACAATTTGCTGCTTTATCACGCCAGAAAATATTCTTTTTCCAACTTGACGATCTACGAAAGCCTGACGCAGAATTCCTTATGCTATCTATGGGGAGAGTGTGACGGCAATAGAGGTTCAAATGAAATTTTTACAATTTTGTATAAATATTTGTCCACTGTTGACAGGAAAGGAACAGTTGAAAACATTTCTCTTTATTGCGACAGTTGCAGTGGTCAAAATAAAAACAGGAGCACTTGGGCAATACTGTTCCATTTTCTTGTCGAAGCATCGAATATAAAGACAATAAACATAATCTTTTTATTACCCGGACATACATACATGCCCGTGGATTCGATTCATGGGACCATCGAACGTTTTCACAAGAGACGAACAGTATGGGCTCCATCTGAATGAGAAACAATCATTGGAAATTCGAGGACCCATCCAAGGAGTTCAGAAACTGTCAAGCTCCACTTTTCAGACTTTTTGAATTGGAAACAGTTGTCAAATGACATTCTAAGTCCGAAAAATTTCAAATCAATCGATGGAGAACCTACAAAAATAACTCAGGTGCGTAGTGCCTATTTTGAAAAGAATAATCCTAACATCATTATGGATTCTTCATACAATGGTGAAACTTTAAGAACCGTTAAAGTCACTTAGCCAAAAAAATGGAGAAATAGAAAATTAAAAAAGTCATACACTAAAAACCTACCTATTAATCCACAAAAAAAAATGATTTAGAGGACCTTTGTAAAAAAATAAGATACCAAGAACCTACCACAAAGAGTATTTTGACATGAAACCCTCAGGCAATATACCAGATGAGATTTCAGAAACTGATCTAGAAGATGAAGTACCGATTGAAGACTAAAGTTTCAAGTAACGTTCTCAATAATCTTATTCATCCTGTATGATTTTTTTTTATGGAAATAATATGTATTTCATTGTATTCAAGTTCAAAATGTATTAGTACCTAATAAACCAATTTCTATCTACCTTAGATGATTTACTTCGGAACAAATATCGTATGGTGCACACTTACGATAAAATAGGTTAGGCTTGTTTCTATTGGTACCGATAAACTATCTTAAGCAACCGTCTCACAAAAATGCAATAAAAATATCACAATATTTCTTAATTGTTATTATCGTCGTTCATCATTGTGCACCTCTTTCAAATTTTATCGAAATATGAAAATAAATAAAGTTTTCAGACAAAAAACTTACTTCACCAAAAATTTTGTCCTGGTGACATACGATATTCTGCGTGTAGGGTGTTGATATAATATAATGGAATGTCTGTATCTCACTTGCATTGTATTCGGAAGTTGATTATCGCATTTATCCCTGGCGATTTGGTACTTGTTGTACAGTAGTATAGATTTTGCAATTGGTGTATTTCTCTTATTTTGATTTAAGTTGAACACATATTAATATAATATCTTGAACTTGTTGAATACCACAATGTATGTTAACATCAATAAGGAAGGTTGCGTTTGTTCTTGCCAATAGTGAAGCTGAGCTCGGTGAACCAGCCAATTATTTATTCGTTATTGTTACAAATAAATGCTGACAATTGTTGGAAGTGAATCTCATTTCACACTTTCACTGTCTTTTTTACCATTATGCACATAATGTATGTTTTTGGTTTTGTCCAACACTCACATTGATTATTCCTTGAGAAAGTCACAATAAATGACCGGAACGTCGGGAAATTCGTAACTGTGTTTTGTTCACACCGTCCTTCTCCCCACTAACCTGCATCAGTTGTATTCATCTTGGGGACGTAAACCTACCCAAATTATTATGAATGTACAGGGTATCCGGAAAAGGTAGGTGGTATTTTAATCTACGTTTCCCATGTAGTGGTGAGAGTGGAAGGGGCGAGTGAGAACAGGCTGGTCTGCTACCCTTTGAAGATTCAGTTACGATGAAGGCGTACCCAAGAGATCTTTGTGCTTTTTGCATATGCGCTTATTATCGCGGTACTGACATCTCAACGTTTAAATCCTGCACAATTTGATGTAAGAAATGCACCGACAGACGATATCATCAGAAAATGGATCAGAATATTTAAGAATAGAGGCTCGAGTGTGAAAATTCACAATCCAGGTCTCCCACTCTGGGTTCGAACACAACAGGTGTAACGTAGTTACTTTAATTTTCTGGTAACTTTCTCATTAGTCAGTCAATCAGACCATTTCTTTTTCGGTTTCGATGTAACAGATTCCAACCGTCATTTATATTGTATCAATTAATAACCGGTACGAAAGTGGATTATTAGCAACAAAAAGAACCCAGACCAGTACCAAACGTAGGCAAAACGCCAGCAGCCTACAACCAGCTCCAGGTAAGGTAAGGTACTTCCACCGCCTTCAGCTCCCCGCAACGCTGAAGCCCCTCACCAAGATGAGGGGAAGTAAAGGGTAAGGATACAGGTTGTATGAATGGGTCTGAATGTTGTGTGAATGGGGTGTGTGTTTGCTTAGGGAGGCTTAGGGGTGCAACTGTCTGGTTCCACGTTACGGGGTTGCATTTCTCCTTTTTCGCTCGGACGCATGCATGGCTGAATGCGTCCTGCCTGATTAGGGAAGCTTAGGGGTGCACTGTCTGGTTCCACGTTAGAAGGTGCATCCCTTTGTTCCACTTAGACATAGATTGCGAGGAGGCAAGGGTTGATCGGGTTGGTCCCACGTTACAGGGGTAGGCTCATGTCTCCGCAAAAGGGTATGAGACTGTTAAACCACCTGTATCGGCACCATAACACGGTACGCGTAAATAAAACCCAGAAAACCTGAAATCTTAGAGCTGAACCTATGTACTACGTCACAATCATCCCTGGGAGCTTTGTACCCCCATTGTCTTGACTACGTTTCTGCTGGACAGATCCTGATTATGCCCCGGCAGAGCAAATTCTGTTAATGCCCTGGACCGCTGTCGATATCCTGCGCGTCGCGATGATTATAAAGGGTTCGCGAACTCCTGAGAACTCGTTACACACTCTCTTCTTTTTATACGATAGGTTCTGCTCAAGGCGTGCGAAAGTGTTTTTATTATTGTTGACACATTCCAGTTGAGATAAGGATATAAGTGAATACATTGGGTTTATGCACGTTGAAGTTATGTTTATTTTTGTACAATAGACGTAAATGCGGTTTTGGAGAATTGTTGGTTTTATTTCTGTCAACACTACGATCCCTGGGAATTACACCCTACACTGTTTAAAGGCTACTCGAAAGGAATGTGGGCACTTTACCACGTCATATCTCGTCGAAGCACCATCAACTGGCCTCCAAGAAACCCCGATCTTTCTTCTCTTGATAATTTCTTATGGAGATACCGTCAACAGAAAGAGTACGCAAACACATCAAGAGATCTACAGCAATTGAAGGACATCATCAGCACCGAAATGACCGCCATTTCCAGAAAGATGTGTATCCGCATGTCAGCTGATTTCTGTTTTTGTTCAGAGAGATGCCAGCACGTGAGGGTCATCATTTGAACAACAATTTTTTCTCTAAAAACTAATATTTTTTTAGTCTTATGACTCGTATTTTTTTTTAATGAATCAACAAATAGGGAGTATTTGTTTTTGGACACCCTGTAAAAAACATCCATTATTTTATTTTTCATGTTGTTTAACTTAAATACAAAAGGCTTACCGGAGGTTATCAATATAAGCTAAAAATGCATCGCCTAATGAAGATTGCATCTATTCGAGACCGGTGAAAAAAAATTTCAAAAGTTGCTATGAAAAGCCTGATGATTTGTTTTCCAAAGTCGCAAGGAATGATTGTGTTTGTTGCGATCAGATGTATTGATCCAAATTTTGTGCAGTCCACTTAAAAAGCATATCATGAACTTATTGACGCTCTTTAGAAACATGGAAGTATTATTATTTTGGTGAAGACCCCAATTGTGGAAGTACGTATATCTAGAACTCTTCAGATGCAAAATAGATCATTTCAAAGATCAAGGAGATCCCCCAGCACATAATTTTATCAAATATTTCAAATATTTTGCAGATAGAGATGACTGAACCAAATGAAAATAAATTAACTGTTTATTCTGAGTCAGCACGAAAAACCGTATTTTTAAATATTATACGTAGATAAGTTTGGCTGATTAGAAATTTCAAGTGTGCTGATATAACTTAAATTGAACCGCAGCTCAAGCCCATATCAATATCAACACAGTCTTCCATTGTAATCAAGGACTAAACTCACTCGGTACGTGTGGGCTACAAATTATGAACATTTGGTGATCAATAGACTATTCAATTTGCAATTTGCAGTAAGTTGACAAGGTTTAGTGGAATTATTCATCAGTCACTTTCTGGAAAAATATTTTATCTTTTGATAAAATGGATGTGGTCTGAACTTTCCATAGTAAACCTTCATAAGGTGTTTCATCAATAACGCGATACAATTTGAGGTAGTTTTGAGTAGCTTTAACCGTTCGGAAATTTGGCACAGAGGACGTGATGTGGTATATTCTGAGTTCATCTCCAGAATAATCCAAAGAATAAGAATTATTATCCTTCAACAATATAGCACCAAATCAAGAAAAATTGAAACCATGCTTATCCATTGTCCATTGATATAAATTATGAATATCGACATAGAAAATCAAATTATTGATGCTTTTGTGCTATAGTCTGATATGTATTTATTGTTGACTCCAGAATAGCCATTTAATTAAATATAAATTAAGATTCCACCCCAAGACTTCCAACATAATTCGATCGATATTTCCGATCAGCCGTCATTTTCATTTTGCCTGCTTTAGCATACAGTCCTATATATGATGTGAAATATCAAGCTTGGACTGACCTGGAAATTCTGAAAACTTTCAACAAAATCTTATCAATTTTGAAATAATATGGGTATTGAAGCATAAGTGGACAAATACGCGCAATTTTTCGACTACAATCGACACAGCCGGAGTGCTGTAGATAGAGCAAGTGTTTTAGTGTTATAAGGTCTGAGAAAGCCTCAAGGAACGGCTTTCCAAGGCACCTTTTACATAGAATCCGGTATTAAGTCGATCAAGGGAGCCTCAAGGATCAAAAATCCAAGGAAGGACTGGAGGTACCTTGAGGCCGCCCTTGCTACTTTTTTGCTCAGATGTCAGTAGAGTCTCGATGTTCTTGTTTGCCATTGTCAATTTTTTTTTTTATTTATGATGAAGAGTATAATTCATTCACTTGAAGAAGATAAACTTGAGAACTAAATAAAATCAGGCAAATCCCCTAGAGCACCAATTCACTTTAGATTAATTTGAATAGACATCAGAATCAAACATATCAATCGTCATACCATTGATAACCTTAATAGCATTAAAACCTCGCTTTTTTGTCTACACAGTTGTCATAATATGTCATCATTCCATGAGGAAATCTCTTTGAAGAAAGCGAAAAAAGAACGAAAAAGCTGAGGACTCCTCAAAGACCCCTTAAAAAAAGACAATACATTTGACCCTTGATATCCACAAATACTTCACGCTACTTCCTTTTATACAAAAATAATTTTGAAACAGTTGTTGGTAATATTCTGTTCAAGATTACAAGTAACTACTGTCAGATCAATGAATAAAAAGTTGATATCAAGACTTCTCATTTCTAGGCATGTTGATTTCTCCTGCTAAAAATAGCAAAATAGGATCTCCATACAAACAAAAAATGTATGTTTCCCAAATTGTAGAAATCATGCAAAACTTTTCGAATAGGTGAATAGTCCTTCATTCTCCTAGTCATTGAGTTTCAGTTAAATATATTTGGAGAGATGAATATGTCTGGTTCAATTTATCAAGTAGAATTATTGGTCGACCTACCTGTAAGGGAGATCATTCTTAATTATTCGAGCATCGTAGTACTTCTATGATAGTATATTGGTAGGTATCATGTTGTCCTATCTACGCACAGTATTTGAAGAATGTGTAAGCAGAAGACTTCTTCCTAACGGGTCACCGGTCTCTCTGGCCACATCATATCCAATTCATTTGTGACGGAACTAATCACACTGGAGTCTTGGGTGAAACTTAAGTGGGTGGGCCAAAACATAGAAGGACTACGATGCTCCAATAATTGAGATTGATTTTCCTCACAGGTAAGTCCACCAATCTTATAATCATTTTTCGCATCTACGTCCTTCTATGATAGTATATTGGTTGATGTTTAAAGAGATAATTACCACCTGTGTGATGTTGCTACAAAATTTAACCGTCTGCCATAAGTGATCAATCGACGGAATATTCTGAAGTCTGATTTATTATTCTACAAAAGTGAGATAATATCTAATCAGACCTATAGGCTCAAAAAGTTGCTCTTCTTGTTTGGTGCAAGTATGGGATACGTCGAGGTGATAAAATGATTCAGTTTATATCACCTGGACGTATCCCATACTTGCAACAGGAGAAAAATTTTTGAAAAGTTCGTGTAAAGAAGCAATTTTCCGGTGTGGCATGGAACTCTTTAAATGGAAATATCTCGAAAACGGCTAACTAGTGCGAACTTTGACAACATTACCTTATTTACTTGAAATGGTCTGGAAAATCTTTTTATTTATTGAAAGATTGAAAAAAATTACTGAAAAAATAGTAATGGACATTTCAAACCACAAAATGTGAAGTGTAGCGCGCCCTCTAGCGGCCACAGTAAAACGAACTCCATAATCGAATTTCTCATACCACAAATCCCCCGTATGCCAATTTTCAAAATAATATGTGGAAAAGTGTCCAAAATAATGAAAAAATTCTGTTACGATTACGAAGCCATAACGGGAATTCGATGATATGCGATATACGACTAATGAAGGACCACCCTTACAGGGACGATGATTAGAAACTCGACTTATACTGTTATGAAATAATACTTGTACTTTTATTACAAGAAAGTAGGTTTACAGCGTGAAAATTATATTTTTTATCCGCGTACTCGCGTACATACAATCTTTGTCACATTGACATTGTCTTCTTTTTTCACCTGGTCATAATTGATTTATTTGGCAAGGTTGTCACGTAGAACAAATTTTACCGTCACAACGTCGTAACATGCCGGCCTCCTTGAAAAGATCACAGCTTTTCAATAAGTTTCAAGCATAAAGTCTAGAGGTAAGTATAAACAAAAATTATAACAAGCAAAGTCAATAGTCCAGATCGTCTTGACCAGGTAACGGCAAAACACAAACCCTTTTTATCGAACGTTTTGTTATATGTCCGTTGGGTAGGCGCACTGACACAACACGCACAATTTTATCTTGTCCTTGGTGCAGCTCGGTAATTCGTGCCATGGGCCATCTTAATGGTGACATGTTGTCCTCCACTAGTACAACGAGTGATCCAATCTTCAATTTCTGGTCCACATCCGTTTTCCATTTGTTTCGTGTCTGCAATTGGCATAAATATTCCCTTGACCATCGACGCCAGAACTGGGTGTATAAAAACTGGATTCGTTGGTAGCGAGTGAGACGATTAACTTTTTCTTCAGAGATCGTTTGTTCAGGTAAGTAGCATAAGGAATCACCAATCAAGAAATGTGAAGGAGTTAATGGATTAAAGTCAAGAATGTCGGTAGATAAGGGAGTTAAAGGACGCGAGTTTAAACAAGCTTCAATTGAAACCAAAATGGTGTAGGTTTCTTCGAAGTTCAAAGAGGCTTCACCCAAAGTACGCCTCAGGTGGTATTTCACCGACTTAACCGCGCTTTCCCACAATCCACCCATGTGGGGTGATTTAGCCGGTATGAAACTCCATTTTATCGAGTCGCGAACTAAAGCATTTTCTATTTCATTGTTATGAATTTTATCATTAATTAAGTTATACAATTCTGTAAACTGATTATTTGCTCCTACGAAATTCAGGCCGTTATCACTGAAAATCTGATTAGGTTTTCCTCGTCGTGATGCAAATCGCTTTAACGCGTTTATAAAACTATTGGTACTTAAATCTGATACCAACTCGATGTGTATCGCTCGGGTTGTGAAACATACGAATACCGCGATGTATGTTTTCACTAGTTTTGATCGTTTTAAAGTGCCCTCTTTGACATAAATCGGGCCAGCGTAATCTACACCACAAGTTAAAAATGGTCGACCTGGATTTACGCGCGCACTTGGTAATTCACCCATAAGCATAGCACAGGGTTTCGGTTTTACTCTATAACATTTAATGCAGAGCTTTATAACTCGTTTTACCGCGTTTTTACCATTTACTGGCCAATACTTAAGACGTAACATAGAAAGTAAGTTTTGCGTTCCAGTGTGTACATTTTTGTTATGGGCATCTAAAATTATTAAATCTGTGAGTTTGCCTTTATAGGGTAAGATGATAGGATGTTGTTGGTCAAAATTAACGTTGGCATTTGATAACCTACCTCCTACTCTAAGTATTTTCTTTTTGTCTAAAAACGGATGTAAGTTTAGTATTTTACTATTTTTGTTTACGTTTTTATTATCATTTGAATTTAAGTTGAAGATTTCTTCTTTAAACGCTTTTTGCTGGGCTAATCGGATTAAAATGTCGTGAGATTCGTTAAATTCCTCTACGCTTAAATTATTCAAATTTACCGGTCTTTTCAAACATTGCTTAATAAACCTATTAACGTACGCAAAAATACGTACTAATTTCCAAAATGACGAATAATTTTCAAATTTAATAAAAATATCATCATTACCGGATGTTGCGTTTGTTTTCTCGATAACATTCAAACTTATGTTTTCTTTGAGTTCGGGTAAATTTCTGTATTCACATGTATCGTTAGAAAAACTAGTATTTTCGAAAGTTTCATGTTTTAAAAATTCGGGACCAAAAAACCACATCTTATTTTCCGATAGCTCTTTGGGACTTAGACCGCGAGAAATTATATCCGCAGCATTGTCTTTGCTACGAACATGACGCCAATCATTTATATTTGAAATTTCAGAAATTTTAGCTACTCGGTTTGCGACGAATGTTTTTAGATTACATGGCTCTGTTTTAAGCCAAGCTAGCACAATCATTGAGTCCGTGAAATAAACTGTACGAGATATTTCGATATTTACTATGCTCTTTATTTTAAAAACTAAGTTTGCTAATAAATGAGCCGCTAACAATTCGAGTCTAGGCAAAGTCTGTTTTTGGATAGGGGCAACCCGTGATTTAGCCGTTAAAAGCTTAATTTCTTTTCTAACGTTTACTATAGACGCTAAATAAACGCAAGCCCCATATCCCAGCTCACTGCTGTCGCTGAACCCATGCATTTCGATTTTAGCTTCAGGTGTTAACACATGACGGTCGACTTTTATATCGTTCAAATACTCAATCTCGGATAAAAATGATAACCACGTCTTTTTTAAATCTTCTGGTATGTCTTGATCCCACTCAAGTTTAAGATGCCATAAGCGTTGCATAATCAATTTTGCCCTTATAATGGCTGGGCCTATTAAACCGAGAGGATCGTAAATACCCGAAATTATAGACAATATCGTACGTTTCGTGACCTTTTGAGTAGGATTAATATTTATCGAGTACTTTAAAACATCTTCGCGAGGATTCCACGAGATACCGAGGGTTTTAAGCTCTTTGTTGTCGTGAAGCATAACTAATTTATCATCTTTGATTTCGCTCGTGCTCAAAATAAAATCTAAAACGTTTTGGTTATTAGATGACCATTTACGTAATTCAAATTTCGCGCTTGACAATATTTCGGTTAATTCTTGATATATTTCGATTAGTTCTTGCTCTGAATCGACACTATGTAATAAATCGTCCATATAAAAAGAATCGCTTATAACCCTAGAAATACGTGGAAATTTAGTTTTGCTAATTTCTGCCAATTCTTTCAGGCAGCGGGTCGCTTGAAACGGAGCACACGATGTGCCATAGGTCACGGTTTGAAGATCGAAAACTTTAATTTTTTCACTAGAATTCTCTCTCCATAATATTTTTTGAAAGCTTTTTTCATTTTCGTCTATTAAGATACATCTATACATGTGCTTAACATCCGCGCTTAAAACATACTTGCGCAAACGTAAACGAATGAGAATACTGTACAAATCAGCTTGAACGGTGGGCCCTACTAGAAGAAGATCGTTGAGTGATATACCTGAGTCACTTTTACAGCTCGCGTCAAAAACAACTCGACAACGTGTCGTAACAGAGTCTCTAAGGACTGCGCTGTGCGGTAAAAAGAACGACTTATTTTCGATGGATTTGTCATCTTCTAGATAACAATTAAACTTCATGTGACCCAAGGTCTCATATTCTTGCATAAAGGATACGTAAAGGTTTTTTAAAGTTTCATTTTTTTTCAGTCGAGTTTCCATATTATTAAATCGTTTTAACGCTGTTGTTTTAGAGTTTCCTAATTGAGAAGTTAAATTTTGTTTAAACGGGTACCTTACTATAAACTGACCTTCGTGATTTCGCGTAGTTGTTAGTTGAAAATACTCCTCGCAGTATTTCTCGTCTTTTGACAAATATTTTGTATTGTCTAACTCCTCAATCTGCCAGAATTTCGTGAGAGAATTATCAAGTTCTTGGTTAGATATTTTCGAGACAAAATTACAAATCGATTTTTTGAAATTATTGTTATTATTTTCATGAGGCAAGTTGAGATTACCTGCAATTACCCATCCGAGGTACGTGGCTTGCAAAATAGGTAAATTGTCATCTAAGCGAATTTTACCAGTCTTTATTAAATCGAAGAATATTCCCGCGCCTAACAAAACATCAATAGTTTTTGGTATGTTGAAGTCTTCGTCAGCTAGTAGTACATTTTTCGGGTAATTTAACGAAACTTTATTGAAATAAACAATCGGTAACTTTTCTGTGACACAACCGGGTTTAACTAAAAATGAAAGGTTTTGTTCAAAATTCTCTACTCGTGATTTAATATTCGTGTGCGCTTTTCTTAAAATCCGTGTTTCCGTTTGATTGATACCTAATAACGCAACATTCACCTTTTCATCTCTAAGGTTTAGTTTATTAAATAATCGTTCGCTCATTATGTTTGACTGACTTGCGGAATCTAAAATAGCAGTACAAGTCACCCAATTTTTATCGCAATCTTGAATTAAAATCTTTGCGGTCGACAAAAGAACCTGGCTTGATTCTATATTCACGTACGTGTACAAATCACTATTACTTGTGTTAACATCGCAAATTTCCGCTGTTTTTTGCTCGTTACTCCGATCTACAACGCACATAGTAACCCTCGAGTCCTCCGTGTGATTGCGGTCGATTGAAGCTATCGTAGGTCCGCGTTGCGAATCGTTTGCATTTGCGCCAGCGTTTGACTTTGATTCGTCCCGATTATAATTTACGCGCGGCGTCGCTGCATGGTTGCCGCTTCTATTTTGGCGCTCAACATGTAAAGCCGTGTTGTGTTTATAACTACATTTTTTGCAACCTCTGGAGTTACATTCGTGTTTAGCGTGGCCGGGACGCAAGCAATTGCTGCATAACTTGTTATTACGAATTTCGTTGTATTTTTCTCCAATGGAAAGATTGTTAAACTTTTGACACTGGTAAATGTAATGACTTTCGTGACAAACCGGACACTTTAGATCTATCGACGCGTATGATAACTTTGGAAACTGATCTTTCGTGTTATGCTTATTAGCAGTTTCGCGGAAATTGCTTGAAAATTTTATATTTTCTTTTTGAACGTTACTCTGCAGTGCTTCCAAAGCAAAGCATTTTTTAGATAAAAATTCTGTTAATTCTTTTAACGTGGGTAAAGTCTGATTACACTGTTTTGCCTCCCAATCCCTTCTTGTCCTATCGTCGAGTTTTTGCAAAAGAATAGGGATTAGTAAAACATCCCATTGTTCTACAGGTAACTTAAGTTTTTTGAGTGCTGCTAAGTGCTGTTGTAACGTGTCTAGTAGTTTCCGTAAATTAGGGGCAGATTCACGTACAAAGGTTGGGAGATGAAACAAAATATTATTTACATGCGTGTTAATTATTGCTCTGTGATTTTCAAAGCGTTTCGTTAACAGATCTATTGCTATAGAATAATTATTCGCCGTGACGTCGAGAGATTCGATTAATTTCAACGCATCGTCCTTACAGCATAATCTAAGATACAAAAATTTATCTACTTCTGATAGATCCGTGCGATTATTAACAACCGAGTCGAAAATGTCTTTAAAACTGAACCAAGTTTCATACTTTCCATGAAACGTTGGCAGACCCAAATTTGGCAATTTGGCAACCGCGCCGAGTGTTATGTTTTGAGCAGGAAATGTGCCGAGGAATTGGTCTTCTACAGGTGACGTGAAAGAAGCTGCATTTTGATTTGCATTGATGCCAAATTTGTTTTGTTCGAATTTTTGAAAACGTGCAATTAGTTTTTTAGCTTGCGAAATTTCAGTGTAAAATAAACTTTCCGTGTCTAAACGTGCCTCTACTTCATTGGGTACTAAATATTCTAATCGAGTTTGAATTCTGTCAAATTCAGAGAAATCGTCTTCCACACTTTTGAGCCTACTTTCTATTTGAAATCCGTCAATTTCCGAGGTATTTTCGAGTTCTTTTTGGCCTTTAATAAACTGGCTAAAACGCGATAATCGAGCGCAAATTACTTTTCGTGCGTGCATAAATTCAAGTTTCTCCTCCTCGTGAGGATCAATCGGGTTGGTTTTATTTTTTGGCATTTTGGCTTGCGATTAGTATAAAATGGATTTTCTAATTATCTTAATAAACGTGTTCGAGAACGAGATTCAAGAAATTTCGTGATAAAACGAGCAGATTGCGAGATTCGACGGCAATTCGATAAACATACAACGTGAAACGATTAAGCCAATATTCGTGATCAAAATTCGAGAGTATTTCGTGATAAATGTGACAAATGTGTCAATCAAAATGACAGTATTTTTAACCAATTAAGCAGAAAATACATGTTTTACAAATGAAGATCGAGAATGATAAGGAAGGAAGCACAGGATGACTGCTACTCAAAACGATCTCACCATATCTCTTCTATTTTTCGTTCTTCCACAGGTTTCCAATACCATATCCGGACGAAGTGACCAAATGTTACGATTACGAAGCCATAACGGGAATTCGATGATATGCGATATACGACTAATGAAGGACCACCCTTACAGGGACGATGATTAGAAACTCGACTTATAGTGTTATGAAATAATACTTGTACTTTTATTACAAGAAAGTAGGTTTACAGCGTGAAAATTATATTTTTTATCCGCGTACTCGCGTACATACAATCTTTGTCACATTGACATCGTCTTCTTTTTTCACCTGGTCATAATTGATTTATTTGGCAAGGTTGTCACGTAGAACAAATTTTACCGTCACAACGTCGTAACAAATTCAATTGTTAATTTTAAACCTGATCACCCCGTATCTCGGAAATTGTGACATTTCGGTCTGAGGTGAGTTGCGTTAAATCGGCTTATTTTGACCTCAGCAACATGTGTTAGGGTTTTGTAAAGACCTTTCAGACACCCTGTATAATAATAATACATTTATTATCAACTCAATTCTACATCCACATGGCATAACTTAAAAAATAAGAATAGGATTGATAAAGGCAACATGGTAGGTAGCAAGTACCGATTTTTTTCCATGTGCTGTACAAATAGTATCTATAATAAACCTATTTTAACAAACAAAATACATACTTATGAAAATCAAAATATTTAAATACAATGAATAACAAATCGGGACCTTAATTCAAGAATACTGAGATCTAAACAATTTTTCTTTACATCTTGTCTTGAAATATTTGATTGAAAAACTCAAATCGTGAGTACCTAGTTAAGCACAAGTGGCAATACAATATGAGAAAGATCTTCGAAATATAGACTTCCAATGCCTAGGAATAACTAAATGATTGCGATGGCGTAGATTCAGGTTATGAATGTCGGTTCGATATGACAGTCTATCATGTAAATACGTTGATATCCCGGTTTTCAAGATCTTGTGAAGTTTTTTTCTGTTGATCACATTGCGTCGCACAGCATAATATATGCGATATTCTGTTTGACCTTCGAATACCATAGACAGCTGTTTTGGGCTTTCTGGGTCCTTTATTTGTCATTTGCATTCAAGCAGTGCCCATACACTACTTGTTCCAGAATACTTGTCAAGGGCTCTTTGAAGCGGATGTTCTCATCTAATATCAACTCCAAGTTCTTACAAGTATTAATGAACTGAATTGGTACAGAACCAATTTCGAGATTGAGCTCATTATGAACGATTCTCCTGAGCTTTCTTGGTCCAAATAGCAAAGCAGATGTCTTATCCGTGTTAAGACATAGTAGGTGGTCCTGAGTGGTTTTAGGATCGCTTTCAAATCTCTGTTGAGATTATTCGACGCTACGCGAGTGTCAGCCTTATCGACAGAAAGATAGATCTGTGTGTATGGTGGTTACAAAATTTCAAGAAGGCTCCGGATGCCGATGTGTATATCGTGAACAGCAATGGCCCAAGGATGTTACCTTGTGGTACTTCCTGAGTTACGGTCAGTTCTGTTGATAAATAATTACTTATTTTGGATTGTTGTCTTCTATCTTCCAAAAATGACTTGACCACTGCAAAGGCTGTTTGGTCAAAGCCTGTATATTGAAGATAAGACATCAGTAGCTCGAAGGCTTTGGAACAGTCACGCAAAATCAGAGCACACATCTTATTGCATTCAAGAGAATATCCTTGTCGGAATCCAGATTGTTTCTCTGGAAGTGCTTTGAGCTTGGTGAAAAATTCTCGCATTTGCGATTCCAGTATTTTCTTCAATATTTTTGAAATAGTAGGCAGGATACTTATACATCGAAGTTGTTCTGGCGATTGTGGATCATTCACTTTTGGCAATGAGAGTATAAAAGGATGTTTTAAGGATTTAGGAAAATACTGTCGGGATATGCATTCATTCATTATATGAGCAGTGTGCTCGATTATGAAAGGGCAACATACAATCAGCATTTTGAGATTTATTTTGTCGCTGCCACAAGCATTTGTGTGGATGCTTTTCACAAATCTCAGTTTCAGATATTGTTTTGAATCCAAATCTTAACTCACAGGCATTTTTCAAATTTTCGGGGAAAGTGTTTTGTTCACACATTCTTGTGCGTAGATAGGACAAAATTAAACCCACCATCATACTATCATAGGAAAATATAGATGCGTAGAATAATATAAATTGAAATGTAACCTGATTTCATCTCAATGTAACTTTTAGAAAGAGATGAGAATCATAGACTAGAAGATTATGGAAAGGTCTGCGCTCCTGAATCTGTCTCCTATACAAGTTTATTATTGTGATGGATAAATCCTCTCACATGTCTATAAAATATCCATGATCATGATGCTTTTAGTTCTCATACATTTATTCGGGATTTAAATTCTTCTCCCGATCGAGTCTGCAATGATTTCAGTTTTATTGATGAATCACTAAAACAATTATTTTCATCGCGTCTTTTATAAAAATTTTGATATCATTCGTATGACCACTTTAATGGAACTTGGAGAAATATGTTCTCAAAAATCCAAATGTAGTCCATTTGATGGGAAATCATCACCAATAAAATGGATTCAAAACGTTCCTGCATTCTGCATTGCGTATGACAAATGAATTACTTCTCGTGGTATTGTGTGATTGATATGTTGTTCATGCTTTGAATCATTTTAGCGAGATGGAGCAGCTATGGAAAAATGTCAGGCATCCATGCTGATATTTAAAAGTCGTTGAGCTAATGTCTGCCCACCGATTTGAGAATGTCATATAAAAGTGACAAGAGATTATTGCGGAGGGTCAATACGGAAATATGTAGGTTCTAGGAAAGATGTCGTATAGATACGGTCCAGACGTCTCACTAGGTGATAACTGTGAATGAACATCGTTGATTATGTTGACCTCAATAGATTTGTGATCACGTTTCTATTCATCATTTTTCCAGTGCTATTTTATTTTGTAATCTTTTTGATCACATGATATTTGTGTTTATTATGAATCATAAACACCAAAATTAATGATTGGTTATAACGGAAACTGATCAGTAGGGAACGGGACATTGTCATCCTTATATGATAAGATGTGGATATTGGGGATGAGGGTGATGAAGACTACAGCATTGAGTCCACACAGCAGACCCAGTATACCTTTGAGAAGAGTCTCTAAGAGATGATGTTGCTCTTCTGGGCCGTGGTCGTATAGCCTCAGCAATTAAGCTTCGGCGACAATGCAGTCGTGAAGACTTGGCAATTTAGCCAAGGCGTCAAAGTAGCCCAATGGCTGTGCTGATTGAGAACTTCACCTAGTTCTGTATTGAACTTGCAAAATCTAATAATTCAGGCCAATCATTGACTCTTTGACTGTCAGTAATCAATAAAATTACAGCCTAATCAGATACATTAGCCAGTGAGGGTATCACTGAATGTTAAAACAAAAACATATTTTACATCTTGAAAATCGAATTCACTTTCATCAGAAACACAGTCCCTCAAGTCCAGCGCCCAAAGTGAAGTTTATATAGATGCAAACAACATACCCCATTGGTCCTTTCAAGAAAAGTATCACTCTTGATAGTCAACATACCAGCAAGAATGATTTCTGCAATTCGTAGCTCGTAACTACCACCGTGCCCAGTGTTATCCATATCCAAAGGCTTTGAAATTAATGAGACTTCAACGTTATATCTTTAAGATCACTTCTCCTGAAAATATTTTACCATAATAACAATGACATTTTAATGAAAGTCTTCACTCAAAATAAGAGTGGTGGCCACTTGTGATAATGATGCCAACATTTCCGCATTTTTTGTACAGATAAACTGTGTTTGATTGCTCTTGGTTGAAATTTTACATACTTTGATACATTGAAATCATAGTATATCAAAACACATGTAGCGACAGCTAACGACAGTCGGCGCTTTTGTTGGGTGGCCAAATTCATACTGTATCAATGACAGAAATTCGGCTCATTTATACACTGCTAACATTAAAATGTAAAATTGTTTTCTAAATCATGACTTTGAAACTTCGCAAAAATCTCTAGTTATTGTAATCGTATTGTATAATTTGATTGGTGATTCACCAATCTGTCAGAATCATTGTTATCAATAAATCTGCTACACCAGTTCTAAAAGTGATATTCACATTATATGCTAGCAGTGTCTACACTGGCGAGCAAAAAAATAATTCAGATCACTTACGACCGGTACTTCCACATTCGAATAAATCAAATTATTCTATCAAATAACCATTCGTCAGATGATAAATGAAGCGTTACCATAGCGGGACATATTTGTAGGTTATTGTGACGGGGTAAAATCGACTACTTGAATATGAAAGTACCAGGCCAGGAAATTTTGAAGAAAAATTAGAAACAAGTACGATTTCGAAAATAGTGACTCTAATAGGCAATGAATTATTTGTTTTCCGGGTAAAATTATTAGTTATATTGTGTTATCTTTCACAGATTGTCCAATTTTAACCGTATTCACGGCTTTCAAGATATAACGTGAATTCGCTCCGATTATAAATTTATAATATCTTCGCCCATTTCTCAGTTCAGTGTTTATTTCTCTCTCGAAAACCAATCCGTTGTATGGTATACTATTTGGAGCTTAAAACATAGAACCCGCTAGAACTAGCGTACACCCAAGATTCCGGGCAAATTGCTTGTCACTATAATAAACATGTTATTATTTACATCTCGTCCGTTGAACTTGTTCAAAGTTCGTTTAACGTTGTCTTGTTGCAAATAAAAAGCACTCAGAATTATCACTTTTTATCAAAAGGGATAAACCAGTGTATTAACGAGGATTTGTTTTGATTTTTTATTTGTTTCAATATCGTTGTTGTTATAGCTTTCAAAAATATTGAATTTTGAACAAGTCGACAACAGTGTTCCAAGGAAGCTACAGGCTATGATTGGTTAAAATGACAATCAGCTGTGATTGGTTGATCTCAAGTGGGCATTTGTGTCTTGTTATCAGATGTACTTCGCTGCATCGTGTCTACCAAGTAACCAAGGTTCATGGAAAAATATGGGTCTCATTGAAAAAGTTTCATTAGCACTAGTGATCTAAAAA
Organism: Orchestes rusci; assembly: GCA_958502075.1. Taxonomy (NCBI): domain Eukaryota; kingdom Metazoa; phylum Arthropoda; class Insecta; order Coleoptera; family Curculionidae; genus Orchestes; species Orchestes rusci. Next base: position 53,426,824 of record OY293304.1, read on the forward strand.
TGTACATATTATATAATCGGTAACTACCGGAGATGTACTTATAGAGTATAGAGTATTTTTAATCAGAATAAAAATACCTTGCATACAAGGTAGCTACTTATTAAATTTGCAGTTTGGCAAACTCGCAAGAATTCTCGCAAGAATTCCTCTCTTCCCTCAATGTATAAACATGTGACACACAAAGAGACGTCGGGCTATATCTAGTTGTTGGAAAATCATTGATTTGGAGTATATTTCTAACAGATCATTTTTGCCAATAATTGCCACGTTGATTCAAGATCGTAGAAGAAAACGTGAAATTGCAAGAATCATTGTCAAAAGCCTTTGGGTACTGCAGAAAAATGTGTATCGGCACAGTATGATAACCAGAAGACCAGGATTTGGAAGAAAGTCACCACTCAAAAAGATGCCCGTGTTTTAGTGTTCACAAGTTTGCGGAATAGAGCAGCATCTGTTTTGTTTTGCGAAGTCTACTTCAAAAATCAATTAGTAAAAAAACATGGTCTTCAGGCCTCGATTCGGTTATCGTTTGGAGATGCAGCACAAGCCCGCACAGAGCTAGTCATCGAATCAGATGGCTCCTCAACATCTCACAGATACTTCACAGATATTACCAAAGATCATGTGATGCTCATTATGGTTACTATGGGCGTACATAGGATTTCCATGCATGATAATGCTAGATGCCACGCAGCCAGAGTAGTCCGAAAATATCTGGATCAGGCTCAAGTGACCTGAATGTTCTGCTCACCAGTGTATAATTGACACTAGCTTATGGATCCGATAAGGTGACATGTTATCGTTAAGGTATGGTTGTTTATCCAATCAATGAACTTATCGAATAGATATCTTGTTCAGAAACTGGAGTTAATGAGGGCGAATTTCTGTCATAAGGACCTCACATACCAGCATTCAATACCGACATTCTTTCCTTCAAACATATTAAAGGGATAATAAATAGCTCATCAACCCCTAACACAAAACGTTCTCCTGCCATCTTCCCTATCAATCTTTTCTTTTGATCTGTCATACCATTTTTGCAGGGAAACCGCTCAGAGGCCACTAACGAGAGAAAAGAGTGTTGGTTGATTAACTGAAAGAGATTTATCCCTGTTGCTTTATGCTGAAAAAACGCTTGTTTGTCCTGTCGGATTGGAACGTCGGTACATCGGGACAGGAAAGATGGAATTCGCATTTATCATCTCATTCATCACTAACTGGCGTTTTTCCTGCCAGTTTCGACAATAAGAGGAAAGAATGAAGAGAAATCGTCCATAGTATCAAAGAGGTCCTTTGATGAAATGAAGAAAAACAACGATCAACGTCTTCAGGCCTCAAACAAATATAATATACGGATAAAAAGTTACATGTTTCGCCACATACTATGGCATCATCAGACCTACAAAATACAATATTTACGTCCAGTTATTATCAAAAAGTATAAAATAATCACCGTACAAACACTCAAAAATAAAGAAACATCTAACGAAAACAAACAATACAAAGTGAGGTTGAGGAATTGACACTTTTAAACACATTTAAAAAGAAAAAGAAAATAGCCCTGTCTTGGTATTGAACCATAGCATGACCATAGGTATCATAATCATAGCGCCGCCACGCTACCACTGCGCTACCGACCTATTTGCACGGAGAAATTTGTTGCTGAAAATATGGTTCCTTCAGCAGTGTTTACGTATCCATTCAACACCTAGATTTGTAAAACTCAGATCCAGAAACAACACAACATCCGCTAAGAAAGCAATTAGATCAGCTGAATTGAAATGGATCAGAGAAGAAGTTAAGAGTCACTACAAATCTCTGAACTCAGTTAACTCCAAATCAAAATATCTCTACTTGACACTCACCTTTATAGTTGTGTTCGTTGAATTCGTTTGCTTGGATTCAAAACTTAGAGATGATACCTACAACTATAGCCAGGAGACTTTCCATAGATTAAGTAGGAAGTTACAAAATTTGAAGTCAACACAGAAATCCAATCTCGTAAGAAGTGACCAAAATAAATACAGCGTACAACTGGGGAGATCTAACATTGAGTTCCACAAACTTTTCCTCAATCTGTCTGGAGTGGTCTTTTCCCCTGGTGAAGAAGCAGTCTTAAACTTAAACCTGAAATACAACTTTACGTCTGCTCCCAACCGAAGAACCAGAGAAACGTTGGCAATTAAATGTGAGAACATAATCAAAACCACTGATATCTCCAACAAAGAAGTATTGAGGGCTAGAGTAAAAACGTTTTTTAATTCTAGAAGTTTTTTAGTAAACACCAAGGACAGAGATTGCTTCAAAAAACGATATTTAAAGACACTCAAAGATAAGATTGCTTTGAACGATCTGGTACTTACCAAAGCTGACAAAGGTTCCTGCCTTGTCATAATGAAAAGAGTGGACTACATCGCGAAGGTGACAAATTTTCTGAATTCAGAAGAGTTTGAACCCATCGCCAGAGACCCTACCAGACCGTTCTTCAATTGATTGAAGGGAGTTTTGGACCAGTGCCAAGTGACTCTGGAATACTTCGGAACCAGAAAGGAGAAACTCTGCCCGATGAACCCAAGAACACATATACTTCGGCAGTCAACGAAGTTTTTGATTATTTTCTCAACCAAGAACTCTATAGATCTTGCTGGGTACCTAAAATCCGTGAATGTGCCGGAGGACGCTGTTCTGGTTTCGTTGGATGTGAAAAACCTTTTTCCTAGTGTTCCACCGTGTGAGTGCGTTGAATTAGTTTATGAATCACTTCGGAGAAATAATTCCATCCCTGAACTAAGGGCGGACAACTTGATCAGACTGCTCGAATTGGTATTGGACCAGGACTTCTTCCAGTTTGACAAAAAACTTTTTAGACAGAAATCTCGCTTGGCGATGGGATCCTGCCTTTCGCCGCTGTTAAGTGAGATTTTCATGTCCAACCTAGAGAGCAAAATGATCAGAAGTCATCACGGTAACTACATCCAGGCTTATTAGAGGTATGTAGATAATATTTTTATTCTGTGGAGTGGTGACAATGAGCAGTTGGATGAGTTTCTACATTTCGTTAATGGTCTTCATGACAAGATCACTTTTACCATCGAAAGAGAAGTGAACGGGAAACTCCTTTTCCTAGACTTATTTTCTAGTGAGAAGAGGAAAAAATATTGACATTGCAGTGTTCCGGAAGACCTCAGCGACCAACAATGTCATTCAATTCAACTCAAACTCTCCGTCCGCCCACAAGTTTGCTGCATTTAAGTCACTGCTCTTCAGACTCTTCATTAACCTCTTTCCAAGAAAGCATTCACCAAAGAATTGGACACTATCAGACAAATCGCGTTCATAAACGCTTACCCCTTGGAGACAATTAACAAGATTTATTTTAAATTCCATAACAAGTACAAAATGATATATAATGTGGTAACAGCAGCAAAAGAAAAATTGTTTTTCAAATGTATCTCCTTTTTTGGCAACATCTCTTCTCGTTTGGCATCTTCATTTAAAGGATATAATGTTTGAATTGCCTTCAAAACAACGAACACTTTGAAAAAACATCTAGTGAACAATAAGGACCAGCTTAATCCTTTGGCGAAATCAGGAGTTTACTCTCTGCAGTGTGAAGATTGTCCATCGGTATATGTCGGCCAAACCGGTAGAAAAATATCTGAACGAGTGAAGAAACACCTGACCTTGTTCAATAAATACAAGGACACGGACATCACAGGGACAAAATCTGCTTTTGCCAATCATCTTCTGAGTACGGGCCACAACTTTTCAGTTGACAGTAATGTGAACGTACTCCACCAATGTACAAAGGGAACCAGGTTGGATTTGTTGGAGAAGATGGAGATATCAAAGGCTAAGAAGAGTCCTATTTTGAAATGTGTCAATGATATTTTCAATTTTGAACCAAACCTTATTTTTAATAACTTCAACTAGTTGAAGATACCATGGAATTTTCAACAGGGTTCGGTAGCGCAGTGGTAGCGTGGCGGCGCTATGATTATGATACCTATGGTCATGCTATGGTTGAATACCAAGACAGGGCTATTTTCTTTTATCTTTTGAAATGTGTTTAATAGTGTCAATCCCTTAACCTCACTTTGTATTGTTTGTTTTCGTGAGATGTTTCTTTATTTTTGAGTGTTTGTACGGTAATTATTTTATACTTTTCAATAATAACTGGACGTATTGAGATTTCCAAATTCAGGGTTGACTAAATTAAAATATTAGGATTAAGGATATTTTGTTAATTAGTTAAAGTGAGCTGATAATGACCATTTGTGATGATTGACACTCATTTTTCTCGGGTCAATCGTATCATTACCATTCCATGAAATAAGGGTAGAGAGAGTGAGTCGATCTTACCGGAGCATTATAGGATATTATTGCCAATCCCTCTTGGTCCGTCCAGGAATTAAATTTCGTTCGTTATTTCATTCTCCCATCTCTGGTGACTTCTTTGGTTGAGCCCTCATAAATTGCCCCTATTTGGTTATTAATCAAAACATGTCAACGTCAATCTATTGCCAATTCCATATCTTGAAATCTAGTGACCTTCAATTGTTGCCAATTATTTAAAATATTGACCTTATAAACAATATACGAACCAATCAGCGGCCTCGAATTAAATGTCAATGTCAGAGGGTCCAGTTTCAGGGACTTTGTGTGGTGAGACCGTCATCGGTTCATTTAGCTGGACTTAGTGAGTTTTTCTTCCCAAGAAAGTGGTTGCTGTAGCACACTTGAGTCGCTGAGTGCGAATTTAAAAGGAAAATCCAAATCTTCAGTCATCCCTTTCCCGTTTTGGTTTTCGTTGATGAACCTGTGCCGCAGTGCATTTTTAAAAAACAAGGGGATTTTGAGTTCATGAAGATTTTTCTAGCAAACTGATCAAAAAGGCCACATGACATCTTTTGGTTGGAGTAGTAAGCTCGCTATTATCGACATCGCCTTTTCTGCGAACCTGTACTTCGGCTCCAGAGCCCCTGATTGATTGGTATTGGCAATTCTATCCAACCCTATGATGAACGCCGTTGGAATTAAGACGAAAGGGAGCCCTTAGACCGAACTTACCCCATTGGCAGAACGTGATCAGAAAACCCGCAACACCATCACCATTTCAAGGTACTGTGCGATTAATATCATCTCTCGATCGGTTCTACATAGTTGGGATAGTTATACGCCGTATATATCGGCCAAACACCCTATTTTTATCAACTTACCGGAGTTGGAGATTAGAATCCGAGTTCACTTCGAAATAAATGCACTAATCATTCACACAATGGTCATATCACATTCACTGGTCTTGAATAATAATTAATAAGGGTAGAATCATCAATTAGATCTAGGGAGTAGGCTAGTTTATAATCGAATTTTGGACAATTAACCACATGTGGAGCTCGTTTGCTGTTTACGTTCGGTGACACTACTTAGATATTTTAGATAAGAATAATTTGGTCACATTCCGAAATTATCGGCTTGTACCTGAGACGTGTTGTACATATTTTTGTGGTCAATAAATTCTATTTGTGGGTAAATCTTTGGTATTTTCTTGGCAGGATTTTCCCGTTTCAGGATTTGGGATTGGGGACCTAGGTAAATGGGATGGCGCTTATTATAGTCTGAGGAAGATCAACTTAGTATGTTAGAGAGCTTTTACCCCGCCCTCTCTATACGACTGGCTGGCAATAAACCTCCAAATCCTCCGCCACCTATAGTTCTAGTTGAAGATACCATGGAATTTTCAACAGGGTTCGGTAGCGCAGTGGTAGCGTGGCGGCGCTATGATTATGATACCTATGGTCATGCTATGGTTGAATACCAAGACAGGGCTATTTTCTTTTATCTTTTGAAATGTGTTTAATAGTGTCAATCCCTTAACCTCACTTTGTATTGTTTGTTTTCGTGAGATGTTTTTTATTTTTGAGTGTTTGTACGGTAATTATTTTATACTTTTCAATAATAACTGGACGTAAATATTGTATTTTGTAGGTCTGATGATGCCATAGTATGTGGCGAAGCATGTAACCTTTCATCCGTATATTATATTTGTTGGAGGCCTGAAGACGTTGATCGTTGTTTTTCTTCATAAGAGGAAAGAATGTCAGGAAAGAAAACCGGTCTGTGGGCGGCTATTTGGACAGAAAGGGGTTGACGTGAGCTGTCGCTACTCTTTGTTTATTATACAGGGTTCAGCAAAATTATTTCCCACTTTTTGCACCGCAACTGTACCCGAACCACTAAACAAAAAGTGACCTCCGCGTAGTGGGTTAGTAGCTGGTGCTTTGGCATTTCAATTGTCATCATGCGAATTGAATGTCTTCGTTATCAAAATATTTATGAAAAGTAACGAGTCAGTGATGACGACTCAAATAACTTTTCTCTAGAGCTTCTCGAAAGCGAATGTTATTTAACACCATTTTCGAACCATTGACGACTAAAATTGAAAGCAGCAATACACCAAGAAATTACAGGATTATCGCCACAAATTACGGCTCAAGTGATGGAGCTCGGAATGTAAATTGAAAAAAATCGCCGTCACTTAGACTGTGATTTTCAAAATTTATCAAAACAAATGGCACAGCATTTATTTTCCAGTTCATAAAAGTAAAATCCAATTTTCCTTCCATTGACGTTTTATTGAATATCAAAATGTGGAAGATCATTTTTTAGGACCCTGTACTAATTTTATATGGTCCGTTTGAGAAACGGTAAGCCATAGTACCTCTTTTATTGAGTCCATTATCTCTTTTTGCCACGTACTGTGTAGATATTGAACGATATTCTTGTATACCCGCACCCGATATTGTGAAAATAAATTGTTGCCGTGTCGACAAGGTCAATTAGTTATTGAACAATTACTGTTGATTGAATGTTCATTAGGAAATATCCATTTTGTTCCAATAATTTTATGATGATAATACAATCAAAGCGCACCTACTTTTGCTCCACAACAACGTTTTCTAGGATAGAAAATCATTTTTATTTCAATGTCGTTCTGAAATGAAGGAATGCATAATATATTTTCGGGGATCAGAAGCAACACGATTATCATGATACTCGAAAAAAAACCGATCATGCAGATTCTTATAGTTTTTCCGATTGGTAAATATGGCTGCATCAGTGTGAGCGACAGTCGAGAAATATTTACCTTCGATTGATAGAAGTGGAGCGGATTTTTGTGCTCGAACTGGGTCAACGGGTTTTGCCCTAAGTGGCGAAATTGGAAAAATGGTTGATATGACCATTTCGGCAGGTGATTCTATTGAGGTGAAAAACAAATTTTGAATTTTTTACTATAGTCGGAATCAGCAGTAACGAAGAAGAAATACTAATGTTGACGAGTTATCCAAAATATGAATGATGAGATTATAGAATCAAAAATTTCATTCAAGTTGTGTATTGCGTAGGAGATGGGTGTCATTCCATGCTCTTTGCAGGACATGTCAATTTTTAATTTTTAGGGGGACGTCTTTTTGTGTATGACTGTGTTACAATGAAAAAAAATTAAACCTATTTATGTTTATAAATTTTTTTTTGTTTATAAATTCGTGGGAGGCTTTAATATTTTCTTGAGAACTATAGGTGGCGGAGGATTTGGAGGTTTATTGCCAGCCAGTCGTATAGAGAGGGCAGGGTAAGAGCTCTCTAACATACAAAGTTGATCTTCCTCAGACTATAATAAGCGCCATCCCATTTACCTAGTTCCCCAATCCCAAATCCTGAAACGGAAAAATCCTGCCAAGAAAATACCAAAGAATTACCCACAAATAGAATTTATTGACCACAAAAATATGTACAACACGTCTCAGGTACAAGCCGATAATTTCGGAATGTGACCAAATTATTCTTATCTAAAATATCTAATAGCGTATTCGATTGGTAAAATCGGGCAGCACTGGTGCAACACTCGGGCAATATTTATGTTCGATTGGTAGAAATCGAGCGAATTTGTATGTTCGATTGGGAAACCGGGTCAATGAGTTTTGCACTCAGTGCAGATTTTTCGGCACGAGGTCTTTGAGCTCGTGCTGGTATAGTGCAATTCCAGTGCATTAGCAAAATTGAAAAAAAAACATGAAAAATGGTGGATATAAACGTCGCGTGAGGTGATTCTGTGAGTGGACAACAGATTTCGAGTTAGTTATCATTGTTGGAATCTAGTAGTGCCGGAAAAAAAAAATACTGGCGTTGACGAGTTATGGAAAACTAGTACCTTCTCAAAACTGAATTAATTTCATTCAAAATCTGGTGCATATCCCTAATTTCTCAAAAAAATGTTTCCTAGTAGGTATCTATGATCTATATAATACAAAACTATTGATTGGTCTCAAGATTTTGTCATTTGGCAATGAGAAATGGACTTCTAATTAGTTTAGTTTTAGAATCACTTCAGCCGCTACGCAGAGACAACATAATATTAGATTTTCAAGAAGTTCAATGATTCCAATTTCAATTCAATCGGAATTTCACCGTGCAGTATTATGGCACACGATGAAAAATGTATGTTCGTTTGGGATTGCCCTAGAGCAAATTTTCATCATAACTGGTTTTGCCCGAGGTCAAACCCAGTGCAACCCTTGTTTTCCCAATCGAAAACACTATAAGTAGTGTCACCGAACGTAAACAGCAAACGAGCTCCACATGTGGTTAATTGTCCAAAATTCGATTATAAACTAGCCTACTCCCTAGATCTAATTGATGATTCTACCCTTATTAATTATTATTCAAGACCAGTGAATGTGATATGACCATTGTGTGAATGATTAGTGCATTTATTTCGAAGTGAACTCGGATTCTAATCTCCAACTCCGGTAAGTTGATAAAAATAGGGTGTTTGACCGATATATACGGCGTATAACTATCCCAACTATGTAGAACCGATCGAGAGATGATATTAATCGCACAGTACCTTGAAATGGTGATGGTGTTGCGGGTTTTCTGATCACGTTCTGCCAATGGGGTAAGTTCGGTCTAAGGGCTCCCTTTCGTCTTAATTCCAACGGCGTTCATCATAGGGTTGGATAGAATTGCCAATACCAATCAATCAGGGGCTCTGGAGCCGAAGTACAGGTTCGCAGAAAAGGCGATGTCGATAATAGCGAGCTTACTACTCCAACCAAAAGATTTCATGTGGCCTTTTTGATCAGTTTGCTAGAAAAATCTTCATGAACTCAAAATCCCCTTGTTTTTTAAAAATGCACTGCGGCACAGGTTCATCAACGAAAACCAAAACGGGAAAGGGATGACTGAAGATTTGGATTTTCCTTTTAAATTCGCACTCAGCGACTCAAGTGTGCTACAGCAACCACTTTCTTGGGAAGAAAAACTCACTAAGTCCAGCTAAATGAACCGATGACGGTCTCACCACACAAAGTCCCTAAAACTGGACCCTCTGACATTGACATTTAATTCGAGGCCGCTGATTGGTTCGTATATTGTTTATAAGGTCAATATTTTAAACAATTGGCAACAATTGAAGGTCACTAGATTTCAAGATATGGAATTGGCAATAGATTGACGTTGACATGTTTTGATTAATAACCAAATAGGGGCAATTTATGAGGGCTCAACCAAAGAAGTCACCAGAGATGGGAGAATGAAATAACGAACGAAATTTAATTCCTGGACGGACCAAGAGGGATTGGCAATAATATCCTATAATGCTCCGGTAAGATCGACTCACTCTCTCTACCCTTATTTCATGAAATGGTAATGATACGATTGACCCGAGAAAAATGAGTGTCAATCATCACAAATGGTCATTATCAGCTCACTTTAACTAATTAACAAAATATCCTTAATCCTAATATTTTAATTTAGTCAACCCTGAATTTGAAAATCTCAATACTTAAAAAAATAAACCGTAACAACACCTTCTCTTCCCGGAAAGAAGTTTTTCTTGGAAAACGAAAACTTCGATAACGAAGGCGGAGCGGCGATACCTTTTTTTCTCAAAAAAAAAAAAAAACTAGTACAACCCAAGACATTCACCATTATACCACCCAGTTTTCCCAACCTCAACCGCAAAGTAATCCCCAAATATTCAACCCAATTTACCCAGTTATACCACCAAACAAGAAAAAAAAAACAAACAACCCTTTTCAATACAGTGGAGCGATTGAGGATCGACTACCACCGAGCACTTAGTGGACTTTTACCACTAACAGTTCCCGGTACAAAGATATTCTTGCCAGAATATTCACTCAACCAACCAGTTTCGCGCCAAGTTGATTGAGGGAACATTACAGGCCGCCCTCTCTGTAGAGCAGGTTTTCCCAACCACTAGACCGTACCGGAAGGGTACTTACAAAAAGGCTAGAACGTGTCACCCCAAAAGAAGCGCCAAAACTGAAAATTGTAAGTGTTAATTGACCGATTACATATATTTGATTGGTAACTATTCCTCAGGTGGATGAGACTTCAAGTCCTTGGCATGCCAGACTCCTTGGATCCGTCCTGATGGGTCCGATAGTTCGTATGACCATGGAGAAAAAATTCTGGTGATGACAAATGGTCCAACAAATTTTGGAGCGAACTTTGATGTAAACTGTTTGGCCGCATTGGAGAGTACGTAATTTTTGTGCCAGACACGTTGATCAAGCTGGAATCGTTCGTCTCTCTTCCGCAGATCGTATTTCTGGCGACTCTTATCGAATGCCAATTTGAGACGCTTCCTGACATCACTGAAGACTCTCCAAATGGTCAGACCTTTGAACTGGGTCATACTCCGAATCGGTGACGGTATTGTGCTGTGGTACATCGTCAACCGCTGGAATGAAGGTAGGTTCCCGTCCAAACATGATAAAGTTTGGTGTTAAACCCGTTACCTCACTAGTCGAAGATCGTATGGCGCAAGCGGTGATCACTCTCCACATATCCGGATATGATGGTCTTCATCATTCTGTGCGTCCTCTCAACTGGGTTTGCCTGTGGATGATAGTGATCTGTGAACTGGATGTTTATCCCATAGCTCCTCATCACGTCCTGGAATTTCCTACTCTTGAATTGAGGTCCATTATCAGCAAGGATGGTTTCAGGTAAGCCATAAATGAGTATTACGTGATCCTCGAACCATTTCAGAATATTTCCAGAGGTCGCACGTCGGAGGGGATAGAACAGAACGTACTTGCTGAAGACGTCATACACCGATAGTACGTAGGAATATTCCGAGATTGATCGTGGCAGAGGTCCTACTATGTCGATGCTCAGTATCTGCCAAGGACGTACAGCGGTGGGTTGACGACTCAACATCAGTCCAGCAGATGGTTTTTGGAGAGGTTTGGTCTTCAGGCATGTATCACACCTGGAAATGTATTTTCCGACGTCATATTTCAGGGTGGGCCAGTAATATGTCTGGGATATTCTCGACACCGTCTTGAAGATGCCCAGATGTCCACAAGTAGGAGGATCATGATGGATGGAAATGATCTTCGAACGGTCATCCTTTGGAGGCACCAACAACCATGGATCTTCAGATTCCGCTAAGGCTGGATAAGGGGGTCTCGCACGTTTGTGAAGCTTACCGTTGATGATAGCCCACAGAAGTATCCTCTGAGGGGCTCTTCTTCAACCTTCCTAACCATGCCAATGTACCACTTGTCAGATATCTGGTCGACATCAGTGGGATGTGCATTGGTTAGAGCATCAATGGCGGGCACAGTACGGGACAAAGCGTCTGGGACTACATTTTCCTTTCCCTTTCGATGGACTATCGAGAAATCATATTGCTGGAGCCGCACGGCCCAACGAGCTATTCTACCCACTGGATCCTTGATAGAATTGAGCCAAAGAAGACTGTAGTGGTCGTTGATGACAGTGAAATGAGTTCCCTTGATGTATGGGCGGAGCTTCTCTATAGCGAACAGGACAGCCAGGCACCCTTTCTCTGTCGTACTATACTTTCTTTTTACCTTCGTTAGGGATCGACTGAGGTAACTGATCACGTGCTCATCTCCATCCTTCACTTGAGTTAGCACAGCGCCAAGGCCAAAATCAGACGCATCACACTGAATCGTAAACTGCCTCTCAAAATCCGGACACGAAAGGACAGGAGCTTTCACGAGGTAATCTTTAATTTTGTTGAAGGCCGCTTCACACTGTTCATTCCATTCAAATTTAGTGTTCTTCTTCGTGAGGGCTGTCAGAGGTGATATTACACTGGAGAAATTCGGAACAAAGCGCCTGTACCACGAAGCAAGTCCAACGATACGACGAACATCTGTCACATTCTTCGGAGAGGGAATCTGCACGATGGCTTCCACCTTCTCCGGATCCACCAGCAAACCATTGGCATTCACCACGTAGCCCAGATATTTTAGTTCGGATTTACAAAAGTTACACTTCTCCTTGTTTAATGTTAGGCCAGCTTTCAAAATCCTACTGATGACCTCTTGGAGAACTTGTAAATGCTCGGCGAAGGTTGGGGTACAGATAATTACGTCGTCCAGATAAACAAACATGTACTTTTCCAGATCCACTCCAATGACGTTATCGATCAGCCGCTGCCACACAGCAGGAGCATTTGTAAGACCAAACGGCATCCGTTTGAACTGGAATAGTCCACGAGAAGGTACGGTGAAAGCGGTGAGAGCTCTTGATTCCTCAGCGATGGGAATCTGCCAGTAGGCGGATTTAATGTCCAGTGTACTGAGAAAGCGAGCATCACGAAGCTTGTCCAAAGTGGCAGAAACATAGGGGATAGGATAGGCATCGGGAACAGTGACTCTGTTCAGGGCACGGTAGTCCACACAGAATCTCCACCCACCAGACGTTCGAAGATCAGACCATGGAGATTCAGAAGGTTCGATGATGTCATCCCTTAGCATCTGTTCCAGCTCAGCATTCACCTCATTTTGTAGGGCTCTTGACAGAGGGTAGTAGCGTTGTTTGATGGGTGCTGCTTCGGTTTTGATGACAAGTTGAACCAGTTTTGTACATCCCAGCTTGGTACCCATTGTCAAAAAGCTCCTCTCCACAAGTGCATCAAGCTTGGACTTTTGTTCTTCCTTAAGTGATTGGACTGATTGGATTGCTGCTAGGTGACAAGCTGATAAATCTTCCAGGCTACTGCGAAAAGTCCACTCTTCCGCCAGGAGATCAGGCACGATACCCATCCGCTTCCAAAAGTCTATCCCTAGAATAAGGGAATGAGGTAATGATGGCACCACCAACACCTCCAGTACAACCACGCGCTGACGAAGTCTAAAGGGTAAATTTATTGTGCCAATGACATTGCAGGTGTCTCCGTTGGCTACAGTACAACTAGAAGATGAAGATCTTGACAGAGTGCACAGATGTTGGAGTACTCTCCATCCAGCCCCTCCCACTATGGTTCTTGATGCGCCACTGTCCAGTAGTTCCAAAAAGTTTTTACCGAAAACTTCAACACTCAGGTAAGGTCGCTGATCATCTCTCACGTGAGCCAAAACAAAGTTCAGAAGGGGGACGTAATCTTGAGTGGCCAATTTACGTTCTAGAGGGCAAGGTGCACGGCCTAGTGTCTTGCCAGTGTCCCGTTTTTTGGACAAGACTCACAATTTCGACTGGTCACATTTTTTTTGCCACAACGGTAGCAAAATCGAATTTTTGGCTTGTCGCAGGAGCGGAAGCGATGCCCAGTTCCATCGCAGTTCCAGCAGATCTGTGGCTTTTTTTGTACTACATCGACTGGATTTGGAAAAGATGTAGATGGCGACGGTTCTGGTGAGTGGCTAGTCTGAACAGGTGCAAGATTAATGGTTGATCTTCTATAGCCTAACTCGGGTTCCAACAGCTGTCTCACATTGGTCGGAGGGGGAACAAATCTTTGAATTCGAGATTCCGTCTCTTCCACGGATCTCGCCAAACGTAGGAGGTCTTGCAGATTATAAATTTCGTATGTAGCTAACCGACTTTGGAGGTATGGAAGTAGATTTCGACGAATCATAGCTAATTGTGTACTTTCAGATGGTTGATCAGCCAGTTTCCGGAAGAGGTTTTGCATTGCTACAACGTAATTTAAAACCCTTTCTTGAGCACCCTGAGTCCTTCTTCTAATTTCGTCCCAAAGGCCATACTCATAGTCGTAAGGCTGGAAGGCTTGGCGAAGCTTAAAAATCAAATCGTCCCAATCAGCAAATGTAGTCGTCCGGAACCACAGCAACGCATCCCCAGACAATAGTTCGGGAGCTGACTTCAGAAGCTGATCCTTGGATACTCTTCTGGAGAGCCTCAACTCCTCTATCCTCTCCAAAAAGCTATTGACGCTCGACTGTCCGTTATAGGATATATTCCATCTGGTGACGTCATAATGAGAATATTGTGGTGGATGCGACTGGTGATGATATTGACTTCTTGGAACTGAGGTTGGTGAAAATCTCATGTCCGCCAGTCGATGTCCGAAGGCCGGTTCTTCCTGATGATAAGGATAAAACGACGAATTATTTTCAGGTTCGGTTTGTTGGAATCGAACCGAATAACTACCAGCTTGTCGATCATCCAGTCTATCAACATGTCTAGTCAGCATACTCGGACGGGACCGCCACGGAGGAAAGTTGTCTTGTCTGTCCCAATTCATGTCATGAGAATTTGTTTGGTTTCCCATGGAAGACATGTGATCTGTCTGGATTGATTGTTCCGTGAATCTGGGTCGTGGACGCTCATAGCTATTTGATTGATCAGCCATTGCGGCTCTATTCAGGATGTTCGTCGATTCATCACGTTGGGTAGGTCTTTCCATAGATGGTACATCTTCATCCATGAATGATCTCGTTTGTCCTATTCCAGAGTCCATATTTCTATCCAGGCGCGCGGAATTATTCGGCCAACAAGAATGGCTAACGTCCTCGGCATCCAGATTAATCAAATCATCGACGATTGAGTTGTTGTCAATATCCATGTCCATGTTATCCAATCAAAATATATGAATACAGTCAATGTAGAAAAAAAAATACGTTTTTATAAGCTGAACGCTCTTGTGCTATTGCAAAGCAACCCAACCCTTTCCAAAAAAAAAACAACAAAAAAAAAATGAACAAAAAGGTACCAAATCACTCGAAAAGCTTGCTTAAATACGTGACCTCCAAACACAGGCTGAGCAAAATAAAATTCAGAAATAAATAACAAAACCAAAAAAAAAGAATCAATAAATAAATATCACACAATAAAATACGCTTCTGTGTATTTCATACAGTACACAGTGAGGTTTTCCTATGATGCACCACACAATGGTCCTGGTCATAAAACGCAAGAGAGAGAAAAAAAAAAAACTCTGAACAACAATACTACCCTTGACACGTTGGGCGCCAATTTGTTACAGTGAAAAAAAATTATACCTATTTATGTTTATAAATTTTTTTTTGTTTATAAATTCGTGGGGGGCTTTAATATTTTCTTGAGAACTATAGGTGGCGGAGGATTTGGGAGTTTATTGCCAGCCAGTCGTAAAGAAAGGGCGGGGTAAAAGCTCTCTAACATACAAAGTTGATCTTCCTCAGACTATAATAAGCGCCATCCCATTTACCTAGTGCTCCAATCCCAAATCCTGAAACGGGAAAATCCTGCCAAGAAAATACCAAAGATGCACCCACAAATAGAATTTATTGACCACAAAAATATGTACAACACGTCTCAGGTACAAGCCGATAATTTCGGAATGTGACCAAATTATTCTTATCTAAAATATCTAAGTAGTGTCACTGAACGTAAACAGCAAACGAGCTCCACATGTGGTTAATTGTCCAAAATTCGATCATAAACTAGCCTACTCCCTAGATCTAATTGATGATTCTACCCTTATTAATTATTATTCAAGACCAGTGAATGTGATATGACCATTGTGTGAATGATTAGTGCATTTATTTCGAAGTGAACTCGGATTCTAACCTCCAACTCCGGTAAGTTGATAAAAATAGGGTGTTTGACCGATATATACGGCGTATAACTATCTCAACTATGTAGAACCGATCGAGAGATGATATTAATCGCACAGTACCTTGAAATGGTGATGGTGTTGCGGGTTTTCTGATCACGTTCTGCCAATGGGGTAAGTTCGGTCTAAGGGCTCCCTTTCGTCTTAATTTCAACGGCGTTCATCATAGGGTTGGATAGAATTGCCAATACCAATCAATCAGTGGCTCTGGAGCCGAAGTACAGGTTCGCAGAAAAGGCGATGTCGATAATAGCGAGCTTACTACTTCAACCAAAAGATGTCATGTGGCCTTTTTGATCAGTTTGCCAGAAAAATCTTCATGAACTCAAAATCCCCTTGTTTCAAAAATGCACTGCGGCACAGGTTCATCAACGAAAACCAGAACGGGAAAGGGATGACTGAAGATTTGGATTTTCCTTTTAAATTCGCACTCAGCTACTCAAGTGTGCTACAGCAACCACTTTCTTGGGAAGAAAAACTCACTAAGTCACTCACTTAGGCAACAATTGAAGGTCACTAGATTTCAAGATATGGAATTGGCAATAGATTGACGTTGACATGTTTTGATTAATAACCAAATAGGGGCAATTTATGAGGGCTCAACCAAAGAAGTCACCAGACCCACTCTCTCTACCCTTATTTCATAAAATGGTAATGATACGAATAACCCGAGAAAAATGAGTGTCAATCATCACAAATGGTCATTATCAGCTCACTTTAACTAATTAACAAAATATCCTTAATCCTTATATTTTAGTTTAGTCAACCCTGAATTTGGAAATCTCAATACTTGAAAAAATAAACCGTAACAACTGTATAATACAGGGTGTTTCAAAAATAAGATATCGCATTACACTTGACATTTTTAAATGGAAACCCCCAATTTTTTTTCTGTTTTGGGATTCTCCATGAAGTTTTTGGTAACTTTTGTATAATACAGTTTATATCTATCTTCAACCGTTTCAAAGTTATTTGAATTTTTCATAAAATCCACCTCGTTTAATTTATTACTGATAATAATGGATCGTACGAAAAAAAAATGATAATAACGGATACCAGAAAGAAATTTAGCATGTTGGACATGTTGGAAAATACAATAGAGCCACGAATAACCGGAATAATAGAAAATGAGGTTGATTAATAATGAAAATTTTCTTCATTTCCAACAAGATGGTGCACCACCGCACTTTGTAGCTCCAGTACGACAGTTTTTGGACACCCAATTTCCAAATCAGTAGATCGGACGGCGCGGCCCCATTGAGTGACCACCAAGATCTCCGGACTTGAGTCCTTCAGGTTACTTTTTTTGGGGACATTTAAAAAGTAAGATTTTTAGTACGAAGCCAGACTCTATCCAAGATCTTCGGGAGCTGATCACGGCGGAATGCAGACAAATAACTCCAGAAATGTGTGAAAATATTAGCAATAGATTTGAGCAAAATCTTTATTATTGCATGGAGGTAAACGGACACCACTTCAAGATTTATTACCACATTGACTTTTTGACACATTATAGCTAAGTAATAAATTTTTGTTTAAATTTCTTAAATAAACGGTTGAAGATAGGTATAAACTCTATTATACAAAAGTTACTAAAAACTTTATAGAGAATCCAAATATAGAGGGGGTTTCTATTTAAAAATGTCAAGTGTAATGCGATATCTTATTTTTGGAACACCCTGTATTATACAGTCATACACGAAAAGACGTCTCGCCTAAAAATAAAAATTGACGTGTCCAAGCGTTTTTCTCAAAATATACCAGGAAAGTCATAAATAAGGGTGGGACCTTTTTGTTGGGCCATTTGGGCCTTGATGCATTTTCACACTTTGCGTACAGCTGGATAGAAGTGATTATGGCAAGAGATATCGGTGATTGCTTATTATTTAAGTAAAGAAGACATTAGAGTCTTTTTCAAAGAGTACCAGCATGATGTGTGCTTCATGTGTTTTACAAGCATGTTCTATGAAGAACAGCAGAAAAAGGATTGGCCATACTTCTCCCGATTGTTTAATGAACAATATCTGTGTTATCTGGGGGAAACATGATAACTCATCATAACATATTTTGGAGTTATCATATGTTTCCCCAATGCCACAAATATATACCAACATGGAACTTGAGGAACTGGAGGTCAAGGCTTAGGAAGTGCAGATCAATTTGTCTCCGGAAGTGGTTCGCAAGGTTGACTACAGCATGAAAACTTTCTTGCTGTCTGCTATTATTATCAACTAAATATATATATATACTATATACTATCAATGAGTTCATTAAAAAGGATTGCCAACATGAAAAAGTTACCCTGGACGCATTTGAAACAATCCACAGACAAACAGATGCTTGTAGTTTCTCCAACTTATGAAGGAACTGTTTTGCTCAACAGAAAACAGTGTTATTTTCAAGTACAGATGAAGATGGTCGTGACAAACCACCGTTTTTGCTTTTATAGTGTTGAGCAAAAAAATCTTTTTGTTGAACATATTGAGTTTTCTTCTAGCATAAACAAGATCCATTGGCTTGATTAAAATGTTTTGCCAGAGTTACTTGGAAAGTTATTTACAAAAAAGTCAGCAGAGCTATCCAGTTATGAAGAACCTTCTACATCAAACACACAAGATGTTAAGAAGACTGATAGCAAGGTAATTCAAAGTTCTGTTTTTTTTTTCATTTTTTATTTAATTCATCCCAACTTTTTTGTTTACAGTTGGAGAAGTGGTGTTTTTGCCAAAGGCCAGATGATGGAAGTCAGATGATTCTTTGCGCAAATAAAAATTTTATGACAAAATGGTTCCATGTAGAATGTTTACATTTGAGGAAAATTCCCAAAAGATGGATTTGTGAATTTTGCTAATTGAATTAGTAAATAAAGTTGACACATTTTTTTATGGAAACAAATTTATTCTTGGGGAACAATTGAGGGGCACAAGTTTACAAGGGCAGCACAAACGGTTAAAATCTGATATTCCCGACAACTGCTCACTTCAGGTATTTATGGCTGCAAGCACGGAAAGGATGCACTTTAATCTTTTGAACAAGCGAATGCACAAGTGTAAATTGACACGTTGTGGTCTGTTTTTATCTCCACTTTATCCCTATTGTGCAGCGACACCAGATGCAGTATTGGATTGCGAAGAATGAGGTACATGTTGCGTGGAGGTGAAATGTCCTTACTGCGCTAGGGATGCCTCAATCACAGAGCTTCTTCAAGCAAAAAAGAATGTTTGATCGGAGGACGGAAAGAAGGGATAATTCTTGATAGAAACCACTCTTACTATTACCAGGTGCAAATGCAAATGGCAATAACCAAATACCGAACATGTTGGTATGTACTATGGATTAAGAAAGATATGTTCTTGGAGAAGATACCATTTTTAGAGAGTTTTTGAAATGAAAAAGTACAGGTGGCCCTAAAATTTCATGAGGAAGTGATTTTGCCAGAGATGTTGAGCAAATTGTACACTACTCAGAGCCAGCAAAAACCTTCAATGAGTGAGATTGGACCATCTCAAGATAGACGGACCTTGAAAAACGTAGGATTCAACTTAACCATCGATGACCTGAATGTATCATCAATACACATTTCTTTCACAGACTCCGGAGTTGTGGTGTTTTTGCAAAGATCCTGATGATGGACGACAAATGGTTTCATGTGCCATCAAAAATTGTTTGATCAAATGGTATAATACTGATTGTGTAGGGTTGCAAAACATCCCCAAAAAATAGATTTGTGATGAATATAAATGAAAGACGTAACAGCCAAGTTACATGTACTTGAGTAGTTATCTTTTATTGTATCATCCACTTGAAATAACTGAGGGACATAAATTCAGAGCTGCACATACGTTTAAAATTCTGTCAATAACAGAAACGTCTCCTACCTAAAGACGCCTGTGAAATCTACAGTTTTCAGTAAGATTTTTATCGCTAATGCGTCCTCCGTATCCCTAAGCAATATACGAAATGGATCCCGCAGGAGTTTTTTAACCAATGATCTAATAACTATAGATGAAACACGCGAAGCTGCCAGTGCCATAACTTCTTTACAGAATTTTTAAATTCTTATTTACTGCAAGCTCAACACTTGCGAGTCATTTCAATATACCATATAAGTAAATAATGAAGCGCTACAAACTAAACCAAAATAATAACACAATAAACATTCACAAAATCAACACCAGGCTCCAGTCAAAAAACAAGAGACGCCAGTGAGACAAAATATGAATGAAACGTTCAAGCAAAATCCGATCGAGAGGGGCGGACCCAATTTTGGTGCGTTGCCGTACTTCAGCTTATTAAGTTTCCAGAAGAAAATTTTGGTTTTTCTAAATCCTAAACACCTTGACAAATCTTGAAGAGAAAAATTAGAGAAATTTGACGCATCTGCGGAAATCTTTGATAGACTCAATTGGTCGTGACGTCATTACTTTGTTGGTAGCACTAAATTCAAGTCAAAAGTGACACCTGTTTCCAAATAAACTGATGGCCGATATAAAGCTACATAATATTTTCTTAGAACACACTTTAATATGAACACTGGAAATATTGGAGATATTGTCCAGTATTCGAGTTTTTCAGGTTGCTGTGGATAGAGTGAACTTGAATTATAGTGACTAGTCATTTTATTTGGAAGTTTGAAGTACTTTGAAGGTGGATTCCTCTGATCTTTGACATAATTTTGACACAAACCTAACTCATTTGCACGTAGAATGTGTCATAAAGATTCAAAAATTCCGAAGATTGATTAATATATTGCTTTCGGCAGGATTCGCGCAGGCACCGTTCGCATTTGGCGTATAATATGCTTTCATGATGATTCGGTTAGTCGGAATCAGAAGCGGAAAGGGACTCAAGGTATATAAATCGACCAGGCTCTCCGATTATGACATCGAGGAATAAGTCCACATAAAATCAATCCAATAATGTTCATTCGAAATTTGATCGATTTGAATATTTGAAGGAATAATTCGTCTTATTTCTCGTATTTCGTAATTTTGTTACCTTGTCAGTAAGATCTAGTTTTTGATTGCTTGATATCAAACATCAACAAAGATGAGGAAGTTGGGAAAATAAAGTGAATCCCATGATACTAAAACAAAAAAGATATGATCAATTGCTGGACGAAATAAGGACCAACCTACGCATGTCGTCACCGTGAGCCTGAACTGAGGTTAGATGTAAAACATCAATAACGTAACCTTGTGACCATTTTCTGGTCGAAATTTGAACTGGCTCACCCATGACGTCCCCGCGTGACATTGATTGTATAGATTCAAGGTAGGTCACGTGATGACTTCTGCGGGGGATGTGCGAGAGTTATTATAGTATGGCGTGAATTTATCTTGTTTGTCTTGGTATAACGGTAATCAAATTACCTAGGTAACCTATGAATTTTGAGGTTCGAGCTCAGAATGATGTCAGCGAAACCTGTGCGTGAGCATATCTTCATAAAGAAACCCATATAGAGCGCCGTCTGACAAAAGTGACGTTGGATTATTGTCAGCGCCACCAGTGAAGTGGATGGATTGGGATTTAACGGCGCCAAATTTGAATGGGGGGATATTAGAAATATGAATTTTATAGGTAGTGGAACCATTTTGTGCTTGTAAAGATCTTTTTGATGAATATAAGGAAATAATACTTTCTATCTTATGTATGAAAAAAAAACAATTTATTTCAAATGAACATCAAAAAGATTTTTGTAGGCACAAAATTATTCATGAGAATACGAACACCCCAGAAATAATTTGCAAATTCATGCATAGGTATATTTATTCATTTTTCATCATTCGTCCATTCAAATTTTACAAAAAACAACAATACAAAAGTAAATCATCCGATTATTACCTATTTCTGAATAAATCCCTCAAAAATCCTCATCTAACCTTGATAACTCTGGAGAACTCATTCAAAAATTTGCTACCTACATGGCACTCTTCATGTAAAACTAGTATTTCTGTTCCAATACATAGGTATTCATTTGATATTTAAGGAACAGGAACTCACTAGGTTGATACAAGTAGGAACAGCAGTTCTTTTCAAGCCTCTCTTGGTTCCCTGTAATTGAATCCTCAAAAAATATCTTGGTTCTTGTAAACATTAGGCATCCACGTATTTTTTACTTTTCAAAGGCGAATTTGGAAAATTATCCTTCGTTTAACTATTCCAAAGAGAAAAAATTCTGAATGAATCACTTTTTTGTAGAAAAAACACTATTTTAGGCACATTGTTTCATTCGAACATTTTGCAAAAATCTCGATTTGTTCCAGTTGTGGGTCATTGAAATGTACAATTTCTGTTGTTCTCATGTACTACAGTTCCTCACGTAAACACTAAAGAAGTTAAAACATATAGTTGAGCAGGAAAAATAAATTTTAAAAATTTGATTCTCAGAACATCCCGGTGAACTCGATATTATCAATAACAACTGTCAAGGTTGTCAAGACACTAGACAATACTCACTAAATAACGACCAAGAGTGAAAAATACGCGCTGTTGCCAAGTTTTCCTTTTTCATTTATTTTTCATTTTCGTTTTGGCGCCATTTTATTGATGTATATTCAGATGTCCATCATGCCGCCATATCCAAAATATCGTTTAGAAAGTAACGCTTCTGCCCGAGTAAAAAGGTACGCTCCTGCCCAGCGTAGGTTAGATGCGGTGGATGTTCTCTTAAATATCGTTTAAAAAGTAACGCTCCTGCCCATATGGCTGCTTCTGCCCGAGTAAAAAGGTACGCTCCTGTTCAGCGTAGCCGGTGGATGTTCTCTTAAATATCGTTCGAAAAGTAACGCTTCTGCCCATATGGCTGCTCCTGCCCGAGTAAAAAGGTACGCTACTGCCCAGCGTAGCCGGTGGATGTTCTCTTGAATATTGTTTGAAAAGTAACGCTCCTGCCCATATGGCTGCTCCTGCCCAGCGTAGCCGGTGGATGTTCTCTTGAATATCGTTTAAAAAGTAATGCTCCTGCCCATATGGCTGCTCCTGCTCGAGTAAAAAGGTACGCCACTGCTCAGCGTTGCCGGTGGATGTTCTCTTTTAAATATCGTTTGGAAAGTAACGCTCCTGCCCATATGGCTGCTCCTGCCCGAGTAAACAGGTACGCTCCTGCCCAGCGTAGCCGGTGGATGTTCTCTTAAATATCTTTTGAAAAGTAACGCTCCCGCCCATATGGCTGCTCCTGCCCGAGTAAAAAGGTACGCTCCTGCCCAGCGTAGCCGGTGGATGTTCTCTTAGATTTCGTTTGAAAAGTAACGCTCCTGCCCATATGGCTGCTCCTGCCCGAGTAAAAAGGTACCCTATTGCCCAGCGTAGCCGGTGGATGTTCTCTTTTAAATATCGTTTAAAAAGTAACGCTCCTGCCCATATGGCTGCTCCTGCCCGAGTAAAAAGGTACGCTCCTGCCCAGCGTAGCCGGTGGATGTTCTCTCTAATATCTTTTGAAAAGTAACGCTCCTGCCCATATGGCTGCTCCTGCCCGAGTAAAATGGTACGCTCCTGCCCAGCGTAGCCGGTGAATGCTCTCTTAAATATCGTTCAAAAAGTTACGCTCCTGCCCATATGGCTGCTCCTGCCCGAGTAAAAAGGTAAGCTCCTGCCCAGCGTAGCCGGTGGATGTTCTCTTAAATATCGTTTGAAAAGTAACGCTCCTGCCCATATGGCTGCTCCTGCCCGAGTAAAAAGGTACGCTCCTGCCCAGCGTAGGTTAGATGCGGTGGATGTTCTCTTAAATATCGTTTAAAAAGTAACGCTCCTGCCCATATGGCTGCTTCTGCCCGAGTAAAAAGGTACGCTCCTGTTCAGCGTAGCCGGTGGATGTTCTCTTAAATATCGTTCGAAAAGTAACGCTTCTGCCCATATGGCTGCTCCTGCCCGAGTAAAAAGGTACGCTACTGCCCAGCGTAGCCGGTGGATGTTCTCTTGAATATTGTTTGAAAAGTAACGCTCCTGCCCATATGGCTGCTCCTGCCCAGCGTAGCCGGTGGATGTTCTCTTGAATATCGTTTAAAAAGTAATGCTCCTGCCCATATGGCTGCTCCTGCTCGAGTAAAAAGGTACGCCACTGCTCAGCGTTGCCGGTGGATGTTCTCTTTTAAATATCGTTTGGAAAGTAACGCTCCTGCCCATATGGCTGCTCCTGCCCGAGTAAACAGGTACGCTCCTGCCCAGCGTAGCCGGTGGATGTTCTCTTAAATATCTTTTGAAAAGTAACGCTCCCGCCCATATGGCTGCTCCTGCCCGAGTAAAAAGGTACGCTCCTGCCCAGCGTAGCCGGTGGATGTTCTCTTAGATTTCGTTTGAAAAGTAACGCTCCTGCCCATATGGCTGCTCCTGCCCGAGTAAAAAGGTACCCTATTGCCCAGCGTAGCCGGTGGATGTTCTCTTTTAAATATCGTTTAAAAAGTAACGCTCCTGCCCATATGGCTGCTCCTGCCCGAGTAAAAAGGTACGCTCCTGCCCAGCGTAGCCGGTGGATGTTCTCTCTAATATCTTTTGAAAAGTAACGCTCCTGCCCATATGGCTGCTCCTGCCCGAGTAAAATGGTACGCTCCTGCCCAGCGTAGCCGGTGAATGCTCTCTTAAATATCGTTCAAAAAGTTACGCTCCTGCCCATATGGCTGCTCCTGCCCGAGTAAAAAGGTAAGCTCCTGCCCAGCGTAGCCGGTGGATGTTCTCTTAAATATCGTTTGAAAAGTAACGCTCCTGCCCATATGGCTGCTCCTGCCCGAGTAAAAAGGTACCCTATTGCCCAGCGTAGCCGGTGGAAGTTCTCTTAAATAACGTTTCAAAAGTAACGCTCCTGCCCATATGGCTGCTCCTGCCCGAGTAAAAAGGTACGCTCCTGCCCAGCGTAGCCGGTGGATGTTCTCTCAAATATCGTTTAAAAAGTAACGCTCCTGCCAATATGGCTGCTCCTGCCCGAGTAAAAAGGTACGCTCCTGCCCAGCGTAGCCGGTGGATGTTCTCTTGAATATCGTTTAAAAAGTAACGCTCCTGCCCATATGGTTGCTCCTGTCCGAGTAAAAAGGAGCAGGTACGCTCCTGCCCAGCGTAGCCGGTGGATGTTCTCTTAAATATCGTTTGAAAAGTAATGCTCCTGCCCATATGGCTGCTCCTGCTCGAGTAAAAAGGTACGCTCCTGCCCAGCGTAGTCGGTGGATGTTCTCTTAAATATCGTTTAAAAAGTAACGCTCCTGCCCATATGGATGCTCCTGCCCCAGTAAAAAGGTACGCGACTGCCCAGCTTAGCCGGTGGATGTTCTTTTAAATATCGTTTAAAAAGTAACGCTCCTGCCCATATGGCTGCTCCTGCCCGAGTAAAAAGGTACACTCCTGCCCAGCGTAGCCGGTGGATGTTCTCTTAAATATTGTTTAAAAAGTAACGCTCCTGCCCATATGGTTGTTTTTTTTACTGTTTTATTATGTTTGTCATGGTTCATAGTATATTAAAATACAGGGTGTTTACGGTCTTGTGATTTTTTCTTTAATGTTTTTTTCTACACGTTAAAAGAATATGATTAACGCTTAAACGCCTAAGCAAAAGTTGAATAATAAGAGAGAACATTTTTTGAACGATTTTATTTTCAAAAATGATGACACTAAATTGCAAAATTACTGCTTTACAGCAGTTGTTCAAAGTTATCGCCCTGTTGTTGAACGCAAAATCTCGCTCGACGTATCCATGAATCATTATTATTATTATTATAATTATTATTATAATAATAATAATTATTAATATTATTATTATTTGACTTTTGCTAAGGCGTTTTAGCGTTATTCATATTCTTTTAACGTGTAGAAAAGAACATTAAAGAAAAAATCACAAGACCGTAAACACCCTGTATAGAGACAAAAACTATTGCATTCGTTTTTAAGAAGTTTGGGTAGGTTTGGCATCATTGCCTGTTTGTTCTAATATGTAGCTTGTATGGATCGTAACAATGTGACAAAGCTGTCATTTAAGGGAGTTTTTCTCACTGAATCCTGATAAAATTTTATTTTGTCATGGGATTATTTTTTTTGTTTAAAGCTGTTCATCCAGCATTTTTTTTAGTTGAAATTGTTCTATAAACCCAAAACCATGCTCAAAAATTGAAAAGATTCATCAATGTGTGGATGCCTAATCCTTACAAGACCCAAAATCTTTTCCGCAAACTAGGTGTTGATTGTACATTTTTTCATTGTCCATAGACAAGTTTTGAGTTGTTTAGGTTCTCACCCTCTGCCTAAGTGATCCAGGTTCTGATTTAGGCAATCAATGCCTTCTGAATATGCTCACTGCTCACTTCTAGTGCTTTCAGGTACGCTTCAGTACTTTTTACAGACACAATGAGGATAACTAGTGGTATTTTTTAAAAAATTATGAAATATGGCTAACTGACACTGACAAACTCGAAAACTCAACTTGACATTCACGTAACAATCTTGTCATGAACGGCGACTTGAGCGCTGTATGGTGGATGGACTGGTCCCCAATATAATATCACCATTCCTCATTCACGAAAAAGCTTTATAGGGAATTCTTAATGCATATCTTGTTTGTTATAATATCACGGTAAATGCCATACAAAGGAATTGGAACAAGAAGTTATTTATCAAGGTATGATTTTTGATTATGTATTTATAAGTATTCATAAATGGTATTAAAACCACAGCAAATGAGACAACTTATCTAAGGTTGCCAACTTTTCTTTGCACCAATGCGGGACGATCCGCCAATGATTATGAAAACTGTTGTTTGAAAAAAAACGTGAAAACCCCTGTTTAATATTATACAGTGACAGCCGGTCACACACAACAAGGAACCAATTATTCATTTTAAATTCATAGTTTTGATTTTTTGAAAAACGGTCGGTGTAGCGTGGGACTCCTTTATAGTATTGAAAGCTCGTTTACGTCTTGATAAATTTTAATTTCGTATGGAATTAATACAACTTTCAAAGACACAAATCGATTCTGACGTATCAATGTCACAAAAAAACCAGTAACTTCTCCAGGTAGCTTATTCGCTGCGTTCGGTTTCATTGTGCTTCAGCCGGATTCACAACATGCCCCCCGCCTTGAAACACCTCTGTTTCAACATCTTGAACCGGTAAGGGACATATGTTCTGACAAGCTCTCTTGATTATACCTCCCGCTGTCGATATTGACGCCACACGGGAAATTCCGTCAATTCCTGGATGCAATTTGGTGATTCGACCCAACTTCCATCGCATAGGTGGAAGGTTATCTTCCTTCACTAGGACCAAAGTACCTTCTACAGCTTCACCTTGATTTTGCCTCCATTTTCTTCGCTGTTGCAGTTCCGATACATACTCCTTGGACCATCGTGACCAGAAGTTTTGTCGCATCTGTTCTATAAGCTGATGCCTTGTTAATCTGCCAGCTGGTATATGGGTGATGTTTGGTTCGGGTGTAGAATATATTGTTCGTCCGAGTAAGAAATGAGCAGGAGTCAAAGGATTTAAATCATTAGGATCATTAGTAAGAGGAGAAATGGGACGAGAGTTAAGTACCGCCTCGATATGCGTGAAAATCGTATACATTTCCTCAAAAGTGAGGGGGTTCAGACCAACAACTCGCTTCAAATGATATTTACAGGACTTAACGCCTGCCTCCCAAAGACCGCCGAAGTGAGGGGAGTTAACTGGTATGAATCGCCAATCAATACCTTCATTGATGCATGACTCAGTTATTTTATTTTGTTGTTCCGTCAGAAAAGTGCCAAGTTCTCGAAGTTCCGTGTTCGCACCGACAAAACTGGTACCATTATCTGAGTAAATTCGTGCAGGCTTTCCACGTCTATTTATAAAACGCTTTAAAGCTAGGAGAAAGGTGTCAGTTGATAAATCCGAGACGAGCTCCAGATGCAATGCCTTCACTGAGAAGCATACGAACAATGCTAGATAGCATTTACTAGTCTTGGATCCTCGACCCTTTCGATCCTTGATTAAGAAGGGTCCTGCGTAATCGACCCCGCATGTTTGAAATGGAAAACCCGGTTCCAATCGCTTCTGCGGAAGATTGCCCATAACTGGTAAAATAGCCTTTGGATTGAATCTGAAACAAGTTTTACACTGTCGAACAGTGAATTTAGCTAAATTTCTGCCACCGACTGGCCATAGAGATTCTCTAATATCACTGAGCAAGGACTGTGGGCCAGCATGTAACATTTTCAAATGTTCAAATCTGAAAATCAATTTACATAAATGATGTTTTGCAGATATAATAACAGGATGTTTCTTGTTAACATGAAAGTCTGAGTTTTTTAAACGGCCTCCGACTCTCAACAATCCGCAATCATCTATAAATGGGTTAAGACTGAATAACGCACTTTTACGACCAATCGGTTTATTTTTAGTAAGCAAATCAATTTCTTCCGTATAACATTCAAGTTGAGATTGTTTCAACAAAACTATGAAAGCATCGTTGATTTCAGTTAACGTAAGAAAACCTGAACGTCTAGAATCTGTATTTTTACAGTTGTGAAGAAATCTTAAGACGTACGCCGCGCAACGTTTTAACCGATTAAGAAGAGAAAATCTAGTGAACTCTATGAAAATAAAATGATTAGTTATCTGTAAGCTTTTCTCCTTCAATTCAGGCAAGTTTTCCACGACATATTTCGATACTGGCCATTCATTATCGGATCTACTTAACCACTCTGGACCATGCCACCAGAGAATGCTGCATTTTAGAAAATTGGGGGACATGCCACGTGATAAAATGTCCGATGGGTTCTCTTTAGTCGAAATATGCCGCCATTGGTATGAATTTGTCATTTCTTGGATTTTACAGATACGATTGGCCACGAACGTTTTTAAAGAGCTTGGATTCATTTTCAACCAACCGAGGACAATCGTAGAATCTGTCCAACAAAATACCTTATTGAGTTTCATAGGCAGAGACTGTTCGATCTTTCTTGCTAATCGTGCAGATAGGACAGCTCCA
This sequence comes from Orchestes rusci, assembly GCA_958502075.1. NCBI lineage: Eukaryota > Metazoa > Arthropoda > Insecta > Coleoptera > Curculionidae > Orchestes > Orchestes rusci. The sequence continues at coordinate 53,455,679 of OY293304.1, forward strand.
CATAATTCAAGTCGCGGAATAGTTATAACCTTTAATGGAGCGACCTTAGTTTTCGAGCACATAAGGTGCACATGTATCTTACCACTGGCATCCATGGAACGCATATAGATACAACTACCATACGCAGAGGCGCTCGCATCTGAGAAACAGTGCATCTCGATGAATTTGGGGTCATCACATACGGAATGACGCGAGATCTTTATGTTATTTATTTCATTAATTTCATTTTTAAATTTCATCCAAACAGTGTGAATAGCCATGGGAACTGACTCATCCCAAGATAATTTCTCTAGCCACAGCTTTTGTAAAAGAATTTTTATTGAAATTATGCATGGACTCAGAAGACCCAGAGGATCAAAAACCCGACTAATGCATGAAAGTATAGTTCGCTTCGTTACCCTACCATCCTTCGGATTAACATTAATATTATACGTAAGTATATCTTCACAATTAGACCAAGCTAATCCTAACGTTTTTGTAGTATCGTTTGTACCCAATTCTACGATATTACTTTTTTCAATGTCGTCAGATGTTATATTCTGGACAATTTTGTTGCAATTTGAATGCCATTTTCGCAATTTAAATCCGCCCGAACTAAGAATTTTTGATAGATTTGAACCTAGGATGGAAACTTCGTCAATGGAAGATCCTCCAAAAAGAACGTCATCAACATAGAAATTATTTAGTATGACATTGGATACATCTGGATACAAATTTTGACAATCTAAACCCAACTGAAATAAACTTCGGATAGCCAAAAACGCAGCACTGCTTGTTCCGTAAGTGACTGTTTGGAGTTCGTAAGTTTCGAGTGGTTCAGAAGGTTCTTCTCGCCAAAGTATCCTCTGAAAAGCACATTGTTCAGATTTGATGAGAACCTGGCGATACATTTTTTCGATATCAGCCGTTACCACGAAAGAATGTATCCTGAATCGAAGTAGAATAGAAATAAGGTCATTTTGTATTGTAGGTCCAATCATTTGTATTTCATTCAGTGAAATACCTGTAGTAGTAAGAGCACTACAATCAAAAACGACTCGTAGCCGTGTTGTCGTACTTGACTCTTTGACCACTCCATGATGTGGCATGTAATAGTTATTGCTTGCTTCGTTGGTATCGTCATCCACTCTTCGCATATGCCCGAGATCATGATATTCACGCATAAACTTCGTATAATCGTTTCGAAAATTTACATTCCGCAGTAATTTTCTTTCTAAAGATATGAACCTTTTTTCGGCTTGTAGTTTCGATTCACCTAATTTTTCAGGTGACTCTTTGAATGGGATTGATACAATGAATCGGCCATTTTCATTGCGTTTAGTATTTTCGACGAAATGTTGTTCGCATGCTTCTTCTTCTTTAGAGTACAGGCGGATATCACAGCACTCCTCCAGCTCCCAGAATTGAGCAAGTTGTTCTTGTATGTCAAGATTTCTATTAAAATGACAATGAAGGCTGTTATTTTCTAATTTTCCCAAAGGACCTGAGACTATCCAGCCGAGCACTGTTTTCTGCAGAACGGGAAGATTAGCTCCTAGTTTGATTTGGCCAACTGAAATGAGCTCCCAAAAAATATTAGCGCCTATCAATATATCAATTGGACCTGGTCTATCGAAGGAAGCATCTGCTAGCGTAACATTTGCCGGAATTTTCAAAGCTTTTCGTTCGACGGGATAGTTTGGAAGAATACCCGATATATTTTCGATTATCAAACAAGGTAGAATCGTCTGGAAAGCACTATGAAGCGATTCAAAGTTTATATCGCATTTATGTTTTATTTTAGAAAATCCGTTATTAATTCCAGAAACTTGCATGGAAATATCTTCAGTGGGAAGTTTCAGACGATGGCACAGTTCTGATGTGATGAAACTAGACTGTGATGCGGAGTCCAATATAGCGCGTACTGTGTGGAACTGCTTGTTTGCGTCGAATATTTTTATAAGTGCTGTAGATAATAAAACACCTGTATTTCCTTCATACGAATTCAGTGCTATCGCATTGGAATTTTCGCCTTCCTTTCTCGAATTAGAAATGATATCCGTATTGTTCGCATTTGATTCTGAAATAATATGTATGAGGGTGTTGTGCCGCCCGTTACATTTCCTACAATTTGAAAATCTACATTTCTGAATATTATGACCTGATCTCAAGCAGTTTAGACAAAGTTTCAAACTTTCTATTCGCTTTATTTTTTCTTCAACTGGGAGACTGAGAAATTCGCTACAGTTTCGAATAAAATGTGTATTTCGTTTACACAATGAACAAAATGGGTGGGTATTTGCTTGACGATCGAATTTTCGCGCATCATCCTTTCGTGTATCATCAGACGCTAGAAAAGTTCTCGCTTGATTGTTTTCGCGTGGAGTTCTATTTAGACGTATATCGGAAGATTTTAGCTCCAAGGTCTCTAAAAGATCTGCTTTTGCTTGTAAAAATGATTTCAGATCATCAAGAGTCGGAGAGTCATTGGTAGCAATGTATTCTTCCCAGTCGCGAGCTGAAAATCTATCCAGTTTTCCCGTAATTATGTATATAACTAATGTGTCCCACGACTCAGTAGGTTGTTTGAGCTGTTTCAAAGCTTTCAAGTGTTTTGACAAAGTGTCAATAATATTACGCAATGATCTCGATGACTGCTTAGAGAGAATCTCTATATTGAAAATGGCTTTAACGTGATTTTGTACCAGAAGTCGATTGTTGTTGAATCTGTTGCACAAAAGATCCCAAGCAATGGGATAATTTTCCGCAGAGAACTCTAAAGAAGCTATCACATCAGCTGCGATGTTCAATAGCGAAGTTTTCAAATAGTGGTACCGTTGAATATCATTCAGATCACTATTTTTATTAATCAACGACTCAAACGTTTCTCGAAACTCAAGCCAACTCTCGTAGTCGCCGCGGAACTTCGGAACTACAATTGGCGGAAGTTTGACGCTTTTCTGATGAAACTCTCTACTAACTTCATTATTTAAATTAGAAGTAGTGTTCTCTTGGTTATGTTTTACCAAGATATTCTGCGCTTTAGCGGATGTCGAATGAAACGTATTAGAGAACCAGCTGCGTTCAGAAAACTCCACCTCCAATTCTGCGTCATCGACAACATTTTCCAATGCTACTTGATTAGTGTCAAAGTCACTAATTAAATTTTTGAATTGTGAAAAACGTGTCTCTAATTGACAATAGTCCTCATCGATAATGACTTCGGGATTTGTATCCAACTTGAGCTTGAATTCGTTCAAGTAGTTTGAAAAAATAGTCATTTTCGATTTAATTGAACCTCTTTTTCGCTTAAGCGACTTTATTTCATCGCTAGACATCGTAAAACGTAGAATAGTGACGGTTTATTACTGAAAACAATCGTCAATGTATTATTAGCGCATAGATACTACTGAGTAGTACCGTATCGTATAAACTGAAAATAAACGCTTGAAAATTCACCCGTATATACGCATTTGAGACTGTAGAGAAAAAAAAACAGAAAATGTAGGTAGAAAAGAGGACTTACTCGTATTGACGAAATCTACACCCGGAATTTTCACTCTGCAACTCCAGTTGGGGGTTTTTTTATCCGGCTCGAAGGACCAATGTAGCGTGGGACTCCTTTATAGTATTGAAAGCTCGTTTACGTCTTGATAAATTTTAATTTCGTATGGAATTAATACAACTTTCAAAGACACAAATCGATTCTGACGTATCAATGTCACAAAAAAACCAGTAACTTCTCCAGGTAGCTTATTCGCTGCGTTCGGTTTCATTGTGCTTCAGCCGGATTCACAACAGTCGGACTCGTCGATGTTTTCAATTGTAAATGCGGTTTTTTTTATGACAAACTCATGTATACAGGGTGAACCAAAAATAAGTTACCACCATCAACTTCTTCACTTCAAATGGAAACATATATTATCTCATTTCATTTTGGAAATCTGCCTGAAATTCTGAGTATATTACATGTAACATACCACATACCTATATCTAACTGTTTTTGAGAAAATGGCATTTCAATCATAAAATATTAACAATTGAGAAACTGGTTATTGTTTTTATTGGTGGAAAAATTGAAATAAATGTTCAATCAGAAACGTAAATATGTGATAATCAACTCCAAAAAAAAAACATAAAGGTATTCACCATTGTCTATTACATCTTGGACGTGAATATTAAAATAGGCGACTACAAGATTCAGTTTTTTTTTCGTTGCTTAGTTACTACTGGTTCAAGTTGCTTATTGGACATTCAATTCAGTTATTGGAGCAATAAGAACGGTTACCTCTCTTTTATATAAAAATTGTATGGGCTTATATGGTCATTTTCTCGAAAACAGCCGAGTATAGGCATGGAGTATTATATGAGATATACTTCGAATTCTACACAGAATTCAAAAATGAAATAAAAAATAGTTAATTACATTCGAAATAAAAAAATTATAGTCGTTACTTATTTTTGGTCAACATTGTTTGCATGAATTTGCAATAGAAAAGATTGCATTCAAAAATAAAAATCGACATGTCCAAGCGTTTTCCAAAAAAATCAAATCTCAGAGTTTAAAATAAATTTGTTTCATATTTTATCCGGTCACTGTATACAGGGCTCACCAAAGTGTGTGGCCCATTAGAATATCTCGGGAAATAAAGCGAATGGGATTTTGAAAATTTGTAGGAAGAGATTTTCCTAGATGCTCTTTTCAAATCAAATAAAAGTTGATAGACGTTGCGCGACATCCGGTTATACCGGAATCAGGTGTCAACTCGCTTGTTTCAAATGAAACACCCTATACATTATCACATTCCTGAATTCCGCATAAAATTCTTAGCAGATTTGCAGTATGATGCCTCATACCTAAGTATAAGCGTTTTTTAAATATTTGAGTTTTCATGTCAAAAATGACGCTTATAGGTCCCTATTTAAATGTGAATGTTTCGTATAAGAAAGCCTTTATTGTTTAATTTGTATTGGATTTTTTGTTGAAAGGGACCTACTTCAAAAGATTTTTACAATATTTCGATAACTATTGTTACAGGGTGGCCCAAAAATAAGATAAAAAATAAAATTAGGAAATCTGCCAAAAATAATTTTTTTCGAATGGAAACCCCCAATTTTCATAATTTTATCTTATCGAGCATTCTGAGACATACAAATCATGTGAGATACCACTTTTATTCAGTATGTTATCAACCAATTTGTGTTCGTTGAAGAGGTAGAAAATACAATTAGCTACAGTTATGTGGGTGTCAGCCGAAAATTAATGTGTAGAACATGGCGACAAAGTGATTTACAAGCTTCAAGAATTCACCATTCACGTATATGCTTCTTGAATTATACCCGATTTTTACCACACACATATCAGTTATCAGTTAATGCAAAACTTTAAACATACCTATATATAGTTGTTTTATTTCATCTCATTATTATAATTCCAACAAAAATTCTATCGAAGTATATTTACAGTTAAAAATGATATACCTGAAGCTTTCTTAGAATTTTGATAGCAACTGTAACCTCACCTCAATACAGATCCACATACTGCATTGCAAACAGCACATTTGGATAAAACTGCTAAATTACCCTCCATCCATTGGTGAGGCATCAAAATATTCTGAAAAAGAAAAATGCATGGATCAGGACATCAAGCATAATATTGTGTAACTACATAATATACAGTGTGTCTGCTTAAGTTGGCCACATATGGGAAACTTTTTTATTATTAATTTTAGGAAAAAAAGTTATTCTTTATAAAAAGTTCTGCATGTTCCAAAACCTAAAATGCAACCATCAGATATTACATTTTTTCATTTGAATGAATGCATTGATTTAAATGTCCAATAATTAAAATTAGATATTACTGTTTAATATTAATTTATTTATAAAATTTGATAAATTTAAAAAAGAAAAAAACAATCATTTTAATGGTGGTGTTTATTTTTCTTTATAACAATTTTCGATATTGTCAAATTTTACTCTTGAGTGAAATTCATATTTTTTGACAAACCTCGTATACGACTGAAAAAATGTAATATCTGATGGTTGCATTTTAGGTTTTGGAACATGCTGAACTTTTTATAAAGAATAACTTTTTTTCCTAAAATTAATAATAAAAAAGTTTCCCATATGTGGCCAACTTAAGCAGACACACTGTATAACATGCAAGCATTCTGTTAAGCGTTCCTATTTCCTGAAACTTCATAAAAATTATGAAAAGTTTCATAGATTTTTGGTTTTGTGAAGTATTCTTTATCTCGGGATCTTTTGTAGGTATAAATGTGAACTGAGTGAATGTCAATTGACAAATGAGGTAGTTTCCATGTAATATATTGGTTCAATCCCCCTTATGCCGTATCATTGACGTTTAGATAACATATTATACGTTATAATTGTCTACTAATGGGAATGATCCATTTGATAACAGCTTAAACATGGCGAAACGCACACGTTGAGTTATCGAACTGTTATAAGGCTAAGATGGAATCCATTCTAAACTGCTGGACACTCGAACTTATACTTTCAACTTATGCTTTCATAGCAACAAAAAATCATGAAATACGGGGTGATTCATGAAGTCATGTGAAAGATCGAAATTCTTGTGAGTATGCCATATTAGTGAGCATTGAATTAAGGCGATACAATATGGCTAGCTACTATGGTGATAATTGTTGTGTTATCGAAATAACTAAAACTCTGTATTATTTAGTTTAATGTGGTTTTATTGACTTCACTTAACAGCCTTTTCGATATGAGATGAAGCTCACATGCTCACGATGACAAGCCCCTGTCACTTCACTTCTGTCATCTGTCTGCTCAAGTCATCTCTTAACTAAAGTTCATTTTAACCACGTTGCCACTTTGTCTGAATCTAACTTAAGTCTGACAGAACATCCTCCCTTCTATATAAAGAGCTAACAATATGTCTCATAGTCCTTTAACCAAACGGGTTTCTTACGACCGCGTATCGGTCGAAAATGCACTTCACTGTTTTCATTCACAGAACTATTCACATCCCTTTCACTACCGTCATTATTAGCAACATTGAGATTGGCATCAACAATTTCTAACTTATTATCATCTACCTTATGATTAGTACTATCGATTAGTGAATTATCATTAGACAACGTTGGGGTGAACGTATCCCTAAATCTTCTCAAATTATCAGGAACAAAGCTTTGATATCTGGCCAAAATCAAATGCCAACGATTTCTTCTGAAAACCCCTCTATTGGTCTCAATTAGATAAGATCTTGGCTGTGGGAATCGTTGAATGATTCTGCCATACGCCTTGAGATCCGTCACCCAAACGTTATCGCCAATTCCGAAATTGACCGCCATTGTCCGATCGCACAATTTCAGGAATACCGTATCTAGAAAATAGTTCTTTCAACTTATTAATGATAGAACACGCAGTAAGAGATTGAAGTTGAAAAATTTCAAAGAATCTAGAAAAGTAATCCGTCACAATGAGATACCAGATTCCATCTAACATAAATAGGTCACAAGAAACTGTTTGCCATGCTCTGTCTGGAAAATCATTTTTCAGAAATGGCTCTTTTTTATTAATACGCAGTTCAACACATTGTGGACAATTTCTGACAATGTTTTCAATCTCGACTGATAACCCTAACCACCATACTGTAGATTTAGCCCGTGCTCGACATTTAACGATACCTCGATGTCCTTGATGGATAAGTTTCAAAATTTTCGCTTGTAATTTTTTTGGAATAAGCAAACGAGTACCTTTTAGCAAATAACCATTACAATCCGAAATGTCAAATCTATATTGGAAATATGGTAAAACATCAGAATCAACTTTATTTTTATTAAGAGGCCAACCTCTAAGAGTATACTCTCGAAGTTTGTTGCAAACTGGATCCTTAAACTGCTCGTTTTTAATCTCTTCCAGGAGATAGGGTTTAACTTCCAATGAACTTGTTATCATATTTACAAAAATGTCAGTTTCTAGTACCAATTCATCATCTATCACAGGACTGTTATCTGGAAAATTCCTTGAAAGTGCGTCAGCAATAGACAAATTTTTTCCTGGGACATTATAGACTTCATAGTCATAACGCATGAGCCTAAGGCGAAATCTTTGCAGCCTAGGTGTCCAATCATCTATAGGTTTCGTCTGTAATACTTGAACCAAAGGAGAATGATCGGTTTCTAACAATATTTTCAGGCCCAATATATATTCTGAGAATTTCTCACACGCCCAAGTTAAGGCCAAACTTTCACGTTCAATTTGAGCATAGCGTTGTTCAGTGTTTGATAACAGTCTAGAAGCGTAACAAACTACTTTTTTTTCTCCATGCTCATTTTGTTGAATCAAACATGCCCCTATTCCAAATGATGACGCGTCTGCACTGACTATAACTTGTTTTTCTGGATCGAAATACTCCAAACATGGACTTTTCTGAAGGAGAAGTTTGATTTTCTCGAAACTTTGCTTTTGAGATAACCCCCAGTTAAATTCCGTGTTTTTCTTCAAAAGTGCTGTTAAAGGCTCCAATACATGTGACCGATTGGACACAAACCGGCTTGAAAAATTCACCATGCCCAAAAATCGCAACAGCTCCTTTTTATCACGAGGCTCCGGAAAATTCATTAAAGCTTCGACTCGCTTTGGATCTATGGAAATTCCCGACCCTGAAATAGAATGGCCCAAAAATTCCAAAGATTGAACTCCAAAAACACACTTAGCTTTATTCAGAGTAATTCTTTCAGCCTGAATTCTGCTAAGGACTTCATTCAAAATTTGATTGTGTTTTTCCAAAGTCGGCGCATGAATTAATATATCATCAATGTGAGATACAACTCCATCAATGCCACTCAGAATCCTATTCAGAAGCATAGAAAAATATTCCGGAGCACACGTTATACCAAATGGGAGTCTTTTAAAAATAAACCGACCAAAAGGAGTTATAAAACAAGTCAGATCCAGGCTTTTCTTTGAAAGGCGGATTTGATAAAATCCAGACGTAGTATCTAACCTACTAAAGTACTGGGACCCTGAAACTTGTGCAAGGATCCTTTCAACCTTGCCAATAGGAAAATGACTCCTTAAAACCGCCTTATTCAATTTGGTACAATCAACGCACAATCTTATTTTGTCGCCCTTTCGAACAATCACGATTGGACTAACCCAGGGGGTATGATAATCAACGGACTCTATTATGTCAAGGCTCTGCAACCTTTGTAACTCTTCTTTGAGAGATTTCAACAATGGAATAGGTACAGGACGCGGAACAGACTGTATAAAAGGTTGAATTTCTGGATTTACTTTGATATGCATTTCCATTCTGAATGTCCCAATGCTGTTGAAAATTTTTGGAAATTTGTTTTCAATTTCGGTTAAAGTTGTATTAACATTAAGAACTTTTGAATCTAATCCATCACTGAACTGTAATATTTTAAGACTTTTTATTGCTGACCGTCCTAATATTGGTTTACAAAGCTGCTCAATTACATACATTTCTGTGTGATACTGTCTAGGACTACCTGGCAAACATAAAGTAGCATGAAATATACCCAACACATTCAATTTTTTCCCAGAAGGACCCGTTACTATTCTATTACATCTAGATAACTTCTGAAGCACGTCTTTATGCAACATTTCAACTGGAATACAGGTGATATCCGCCCCTGTGTCAATCATAAATTCAACCTCTTTTTTCAACTCACTGACCTCTAGAGAAATAACCCAATCTCTATCGCAAAGATAATTAATCTGAACAGATCCTAAAAACGCACTACCACTAGACCCTGAGCAATTTTTACAATTCGAACAATTTTGGTTAGTATTCTCAGAAAGGGTAGTGTTATTATCGTTAGATTGAATTGATCTGACCTTCTTTGCACGACACACTACTGCCCAATGTCCCGGCTTTTGACAGGATCTGCATCTTCCATTTCTCGCTGGACACCATTCCCTCTCATGTGACGATAGCCCACAAAATTGACACTTCTTTTCCCCTCCCGTCAAGGAGGAATTTTGCGACTTGGGAACGTTGCCGCTGTGCCCCCGAAAATGTTGTCGAGTTGTAGATTGCGGACCAACCCCAGCAGCTTCCATCTTTACCGCATTAACCTCGGTTCCACTTCCTTGATATCCACGATTTGACGATACGTGTAACTCACGACTCTGATTGGCAAGAATTTTAGCTTGTTTAGCCTCCAATATGCATTGGGAAAGAGTTAAATTTCCATTTAGCTGAAGTCGATCACTCGTTCTTCTGTCTGTCATACCAACAATGATTCTGTCCCTTATTAGTTCATCTCGTAAATCACGATAGTTACAGTATTCTGCTTGGGAATGTAAACACGTCATAAAGTTGTCAATTGATTCACCTGGCAACTGGAATCGTGTATTGAACTTGAATCTTTCGAATACTACATTTCTTCGAGGAATAAATTGACTTTCAAATCCATTCAACGCTTCTGCGTATGAAGTTGGTTGATTTTCAAACTGCAACATAACTTGCTCAGACTCCTCTCCCATAACATACATCAAAATATCAATTTTTTCCTGCTCTGGCTTCAGGTTTTGTCCGGATACTGACATGAAACGTTCGAATCTTTTTCTCCATTGTGGCCATGCTGATGGATTATTGAAATCAAATGCGTTGGGAGGATTCACTGGAACTGAAAACGACTGTGATGTAGAAACAGTCTGTTGAGTCTGTGTTGTAACTGTATCCGAAGATGTACACATTTTGATTGTTTAGGTGTCCGTTTCAAACTCCACAAAAACAGCTATTTACTCTCACAGGTTAACCACCAACCGCTGCCACCATGTTGTGTTATCGAAATAACTAAAACTCTGTATTATTTAGTTTGATGTGGTTTTATTGACTTCACTTAACAGCCTTCTCGATATGAGATGAAGCTCACATGCTCACGATGACAAGCCCCTGTCACTTCACTTCTGTCATCTGTCTGCTCAAGTCATCTCTCAACTAAAGCTCATTTTAACCACGTTGCCACTTTGTCTGAATCTAACTTGAGTCTAACAGAACAATAATAATATCTCCAGACATTTCTGTCATTTTTTGAATCCAAGTGCGTTGTCATCAGATACTCTAACAAACATCAAATTGGAGGAGCAAAATGTTGAGCTCTGCCTATGTTGGTGGCTGACCACGTCAGCTGCCTCATAGCCGGTCCCAAGCCCGGGTAAAAGAGGAGGGTTCCAAGTGAGGCCAGCGACCTGCTTGGGTAAAAAAAGACAAGTGCTCCTAGAACCAAAGGGATAGCCTCGGAACAGATTGGGTTAAACAATGACGACCTCGCGAGAATAAGGACTAAACGAATAAGGAAACAATCATTACTGAGGATTGGGTGCTGGAATGTAACATCATTCAACAACAAAGACCAAGAAATCTTACTTGAAATGAAGAAACATAAATTAGACATCTGTGCGCTCTCAGAAACTAAGAAGAAAGAAAAAGGAAATAGCAAATATGAAAACTACATACTTATATACAGCGGAAAGGACAAGAATGAGCGAGCGGTATCAGGGGTTGGTCTACTACTACACGAAAGATTTGAAAGCCTAATAAAAAACACAAATACATTAACGATCGACTACTACATGTAACACTCGAACTACGGAAAACGAAAAGGCTAAACATAATAAGTGTATATGCACCCGATACTAGCAAACCCCCAAGCAGAGATAGATTTGTTTTACCACAACTTGCAAGCAGTATTGGATCTTATACCCAGAGAGGATGAAATAATAGTGTTGGGTGACTCAAATGCGAGAATCGGCAACGAAGTTATACCGGCCGTCAAGAACAGATTTGACGAAGAAACCATAAATGAAAGTGGAGAACAACTGATACAATATGCACACAGAGCGAGCTCCGAATCAACAACACATTCTATCCAAACAAACCACAGCATAAATACACCTTCGAAAACACACGAGGATCAATAATTGATTACATTATTACTAACAGAAATATCCACCCAACAACGATACAGGATGTAGGAGCCTTAACCTCCGCCAATGCTGGAACCAATCACCATCTCGTAATGGCAAAAATAAGAACAAGTATGCAAAGACCCTGTAAAGAACCCATGGAACCAACGAGCATAATTAATATAGAATCGCTATCTGAAGACTCAACTGAATATCTCTACCAACGAAGGTTACAAGAAAAAATTACCGCAAATGACATTCGAAAAACTGACAACATAGAAACAGCGTAGACCAAACTAAAAACTAACATACTAGAAGCAGTAGAAGAAGCGTGCGGAAGAAGAACTATTAAGAGAGGGGGAAAGCCAAATTCAAGACCGTGGTTTAGGCCAGAAATTAAGATACTTGCCGAAGAGAAAAGGAAATCGTACCTACAATACAGATCCAATGCTATAACGTATAATGACTATAAGGCCGTAAGAAACAGAGTCAACGAGAATATTCGGGACATTAAAAGAGAACATTGGGAGAAATTTTCTAACGATATGGAGCATGACCTGTACGGAGGACAAAAGAAGATATGGAACCTGCTAAGAAATAGAAAAAAACCAATAAATGAGTGTATACAAAATACAAAAATATCGACGGAAGAATGGGAAAAATATTTTGAACAACTTTACAGTTCGACGGAAAACCACTTACCACCACAGGAAATACAGCCTGACGTCGAAAATGTTAACGAACACCAAGAAATGACTATCTCCTTGGAGAAAATACAATACATGGTTCGAAAACTAAAAAACAGAAAAGCCCCAGGCATCGACGAAATTAAGAACGAGATGATCAAATATGGAGGTGAAAGCTTGCTGGCCGAATTACAGATCTTCTTCAATAAAATACTCACAGTCAAGGCTGTACCATCTGAATGGAAGGAGAGCATACTAATACCAGTCTTCAAAAAAGGAGAAAAAGCAGACCCCAGAAAGTATCGAGGTATTAGCCTGTTGAGTGCTGTATTAAAACTGTTTACAAAAATTCTAGCAGAAAAAATATCTCTAACCGGAATATGTGAAGAACAGCAAGGGTTTAGACAGAAGAGGTCTACTATGGATGCCATATTTATAATCCGTCAAATTACTGAGAAGGCCATCGAGTTCAATAAGGTGGCCTTCATGTGTTTTATTGACTTAACCCAGGCATTCGATAGAGTACAGTTAACTGACGTCATAGCCCTACTACAAAAGAGAAAAATTCATCCGAAGGTAAGAAAGACCATTGAAAAATTGAACACGAACAACTACACATATGTAAGAACTGCAAATAAGCTAAGCAATAAAATACCTATGACAACAGGAATCAGACAAGGAGATAGCCTAAGTCCAATCCTATTTAATGTCATAATGGATGAAATTATAAACGAAGTCAAAATAACTGGGAGAGGGTACCGGCTGGGAGATGAAGAAATAAAAATCATATGCTACGCTGATGACGCTGTAATCGTGTCAGAAGACGAAGACAACCTACAAAGACTTTTACACAAGTTCCAAAAGACAGCCAAAGTTTTCAATATGCAAATATCCGTCAAAAAAACCAAATCGCTTACAATATCCAAAGAACCGAGAAGATGTAAACTCGCGATATATGAGCAGAGTGTAGAGCAAGTGATGTCCTTTAAATATTTGGGGGCTGATATAACTAGCACTAGAAATATTAAGGAGGAAGTGAGAGCCCAAACAACAAAGGCATCTCTTATCTCAGGGTTCTTGAGAGACATAATCTGGAGAAATAAACACATGACTACCAGAAGCAAGGTCAGAATATATAAGACATGTGTAAGGCCTATTATGACATATGCGATAGAGACCAGAGCGGAGAATACGACTACAAAGCGAACCCTCAGAACAACAGAAATGCGTACTCTCAGAACGATAACAGGCTATACCCTACTTGACCACAAGAGAAGCGAAGAGATAAGGGAAATATGTGAAGTTCAAGACGTAGTAAGATGGGCAAGAAATCGGAGAAGAGAATGGAGAGACCATGTTAGCAGAATGCCAGAAGATCGACTGGCAAAAATTGTGAGAGAGCAGCGGCCCAACACACCACGCCCACCTGGACGTCCACCAAAAAGGTGGTATGATAGCTGGTCTTCATCGTCCCAGCTGCTTTTGGGCAACCTTTGAGGCAAACACAGGACATAGTCCTAACGTAAGAAGAAGAAGAAGACGAAGAAAATGTTTGAAATGCTATAACTTTGCAATGCATTGACGGATTTCTACGATTTTTGCAGTGTTGGGAATCTTATTTTTTCTGATTAAAAGAAAAATTAGGATGAGCTATTTTTTTTTTAATCGATATGGTACTAACTCTTATGTTCAGATCAATAGCGCTAGCCTAGAATTTGTTGAAAATATTATACATCAACAGTATTGATGTATTTAACAGCTTGATTCCCTTTGTAGGTTTACGGGTCCAGGCGAATGTTTGAAAAATCTGTTCAAGGCCTTTTTATCACATTTATTATCACGTTACGTTACGTTTTATCACATCTCTCATTTTATGTAAAAAATGAAACTTTTTTTTGTGTGACTTTTGATAAAAATGGCTAGCACCGATCAGACATTCCACAATACTTCATTAAAGGATATTGTAGCTATAAAATTTTAAACTTGGCAATTGAAGAAATCATGAAGGATTTGCGATTTTTGCCATGTTTAAAATTTCAAAGCTGGTGGGTTCAGTAATTGTGAAATTTCATCAATTTTGCCCTACTTTCGAATGGTGCTAGCCATTTTTTTCAGAAGTAACACAGAAAACAGTTTTTTTATTAGACGTGGAAAAAAGGGCCCAATTTTTAAAACCAACAGTTTCCGTATACTGACAAATGGATTGAAGTTTTGAAATGCATCAATACTTCTTTGAAAACTGATGCAGTATCAAGGTTTTATCAAATTCTACGCCTGAGCTATTCATCTGACCATGAGTGTGGGTGCATTATCGTTAGAAAAAAATGTCCAGTTTTATTTTGATTTCTCTTCTTTAATGCAAAAATCGGAGAAACGCATCAATTCATTGCAGAGTTACTGCATTTGAAACATTTGCTTCCCCTCCCTGATGTTTGTTAGCGTATCTATGGACAATGAGCTTGCATTCAAAAACTGACAACAATATCTGGAGATCTTAACATTACCATAGTAACAGACTATATTGTATTGTCTGAATTCAATGCTTACTGAAATGGCACACTCACAATAATCTGGATCTTTTCTCGTAAAGATATTGGACTTTTATTATAAACCTCACTTTTCACCAAGTCTGTCTTCCATCAACTCAAAGAATCAGCTTGCATCTAAATCAGATATTATGCTCTGATATCATCAAAAACTCTGACTATTAAAATATGAAAGTTTCAATTTAGCGACTGAACAACATAATCAATTAAGATAAGAAGCACGAAGCAGAGTGGGTCGGAAGCTTTTTATAATGCGCTGCTTTTTCTCATCTCGCTTGAATCGGAATTGTGTACTGCATCAACTTGGAAATTGGATTTTTTTGTATGGGAGATCCTCAACAGTGGATCGTGATATATTTATTTTCATGGGGAGCGCAAAAATAATATTTGGATATATCTATTTTCAGAGGGAACGCAAAAGTAATATTCTGATATATTTATGACAACAAATCTCTCCAGATCTTGGTAGATAAAGGGGTCATTATTGATGTCATTTAGGTACAAGTAAAGTGTCCAATAACACACTAGTGTGCTTTAATCCATAGCTCACTAGACGCTTGTGAGTTATGGATTATATCTCACGTTTCCGTGGGAAATAAACAAACAACCTATCACGTTCCCGTGGCAACCCAAAAAAACAATTACTTTTTTTGACCAAAATGTGAATATGTCACTGTCTAGTCATTTTGACACTAAAACTTATATTTAATAATCATCCCATAAAAAAACGATTTCCTCCATTGGTCGGATGAAACATTGTATGGCACTCGTGCGTTATGTTCCACAAGTCACTTGGAAATTTATCAAATGAAATCTTTCTCGCGTGACTTATTTTCAACACAACGCACCAGTATCATAAATAAATATTATTCGATAGTTGGAATTCAGCTTATGCCTGGTTCTCAACACTTTCATAAGCATAAGCATAACTTTAGTCATAAACACAAAAGTTAAACGTATTGATTCCGATGAACGCGTTTATACAACCTTTCACAAACGTAACGATAAGCATAAGCATAGCTCGTGGCCTTGAATGTTGATCATTTTCATCTCAATCACTAAAGTTATGCAAAATCGAAACTGCGCATGCGTCATTTCTGGAAGTTGCCACCTGGGTTAGATATGGATGTCGAAAGAGAGCGGACTCCATTCTAATGCCTTTTTCTATTTTCCTAGTTGTTGATGGTAACGTGATGTTCTGAATTTTGATTTTTGTGGTTATATTTGTGTTGTCATTGTCGAATTGTCGTCATTTTCAAGTGAAGAGTGAGGTGGGGAGTCAGCTTGATTTCAAATCCAATAATGAATGGGGGAGCTTTCATCGACCTCATTGGAGGTTACCCATGCATATGTGATAAATCAAGGACACAAAAATAAGTTGGAACTGGAAGCAGCGTGGACAACCGTGGCCACTATCACCAAAAAGACGGGTAGGTACCTATTAATACTCAAGAATAGGGCAACAACAAATTGGAATTCCCCTTTTGGACGTATATTCACGATAAGGTAGGTACCGTATACGTTACGATTGTTTACTTATGAAAATGGGAGATTTTGGCTCCACTACAATTAGCAAATCGAACGTTTCCATGAGTAAACAATCGTAACAGATACGTGTTTAACGTTAACAGAGGAAAAAAAGAGGAAACTTAACTGAAGATATATTTTCTAAACAAACGATCGATAGGCAAAGCTAAATCAGTTTTGAATGATAAATTAACAACTACAAGAACTCACATTTATTGTAAAGATATTTAGGATGATTCACATCCACAAAAGAATCATAATGAAGAACTAATCATATCTTATAAAATTCCAGTGATTATTAATAATGAATCAACATTCAACGAATGGGATGTAAAATCTCTTTTTTTTATTGACCTTCTTTTGGTTGGCTACTTCTGGGTCAATGTCACGATAAAGGCCAATTTCCAGGAACATCTATTTTTAGCTTCGAGTCCTACTCTTTACATTTTTGCCATTTTTGCACGAATTTTCCGACAAAACGCTAACTTTTTGGAGACAAAGACTTCATTTGTTCCGATCCATTCATTGCTGATGATTTTGTGTGAATTTTATGGTCACTAAACAGGAGAATTCCATTTTTCCACTAGCACATTGATAATCTTGTTAGGCCACATGCCAAACTTGGTGGGACTGAAACAAACTCGTATTTCTCGCGTGAAACCGGATCGAGTAATCCTTTTCCAATTCTCTCCCAATCTTAAAAAATCAAATAAGGAGAGAAATACATAGAAAAACGAGATAAAAACAAAAAGGTGAATTCAACATGACAAAACTTCTGTTAACTTTTGCGTTTCTGTTTGTGGTTTGTGCCGAAAAACCGAAATAAAGATTGATGTGAGATTATTGTAGAAGCTGGTTAATTATGTGAAAAGGAATGATTAGAGAACTTCAGAATGACAAAAAAATACTTTCTCCATTATTTGTAATGAGCTTGTAACGTGCCCCTTTTGATTAGGGTGCTGAAGGTGACCTTTGATTGGCCAGATACTCAAACAAAATTGGAACTCTAGTCATTTATTGATTAACACTTTCTCCAAGGAAGCCACCTTTGTTACAAACAATTGAAATGGGACTACTACGGCCTGATATGATAGGTTAACGTCGGTACTGTATTACTCAATATTTATGAATATAACTGAATAGTGAAGTAATGTGTTTAAAAGATTTGCATACCCAACTCAATTTAATTCTATACACAATAAATTAAATCCACCTACTTTGAACTTCAGGAATCAGCTACCAAATACAGCTACACCGCTACAGCAATCGGTAACAGGTTGGATGGTCTTAACCTCACAATCGGTAACTCTGGCAACTCTGACACTTGGCATTAACCCGGCAGTTCTGGTTGAGTGGCTCGCAATTTACACATCAAAATATCCCCCTCAGTTATAAAGGAATAGGAGTGCCTTATTCCTATTTCATTTACTTCAACATTGTAATTAAAATCCCATAAGCGCAACAAAAACCATTCCTATAAAAAAAAACTGAGATAAGAACCATTGACTGTTCAAGGTTAGGTTGCGAATTCCCTGAATTTCCCTATTTAAAAACCCCTTTTTAACTTCAAACTTACCCAGTCAGTGTGGCGCCTTGCCTACAATTTTGCTGGGTGGTTTTTCCTCAACTTTCTTGCTTTTTCACTAGTACTTTTTCTGACGTTACTGGACAGTACTGGACAGCACAAGAGACGAGGACAGAAAGACCCGATTCTCTGTGCTCTCTCCGTATTTACGTGTTTTCCTCCCTTTACCTTTACTGTCCAAATTGCTGTCTAAATTTACTATCTGTAGCCACACCAACCACCGTTGCAATTCGTTCAATGCCAAACGTCTTACATTTGTTGCTACGTATTTAACACCTGACTTATTTGCGACTAACTTCGCACTATCTGACCGTCTTTATCAGCTGATACCTTTAACCTTCAATACCATGTTTATAAACAACTTGAAATGCTTACAAATTAAATCCCTATAGAAACTCTGAAGACTTTACACCAAACGACTCTATTGTTGGGTATGCACTAGTAAACCGCTTTACAATATATTTCACTCATGGATAACTAATAATATGTTGACAAAATAACTTTAAGTAAGTTTGACAAAATTAATTAATAACTACTAAACAACGATTCAAATTAATGAGAGGTCAGCACTTCTGTACCGTAATGTAGATCGTTCCATAGTCCCACCAAGGAATTAGTCTTGTGAAGCATGATTAATTTCTTCAAAATTTAACTGTTAAAATTTCAATGAAACTCCCTTCCATAGTCCCACCAAGGAGTGACCCCCAGAACACCAAACAACGGTCCAAAATCGTTGCTCCAAAAAAAAAAAAAAAAATGACTTAAATACTCGCCAAAAGTAGACAAAATGAAAATAAATATGTTCAACCTTCACTTGATTTGAGCCCATTACGGCTACGAACAGAAAAACAAAGATTAACGCGGTACACTGTCATGACATTATTTCCCGCAAAATCCACACTCCGCGAACACTCACTATTCCGCAACCGGTTTCATATTTCTACTATTGTAGACACCAAGCCTCCGTCCATCTTCATAAGCCAATTCATATGCATTGTTCTCGAAAGTTTTGGACACAATGTATGGACCCTTATATAACAAAAATAGCTTCTCAATTTCCTTGTTTAACATGGACGATATATTACTTGCCTTCACCCACACCTTTTGTCCGATTTTATAACTGTTTTCTGTCTTGTTTCCATCATACTTTATTTGTCTCTTCTTAGCCTCTTCAGATAACTTCTTCTTTGTCATTTCAACCAGGATTTTGTTGCTTGTCTTCTCTTCTTCAGGGAACTGTAATTCTTTCCTGACAGCTTCGCCTGGATGCATACCCTTTTCTAATAAAATTGGAGGAAAGCCTGTTGATTCATGTGTTACACAATTTATCAATATTTCTATTTTTTGTAGATATTTAGCCCATGATGTGTGCAACTGGTGACAGTATACTCGAAGTAACCTTGCTAGCTCTCTCATAACACGTTTCGCTGGATTTCCTTGAGGTGACCTGACACTGCAATGAACCACTTTAACCCTATTCTGTTCCATCAATTTCTTCCAGACCTTTGAAATGAATTGCGTTCCATTATCAGATAATACTCTTTTGGGCTTCCTTTGATCCTGAAAATAGTTTTCCATCTTCTTGCTTACGCCAACAGCAGTTTGTTTTTTCAAGCTATATAGCTTAACGTACTTAGTAAATACATTGAGTACTACCAGCACGTATTTGACTCCTCCTATTGATGTTGGTAATGGCCCAAAAATATCCACCGCTATTAAATCATTCTCATCTTCAGGTATAACTGGTTTCATGAATCCCGCATAACACTTGTTTGAAATCTTTGAAGTTTGACACACTTTGCAGGTTCTGACTACCTTTTTCACGATTGATTTAAATTTGTGACAAGTGAAGTTCTCCGTCAGCAGTTTAAACGTCTTCCATACCCCAAAATGACCATATTGTTCATGATAAATTTCTGCTAACTCCACTCCAAGTTTTGCTGGAATATACATTCTCCATCTGTCATCGTTACAATTCTTCTTAAATAGGACTCCTTTATGGTATTTCAAAAATAGATTTCTTGTGTGATCACTCTGAGCATGGGTCATCAATTTCTTCAGTTTCTCGTCCTTCTCCTGATATTTGGTAATTTCTCTCAGTCTCTTTATGAATTCCTTATCTAGTTTGAAAGCTATTTGGGCAATTATTATATCCTCAGTATTTTCTTCTTGCTTCTCATCCTGACCATATCTTGATAAGGCATCTGCAATCAAATTATCTTTCCCATTAATGTGTTTGATTTTTATATTGAACTTCTGTATCTTCAGAAACCATCTTGTTAATCTGGGGTTGAGCAAATCACAGTTGATAAGGAATGACAAAGCCTTATGGTCACTCAAAACTATGATTTCCGATCCAAAAATTAAAGTCTCCCACTTCTGTACACACCAAAGTATACTTAACAATTCACGTTGGGTAGTGTTGTAGTTCCTCTCACTCTGTTGTAACTTCCTGCTTACAAAGGCCACATTCCTGTTTGTGTCGTCTGAAATCTGGAATAATCTTCCTCCAATAGCATAAGCACTTGCATCAGCTTCAATATAAAAAGGCTTCGTAAAATCCGGGTGATATAGTAACGTGGTTCTGGTCATCTCCTCCTTAATCTTCTTGAATGCCTCTTCATGTTGTTCATTCCAAATCCACTTAACTCCTTTTTTCAATAACTCAAACAATGGTAACAAAATCTCCGAATATTGGCGGCAAAACTTCCTATTATAATTACATATTCCCAGGAAAGCTCTCAAAGACTTCACATTATATGGTCTAGCGAAGTTCTGTATTGCTTCCACCTTTGAATCATCCACCCTGATACCTGCGGTCGTGATAATGTGTCCCAAAAACTTCAGCTCCTTACATAGAAATTTGCATTTTTGCAGGTTAAGTGTCATGTTCGCATCCCTCATTCTTCGAAAAACCATTTTCAGATGCTCCATGTGCTCCTCCTCTGAACTTGAAGTAATCAAAATGTCATCCACATATATGGACACAAAATCTCTGCAGTCAAAAAATAATTTGTCCAGACAACGGGTAATTCCGGCAACAGCTGTTGATAGCCCAAAAGGCATCCTAAGAAATTCGTACACTGCTCCTCCAAACGTAAATCCACAATATTTCGTATCTTCCGGGTGTAAGGGTATTTGCCAATAACTCGAGGTTAGGTCCAACGTAGAAAAACACCAAGTCGGGCTTCGACGGTATAACAATTCGTCTGCTGTGGGTGGGCACTCGTAATCCATATGAATTCTCTTGTTCAGCTGTTGGGCATCCAAACATATTCGTATTGATTTATCCTTCTTTATCACCACTACCAAAGGATTAATGTAGGGCGTGTCTGATCTTGCAATTACTCCTATCTCCATCATTTCATTGAGTTTCTCCTGCACTGCTGTCCTATGGCAAAACGGAATTGAGTAAGTCCTGGCTTTAAATGGAGTATTGTCCCTCAACTGTATCCTATGTGTGTATACATTCGTCAGTCCTGGTAACTCCGAAAAAATGTCACTATATTTTCCAACCAATTGCTTGCAACTCTCAGGCATGTTCACTTCATTAGATAGGTCCAATATTTTAATTTGAGCTTCATCTGTAGTCTGTTTGTGGAACGGTATTTCTTTGTCCTTGACTTTCAATGACTTTTTGTTATAGTCAAGGATTACTTTGTTCTTTATCAACCAGTCATTTCCCAAAATAAACGGATGATTCAGTTGTTCAACGACCAAACACACAGTATCAAATTCCATATTGTCCTCAACCTTGACATGTAGGTATGTTTGTTCTTTCAACTTACTTTTATTTTTCCCAATAGCCCCAGCTATCGTTGCATTCGATATAGGAAGGGATAAAATAATATCATTCCTTTCCTTAATCCTCTCATAAAAGTCCCTTGAAAGACAAGTCTTCTGGCATCCAGAATCTACCAATACGCTGCAGTTTAATCCTTCCACTTGGGCCTCAAAAATCGGAGAACTGAAGTTTTCTCCACCTTGTCCATCTTCCTCTTCATACAAAACAGTGTCACATTGAATTTGCTCATGTTCATCCATCTCATCTTCAAAGAAACCCGCAGTATCTTGCTGCTTGTCTTTTTTGGGGTGTTGGTTTTCAATAGAATGCATCATTGCCTTTGTCGTAATTTGTTCTACATCGTTCGTCCCTTCCTTAACTTGCAAGGTTCTCACATTGTATGACGTTTTTTTGTTCCTGTCTTCATTATTATGTTGTTCTCTATACTGATAATTTGGTCTACCGTTGTCAAAAGCGGACGAACTCCGACGAGTGTTGCTGTTGTGGTTATTATTGTAGTTGTTGTCATACTTGTTGTTGTTGTTGTAATGGTTGTTGTTGTACCTATCCCTTGGACTGTTTGAAAAACTTCTTCTAGGTTCTCTTTCCTGATAACCATTGCTGTCTCTTCTATTGAATCGGTTATATCCGCCATTTTGATCCATTCTCGACAAATTATTGTCATTGCGTCCACTCCTGTTGAAATTTGAACTATTGAAATTTGGTCTGTCGAACCTTGATGCGGTGAAATTTGGTTTATTAAAGTTTGTCGAATTGAATCTGTCATTCCCATTATGACTGTTGTGTTGTGGACCATTAAATTCCCTATTTCTGATGTCGTTAGAGTATGATCTGTTTTCGGGTCTCCTTGAATCATAATGTGGTTCCCTTCTTTTTCGACCATCCATCGTATCAAACCGTTCTAGGCACCTGCAAACTGTGTCAGTTGTCAACGGGTTTAGACTTGCTAATATTCTAGCGATGTGGTTCGGGAAATGTTCTATTATCAGATCAATGCTCTCTGTCAAGGTAAGAATTTCTACATCTTTAGCCACTTTAAGCAGTTTTAGAAAGTACATAGCCATGGTTGTATGTCCATCTTCATTCCTATATCTTCCCGTGTACAGCTCATCCAAAATTTTGCGCTGTTTTTCTCTGCTCCAGTATTTTGTCAAAAATACCTCTCGGAATTCCTCATAATCCATGACGTTGTTCCAAAAAACTTCTGCCCATAACTTAGCTTCTCCTCTTAAACTTCGTTTAATCCATCCCAGTGCTTCTTCCTCCGATATCCTCTGATCTGTCATCCACCATTCCAGTCTTTGTAGATATTCCATTGGGGTTTGTTTACTTGTTCCATTAAATGTTGGAATGTTGTTGGTATCTACTTGAGGTCTAAGAATTCTCATGTTCTCTGTCAAAAGGTTCATTTGCTGACTGAACTCTCCATTGTCGTAGCGTCCTGGTTCTTTTGACAACTTTCTTTCAACCTTTCCTTCTTTCTTTGGAATGTTCAAGTTTACCCCCTCTACTTGTTTCTCATAGAAACTGATCCTTCTGTTTGACAACTTCTTTGGAATTGCACCAGTCGATTGGTTTTCAGGAGTACAATAGTTCTGCATTCCAATGTTATCTCTGTAGAACTCATCACTTTCACCCTTCGCTTCATCCATCCCTTCATTGAATTGCCTCTGTTGATCCAATGCAGCAGCCCTTCTCTGTCTTTCTGCAGAGCGTCTTCTTTCTCTGATGTTCATTTCTTTCTCAATTTCTCTGTTTCTTTTGACTGCTTCCGTCAACTGCTCTTCCATATTTGCTCTTCTTTCTCTTTCCAATCTCAATTGGTTTTCCAATGATTTCATGTCTGCCTTATTCTGAAACTCCAGCTCCTCAAACTCATCATTATTCTGATCCGTAAAACTATTTCCAGCAGCTTCGGCCTGTTTATCCATTTCAGTGTCGTCCTGAGTTGTCTTTTTACTTTGATTTCTAGTGAGCATCTTTCAATTTCAAAACCGTTTTCTTTTATTGCCAAAAAAATTGACCCGAAGTACACTTTAACGTACGAACCTCACTATGAAAAACGCCTATAATTCCACTTAAATTGATAATAAATAATTTACTTTCGAAAATGTATTAAAATAAAAAAATCACTTCACCTTCAATTAATCAACTAAGTATAATCTCACTTTCAAAACTCGTATAGATTCACTTTAAATTCCGCTCAAGTATATACCACTTCACTTTCGAAAACCAATAAATTCACTTTAAATTTCTCTTAAATAAGTACAATTTCATTTTCAAAACCACCCAAGTATGATTTCACTTTCGAAACACTTGCAAATTCACTTGAAAGACAATCCAACCCAAATTCACCTTCAAAATCGCATAAATATGAATTCACTTAAAATTCAAAGGGAATTAATTGTCATGACAGTACATATACCAAAACACTTTGACTCCGATCACCATTAAATAAACAAATAAAAGTTGCCCACGAAATGTTTACTTTTCCAAAATTAAACTCACGTAAACAACAGCAAGAAAGTAAAAATGGGTTTACTTTTGTCTTCCAGCAAAAGAAAATTTTACAACCCCGCTGACATGTGAAAGGCTCACGTAATGTAAACAAACTTCAAAACTATCAGAATTGACACCTTCCCAAAAGAAAAATCCACTTATAAGCAAGTAGGTACCTTAAGACGTGCTGTTCCCTCTTACAAAAAAAAAAAAAATACCATCAAAAGTTTATAAATTTTGCAAATTGGAAAATCCTCAATTAAATCTTAAAAAAATATATATCGACTAATTACCGAAAAATATGAAATTGGGTATGCAAACTTAGTTAATTCTGCTCGGGCGCCAAAATGTAACGTGCCCCTTTTGATTAGGGTGCTGAAGGTGACCTTTGATTGGCCAGATACTCAAACAAAATTGGAACTTTAGTCATTTATTGATTAACACTTTCTCCAAGGAAGCCACCTTTGTTACAAACAATTGAAATGGGACTACTACGGCTTGATATGATAGGTTAACGTCGGTACTGTATTACTCAATATTTATGAATATAACTGAATAGTGAAGTAATGTGTTTAAAAGATTTGCATACCCAACTCAATTTAATTCTATACACAATAAATTAAATCCACCTACTTTGAACTTCAGGAATCAGCTACCAAATACAGCTACACCGCTACAGCAATCGGTAACAGGTTGGATGGTCTTAACCTCACAATCGGTAACTCTGGCAACTCTGACACTTGGCATTAACCCGGCAGTCATAGATAAAATAAAAATAAAGAGATAGTTTCTTCAAGTGGGAAATATCCGTATAGAGTTTCTGCGCTGGTCCGTAGCGCACGGCGTACGGTGGCAAGGTTTTGAACTAATCCGATGTGACAGCCAGACATATGATAATCGGTTAGGTCTGTCTTACTTATACAGTTAGAAAGAGATACATGATTTTTGGAATTTTTCGGTCAGAAATTGGTACGTCAATTTGTTGAAACGAATTCCCAACGTTTGTTTTGGTGTTGAATCATAGACATAACCTGAAACCTGACATTTTTGTGAAGTTGAAGTATAAAGTATAATATATTATTATATTATACACTAAAGCGAAAGCAAAAAACGACTGACTTCAATACTCAATACTTTCTGCTTTGATAATAAATAAATGATATTGATTGCAACTGTCTAGATCTGGTTTAGGCAGAACAGGAAAAATAATACGGAGATATGCAATTAAAGTCTTCTAAGAGGCAAGAAACCAATAAAAGGGTAGGCACAACTTGTAGTAAAAAGCTTTTTGAACGTGGGAGGTTTTTTTAGGCATTATTTGCTTGCATCTTATCTACTTGTGTTTGTGTTTTGTTAAGTACTAAGCAAACTACAGCTACACTGGGCTCTAAGCTTGATTCTGGACTCGGGGCTAGTTCATAGCGAAAGAAGAAGACGATTTGGTGGTGGTTTTCACGACAATTCTCGAATTGGCAGTCTTGGGGCAGGTATCAACATGGGTTAGATCAACCCCATGAAAAGCATGAACATTTTGCCTGTCTGGTGGAACATGATGCTCATCTAGTCTTTCAAGCCGAAGCTGTGATACTAATTAGAATCATAGAATCAGTTGTTATGTAGTAAATTAGGTGAGTTATTATGTAGTATGTACATCCTTAGTTTAGATAGCTCGAGAGAAAACATTGTTAAGGAATATTGTTGATGTGTGCTGATAATTAACACTAAAAATGTCTAAACCAGGTATTTTATCTTATAAATGTGAACAGTTGGAATGTTTAAATAAGTACTTTCACTCAATCAAGGACGATAATTACAAAAATGAGAAAATTTTTAGATTCCCTGAAAAAGACCAGATCAGGCGTGAAAAATGGTTTCAAATCATGAATTTGAATTATTCTGATAAAAGGTGCTATTTATGTCAAGAACATTTTGAGGAAAAATCTTTTTCAGATTCGAATAGAACTCGATTGACCAAATATGCCCTGCCAATTAATAATTATCAGAAAATAATCATTATTCAAGATATACAACTAATTCCCCCTCGCGATTCTGAAAAACTAGCTGTAGATGTAGCTTTCAAAACTGAATATATCAATATTCCAGAAAATATTTCTGAAGAAAAATTGAAAACAAATGGAAGAAAAGAAGACTTTTAGATTCAAGCCACATACATGTCCTGGTTCTCTGGTCAGGGTTTTTGTTGATAAACATAGCTATGTAACTTGTTCCAAGAATGAGTTTTTGTTTAATTAAATATTGTGATCTAGCTGTTAGTGATATTATTCATTATTTTTTATATTTCCATATTGTTTGTGCATGTGATAAAATTGTACCAAAATAAATTTTGTTGATTACATTGCAATAAAAAGATACCTTCGTTTGAATTTATGACAAATTCTTTATTGTTTTACTGATTCCTTCCTCAAAGAATCAGATCTTCATTTGAATTTGTTAAAAATACAGTCCTGTTATCATTCAAAACCGTTGATAAGTAGATTTGAACAAGTTTTTTAACGAATCAACCGTTTTGAACAGTTACAGTACTTTATTTTTATCAAATCTAATATAGCGAATATTTATGGGTTTATTTGAAAAGGCCGCCTCTGCATTGTCGGTAAAGAAGAAACCTGTTTTATCATTTAGTTGCTGTCCGTAGTCAATAGTGTCGCTGTAAACACTGTGCCAGCTGCTTGTATCGGTTCGAACACTCTCTTAATTTATTATTTTCTCTATGCCGGCAGTTCTGGTTGGGTGGCTCGCAATTTACACATCAAAATATCCCCCTCAGTTATAAAGGAATAGGAGTGCCTTATTCCTATTTCATTTACTTCAACATTGTAATTAAAATCCCATAAGCGCAACAAAAACCATTCCTATAAAAAAAAACTGAGATAAGAACCATTGACTGTTCAAGGTTAGGTTGCGAATTCCCTGAATTTCCCTATTTAAAAACCCCTTTTTAACTTCAAACTTACCCAGTCAGTGTGGCGCCTTGCCTACAATTTTGCTGGGTGGTTTTTCCTCAACTTTCTTGCTTTTTCACTAGTACTTTTTCTGACGTTACTGGACAGTACTGGACAGCACAAGAGACGAGGACAGAAAGACCCGATTCTCTGTGCTCTCTCCGTATTTACGTGTTTTCCTCCCTTTACCTTTACTGTCCAAATTGCTGTCTAAATTTACTATCTGTAGCCACACCAACCACCGTTGCAATTCGTTCAATGCCAAACGTCTTACATTTGTTGCTACGTATTTAACACCTGACTTATTTGCGACTAACTTCGCACTATCTGACCGTCTTTATCAGCTGATACCTTTAACCTTCAATACCATGTTTATAAACAACTTGAAATGCTTACAAATTAAATCCCTATAGAAACTCTGAAGACTTTACACCAAACGACTCTATTGTTGGGTATGCACTAGTAAACCGCTTTACAATATATTTCACTCATGGATAACTAATAATATGTTGACAAAATAACTTTAAGTAAGTTTGACAAAATTAATTAATAACTACTAAACAACGATTCAAATTAATGAGAGGTCAGCACTTCTGTACCGTAATGTAGATCGTTCCATAGTCCCACCAAGGAATTAGTCTTGTGAAGCATGATTAATTTCTTCAAAATTTAACTGTTAAAATTTCAATGAAACTCCAAGCTAAGAGATGTGCTGACACCAAAAGCTAGCACATTAAATACTTATTGGAGGAATAAAAAAGTTCTATCCATGGAAGTTAGCCATCGGCACAAAACTTTGTGTCCATCAGCTCCCACTCGTCATTCCGATCCTATATTTTGAATCCCGTATTTATCGATAAATAACATTTGACCAATCCCTTGAAACAGAAAATTGACTTGAAACGTTCCATCCATGGAAATTTGAGATCGATGCGTGTATATCGCGATTTTCAAGTGGACACATTAGATCGGATCGGTTCGATCGCATTGAAATGTACGTTGTATACGTGCTCATTTTAACAAAAATCGAAAAAATAGCCAACAAGAATCAAATATAATATTGTTAAGTCAAAATCACGTGCGTTTCTGTTCACAGGAATCACGATACTCAAAGCGCGGTATGCCAATTTGTCCTGTCAAATTATACATATTACGTCACACGTGTGTCATTGCCAAGAAGAAAAGCTGAAGCATCAACTATGACCAGAGTTGTACGTATTTAATATTTATATCATAATCTTAGTGGATTGTTTGTATGTTTATGATATTTTGGAATTGATTTTGAAGAGAAAATTAATCGTGACATCGCATCATAGAACAAAGTTTATATATTCGAACATCGCATATCGGCATGCATGGGTATCAAATGTTGAACGAACCGACCAGGATGACAATAGTGACAACTGACAAGACAAGACAATTATTATTATTATACTGGAACAAATGTACAATGTAAAAAAATGTACCAAAATGCATTCGCATTCGCACACATATTGTACAAGTTTTGGGACACACCTGAAAAAGTAAAATAGCTTCCCTGCCCTAGTGTTTCTTTAAAAAGCGCACGGCGGCGCCGTTATATCCGGCGATTTTTCGAATAGTGCCGACTGAGTTCAATAAGAAAAATGCATTTGACTTGAGCGTCGAACGAATACACACATAGGCTGGGACAGACTGACAGACAGCTTATTGACTATTTAAAGGAGAAGATGCGAAATGAGCGGGAGCCTTGAGCTAATATACAGGGCTTTTCACTAAAAACTCCGCACGTCAATTTCTCGGAAACGAATAGGAATATTTGATTTCTGTAAAAAGTAGTCAATGTATGGGGTCGAGTAGTTATTTTTCACAGTTAAAAAAACTCGACGCCTGCCAAGAGTAAAGCGTCGCGACGCATCGAAAATATTGATCGATTGCAAGGACTTTGAAATCACGCGCATGCAAAAGTACGAGTTATTCATAAACTTTTTTGTTATTTAGTTGAACTCATTTATTCTACTCAGTTTTGAGATATACAGTGTGTCCAAGATAAGGATGTCTATCATGGGAATCTTGAAAACCGTGAGAGATACAAGGTCGGTTAAATGGAGGCAAAGTTGCGTATTTTGATGCTTAACAAAATGCCGTTTCAGAAGCCAAGAAATTCCGACTAAGTCCGAAATTATCCGAAATAAACGAAATTTTTCAAAACTGTTTTCATTTTTCTCTGACCACATTTGAAGAGATATTTCGAAATGAATGGAACTTCTTCATTGCCACTTTTTGCCTTTTACAAGATAGCGTTATTGAATTCAGGAACCGACGTTTTGTCTATGAGCAGCCATCATCAACTTTGTTATTTTAAATACGGTCCTGGATTTTTTATGACGGATTTTGAGTGCTTCTTATGTTCCTAAACCAACAATGTATCTCAATTATTCAAAACAATTATGTTGATGAATTTTTTCATGAGAACTCATGTGTTAGAGAGAGACAAAAAATACATTTTTAATAGGATTAAATACAACCACCTCTCTTTTGATTAGTGCGCGTACGAGTGCTCTTATTGACGTGCCGCCCCTGTCATCTACAGACATTGATGCGAGCTCATAGAAATTAGAAGAAGAAGAAGACACTTCATGTATTTCGTAGGAATTTGTCTTGGACTACCTAAAAACATAAACAGTGCAATTCTTTGATGTCTCTTCCCCTAACTTTCAAACCGTCTTATATACAGGATAGAAATTTCAATCCCCAATATGTTAGCACGCTCTGCATTCCTCAACACAGTAGTGACAGTTGAGAATCTCCAAACGTCAAGAATGGTATGCCTACGCCTTTCCGAAAAAAAAATTGGCCCAATATTGAAAAATTGAAACGGGACAGCGACTCAATCACTTATACAGAGTGTAACAAGGAAGAAAATACCCTTAAAATGAGGCATCACTTGGTCTTCCTGTCCATTTAAATTTTTTCCTTCAAAATGGCACCCAGTTGTCATTTAGGCATTTTCAGCTGTCACTACTATTCCAAAAACTACCGAATGTGATCACATAATATGGTGTATCCAAATTTCGTTCTAATGTATCTGAAGTTGGAAGGATGGGAGGTAGATTTGAGGAATTGCACTGTATGAGAGGCCATGTTCAAAATAATGTAAGAAGTTGCTATTATAAAAAAACATGCAACCGAGCATAAAGAAGTTACTCTCGTTCAAATCGGAAATTTTAAAACATTTGCAATTATATCTTCTCACTTTCAAACAACTCAATTTCCAGTCATGAAAATGGATACTTATGAATCAGCAGTGATAGTTGTAGGGCGCTGAGGTATAAAAAAAGCACGGTTCAATGAAACCGTCGCAGTGAGTGATTGCTTGATTCCTTATTTTTGGCAGGCACTGTATCGAAGACCTTGTTTCTAAATTACACATGAATAGATATTTCTGGAATAATATGATCGGAAATGAACCACTTCTTACCCCATCTTTGTCCTCGATGATATCCTTGCTCACAGATGCGAGAGTTGTCCATTTGCAGTTGTTAATTGCTTTTGCAGCACATCGTTTGTGAACATTGGATTTGCAAACCTCGCAGCGAAGCAAATGTCGAGCTATAATCTTGTATCTGCATACATTGCAATGTGTTGGTCTTGCGTCAAATGATGGAGCATACCTGAAACAAAACAAGCTTTTAACATATCTTCATACATTGAGTTCAAAGCATTTTCTTTCTTTTAGATATGACCTTTAGAGAGTAGTTTTTTTTGTTATGAGCTCCTAGACATGAGCTGCCATGTTGCTTCTAGTGAAAATAAATCATTATTCTCTCGCACCACTTAAAAGAACTATAAATAGTAAATAGTTGTGATGATCAATTTGTAGAGCTGCGTATCGTGTGGAGAAATTCAGTTGATTTGTAACGATGATAGAAAATCGATAATATCGAGTGGATGAGATAGTTTTGGTGCATTTAATACCTAATACTATGAACAAATATTATTTTATTCTCATTGAGATTCCCAAATCCATCAACGTATTTTCTTGGAAAAATGTTTGTTATTGATGCTTTTTCTTCAAATGCAACCAACTCACGGAAATTCTTGAAACACGTTTTCCACGAATGTAGCAAGAAGACAGTGTTTACTGTTTTATCTGCTGATGATTTTTCCTTTAATCGTCATAGTGATGTTTCTACCGAATCAATGCCAGTAGAAACTTTCTCCAGAAGCTTGAAGATCCAGGCATAGAAATAATTATTGTCCAACGGTTCAGGAACGAATCATAACCCAGAAGCTTACATGAAAAACTCGTCACGGTTTCTCACAGATCTTATTCAAAAACTGAAGTTGAGCGAAGTCGAGACATTGTAGATTTTACGTACTTGGGAGAATCTGAAAATATTGGTGCAAAATCATATCTAGTTTGTTTGACTAATAAATGATCCAACATTGGCTCACCAAAATGTTTATCAATGAAGTAACATACTTAATCCGGTTGCAAGGGGCCAACACCAAAGATTTTATGTGCAGCCACTTTTTGTCCAAACCAAAACCATTATCAAAGATTGGGATGGTATTATTGAAAAAGTTTGCAGAATTTGAATTTTGTGCTAAAGAAAATCTCAGCGCTTGTTTTCCAGTTCACCTTCATTATTTTCTAAAGAACCCGTCTGATCAATCATAAAGTTTTTCAATAGGATCTGAGTTAGATAACCCATTATTCCTTTCACCTGCAATCACGAGCTCGAGTAAGCGGCCTCTTGAAAAACATAGGACTTGATTTTTCAAGTAATAGGTAAGTGCGACATCTATGATGAACACCAAAATGCATTTATGCGTTCGACTAGAGCTACAGCTCAACAAGAGATAGTAGTTCATCTCCGCCAAAGTTCAATAATTCTTATAAAAAACGATTTCTTCCATTTGTTGGATGAAGCATTGTATGCAACTCGTGTGTTATTTATTGACGAGAAAAAATTGAAAAGTGATTTACATAATATTATAATTTGATAGAGAGATAAAACACAAAAAAAAACAAAACTACAGCCGTCAATAACAAGTCGTTGAGTACCTACTACAATAAAAAATATCCTGTCCATAGGCTCATCTATCTGATCTAAATCACTGGATTCTATCTGGATGTTATTGCTATGCCTACAAATAATGTCTGCCTGAAATTGGCAGATTGGAGCTGGGCGTTTGATTTAATTCATCGGTGGATTTAATTTCTGATGTTTGATGTGGGCTGCGAGAAATGATGGTTGTGTTTAAGATGCTGCGTAATAAATAGATATATGAGAGGCGTAGGTAGGTCATTTACATAATATACAGAGTTATTCACGCTTATACGGGTCGATATATTGTGGCTAGGATACGTGTTTTTCAACAACTTTGACTTGGGGTAAATGGTGGTATGTTATGGTAACTTTTTCAATGACGCTATTATACGGGTCGATATACAGGGTGTTTATCCATTGAATGCCTATACTCAAAGGTGATAATCCTTGAATTATTTTAAGACAAAAAGTTGATATGGACATATGTCCGCAAGAGCCTAGTTTTAAAGATACAGGGTGTTGAAATTTTCAAAAATAAATATTTTTTTCATACTTACTTTGGTACTATTCCAGATATCTCTATGAAATTTTGTACACGTCTCCTATACATCAAATGCATTCTGTGATGTACAAACAATTTTATTATTTTTACCAGTGACGTCCGTAAATCTAGGCTCTTGCCGACCTATGTCCATATGAACTTTCTTTCGAATAATCATCCAGGGATTATCACCCTTAAGTATTGGCATTCAATTAATAAACACCCTGTATTGTGGCTAAAATACGTGAAATTCAACAAGTTTGACTTGGGGTATACGGTGGTATGTTATGGTTACTTTTTGAATGTAATTTTCATAATAGACAGGGCTATTCACGTGACTTCCAACAAGTTACACTTGGGGTATACGATGGTATGTTATATGATTACTTTTTAAAATTATTTTCATATCAAACAGGGTATCTCAAAAGCCGTATCAAAGTTGTGATTTTTTTAAAATGGACTCCTCTGTATTTTATTGCATTTTTGGCTTCTCGTATCAAAATAGTTGTGAATAACTCTGTAGATTCCACGATACCAATATGAATAAGTTCAGAAGATCAGATTCATCATTATGTCCAGATAACAGTCGTTTTTTTTGCAGGCTCACGAGATTAGGTTTGATCTTTGGGAAAACGACTGAAACGAAGAACTCATTTGTAGCTGTTTGGGTATCAAATAATAGTATACCTATTATTTTGTATGGAGGAAAAGTGATACTCTTCATGACGCGCTCGTGTTTAGATAATAGAGAGTCATGAAAAGTAACTTTTTCTCCAAATAAATTATGCTATTTTTTCTACAAATGTCGACAAATTTTTGCAAAAACATATTGTCTTCGGGTGGCGACGCCAGGCTCGCGTTTTCGTTGTCAGGGTTACTTTCCCCTCCGGCGGAGAAAAAGTAAAACTTTGGGGCCGATACTCAGTCGAACAATGTCCGTTTTACTGACGATTGAAGAAAAAAATTAATACAAATGGAATGGTCAAAGAGCAGTGTAAGGCGGCTTTCACAGCAAAGTAGCACTCGACGTGCGACTGGTTGCAAACATGCTACTCATGTTAGAAAGAAACAAGGTATGTCAGACACTCGGAGAAAAATTGGCTTGAATTGCGCATTGACGTCAAACGCTACAATTTTTGTTTATAGTAACCATGGTGACAAAGGAACGTAGCTTTTCACGAGTGCTATCCAGCATAACAGATAAGTTGTTTCATTTACTGTTGCTATTATCTCATTCATAAATACTTATATATAAATAATCAAAAAACATACCTTGAAAATCAATTTCTTGTTCCCATTCCTTTGTATATGGCATTTACTATTTTCCCAACTTCCCCATCTTCGTTGAAGTTTGATAATATCAAGCAATCAAAAACCAGACGAGGTTAGGAGACGGATTTGACTGACCAGGTCACTAGGTAACAAAATTACGAACGAAGCAATAACAGATAAGACGAATTATTCCTCTAAATATTCAAAATTCAAATCAATAATATCAACGATGGACTTTATGTAGACTCATTCCAGTAACACCTGTCATCTGTCACCCCGACACTCCAGTCAACGTTGCCAATTTGCAAATATACTGTACACCTTGGAATTAAACGTTTTCAAAATATGGGTAAAATACAAAATCATGTTTGATTTTAGGCAAAATAGATAAAGCAAAAAATAGCCTCAAATCAAAGTAAATAGTTAAAGAACCGTTTAGCGATATTTCTTGAAATTTTGTCTCAAGTTGTGGTTTCTAGAGGTGGTCCAATTTCGATAAATCGCCAATATGGCAACACTGTATCTTTGTTCCATTTGACGTCACAGTGAGATGCGCGTTGGCATACCTTGTTTTTTTCCACCATGATGCTACTTACATTATTTCATAACCTAAGCGACCATGGCAACCTGGTTGAAACTCGGGGCTTTTATCAAGTTAAAAATTCCAATGATTGTATTATGGAAAACAAAATTATCAAGATTCAAAGTACATACCTTTCAACATTGATCTATTTCAAGTTATCTTTCGCATCAAATTTACTCTATTAATTTTTTATAATAATGGAAATACAGTCCACCAAGGGATCTTACTTTTACCATTCGCTATTGCTAGTAATTCATATAAAAGATGTACCTTAGAATCCGAACGAGTTAAAATTTCAGATCAGACCTATGATTCATTTAAAATATGTTTTTTCAACTTGAGAAACATTGTACCCACCAATAGTTAATCAATTGGCAAAAAAAGAGCTAAGGCCGTGAAAACCATTCCTTTGTGTGACAAGCATACTCGAATGCATTGTAATCTGTTTTTCTATTCGATGAAGCCCGACTTTTCCAGATGGGGGGATAATTTCCGGGCGTAAAGAGTGTACCAAACCATTTTCGGATAACTCTTTTGAGAAAATGTCGCATTATCTCACATATAGCTGTCAGGCTAATTGGTCTACAAAAAACATTAACACAAGAAGGATAATTTTTTATGGTTGAGAGTTTTACTAAGTTTATTATCGCTCACTTTGAAATAAAAGAAGTGGCAAAACGGACCAAATCGTTCTCAATAGAACCTCGAATTAAGCAAGAAACCCAGAATCTAAAGTTGATTTGAATGCTATTGTTGTATATGTTTTTCAAAACAGATACAAAAAGGAAAAACCGTTCTTCAACTTCTTGCATTGGTTATCGGCTCATTCCTTATAGAACTTTGCGGGATCATTACTTGACATCAGCACCCACAAAAATCAATTTCAAGAGGTTTGATGTAACAAAAGTATTGCGTCGAGCAGTTATTTGAAACGACACGTACCAACACATTGCATAACATCTTTGCCTTCCATTCCAAACCCAATATACCCGCAATTATTGATTTTATCGAGAATTATAAAGAAATGGTGAAACATCGATTTATTGGAGTTAATGTGAAGATGTCATGCTATAACCTAATCATACAGTTGAATAAAATTGGGTTTTGGGTCAAAAATCAAGAATATGGCAAGAAGTAAGAACTATAGTTCTGCTAGACTATACCGGTAGGTAGGTAACATTTATTTTGGAACGGATATAAACTTATGTTTTTTGTTGCTATTCTCAATCTGGTAAATGATATTGTTACTTTACTCCCTACTTGCAGTTTATTTCAAATAGATATCAGATAGCATGAAAGACTTACACCAGGACCCAACTTTGGATTGCGATCGATCTTAATACAGGCCATGCTTTAAAAAAAAAACACCTCTGCGTAATGGAAATGGCAGATAACTAGAGAATTTGGAGAGGAGGATGAAACACCTCTTCACCATTAAGCGTACAGTACCGTAAGAGAAACACGTGACGATTTCGTGGGGTTGCAGTCAGTCGCGAAGCACCAAGTTGCGTTAGAGAAACACCACAAGTAACACAAATATGTTTATCAGTATTTCACGGGCCGTTATGTAACTGTTTCGTGGAACATTCTACTCGTATAAAGATTTTGATTGTAATTTCATAGACATTTATTACACACTTATAAAGACAAGAAAGGACCACTTTATAAAATATTTTTGTCGTATTAGAATCAATAAAATCAAGCTACTTGACCACTGCTATAGAGCTCTAATAAGAGTGGTTCGTTCCAAGTGACAGATTTATAAAATAGTTTTAAAAATATTTTGTGGTCGATATATTTTTGGTATTTACACTGCAATTTTGTGTATGTTTTATACAGATATAAACATGTTTTATTTTAAAGAATATATTCTAAGTTTTTTCGCACATCAGAATAAATCAGAATTGTCGCAAAAATATATAAACTGCAAATGACGAGAATTAATGGAGAACATATCCTTCTATTAGACAAGTAGCATTGCAAAATATTAAAAATTCAAGCATGATA
The DNA here is from genome assembly GCA_958502075.1 of Orchestes rusci. Taxonomy (NCBI): domain Eukaryota; kingdom Metazoa; phylum Arthropoda; class Insecta; order Coleoptera; family Curculionidae; genus Orchestes; species Orchestes rusci. The sequence goes on from OY293304.1 coordinate 53,492,636, forward strand.
TTTTTTGACTTGCGAATTTGATTTTACTGTTGATATATGGGTACATTATCAACTACATTTCCACGCGCTTGCATGTTGAGGCAATTTGAGTCTGGATTGAACAGATATTTTGAATTTCATGACCTGAAGATCATAAGTACAAACAAAAACCACTCTATCAAATATAATTTGTCCCCTGCCAAATATGGCAAACAATATATATTTTATTTGTCGCAACAAGAACAAGCACATTCACAAGAGAAATGTGTTTCGAACAAATCAAATTTACCTCCAGTTGGCTTTGAATTCTGGTCCTCTTTGAATTTGTATGAATGCAAAATTGTCAAATTTTTATAGTAGGTAGGTTCCTGAGTATGTTGAAAAAATAAAGTTGATTGTTGCGTAAATCATTTGAAGGCGTGACATACCATACGACAATGTTGCTATTTTGTGTCCATCTTTATTGTGTTTTATTGGTTTTATAGTGCTGTCTTGTACATTTGAAAACTAGTATTCTATAAAAAAAAATTATAAGATATTCTCCTTAGCCAATACAGACTTGAATACGTTTGCGACTTGACGGTTTCATTAAAGATGGCTATATGATAATATAATGAATCTCTAATGGCCGATTGTACCAACATATTTTGAGCATACTTGACGCTAAGAACTCTCAACTTGACAGTTTTGCATGCAAAACTATCAAGTAAAAGGTCTAAAAATATTTTGATAGTCAGAAATGACTGGGCGATAAAATTATTTTGAAATTTCTCTAATAGAGGGCCTCACACGATTATTTACTGAATGCATGTGATTGTAGCATGATAGCTATACCTACAAATTAATATTCAATGTATTACCATTTTATTCAGAGATTTCTTATAGATTCACAGTTAATTGAATGCTATATATTCAGGATACGAACTAAGATTCACACTTTGACGTCGCCGTTTGTTTTGACTGCTGCCATATTGGTTTTGGCATTGGCTCTAAATGCTGACTGATCTGAAGCAATGTTGCCAAGTTGAGAATATTGGATGAATGACTTTGATTGTCGCCTTGGCTACCAGGAAAATTTTTAAATCACGGTTCAAAGCTATATCATTGATGAAGATCAATTATGGATAAACTCCAATGAGATTTAATAGTTTCTGGGACATAATAATGATGTGAGATAGTTTTAATTATTTTATTGATCAGCTATTTCGTGTTTTTTGAAGTAAGTCGTAGGAAATACTATCATCTACCGTTGGGTATAATATTCTGTCAACATAAACAGCAGTGAAGTGATTTTTCCAGGCTTCAAGAAATTCCGGACTCGCTAGCTCGCCCGTACATAACTTTTTTCAGCCTGGAAACATTTTACGTTACCGCCTGGGGTTACCATAGACTCTTTTGTCACTGAGAGCAGTTTGTCCCAACTACCGTCACTAAATCATGTGTATTGGTGGACCCTAATATCGTCGCCTTGAAGGCCGAAAGGCGAAAGCCACAAGACCAGTTTCGGGAAAAATCGATTTGAACATTCAGGCGTATGGAAAAATACATGCATATTCTGTGCCATTCGCTTTGATGGGTAATTTTCTAGATAGTTCTCTTGACCACAACATATCAGTTAAACAGCATTTTAGTTTATCAAGGCACAATCTGTGTTAGTCATGACACATGGGAGAGTGTGAACCCCGACCAGAACAAGTGAAATCACTTTCACTGGTACTTAGAAGCGACGGAGCTGGAACTGTGGAAGGAACAAATAAAGGTGACAATAGGATTCCGTAAGCAAATCGCAGTTCAAGGATCTTAAGTTATTGAATTTCTTTACTCAAAAAGGATAAAAAAAACCTACTCCTGGGGAAGTAGAATAGATGCAGAAGCTTCAAAAATATTATTCTGTACTTCACGAAAGTCGTGAGACTCTCTGCCTAATCAAGATCAAACTTGGCTTTGTCGACTACGATGTCCATGACACTCCTCACAAATAAAAGTTTCAGAAAATAAGACCTACAAATACAAATGCACAGAAATCGGCTGAAAAATAATACATTCGGATATCGGCGTTGTGGTGCAGTGGCTAATGCATCGACTCCTCACGCAAGACGCCTGGGTTCAATCCTCGGGCGGACAAACGTGGATGTTGAAAATTGGAATTTGATTTCAAGAGATGGATCGGAATCTTTCGGAAGAGACGTTAAACATTGGGTCCCATGTCATGTATGTTGGCACGTCAAAGAACCCTACCGTCTATAGAGAGGGATTCGGCAAAACTGCCAGAAAGGGTGAGACAAATTCCCTGGCATCGGTGATCAGCCTCAGTCGCAGAAATGAACCGACGAAAAATAAACCAGACAATACGCAATTGAAATATTTTTAAGTTTGTATTCAAATCATGATCATATTCAAAAACAAATGTTTTGAACATCAAAATTTTCAACACCATCCACAGTTTCTTATCAAGTCCTGCTCAAAAGTCATGTTCAGAACATGAGTTCATTCGAACTTTACAGGATTCACAATAGTTCACATCCTCGAAGATCAGCATGTTATGTTGGAACACCCTGTATCCAGTGTGTCAAATTTGAAGATGACATCTCTTGCCAAGCGATAACCGGACCAGAGTAAACGAGAGCTCATATCGACGTATTTGATGTCGGGTGGCCAAATTTTCTTGACGTAAATTATTATTTATACAGAGAGTTTCAGAAACATGTTAACCCAACTAACTAAAACTTCAAGGAAGTATACCTCACACAAAAACATCACGATAGACCCCAAACTGTCCAGTCCAAATTAAGATATAAAAAAAGATAAGTACAGGGTACTGTCATAGTTAAATTTTGATTTTTGATTTTTTCAAATTACTTTCAAAGTTATTTTGATGAAATTTGGTATATGAGAATGGCTTGACATGCGAAATCCAAATCTGACCTTGATATGGCTTTTACTTGTAGGAAGCGCCACTCACACACCTTTTCACTCATTCAAATGGTCATTACTTTTTTGTAAACACCCGTACTTTTTTTTAGCAAAAAATTGATTTCTCCTTCATATTTACATGAGCAAGGTATTCTTTGTAGAGTGACAGAGATAAAACTTTTTCAAGATATTTGAACTTGAAGTAATCCATATAAACAAGGTGGTTTGAATGTGAAATTTTGTAAAATAGACATAGGTGGCGCTGAAAGCGGCGTTATTACAGTAATTTTAACAGTTCTTTCAATATTCTTATTGAAAAAAGTTAACACCTGATTTTGTATTTTTATTTTTGATTTTTTTTTCCCTAAGAAACATTGAACATTGAAACAACTATCAAAATTACCAAGAGAACGGCGTTTTCACAGCAACCTACCTGTTTTCAAAATTTGCCATTCAAAACTACATTGCTTGGATTACTCTCAAGTAGCATGTTGCATTTTACTGACTAACGGACTAGTTCTGCACCAATAATAACGCTGGAAATTGGTAAGAAGACGACTTAAACATTTTTTCACCTGTCAAACGTCGGATTGACGTAATCCAGACGTTTTGAGTGCAGCGTCGAATAATTTGCTCATGGGAAATGTAGTGTTCACCGATAATCTCGCCATCTTGCAAATTGTCGTTTTAAGGTCATGTTTCTTTTTGGGGTATAAAGGAGCATTTAAAAATATTTTTGGAGTAATATTGAAGGCAATAGGACATTTTTAAGCCATACTGGGCGTGTGAAAATTTTTATAGGTGGTTTCAAGTATAGTTTGAGTATCTTGATGATTTTGATTATAAGATAAATATGAAGTTTTTCCTAAAATCGGAAAATAGAAGGGACTCTTCGAAAGATTTGGTGGTAGCATCGACACATTAATCAACAAAACTAACTGGGTTTGAACTTACGATCCATATATAGTTGAACTTGAAAACAGAATAATAGTTTTCAACATGAAAGCCATCTGTGTATGATCATGATCTTTCGATTTCGACAACTGTCAATTTGCTTGTTTGCGCAAACATCAGCGCTTTATGTATCACCATCTACCATATCAAAATAAATGCAGTCTTTCTCACCAAATCATATTAGACTCCAACTTATTTCCGACTAAAGAAAATATATGCGCTTGCACGTAAATTCAAAAATTGTCACTGATGATGGTTGTGAAATTGACTCATGGCAACGACCGTGCTAGCGGCGTTCAACCCGGTACAACGTCGCACCAACGTTGGTGTTGGTCGGGACAACGTCGACGCGCCTCAAAAATGATTTCTCAAACTGTGCCAGATTAGGGTCGCTACGGGGTCGTCCCAAAGTTGTCACCCAACGTCTGAGTTGCATAGGACAACGTTGGGTGGATGTTTCCTTGCTGCTTGGGCTTTTAGTGCAAATATCTTGAAAAGCCTTTCCATGTTAATATGACGGGAAAAAAGTCTTTTCGATAAAAATGACGAGTGCATATAAAAAAGTTATCCTCATATACCAAATTTTATCAAAATAACTTGGTTACTCCAAACGTTGTAAAAAAAACAGAAATTAAAATACAACTTTGACACCCTGTTAATATGAACTTTTGGAAAATGCAAGTTGGGTTCTATCAAAATATTTTTGTGTAATGAATAACTTCTCAAACTTTCGCTACATGTATTCTCTCGATTTGTGTCGCACTATTTGTTGATTCTTTATGCCAGCTGTCAAAATAAACAACTCGGTACCCTCGGAATTTTTACCTTTTTGAACTGTCATAATTTTTTTAGCGAATCGCTGAACAAATTTGCGGTCACACGACGACACACATACGAAAAGTAAGGTTATGATTTGTCAAACCTATCCAGATCTCTTTCAAATCCAAAATGTTGACCATATTTTGGAAGAAAACACTTTCACTCAACAGAAATATCATTCATCACAGAGCATTAAATTTGAAGCTCTGATCTTGAGGCACTTATTAGATAAATATATTATTATCACTCATATCACTTTCTCAAAATTTGAAGGCAGACCATTTGAGCCATAAGTTTTGAGTTAACTAGAGTGATTCTCCTCTTGCTTTGATGATTGTGAAATGTTCAATCCTGATATTTATCACATTGAGAACAAAAAGCATCGAATTACTCATTAATTGTCCTGTGAATGCAAATGTTGAGAGAATTACAATTTTCCTCGAACTCTTGAACTCACTTTGACAGGCTTGATGCGACAGTCCCGTCAATTGAATCTCAATAGTTTTTTTGTCACAGCTTGTGTTCACTAGACCAAATAAATTTTTAAATCAATTTAAACGGTATCGATGAAGAGCAGAGTATAGTGACAAAGTGAATTTTTGCTCTATAAGAGAATCTTGAATGTGAAACTTGAATTTTATTAGTTGAAGTACCCATTGTCAGTAAGTGAAGTGGCTGATCTAGAAATGCGGCCAGTTAGAAAATCGATAGTGATTTGCACAATTCCAAATATTTTTAGTTTTTTGGGTTCTGATGAAATAATGATAATGGAATGTGTTTCCTATGTGTTTAGGTTCCAGTGATTGTATTCACATATATATCAATCCTTACATTCTTAGTAACTTCTCCTGTACCCCTCAATCTTTGACCATACCTGGCAAAAGGTTTCTTCTATTCACTTTAAACGAGATTACGTGCTCAAGCAGATACTGAATATCCAACTATGAAAATGCTCTTCACAGAAAAAAAATCAGAAATCAAAAAAGTTATGCACTTTTGAAAAACCTCAAAGATCTATCCTTTAAGATATTCGTGCATTGATCATCATCATCATTCATATTATCATAAAGATCGATATTTGTAGCACGTGTTGAATCTGTTAGGGTTATGGGCCGACCAAATCTACATGCCATTGTGTATCATGATTATTCAATGCTATTTGTAAATCCAATCAAGATAGAGCCATCATAGAGAAACATAGTATGATTGGAAGCTCTAATTGGGCAGTTCCATAACATCCAGCTATTCAGACAATTCGTGCAATATGCTCACGATCCGTCCATCCGATGATCTCATAATCTGATAAGATCAAACTATCAAGAACATCGATCACAACTATTCCGACATGGACGCTTGTTATCTATCCTATGTATTTTCCGGACAGAAACCATAAAAATGACTGAAATACTACTATGTCAAGAGATTCCCGGAATCACTCGACTACATAAAAAAAATTATATTATTTATTCATCTTAATTTATTGTATCGCCCTCAATACTGCCTTCTTTAAAAATAATACATTTACTCAATCGAAAAATCCAATAACCAAAACAATCTTTGAACGCATTTTCCGGAATCGACTCCACTCTTCGAATTCCCTTTTATCGATTTAAAACGGGTGCTTTGGAGTATTGATTTGAGTTTTTGACAGAGAGATTTCGTAGTTGTTCGATAGTATTTGTTGAGTTTTTGACAAGAGATTTATTCACTATGATAGGCTTGTGAGATGGGGCGCTATCATGGTGCAAACTACTTTCTGGAACACCAATCATGTTAATAAAAAAACTAACCTGTATCTGAAATTTGCATTGCAAATGGCTATCTAAAAGAAAGTAGCTGTATTGTCGTAGAAGTGAGATCCATTGACAAAGCATAAATAATACAAAGTAGTAAAAACTGATCACTGAAAAGAATACGAAAAATAACACATCAGATATTGAAGTCCACAACCAATCAAGGTACAAAATAGAGGAAAAAAACAACAAAACATGAATATAATATCACATCAACCTCTCACGTATCACTCGTACATCGTACCGCCATCGCACAGCCTTCTTCAGTAACAGATTCTTAACTACTTCTCTGAAAGAGTTGTAGGAGTTAAGCAGGGGTCCCATGTATCCGATTTCCGATGGTACGATAATACGACGAGACTGCTCTTGTTCAAAAAAAGTCAAAATCTGTCATCAATAAAGATTTTAACCAATAGTGGTCTCATCGGATCATCGTACCCTCGGAAATCGGATGCATGGGACGCCGGATTTAATCTGCCAAATGTTGGGAGAAAGCTTATTGGAAAGTTTTCTGCTGTTGTACACAACTGACTTTTTTGTGATAGTACGAGAGAAAGAAGAGAAAGGGAAAAATTTCCGACATTTGTCCACATATTTTCCCAAGTGGGGAAGAAAACTAAAGTAATTTGGAAGTAATAAAGAAGTCGATAGTTCCTGGCCAACTATTAGGTTGAAGGTGAATAAAGGAACTGTCTTACGTCAAAATGTGGGAAATCTGACCGTATGTTGGTCCTCAATGTAGCCTATTTCTTACCTGTTGGTAAATAACAATGACAGGGAAAATACACCTGCATATTAATATGATATGGACAAGGATTCAGAACTATGGCATCGTCGCTTACATGTGTAAATAATGGACTATGGATTTTATGGTGTCGGAGTGTTAAAATAACTATGGCGTCTCACTTGCTTATTGGAAGGACATGTTACTGCGAAAGAAACTCTTCAGTATAATATCGGGAAGATACCTGCAAAAAATTGATGCGCCCTAATTACATGTCCATTTCGATACATTATTACCAGAGTTTGCGAAATTTTGAAACATAACTTTGAATCCAAAATAACTATAATGGCCTATAGGCTAGTCAATGAATGGCCGAAAAGGGGGTGTAGAGTGCATGAAGGGGGGGAAGAGTTTTTTCTTCAGAAATGTGTTAGGGGTAGTAATGACTTCAACATACCAAAAGTCCCCGCCCCTAGCCCGTCCGCTTCAGCGGGGGCAGGGGGGTAGAAAGGTCACTTTTTTGGTTTTTCGCCTATAACTTGAAAACGGTGCGTCGTAGCGAAAAATTTGTTGCATAAAAATAAAAGAACATAAAATTTTCTACAAGATAAGTACCATACATTTTTTCGCTGCAACGTACCGTTTTCGAGATATCTGCTCTCGAAAGTTGGTATCAATTCAGTATTCAGGTACGATTCATTTTTGAAATCGGTGTCCAACTTGAAACGGGATCTCGCATCACTTCCACCCAGCGAGGAGGCAGCGAAAGAGCATGCATTGCGCACATTCCACCAGGTGCAGCTCTGGCTGGGAAACCAACTACCCCCGGACCAGTGGGGTTGGTACCGAAAAGGCAACATTCTCGCTCCTGTGCAGACGAGAAATCAAGCAGCGCCCAGGGAAATTTTGGACCTCATCTTTTGCAAATGCACGAAAGACCGCAGCAGTGGAAGGTGCAGCTGCAAAAAGGCAGCGTTGAGTTGCTCTCGACTGTGTCAACACTGTCAGGGGCACTGTTTAAACGGCGTGCCCATTTTGACCAAGGACGACGACGAAGAGGATTTGGAGCCTTTTCGCACATCCCCTGAGGACACTTCATCCAAAATTGAGGAAAATGATGACGAAGACGAAGGTGATTCACAATTCGTGCTGCGATCAGTGTCGATGGTAGAGCCAGAAGCCGGATCGTCCCGGCCCAAGAGAATAAGGTCCAATTCATTTATGTTTTGATGAGATAAATTCACGTAGCTTCTAAGATGTTTTATTTGTTCGTACATTTCTTGTAGATAAATGTTTCACATTTCTCGTTTTATGTTCGTTTTCGTAAAATAAAAAAATCAAATTGATGGAACTTCTGACCCTTTGGAGAAAATTTTGTATTTTATATTATTGAAAAAAAAAGCTCTATTGCGGAAAACAAAAGTTCGTGGAGTTACCAGAAGAATTACGACAAAAATCGTGACCAAAATTTTTTTTTATGAAAATACCAACTTTTGAGAGCAGATATCTCGAAAACGGTACGTTGCAGCAAAAAAATGTTCGGAACTAATCTTGTAGAAAATTTTATGAGCTTTTATTTTTAATAAAAGATTTTTTCCCTACGACGCACCATTTTCGAGTCATAAGCGAAAAACCAGAAAATGAACATTTCTACCCCCCTGCCACCGCTGAAGCGGACGGACCACAGGCGGGAACTTTTAGTATGTTTACGTCCCAACTACCCCCAACACATTTCTGAAGAGAAAAATTTTCCCCCCCCTTCATGCACTCTACACCACCTTCGTTGCCTAGACTACTAGGAATGTTACGAACAAACTTGACAGTGGTTGTAGTCATCTTTGAATATGTGAATATTCGCGAAACTAGTCAGAAATTTTATAAAATCCGGTCATAACGCATTGGTTCTTTTAGATGCTGACATTGAAACATGGCCGCTCTCATGTTGTGAACCTATAAGTTTATTTTTCGACCCTAATGACAATATTCCTTAACTTAGGTCAAAATTGACCAGATATCGACCAAGGCTATATCCTCATGGAACTAATAGCGATAGAGACAGAATTGTGGTGATAATTTAGTACTATTCCACCTAAATTCGGAAGAAATAAAAGTCTTGTCCTTGAAGGTAACTTTTTGGTTGTTTTCAAGTAATTTTAGACTTATTCCCACACCTTCTATACAGTGTGTCCAAGATAAGGATGTCTATCATGGGGATCTTGGAAATCATAAGAGATACGGAGATGGTTAGATTAGAGAAAAACTGCACATTTTCAAGCCTAACAATATGACGTTTAGAAAGTTTTAGGATTCTGAGTAGTTCCGGAAATATGCCTAAAAAAGCGAAATTTGCCGTTTCGTTTTTATTTTTGTTTTGACGTTAATATGGAGAAACAAAAGACACTTTCTCATAGTCACTTTTTGAGCTCTAGAAAACAGCGTTGAGAGATAGCCTTCCTATTTCCATGTAGATCAGCCCAGTCTCTTGTTGAAGTTGTTGAGAACTTTTTCCTTTTATATGCTACACCCATCTATCTGACTTGAGTTCAGATGAGATCTAAGGAGTTTCAATTCTTGTGCCGAAGCTATAATTTCAGAATTTTCTATTCTTCCAAGTATAATACTCGAGCAAACTTGACTGAGCTCAACAACCGTATAATCAAAACCATGTTACGGACAACATATAACGATTCTTTACTTTACCACGAGCCCATACCAAAATCGCTATCCCTATTGGTTGGATCGTCTACAAACATTCACGTGCTATAGGCAACCAGCAAATCACTGCTGATCAGCTGGCTGATTGCCGATTGCTACTCATAATCATCACAAAAGAATGCATCATTTATTCTTGAGCAAACACACTTTTTATTTTGATTTTAATAAAATGACAAGATTATTAATTCTGCATTATTGACTTCCGGAAAGGTTTTTCTTTTTTTTGACTACCCTTAAGTAGGTAGGTACCTGTATTTTGATGTTACTGATCTGTCTGTACTCATTTTATTTTAGATGGGTTAAGTAGGTATCATAGATAAAAAATATAAATAGTAGGTATTTATAGTGGATTTAGGATAAAGGGGGTCATCGGATAAATCTATCAACCGAATATTTCGCTAATCGGGGTGGAGTGTAAAAGCGACATTGCTGTGTTCAACAATCAACTAAATTTTTCGACTGGATATGGGTGCATGTGGCAGCATTTGTGCTCAGCAATATCTTATATTCGTTCCTAAACTTCGGTTATTTCACGGGATATCTACCCGGATACACGACAAACAATGAAAATCGCATCGCTCGAATCCATTCCATTGAATATTTTAGAAACTACACACACCTCCAAAAAGCCCATTTCTAGAGATATAAAAATCTGGTAACATAAATAAGTACTCACTCTATTCGCAGTTTAGGTCCTCAGACTTTTTTTTGTTGAAAAGTCATTATGCCTTTTTGACCTATGTATGAAAGAAAAAAAAAACCAAATTGCATATTATCTAGTCTATCAAAAGTTCAATCGTATTGTAATTTTCAGGATCCGTATAGTTTTCACCTCTCTTTCGAATGGAGTTATCAATTTTTTTCTAAAACCACTTTGAAAAACTGTCAGGAGTGTTTTTTTTTCAGAGGTCAAAAAGGCACAATGACTTCTCAACAAAAAAAAAAGAATTATCACCTGAACTAGAAAAAAAAGGAGTATTTATTAATGTGACCAGATTTTGAATATCTGTAGAAATGGGGAAAAAACATGGGGGGTCCAAGACTTTTGAATGTGTGTGTTAGGTACCTAACCAATTTGTCATATTTTCGGGATAAAGCTTGAAGTTTTTTTATTCGTTCTTCTCTCAAAACTCTATCTACTTTGGCTCATATTTCTTATTTTAAATTCAAATAAATAAACTATAATGTGAGTATCTGGTATTTCAATCCGAGTTTAAATCACAATGACAAATTGGTTAAATCGATTGAGCAAGACGGGTATTAGAAATGAATCATGTTTAAAATGATTTTGTTCAGGTGTCTGAGATTATATTGTGAGTCAAGTAAAAAGAATTTCGTATACTTCTATAGCAGCTATCCAATTATTTTTTATGGGTCAAAAAGTAACCAAATCATTAATCTCTGTCTATGGATCTCTAACATTCTTCACTCTACATCATCATTTGTATTCAAAATAATCGATTGGTAGACATCATTTTATTTTGAAATAAGACTCACGCACTGACACTTTTATTTATTCTGAAGGCTTTCTTCAATGCATAATACATTAATATATTCCAACTGATCACTTTCACAGGCATTGTTGAAAAAGCAACTTCAAACTAAAATGCGAAACATCCATGAACAACTGCAACAGCTGTCAATGATCGCTTTGAATTTGAATCTGAATTATGTGCCGCCATATTCGAGTCAACCAATAGGAGAGACCGGTTTTGGTATAGGCTCGTGGTAAGGTAAAGTATCGTTATATGCTTACGGACATATGTAAGTCAGCACAATCATCGAACGTGGGATGAATATCTCAGTCAGATTGGATATGCCAACAGAACGTCACACAGTGAAAACTTAACAAAGCTCATATTTCATCCTGTATGGTAGGGAACATAAACTTCATGACAGCGATCATCACCCCAAATTTGTCTCTCAACAAGTAGATGTAGATCAGTACGTGAAGAACCGTCAAGATTGGTTTGTGAAGTTGTACCAGAGGGTCAAGTCAAGAATAAAATCAACGAGAACGCAGAACACCCAACGTTACAACCTACGTCGTCGACACCTTGTTTTCAGACCAGGTGACTTGGTCTCGCGTAAAAACAAAGTTTTTTCTGATGCTGCTAACTACTACGCTGCCAAGCTGGCCCCACCTATCTTGGTCCATTTATCATCTGGCGGAAGTGTGGAAATTGATGATACGAACTTGAGGATGATTCTGGCAAGTCGAAGGGTTTCGGCATGTTCAGGAGTTGAAACCTCATTGTGATCCGACGTCTTTTGACCCTGGGGTTGTTATTGGGGATCCAACCATACCTTGATTTTCTTTTCCTTTTTTTACGCTCTTTAGAGCGGGTGACTAGTAAAGTGCCTACTTTTTTGGCTTGTCTCGAAACTGGCTAGTTAAGTGGGTACAGATAAGAATAGTTCTGTGACACCTGGCTATGGTGAAAGTCCACAAAGTGGGTAACGAGGTCAAAACCTTCAGTTCTACTTCGTTGTTGGATCATCAGTCACCTTCAACATTTTCAGTAACTTTTTCTTTAAATTTTCATTAACATTTTCTTAAATTTCCAAAAACTTTTTCACATTTTCTCATTTTCAGTAACTTTTTCTTCAATTTTCAGTAATTTTCTTCTTCCTGTTGTGATTCACAGACAGTTAAACAGTTTTCCTGGCTTACCTTGTACCTTGGTTTACCTTGTATCTTACCTTACCTTGATTTTGTGTTTTATTTTTTTTTTTACTTTGGATTGTCCGACTGTCTGAGTTCACATTATTTTCGTATCTTCCTCACTTCTTTTAACTTTTTTTTGATCATCAGTTGGATCTCCCTTATTCTCTTATTTTACAGATTTTTACTTTTAACCTATGTGGATGATTCCCGATTATGACTTTTTGGTTTATGACGATTATTTCGTCGTAATCTCTTGCACTTTTTGGTGGTATCAGATTTTCTTGCTGGGATGCTATTGCTGGGATGCTATTGCAGTGGTGTGGGTTACGGGTATTGAACCGTTTAAAGCTCCTCCACGACATGGACTCCACGCACGTGCAGAATACACTTACTCCGGGTGGTGGATGAGATAGGAGCCCTCCAAGTGCTGGATTCCAGGGGCCGTCAGCACTGGTTTTCTTGCGGTGGTTCTATTTATTCAAAGTCATTTTGTTTATTCCATGTGAAACTCACAACCCATCATTTTCCGAGGCCAACTGGTGTTTTCTACTTGGAACACTCATAAGCGTAGTACGCTTCAGTACAGCCCGGTTAATAAGTTAAGCTCATTCCCTGTAGTTTGGTGAGTCGCAAGGCAAAAAGGGGTGAGGGTTGGTATAGTCTTCTTTCCTATACTAGACCCCCTAAGTCTACTCACTCTTTGCTGGTTTGGATTGGTCAGACTATGGTGAATGCGCGTGGTCAACTTTTGTAAGGTTGGTACTCGAGGTATCCTCAGTCTCATCGAGGTTACGCTATGCCGGTTAGGAATTCCACAAAACTCATACGGAATTTCACTGTGCAAAAGTTGGGTCATGTGGTCCTCCGGGTCTGGTGGGTCTGAATTAGTGAGGCTGGTTTTTTTCTTGGGTGTTGTCCTTGGACATAAGGGGCGTTTCTTATTCATCATTATTTATTCTCTTTAGCTTTTTCCCAACTTCCATTTTCATTATCTTTTGATGGTTAAATAGTTTCAGTTTCAGTGTCTTGTTTTTTATATCACTCTCGTCATTTAATTTTCCTAATCTCGTCTTTATTACTGACTATTTTTGATCATCGTCGATTTCTTATGTCAAGAATATCTCCTTTCTTAGGGGAGGGGGTGTTGTCACGGGCCATTATTGACTCTACGTTTTTTTTTTGTTTAATTATTCTGTATTATTGAGTTTGGGCGCAAAAATACTCACAGGTTTCACATCACTCACACTCCTTGTAGGTTCAGTCAGCATAAACTATGACTATTACGTACTTTGTCTCTATCTCTTGGTTCAGCATAGCAGTCTTTTCCCAATAACTTTTCTCCAAAATTCATTTCCCTCTTTCATAAGTTTGGCTAGTTAAAACTTTGGTATTCATCTGAGATTAAAAGCCGTAGTTTGGTCGCTGGTCATGTCTATTTATTGGAAATCATTCAGTTTTATCGAAATAAGTATTGTTTATTTACGGCTGGCGCCTTCCCTGCCTATTCTCCGGCATTGACCTAGGGCCTTATCTGCGATGTTAACACAGATCATCGATGTGACCTAGACCTAACCCCGCCAAAAATTGTTGTTGGGCGCTAGAGTGGGAGGTATTTTTTTCAATCAATAATTGTAAATCAAAATGTATAAAAAATGTTATCATCCCATAAAAATATTGACATAAGTTTTGGAGCATTATCATCTCATAATAAATATGGACATAAGTTTGAAGGCTGTTCGCTGCTTCAAAACGAATATTATGGATGGTATTTTGTAGCATCTGAACCGATCATCCTTTATAACGCTCCAGTCTACACAAGTGTCATCAACATGCTTATATCGAAATTTTTATTATCCTGATAGTCATTCTTAATACTGAGGAAAACATTCATGGCAGGTTTATACTCCAGAGATTGTCCGACGGTTTTAGTCATAATGTCACGAATGGCCCCATTCATGTTTGTATTGTATTAAAACCATTCTAAACATCGCTGATCATAAATATCTGTCTTATATTATATGCTTGGGAAAAACATTGGATCGTTTTATGAACAGAACATGTTCCAGAAAACGTTCTTATTTAAGAAGTATGAGTTTTTGGAATGGAAAAAGGAATATGTTGGCGTTATGGATTTCTTACTCAAGTATCTGTAGCAAAACAATAAATAATCATTCAGATATTGCGTGAACTGATTTTTTTTTTATTTGGACCTCCTTGTTCCCTAACGTGGGATCAATGCCTAGAATTTTCCAAAGAATCCAAAATTGAACAATATTCTGGGTATAGTAATTGAAATAACAAAGTTGATATTAGGAACTGCTACATGACACATCCTGTGAAAATGATTTTGCAGGAAAAAATGCATTACCAAAAAATATCAATCGACGTGCCCGAGCGTTTTTTTCGAAAACGTTCTCATTCAATAGTTATCGGACATATTCTATTTCTTGTACGGTATTCTATTTGGCTGTTCCACACTGTATATTGATAATATAGAAGGCCCATTCTAGCACTGCTCTTTGAATAACAAGCATCGCCAAATGAAAGGTTGCTGGAAGTTTTCGTAGCTGCGTGAACGTGTTCCATACGAAACAGACGAGAGTGACAATGACAAATTATACGCTATTATATGTTCGGTGGTGATACCTACTGGAAGGCAGTCATCAGAAAAGTGCTTGTGGCATCGTGGGAAATCCCGGGCATATACTTTATTCAATTGGGCTGTTTTCTCGCAGATAGCGAAAGGCGCATGCGTTCTAACGAGGACAAGTGACAAGCAGTGTCGCGTTCCCGATCGTGCTTCTATCGTCGTCTAGCTGAAAGTAGAACAAGGATAGAACATAATGTCTGTCGTTGAATGTGAACGCGAAAGGGATGTCAATAATATGACTTTAGCCAAAACTGAAATGGCGGTTCTTGACCTATAGTTAATATTCACGTACTCACGTTTTATCTGTGTATTGTTGAATCAACAAATATGCAACTCTTCATAATACTCAATAAAAACTTATTCAAACTTGGCACTGACACTGACAGCAATTTGGAGGTTATAAATATTGTCAAATGTGACATCATTCAGCCACCAGTTGCCCTGATCTAAGCGCATGCGCGGCGCAAGAAAAATAAGTCTATATTGTCAATGTCGATCTTTTGAGATATAATATGTATAATGATATAAAAATACAACAATTTATTCTTAGTGGTTGGAGGAATGAGATCTTATTAGGCAACCCCGTTTTCATCTCACGTATTCAATAATTGATACATTCGTCCGTTATTAAGCATGGTGTTATTCTGGTGTCGATATGAAATAAAAGATCTTCATGCAATGAGCAAATCTTCAGACTCTTATCGCTTACCAGTGATGTTGTCCTGATAAACATTCTGGTTCTAGTTCGTGGTATCGGCGCTGTTGTGAAGCGGCACTGAGTGCGCTGAGCCACTCTTCCATTTCCCTTCTTGATTCACAACATAGAACTATCGATCTGAATGGGGTTATAAGCTGGAATAGAGAAAAAAAAGTGGATTTATTATATTAAATATTATCAGGTATTGATTCCAATTTCATGTTGTCATCAATATTTGGAGTTTTGTTTGTTGTAATCATCACAGAGGTTTGTCGGACTAAAAATGAATACACTATCAAAGTGCAATGTGTACAAATCCATGAAATAACCGTGACTTTCAAGTTATTTCAAGATGGATATCAAAGTTATCCTGTGTGGGTATCAAAATAATTGAAGAAGGTCGTGAATTCTTTCGTTCCAGAAAATAATTGAAGTTCATGACAGTTTTCAAGTCATTTCGACCAAATTTTGAACAAAAAAAATTATCCCGACCTCTCAAGAGAACCTAACGGCAAGTTTTTTGAAGGTCTGCCAGCATAACCTACATCAAAACAGCATTCACAATTTTTTCATGCTCTGGTCTGCAACCATTTCAAGCACTAGTCTGCAGTGAAATATCGCAAAAAAAGGTTCGATGGTTCTTTCACACTGAAGCAGTTTTTTTTAGGTATGTTATATAGTAAAGCCCGTTTTAGACGCTTCGACTTCTTGAAATGCATACCAAAGAACACGCCCTTTCATGACATTCCATTTCATCTAATTTTCTGAGAAATTGAGACGGGTCACTCAAATAATTATTATCAAGATCCATGGACAATTTGCACAATTTTTTAAAACGGGGAAAATATTGAAATCAAGGCGTAATTATGCCAATAACGTTCAAAAAATCAACCTTTGGCCCTGAATAATAAAGTTATCAATTATAGAAAATTGCACTTGGCTGCGCCCACTAGAAACGCGCGTATCCCGTCTTGATACTTGTGACGTCACAGTAGAGACAGAAGAAGTAGCTTTTTCACTTATATATTGTTAATATCGACTCGGAAGAACCCCTGCTGTTTAAAGGTACGGACTGGAAACAAACACATGTGACGTGAAGTCAAAAAATGAAGCCAATAGTTCGATGGTATCTATTCTTTCCATGTACTATCATTTATTTGGTTATTGAAAAAATCAGAATGGCACTTATCAATTTCAAATTGGCATTGAATAAAATTCAGTTAGAAAAATAATGTTATTAATCATATAAGCTTAGTAAAAAACAGAATTCAAAGGATGAACAAGAAATACAAAATATGAACCTAAAAAATCAAATCTTGCATATCTAATGCGGTGGGAATATACCATTGTATGTGTGCAATACATCCTGAACAATTATGTGGTTATCGAATAATGACGTCCAATCGTCGCAGACGATATTCCGTTTGTGTAAGTTGAATCCGATCAACACCGGCCAAGATATCACCCAACCCTTCGGACATGCTCGCTTTTTAACCTGCCTTCAGTCACTGTTTCAATATCGTTGGTGTTATAGCACAGTACTTATAATTTACTGATTATTGATAAGTTTTGTTCACAAAAACCAGCTGTTCGGATGTCAAAAATATTGAATTTTGAACAAATTGAAAGAGACGACAACAGTGTTCCAAGGGAGCTTCAGGCTATGATTGGTTAAAATGACTATTAGCTGTGGTTGGTTGATCTCAAATAGGCATTTGTGTCGTGTTTCCAGATGTTTTTCGTTGCATAGTGTCTACATAAGTAACCAAGGTTCATGGAAAAATATGGGTCTCATTGGAAATGTTTTATTATCACTAGTTATCTAAAAATGTACATATTATATAGATATTGGTAACAACCGAGGATGCACTTATGAAGCATAGAGTTTTTTAATTAGAATAAAGAAACCCTGAATACAAGGTAGCCTCTTATTAAATCTGCAGTTTGGCAAACTCGCAAGAATTCCTCTCTCCTCTCAATGTATAAACATGTGACACACAAAAAGACGTCGGGCTATTTCTGGTTGTTGGAAAATCATTGCATGGAGCATTATCTACGACCAGAACAAATCCAGTTTGATAAATTTCATGGGCTCTTCTCAAGCACTGCCGTACAAACTCATTCGCTTTTGCCTTTTTGAAAGAACCTCTTGGGGTTCATAATGAATAAGCCCCACAGTTCCAATGCATCCTATCAGGTAAATATTTGCTCCTCTGCAACCTGCAGATATACTTGGGCAACGAGTTCCTTTTTTTGGACGGCCTTTGGTCCGTGATATGAACAGATTGCAGTTGAGTTCGTGTAAACATTAGGTATCCACGTATTTTTCACTTTTCAAAGGCGAATTTGGAAAATTATCCTCCGTTTTACTATTCTAAAGAGAAAAAAATGCTGAATGAATCACTTTTTTATGGAAAAAACATTATTTTAGGCACATTGTTTCATACGAACATTTTCCAAAAATCTCGATTATTTCCAGTTGTGGATCATTGAAATGGACAATTTCTGTTGTTCTCATGTACTACAGTTCCTCACGTAACCACTTGAGATGGTGGATGTTCTCTTAAATATCGTTAAAAAGTAACGCTCCTGCCCATATGGCTGCTCCTGCCCAAGTAAAAAGGTACGCTCCTGCCCAGCGTCGCCGGTGGATGTTCTCATGAATATCGTTTGAAATGTAACGCTCCTGCCCATATGGCTGCACCTGCCCGAGTAAAAAGGTACGCTCCTGCCCAGCGTAGCTGGTGGATGTTCTCTTGGATATCGTTTAAAAAGTAACGCTCCTGCCCATATGGCTGCTCCTGCCCGAGTAAAAAGGTACGCTCCTGCCCAGCGTAGCTGGTGGATGTTCTCTTGAATATCGTTTGAAAAGTAACGCTCCTGACCATATGGCTGCTCCTGCAGGAGTAAAAAGGTACGCTCCGGCCCAGCGTAGCCGGTGGATGTTTTCTGGAATATCGTTTAAAAAGTAACGCTTCTGCCCATATGGTTGTTTTTTTCTACTGTTTTATTATGTTTGTCATAGTATATTAAAATATACAGACAAAAACTATTGCATTCATTGTTTTTAAGAAGTTTGGGTGAGTTTGACAACATTGCCTGTTGGTTCTATAATATGTAGCTTGTATGGATTTTAACAATGTGACAAAGCTGCCATTTAAGGGAGTTTTTCTCACTGAATCCTGATAAAATTTTAATTTGTTATGGGATTATTTTTTTTGTTAAAAACATTTTTTTTAGTTGAAATTGTTCTATTAATCCAAAACTATGCTCAAAAATTGGAAATATCAGTAATGTGTAGATGCCTAATCTTTACAAGACCCTTGAAGTTGGTTTTGTCCAGGTAAATCAAAGAAGAATTTTTTGACTGGGCTTTCGATAGTTTTCTTTCGTAATCTCGCCTTTTTGTTTTTCTTCTAAAGTATTGGCTTTTTCGGGTTGTTTTTGACCAGCTTTTGAAGTGAACATGAGACCATTCAAATGCTGTCGAACGCATTACTTCGAAATATTTATTTCAAAAGCTTCTCGTATTTTTCATCTACCGAACGTTCAATGAATTGACGATGTTCAGCAGTTATCTCAATTCAACGTGTACCTCCTCGTTGTTTCTTTGGAAGATCTTGAGCTTTGATCCATCTGTAAGCTGTTCTTTTTGGCACCCCAAGTACATTTGAAAGATCAAGCCAGTCGCTATTCGCACTATATAGAGCACAAATCTGCCCCTTCAAATTCATCTTCAATGCATGTTTTTCGCCAGGATAACGTGAACAATTCACACTTGGCACGAATTTTTGTGATTTTATGTAAATTTTAAATTGATAAGTGCCATTTTGAAATTGACTGCTGCCAATTAGATTTTGATTAGTGTCATCTTGCTTTTGATTATTGCCAATTTGGAATTGAAAATGTCAATTTCAAATTGACTAATGCTAATTTGATTTTGATCAGTGGCATTTTGAACTTGAACAAGTATATACTAGGGCACTAGATCGAGGCCTATGCCCCGGCGACACCTTTAGAGGGCGCTGATTCAGTGATTCTTGTCAGATTTATTTGAAAATGTTTGACACTTTCCAATTCCATTTCCAAAAAGTTTGACAAGCTAAAAATCTCTGCTTAAAATATATTTCACGGACGACTATAAATATTATTTCCTTGAATTTGCCGGAATAAATGACGAGTTGACAATACTGCTAAGCGGACAAAGAAAAATAGCAACAAACTCAATCACGCTGAGAGAGAAAAAAAATCACTCACTTGCAAAGTTCACTTGACTCACAACTAATTCTGAAAGCTCAACAATAAATAAGCGAAAAGTAGTTTTCGCTATTTTCAAATTCAATCACCTATCACGATTCTGTGAATTGTTTGGGGAGTAGTGTTGGAGCACTCGTGATTTATTGCTTGCTGTGCCTGTGCTGCAGGCTTTTATTTGATATATCCGATAGGTTACAATGTGAGTTCCAAATCCAGAAAAAACAACGCCGTCCATACGATATTCATCTAGGCATATTCCATTTTTGAGTGTCTTAATTTATTTGAACAGAAATATTTCCTTTCAATTCTCAACAGCCTCTGCCATATCTCTGTTTTGGTGATTCTTCTTGTTCCAACACCTTCAAAGTCAAGATTTTGTCCATTGTAGTTCATCAAAATGAATAAGTCAATTTTTGGAAAATTTTCACTTTGTCGCTATTGAATGCCTGAGCGTGAACTCTGTAAGCAAATGGACAAGACATTTCTCTCCCGGACATGTAAAATGTCCATCAATGCTTTTATGTATGGACTCTTCGGGCAATCTTTGGTTGATAAAAATAGAAACGTCCATTTTGCTCTTGCTGTTGCCATGAGACCATTGTTTTATTCTTGCTATTGCTGTGATACTACGAAACACTGACACTGAGCACGGTTTTTCAGCATGGTTACTGTCAGCCGCGTGGAATTTTATGTTTGTTATCGTTTCTTAGAAAAGTTTTATTTGGTTTACTGCTGTATTCTAATCATTAAATAAAATATGAGTGCTAGTCTGATACTGGTGAATCCTAAAATCGTCTGATGAACTTCTCGATTGTGGGATGCATAAATAATACTCAAAAATCACAAAGAATCGTGATAAAGGATAGTGTCCAAAATAAAATGATCTTGCCAAGTGCATCTCCTGGAGAGTATTAAATCAACTTGACAAATAGTGAGGGTAATAATTATTCAGAACACGGTTTTCAACTGTTGCTCAAAAGGAATAATATGGATTATTATTAACCTTCGTCATTTATGACAATACCTTAATAAAAATAATTCACCGGATCTGGGGCGGGAGTGTTTATTTTTTCATTTTCCATATGAGTTTAGAGTAAGGGTTTGATTGAGTCCATTATGGTTGATGAAAATCGTCCAGAAGCTTCATTAGATGGTGTAAAAATGAAAACCTGATGGGGTCTTAGTCAAGGCATCGATCGTAGCGTGTGGTATCATGGCAAAAGCACATAGCGTAGCAAGACCAAGTTGGTCTTGCTATTTCTATCGACCGAAGATTGAATTGGAAATACCCAAACATGGTTGGAAAGTCAAACATAGTAGCTTAAATGAAAATCTTCTATTTTAGAAAAAAAATCTTGTCTTTTTGCTCACAGAGTCAGCCCCCTGTACCGATCGTTAAAAGAAAGAAAATTTCTTTCTTATTTGATTTTCTATTGAGTTACGTAGCTGGCTTCATGGTTCCATTGTTCAACAGCCAACCACGAAGCTTCACACGTCTACATTTACAATATTCAAACAATCAACAAGCGGAATAAAGAATAGGTCGTTTGAACTTATTAAAACCAAACAAACATCACCAGTGCAACAAGCAACATGACTTACGTGTTCTCAGCCGTTAGTGCCCTGTGCCATCACTGTCAATAGTGTCAATCAACTAAAAGATGTTGAGCGGACTATATGGTCGTGGACATGGAAGGATTGGACGGGTCAATCGCAAAGATGAAGACGGATAGTGGTGAGGCCACACCCTTTTTTCAAAACGGTGAAGTTTGCTTTTTCTTTATTTTTGGTATTTTGAAAAATATTTTCGCTGATGACTTTCAAATATCTGGTAGAACACGTTTATAAAATTTTGAGTCACTAGAAAATTCACGCGAATTATACTTGCTTGCTATTTCTATCGACCGTTAATTGAATTGGAAATGCCCAAACATGGTCGGAAAGTCATACATAGTATAGCTTGAATGAAAATCTTCTATTTAGGAAAAAAATCCTGTCTTTTTGCTTACGGAGTCAGCGCCCTGTACCAATCATTAAGAGAAAGAGAATTTCTTTGCAGTAAATTTCTTTCTATTTAAATTTTCTATTGAGTTACGTTCCATTGTTTAACTGTCAACCACAAAGCTTTACACCTCTACATTTACAATATTTAAACAATCAACGAGCGGAATAAAGAATAGGTCGTTCAAGCTTATTAAAACCAAACAAACATCACCAATGCAACAAACAACGAGACTTACAGTCTGTTCATGGCTTTCCTGCGGTCACGTCACAGTATTTGATGTTTGGCAGTATGTCGTAGATTGATCGCTCCACATGTGACATTTGTCAAATTGATCCGAAAGACCCTCGTCCAGACGTACGTGATTTTTTTCCAATGGGTGAGAGAGAGACGGAAAAGTATGACGTAACCGCAGGAAAGCCATGAATAGACAGTATACGTGTTCTCAGCCGTCAGTGCCATCACTGTCAATAGTGTCAATCAACTTAAATGATGTTGAGCGGACTTTATTGTAGTATGCATGAAAGGATTGGACGGGTCAATCACAAAGATGAAGACGTCACGGATAGTGGTGAGGCCACACCCTTTTTTTGAGACGGTGAAGTTTGCTTTTTCTTTTTTGTTTGTTCAGTATATCTTTGGTATTTTGAAAAATATTTTTGCTGATGACTTGCAAATATTTGACAGAACACATTTATAAAATTTGGGTCACTAGAAAATTCACGCAAAATATACGACCTTGGGACGAAAAAATCACTAGTGCATTGAACAGATTTGAAATTCGAAAGAGTTTTTTGTTTCTGGATACATTTTTGGGTAATGAGGTTAAAAGTACAGTCATTTGGTGCGAAAACAAGGAGTCACCTAGATTTTCTTTTTGAAAGTTTTGAAAATTTGTGATTTCATAGATTTTGTGCTATTTCCAAATTTCAACTTTGCCCCCTCGTATCTTTGCCGCTCGCGCCGCGATATCCAAAGAATTGTACCTAGAAGCAGTTTTTTGACAATATACCTTTTCCACTCATTTCACGATCAAAACATGTGTATACAAAATGAAACTATGAAAAATTTTCTACAATTTATGTAATGACTTTTTTTTCCGTAGAATGAATAGTCTTGACGTACGAGCACCGCGAAGATGAGTCCGACATGCGTTTTGGCCGTAGAACAAATTCCTACACTACTTTGAGGTTGAGTGTGCGACGCTTCATTTTTAAACAAGGTATTCCCAGTGGAACCCACAATTCCAAAATGTATTCTCCTTTGTTTCGGTGCTCTTTATTGACCAAGTGTTACGAGTTCTTTGTCTTCAGTAACAATCAAAACTTAACTGACCAAAATATTCTCCACATTTCACCATGGGACTATGAGCTTCCTCGCAATACTCTTCGTTTTTGATTTCATCATACGTCTGCCCAAAAATATTGTCTCTGTTTCTTCCTTTTCCATTGCAAGATAGCGGTGAAGAGGAAGAAATGTTGACTTTTTTCGAGCAAACGTATGATGAAATCAAAAACGAAGAGGATTGCGATTAATCTTATCATTCCATAGCGGATGTTGTGGAAAAAATTTTGGTCAGTGAAGTTTTGATCGGTACTTAAGACAAAAAGCTTGTTACACTTGGTCAATGAAGAACAGCTTTGTGTCGCTGTTCTTCATTGATCAGGAAGAATATGACACATTTTGAAATTGTCAGGTCAATTGGGAATACTTCGTTTAAAAAAAAGCGTCGCACACTTCACCTCAAGGTAGTGTAAGAATTTATTTTTCGGCCAAAACGCATATTGAGCTAAACTTTGTGGCGCTCGTACGTCAAAACTATCCATTCTACGGAAAACACATAAATTGTAGGAAATTTTCTATAGTTTTATTTTGTATTCACATGTTTTCATCGTGAAATGAGCCCGAAAAAAGATATTGTCAAAAAACTGCTGCTGGGTACCATTCTTCGGATATCGCGGCACGAGCGGCATAGATGCGAGGGAGAAAAGTCGAAATTCGGGAAAAGCTCATCGAGATCTATAAAATCACAGATTTTCAAAACTTCCGGAAAACTTTTAAGGTAAAAGCACCAAATGATTAAAATCTCTGGAATGACACGTCTACAAGGACAAAGAAAGATGGATTTTTGTCAACGTTATCGAGAAGATCTTAGTATTGTTTTTATCTGACGATAGTGTTGTTCCCACCTATACTCGAGCGGCCGGACAAAAATTGAGCTGTGATGCCTCTGTACATAAATCAACCAGCGTAACTGAAGGATCTACTAAGTTGAGCCACGGATCATCACTCGAGCACTATTATTATTTATTTATTTTCATTTATTTATTTATTATAACGCTTCGGAGAACACTCCAAATGGTCTTGACCTAAAGACCTCAAAGAAATTTTGGATATACCAAGACTACAATTGAAAAAATCCAAATGTGAATTAAAACCTGTTATAATTTTTGATGAAGCAGTCAAAAAACCATTTTCTTTGTATTCAAGTTTATGAAACTGTTATAGAAATAGTGGTGTGGAACAAGTAGTTCTATTGGGAATTCGCTTACAGATTGAGCTAACCAAAGAGTTGCAATTAAATTGATTGTTGACTAGCTAAAGCAGAAATATTGATAATGCTTCTTCACGACGTCGTTTTAAAGTCTTTATTACTAAGAGTTGTATTCTTATGTCATATGATGAATCCATGTGGCAAATATTGTTTTTGAAAAGAAGAAATTTAGCAAATCTATTCTGAAAATTTTCAATGCAGTTTTGGTAACATACGCAGGAAGGTGACCAGATGACGCTGTTATACTCTGAAAACGATCTCACAATACTATTGTACAAACAATTAATTGCTTTGGTATCTTGAATATCCCTACAAGTCCATTAAACGAAAACCCAACATTCCATATGCTTTTAAACTAACATTGTTAACGACAACGTGCACATTGAAGTCCAGTTGTCTGTCAAAAGTTACTCCTAGATCGTTGATTTGTTCTGCAGACTTCAATTCGAGTCCATGCAACGAGTAATCAAACGTAATTACATTCTCACATCTATAAAACCTCATTATCTTACTTTTATCACACTGAAAAAATTATTGGTCATGATATTGATGAATGCTGATCATCAACTTTTTTTCATTGGTTTAATGATTTATTTGATTGAGTCAATAAAATAATGTTCATTAGACCAAAGCCCTCATGCAATAATATTATGAATACATGTTCAGTAAAGTCATGAAATCTGTATACATTGAATTGATGTAAAATATTCTTCATCATAATGAACTGTCTCAACATATTGATGAACTTTTAATTCGATGAAAGGCATTCAAAGGTTGAATGTAAAAGTTTTGTATCAATGATGTATCCGTTCATCACTAAAATGAATATAATATAAGGAATAAAAAGGCTCATTGTCTGACGAAAGGTGTCCAATACGATCTGTTTTATATTCCATCAAGCTGATGAAATACAAAACCTAATTTAAATTCAAATTCAAATTCAAAACAGTTTTATTACCATTAAAAAATAAATACAATAAATAATTCATCATTAAACATTAATAATAATATACATGATTTTATGAAGTTTCATTACAATAATAGTATGGTAATCGGAGTGTACTGCGATTTTAATAACCGATACACTTGCGACTCAGCGCATGTGCCGTACAACCTGGTTGTATTGAAAAAGAAAAACAATCCTATGAAAATAAGAGCAATATGCATAAAGTAATGGATAGTTTAGAGAGGTCAGAAGCACAAAAGAGAGAGTAGAGGCCGGCGAGAACCACAGAAGGGGCAGAGGTGGTAGGGCGAATTCAAATTTCTATTTCTGAAGGATTAAAATCAAAAAGCTCGGTACTTTTAAGGCAGGAATCAGCTAAGCAATACCAGGACAAGTGGGTTCCTTTAAAGCATAACAATACAATTCCGGTGAGTTGCGCATTTATGGCATATTTTTTTATATTAGATAAGAAACTTGCAGGTGAACTCTCTTTTATATGGGTAGGCAGATTATTCCACATGCGAATACTTACATGATAATATTCAAATAACTTTTCAAATGTCGATGTTCTATGCATAGGGATTGTAAGTATATTTCGCGTATTATGTAAGTTCCCGAGTGAAAAATAAATTTCTTAAACTTGCAGGTTGGCCAGTTTTGATGATTTTGTATATTCACTACATTGATGAAAATGATTCTTTATCGTCACGAACTGTGCGTCGTGAAAATGCGGTTTTCAATTAATAGTAGGTACTAATGAATTATTGTGATCAATAGAATCCATCGATAGTTGATTGTAGATATGGGGAGAGGGTCGTAAATACCAGTAATACCACAGCACTCAGGCCACACAGCGGGCCCATTGTGTACCTCCAAGAGAAGCCTTGAAGAGAAGAGGTTGCTCTCCTGGGCCGTCGTCGTCAAGCCTTAGCAATCCAGCTCCGGTGTGACGACGTATCCCAAGCTTGGTCCGTCTGACCTCTCCCATATATCGCAGCTCTAACTAAGGATGTAATCACGAACATTACTTAGTTTAACTATTGGACTTCCATTAATTTGGGCTTATTAATTATTAACCTTTTGGCTGTTAGTCATCCATATAATCACTATTTACCATGAGTTTCGTTGAAATACTAAAAATTAAAAAAAAAAATAACCGTCCGTCTATCGCTAAATTAACATTTGGAAGTTGCAAACCTGCAGAAAAAGTTGTAATAACTCAAACATCATTGGTTCCTGGTTCCTACTTATATTTTTGTGTCTTGTTGATTTGCCACCATCTAAATCTTTACAATCATCACACAGCTAGTTGTTTTCTACGAGCCGGTAAGTCAAACTTCATATTTTTGCCAATTGTTGTACCTATATATTTGAACACTGTGGGGTGTATAAGAGTTCCACTTTTTTTATCAATGATACCAGTTAAAAAATCCTGTCAAAGGAATCATGTACATGTAATATTATTTTGATCTTGGTGATGGTTACCATTGTTAAGAAGTGAAATTTTGATAATGATAGCAAATACATAACATATTACCACTTGAACAATAACACCATACACAATCATGATACTAAAACAAACAAGATATGATCCATTGGACTGGATGAAACTGAAACCAAGCCGCGCATGTCGTCACTGCGAGCCAAAAGTGAGGTTAGATGTGAAACATCAATACTATAACCTAGTTACCATTTGCTGATAGAAATTTGAACTGGCTCACGCATGACGTCCCCACGTGACATTGATTGTATGGGTTTGAGGTAGGTCACGTGATGACAACTGAGGGGGATATGCGAGAGTTATTGTATTATGGCGTGAGTTTATCTTGTTTTTTTTTAGAAGCATGGCGACCCAGTTACCTAGGTGACCTATGAATGTTGAGGTTTGGACACGCAATGACGTCAGCGAAACCTTCGCGTGATCATATCTTGTTTGTTTTAGTATCATGATACACAACCAATACTTCAATGTCAGTAAACGTGACAATTTTTCATACACAAAAATCATTATATGTATAGTCTATCTAACAAAAAACCTTCACATTGAGTAATATATTTGAACTTGTAACTAATAATTTTTGTTCTAGGCTCCACCAACGAAGAAAGCAGACTGGCTTTTCAAACATTTGGAATTATTTTCCAATAGCTTCTTTTTTAGGTAAAGAATACAGTAGTCAGTAGTGGATGGGTACATGATACATTCAGAGGAGCCACTGGTCTAGTTAGCTTTTTGGGTAATCAGTCATATATTGATTTATAATATTAGATTTTTTGATGAGTGATTTCTTATTTAGATTTGCGTTATCCAAGTCTTTTCCGAATTATATCAAATATATTAAAACATCACAAAGTTCTCATTTGATTATAGATTGGTCAATATTTTAGGTGGGTAGATAGTTTCCAGTTTTCACATTGTCTCACTTGATCATTTTGTTTCAGATAAATACAGATTTTCAAATTTGGAAATAAAGATGGTTTGTTGTGTGGATGGTATAAAAAGTGGGAAAAAAGCGTCTTTTTCAACGATGGAAAACCACAAAAAAAAAGTATTGTAAAAGATATTCTGGAAAATCTAGAGGACATCGCGATATCCGGAAGTAAGTGGAAAAACATCAGAAATATTGATTTTAATCCTTTTATTAATATTCCAGTATAACATACCAAGGACTGTAAAAATATACAACATCATGTTCTAGTTTTGAAAAAACGATTATTCTGAACTTTTTTCTGAGATGATTGTGATGACGCATTTGGATCCTACCTGGTTACATTGTACCAACAAGTGAACAAATCCAGAACAGAGCTGGAATACTCGCAAGCATGGGTCGATTTTGTAGGTGCTACTCAACAGGAAGTAAGGGCAATATTTCTCAACAACGTCCTCAATATTATTCATTGGCGCATACATAACACTCAATAAATTTTATTTCAGATTTTCAGGGCTGTTTCATTATATCTCAGGTTTTATTCAAGAGTTGAAAAACTCTTGAATACAATTTTTTGGAATTAGTTACCATGAAATAACTTAATTGGGACAGACATTGCATTCGTTGCACCAATGCATTAATATGTGTTAATTCAATGAATCCACTTCACTGCGGCAATTAATGCATTCGTTAAATCAGTTAATTGCTATACGTTAATTTTATGAACTCTGTTCATTGGATTGTATATCGCATTCATCAAAGCAATGTGTACATACACGTTGATTTAATGTATGCGGTTCACTAAAAAAATTAATGAAATCGAGAAATGAATGAACTCATAGTACATCTATTCAGTGATCTATCTATTCAATTATAAGGATGTATACGTTTTTCGTCTGAAAAACAATGAATTTGTTCTGACTGAATGTACTTTATTATTATATTCATGTTACTTTTTGGTTCAGTGCAACATTGTTCAATCTATTGAGGTCTTCCTGAACAGTCATACAGTCAGACACTGATTCAATCCTACAAAATATTTCCAAATCGTCAGCGACATTCACAAGATTCAAAGACTGACGTGACTGAATCAAAATATTATAAAATAGGTCCCAAGTGTGATCCCTGGGGGACATCCGATACAACCCAGATCTCGCGAGACACACTGCCACGAAGATATTCTCCAGAAACACCAATAGTCTCCAACTTCATCAAGAACTGCTCATGACAAACTGTATCAAATGCTTTAGAAATATGTGTATAGATGGCGTTGATCTGGAAGCCCATCTTCAAATGTTTAGTCAAAAAGTTATGATGAACTGCCAAGATGGTTGTCGCGGATCGCTTTTCAAAGAAACCGTGTTGTTCTTCGAACAAGTGAGAGTAGAGTGTAGGTACCAAAAAGCTTTTCTGTTATAATGAATCTGTTATAATGAACATTTTTCCAGGAACAGAGAGAATAGGGATAATTTCTTATGAGCCAGACTTAAAAATTGGAAACAAAATGGATTTTTTCCATGCTTCTGGAGAAATGGATGAGTCGAAAGATCGTTGGTGAATGATCTTCAAACGCAGAGCAAGCTCGTTGGCACAGGCCCTGAGAAAAAGTGAAATCACTCCGTCTGGGCCAAATTTCCTTTTCGGTAAAAGTGTGCGATGATGGTATCTCAACGAAATCTTCAGTAATTTTGAAGTCACTTCTGTTCGACTCAAAGCAAGATTCAAAATGTAAAGCAGGAGATTCAACAATCTCGTCTGGATTACGCATCGCTTGACAGTTTGTATTCCATTATCTTCGGCATTACATCATTCTTTCTAGGGGTGTTAGCGTACGAACAAAAATACTTGATGTTGGAAGGAATACAATGTTCAATTTCGTCTCTCGTATTTATTCGGAATACACGTCCATTTCTGTATAGTTCGTTCTTTTGATTGAAAAGTCTCTTTGGTTTTTTCGAATGTCATTTAGGATACTTGCCTGACTCAATCATCTTTTTTGACACGTGATTATCGATGAGTCAGTCGTATTATTATATCATACAATTTATTGGCGGTGAGAAATCCTCTAACGCTTGACCAGTGGCGTAGGACGTTCATGGACTTGTTTTATCTCTACGTCTGTTCGGCTTCTCTAGTATATGTGCGAATCACTCAAAAATTATACCGAAAGAAAATGTAATCATTCGAGTATAAAAATTTCTCACTAGAATAATGGTCTGGGCAGCAATATCTCAGCGTGGTTCTACACCTCTCTGTATAATACTTTATGACACCGTTAAAAGTGCAAAATGTTGCGATATTTCAAATGCTTTCTTCTGGAAACGGCTCATGCGCTATATCCAGAAGGTTTTAGTTTTTTTTTCAGCAGGATAATGCAAGATAATATGTTTCACCAATCAAATGATCCAAAGCAGGTTGATTGATTGCCAAGAATTTTTACCATCCATGGTGCCCGTCTCAAGTCTTCCGTAGATTAATCGGTCTTCCGGGATCTTAGTGATTCAGTAGCGGTAAAAACATCGGAAAAGAATTTCTTTTGTTAATAAAATATTAACAAGGAGGTATACCTTCTGATATGACCACTACTTAACACCATATCTTTGAAACTAAAATGAGAATTATTTCTGCTTCGGTAGGTGAGATAGAGCCATATTGTGTGCCTCAATCTACCAAAACTGGATGATTTGCAGATAAGCTACGTAGAATCTCGGTAGAACTTTATGTGGTCTACAAGTCTACGGGGAGCAGTAAAACACCCCCATTCCACACTTATTACGTTTCATTATTCGAAAACGGGATACAACAATAATATTATAACCGAAATTATATTCTGGCAGTTGACAGTGTTGCTGGTACCCACGTCTAATGGTCTTGTTACCCTTTGAGCATGTGCAAGGATGGTTATCGACTGCACTCGAACATCCTGCTACTCGATCGTCGAATGGGCACCAAACACATGTCAATATATGAATTGGATATCCTTATGGATGTGTACGTCACATACGCCACAGAATCTAGTAAAGTGAATCAGATATTCCAATACTTTTCTAAATGGGTACGTCCAGAACGTCACAGAATCTAGTAAATTGATCAAATATTCATATAATACTCTTTTAAATGTGTACGCCATAGAAGCTAGTGAATGAATCAGATATTCAAAACCATTATTATAAATGTATATGTCGGATGCCACAGCCGCTATTAAATGGATCTGATTATGGAGGACTGTAACTGGGAGACGAATCAACATACAAAAATCCACGTTCCTTTTTTTAATTAGTTCATTTGAGGGCGTTGTTATCAACAGTGAGGTCTCCTTTAGTTTATTGTTGTTTTCAACGGCGACCTATTTGTCAGTATAATTTTATTGTCTGATCATGAATTTGAAAAATTCACAAAGATTGTAGCAGAAATCCGTTTGAAAATTGATTGTTTGATTCCCGTAAAGTACCCCTCCCCTTAATAATAATAATAATAGGCTTTATTTCAGATTATGTTCATATTATGACATAAAAGAAATAGTGTCATACAATAATTACATGATGAAATATAGGCACATAATATCCTGGTTTACAAAAACTCGCTAATACTATAGGGTTCCAGATCAATCAATAGCTTCTTGACTTTATATTTGAAAGTTTCCAGGTTCGTCAGCCTCTTTATCTCCTCAGGTAGTGAGTTGAAGAACTTCAGACACATATAGTGTGGACTTTTTTCAGTCAATGTCAGTCTATGTCGTGGGTAATTTACATTTATGTTCCTGGTATTATATTCATGTCTTGTTTCAGTATCAAACATACGGTTTTGCTTCTGGAAAAACATCAGACATTTAAATATGTACAGCCCATATACAGTCATTATCCTATTGGCACTGAACACTCCACGACAACTGTCTCTATAGCTCATCTTGTTGATCAATCTGATGACACGCTTTTGGGCTACAAATACCTTTTCTACCCAACTACTTTCACCCCAGAATATATTACCATATCTGAGTAGGGATTCGAAATTTGCATGATACAGGATAAGTAATGTGTTCGAGTTCATGTATTTGTTCACAATTCTCATTCCATAGCAGAGACCATTGAGTTTTTTTGTCAAACTGGTTATGTGTAGTGACCAATGAAGAAACTCATCCAAAACGATGCCCAGAAATTTTGTGTTATCCTGAATCTGTACATTGGTGTCCGATAAGTGAATTTCTTGAGGTCTTTCTGTTCTTGATAATTTGGTTCGGAATAAGACTGCATACGTCTTCTTTCTGTTAAGGATGAGTTTGTTTCTTGAGAACCAATCTTCAGCATCATTACAAAACCTGGCTCCCTTCTCAAATACGCCTCTAAGGATGCTGTCGCTTACTGTGAGGTTGGTGTCATCGGCGTAGCATGTTAGGCTGTTGGAATTATTTTCTGTTGCTATCGAATTCAAGTCGTTCATGAAAATGACGAACAGGATCGGGCCTGCAATACTGCCTTGTGCTATTCCTAGTTTATTTATCCTCGGTTCTGAAAAATATGATTTTCCATCTATATCGATCTTTACAATTTGTTGTCTGTTTGACAAGTATGAGCAAATCAATTTCCAAGCATTGCCCCTCACTCCGTAACGTTCAAGTTTGTTCAGTAAAATGTTAGGTTCAATGCAATCATAAGCTTTGGATAGTTCCAGAAATATGCCCAAAACTAATTGTCCCTTCTCAATGAACTCCAAGATTGTCTTTGTGAACTGAAAAATAGCAGTCTGCGTTGATAAACCCGATAGGTAGCCGTGCTGATGGTTCTTGAAGAGATCACACTTCACCATAAAGTCAACAAGTCTTTCACATATCGCCAGTTCAAATAATTTCGAGAAAGAACACAGCAAGCTTATTGGTCTGTAATTTTCCATATCCTCAGGATCACCTTTTTTAAAAATTGGTTTCACTATCGCGACTTTCAGCATGTCCGGGAATATGCCACATTTGAATGAATTGTTTATTATATAGCAAAGCACCTCACTGATTATGGGAGTCACTAGTTTCACTAAACTTGCGGGAATCTCGTCTATGCCGCTGCTGTTTTTATTTTTGATTTTATTCGCTAGTTCGCAAATTTCTTCTTCTGTTATTGGTTTGAGAAACATAGATCGATTATTGACAGGAAAGTTCGGAGTTGTTGGCACGTCTTTTAAATTCTTTAGAAGTTCTGGAACGATCGATGAGAGGTAAGTTTGGTATCTGTTGGGAAGGGCTTCGGGGTCACCTTTAATACTAATGTCGCTACTTCCTGTTTTCCCAAGAATTTCATTGCAGATGGACCACATGCATTTTGTTTTGTTATCCGAGATTCGTAGACGCTTCTCGTAGTTTTCTGCTTTCTCCTTTCGTAGCTGGATGTCATATTTAATTTTGGCACGATCGTATTGTTTTTTGAAGGCTATATTGTTTCTAGATAGAGTTAATAGGATATCTTGTTCTTCTTTGCACTTCGTCACCTCAGGAGAGTTTCTAGGTTTATACTTTTTATGTTTGTCCCAAGGTTTGAGCGGAAAGCATTGGTTGAAAATTCCGAGAAATGTGTTGATGAACAAGTTCCACTGGTTGTCCACATCCGCTTTATCTGCATCGTATACTTTCTTCCATGATTGGTTTAACAGGGCCTCTGACATGTTCAATTTGTTGTCGGCTGAAAAATGTCTCTTGTATTCTAGGGAATTGGTGCTGATCAACTGTAGTGGAATGCATATCTCTTGTGCGGTGTGGTCAGAAATGGCCGTGTTAATAACTGAAGCTGTTAGGTAGTTACTATTTATGAAGATATTATCGATTGAGGAAGAGGACAGGTTGGTGATTCTCGTATTTTGGAATATAGTCTGTGCCATACCATATGATAGTAGCACTGAACTAAGTTCTGTCTGGTTATGGTTTTGCTTCAACATTTCGATATTTAGATCCCCTGCTAGGACTACAATTTTCCCATTTGCAGATGCGCAAGATAGAAGTCTGTCAATACTGTCTATGAAACTTAATATGTTTCCAGTTGGCGGGCGGTACACACATGCCACAATCAGAGAGTTATTCTTGATTTTGCATTCAATAGCTGCATACTCATATTCACCCTTTATAGATAATTTCCCCAGGTCATTTCTCACCTTAAAGCTTATGGATTTGTGGATATACACGGCACTTCCTCCGTGCTGTCCCCTTTCTCTGCAAAAGGCTGCTGCAAGTTTGAAATTTTTTAGTCCAAGCAATTCCAATTCATCTTTTGATCTCCAATCCTCTGTTATACATAGAATTTTGCAATTTTCACGGCCTGATAATAAATCGTTTACCCGATCTATTGCATTTCCCAGTGATTGTACGTTTTGATGGATTATCGTTATATGATCTGCCGGAGTCGTTTCTTGGTTTTTCTTTACTGAAAATCCCCATAGTTGATATTGTTCTTGTGTCTACGGATTCTGCTCTCATATATGGGACAGGACGGGTCTCTGGCTGTGTGGTTTACATTTGCTAGCTTCATTTTTGTGCAGTTAGGACATTTCAGTTCACTGTTGTCGCATTCACCAGAGTTGTGTTCTCCTCCACATTTAAAACAGCACAGTTTTTCCGAACAATATTTTGCTACGTGGCCGAACCCTGAGCATTTGAAACAGATCGCTATGTTAATATGTTCTTTTACGTAAACGGTGACAAAATCAAATACTTCTGTTCTCTTTTTCAGAAACCATTTCGCTATGCTGGCTGGGGCCTGAAGGATCCAGTTCTCTTTTGATGGATTTCTGCATTTCTTTTTAGCAATTACGGTTATTTTATCTTTTATTGTTGTTCCCAGAGCATCTACAATCTCGTAGTTCAAGGTTTCTAGTTCTTTCAGGAACGTCTCATCGCAGAACCCCTTTTCTAAACCGGTGATCATAAACATTGGGTCACATGATTCATTCTCTTTCAATGTTATCTTGTCTATCTTGTTTATAGCAGTTTTCAGTTTTTCTTGTTGTTTCATATCATGGCTCTCAATAATAAGTGTACCATTCTTTGCCTGTTTGATGTTTTTAAAACCTCCTCCAACTTCCTTGATATCGATTTTTTCCTTGAACAGTTTTATTGCTTCCTGTGAGTCTTTGACATCATCCATTTTGATTATTGATTCGTGCTTTTTAAGGGTTTTTGGGGTCTTCCACTCTTCCTGTTCATCGCTTCTTCTCATAGGTTGAGATTCGGTAGGATCTATCTGGGGTTGTGATTTCTTAACGATGTGAGCATAGGATTGTTGTGTTTCCGTCTGTTGACCGGTGGTATGTTCCAGTTTATGTTTAAGTTTCATATACTCCTTTTCGGTCTCGCCCAATTTAAATACTAGATGGGTGAGAATTTTATAGACGTCAGATTCCGCATCTCTTATTACCCTGTACTCCTCATTGGAGACTATCAATTGTCCGTTCTTGTCCCTTTTTTCTATCACATTTGTTATTCGTCCTAAGGCTCGGAAGACAGTGTTCAATTTTTCTTCTGACATAGTGTCTGCCTCGGTTTCTTTTGAAGATTTTATCCACTCATTCCCATTGTTTGTTTCATATTTATTTGCTGCTTGGTACTCACTACATTGTTTTTTTGTGTGATGATTTATCCTCTGTAGGTGAATGAAAAGGTCTCGATCGTTTGGATCCTGTGTTCTCAGATTCTTCTTTGGTTGGCGTCCTACAAACCGAATTACGAGGTTTGAATACTTGATCTTCGCTCTCATCTTGGCCCGCATCAACCAAATCGACTATATTTTCAACACTCCCTGGTATTTCAAAATTCCATTGCTGGCCTTCAGTTCTTATCACGTTTGCGATAGCGTTGGAATTTGTAACGGTTGGTTTGGATTTATCAATATATTAACTACAATATTATACTCAATCTCAACTTTGACATTCAATTAATTTTGGCTGGAAAATGACGAAAAGAATAGGTATTTATTTTCTGTAACGGAATGATAGAAACTTGATACTGTGAGCTAGATTTATATGAATCAATAGAGACTTTTTGCATCTCCTAAATTTTCATTCCGTTGTGGTAATTGTTAGTCTGAGCATGCGCAGTGACAAAATCACAATCCTTTATCGTTACAGTCCTTCATAATCGTTATCAACCATAACGGATTCCTTTAATTACGGAGAAATAAAGAAGAAGAGCTTATCGTTATGGTAATGCTTATTTTTCAGCCGCGATGTTGCCGGAGTGTGTCAAATTAAATGGATAGTACTGTTAATAATATTTTTTCTCAAGCAATTGATCGAGATAAGATGCAAATAACTACTTTACATGACAATAAACGATGGCGGAAACTAAAATAGAATGTTTTACATGCAAAAAATTAACCCAGTAAAATATTCTCCTTTATTTTATACTTTTCCGGATTGACACTACTCAACAATCTGAGACATCTTGTCACGAACGATGAATCATAAGAAATGATGTCTATGTCGATGACGTCATCACCGGTGCATCGACTGAAGAAGCTCTTTTAAATATTCGCAAAAAATCTTATAAAGATATTTGAAACATACGGACTTGAATTAAGAAAATTTTCTTCCAATAGCCAATCTGTAATATGTGACATAACCGAGCCTTTTACTCAATCTAAATCCTTAACACTTGATGAATCTCATCACCATAAAACCCTAGGCATATCTTGGAATTCCGAACAAGATATTTTCATCTACAACTCTAACATCGATCTTAACTCTACACCTGTAACTAAACGTGTCATATTATCACTTATTTCACAGATTTTCGACCCTCTTGGCCTTCTAGGACCTATGGTTTTACAAGTCAAAATCATTTCACTGAAATTATGGTTACTTAAAATCGCTTGGGATGATCCTGTACCCACAGACATTTTCCGAATATGGAAAAACTTTACGCATCACTTATCCTCAGTTGATCATTTCAAAATTCCCCGTCAAGTCACAATCAGAACATTTGTTGCTTTTGAACTTCACGGATTCAGTGACTCTTCCATTAATGCTTTTGGAGCCTGCATATATTCACGTTCTATAGATTCTTATGGCAATATTTCTGTTCATCTACTAACTGCTAAGAGCCACGTAGCTCCTTTAAAAGCTGTGAGCTTACCACGTCTTGAACTATGTGGTGCCCTAGTCCTATCTCGATTAATGAATAAAGTCATAAAAGCTTCAAATTGTCAACCAAATAACAAGGTGTACTTTTACACTGATTCTACTATTGGTCTCTGTTGGCTTTCATTAGAGCCTAGACAATTGAAATCATATGTCTGTAATAGAGTTTCAGAAATCCAGCAAATTACTGATCCAATTACATGGTATCACATTTCGTCTGCTGAAAATCCAGCTGATATTATATCTCGGGGCATGAGTCCTAGGGACCTCAAAACCTGCTCTATGTGGTGGCATGGTCCAGCCTTTTTATCCAAGCCAAAGGAATTTTGGCCCAGTAATACTCATATCTCTAATTACAAACGTGAAAAACTCGATTCTGAAACTCTAGAATTGAACCCTAAATCTATTTTGCTTATTTCTTCAAGATCGAATTTTTCATTATTTGAAAAATTTTCCGACTACAATAAATTGATGGATGTGACTGCTCACTGCCTACGATTCATTCAAAATTTGAAATTTTCAAAACATACCCGCCAAATAGGACAATTAACACTTTTTGACCGTGAACACGCATTAACTACCCTAGTTACCATATTTCAAGGTGAAACATTTTCTAAAGATTCAGAACAATAATAATTGAAAAACAAAAATCACTTAAAGCCTCAAATTAAATTGAAATCCTTGAACCCATTCATTGACAAAACTGGAGTTTTGCGAGTCGGTGGTAGACTCCAACATTCCAATGTTGACTATCAAGCCAAACATCCTATACTTTTACCAAAGAGTCACATTTTCACTCATTTAATCATAACTCACATACACAAAATAAACTTCCACCCCGGTACACAATCTACTCTCTCTTTTGTGAGACAAAAATTTTGGCCCATACAGGGAAAATCAGCTGTAAAATATGTTATTCATAGATGCATAACTTGCTATAAACAAGACCCTAAACCTTTACATAATCTTATGGGAAATTTACCTGAACCAAGAATTAACCCATCAAGACCATTTCTCCACACCTTCATGGACTATGCTGGATTTTTTATGACAAAAGATTCGAAATGGCGTCGGAAATTCATCAAAGCCTATCTATGCATATTTGTGTGTTTGGCTACTAGAGCAGTGCATTTGGAACTGGTTACCGATTTGACTTCTCAAGGTTTCCTGGCCATGCTTGAAAGATTTGTCTCTCACCGCGGTTTAAGTCAGCACTTATATTCCGATAATGGCACCAACTTTATTGGGGCGAATAGCGAACTACGGAAAATTTATAAAGTTTGTCAATCAACTGAATTTGAAACCTATGCCAAAAATAATATGGTTCAGTTTCATTTTAATCCCCCTGGTTCTCCGCATTTTGGAGGTTTGTGGGAAAGTGTGGTAAAATCCTTTAAACATCATTTACGTCGTATAGTATCTGACGAAAACCCCCTCACTTATGAGGAATTTTATACTTTTATGGTTCAGGTGGAAGCAGTGTTAAATTCTCGACCTCTCTTACCAATAACTAATGACCCTAACGACCTCGAAACCCTTACTCCTGGACACTTTCTTGTTGGCCATCCTCTTAGCCTCATACCTGACATTGACATTCAAACAACACCTATGAACCACTTGACGAGATACCAGATGTTGCAATCCATGGTTCAACACTTTTGGCGCAGATGGTCTACTCAGTATTTACATACACTCCACGAGCGTTCGAAATGGCGTTTTAAAACCGATATGGAAAAGCTTCAAGGATCCTTGGTTCTTTTGAAGGATGACAACAATCCACCATCCAAATGGACAACCGGAAGGATAGTGAGTCTACACCCAGACAAGGACGGTATCACACGTGTTGTTAGTGTACGTACCTCGAACGGCAATATGTTAAAACGAAGTTTTGTCAAGGTGTGCCCTCTCCCCATATCTGATGAAGATCAAGGACTTCCATAGACCCACTTATATCACGGACATTCGCCGTCAGAAATGGACTCACTTGTGTCAGTGATAAAAATTTACACTATGTAGGCACCCAGCATTTAAATTATTGAAAGATACCGCAGTACTTTCAAGGGCGGCGGTATGAACAATCTTTTTTATCTAGTTCCTGATTTTAATATAGCCACCAGCCTAAGGTGCTATCACCATGGTTTTTTTTGATATAGCTGTCAATATACAGTCCACTAATTTTGTATTGTCACGATTTATAAAATCAATAGAAGAAGCTATTAAAATAAGCTGTTTTCCTTAACCAACGAAAGGATAATTATCCTGATCAAAGAGAAGAATCATATCCACACAAACTGAATCACGGAAAACGACCTAACTCGTACCTAACCTTACTTCTCTGCTTCTGACATCTTATAAATATTATTGTTGTTTAATGTTTATGCTCTAAACAACTCACTAATTTGTGTGTGTCTGTACTTTATAGATGATTTGGAAATAGTTGAAAGACGGAGGTGGAGCTCTTTTTTTAGCACAGGTGCTGTGTGTAGTTCAAATTCTGTACATTTTAAAGATAGTTTCATCAATCCCCAATTTTATCATGATTGGTATGGTATAGTGCACAGGGGGTCAATTCTTGAGCCATCGTATCAAAACGTATACGCAATTGGGCGATCAGCATTATTTGAAATAACATGGTGATCGCATTTTTGCGTATACGTTTCAAATTTACGAACGGTCAAAAATTGTCCGATGTTTAAAATAAAATGATTATAGATATAGAAACAAATACTAGCGAAATAATTAATCAACAAGAAATGATTACGAAAACTGTCATTAGTTTCGCCTGTTGGTCAGACGCAAGATAACGAATAAAGTGGAATCGTCGTGAATCAAAACCTCTTCTAATAACCGATAAAGTTAATGTTATTTTTAATAAAGTTAACCATAACGGATGAAATGTCCGATGTTATTTTAAGAGGTGCAAAAAGTCTTTGATGTTCGCACCGCATATTAAACAGTATTTGTTGCTCTACCAAATTTTATAAATAGTTCAAATCAAAGAGACTACTTACAGACATGTCGTTCAATCAAGACAAAATGCGGTCTATTCTATAATTGTTTCGCTGAACTAAATAAACTTCCAAATGAAGTAAGAAACTACGATACTTGATTTGTATGATCTCAAGAAATCCCTACAATTCTCACTAAGGTGTTTACTCCGATTGTATTTTGTCTTCATTGAGTCTGCAGTACAATAATATATCGAACGGTTTCATATGAGCATCATGCACTTGAAACGATCGTTTATGCATTTCAACTATCTGCGCTCGTGAAATAATAAATAATCTTGAACATGCATGACCTCAATTGTGACACTTAGACATCCAGCGGTAACATTTACAACCCAAATCAAAATTTGAAAACTGGACCACTTTCAATGCATTGCGATTCGTCTCCTAGTTACAGTCCTCCATAAATCTGATATTGAGAATTGTGTACGTCCGATACGCCACAAACGCTAGTGAATGTATCTGATAGTCAAATACCCTTTTGTGTACGTCAGATACGCCACAAACGCTAGTGAAGTGATCAGATATCCAAATACCCTCATGACTATTTTCGAATTCTCTGAGATTCCAAAAGTTTTAAGTCTTTGGCACCAACTACCGCTTCGTAGGAGCGTCTGTCTCTCGTGGAATGCAGATCTTTCTCCACTTCGTAACGATCATTTGGAAGCATCTCTACAACTATGAACGGTCCCCTATATTTGTCCCGATAGTTTTTCGCTTTCATTGTTATTAGGGGAAACAACTTGTGATCCTAGTCAAAACCAATTCACCGACGATGTAGTTGATTGTATCAAATCTTTTCTTGAAGAATTGTCTATTCTGATTTTCTCGTTTAATTTCCAACTTCTCAGCTGCACCTTTTCTCAATGTCGCGGCGTCAATTATTGCGGTGTCTTCTTCATCACTCAGATATCGATCGTCATTCATTTTCAATTTATAACAGTTCGCTTGGAGATGTTTCGCTAATACGTTGTCTCGTGCCACTGATACTTTGCTGGATCTGCCTTAAATTGCTGTCTCAAAGATCATGGTAGCAGACGAATCAAAGATCGTTCGATTAGCCCTTTCTACCAGTCCATTACCTCTAGCAATACCTACTGCATCAGTGAAAACTCATATCTTTTTCTTCTGCGTATCCACAAATGCCTTTTCTGCTTCCGTTTTAATTATCTTTGGTATTTTTGATGTCCTCATCGTCATCTTGGGCTTCTCGTTATTGATATTTTTCAGCAATAAAGCCTACATCTCGTTCAATAATTATTTTTTTCAGCTGATTTTTGAAGCTGATTTCAGGATTTGTTTGCTGGTTTTTGTTTTTGTCTTCATTCAATTGAGTTAATATGCTTTCTCTTCTCGCATCAATGTACATTGTTGTATGCAACTTTTGATTGAACCCTTGCACCGGTTCAGAACTTTCCAAGTTTCTTATTTCCCGCACAATTTCAGTTTGTTCAATAGTCTTATCCCACTAGAAGTCTTTTCCCAAAAGTGTAGTTGATTTCAACTTTTTTCCCGCAAAATTTGGAATATATTTTCGAAAAAATACAATCAATCCCAGAAATTCACGTAGTTTATGTTGAGTCTTTTGAATCAAAAACTTGCTCACTGACTCAATTTCATCCTTGGTAGTACTAGTTTGATTAAATGATAATTCATATCCCAAATGAGTATCATCTTTTGATAAAAGATTTTGATTTGCTCAACTTTTCAGGCAAAATATGTCTTTGTTGAAGTTTTAAGAATTCATACAATGATTTCAATCCTTCCATGACATTGGCATGCTTCGGGAATATTTACAAATAGACGGCCAAAACATTTTCAACTTTGATACCTGCTGCTCCGACCGGTTTAACATTTTCCTCATAAACTGCACCAAAGATGAAAGTTACTGTCAGCGTTAGAACAAATGTAGTCGCAATTTATTGATCTTGGACAAATGCTCAAAATAGAATTCATCACGTTTCTTGGTTACTCATTTGCTATTTTCATTAAGATCTGGTGCATATTTCGAGAACTTTCATGAAAAATATGATCATCCTATTTCAATTTCAATAAAACAAGCATAACAGATTGAAGCTGTTCCCCTTAATTTTGACATTTTTGAGGATCAAATTCAGGTGTGAAATTTACAATTTCAAAATTTTTGAATGAGGTGATATTTGGCTGAATTGGCAAGGGCAAAGCTTTAACCGGAGGCGTAAGACTTCTAGAGCTCATATGTGTAACTTTTTTTTACTTGAATGTATTCTACGGCTACGCCCCTCATTATTCGTAGTAGAACTGCCCGGAGAAGTCAAACTTGATGATCGACTGCTACCGCTACGCCTTCGATCTTTTCTCTTAGGCATCTCATTTATCACGTTTCATAATTCAAAAACTGGAAACAACAATGATATTAGGTTTGTTCTAGCATGAAATTGTTGACGGTTTAAAACCAATGTTGTGGATTGTCTAACTGCGCATGTTTATCCTGGGATCGGGTAGCAACCGGTTTGGAATTCTTATTCGCTAGAACAGCTCTAAAAGTTCATTATCTGATAAATCGGAAGCAAAGCTCCTATTTGATTCATCTGAACTTGAAATTGAAGATTCTGATGACATTTTTTGCCCCTCAAACCAAAAAAAATAATTATTCAACT
Organism: Orchestes rusci; assembly: GCA_958502075.1. NCBI lineage: Eukaryota > Metazoa > Arthropoda > Insecta > Coleoptera > Curculionidae > Orchestes > Orchestes rusci. The sequence continues at coordinate 53,535,488 of OY293304.1, forward strand.
ACCTAGGTATTTCCTAAACATTGAAAAAATTATCCTACCTGTGTTTCAAATATGAATTATTTGATTATTCACAGAACTTGATCAAAAGGAATAATAGGTCTGTCCACAAAATTCAGTTTTTTATTGAAAATGGTAGATATAGGTGTAACATAAAACCCTATAAAGTTTTTTAAAAATGTTCAAATATTTTTTGCGTTATTCGTTATTCAAATTTGCTGAAACGCGTAGAGGCTAGAAAAAGAGTGTGAAGTCACCTACGCGCTTATTTACTGTATTCATAGGTTACGTACTGTAGCCATAGATATGGATAAAGAAAATATGACTGGTATTATACACGGTTCGGCGTTATAAATAATATTATTGTGACAAGAAAGTGGTGTTTTCTACCTGAGTGCACAAACCGACAAGTATAGGACGCTAACGAAAATTTTTGTGAAAACTCAATGCAAACAGCAAAAAGAAAATCATGGTTTGCGGAAGTGAGATGGAATTTTGAAAACGTTTGAAAGCTAATGAAAGGAAACACCTTTATCTGTCAACAACCACATATTGTCATTGACTACGTCACGTCTACCATCTGCAAATTATGTGAACCTCCTTTATGGAAACCGTCCTCCATATTTGCGGAGAATAAATAAACTTTCTTGATAATTAATGGGAATGCTCTATACTGTCGAACTGAAAACTCATGCAAACTTGTCTGTTATTGTATCACGATGCAAACTCTTGTATTGTTTTGACAGCTAACCTCACAATAATTGAATATAAGTACGTTCCGTCTTCCTAATGGCAAGTTTCTGACGTCATAGTGTGTTTTGTTCGCTAAAACAAAGCGCTCAATTTCAACGGCCGCTGTGGTATTTAGGATTGATTTTTCTCAAGCACACTGCGAACATATTGATTATCATATCAAAATCTTTGTTTCACAATACTTCTAATGTATATTGATTTTTTTGTGGACAGATCTATTAATTGATAATCAATTTTTCAAACTAACATAACAGACCATAATCAAAAATTCAAAACAAAAAATCAATCGATCGAAAATTGAACTACGAACACTCGAAAACTTTCTGCGCATGTCACTTACTAGAAATCCGCTCGAATTCCTGTGGACTGTTTTGACGGTTTTCAACTAGTTTGAAAACTAAAATTGTTTATCGCTAGAACATCTGACTGTCAGTCAAAATCCCAGTTTCAATTTGCTAGAACGCAAACTTTGGTTTGCGCAAGCACCGGACGATTCTGTACCGTTTGGAATCGTTGCTGGAACAAGGTTATTATTACCAATATTATATTCTGACATTTGACAGTGTTGCTGGTACCCACGTCTAGTAGTCTTATCACCCTTAAGCGTCGGTACTTTCACCTTCAAATAAGCGCTATTTGTCAAATAACTATCCGTCAGAATAAGACATCGATCAATCATTATCTGACGGATAGTTATTTGATAAATAGCGCTTATTTGAAGGTGAAAGTACCGGCGCTCAAGGTGATATCAGACGGTTCACTTTTTATTTATTTCTACCTTTTATTCATCATCTTTCACTCAAAGTGAGACGTCCAGACATAAAATGAATCAGAAGTGAAGAATGAATTCATTAGTGAACCGATCCAGAGATGTTGGATATTTTCATTCGGCATCTTTCACTCGGAGCCGAATGAAAAAAAAATGAAAGGTATGAACACAAACAGGTTCACTCGACTCAGTCCTCAGTCGCTGTCGCTCGTCAATCTCCGTCCCCTTCTGTGAAATTATTATTATTATTTGAAAAAATAGTATTAAGTGCAATGAGCAAAACACGTTGCGGTTCTTGAGGTGTTTTGAAAATTATTTTTGTCATTGAAACCACAAGATCGGTGGATATAAAGACGCAATACGGGACAATGCTATGAAAGCGCTGATTAAGGACTTAAACTTGGAAGTAAGTAAAGTAATGATCGCAGATTATTCGAATTATAAAGCGCACAACTTCATCGATCGACGACATATTCGTGAAACTGAAAGGAGAACGTTAATTTTGTATTCATTTTGTATTTGTTGTGTGAACGTGGGATGAAAAGAGAACATTCTTTCGAGTGAGCATTTATCCGGAAATGAACCGTCTGATATCACCTTAAGTTCATGTGCAGTGGTTATCGACTGCACATACCTGTTGCTAGGAAGACACTTGGCCGTTGCTCTTATTATTGTTTCGAAAAATGCGAGAATGTTTCAATGAATAAACTAATTTTGAAATATCCTGGCTTTTCTAAAACACACCACTACTACCTCAGTCAATATACAAGAATAACATAGAACATTTTTGTCATAAGTCGAGCATTATCCAGTTCAAAATAACTTTCACTAGTTGGGAGAATGATAATTGGAAAATCCTCCAACGCCACTTCTAGTACTGATAAAACTGGCTTTCAAATTATATGTAGATTGACACTAAACTCCTGCAAATCTCCCAAATAATGTACATTCGTTCGCTAGAGCTCGTGCTGATGTTGAAAACTAAACGCCAGTTTTCATTAAAGCAACGAAGTTTGGCAAGAGGAGCGATACGTGTCCTACCATTGAAATTTTCGCTTTTCAACTAAACTTGATAAAAAGTTGCTCACATCTCTCTGTTAGCAGCGACATAGGTAGATCAATTTATCAGATAATGTTTTTGCAGGTTGGCTTCTCTTTGACAAGAAATAGCGTGATGCTATAGGGCAAGAGGTTAGATGATTGAAGGTGGAGGATTCAGTCAAAAATTCAGACAGCATTTTATCTACAGCAAAACTTTACTTTTGTATTCAACAATTCTGCTGAGTGGTCGATTCCCATATTGTGGAATGAAATGAAAACTCCCCGTTTATGAGGTGAAAAGTGGAAGCAACGTTTCCAAGAAATTGAATTAGGTATATTCCGATTTTGATATAAAGCTCCTCTAATACTAGATAATGAGGAATGCGGAAGAGATTGCGACAAGCAAAAATTCAGCTGGTTAAGTTGACTATAAGGGTACTTGCAACTTGTTGAAACGAAAACTGTATTTTCGAAAAAAAAATGATTATTTTTAAACCGATAAAGATGTATTGAGGAAAATGTCGGAGGCCTTCATCTTTGATTAAAGTGAATCATGTGAAAATGTTTATATAAAGTTTGAATAAATTAGGCTGTCATTTTGATAACCAGATTTCTATTTTTTTCCTAGTATTTTAATTTTCAAAGTCGAATATCTCACAAACGACTCAGATAATGATATTCATAGAAAAATTGACTCATCTGTCCAAGAATGAAGTCAAAACAGTCTTTACTTTACAGATTAAAACATAATTATAAAAATATTAATTCATCATTAAGTACAGCTGGTTCGTAAAAAAACTGGTATTGCTCATAGAAATGTTTACAAAATTGAGCAGTGTAATATTTGTTTTGACAAAACTATACGACAGTGACATGTCATTCAAGTGAAAAGTTTGGGTATGTTATGATGTATGTATGTGAATAATAGATTTGAATCAGGTAGATTTGCAAATTTTGATACACACAATCGATCAATTCAATATTTTCGCTTTAGTTCCTGTACTCATGTGAGAATTCATTTGAAAAAAATATTCAAAAGTATCAACCTGGTAAAAATATGACGTCATACTTTTTTGTTTTGTCAGAAAAAATATTACACTACTCAATTTTTTGAACATTTCTATGAGCAATACCAGTTTTTTTACGAACCAGCGTACGTTGAAAGCACCCCCTAGGAATTAGGTTCAAACCAATACCGAATTGAGTTTTTTCACCTTCGAGACACTACTATATCAATTTTGACTTTGACTCTGTTATTCTCATCCGTTCAAAAATTATTGAAAATTTTCGAAAATAAAGTTTCACTCTCAACAACCTGTATCTTTTTAACGATTGGCATTTGCCACCATATTTATAGGAGAAATCTTATTTTCATTTATATTATCACCGGCTGCTCTATGGCGGATAAGTTATGGGACACCCTGTATATCATTGGCTTCAGACAAATCGCATTGCGAATTATCTGATAATTCAGTATTTCATTATTAATCGCAACCCACAGATCTCGGAAGATTTCAAATTGTTTTCAGTCATGCTCAAGTAACTCTGGAATCAAACCAAAAAAAAAGTTAATTATCAATTTTATTTCCAAATGTATCCATTACATTCGTAGTAAGCTTTGATTGATCTATCCTGAGATATGTAAATAATTGAGGTAGATCCATTCAGTTTCTAGAGGCTTGGGTAGAAATCCTTCGTATAATCATTTTGATCTGAATACGTTGGATAAATATTTCTGCTTGGAAAATGCACACACTAACTTGACAAATCTAAGAGATCAAAAATCAGATTCTCAAGCGAGATAACGTTGTTTCTTGCATTGACCATTTTCTAAAATATGGAAATTATTGGAAACGATAAAATAATTTTTTGTACAACCTTCACGTAAAGTCCACTTCTCAATGCATGCAAAGCAGGCGGAATGTCGCTGATTTTGGCAGCCGGGCCTAAAAGTACTTTCGCGACCGCGGGCTACAGCTATTCACGTAACAATTGAGGAAAATGACTTTTTCACGAGTCTGCCGTTCAGCGAACGACGTCAAGCAGCCGAGTGCAGAAAAAAGATTTTCCGCAAGAGTTAGGTACAATAGTTTCTTTACAGACGTGCGAAAATAAATGCAAAGTCCAAAAAATAAATAAATAATAATAATAATAATGTCGGAATGCCAGATAGTTGATATACACGTTGCCAAGCCAATAGAACACACTCGAATCAGGGCTTCGAGCAGCTTTTTGTTTATGTGCTATGCTATTGAAATATGCGTGCCGGAAAAATTTTCCGCACTTATGCGAAAATACTAATTTACGTTACTAAGGCGATGAATGACCATGTCACCACTTGGGTAATAGATAGGTTAATCAAATGTTGCCAACATTCTATGTCAAGTTATTAATTAAAATCATGAGATGGCGCCAGCACAACCATGCCACCAATGCAATTTCACAGTCTTTTATGATGCAAAATGTCATTTTTGGAGAAGTCAAGTATCTTTTTTTACAGTCTCTGCGATGATGTGAAGTGTCATTTATCGGACTGGTCTTGGGTCTGGTAAATGATACTTTACGGTACAGTATAAAATAAAACTTACCTATTCTCGGCACGGATATTGGTTCGGGAAATTGATTTTTCCGCACGACTCTAGAAAAAAGTATTTTCGCGACCACGGGCGCAAAAATAGGTCACTTAGCAACGGTTCCTCGAATTCCAACGCCTCTGGATCTGATAACCACATGACAGTCTAGCATACTAGGAGGAACTCATCACGTGACAATGAATCGGCACCACAAAAGTTTCCCTTTGTCAATGATTGACAGTTGTCACTTGTCTGACTTGTCAGCAGGGGCGAGTTCAGAAACGTCACACCCGGTGCGGGTGTGATCCAAATGTCAATCCCTAACCGTTCAGACTTACACCGGGTGTGACGTTTCTGAACTCGCCCCAGTGTAGTGCAGTGCAGTGAGTTGATTATTGATTTTTGATTTTTATAATTTCTATTTAGTGATTCCAAACTGGTTGTGCTGGGTGATTCAGTTTCAGTGACAGGGTACCAGTTCTCATGAACTAAATTCCAAGTTTCTAGGATCGCCGCAAGGGGGCGTGACGGTATACTGTGAAAGCAGAAAATAAACACGTTTTCGAAATTTTCTACATTGAACTACCAAAAATGAATATGGAAACAGATTTGAGACCATATTCTCTACAAAATTGCCTCCCGACACTTCTCTCTAAGTTGTCAAATGGGACAGCTACAAGCCAATTGAAAAGTGATCAAAATATAATATTATATTCACTTTTCTATGAACAAGCCGTCAAACTTGATGTCACTAGATTGTCCATATAACTTCGAGATTCCTCAACCGATTTGACTGTTCTTTAGCTCATTTTGTTCTGTTTTTTCTGGTGCATGTACTCGAGATCGATTTTATCTGCTTTAGCCCAAGGTTAATTACGCCGTAACTAGGGAATCGGAAATCCAAGAACGATAAACCAAATCGATCCCGTCACCGAGCTCCATTATCAACATTCCTGTCATCGGTGTGTCATCTTAATGTCATAACATGTCTGTATTTGAGGGTCTTAAAACTTTTTTTACCGAGTGTCGGCTGTTTTTAAACGTGTTTGAGGGTAAGTTATTACACAGCTTTTTACAGTGAAATATCTTCTTATTATCAAGTGTGAACCATACTCTATCTTTTTTTTTAGATGTGTATTCGAATTTCAGAACCGGATCGGAGCCGACGTCATTTTTGTCTGAATTCTGATTCGTCCGAAACCCGAACGTATAACGACGAAACCTTATTACTTTCAATTAACCTTGGCTTTAGATCGTTTCTCCATATTCTTTGAAATAGAAGAGTAACGGAGACTTCATCCAGCGAGAAATACTTTTGAAACCGCCCCTATAAATTTGAATGTTTCAAAAAGATACTCATCATATTTGTTTGGATTTGCGCTCAACATTTCCTTCAGTTGATGTTGAGAAGAAAGGCCTATAAGTGAGAACGCCAACTATTTTCCGTTTTTTTTTCTACGAGCAGCTGACAAGTAGAATACAGTGCACCTCTCGCCAAAAGTAAAACGGGGAACAGGAAACACCTTATTCCAAAAATATTTAAAAAAAAACGAGATTAACCCAAAAAAAACTTTCAAAAGTATTTTTCGAGGGATTCCTGATAAAGTCTCCGTAACCGTAAAATTACCTGCATGAAAGTGGCAGAAAATTTTCCAAATAACACGATGGAGGTAAATATTAAGTGGGTTTGCATTTGAAAATTTTGAAAAAACCTCAACTACAGGTTTGACTTTTACAATTCATGTTGTGTGATCGGCTTAAGAAAATAAAATCGACCCAGAGTAAATGCACCAGAAATAGTAGATTTTCCTCTTCAAAATGAGCTTTAAAAAGTAGAATCGGTTGAGGAATTCCAAAGATTTAGTAACATCAAATTTGACGGCCAGTAGCTGTCTTATCTGACAACTTAGAGAGAAGTGTCGGGAGGCAATTTTGTAGAGAATATCATCCAAAATCTGTTTGCATATTCTTATTTGTTAGTTCACTGAGAAAAAATTCGAAAATGTATCGATTTCTCTGTTTTCACAGTACCGGTACGCCCCCTTGCGGCGATCCTGGAAGCTTGAAATATATTTCCAGCATTCTCATGGGCACAATACTACACAGTTTATTTTCTCCTGGGTCTCTATGATGCATAGTTTACGAGAACTGGCACCCTGTCGCTGAGAAATGAATCACCCTGTACAAAAAGCACTGTTTGCACCACGGCCGAAAGATAATTTTGACTCGACCAATATCTGCCCTCGCTTCGCTCGTGCTGATACTTATACCCTCGTCAAAATCATCTACTTTCCGCCCTTGATACAATATGTACTATAATGACTCAATAAACAGAATTATTAAAATATTTTTTGTACAATCCACACGTTAAGTCCACTTCTTAATGCATGCAAAGCAGGCGGAAAGTCGCTAATTTTGGCAGTCGGCCCTAAAAGTACTTTCGCGCCCGCGGGCGCAAAAGTAGGTCGCTTAACAACAATTCCGTGGATCCCAACGCCTCTGAATCTAATAACCACGTGACAGTCTAGCATACTAGAAGAAACTAATCACGTGACAATCTTGGTGACAATGAATAAGCACCACAAAAGAATACGGGAACTCACCTATTGTAACCATGATTGAAAGTTGTCACTAAACTTGTCAGTTGTCTGACTTGTCAGCAGTGTATCGATTTCTTTATTTTTGATTTTCATAATTATTCTTTTTCAAATGATTACAAACTGGTTGTCCAAAAAGCACTGTTTGCACCACGGACAAAAGATGATTTTGACTCGGCTTATATCTGCCTCCGCTTCGCTCGTGCTGCTACTTATACCCTCGTCAAAATCATCCACTTTTCGCCCTTGATACAAAATGTACTATTTCCATTCCAGGAAATATACAGGCTTGACCAGATGTTATGGGTCATACGATAACATTAGATTCCTCACACAAAAATATTGCTATCGACCTCAACTTGTCTCTTTTGAAAGTTGATATCAACAGAGATACAGGGTGTCTAAGTTTTATTCGAGGTTTGATTTTAATATTGGATTTTATCAAATAACTTTTGAAATCAAATTCGGTCTATGGGGACTGTTTGACATGCAAAATTATAATCTGAGCACGGAATTGCTCTTGCTTGTAGGGGGCGCCACTAACACACCTTTTCACTCATTCAAATAGCCATAACTTTTTTGTACACACTCGTACATTTTTTTAAAATTGAAAAATGATTTTTCCATCATGTGTACACGAAATAGGTTCACTTTGTAGAAGTGGCTGGGAGTAACCTTTTTCAAGATATCCAAATTTGTAGTAATTAGTAATCCATGCATTGTAGTTTTAAATGGAAAAATTTGAAAATGAACATAGGAGGCTCTGAAAACAGCGTTATCATGGTAGTTTTGACGTTATTTTTATTTTCAAAATTTTCCATTCGAAACCATATTGCATAGATCACTTCAAGGGCAAATATCTTGAAAAAGGTTACCCCTAGCGACTTTTATGAAGTTCACATGACCTAATACAAAGCTTCATATCTCTTTTCAGAAGAGGTTATCAAATTAACCAAGAAAGCCAAATATTCAGAATGAAAAAAACTTCAATATTTTGGCATAGGAGAAATTCCATTTCTACCAGGAAACTCTATAGAGTGCTTTGAATTTCCAGCACATTCCACCCAATGCTAATTGCACTGCTAGTTTGACTACAAAATTTTTAAACACTGAAGAGTTTACAGGAAGAAATTGAATTTCAATGCGCAACCAAAAACCTCGTGCATCAACGTGGACATAGCTTAAGCATAGATGGTGAGAAATGTTTCAAGACATGATTGCACTAATTGCAGCTTTTATATAGCGGCGCATACATGGACGTAGATGTGGTAACACATCAACGCGCAACCAAGAACGTCGTGCATCAACGTGGACATATTTTGAGCACAGATGGTGAGGAATGTTTGAAGACATGATTGCACTGATTGCAGTTTTTGTATGGCAGCTCGCAACACGGTCGAACAAAATTGACTCTAACACTGCAGAACCCCCATCTGAGTGTACTTTTTCACGACATGGTTGTTTCAACGCACACTCATAAATGCACGCCCCCTTAATAGGGGGAGCATACATGGACGCAGATGACTTGATACAAGTACGTGCATTCATCAGCGCGCATCCGAAAACGTCCGTCCATGATCATTTTTTGGAACACGTACATGTATGTACATTCTGTCGTTCTTGTATTCCGTCAGAACCTGAATACATCAACGCGGGTTCATGAGTGTGCGTTGAAACATCCATGTCGTGAAAAAGTACAGTCAGGTAGGGGTTCTGCAGTGTTCGGGTAAATTTTGTGCGACCGTGTTTTGTACTGCTATACAAAAACTGCAATCAATGCAGTCACAAACATTCTTCATCGTCTGTTCTCAAAATATGTACACGTTAATGTACGACGTTCTTATTTTCGCGTTGATGTGTTACCACATCTCCGTCCGTGTATGCCGCGCTTATGGCAGTACGCAACAGGGTCGCACAAAATTGACTCGAACCCTGCAGAACTGACTGTACTTTTTCAGGACATGAATGTTTTATCGCACACCCATGAGCGCACGTTGATGTATTCAGGTTCTGACCTTAGACGATACAATAGTCTTAAGCGGGGCATACACGGACGTAGATGTGCCTATGTTTCTGATGGATTACAAGTACGACGAACTTTTTGTATGCACTCACATGTACGTGATAAAAAAATGAGCATAGACGGACGTTTTTGGATGCGCGTACTTGTATCAACACGTTCGCGGACACCGATTTTTTGTAGTATGTGTGTGATTGAGCACTTTCGGCATAAGCCGCAACGGTCATTTTGTCATATCGGACAGTGGAGGCATTTGCAGTCACAGGCCCAATGCGCTGTAGATTCGTTTAGCGTTAAATCCCGTCTATTTCACTTATGCTAGTATGTGGATTGTCTCTCTGGACACCTTCCGTCGAAGAAATTTTCATTGGTGGGGAAACAGCTCATCTCCATACATTTTGGCGCGCCAAGTGCTGTTTTGCATATTGTTTGGCATAGTTTGTGCTGAATCATTGATCGATCGTCACTTTGCGTGGTATCAAGAAGTTGAGACTGAGAACGAAGTATCATGATCGGATGATTAAAGCGCACACGATGCGTACGGTACCGAAGCCGACGACTTCATAGCTGATGCCGATCAAGCTCAAAGTAGTTCTTTATATTCGAATGATAATAAACGTTAGGCCATAGTACACCGATAGAACGTCAAAAAAATATATCATAAGCAATAACGATATCTACAGTGAACAACGAGGTGATATAATATAATTAAAAAAGAGAAACTGCTTGGCAATGTCGTGATTGCATAGGCAAGCATCTTCGGTGTGTAGAGGAGTGTTAACATAATATTTGGCACCTATAATAAATAATGTACCTTTTAGTTCTATTGCTTCTATAGATATGTTTATGTTCTATCATAGTATTCTGTATTGTTCGTTGCTGTTTTATATATGTTTGTCTTCGAAATAAACTGTTTTGAAATTTTATTTTTTTTCTTCCATGCGTCATAATATGATGTCACTGAGATTCTTTAGAAAAAAATATGCTTTTCACAGGAACTCTGACTTAAACTGACCAAAATTGATCTGATCCAAAAACCATCAAATAAAACTGCAATTGTTTTTCTGTCATTTGTTTCACATCACGTCATCGTCAGTGTCATCATTTCTAGCCAAAAAAAAAATATTTTTTTCAATATTTTAGATTAAGGGCAAATATTTTCTATTTTTATGTGGCTTGAGGGTTAGGCTATTGCGAAATCCACGCCTAATATCCATCCAAACAACCCACACCTTTTACTTCTGACTAGTTCACTTAACTGATCGAAGTTTACGGGTGGTACAGTTGAGGGGCAAAGGGAGAAGTGACCGGATCACTTACAAATCAGATCAGTTTGTGAAGAAAACATCCCAAATGTCAAATTTTAGTGATCTGGGTCAAATTGACCTGATTTAAGATGCAAATAAAAATCAGCTAATATAAGCACAGTTCACTTTTTCTTGGTGACCTGACACAACAAATCTCGATGACGTGATATGACGTTAATGTCCGTGAACGTGTCAAGTCATCTGCGTCCGTGTATGCCTTCCATAATACTTCTTTTGTCACTGAGTATATTATCATGATACTAAAAGAAACAAGACATGATCGATGGACGAAATTAGAACCAAGCCACGCATGTAGTCACTGCGAGCCCAAAGTGAGGTTAGATGTAAAACATCAATACCGTGAACTGGTAACCATTTGCTGATTGAAATTTGAACTGGCTCACGCATGACGTCCCCACGTGAGATTGACTGTATAGGTTTGAGGCAGGTCACGTGATGACAACTGAGGGGAATGCGCGAGAGTTATTGTATTATGGCGTCAGTTTATCTTGTTTTTTTTAGTATCATGGTAACCCAGTTACCTAGGTAACCTATGAATTTTGAGGTTTGGGCTCACAATGACGTCAGCGAAACCTGCGCGTGATCATATCTTGTTTGTTTTAGTATCATGGTATATTATTTGGAATGCGTTGCCATGACGTTGACTCTGACAGCTTTCATTTTTCAGTTAAAAATAATTTCATTTGTTATCGTGCCGCTGATTTTGTGCTGGCTCCACAAAAAAATTAATAGGTATTCATTAAAATAATGTAAAACCAAGATTTCGATATGATTCCAATTTCCAAAAAATCAATCCCAAATACAACAGCAGCCATTGAAAATGAGTGCTTTGGTATGGCGAACAAAACGCACTGTGACGTCAGATACTTACTTGGAAGACGGAACGTACTTATATTCAATTATTGTGACGTCAGAAGTCAAAACAAAATATGTGTTTTGAGTTCGACAGTATACAGCGTTGCCATTAATTATCAGGAAAGTTTATTTATTCTCCGCAAATATGGAGGACGGTTTCCCGAAAGGAGATTCACATAATTTGCCGAAGGTAGACGTGACGTTGTTTTTGATAATATGTAGTTGACGCAGTGTTTTCTTGCGGCTTTCAAACGTTTTCAAAATTCCGTCTCACTGCCGCAAACCATAATTTTCTTTTTGCTGTCTGCATTGAATACTCACAAGAATCTTTGTGAGCGTTTTATACTTGTCGGTTTGTGCACTAAGGCACAAAACTCCAGTTTCTTGCCACCATAATATTATTCATAATGCCGAACCGTGTATAACACCAGTCATATTTTATTCATCTTCATCTATGGCCACAGTACGTTACCTATGACTACAGTAAACAAGCGCGTGGGCGACGTCACCCTCTTTTTCTAGCCTCTAAGCGTTTTGGCAAATTTGTTCAGCGAATAACGCAGAAAATATTTGACTATTTTTCAAAAAACTTTATTGGGGTTCATGGTAGACCTATAGCTACCATTTTCAATGAAAAACTAGATTTTGTGGACAGACCTATTATGCCAAAAAAAGGTCTGTGTTTGTGGGGCTTATTCATCGAGGGTTGTATGGATCTCATCACAGATTAGTTGTGATAACATAACATGGGCGTTTTCAAAAAAAAGAAACACTTTTCACTTACTGGATTTCAACCAATGAAGTTTGAATATAAGGATTAAAAAACCATGAAGAACTACCGCAAGAAACCATGATTATCAGTTTTTTAGTGATTTTGTTGTAAATTCATGTTTGCAATAAATGACTTTCACCTATTTCAACACTGAGTTTTCTGTGGTGTAAAAATCGAACTAGAATCGTTTAGCATGTATTATTAATAGATAGAAATTGTTGAAACCTGTGATCTCTGTTATATATCAGATCAAACGATGCAAACGTCGCAACATCGCGTGTCAAATTCAAAACAAAAACAAAATGTTATTGACTCAAACAAACTGCCTACGGTCGCGGTGTTATGCTTATTCTAGTCGTTCAATATTCAAGTCAGTCGAGGTTTAACAAAAAAGTTTTATTGAGCAAATATAAGAAGTGATTTATCAAAACGCATTATGTCACCCAGAACTGAATTCCCAATAATGACCAAAAACCCTTTACGACTAAAAACAAAGTGGTTGAGCAAAATGTGTGTGTAGAATCGATATTTATACATGCATGAACATGGATAATAGTCTTATCCAAATCAAAAGTACCCTAGGTTTCTATAAAAAGGCCATAAAGTCCTGGACCAAGTGCGTTCCGCTGCAACATATTGGAAAATTGTTTTTATGCGTTTTTTGCTTTGAAATCTTCAATATTTTTAAAAATAATGGAAAGTTTCTACGTTTATAGTTACGAATGACGTGAAATGAAACCAACTAGGGGTTCCAAATGAAAAAAAATTAAAAATAGTAATTATGTATATATTAATGAAAGTCTGTAAAAAGTAACAAGTTTCTGAAGTATTTATTAATTGATGTTATACGACTGAAGAAACACCTGTTTTTGGAGCTAAGTCAGCGCCGCCAAGCGTTTTGATATTACTGGGTTGATCTTGTATTCAAATTAATATGGGATGAAAGTTGAATTGCTGCATTCTATGGATTGGTACGTATATATTGTGTCTTCATGATAGCAAAACCACATCAAACTCAATTTTTTTCCGTTTTTGGACAAAACGCATTTTGAAAAGTCACTCCTTGTATGAAGTAGGTACCGATTTTTCTTAGACATTCAGAATCCGATATCAAGAAATGCAATCATGCATTAGAATATAAAAGAAAAATTACACAACATTGTATGTTTTGGGGTTGTCAAGATACGGTAGAAGCGAGATCAACGTAATGTAATTTTGATGAGAAGCCAAAATCAACTGAGATATCTTTTGAAGAAAATATGAACAATCACCCTGTACTTACATCCACACGTCAAAAATAGTCTGGATAAATAAATTTATCCAAAATAAATCATTTGTGCTCGTTCAAACAGGTTTGGCTTGAAATGTAAGCGGAACCCAATATGACTTTAACTTACCAAAACCAGAGCTCATGCTCCACTCACATCTTGAGTCGAGCCTGAGCGTTTGACATTAATCATTTATCAACTTAGACAGTGCTGCTCGAGAAGCAGCTATCCTATTTTTTTTCAACTAATGAACTAAGAATTTTGAAACTCGGCATAATTCAATTGCTATCAAAATATTACTTTTTGATTTCATCAACGTACAGTCAGGTCGATATAGAAGTCATACAGGAGATCCATCATGTCTTCATGTGTGGCTTGTTTGACTTTCTTTTGAAATTATAATACGCATAAGTTCTACAAACCAAATGTCATGTATTACTCTTATATGGACATGACTGTACATACTTTAGATTGATAGAGGGGTCATTTGATACAATATTTCAAAAATCTTATGGAATAGATCATTGTGGAAAATTTCCTTGAGAAGCATTTGCACGGATATGAAAGCCATTTAAAGCTAAAGCTTTTTTTCAGCTGTTTGCCGAAATATCGATATCGATACTTTCGAAAAAGTCCGTGGGAAGTTCTCGGACAGATTATTTCATTGTTTGGGTGCCAACAAAAGCCATTTCCTACATCTTTCACAAGAAGAATGTGAGTATGCCTTGTTTGTTTCTTTTTAGGAATTTCCTTACCTTAAAAGTTTGTCAGGCTTTCATATCCACACGAATGCGCTCAATCTTATGTACCAGTAACATCAAAAAGGAGTATTTTGGCGTGAGCCTGCGCATAAACGCCCTGCAACTTCAATTTGTCAAGAGACTATCCATCATCAGACACCAAAGCCTGGATAGGACTGGTAAGAGGTTGCCTTGGGGGCTCCATTGACGTCTACATCTGTATGGCAGTTTCTCAAGGACTCTTTCACCTGGTGATTCCAAAAAGCAGACCAAGCCCAACTCACCAGGGCGGCGGGAGTTTGAGTTTGAGAGCCTCGAAAATTCCACGTCAAAGGACAGGGTCAAGGCGACGTCTTTGTATTCAAGCAGATCTTTAAAAATAATGCAACTTCAAAATTCTCGAAGTATCATGAATTTTAGTTTTTCCTGCTGGTGGAGTCTGAATGCTTTGGCAAGTCATCGATAAGCGCTCGTATTTTGACCCTCATTTTTTTGTGAATGACAAACTCACGATACAGAATAGCCAACCTTATAACTGAGAGATTCTTGAATATTATCTCGAGCGAACAGGAAATAGATAGAATGAAGAAGAATTGCGTATAGAAGTCTCCTTTTGATAAAAGTAAGCGAAATAGCAATAATCTGTCTTCTGTCCGGAGACGGGCCGCGTGAGACGTTGTGCTTGGTTGAAATTGAAAGCAAGGAAGTATCACTTTGTCTTTATTAAATTGGTGGGATTGGAGCTCGGTTATTAACGGAAGTTATGAACGACATTATTCAAAGGATAAATACATAATCTTTTCTCAGCTCAATCTCCACTAGGATCATAACTATTTGATGGTACCATGGGGTCAAACATTCTTTTGTTCAAATAAACTGCCTATCGTTAATGGAGGCAAGGTTCTCAATATATTGTAGCCGTCAAGAGTTCTCTAGTTATATCATTCTGCATGAAATTATCAATTTTATGCCTCCGTCCTTAGAACCACTGAATGGAAATAGATCCTCTGGCATTTAGCAAAGCATCACAATAGACAATAGAATTTAAGCCCTGTTTCCGTATGGATGTACAGGGTGTCTATTTGAGAAAATAAGACATGTATTAGCTGTCAAACCTTACAACGCAAGAATGCTCATAACTTTAAAACAACTCAACTGATTGGAGCGAACTTGGTCTCATTTTGAAGAGAGGTTCTCCTCTTGCACAATTTTGGGATTTCAAATGATTCCGACCAGAAGATACGATTTTATTCAATATAATACGCGGACGACGATTATTTTTCAAATTTACTCGAAATCTTTAAATACAAAGGCATAGTGAAGATAGTTCGTCTGGAATGTCGACTAAATTTCAAACATCTTTCATGCATCACACTTTTTTCTAGCTCTCGAAATGAATAAGCTTAACGCTTTTTTGTAATAATTATTCACTGCAAAAAAGTCCTACTATTTAAGATGACCTCATAATCATAATATTTCGGTTTTCTCATCTATATTCCGCTGGTACTTTTTTGTAATAAAATTACGTTTATTATTTTCTTCTCTCATAGTTAAGGTATCTGACTTATTTATCACCTTATGCTTGGACAGGAGGTGATGTTTTGCAGTTGATAACTGATCTAAAAAATATTTTCTTATTATTTGTCATCACCCTAAAATGGCAGTTATTTCATGAGTTATGAAAAAATAAGTAATAATTTCACATTTTGTTAAAACTTGAAATAACGTCTATTTAGGTGGTCTGACTTATTTATCACCTTATGCTTGGACAGGAGGTGATGTTTTGCAGTTGATAACTGATCTAAAAAATATTTTCTTATTATTTGTCATCACCCTAAAATGGCAGTTATTTCATGAGTTATGAAAAAATAAGTAATAATTTCACATTTTGTTATAACTTGAAATAACGTCTATTTAGGTGGTTGGCAAATTACATTGATGTTTTGTTCTTTTTGACACCATCATAAAACTTGGAAAAATACATACACTGTAGAATCAAAATATACACTCACGGTCGGATAAACAGCACATGCCTAATATTTGATAAAACTTTGATATTATGATATAATATAATATAATATAATATGATATAATATAATATAATATAATATAATCGTTCATTAAGCTTATAAGCTTTACATAGGCATCCTGCATCAGTTATCAAAGAATTATTTGTGCATTAAAATGGTTCAATCAATATTTTGTCAGTTGATGAGTCATGGCGATTTTATTCAAAATATTGTTCAGGGCCCTCCTTTCACGTCTTGGAAAAATTGGCTAGCACCATCCAAAAAAGTTAATCTGTGTACCTTATGAAAATTGAAAAAATCGCTGGCTTAGTGAACTGACAAATGGATCTAAGTTCTTCAATGTACCATTATATCTTTGATTACTGTTGCAGGATCAAAGTTTCATCAAATTTTTTGGCCGTCAATCTACTTTTGGCCACAAAAGTGGTGTATTGATTTTCGTTTACCAAATAATACATCTGAAAAAATGCTGACTAGCTGATTTCTCGTGGGTTGATGGTCGTCCACTGATGGGGGGACGTCCACTGATGAGAATAAAACCGGAAAGATCAGAGTTGTGAGCTTTTTGCAATAGTGCTGCTTTCTTGTTTTTTTTTTAATAAAACGTGAGTCTATATAGTAACGATTGCTCATAAGTTTACTTAGAGAAAACCGTTTTGTGAACTATTATAAATAGAAAACAACCCTTCGCAAAAACTCACAAATGTGTCGATTGTGATCTATTCGGTTTCACAATCAATAGACCTTTCCCGATTAACCCCAAAAGGATCAGTTTCTTAGCATTTTTATTTTTCAATAATGATATTTTTACTGGACTACTATATGAATATATATTTTCACTCTCTCGAGCTCGCAATCCCTTTATGTGAGGATTTTTCAGAAGCTACAAATCTTGCGATTATTCCATTCTACATGATTTTCTCAATGCACAAACAAAAGCGATCTGGAATAGCGTAGAGTCTTATGGTAGAGTCACAAGCAGTGCACGTCTAGTCTAACGATCGCTCGCATCCGGATTGCGGATATATTACACGCGACTACGCTTCCAATGGATGATCAGCCTGAATCCAAAATCTAGATAGAAAACAATTCTGAACGTGTTCTGGAGAGTGTTTTGGAACATACTTGTTTGGCTTCAATACAAAATTTGAACGCTCTTGAAATTATATGAATTAGCTACGACAAACGTTTTTTCCAAGAAATGACGTCATCGATGACGTGAGTATGAACCCTCGTGGAACGGACTGTACATCAAATTACAAAAAAGCGTTTGGTTTTTTTGTCTCGAAATCTAGAAACAAATGTAATACATGAAAGTTGTGCGGAATTTTGTCGAGAATTCAGACGATTGATTTTCAGTATACCTTTGCATCTGAAAATTTTATGTAAATGCAAAAAATGTCCGTCGTCCGCATATTATACTGAATACAATCGTCTGATTTGATCGGAATCATTTGAATTTTGAATTGTGGAAAAGGAGAATCTCCTTTTCGAAATTAGACCAAGACCGCGTCAATCGGTTGGGTTTTTTCAAAGTAATGAGCATTCTTGCGTTGGTTTGGTTGGTTGGTTGGTTTGACAGCTGACACCTGTCTTATTTGACATGCTAGAAAAAAAATCAAAAACACAAATTAAATGAAAATTTCTCAAGGAATCCATAGCGTTTTATTTTTATTTGTTTCTATTCAAAATTCACAAATAAACAGCGATTTTGTGTTTTGATAGCACCGTTACGCCATCTTGTGGCTATCTTGGGAACTTCTGATATATTTCCAGCATTTTCTCTATTCCATATCACCCAGTAATTTCTTTTCCGCAAGTCTCTGGGATACCCAGCTTTGGAGATCTGGCACCTTGCCATTCTGAAATAGACACCCGCTGACACCCTGTACTAGTGTTTATTGATATTATAGTCCTTTTCACTTCATTCTTCCAACATTTCATCACAATTTTTTTATATTGTCCATAACTTTCTAGTTAAGTCGATAAATGGTCCGTGTTTATTAAATAATAATGTGTTTCATTCCTCACTAATACTGCAATCGGATCTACAAGAGGTTCTGGTTCTTCTTCATAAAAATATTCTTATTGGTGTCTAGGTTGTGCGGAGATGTGTGCATCAACTAACGATTCTTCTGCGAATCCAATGCCTTTATGAACCCTCAAGGAATATTGGGTGTTGCCACTTCTGCTAATTTCAAACTTCGAGGAGACTAGATGTGCCCAATATAGCATTTTCTGTCGGATAGTCTATAATCTGCTTGGATTGAATGGAACTGCAAGTCCAGATGACCATTTTTACGTTCTGTCTTTAAAGGAGGCCACTCGTTAAGTTTTATCGCTTTCCTTTCTTGTGAGGTGACTTTCACAATAACTTACTTTTTTTGTTTTAAAATGCATTCGCATCAAGCTTGGGTGTCATTTTATCATCGCTAGTTCGGAATTTGGTGTCCAGATTGTATGTACAAAACAGCGCACTGAGAGTAATATTAAAATATAAGCGAGATGAGACCATGCTCCTTTCTTTATATATGTTGTCTGTAAGTCTGTGAGGGAAAATATTTTGTATAGTTTCAATGCATTTGTGTACAATTTCAAAAACAATATGTCGCATGTTGCCAGTTTTTATACAATACATTTAAATGATCGAGTGAACTGTTCTAAATATATCCTCAGTTACAACACCAGAAAACTGTCTGGATGTTAGCTCGTTATTATAAAGGGTGATTCACGTAGGCAGTATGTGACAAGTATTTCAATAACGGCTTTATCTTTTGAATTTTGTTATGAGTGGATATTCAAGGGCGATGTAACTTTTGAAAATATTTTGACTATTGCAGCGTTGCCACTATGCTAGTTTTTCCTAGTAACTTCCTTATTTCAAATAGGAAACCCTGTATTTTATTTGATTTTCAATTCTGTATGAAGTTCTGAATAACTTTCATAGAATATATTGTTTATCTTCTTGGATATTTATCATTTTATTTGAAAAATGACAAATATCATTGATTTTTCAAAATAATATTAAAGTAAAGAACTAAGGCGTAAAAATTTGAAAGTCGTCTCTTCAGATATCAAAGTACACACATAGACTTTTCCAAATATTTCCAACATTCTTCAGGGGAGCCTAGAAAATTGATCACATTTTTACAAAAGGAATTGACAGAAACTCATCTTTCTCAAATAGAACACCCTGTACCATGTTCGCAATAAACTGCATTCAATTCTGATTAAAAAATGTTAACATTGCTATCCTTATTGGTTTTTGAGATATTGAGAGTTTCGTAAAAGACGTGCTTTCTTCAAATGAAATGTTCGATTTCGATCAATTGTGAGGATAAGCGATGTTCATAGAAATGTAAAAAACATGTTTGTGTGCAAAGACATGACCACCCTTAAAGTTCTTATTTTTAGGGGTTGGTAGACTTGACATAAGGAAGCAATTCACGAACTTTCATGACTATGCAGTGAGGACATAGAGTCCGTCGCCCTCCCTGTAACTTTTGAACCACTAAATTCATCACGACAAAAAGCAAATTTTCCATTTTTTGATAAAGGGATGACAGCTCGGCGCAGTCTTGGAACTTTGTTAAAAATTAAAAGAGCTGTCGCGGTTTTCACATGATGACGAAAAAACATAGGTTTGTATTGGTCACAATTCTTTTTTAAGTGGTTGAATCTTTTGAATTTTTTAAATTTTGTTTTTCTGGGTTTCGAATGTCATTGGATCATTATTTATCACTAAAACAAATTTAGCCATAATAAACAACAACTGATTAAGCAATAAATAATCAAGACATTCAACAACAACGAACAAAAAACTGATTAAACATAAATATCAAAAGAGAAAAACATCAAAACAACGTTTCGAAATCACGAATTTAATGTCAGGAAACCAAGGTGACCAATTGTTGCACGGGGGAAAAAACCCTTTATCAAATAATCAAATTTGAAATATTATCATTTGAAAACCGCTAAACCAAAAAATGTTTTCAGATACGGGGGTAAATCAAGAATGAAGAGTCGTTTGAGACGATTTATCACTCGACCCCACTTTCAATTAAAAAAAAAGGGTTCAAAACTGCACCGAGCTGTCATTTTGACCTCTAAAGCTGTCATTACTTTATCAAAAATGCAAAATTTGCTCGGCTATTGTCTTTCCAAAATTCTTTGTAATATACATGGTTCAAAAGAGGCGGGCGATAGACTTTATTTCCTCACTGTATGCTACAAGCTGTACTGGGGACTGTTATAATTTGCATATACCGTTCATCACTCCTGGAAAATCATACACCAATACAGTTGCGAGTGACCAAACCGCAATAGTAATTTACGTAACTAAGCCGGTTAATGACTTTTCAAATGACGATTCAAGATATTTATGGAATTTCTAGACAAGTTTACGGAATTTCTGGACGAGTAGTTTAATCAAATTTAACAGCTGTGTAGTAACACAAAAAAGAAATTCTCGCCATAAGTCTAGCCAATGGCTATTCTACTCAACCCTCTCATAGAAGTTGATACGGCTTAAAAAAAAACAAAATTGTGCAACAAACGCGCGAGAAATAGACTAATCAGTGTAATTATACTATACTTATCATCTAAAAATTTACAACTTGGGCTGCTGGCAACGAGACTAGCGGTGGGCGAGACTATACTCCTCCTCCTATACTGTCTGTTAAATATTATCAACTTCAAAGCAGATCTATACTTTTTCGGTGCGTGACCCTCAACATTATCAGGCAAAGAATTGTAGAATTTCACAGAGTTATACATAAAGCTTTTTTAAGAAAAAGCTGTTTTGTAGTTTTGGATCATGAGTTTATTCTTATTTTCTTATTTCTGGTATTTATTGAGTGGATGCTGGGCATCGATTCAATTTTCGCTCTGAATGATGTAGGGATATTTTTCAGCGTGTTCATAATTTTGTTGACCGATGTACCGATATGTGAAAGCCTCCTATTTGACATATTTAACCATTGAATTTTGATAATTGTATGAGAAACACTGTCATACACATAGATTGAAAAGTTTTGCATGAGCGTAAAATGTGTTAAAACTTGGATCCTGCATCAGTTATCAAAGAAGTGATAGTGCATTTGCAAACTTCAATCCATTTATCAGTTTACGTGTCCTGACGATATTTTCCAAAAAAAATTTCAGTGCCTTTTTTTCGCGTTAAAAAAAAGGACACTGTTCAAAATTATTTTCTGTGTAGTTTTCTATAAGAATGGCCAGCACCATTCAAGAGAAAGGCAAAAACTTAACTACTTCTTGAAAATTTCACAATAATTTAACAAATTATAGTCAAGCTATAAAATTTTGAATTTTGAAAATGACCCATTCCTGCGAATGATTTGGCACTAAAAGTAAAGCATCGGAGAGATATTGCCATTCAAAAAATGTCAAGCGGTAATACCGCATGCGGTATTTTGACGTAAATCAGATCCGCGATTCACTGCTTAACGTCATTTACGGTATGGAAAGGTGTTGTTTATCAAAATTGTCAAGCGGTATTTTGACATGAATCGGATGCGCGATTCACTGCTTAACGTCATTCACGGTCATAAGGTTATCGCATGTAGTTATTTACGTTACGTATTTAGAATACCCCACAAAACGTATGCCATACAACCTGACAAATGAACAAGCCGTGTTTTTGTGTTTTCAATGGGGTGAAGAATCTATTCATGGG
Source organism: Orchestes rusci (assembly GCA_958502075.1). Classification (NCBI taxonomy): domain Eukaryota; kingdom Metazoa; phylum Arthropoda; class Insecta; order Coleoptera; family Curculionidae; genus Orchestes; species Orchestes rusci. The sequence goes on from OY293304.1 coordinate 53,557,926, forward strand.
TTGTCAACTTGATCAAAAATACGCCCGCCAAGCACATTATGTCAATTGGATCCTTTCAAATTTTCGCGCAAAAATTGCGTGCATACATTATTCTGCGACTTGAGTTCATTGGGTTAGTTTGGGTTAGTAACATGACTGTTAATACAAAACTTTTCTTTTAAAATTATTCAAAGAATCAACTCTTGAAGTTTGGCCATATACTCATAGCACCCTGTATTTTAGATGTATTAGATGATGGGTAGTTCAAATGGAAAGGGTGCCATAGGAACTATAGAAAAATGTTTTCGATAATTAAAAGTACGAAAGATAATTTGGGTTATGGTGTTTATACTTAAATTAATGTTATATGTTGAAGGAATTGAGTTTTTGATATATTTTTTTTTGGTCACATAGTGGGTACTGCAACTATATTATGATATTTAGCAGGTGTAGTATACAGGGTGTTTCAGAATAACATGCTAATAATAAAGTGGGTGATTCTTGGGCTTATTTTAAGAAAAAAATTCATATGAACGTATGTCCTAAACGCCTTAACTTTTGAGATACAGGGTGTCAAAGTTTTAAAAAATAGATACTTTTTTTACAATAACTTTGTCATTACTGTAGATATCTTTATGAAATTTGAGTCATGTATTCTAGGTATTAATACTCATTCTTTGATGCACCAACAATTTAATTATTCTGACCAGTGCCGTCCATGCGGGTTTTGGTTTGTATATTTTTTGGGAAAAAAGTTAAGGCGTTTAGGACATACGTTCATATGAATTTTTTTTCTTAAAATGAGCCCAAGAATCACCCCCTTTATTATTAGCATGTTATTCTGAAACACCCTGTATATCCGGAAATATTTGGAAATATCGGAAACATAGATTTCCAAAAACCAGGTTTAATTTTAAGAACCTTTCATAAAGCTTTCAACAAAAAACTCTTGAGAATTAACTACAAATATAACACTCGTATAAATATTCATTAAAATAGTAAAATAAAAAAATCAGTCTATGCACTTGGTGCAGAGTTGAGTTGAAATAATGGGACTGTTTCACATAAGTTATCATTATTTTGAAAAATTCAGTAGAACAATAGGTAAGAACCTGATATTTTCATCCATTATTGGAATACACAACTAATATAGCGAGTGCTTAACCATTCAACGGCGGTTCTGGCGCAAAAAGTTGGGGAGGTTATATTATGCGAGGTGCTTTAAAATGCGCGATTCATTTTTGAACCTCCTATTTTCGGCAACCAAAAATGAATAAATTGGGTGTCTTTAGCATTGATAGTGTTTTGGATGATTTTGTTTCTTATATGTCTGTTTTGTTTTTCGTCCCAAAGAGATAAACATAATATAAATTAGTTTTTTGTGTCTGTACCCTGCTCTGGGGTGTGTAGAACCGCAGGTGAAACCATTCAGTTTTTCTCACCCATGGTATACTCCTGAGATATGTCTCTATTCTCCTCAAAACCGGAAAACTACATTCCGCAGTGACTTTTGTTGCAGGTAAAACAATAGATATGTGAAGCAACATTCTTATGCTTGGGAAAAATATTTCATGGCATTCTTACAGTGTACAAACAGCATTTTTAGCTCAACAGATAATTCCATAGCGATCAGCATATCTTCATCGCACAGCTACTTTCTCAATCTATCAATTTGATTAAATGTTCTTATTGACTATTAGGCTATGGAGGGGGCTATAATAGCCCCTGTACCCCCCACGTAGATTCGCTACTGTTCTCCTCCTTCTCCTCACAGCTTCTTTCTGTTTCCATATCATTCTTAATCAAGCGCAAATACTGAGTTTCCACTGTTGCCAGTATCTGTATTCAACAATATCAAGATTTCGTAGGTATGATAAGGGTTGCAGACTTTTTCACTCAAGTTATGTAATTCCAATGCACTAGACCTCCAACATGCATCTGAGAACACGATTTTGTGAAAAATTTAAAATTTCCAATATTTCCATTATTTCTGACCCATGTCCGGAAATTTCCAAGTCCAATTTACCGTCGAAGATACTTACAGCACTAGTCTTGCTCCATGGTAGATCTTAAATAAAAGCTAAATGTTTTAAGGTTGAAAATGAGCGTTCCGCTGAGCAAACTATTACCGCCTTGGCCACGAAAATGCGTAAAGCAGTTTTTACGTTTGGAAATACTGCTTCCAAATAAAGAGTACGAATAATATATGAAGGCATGTTTGATAGTGTGCGTTTCATATCGGGTTTTTCAACTATTTCCAAAAAAATTTGAGTCTTTTGATCACCAGGTCATATAACATTCTTGTACGTCTTTGGCGCTTTGGATTGACTCTCAAAATACTTTCAATAATCTTTTTTGATAATTGCGCTGGCCTTCGTCGTAATTTTTAATTTGATTATTCTTTGAAAATTTGCCGCCCCTCAAATTTTGCTGCTCTTCACCGAGGCGTATTGTCAAAATAAGATATTCCATGTTATTGGGATACCACTATAATTTTCAATGACAAGTTCAAAATTCAATAGCTAGATTATCCTTTGTTCAATTATTGTGGAATTTTCAGGAAGTACATAATGTTTGCCCCTCTTTCGAATGGTGCTAGCCATTTTTAATCAAAAACAATACAGAAAAAAGTTTTGAAAAGTGTCCATTTTTGAACGCGAAAAAAGGATACTAAACAATTTTTTGAAAAAAATTGCCAGGACACGTGAACTGACAAATGACTTGAAGTTTGCCAATGCACCATTACTTCTTTGATAACCGATGCAGGATCCAAGTTTTAACACATTTTACGCTGATGCAAAACTTTTGAAGCTATGTGTATTTTCTTAGGTTGAATATTAAACGGCAGCACATATTTTCTGAATTCTGTAGCTATCACATTGCCTGAGGCAAGGACGATAGACGGAATCTGCGTAATTAAAGTGAGACAGTACAAGTGTTTCAGTTAATTTTTTTCCCCAGATCGTACAATGTTTTGCTTTATACTGTGACAATCATACAATGTAATCTGTTCGAAAGGGAAATAATACGGTAAAATTATATCGCCTCATATAGGGTGAAATGGAAAAATACGGAAAAGCTGATTTTCTCAGTTACCGTCTTCTGTCTTCTGAGTTTAAAATTAGCAAAATCGATAATTTTTATGTGGGAGAGTTTGAGCATTAGCTGTGTTTTTTTTAATTGTGCTACAACAAAATAATCAGTTGCAAATTGAACAAAAGAATATTCTCTATCACTTTGCTTCATGAATTGTTCTTATAAGTTCAATATTTATTGACTTAGTGGCCCTTCATTGAGCCGTTTGGGGTGATTTTCAGAAAACTTCTCTTGTAGCAAATTGACTCGTATGAAAGTTATTCATAATAAATAGAAAAGCAACTTTCTTCCATGATCTTTCTTTGTCACTTGATTAGTTTTGGAGATAGCGCGCAGTTCATGGACAAACTAGGCTAGTTTCGTATTTTTTTAATAGTTCTGTAAATTGAAGTAAATTGACCAAATTGAAGGTTTCCATAATAAAATTATATGCAACCTTCGATGTACTATGTATTTATTTCACCAGAACTAAACATGGAATTCACGATCAGGTGTTTCATAAAAATTATAATTATGAACTGAAAAAGTTACACAATTAACAATTCAATAAAGATATATATCAACAAAAGATATAAATCAAAGCTTAAATGCGAGATGGCTGAATGAGGGCGTAATTGAAACATTGATAAAATAATATTGTGCAAATAACAGTAATTAACAAAGTATTAACACTGAAGCTTAAAACTACATAGATGTGTGAATTGCATAAAAATGAGAAAAAAATGGTTTATCAAATATCAACATAACGACAATAGAAGAAAAAAATTATTCGTGTCGTCCCCTTTTGTAAATTGATACATATGCCATACCCAGACTCAAAGAAATGATTGGTTTGGATTTCTGATTCAAAAAATAGTCAAGTCACAAAAAAGTTCCTAACGCAAAGGTATTATACCTTCTCTTATCAACACCTTCGATTTGATAAACTAGCAGAACTAAGCAAAAATCACGCAACTACCCCAACTGCTGTAAAATAAACTTTTTGAAAATCACTCCAAACGACTCATTGAAGAGCTGCTAAGTCGAGAAATAATGAACTTATGAAAAAAAATAATGAGGAAAAGTTATAGAGAATGTTCTTATGTACAATTTTCATTTGATTATGTTGTTGTGAAACAATTTAAAAAAAAACACGTCTATTGCTCAAATTCTCCCACATAAAAATTCCCGATTTTGCTAATTTCACAATCAGAAGACAGTCGCTTATATACCCCAAAAAAATTAGCGTTTCCGGGATTGTTTTTATTTTGAAATGACAATTTTATTGGACTTAAAGTGCTTTCTCAGGGTGGCAGTCCGCCTCACATTCTTTCCATGAGATGTCGCCAACCAATCCATGTTACCACCCAGGTTTCTATATAATATACAGGGTGTAACGAATTCGTAAGAGATACCAGTTCGATTAAACCAAGACACAGTTGTGCAATTTCAATCTCAAAAGAATTGAAAACATGGAAAATTCCGAAGACTTCCGGAGATATCCGACAATAACCGTTTTTTTTTTATTTTCTCCTAAACGTATTTGAAAGTAAAAACACTCTACACTCTACTCCGAACTAACATACGCGAAAAAGATAACAGCATCAAATTACGAAAGACATATCTCAAGACGTAAAATTTCTAAACTTCGACCACATCAATTATTGTAAAGGAACTGGAGTGCTACTCCCCGAATCAATATTCGTTCTTCTCCACAAAACCGACAATTAGGTCATTGCTCCGCCTGCCAGGCGTCGAGCTGGGATACGATGCCCAACAAGTAATACAAAACTCAATTGTTTCCAATGGCGAATTCTCCTTTGATGCATGTTAAAAAAATTGACAGTCACGTTGAATATACGCTTTTCTATTAATATGAGTTATATTAGGTATGTCAAATAATCGACATCCAGATATGGGAATCATAGCAAATTTCTGCATGCGAGAGAATATTTGCATTCAACACGACTCATAAGTATGGAGATCCTTATACCGAGATACTTCTCCCAGACACCCCGTCGGAAACGTTTCACGCTATACAGGGTGTCTATTTAAGAATGGCAAGGTGCCAGATCTCAGAAACTAGGCATCCCAGAGACTTATTACTGGGTAATATGGAATAGAGCAAATGCTGGAAATATATCAGAAGTTCCTGAAATAGCCACAAGATGGCGTAACGGTGCTATCAAAACAGAAAATTGCTGTTTTTTCAAGATTTGTAAATAAAAACAAATATTAATGAGAACCGCTATGGATTCCTTGAGAGATTTCTTTCAAATTTGTTTTTTTTTTTAATTTTTTGGTCCAGCATGTCAAATAAGACAGGTATCAGCTGTCAAACCTTACAACGCAAGAATGCTTATAACTTTGTAACAACTCAACCGATTGACGAGATCTTGGTCTCATTTTGAAGAGGAGGTTCTCCTCCTCCTCTTCCACAAATTTGGGATTTCAAATGATTCTGATCAGAAGAGACGATTGTATTCAATTTAATATGCGGACGCCGAACATTTTTCAAATTTACTAGAAATGTTCAAATACAAAGGCATAGTGAAAATAGTTTGTCTGGAATGTCGACTAAATCTCGTGCATCTTTCATGCATTATACTTTTTTCTAGCTCTCGAAATAAATGAACTAAACGCTTTTTTGTAATTATTTAATGCAAAAAAGTCCTACTATTTATGATATAATTTGTTTGGAATAAAACAGTGACTGGGTGGTTACTAGGTGCCGCAAAAATGTGTCAATATTTTCTTTACGAGGGCATCTTGGATAGTATCACTATTTTATATTAAATTACAGAAAAGCGTATAGGTAGCTTTATTATTTTATAATCTAGAAACAAGTGTAATACATTAAAATTGTGTGGAATTTTGTCAAGAATTTAGACGAAAAATTTTCAGTATACCCACCTCTGCATTTGAAAATTTTAAGTAAATTCAAAAGATGTCCGTCGTTCTCATATTATCGCCTTTTTTTATCGGAATCATCAGAAATCTCAGAAGAAAATCCTCTTCAAAAGTAGACCAAGATCGCGTCAATCGGTTGGGTTGTTTTAAAGTTATGAGCATTCTTGCATTGTAAGGTTTGACAGCTGATACCTGTCTCATTTGACATGCTAAAAAAAAATTTCAAAACAAATTTGAAGGAAATTTGTCAATGAATCCATTAATTTCTATTTAAAAATCACGAAATAACAACAAATTTTTGTTTTTATAGCACCGTTACGCCATCTTGTGGCTATCTTGGAAACTTCTGATATATTTCCAGCATTTTCTCTATGGGATGGATGCCTAGTTTCTGAGATCTGGCACCTTGCTTAAATCTAAATAGACACCCTGTACAATCACATCCACATAGTTACGCAATACGCATCGACTAATTTTTTCTAGTTTTTACTTTTGAATAATCTCCTTTTGTTGTCTTTAATAGGATTAGAACAAAGTCGTTACCTATTTTCCGGTCGGCACGAATTGTTCAGAGTAAACAAACACTCCAACAAAAAACGCTGCCTATCTATGCCTGATACGCTTGACTTATGTCTCATGTTTCCGTTGTTTAGTGCTGGTCGGTACGAACAAAATATGACTGAACGTGGGTATTGTTCAAGTTACAAAATAAACTTTCAAGACTTGTGCTTTTTGATAGATTAGCCAAAGAAAAATAAAAAAACAGTCTCAACGACAGACTGGCGTGAGCAGCCAACTGTTCGTGGGAGAGGGAGAGATATTCGAAGCTGCTGATGATGCGCCCGAGTCTCTATGAAAAAAATTCAAGATGCTCAATATTTAAACCACAATGGTTTCTTGTTTAGGTTTAAATGGTACTATGAAATCACAAAGACGGGGTATACCAAATTTCACTTAAAAATTTGGTTGATACCAATAGCATGAAGCTGGTGCATTAACATTTTTGCGGAGTTGGGGCCTGTAGGGTCTTCACTGGGATGACCTAGCCACATACTATACAGTGCCTTTTTTTAAGACGGAACATAGGGATTCCCATGTTAAATTTTCAGTCCCATGTTAGCAGTACTTTTATTCAAAGTACACAGCTGAAACTTGCCGTGGATAAAGTTTGTTGCCTAGAGATTATGTTATTTCATCAATAAGCTCAGAATTGAATAAGGAAAGATTAAAAAAAGTATATTAATAATTGGAAGGTAATACTTTTTATGAACCTTGTATATGCCGCTGTCAATAAATAACTTCATTGTCAAATCGTGATTTCATTCTATTATAACAGTATAAAACAATAATAAAAATCAAACATCATTTCTTGAATAGACTGTTCAAAGTGTCTTCTATTCACGGCCAAGCAGTATCCTTGACGGTCATGAAAGAGAAAATGAACTTTTTTGGTTAAAAAAACTGAGAATGAAGTTGAACTCGTCATAAAATTAGTTGTCACTGTCATATACAAGGCATGTAAGAAATTTCTGATGAATTAAAGCATTTTTTTCAGTATTTTTCCAAGTTATTCTGGCATGATTGATGAACTAGCATGATCTCGAAGCACCAACGTTCATCTAAGATAAGTTTCAGCTGTGTACTTTGAATAGAAGTACTGCTAACATGGGATTGAAGATTTAACATGGGAATCCCTATGTTCCGTCATAAAAGTAACGCACTGTATAGCCGCCCCAGTCTTTCATATGTATGGCTGCACCAATCATGATCAATTTATTGTGTTTTTGAAACTATAATAATTGGCAACTCTATAAAAGCATAGTTGATCTGAGTCTGCCAAGTAAAGATCATACTGCTCAGGTCTTAGGTGAGGCTTCGATAACAAACATTCATGATGCATTTCGGGCACATCGAAAATACAAGATCAATTCATACAAATATAGCAAGGTAAACGAAAACGTCGAAACGTTATTGACTAGTTTTTGTTTCTAGCAAGGTTTCTACAAAACATTTCATCATGATCTTACAACTTGTTCATGCTCAAAAAAGTTGAGAAAGTCTTCAAGCCAGCGCCGGAGGCTACACTTAACCTTAACCGGCTACTACACGAAGCATGCAAAAGATCCAAACTTTCAGCATCTGAAATACAATGAGAAATTCAAATATGGGGGGGGGGGAAAGAAGCCAAGCACAACACAAAAAATTCTTGTTTTGTAAACGATCCATCCGGCAGGTCTAACTCAAACTGAATATCGCAACCCCGCTTCCCTGGTTTTAAAAAGCTATAAATCCTAGTGGCAATTATTATTCTTGAATCAAACATCGATCTTCACATTTTGTAAAGAATATTGCTGCTGTCTGAACATCTACACTGTTCTAATTCTATTGAGAGCGACAAAGACAACTTTAATAATTAATCGACCTACCTGTAATGATGATTGATTGTGATTTTCCGAGCTCAACCGAATCACAAACCGATCTTAAAGACCCTATACAAGATTGTGCAAGAAGTGAAGTACACGAATTCGGAATGATTCCATGAAATATGGGTCAAGCAGAAGCGTATGATACAGACGAGCAGCGTTTTTTGTTGGATTGATTGTTTACATCCGACAAGGGTAATCATTCAAATGAAATTCAGTGATGAGGCAGTGACAAAGTTCTCTTGGCAGAATTTTAGTTTTGGATATTGCCAAGGGGAACTTGTTCACGGTACTGACTATTTCCGTTTGTCATATTAATTTCATATACAGTGCGTTTTTTTCAAGACGGAACATGTGGATTCCCATGTTGAATCTCCAGACCCATGTTAGCAGTACTTCTATTCAAAGTACACAGCTGAAACATGCCGTGGATAAACTTTGATGCTCAAAGATTATGTTATTCCATCAATTAGCCAAAATAAATTGAAAAAAATATTAAAAAATGCTTTTATTAATTGGAAAGTGATAACTTTTTACTAGCCAAATTGTGATAACATTTATTTTTAACAGTATAATACATAAAATAAAAAATAAAACACTATTTTTTGGATAACCTGTTCAAAGTGTCCCCTATTCTCGTCCAAGCAGTATTCTTAACGGCCATAAAAATGAAAATGGAATTTTTTGGTTAAGAAAATTGACAATGAAGTTATAGTCACGTCAGAGAATGTTAAAAGTATCTCTCTCTGATAAATTAAAGCATTTTTCAAGTCATTTTCCACCCATCAAATTATCATCTGTCAATAAGTACCATAGAAACAACTAACGGAACCCACTCGTACTGCAGCAAATATCATCGGATCTGAATAGATTCAAAAATTAGGTACTACTTCGGATACGCAATGTCCATGCAGCATTTGTTTTTTGGGTTGATCCTTATTAGCCGACGACAACTCTATTGTAGTATAGACAGAGTGAGAAGAGGATGAAACACCCAATGCGTATCATTGTAAACATTATTTGGACCTGCTGTTTATCGTTAGATGTCTTGAATTTTGAGTTAAGGTGGTTTGTTGATATATAGAATTCAATTTCAGAGTATTGTTTGCCCCTCATACTTGTAGTTCCCTCAATGTCATAGAGTACCATGTGAGTTTTATAATCAATGAAATTTTTCAATATGAAATATGTAATTCTGCGCAAAGTACCTATTGGTTTTTATCTACTCCATTTTCAGCAGGCACATAATTGTCTTAACATATCACTCTCTCCCCTCGAAACCATCTAAATCATCTTTTCTTTCCTGGCGTATCTTTCATGAGAATCAGTGGGCCAATTTATTGGAAGACTACATCTTAAAAGGTCTCAATTCCCCGTAGGTTAACATTGAATACATCTACAGTGTGACCCATCTAGATTGGAAACAAATCTGTAAAATTGTAGGTGATTGATCGATTTCAAACATTTTTTTTTAAATGTTTAGTATTTGAGGGTCCACCACGAGACCAATTTTAAATTTCAAGGCATATCACAATACTTTTTCGTGATAGAAAATGGAGAATTTTCATTAGTGATTTTATTATTAAATAAATCACTACGTCACTGGATTCAGACTACCTCCAAAACGGCTGATGACAAAATTTCATAACAATATATTCATTAATAAGAAAGCTAAGATAACTTGAAGTTCATAAATTCTCTAAGCTAACGGTCACAAAAGAACACTTTGCATCAACAGTTGCTACAAATTAAATAAGTTGTTTAAAATAATCAGGTTTTTTAACTATCGGGATCGCCCCAACGTACACTCGGAGGAGGGAGCGATAAATATGGACTTGCTCAGTGGTATTGTATATCAAATCTCAGTTCAAGCTTTCGCCCTAAGTTAAGGGCTTCTTCAGGAAGAATCTATATATAAAGAACGTGGTTTCAGTCTACAAAAGTCAGCAAAGGTTAAAATTAACTTACAGATTAGTTACAGAGTTCTCCTCAACATGACAAGAGGGTAGGTGTGCATTATTTTGAAGTTACAGGGTGCAGCACCGGGGAAGAAGGTAATAATACCCTTATACTACATGTGACCGTTGCAACAAAAAAACTTTTTTGTTGCTTAAAATTGACAATGACATGACCATTGACATTGGTTCTGTCTGACCGTAGGCTAGATGAGCAAGACATGTGACGTCACTCAGTTACCCATCAGGTTAATGCAAACTATATCCTGATATTGTAAGGAGAAAAGTAGGAAAGGGGGAGAACAGTCTTAAGTTACCCAAACAGATAAAAGAGCAACAATCAGTTCATTTTTTTTAAAGGTGGAAACTCAGAGAAAATTAGTTAAGTTATTGTTTTACTGATATACGTATCTGGATGACAGGGTTTTTTTGTAAGTGATTGAGTAAGTAAATAAGTATAACTAGAACTTAGGCCCTCCACGTCTTTCTTGAAATTAACACAGTTGTCGCAGTTATGTATGTAGCACATTTCAAGGGACCTCCTCTTAAAGTTACTCCTCTCAGTCATCATGACAAACGGTTGGTCGAAAACAGGTTTGTGATCTTGTTCATTGGCATGTATGCTGAGGCTAGTACTAATTGGGCGGTGTCTGCAATCACTTTTATGTGATGCAATCCTTTTTGATAGTTTTTGTGAAGTTTGTCCAATGTAAATTTGTTGGCATTGACATTGGATCCCGTACACTATGTAGGATTTATTTTTGACAACTGAAGAATCTTTCAAGTTAGAGTAGAACCGACCTATTCTTTTTAAATTATAGTTAGCTATTTTTAAATTAGTATGTTTGAAAAGTTTGCTTATTGAGAAAGAGAGACCCTGTATGTATTGTAATTTTCCAAATCTAACCTCAATATCAGGATTTACATTTTGTCTGCTAACAATGTTCGGTTGATCATCCCTCCTTAGAGTTCTTCTAATAATATGGATAGGATATCCGTTTTTTATTAAAATTTGTTCTAATAATTCTAAGTTCTTATCTACATAGGTTGTATGACAAATTTTGGTAATTCTGTTTTTTAGCGCAAGTATAGTATTAAGTTTCTGTTTCATTGGATGGTAAGAATGGAAAGGGATGTATCTCCCTGGACTTGACTTTTTTCTATACCAGTCTAATTTAATGATATTTTGTTCTGATCTCACAACCCGAGGGGACTGCGTAATCAACCTCTTCCTCCACGGTGAACTGAAGTTTAGCATTAAACGCGTTGAATTGATTCAGAGTGTTATGCACTAGGTCAGCAGGTAGAGCCATTAAAAGGTCATCCACATATTGGTAAATGAAGGGAAAATGGAAATTAGAGTTGGCCGTAATGTAATATAGAAGTTTGTTTATGACGATTTCAGCCAATATAGGTGAACAGGCACCACCCATTGGTACTCCAACTAGTTGTTTATAAAAAGTACCGTTAAAACTGAAAAATGTATTGTTGTACAAAAACGCGATAATTTCCAAAAACACTTCCTTAGGGATAGAGCAGTTTTACCCTCAATAAGTTCAAAATGTTCATCCAAAATATCGGTGATTAGATGAAGTGGTATGTTAGTAAACAAAGAAACAACGTCGAAGGAGGCCAGAACAAAACCATCGGGGATTATAACACCATTTATCTTATCAGCAAACTCAAACGTATCCTTAATTCTTAATTTGTTGAAGTTACAAAAAGATCTGTCCAATATCACTGCTATATGCTTGGCTAGGGGTTGAGTGGAAGCTCCAATACAGGAGACTATGGGGCGTAAAGGTACACCTTCTTTATGGACTTTAGGCAAACCGTAATATTTAGGACAAATCCCATTGTAAGTGGTAATCAATTTAGCACTGTTGGAGTCTATGAAATTACTATCTTTAAGTTTCTTAATAAGTTTGTTACAATTGGTTTCTACTCTTGGAGTAGGGTCTCTAATACAAATTTGGTAAGTTGACTCGTCATCCAGAAGTTGAGCAGATTTATTGATATAATCAGTCTTTGTCATAGCGACAGTAACATTACCCTTATCAGATCTAGTAATTACACGGTCAGGATTATTCTTTAAGAAGGTTGACGTTTCTTTTTCTATATCAGCCGAAAGTGGTCCAGAACTTGCCTTGGAATTATTAAAATTAGTAATGATATTAGTGGCTTCAGATCTGATGAGGTCCTGTCGATCCTCTGGAATACATTGGATAAGAAGTTCAACTTCAGATAGTAGACTGTACATATTAATATCTCTCACACCAACAGGTAGACTTAATTTCGGTCCTAAAGACAGAAGACCTTTTATATGTTCAGGAATTTCAATATTAGAGACATTTTTAAACTATTCTACATTGCTAGTGTTAAACTTATTACGTTTGATACCATTAACTTGTTGAGTTTTGCTAAGTTGTTCTTTTTTATTTGTTGAAAAATAGAAATAAATTTATTCCTTTGACAGTAAATGAAATCATCAAAAATATGAAAAGGCACCAATCTTTTAATGATATGCAATAATTCATTGCTCCTTGCCTCCAACTTATCGATATGCCGGTTAGTATCGTTAATTGCAATTTTTTTAAACGTTCTTTATATAAAGATTCTTCCTGAAGAAGCCCTTAACTTAGGGCGAAAGCTTGAACTAAGATTTAATATACAATACCACTGAGCAAGTCCATATTTATTGCTCCCTCCTCCGAGTGTACGTTGGGGCGATTCCGATAGTTAAAAAACCTGCTTGTTACCAGTAGCCCCGTTACTGTCCTTCAATTAATTCTAGATGTGAACATGGGATCTTTCTACAAGAGAACGAGTGACGCATATGGTGTAGAAGTGGTGCAGATTATGAAGCAATATTCCAACGTTAACAGAAGTTCAGCATCACAAAAAAACCGTAGGATTTTCTTGCTGGAATGTAAAAGACAAGATGTGACACCTAATTTCATAACTAATTCAACAAAAAGATTATGGAAAACCCCTCAACATGTGACTGTTAACAACGCTAACTGCTTGGAGTTCCTGACTCAACAGGTAACTAGCAAGTTTAAAAAAATTGCAATTAACGATACTAACCGGCATATCGATAAGTTGGAGGCGAGGAGCAATGAATTATTGCATATCATTAAAAGATTGGTGCCTTTTCATATTTTTGATGATTTCATTTACTGTCAAAGGAATAAATTTAACTCTATTTTTCAACAAATAAAAAAGAACAACTTAGCAAAACTCAACAAGTTAGTTGGTATCAAACGTAATAAGTTTAACACTAGCAATGTAGAATGGTTCAAAAATGTCTCTAATATTGAAATTCCTGAACATATAAAAGGTTTTCTGTCTTTAGGACCGAAATTTAGTCTACCTGTTGGTGTGAGAGATATTAATATGTACAGTCTACTATCTGAAGTTGAACTTCTTATCCAATGTATTCCAGAGGATCGACAGGACCTCATCAGATCTAAAGCCACTAATATCATAACTAATTTTATTAATTCCAAGGCAAGTTTTAGACCACTTTCGGCTGATATAGAAAAAGAAACGTCAACCTTGTTAAAGAATAATCCTGACCTTTTAATTACTAGATCTGATAAGGGTAATGTTACTGTCGCTATGACAAAGACTGATTATATCAATAAATCTGCTCAACTTCTGGATGACGAGTCAACTTACCAAATTTGTATTAGAGACCTTACTCCAAGAGTAGAAACCAATTGTAACAAACTTATTAAGAAACTTAAAGATAGTAATTTCATAGACTCCAACGTTGCTAAATTGATTACCACTTACAATGGGATTTGTCCTAAATATTACGGTTTGCCTAAAGTCCATAAAGAAGGTGTATCTTACGCCCCATAGTCTCCTGTATTGGAGCTTCCACTCAACCCCTAGCCAAGCATATAGCAGTGATATTGGACAGATCTTTTTGTAACTTCAACAAATTTAGAATTAAGGATACGTTTGAGTTTGCTGATAAGATTAATGGTGTTATAATCCCCGATGGTTTTGTTCTGGCCTCCTTCGACGTTGTTTCTTTGTTTACTAACATACCACTTGATCTAATAACCGATATTTTGGATGAACATTTTGAACTTATTGAGGGTAACTGCTCTTTCCCCAAGGAAGTGTTTTTGGAAATTATCGCGTTTTTGTACAACAATACATTTTTCAGTTTTAACGGTACTTTTTATAAACAACTAGTTGGAGTACCAATGGGTGGTGCCTGTTCACATATATTAGCTGAAATCGTCATGAACAAACTTTTATATTACATTACGGCCAACTCTAATTTCCATTTTCCCTCCATTTACCAATATGTGGATGACCTTTTAATGGCTCAACCTGCTGACCTAGTGCATAACACTCTTAATCTATTCAACGCGTTTAATGCTAAACTTCAGTTCACCGTGGAGGAAGAGGTTGATTACGCAGTCCCCTTCTTGGATACTGTATTTGTCATACAACCTATGTAGATAAGAACTTAGAATTATTAGAACAAATTTTAATAAAAAACGGATATCCTATCCATATTATTAGAAGAACTCTTAGGAGGGATGATCAACCGAACATTGTTAGCAGACAAAATGTAAATCCTGATATTGAGGTTAGATTTGGAAAATTACAATACATACTGGGTCTCTCTTTCTCAATAAGCAAACTTTTCAAAAATACTAATTTAAAAATAGCTAACTATAATTTAAAAAGAATAGGTCGGTTCTACTCTAACTTGAAAGATTCTACAGTTGTCAAAAATAAATCCTACATAGTGTACGGGATCCAATGTCAATGCCAACAAATTTACATTGGACAAACTTCACAAAAACTATCAAAAAAGATTGCATCACATAAAAGTGATTGCAGACACCGCCCAATTAGTACTAGCCTCATCATACATGTCAATGAACAAGATCACAAACCTGTTTTCGACCAACCGTTTGTCATGATGACTGAGAGGAGTAACTTTAAGAGGAGGTTCCTTGAAATGTGCTACATACATAACTGCGACAACTGTGTTAATTTCAAGAAAGACGTGGAGGGCCTAAGTTCTATGTAAACCTATTTACTTACTCAATCACTTACAAAAAAACCCTGTCATACAGATACGTATATCAGTAAAACAATAACTTAACTAATTTTCTCTGAGTTTCCACTTTCGTACCTGTCTGGCTTCTTTTCTTTTTTCCTTTAAAAAAAAAATCAACTGATTGTTGCTCTTTTATCTGTTTGGGTAACTTAAGACTGTTCTCCCCCTTTCCTACTTTTCTCCTTACAATATCAGGATATAGTTTGCATTAACCTGATGGGTAACTGAGTGACGTCACATGTCTTGCTCATCTAGCCTATGGTCAGACAGAACCAATGTCAATGGTCATGTCATTGTCAATTTTAAGCAACAAAAAAGTTTCTTTGTTGCAACGGTCACATGTAGTATAAGGGTATTATTACTTTCTTCCCCGGTGCTGCACCCTGTAACTTCAAAATAATGCACACCTATCCTCTTGTCATGTTGAGGAGAACTCTGTACTAATCTGTAACAGCCATATGCACCGTATGTGAGCTTAGCCAATCTCGATTAATTTTCAAAGTTAGATTAAGCGGTGTTTTGTATGCACCGAAGAATTCGCTGCAAGGATCGTTAATCCCTGGTGAGACATTTGACAGCGTCACTAAATAACCTGAAAAAAAATATCAATCACAATTTTGAAATTTATGTTGAGTGATTTGTATTGAGTTTTGCTATTTGCTTACAAGTTTTAATGAAAAATGAGCAACTATATGGATCAGTTACATCTGCAAGCCTGATATGACGTTTAGCAAACATTAGCCAAGGGGTTTTTCTTGTAAATTCAATATTTGGTGTAGGTATCAACTTTTATTCTTGAATCATTCCTATATTTCCTGTTCCTCTTTTCTTGGGCTTAGATTTCATGATAGTGAGTGATTATAATATTATACTGTATACCTGGTCTAATACAGCAAGAATAACAATCCCATCCCCCTGATGATAAATAAAAACATCACTTTTTACAACACAAAAAAATATATATTTTAGAAGAAACAAGTGTTTAATTAAATGATTTTGTAAGGAATGCCCCGAGGAATGCCCATTGATAAATTGACAATATTGTATAATTCTCAAAATCATTATCTGCCTACTTTGAAATTATTACAAATATGTACAACTTTTGGAAAACGCATCGTTTGATTTCTTATATAGTTGATAAAAACACAAACCTTCTTATATTGGGATTTCTGTTATAAATTGGAACTTGGATGAAGTCAAGAAAATTGAATGAGAAAATCTCATTTGGGAAAATAAATAAAAAGTGATGAGACCATCAGTTTGAAAGGTTTTTATTTTAGTTTATCTTGTGGAGAGGATTAGTATCTAAAGCTTGAATAAAAAAAGTAAATCAACAAGTCTATTTGTTTATGGGAGTCTGGGTTTACCCATAAACTAAAAAATTTTGAATTGAATTAGAATAAGATAAAACTTTGAGATAGGTAGACATTAGATACCTCTACAGGATATAGATAGGTAGTTACCTACTCTCAACACCAATCCAAATTGAGTCGATCGATTGAATGATAAAAAATCATAGGTAAAATATGCGGTAGATATCCGAGTGTGATAGGTACACTGTTTTTTTTTTGTACCTACCCAAGGTTAGTTGATATATCAATTAACCTTGGTACCTACCCACAAAAATGGGTACCTATTCAATTCAATATTCTGTTGAGCAATTCGCATTGTTATGAGTGTATTGTGGAGCAATAAATATTGCTTGATATTGAGATCTATTTTGTATAGTACTCATTGACTCGAGCATTGACTATACCTATTGGAATTGGAAAAGAATCCTACACCAATTGATGATTTTTTAAAAATCTAAATAATCCTCCGTTAATATTTCACTCTCATAGTTTTGTCTTTAGTCGCAAAACCGCAAAATCTCTACGAAAAACATAAACAAATGAAAGACTAGGTTAGAATTCGTTTAAATTCTTCGATTAAGCCTAGAAAATGGGGCGATCAGAGTTAAGCGACCGATTCAGGCTTAAGCGCGGCGGTGCATCAAAAAATTGGAATATAATCGCGATAAAGACTTCATCCGGATTAGATTTCTACGGTGCATATAGCAGTAAGTCAATTTTAACCTTTGCTGACTTTTGTAGACTGAAACCACGTTCTTTATATATAGATTCTTCCTGAAGAAGCCCTTAACTTAGGGCGAACGCTTGAACTAAGATTTAATATACAATACCACTGAGCAAGTCCATATTTATTGCTCCCTCCCCCGAGTGTACGTTGGGGCGATCCCGATAGTTAAAAAACCTGCTTGTTACCAGTAGCCCCGTTACTGTCCTTCAATTTAAAATAATAACATTTAATGAAAAAAACGGAATTACATTTGCATTACAATCAAAATCTAGTTTTTTTTGGTTTCTAAATAATGAAATTTTGGTTTGATAGGTTTAATATTGTTTGCTTTGAAACATCGCCGAATATTTTCTCGAGGTGTATTCAAATCTAAGCTGGCATTCCTTAGACTGGCATAAGGATCATTTTTGAAATAATCTAAAATAGCTTGATCATTGACGTGTTTTCTTTGCACAATATAACGTTTCAAAAGCATTTTTGATGCGTTACCAGTCAAACAATAGTCATCCACCTAACAAGTGCGGAAAGAGGTACTTTTCCGCACGCGACGGCAGTTGCACGAACGACGCGGAGCGGAGTTCAGGCAAGTTGTTAAGGACGGAAAAGACATTTTCCGCAGGAGTTAGGTACAATGTTTTTCCTACGACGGAAAAGTACAAGTTTCAAAACGAAAAATCGTGCGGAAAAGTAACTTTTCCGCACGCTAGTAGGAAAAACGTTTTGTTCATTTTATTCACCGTACCGGAGCGAATGTTAGGACGATCTCTGTGTCTTTCATTGAATACTTCACAAACTTCTCCGGCACTTCCATCGTTACTACGCTTAATCAGCCATGATACAAAAGAATGATTCTTGAATATTCCTTATGTCCAACACAGCTCAGCGGTAACAGCAGCTGGACAAACGTTGACGGTTTTGCACACAAAACTGTCAAAATTTTGCCAGCTGCTGCGACGCTGAGCTGTGTTGGACATAAGTATTGTTACCAATAAATAGGTTATTTCACATTGATACTAAGTAGTGGCCACAAGTAACTCCATCTCTAATCATCTAAGTTGTCATCGACAGGATTTTAAAGCTCTCTCTCTCTCTCTCCTATAATAGGAGATGTCATTCTTAGAGCCTGACTTGAAAATAGGGAGCAGAATTATTTTTTCCAAGTTCTTGGAAAGTCGCCACAATCAAACGAACGTTAGTAAATAGGGAACTTGCCCAATTTTTTATTTTATTAGAGTGTGCGTTCATGTCTAAAAACACCGTTTACCAAATATCAACCCTCAAATCGCACTAGTTATTTTACAATAAATTATCAAAGTTGACATCGACGCGGGAAAGTTTTGACGTCATAACGCGTATCTTTGGCAACCGTTTAAATGTTTGAAGTCTGAATCGAGAGTTAGTTTATTTCGTGTTCTTGAAAAAAAGCGGATGGTATAAATATTGCACTCTGCCGCAGTGTAGGTACTACTTCAACTTTGAAATGGTATTTTTTTATCATAAAACATACTTCTATTGAAATGATCTTCACACATATCTCCACATGGGACACATAAAATAATAGTACCGCTTTTCAACGAAATATTCCCCTATTGCGTCTGCATGCTCTTAGCAATTTAGTCGCCGATTTTTGTCATCAGGCACGCGAAAAAAACTTTTTTTGGAAATATCAGAACACAGCGACACAAAGCAATATTTATAATAACTATCCCTAATTTTTTCAAAAACTACGAAATAAACTAACTCAATGTGACATCAGACTTCAAACATTCAAATGGTTGCCAAAGATACGCGTTATGACGTGAAAACTTTCCCGCGCTTTTTGCTTTGTTTGAATTTTCTCAGCGTCGATGTCAACTTTAATCATTTATTGTAAAATAACTAGTGCGATTTAATGGCTGATATTTGGTATACGGTGTTTTTAGACATGAACGCACACTTTAAAATAAATAAATAAGATAAAGAAAAAATGGGCAAGTTCCCTATTATATTCAGCGGTGTTACTAACTGCGTTGCGCACTCTTTGATGAATTACGGTGATATTCCATCAGGGCCGGTGCTTTTTGTGGTGTCGAGCTTGAGAAGTTTTTCAAGAATTTCTTCTCAGTGGATGTGTGAGATCACAGAACTCTAACGAAAATCTCAGCTTGATGAGCAGCACTTTGTCGGACTTCATAGCTGGATTCAAAATGATTGGCAAAAGATTCGACCATGTCTGCAGGTGTTTTTTTTAATTGGCCCTTGTATTCAAGATTTTTAAGCAGGCCATCGCGCTTCTTGATATTACCTACATCGAACCAATACTGTTTGGTATTTGTCAGGATGCAACGTTCAATTTTCAGAACATACATCAAATAGCACAATTCAATTTAAATATTTTGTTTCCGTTTCAGTCGAGAGTAGCTGTCATAGTCGCACTGCCTTATATTTTTAAAATCGCTTGGTTTTCATGTTAATAAGGGGTTTTAGCTCTGGTGTATTCCAAATGAGATATTTCCTTGAATTGATTAGTCCCGACGCCACCAGGGGCTCTACGGGATGGGGTTAAGGGGTAATTACACCCTCCAGAGAGAAGGGTGAATACACGTCAAAAATCACGAGTTTTCATAAAATGGCGAGTTCATATTCCAACATTTCTCATTTGCGGCGCATCTTAGGACATCTCACATGAGATTACCTCCTTCAACAATATGCTGAAGAGCCGTCTTTGGCCGACGCTAGCTGCTGATCCCAAATAATCTTTTTCAGACGTGCGATAATGGTTTTATAATCCGCTATATTGAACTGGTGGACCAATAAGTTTTCTTCCACTGATAGCTGAGGAACGTATTCGAATGCTAAATTGATAAAAATACCCGGCAGTCCTCCCGGTATATCTAACGAACCACCTTATCAAAGCTACCTATGAAGACCAAGTCCAGATAATATTTGTTTTTAGCATTTGCAATATTATTCCAGTAATGCAAGGTTCAGAAACGGTGTTTCCAGGACAAAAGTGTAGGGTTTTTCACACTGATTATACATATATGTTCTTTGGTCTGCTGAATCCGAATTTGAGATGCGCTACCTCGCCAGGCGTCGCGGCTTCACAACAAAAATTGAAGAAAACCTCAAAATGTCCGCACTTTCTTTAGTATAACTCGAAAACTTAGCGCTTTTTATGATAACTTTAGAACACCAAATGGAAGTAGGCAAAATTCCCTACAAACACTGACAATTACTTTTAACTCTGGACATTCCGTGACGTCCATAGATTGGGTAGAAAATGGCATCTCTTGACTTTCCGTCAAAAAGTTGAAGACATTTTTTCAAGCTCGCGCTTTATTCACTTCCAAAATCAATCATTTCATGACTGTCTGGTATGTCCTGGTTACATTCAAGGAATAGGCAAACATGAGCAAGGTCCATATACACTAATGGTCATATAAATAGCACATACCTAAAATTCAATGAGACTCCAATATTGCATCAGTGATCAAAGAAGTAAAGGTGCATTTTGAGATCATCAATCGATTTGTCGGTGTACGTGCGCTGTTTTTTTTTTTCAAAAATGACTGAAGATCCCTTCTAGGACCGGTTTTTCAACGATGGTTCAACGTTGAACCCGGTGCAAGTACATTGGACTGTGTATCTTTGAACCCAGTTCGACGTTGAACTATCGTTGAGGAACCGTGCCTCAATCACGTTAAAAAAAGGATTAAAAAGGAAACTTTTTCTGTGTGATTTCCTAGGTAGGCTATCCTTTGTTCAATTATTGTCGAATTTTCAGGAAGAGCATATTTATGTCACAGTGATCGTACACATTTACTAAAAAGTCCAGTCAAAGTAGAATGCGAATGCAACTGCCAACTTTCACAAGTGATTTCATAGAGTCTCTTGTTGAAGTTAAATTCCGCTTGATATCAGTTTACGCGTAACATGAAAGTTGAGTTTTGGTTGTATATGGAGAATGTTCAATAATTATTAAAGAATATTAAATTAAAAAGGATACAGTAGCCGGCAGGTTAGGCTGGGTACAACAATCGCATGTATTTGGTTTTTGTTTTGAATGAAAATGTTTATTGTGAACTGAACAATTATCAAAGAACATTAAATTGAAAAAGATACAGTGGCCGGCGAATTAGGCTGGGTACAATTACATTTGTCTGGTTTTTGTTGTTAATGTAGAATGTTTGCCATGAAATGAATCATTATTTAGGAATATGGAAATATGTGTTGGAGGGAGGTATACACATTTGAAGAATCGACAGAAAAATTAGAGAAAGAGAAACAACCTACATCACAATATCCTGAACAACAACTTGATCGAGTCAAGAAGACGGAGTGTGGTACAACAGGCACAATGGAAGCAATCTTAAATTAACTATTACAATTATTGATACGTTATAGTGATTTTGTGGAATAACCGGTGATTTTATACATTCTCTAGGGAATGTGAGCATTCAAAATACTTCTGGACCCCATTTTTAACTTTCACGGTCTTGGTCAGTGAATTTATACAATTCCTAGCTCATAATCACTGAATTTCTTACATTCACTGTAACGCATATATTCATCAAGCCCCTCTTTTAAATGGTGCTAGGCATTTTTATTAAAAGTGGAAAAAAATCAATCCTTCTTCTAAACCTGACAAAAGAACCCTCAAAATTAATAAAAAGCCTAGTTCAATGCAGTGTTTCATAGTTATCATCAAAAAACGTTTATTATTTTAGTAATACTTAAAAAACTTGGAAAAGTCCCGAGATCTTGGGGTTTTCTGCAATTTTCTTTGTGAAGCCGACGCCTGTCGAGGTAGCAAACCTCGAAATTGGATTCAGCAGGCCAAGAAACATCAAGAACTAGTAACGAAAAAACTTCTACACTTTTGTCCTGGGAAAATCTTTTGCCAACTATACTATCAAGCTCGAGAAAAAAAAATAGTTCCGCAGACGGATTGTGAATGTTTTCTGGTATCAATTCATCATATTGACTAATCCTGAATCATAAAAAGATTGAAGTCTCCACAGTAAGAGTAACAGTAACAGATGATACGAAATGAGCATTTCATCCGTTTAATATTTGCTCCATTTGCCAGTTCTGCTTTGCTATAAAGCAATTTAAAATAAGTCGATTGTATCGTGACTGAGAGCTCATTATTTCTCAAGACTTTTGAAGATGTACAATCTCATTTCACAAAAAACATCAATAATATTCATACTAATTTTCATCGAATCCGTCGCATGAAATGGGGGGTTTCATTTTATGGACCTCTGTTCTACAATAAACTGCCACTTCAAATTAAATAACTACCTCTCAAAGTTTTTCGAAACACTGTAAAGAGATATCTCATGATAAAAAGTTTTTTTAGTGTTGGTGAATATATTGATAATAATCTAAGTGATATTGTAATTAATTAGAAACTCATGCTGCTGGACTTGTGTACACTTTTTTGTCAGAATTCGAATAAATATTTTGTCTTTGTCTTTGTCTTATTATGAGATTAGTACCTATGCTTTGTCTCATTGTCTCACCCATCAATCTGTTTATATCATCACTTCTCAGCTTCTAGTATACAATCATATCATCCAACAAAAAATAAAATGTGATCAGTTTTTGTGAAACCTTCACATAGCCAGCTCGACGATCTTAGTCAGCCCTGCTCTTGGCTATGGTCGTCGAACTGAACGTTTATTATCTGTTGACAGTTACTATCAAAAACGCCAATTGTCTGCCTCGACAGATCAATAGATCAATATTTTGACAATCTGCTCTTCAATTATTGAAATTCAGTGACGCTTCTTGACAGAATTACCTCTATTGGGATTTTTTTGTAGCTGTACTGCTGTAAATTTGGTAATTTTTGGATATTGCGATCTTGTTGTAGCTTTTGGATTTTATCGCGGCAACAGAATATTATCATTTTCCAATGATTTAATGGTACTCAACATCACCGTTGCAGTTTTTTCAAACGTCTACAATCAGATAGAAGTTTTCCAGATAGAGAGAATGAGAACATTTTTCAGATAAAATGATGTCCAAAAATGCTTCGTTTGCGATTTACAGGGAGTCAAAGTTTTAAGAAAAAAATGGCTTTTTCATCATAACTTTCCTACCACCACAGATATTTCCACGAAATCTGGTTCACTTCTTTCGGTCATCAGATCACATTTTTTGTTGTGAAAGTTTTAGAAAAATTTTTACCAGTGCCGTTCGAACATGATTTATATTGAATTTTTAAAAGAAAAAAATAGTACGCTTCTGCTTTTTCTGAAAATGAATATTATTTTAGAGATACCCATTTACTTTGGAAGTAATTTGGTCTGTTGATATTTTTTCGCACGATCAACGGTTTTCGTTAAAGAAATAACAGCCATTCTGTTGCATGCATAAATAGCTAAAATTGGATGTGGTGTCTTGTGTGTAAATTCGTTTTTGACTCATTTTCTTGTATCAAAGTGAGGTCAACTGCTAACATTACTACAATACAAATATAATGATAAAAATGTATCAGTAGGTATTTTTCATTTCTATTTGTATTTTTTATGATTTTTGTTTTTTTTTTAACTTCAACACCTTGTATCTTGGGAACCAAGCATTTTCGGGAATGATTTTATTTGAAAAATGTTCTTATTTTCTTGCATTCTATACAGTGTTCACAGGAAAATACAAACTTAAAAATCACCCTGTATAATGTGATTTCCAGTGATTGTCCAGGAACTGCTTTTCTATTTAAACAACTTGAGTGAAAAATTCCAGAACCCACCATGCAAACACAACTTGACAATTCCCTTTTTATACAAAATTTGAAATATAATGACTGGCCGCTCATCCTGATAGAATGATATGCCTGCCCACTAGAAAATCTTGCACTTCATGCTAAATTTGAACTAAAAACGCAATGGTTTTGTTAGCTATAGATCAATAGATAATTTTGTTTTTGATCATTGCGAGTTTTAACTTGTCGTACAACACTCACACACCCAAGTCAAACGACATGCCCGAACTCAAACACCCTAAGAAATGTTTCATAATTTGTCGATGAGGAAGATTGTTTGAAAAATCTTATCCACATTCTCCTATTGAGCTAGCCAGAATAAACAAGGGTGAAAGTTTGATACAATCAATATTATGGAGAAGTTTGTGTCTCACAACAATGAAAATTTTGAAGTTCATTTATAATGCTGAACGAGAACGAAGTATAGAGATTACAATTTTCACCTAAATTATCAAAACTGTTTCTTAATCCAATTTCGGGCAAAAATCGGTCTAAGCAGATGCAAGACCTAAAAAAATGAAGTTTAATTTTTAATAAAAATAATGTATCTACATGGGTTGCCTCTTATCTCTTAGACCCGATCTTATGTTCGTATTCAATTCCAGATTTACTATCAATATATGTGCAGAGAAAATATTCACTAACTCTACGGATTGTTTCCTTCGCAAGTATCTTCAAAATAGGATTTGTTTACCACCAAGAAAATTCCAATAATAATTTAATAATAATAGTAATAATATGATTAGTTATTCACTTCTAGTATTCAGTAAACGCTCATTGAACATAGCATGTGAACACTCAGCATCCTCTACAAATTTATATCTACTCCATTGCTATTGACATTTTCATTCTGGTCTTTAAGGAAATTGATCAAAAGTTCCAGAGTTTCATGAAGACTTGAGTCAACTTCATCTGCATATGATACACTTTTTGTATGATTTCTTGAAGTCAGTCAAAGTTCATTGAATACATTTTTACTTTTCGAATATCAGATTCGAGTTCAATTTTGAAAAAAGAGTTCCTCAGAAAGTTCAACCTATGAAGATGAAAAAAAAAGCTCACTCAATTTATATTGAATATTTCAGTTAGTTTTCTGAGTAATGATGTCTATATTGAATTTCCAACAAAATAATTCGATCATTGCTAATATTTCCAAGCCACCAACCAATTCTAAGTGGAAAATATGAAGGACACTAACCAAGTTGAACTTTGATTTTGAACCCGTTTTACCGTCGATGATAATAATTGTAGGTAATAAACAAAAAAATCCAACAAAAAAATCCGATATATTACATTTGAAAACATTCTGACCTCGTTTATTCTCCCATGGTCGTTTTTCATCTCCTAGATTTTCCTAAAAGCAAAAAGTAGGTATTTTTTCCCATTTTGGATTAGTAGTAATTGCCTGAGTGCGAATTTCGTCAAGTATGGGGAGGAGCAGAGAATCTTAGAGATCTATTGTTGAAAATGGGAGAACAGCATTTTGAGCCGTGTACGAGAGTGTTGCGATAATGGAACGACTGGATAATTGGGATATCCAGCGCACGTGTTTCTGAATAAAGAGAGGATGCCTCGTGGCAGAACGTTCATCTCAGATGCTTTGAAATAATTTATATATATCGTTACGTCAACAGCAGTGTAATCATGAACCGCCCATGCTAAATCAAACGATAGTGTAGATTATCATACAAGAATAGTCAAATAGATGATGGGCCACAAATACTTCTGGGCTTAACGCTTTTTGAATTTCCTGGTTCATATTATTGTTACAAGTTTAAACATAACACGTGAGATGGTATGTGATCTAACTTTCTCAATACATAAAAGATATAAGGGCAATGAAAAAAGAACAGAAAAAGCAGAAGTGAAGTTCTGGATAAACAGTCTGTCTTAATTCTGAGGCTTAGAGATATCTTGAGTTATCAAAAAGATATTCATCAATGGACAATTTGCACATTTTTTGGAAATATGAAAAATATAAGGATTAGTAAGTACTGATGCCATTAATATTTAAATAATCAACCTACGACCTCTCATAATGTAGTAATCACCGATTAAACAGCGCCAATCAACATCCACTACGTCACAGAATACACTATCTATCTCCGTCTGTCGTATTGACTGATATCACTCTCTCTCTCTCGGAAGGGTAATATGGCCCCACCCGTCTGCGATCATTCATTGAAATTCGCGACTTCTTTTTCATTTATTTAATATATTTCTGGGTATTTCGGATTTTTTTTTTCGCTGGTGACTTTCAAATAATGTCTAGACTACGTATCTAAAATTTCAAGTCACTTGAAAATGTATGCAAATTGTCCATTGTTGGTTAATGTGGAAGCAGAAAGCAAGAAACAAGGTCTAGAGATAAATATCTCAGATACCAAAATTATGATTGTCGACTGATCTAACAACAGAGCAGATTTGAATGAAATAAGTCGCTTTGAAGTAGTTGACCAATCAAAGTAGCGAGATAAATAGAAGGTGTTAAATGAGAAAAGTCGCAATAAGAAAGTTGGCTAGATTATGGACTGACAGGTATACTGGGTGCTGGGTGATTCTTGTAAGTGGATCATGCTTTCGGGGAATGATTGTGTACGTCGAAATATTAATTTTGGTATGTCACACTATGGTTCGGAAATGCCTTTTACACAAGATACAGGGTGTTACAGTTTTTGAAAAATTTAAGATATTCTTTTATAGTTTTTTATCAGTTGAAAGTATCGTTACGAAAATTTGTTTTGGGCGTCCACCCAACAGAGACACTTCAAATTTAAAAGAAGAGGTTGAAGTTTCAACCAGTGGCGTAGATGTGATACACCCTGTATCTTGCATGAAAGAGGCATTTCCGACCGATGGTGTGCTATATCAAAATTAATATTTTGACGCCCCTCATGCTAAATGAATCACCCTGTATAACATTTGAAAATTATTAGTTCACTTCCTTTTGTTTCCCCAGAAATGTATTGTTTGCCCCAAATTCTTAAAATTTCCCTTGAATGCACACCACATTGATCTATACTTATAAAAGAGCTTGCCCTGACTGACTCATCAACGCCGAGCCAAAAATATTATAGATAGAGCCATGAAAATTTAAAGAGATGTTCTGCTAAATATTTCTAGGTGTGCTGAGAGAGGATATTGTGAAATTTCATCCTCGAGAGGGTGAAAAGGATGGGGTAGAAAAAATCATGTATTGTTGAAAAATTATGTATTTTTGGTCACATCAACTTGGAACTTCATATAAATAATCTTGAATAAAATTGATTAAACACATGTTCCGTTATTTTTTCATATTCAACCCCCAAGGGGGTCAAAGTCGGGCTCAAAGGAAATGAGGTGAGAAAAATCATTAAATGATAAAAGATTTTGAATTTTTGATAGAATCATCTTGAGACTGCGTATAAATATTCTCGAATGAAATTGATTAAGGGTGGAAAAACTCGTTAATTGATGAAAGAATATGAATAACTGTTAACATCATCTTGTAACCTCATATTAAAAATCTTGAATGAAATTGATTGCACACATGTATCGTTGTTTTTTGAAATTCAACCCCTAGGGGGGACAAAGTCGGACTCAAAGGAGATGAGATGGCAAACCACATTTGTTGACCTCGTATTTCAGAGAAAATTCGAGGGTAAGGTGAAATAACGTATTTTTGGTCACATTCTCATTGAGGTGGTGGTGTGAAGAACCATAAATCAATAAAAATTGTATTTTTTGTCACATCGACTTCAAACTTCATATTGATAATCTTGCATGAGATTAATAAAACATGTGTCGTCGTTTTTCAAAATTTAACTCTCAAAGGGGTAAACGGGGTGGGGAAGTGAAAAATCATAAATCAATGGAAAAAATGTATTTTTGTCACATCGACTTGAAACTTCATTTAGATGATCTTGTTTAAAAATAATAAAACATGTGTTTCGTCGTTTTCTAAGTTTGTGAGTGTAGCTTTCAACGTTATTCGATAACATTCAAACAACTCAAGATCAAACAAAGAATACTTATAGCTATCCAGAACCGCTTGGTTAGATATTTGCAAATTATGAGAAAAGATGGTGACTGTATGAAAAAACTGATTATTCAGGAAGGACTGCCAGTCAAACTAAATCGTTCCACGAATTGGTAGACCAGACACAGGATCGAGAATCTTGGAAACAGCTGAATGCTGATTGGCTCTGACTGGTTTGTGATTTTCTACGTTGATCTGAAAATGTTTCTTGTTTTTCAATGTTTCTTATAAAAAAAAATCCAAGACAAATTTGAAAAAAAAATTGAAAATTGAACATTTTTTGTAAAAGAAATATAAAATCAGATCACATTTTTTTTAAACAAAACCATTGAGGATTCAAGCAAATGTCAAAATTACCACGATAACGCCGTTTTTAAGGCCCCCTATGTTTATTTTAAAAATTTTCCATTTAAATCCACATTGCATGGATTAGGTACATCAAGTTTAAATATCTTGATAAAGGTTACTCCTAGCCACTTCTACAGAATATACATTTTTGTAAATATGTAAATATGATAAAAAAATCAATTTTTCAATTAAAAAAAAAAATGTAAGGGTTCGTACATGAAAGTTATGACTATTCGAATGAGTGAGAAGGTGTGTAAGTGGCGCTCAATACAAATAAGAGCAATTTCATATACCAAATGTCATCAATATAATATGTTGATTATTTCGAAAGTTATCCAAATTGATCAAAATTCAAATTTGACACCCTGTATATCTCTTAATATCAACTATGCAAGTTCGAGGCGATCGCAATATTATTTTGTTTGTGTGAGTAATCTGCTGTTATCGTATGTCCCATTCTTTCTGGGACACCCTGTTTATCCACTGACACAATAAGAACAAATGAATGTATTTGATATACTCAAGCAAATTAGATTCTAGAAACTCTTGTACATAGATTGTCACAGAAAGTCGGTACAAGGTTTAACTTCAATTTTCAAATGTCGCTCTCTATCGATTTGTTATTACATCTTCTACTATTTCAGTTTTGATAAGAGAGACTAGTTTTTCGATTCAATGGTTTCCGATACTATTTGCTTCCAAGAGGAGATTCTGGAAAAAAAGAGTTTTTGCATTTCACTGTTCACATTGAAAATCATGAAAAATCATCTTTGCCAAGTTCAAGATTTTATTGCCACACTATCCTCTGTTCAATTATTGTGAATTTTTCATGAAGTACATAGTCTTTGATTATATTCACGTGGCTCAAAGAGCGTCTATATAAGAGTTGTAGGTTTTTTTCTATAATATCTTTTGCAGTTTTCAAAAAAAATTTGGCATCGATAAATCTAAAAATCTAGATATTTTTTTTCAAATGGAACACCCTGTATCTAATGCGCTAGGATGCAAGATCTTTTCTTTCTGATTCCAAATTTGCCATATATGTTTGTATCTGGTTCAGCCGTATTTGCGCTATTCAAGTTCAAAATGTTGATCTGGATTCTACCGTATCTTAGCAACCCGCGATAAGAGCATAAAATTGTTGTAAATCGTTCTCATAAGTGCAGAATTTTCCTCAAAACACAAGCCTTGTGGTGAATATTCACCGTATTCACAAACAAATAATCTTCCACTCAATACGTTTGAACAAAAACACGCGATTCACATGTTTTCAACAATGCGGTGGATGTTGATTGAGTGTCTCCTCATATTTCTGGAATTAGTCTTCTTTAAACTCCCCGTTAATGTCAAATAATGGTTTTCTAATATTTATTCAATGAACTCAATGGATCTTCAGTGGAATTGTTCAAATTTTTAACTATTCTTCCTTTTTTCTTTATAAAATGATAATAAATCTGTACGTACCTGGAAACTGTGATTGACGTTTTTACTTGAACACTCGGCTAGGCACAGATCGGTGAGTTCGATTTCATCGAAGATCACAGCCTGAAATAAAACATTGAAATTTAATGCCGTTCTTGCTCCATATTTCACTATAAATATATTCAGACAAAAAATGTTTGAAAAGCAATTTGAGCGGCAAATTCACGCCAGTTGGATAATACGTGAATTTACAATTCAATTGGTTAAGTAGGTTACTGACATATTTCGTGTGTTATGTTAAAAATCAAATGAAAAGTTACTTGGAACTGTTGATTTTTTGTTTGTGCAATATAACTTATTCGATGAGACGCAGAGGTAAAGCAAACATATCTTTCGCTTGTGTAAGGCGGCGTTTACACTGATCAAGTTGTTTGATTTTCAAACTTGTTCTCATTTTGCTCGACGCTTGATACGGTGGCGTATGCGTATAGATGTCTGTCTTTCACTGAAGTGGCATTCTAACCTCTCGTTCAGTCTTTTTTGACATTTACAATGTAAATAAATTGTGTAGGTTGGGGTGGTCGACAGTGGATCACTGGTACGCAGTGAATCACCTTGAATTCTTGTATTCCCTTGCATATAATTGATCGTTATTTTGGTGCTCGGACACTCTAGAACCCTCATTTCTTCCTGATCAGTTTGCAGATGACTTTCGTCAAGTACACATGTGCTTCTGTGTTTTATCGATTTTCAAGGTGCTCAAAATACAAAAAGTAAGTATATTCTGAACTGATTTTCACGGAACATAGAGATTTGATCCAGCTAATCTTTTTCTCTGATATACATGATATAATGAGGCATAAATCAATAGATCGTTTCCAAGTTCGTCACGAATCTCAGCTGATTCCTGAAAGTGACACTTCAAAATCATTGTTACATATTTGAGAATTCAAGGTTGAAGTTATGCCTGAGTTACATTCAATTCAATTTCGAAGTGGAACTGTCAAATTTCCGCTTGGCAAACGGGAATCATGTGCTACCATCCACATTGAATTTAGCCTAAGCGTGACTTTGACAACCTTGACGACTTCAACCTAAAATTTTCAACTGTCACTGAACTTCCAAAAAAGAAATTACTGTAAACGTGTAACATGCTTTTTCAGGAATCAGATGATTTCAACGTCACATGGAATCGATCTATTGTAGTTTGATTGATCAATCTAATTTCAAAAAATGGCGTCCTGGTCAACAGTGGATCACTAGAAAGTGGTGCACAGTGGATCATCATACCTGCTATAGTGTAAACACTGAATCATCATTAGAAATCCAAGATTTCTGTTGTTCTATTTTTCAGAATGCCAAAGAAGTCATCTCAAGAAAGAAAAATCGGTAGACACACTCATCAATCGGATATGGATGTAGCCTTCCTGCAGCAAAGGAGCACCACATCCCATTCACTACTCTGCAGAGGTACAGAAGGAAGAAGAGAAATGCAGACCTGGCTGTGAAGCTCCGTTTGACTCCTAATTACAGCATTAATAAGGTATTTTCCAAAACGCAGAAAGATGAATTGAAAAACTGTTATAAAAAATGTGCCTTGTTGTTCTATGGACTTTCAACAACAGATTGCCGTCAAGTTGCGTACCAAATGGCCAAAGCAAACAACATTGAAATGCCGCTTAGCTGGGAGAAAAATCAATTAGCTGGATTAGATTGGCTGCGTGGTTTTCGAGGACGTCACCTAGAATTAAGGCCTGAAGCATGTAGTTTTGCAAAAGCAACATCATTCAATGTAGAAACCGCGATAAGCTTCTTCGACAACTTGGAAAATGCGATTCAGAGGCATCCATCGTTTTCAGATGGCACTAGGATATACAACTTGGAAGAGACTGGCACCTCAACAGTCCAAGAACCTTAGATGGTAATTGCGTCGAAAGGTCATAGGAGTCTCTGCAAAGTTACAAGTGGTGAAAAGGGTATTTTGTGCACAACCTGTTGTATCATAAGCGCTGCTGATCAAGCTCTGCCTCCAGTTATAATATATACCAGGAAGAAAACAAACGCAAGAATGGGCTATGGAACACCGCCGGGATCTTTAATTTTGGCAAACCAGTCAGGATGGATGAATAGCGAATTGTTTGTTAGCGTCATGGCGCACTTCATCAAACATTCACATAGCACTCCAACAAATTCGAGTCTTCTCCTGTTTGATAATCATGAGTCTCATTTGAGCATAGAGGCTCTTGACTTGGCGAAGAAATCTGGATAAACAGTTTCAACCTTCCATCCTCATACATCCTCTAAGATGCAACCTCTGGATGTGGGGGTGTTTGGACCTTTCAAGACGTACTATACCAATGCGATGGATTCTTGGCTACTGCGTCATCCAGGTTATCCAGTAACTAATAACGATGTCGGTGAACTTATCGGGATGGCATTCAACAAATCAATGGCAATTGAAAATATTACTAAGGCATTAAAAAAATCGGGAATTTTTCCATTGATAGAGATGTCTTCAGCAGCGAAAATTTTTTGCCAAGCACTGTGACTGACCGTCCGAATCCCTACAGCTCGACTCCTTCAATAGAAACCAATTCTTGCATGAACAACACATCTGCCCTAGATCTTACAGAAGCATCTTGCTCCTTCCAAGACATTGACTCAGTAACACCAAACATAAATACCAATACAGTTACCCCAAAGGAAGGCAGTACTAGTGCAGAACCTTCTGCAGATAATGACATATATCCTGATAAGTCAAGACCTGCTTTCAAAGCAGGTCCCCGAAGCAACAAAAGAAAAGCCTGAAAATCAGGCAAAAGCATAAAAGCAACAGATACACCCAAGAAAGATGCAACCCAGGAAATGAGACAGGCTATCGCTAGAAAAAAACTCGCTAAAAGTTCAGTGAAAATAAAGAAAGCTAAGCGTCAAGTCTCACAAAGTGACTCCGAAGAGAAAGATCATTTCAATGAAGCAAAAACGTGTCAAGATAGTGACAATGATGACGACTGGCACGACGGAGAAGAGGAGGAGGAAGAACTCATGTTAACTGAGGGGGAATTTGCCATTCCACTGCCACGGGACGCAGAAGTCGGAGAATATGTGATTGTCGTCTTTTGAACGAAGAGAATGAGAGTTTGTTTCCAAAGTATTAGAGCCTTTTAATCAAAATATTATGGAGTATCTGGTTAGCTTCTTCAGACTAAAATCCAGATAACAACAGTTATTCTGTATGCCAGACGTTGAGGACACGTCCCTTGTTAAGGACAGTAATATAAGATTTATTTTGCCGCATCCAAAGGCAGCTGGCTCGTCCCGAAGACAGTCAAACTTCAAATTCTCATGCAATTTTGCAAGATGCGCTAGCTGTTATCTTTCCAAAAAAACTCTTTGGAATGTAAAATTTCAGTTACTTCAGGTGTTACGGACTTTTCTCTCGATGATTCACTGTATACTCTTATTCGATTTACTGTGTACCGGCATGGTTAACAGTGGATCATTATGCATTGAAAAAGAAATCGAGTCTAAAAATGAAGTATCTTTTGGTAAAAATTGACAGTGTTGAGCTCTTTGATCGAAGTGACTATCAGCTTTTGAAAAAAAGGTGATCCGTCGTACCTCACCCTACACATTCACATTTTTCAAAAAAAGGAGCTTGTTCGCGTGAACGGGAGGCTTATTCGCCAACTCCGGGCACTTGGACTAGTTGAAAATGTCCACCCATCGCTCACCAGAGAGAACCTACAACCTATTTACTATTCACAAATAGGTATAGGTAGTAAAAGTCACTTTGGCAGCGCCAGCATCAGACAGACATGCGATGTTAAAACGATTGCTTGATCAGTGTTACCAGCAGCACTTCAAATATCACTTGATGCGACAGGACGCTAGGCTCGATATCACTTGATCAGTGAAACCGCCGCCTTATAAAGCGACAGAAAATATAATTTATGTCATTTCAGTGTGAAGTTGGAACAAAGCGCTTAAGCGCTGCAGTTCTCTGAATGCCCCAATGACAACAAATGTCATATTATCAAATGTGATCGTACCTATGGAGGACTTATGCCCGATTGCACCGTTCCTCTCAACAACTGTTTAAGAATATAAACAGTGATTATTTAAGAAACATATTGCACCGTCTAGTAAACAATGTTTATCGACGACTGATCGATGATTAAACTAAACAACCATATTTGGACGTTTAAATTTTAATCGTATAATTAGCATAGCAATTTTTCCTGTGCGCAGTGCGTGCATCATTTTTTTCTGGTTTTATTTGGAATTTTTTTATAGCTGGTGAGATAATATGAATCTTGACGATTTGGATATTTTTTGACATCATTGATAATAAATTTCGGTTCTTAAAAAATGTATGAGGGAAAAACTGTTCTTACGATCTGGATGATATACATTTTTCAAGGCTCCTTCTTTTCTTAAGCTACGAGCTTTTGAACTTCTCTTTTATTTTTTTCATATAATCGTTTGAAAACGTAGGTATCAGTACTTCTGAAGTTCTGAGAGTATTGTTGACAGCAGCAGAGTTTACCTCAGCCGCAATTTTTTCCCAAGTCTTCTGCTTTTCCTCATTGGTTACGTGATTCTGTTTATAAATGTTTGCTGTTAAGACTTTTTCATAGTTCAAAAAACGCATACACCGCTCTTCATTTTGTCTCCTGTTCCTTGTTTAAAAATCCACAACTCAAGACCTTCACTTACAAATATTTCACAAATTCACGATGAAACCGGAGTCCGAACGGAAATAATCAGTGAAAATGTCAACTTACTAAGTTAGGTTAGCTTCCACACTGAAGTTAGCAACACAATTCATGTGAAATGCGTTGTTGACAAGTTGTTTTCGCTGAATACCTAAACGACGTTTGATTTTTCGCGGTACAAACCTCATGAAATCTAATCAATGATTAAATTAAAAAAATGATTAGTTAATTAATGTTTAAGACACGAACGGTGCAATCGGGCATTAGTCCTCCATAATCGTACCTACATGCGCGTTGGGGACGAAATTTTGTTGACAATACTGACATACCGTGTTTGAGTGTAAAGTTTTTGTAAAGTTATCAAACCATGTAAATTTTCAGCTAAAGAAAACGCTTGACCTATTTGATCTTATTTATTTTCGATCACTAGGTACAGTGAATTGTGTCCCATTTTGGTCGAGACTGCAGGGTATCTCAGCTAGCATTGTGGTTTTTGCGAACCCGTTTCACTTTTCCGTGAAACTCACAATCCCGCAAAAAGAAATTTGTTCTCTAGATACAGGGTGAAATCAAAAGTTTGCATTCTTTAGGGTGCTATAATAACTCGCACACTAATTGACATAGGAAAAAAGTGAAAATAGATCCTGATAGATATTTTTGCGTAAAAGAATGCAGTGGCTTACTGACAAAAAATGCGTTACCGTTTTTGAGTAATAACAGAAAGTTGGTATTTTTTAATTCAGATTCTGTATTTTTTAACCCCAAATTCTTTAATATTTTTTTCTGAGTATACTCATGAGTCACACTTGACATTTTTTTTTATGGTTTCAGATATAAAATTGGACAAAATAGTTTTTATTGGTATTCAATCTTCAAGCCGTAGTACGAAAGCGTAGAAGGGCCACCAGAATTTTATTTTTATTTTTTCGAGTTTCGACTAAAAAAAAATTGATTCCTCCGAGTTCTAGGTCGGAAGAATGGTTTCTTTCGACTTCTAATTTAGCAAAATCATTTTTTCCGAATTATAATTCAGAAAAATCGATTACTTTGAGTTGTAAATAGGAAGATTCGATTCCTCCGAGTTGTAAGTCAGAAATATTGTTTCTGGGTATAAACAAATAGTCTATGAGCCAGGTGACATTTTTTGAAAGGTTCGTCCTGAACGCAGTTGCTATATGGAGTTGCGAAACGCCCCAATATGTAGAGAATGCATCTTTTTATCATTTAGTTGAGGTTGAATTATTCACAAGTATTTCTTTGATTTCACAATCATCCAGAAAAATTGGCAAATCGATTGGCAAGTACCTATAAGGTGGCGGATCACCCTCAACGTGTCGTGGGACCAATGAACTTTTCATAACATGATTCAGTTAGGGCCAAATTTGTTATCAGTTGTTCTTTGGTAGTCTACGATCATCCAGACAAATGGCCGGTCTCTTGAGGATGGCAGATCAACCCCAATATGTCGTGGGACCAATGAACTTTTCATAATATGATTCAGTTAGGGTTGAATTTTCGACCTGTTGTTCTTTGGTAATCGATGAACTTTTTATGATTCAGTTGACACTGAATTTTTTGCCAGTAGTTCTCTGTTGACCCACAATCTTCCAGAAAAATTTGCGGATCGATCGTCCAGTTCTTACAGGGTGTCGGATCCTCCCAACAAGTCGTGGGTCCAATGAACTTTTCCTGATATGATTCAGTCAAGGCTAAACATTCTATAAAGTTTGTTATTGTGGCAACTTTTTCACGTGTGTATGTAAATTGGTTGAAAAAATAGCGGTTCTAACTTTCCAAGTACCTGTCGGGAAGACTTGAATATTTTGAACTAGTACCCGTCACGGCTTTGCCCGCAATTATTGTTTGAATGTTATCGAATAACGTTAAAAGCCACACTCATAAACT
This sequence comes from Orchestes rusci, assembly GCA_958502075.1. Classification (NCBI taxonomy): domain Eukaryota; kingdom Metazoa; phylum Arthropoda; class Insecta; order Coleoptera; family Curculionidae; genus Orchestes; species Orchestes rusci. The sequence continues at coordinate 53,594,601 of OY293304.1, forward strand.
TGGAAAACGACGAAACACGTCTTTTATTAATTTTATCAAAGATCATTATGATAAAGTTTCAAGTCGATGTGACCAAGAATACATTGATTTTTCATTGATTTATGATTTTTCACACCCCCACCACGTTTACCTCCTTGAGGGTTGAATTTTGAAAATCGACGAAACACTTGCTTCATTGATTTCATACAAGATTATTATAATTAATTTTGAAGTCGATGTGACCAAAAATTTTTTTTTTTATTGATCTATGATTATCCGCACCCCACCCCTAACACCCCAATAAGGATGTGACTAAAAATACGTTATTTTACGTTGCCCTCGAATTTGTTCCGGAATACTAGGTCAACAAATGTTGTTTTTCAATCCACCTCCTTTGAGCCCGACTTTGTCCCCTCTGGGGGTTGAATTTCAAAAAACAACGATACATGTGTTTAATCGATTTCATTCTAGATTGTTGATATGAAGTTTCAAAATGATGTAAACAATAATACAACATGATCTTTCATAAATTAACAATTTTTTCCACTCACTTCTTTGAGTCCGAATTTCACCTTCTTAGGGGCTAAATTTCGCAAAATAACGTAACCTGTATCAAATCAATCTCATTTGAGATCATTTATACGAAGTTTCAAGATGATTCTACCAAAAATACATAATCATTTATCAATTAATGATTTTTCTCACCAAATCTCCTTTGATTCTGACTTTGACCCCCTTAGGGGTTGAATTTCAAAAAAAAAGAAACATGTGTCTGATCAATCTAATTCAAGATTATTTATATGAAGTTCCAAATTGATGATTTTTCCTACCCCTAGGGATGAAATTTTGCAAAATCCTCTTTCAACACACCTAGAAATATTAAGCAGAACATGTCTTCAAATTTTTATGACACTATCCATAATAGTTTTGGCTCGGCGTTGATGACGCAGTCAGGACAAGCTATATAAGTATAATTACGAGTTTCCTAGTTTTTTGAAAATCTTAATAGTAATCAAAACCATCCAATTAGTTAAAAAATATATATTTTCATACATTCGATAGTAATGTAAATGCCAAATTCAAAAAAGAGCCAAGGCCCATCATGACATATAGGTACCAATCAGATAGTTCCCTGTCGCATTCTTTTCACCCAGGCTCATTTGTTTGTCGCACTGTATTTTATCCACTCAATTTTTTTCCTACATATTTCTTGAATGTCTGGTGGTCATGATTGATCTTCATTGCTGGTGAAGATGATGTGGATTGACTGGCAGCTACACGAGATTCTTACAAATGATTTTTCGTTTTCACATCATAATGTCTATTTGTAAAAGCTTCTTTAATTTGGCCAAGTTGATGATGAAGTTTTATTTGTTCTGATGCATAGTTGACGACTGCAATGACTGCAATCTGCATGCACGGAAGATGCACGATCATATTTAAATGTTTGAGGTATAGTAGATGCGTAATGAATTCATCAAGTCAAAGCCATTCTATATTACTAAATGGAAATATACAATCACGATTACAATATGGATGGATGCTTCACAGAAGATCGTACCTGGTTCCAATTAATGAAGTTCGTGATTCACATCTACCATTTTCTTATTCTTGATAGAACAAACAATCGATATTACATATTATTACACAACTTTTTTTTATGTCAAATGAATGACGCACTCCTCTAGTCTGAACCACACGCCTTCTCGTTTCTTTGTCCAATTATGCTATGTGGAAGCCTCACAAGAAAATACCTTGTATTATAAATATCCACCTACGCTTTGTACGAAATGTGATATTATTGTGTTCTTCAAGGTATGTAGGTGCATTTTTTGCTTGAAATGATGAAATAAACAAATTCAATTATCACATTTTAATGCATGTGAGTGGCTGCTCTAAGGAAAACAAGTCTTTCTTCGGATCACTGATCTGTGTGATCACTGCCACAGGAAGGCCAAAACATTCATCTCTCGAATCCTCTCAAAAAATCCACCATCGAAGCCGTACCAATCACAAGACAGAAGGGCGAAATCATTCATCAATGACACCGTACACCGTGGTGTCATTAATCAATGGGCGAAATCACTCCATGGCACCATTGAACTCCACTTCACGTAACGGGAACCGACGCGCTTATTTTTGGAAGTGAGGCAAGTAGAGATAAAGAAAGTTACGGGTATCTATCTCATTCTAACTCATTGGGATCGAACACACATAAGGGGATATTGAAAAATGGATCAATATCATCAAACAGTTGTTGACATTAGTCCATTTTACTTCATTAATACGGATCAATAGAATGGACTAATGAGCTATGAGAAATATACCGATTTGGAAAAAGCCAAGATACCTACTTACAAAGCAGAAATCACCACCGAAACAGCACCCTCATCATTTCGTGTTCTGAAACGTTGTGAAAAAACAGGTCATGAAGCTCCTGAAGAAAAAAAATCAAAAAGAACTGACTACTCAAAATTGAAAGATAGTATTCGAGAATTTCTAAAAATTGTGCTCACTATGCTATAATAAGGTGGACACGATTTCGAAAAAAGTGGAAAATCTTGGGGTAATAGAGGACTGAAAACTGCATTCCGAGCTGCATCCTAACATGATTCTCCATCTACAACAATTCAATAGTTGATAACAGATTTAAGCGTCACTTATGCGTTATTTGTTTGTTGACCAAAGACACGACAAACCAATGTGAAAATAAGATACATCAAGGTGAAAAGGTCGGATTAAGAAGGTGCATAAAAAGATTCCAACATCACTTCCTGGTCCCACTACACATTGTGAATCACAAGTGTCTTCTGCAAGTCACACTAATCTGTTGTTGGTCTTTTCGCCTATGATATGTGTACGTAGTTTACTTCCTTTGTTTTTTTACCATCATGTACATGTATGTTTCTTTTGTTCGACACGCTCAATCTCATCAACTATTGAGGAAGGTCGCAATAAACGACCAACGTATTTTGTTTTACATCGACCTTCTCCCCACTAACCAGCATCACTTGTTCACGAAGAAACTTTTTTTTGCCCTTTTAACAAAAACAAATATTTAACAGCCTTTCGAAACTGGGACTAATTGAAATGAAAGCATGGTAGGTCCATAGTAGAAATTAATTCACGTCAAAAAATTCACGTCCTTCCTTGTTCGACTCTCGAAGTCATTTTCAGACATCCCTCAAGGCACAATATTATTGTCAAATTGGTTATGTTTGTAGGAGGCATAGAATATTGGAAAATAGATCATTATAATAATCAAGCGAGTCAGAATTGGCATTATGTTTAGGCTATAGTGAAAACCAAACCCTTTTTTTGTTTGTCAAGCTTTCGGAAATGTTTATTTCCTTCATCAGGACATCTTTAAATCAAGATTTATGTAAAAAAACCGTAAAATACATTTTATACAGGGTGCGCCAATAGTGCATGGACGGGAAGTTGCCGGTTTATAGAAGCACATTTTTAAAATTCGTAGCTGAGGCATGAAAGACAGACCTTAAGGCTACAAAACTAAAATAGTTTCACTTCATTTGCACTGCATGTACAGAGCGACTCATTCATTATTTGGATCATTACATATTTAAGTTCCTTAGTCAATTTCTGATTGACTTTATTCATCACACATGGTTTCTTAAACGAACCGTTCACCCGTAAATCGCAATTTTTTCAAAAAATTGATGTTTCTGAAAGTTTGAATATCACATTGATCCTAAGAGTTAGAAAATTGGGATTTTTGGGTGATGCTGACAATGAAATGTTCTAATGTAGGCCATATACACGGTTGTTCTTATCTATCGCTGGTAATTTTCTTTCAATTCGACGTTTCTATCAATTCTCAATAACTACCTTATCAAGTAGGCCGTGAAAAGTAGACTAAGTATTAAAATTTCAAATATTGTACTTTAAATCTAAACACTAAAGACTCAATTATAAACCGGAAACAAAACATCAAAAGAAGGAAACAAGGGCAGTATAATATTTATTATAACAACAAATGTTCAAAATACCGACCCCTTATTCTATGCACAATCCAATGAATCTTTTGATAAAATGAATTCTCAACCGTATGACATTTCTGGAGAGAAATGATGACGTTGAAAAGTGGTGGTCTAGCTATAACATTTGGAACTTGACAAAAATTGAATTAGCTAGACTATCCTTTGTCCAGATATAGATGTGAAATTTTGAGTACATTTATTTTGCCCCTCTCTCGAATAGTGTCAGACATTTCTATCATCAAGTGGCGTTTTATCTAGAAATATCTTGTTATAATAATTATTCTGCTTTTGTTCCCTTTTTCTTTGATGTTCGGTCTTCTGTCAATAATCCAGTGTTTAGATCCATAATAAATAATTACCTACATAATTTATAACTTTTATCAATCATATTGCTTGTTTTTCACGGCCTACTCAATACCTCTATCGGGTGTATCAACATAAGACTACCCGTCTTGAATCGAGTACACGGCTCGAGTCTTATATAAAAGTCGTTCTTGAAGAAACTGTCCTCTATTTATCAGAGTGAAACTTTACAATATGGTGCTGAAAAATACCCTAATTTTTTATCAATCGCTTGACTTTTTTTTTCAATGTCAGGTGAGAATCATGTCAAAACTTTCGCCTACTTTTTATAGCAAAAATGCGCTCAGTAGTGAAAGAGTAATAATAAAATACCTAATTATGATATGGCTCTAACATACTCCCACCTGAGGCATCGTTTAATCCTATAAACATGACTCACAACCCTAAAGAGACATAATATTATTATAAAACTTTTTTCAAATATGTTACTAACTAGAATATGAATGTACCAACAAAGAAAATATTAATTAACTAATCCAAGGTATTCAAAAACCGTGAAGGAACATTCACTTTACGCCCACTACGCTTAACATTTTGTTTGGTTTCAGGGTATAAGTTTATCGTAGAGCCATTGTGGTCCCTCCCACCATTTCGATTCGAGTAATTTTCTAGCTGAACAGCCTCGAGATGGAAGATCTGCAGGATTTGCTACACCAGGAACATGATGCCATTCTTCACTTCTTGTGGTTGTCTTGCGAATTTCAGTCACTCGATTCCAAACGAATGCGGACCATTCTTCTGCTCTTCTGATCCAGGACAGAACTGTCGTTGAATCAGTCCAGAAAAAATTATTTATCTTCATCTGCGATGATTGTTTCAAGGTATTGTATGATCGAACAGCAATCACTGCAGGCATTAATTCCAGGCGAGGTATTGACATCGTCTTCAGGGGAGCTACCCTAGATTTGGCTGCTAACAAACGAACAAACACAATACCATCCCTAACGCCTCTCAAGAAAACAACTGCCGAGAAAGCGTTCTTACTGGCATCGCAAAAAGTATGCACTGTCCTTCTTTCGGACCCGCATTTATCCACCTGGGAATTTTGATTGCTGATAAATAGTGTAAGTCTTTCATCCAATTACGAAAAGATTCTTCCATTAAGAAATCAACTGGTGAGTCCCAAGTCAATTTGCTTTTCCAGGCTTTTTGGAGTAAAAGTTTTGGCTGTAAAGTAGTGGGACAGGTATAACCTATAGGGTCAAATACTCTCTGAGCTAGTGGAAGCATTAACCTTTTCGTCACTGGTTTAGCAAGAACTTCCTCTATGTTATCGTCATCAACATGGAGACACAAAGTATCATCCTCTTTGTCCCATGTCATCCCCAATACGACAGTAGTACTATTCTGGATATCTTCTAGAGCCTGTCCGGTATACTCCCACCCTCTGAGATCAAACTTTCCCTCGGTCATTATTGAACTTGCTTCTTCAACAAACATCCTCAACTCGTCTTCATTTGCAACACTGGTTACACAGTTGTCAACATAAAAGCTGCTTGACAGTCTGGACACCGTTTGTTCAGAAAAAGGAGCAATACCCGTAGAGCATTTTTCCGCCATCAGATCCAGGTGATGACCCAATGTAGCTCCCAGTAGAAATGGGCTACAGCTGATCCCAAACACTACCCGACGATGACGGTATATCTTTTGTCTCCCTTCTTTATCAGTCCATAGAAACCGGAGAAAATCTCTTTCTGTCTCATGTATGCTGATTTGTAAGAATGCTTTGCGAATATCTGAAACAACCCCAATCTTCTGTTGTCTAAATCTCAGCAAAATGACAGGTATTAACTCGATCAAGTTTGGCCCTTTTTCGAGACACTGGTTCAAAGATGGACAATCTTTCTCTTTTGCAGACGCATCAAACACTGGCCTTATCTTAGTAGATGCACTATTCAATTTGATGACTGGTCTATGTGGGAGGTAGTGTGCATTATCACTTGGTTTATCCCCGTTCACGACTTCAATAATATGTTCATTAATCCAATCTTTGAAAACTTGATCATAGGCTTCAAAATAACCCTCGTTGGTTATTTTATTCAAAGTACTGCCAAGTCTCTTTTTAGCCAGTTGATAATTACTTGGCAAAACTGGATGTCCTTCCAACCAGGGCAGTCTAACTTCATATCTACCATCATCATCAGTGGTAATAGTTTCGAGAAACAATTCATTTGCTGCGGACGCCATTTCTTCACGATTTTTTCTTTCCGCAGGATCCCTGATCCCCAAGACATCCAATTCCCACAGATTGCTTATCAAAGTATGATTGGCCAACAGTGATAGGGAAGACATAGAATGGATTCTGTCTACTTTAGTCGGTAGTTTACCCATCAAAGTCCAACCCAGTAAGGTTTCTACCGCCGCCAATCCACAGTTCAATAGATGTCTTCTTCCTGTGTACAGCTTGCCCGCAATATCGGCGCCTATCAAAACCTCTATGGAAGTAGAATCATGAAAATCAGTTATGGTGATGTTCAACATCCGAAGTTCTTCTGTCCATGGACCACCAAATATCGAAGAAACTCCACTACAAATGGTTGCTTGATCGAGAGCCTCAAAAGAACAGCTATAGTTATCATGTCTTAACTTAACATCATAACAATTGTGATTTTGGGACAATTCATTTCCTCCAAATAAGCCATGTAGGATGTTCACCTCTCTTTTAGATTTGTAGCCTAGGAGTTCAGCCGTGGATGACAAAATATATGTCTTCTGTGATCCAGTATCAATCAAAGCTCGAACATTTCTGAACTTCCCCGAATTCTCCATCGTGACACGCAGGGTCTGTAAGAAAACCTGTGTCCTTGTACTGTTAGCAAGTGATTGATTGGTTTCTGGTATGTGGTTCTTTTCACTGCTCGATCTGTCATCACTCCTTTGAACTGTATCTAGATTAGGACACATCAAAGGCTCGGGCGCTTTACCACAAATCATGCACCTCAGTTTATCTCGACATTTTTTCCATTGGTGACCGATTTTCAAACATCGAAAACATGCACCCTTTGAAGCCAATATATCTTTCTTTTGGTCGTATGTCATACCCTGAGCCTTGAAACAACTTTTGCTATCATGAAATTTCTGACAAAAAAAACACTTTTTGACCGAATCCCAATTCATTAAATCTATTGCGGTGGGAGGTTTTTTATAGTTTCCTTCGCACGTGCTTGATTTGTCGCTTCGAAAACGATTAGATGCCTTACTTGGTCCAGCTTGCAAATTAAAACCTTCACCTGCTAAAGTGATACGTTGATCGTTGTCAACTTCATTTTTCAGAAAACTCATCAGACTTTTAAGACGATTTTCTATCTCCGAAGAACCTGCAACATCCGTGGAACTTAATATTGACGGGTTTTCGGAAAACTGCGGTCGTCGTTGCCATACTCTTAACAACTCTGATGGGAGACATGATTCAACTAACGGAAATAGTATTATAGCTGCATATTTATCTGGAGAAATACCAAGCGTCTCCAACGCACGTAATTGACACTCTAGCTTATCATATGAATAATTTAAATCAATCTTATTGGCAGAAGAAGTGTTCTTTAAAACTAATTTGAGTAATTCCCGTACATAAACTTCTATTTGTAAATCTTCGCGACCAAATCGAGCAAGAAGAGAGAAGTCTATAATCTTACTATAGTTACTTCCGGTAGCAGGAAAACTGTCGACAAGTTGTCTGGCTCTACTTCCTGGTATTGTAGCTTGAATCAGATATTGAACTTTATCGCTCAGGTCAATATCTGGGTCATCATGCACTTTTTGAAACTGAGACCAAAACGGCAACCATTCTTTTAGACTTCCATCAAATTTCTTAAATTCTAATGTAGGTAATTTGAATTTACGCTTACCAGAGCTATTGTGCATACTGACCCGACTACATCTGTCAGATGACACTGAGTTGACATCTCCTTCTGGATGTGTTGATGAAGTTTGTAAACATTCCTCACAACGGCTATTCAAATCCGCAAACTTCCTGACATAAACATCTGCATTTTCCATCTCGGTTATCAAATCTTGCTCACTAGCATCTTCATTCAAGAGGAGGTCGTAAATTTCAGCATCAACTTGCTGAAGATCACTTGCTTTTTGAAGTAAAATATTTAACGATACCTTCATTGTTCGCAACTCTTTATCTGGCTTCAAAAGCATTTCCTCCAATTCCCTGGTCAACTTGGTGAATGTAGTGCGAAGAACTTTGCGATGCTTTCTCTTCTGGTCCATTTTGCCCCACTTACAAACTCGGTCAAAACCACACGCCTTTACCAACACTTCTTGGTAGTCTGGTGTTAAAGTTTGTTCAGTGATCACCTTGTCCAGCACCCAAGAAACGTGTATTTTTCACTCAACAGTCCTGTCACGGTCGCCAAAATATCGGGTGTATCAACATAAGACTACCCGTCTTAAATCGAGTACACGGCTCGAGTCTTAAATAAAAGTCGTTCTTGAAGAAACTGTCCTCTATTTATCAGAGTGAAACTTTACAATATGGTGCTGAAAAATACCCTAATTTTTTATCAATCGCTTGACTTTTTTTTTCAATGTCAGGTGAGAATCATGTCAAAACTTTCGCCTACTTTTTATAGCATAAAATGCGCTCAGTAGTGAAAGAGTAATAATAAAATACCTAATTATGATATGGCTCTAACAACCTCAATACCTACCTAGTGTTGAGAATTGATGGAAAAGTCGAATTAATAGGAAAATGACAGAAAGCTGATAAAATTCTTCATTGAAACGCATAAAGAAAAGTTAGTTACTTTGATTTGAAAAAATCAAGTTTGCCTTGATTGAAATTTCCTAAATTGGCATAACGATTTCTCATTACTCCTAAAGGATTGACCTACATTGGGACATTTCAAGGTTAGCATCACCAAAAAATCTCAATTCTCTAACTCTTAGGATCAATGCGTTATTCAATTTATTTTAAATATACTCTTTTCCAAAAAATAGCGATTCGCGGGTGAGCGCCTCGTTTAAGATACCATTTGTGGTACATAAAGTCAATCTGAAGTTGACTGAGGAACCCAAATATGTGATGATATACAAATGCAGCTTTGTTCGATATGAATCACCCTGTATACGCGATGCGAATGAAGTGAAACTATATTAGGTTGGTAGCCTCAAGGTCCCTCTATCATGCCTCGGCAACCAATTTTGAAAATGTGCATCTATAAACCGACGATATCGCGTCCACGCACTATTGGCGCACCCTGTATATGATATACTCACCAAGACGAGTTTATAATAATAGATAGCATCTTATGAAGAACATACTTTTTCTTACTGGATTACAACAAACTTATTTTACATCTATTGCTGTGGTAAAAGTGAGCTAAATAATGATGGTCAAAATACGTGACTTCACATGCATCAGATCATAGCTCTGCTTCTGAAAAAACTTCACAGAAACCCTATTACGGTTTAACAATTCTACATGAAACACTAAATGCTAAAAATAATAAGTTAGAAAGAGTAAGATAACACTTCTGGGACAAGTATGATGTTCAACTAGTCAGTCAAGACTACCCTCCCGCTAGATTATTTTGATCTATACTCAGTATACTCTGGTTCTATGCAAACACTATCGAGCAGCTTATAAGGATTACTTTATTCTTGAACAATACTTCTGATTTTGAAATGGTCCAATATTGACGGGTCATCGTTTGAATACGATTTCGATTACCGAATCACTTTCAAGCCAATATTCAAAGCTGTCCTGTGGGGTGATGAAGGTTAGACTCAATTGTGCCGAATACAAAAGAACGAACCTCCGATAAATCCTCTAATAATTGATGAAAAGTGACTATGATGAAAGATCTACAATCAAAGAACGTGCTGTGAAATCGTCTGATAAATACCACGGTCTTTGTCTAGGAAATTCGAACACATTGTATAAATGTATACAGGGTGTCCGATAAGTAAATGGCACAATTTGAGGAGCGTATGGGGGAGGTTAAAGAGACCCTAGTTTGCCAAAAGAAAAAAACAAGAATGTATGACAAACTACGGTTGATTTGACCTTTCCTATACGCTCCCGAAATTATGTCATATTATACTTTCTGGACACCCTGTAAAATATTATAGCACAAAAAAAGGCTATGAATGTGACACTATCGTATTCAGTTCCCTTTAGAACAAAAGTTTTGTAATTATTTACCAAATGATCTGAATAATATGTGATTTTAGGGTTCAACCACGAGTATCTATAATCCATCCAGTTTTTTTCACGAAATAAACGTATCCAATTTGTGATAGTTACGGCTCTGTCAGCATATTGCGAAAAACGACATGATAATCTAGTCTTCATCATTATAAATCAATTGAATCATAATTTTTGGACCATTGAAGATATAATTTAGTTCAATACCAGATTAACAGGCCAAAAATGATTGAAATACAGGATGGGAAAAAAACTTGTCAAATCTGTGAAATTCACCCTGATATATCCAGATATTAAAATCACGGATACACACACACAACACAACCATAAAATGCAAGATACAAGATAAATAGATAATATTTTATTATGTTTTTTCAGGACAATATTTTGTCGCATGTTGAAAAATTTATGAAAAACGATGCGATACTCATCAGATCTTTGGAACCACTGTTTATTTCAACCCTCCAAATCAACCGTCAGGTCGCTCGACACGAAGGGTGAGAACGCTGGCCGGCAGAAAAATCGGACATCATTGTTTACACGATACCTACCAGCCGGCTATATCACCGTTCGTGTGCAAGCGGTCGTGGGAAAAAGACATATTGGAGAAGTTCATCTCTCCGCGCTGCTCGATGTTCATGTTGCCACCTATACGCCGTACATCGATATCTACTTGCTTCTGCTCTTAAAACATACCGGATTTCCAAACATCGTCTGTTTGGGTTAATTTGGGTTAGTTTGGGTGAGTTTGTTTTGTTTGTTCGTAACATGTAATGTTTCTCTTAATGGATTAATCGTTATTGTAGGCATCTGTCTGCTAAAAAACAAATGATTGATCACGTTGAGGTTTTAGTTGAGGAAAGAAGCGCGGGAGGACTGGCAATACTCCGGTATATCCCTTATCAATCGTGCAAGTTTCCGTGCAATTTTGTATCAATCTCCGGGAAACAAGCATGGCGGCGTTAAGCGCGAACGGATAAATCACTCAATGTTTTCACCCTCACATTCTCACAAAGAAGAACACAGACCAATACCTTTCTTGTCACTTGAAGCAAGAGAGCATCCACAGTGCTAGTTCCAGGTGACAATCTAAACAAGACAAAGACTGCAAGACAGAAAATTATCCGCAGATAAGAATTCATTTTCCAAAGATAACAAAACGAATGTTGTGTAGTATCATCTACCAGATAGTTTTATCACAACTCCTGTTTCTTGACTTCTTTTGAACTCGACTTATCAACACCAGAACAAAAACCTTGATAGGTTCTACTATACTCTTTAGCGCAACTTGTGAATAAGTTCTTGATCGAACTACAAAGATAATTACCCCTCAAATTGCTACCAAATAATGATCAACTATTGGTTCGTATTCGCGATTTATTGAAGGAATAAAAACCGACGAACAAAGCCCCTACATTGCATTTCGCAATTATTATTATTTGCTTAGTTTTCTTTATTCTTCGAGGATTTTGAAGTTTTGAAGTAAGATCAACAGTGGCCCAACTTTTGACAAGTCTCATCGGGAAAGCTTCTTTGGAATAGAGTACATTCCGTTTATTTAGATAGCTCTGGGGGACATGTAACAGAATATAAGAATAGATTTATCTTGAGAACGGGTCAAATTATCGAACTTAATCTAGATCAAACAATATCTTTTCTAAATAATATCTATGTTTTATGGTCTAATTTTAGTAAATTGCTTGGCTCAAAGACTTGATGCTCTGATGCTCTCTCACCCTCCCATTTCGCACACTCCTGGCCAACATTTTTTGTGAATTTTTGACGTTTCAGCAAAAAGGTTCCGGAGTTATTCATACTTTCATAATACGATTTTGGAAAATCAAAGTATACTTATAGACTTTAACTAATTATAGGATACCGCAGTTTATGGAATATTCTTGGAAACATCTTATATTTAATAATGAATAATTTTGTTCTCATCACTATATGATGTGCATGACAATGATTTGGAGGCAAAAACCTCCTTGATTCTCAAACAATTTTACAGAATCAAATTAAAAAAATGGAGTTCCACAGAATCTTGCAAAATATGGCACACTTCAAACTTCTCTCAGAGAATTATTCTGTAGCGCAAGTAGTCACGTCAAGATTTATCTGTTTTTAGTGGCAATTTCACGCTTGCATGCTTTATTTCTTTTTCTAGTAATACCAACTATTGTTCAAAATGGACAATGAGAATATGAAAAATACAAGGATGTGAGTACTGAGGCCATTGATGTTCAAAAATCAACCTTTATTAAGCAATCACCGATTAAAGAGCGCCAATCAACATTTACGACGTAACAGAATAGGTACATTATCTATCTTCGTCTAGAGAGGGAAATTCAGCTCATAGATCATACAGTGAAGATCGCGTTTTCTTTTTTATTTATTAATTATACTTTTGGGTATCTCGAACAACATTTTTCGCTTATAATGACTGAAATATTGTCTAAGACGTAAATAAAATTTCAAGTCATTTGAAAATGGATGCAAATTGTCCATTCTTCGGAAATATTTACATGAAACAGAGAGCCTGTTATATCTTAAGAGGCTACTTGATATTCTTGGTGACTCTATTGACAAATCGAATAAATGATGAAGAGCAGGCATTTTATCATTTGTCGCGTAAGTGCCATTGAGTGCGAGCTTTATGTGATGCCCCCGCATACCCTTTCACCAACAATAACAGAGATGCTATTCCTTCTGTTTGTTATTGTAGTAGTTGTATCAGCTAATGGAGATGTATTATATTACGAAGGCTGTCCGTGAATTAAGTGATCTCCCGTAGCGACTGGGTGAGCTACCATAAATCTGGCAACAGCTGCGACGTCCTTGCTTATTCTTCTTCAATCATGGCTGATCCACGCATCTCTGCGACGCTCAGCCAGCACAGGTGTTGCAGCCATTCATGATGAACCGGAAAATTGACGCTCTCGCCGAGTGCGAATTGCGTTCTGTTATTTTTGTGGGTTTAGGAGACCAACCCCTATTGAAATTTATCGGTCGTTGAATCCTGAGGCTGGAGAACAATCAAAATAATAGCGGCATTGTGGTAATTCAGGTGTCAAGAAATTCAAGCACACGCCTCCAGTGGGGAAAGTGATAGCTTTGGTATCCACCTTTTCTATCCCAAAATACCAAAGCCATCACCTTCTCCACCGACTGCGTGTACTTGAGTTTTGACTTTTCGGAAACCACAATTCCGCCATTTTTTTGTCTGTCTCTAGTATCAGGAATAAGCTGGCGATGAATTTCAATAGGGGTTGGCCCCTTAAATCACAAAACACTGACAAAAAAACGCAATTTTGGTCCAACATAAATTACTTTCATGCCAGGGCTGAGCGCCGTAGAGATGGGTGGATCATCCAGAATAGTAGTAGAATAATCTGGGAACTTGCCGCGTTTGCCAGCTTCAAGCTAGCTCGATCATCCAGTCGCGATGAAAGCTCAATGGAGACCTTAATTTTTGTACTGCCTAGTAATTAGGGATATTGTCGAAATGTGCAGCCAGTATTAGTCTGATGATAATTTTCTATTTATTTATTCCATTGTTGTAACCTTGGAAGAGAGTACAACTCAAAATATCTTTAAATATATTTTGGAACGTCAACATCTGCGTAGGATAAAACCTCTACTTCTATTATAACTCATCAATGAATAAAAATAAACTATTCTGTCACGCCTATATGATGTTTCTTTTTGATTTAATAATGAAAATATCATCAACCTATCTAATATCAAGAAAATGCAAAGCGTGTTTGCATCAAACTTAATTTTTACGAATACAATAATTGGAGAATGAACATACATATTATGATGCATGTTAGTACCCTGGCATCATGCCAATCGATCGTACGCTGCACTAAACATTATATTTACAAAGTCAAAAAATTCTGTTCCATGAAATTTCAGATTATTAGAATATTTGCAAACCAATTCCCTTCTACGAATTGAACATAGTCGGAGTTAATGCATTCCAAAATAACTCGAAGTCATCAAGTGAAATCAAGTCAGAAAGAGAATAACATGGCTAACCAATTTATTTGTCACATAACATTATACAAAACGATAAATGGGATAGCGACTCATATTTATTGATTGACACGCTCACACTTATCTGCCAGTAGCATTTTTGAACGTGATGATTGATAAGTGCGCTGACAAAAAGGGATCTGTTCTTTATTGTAACTGCAACGCAAGAGTTTTTCAGACGAAATTCTCTTAATACGATCATTTTCACGTGTGAAGTGACGCGACAAATATGTACTCCAATCTAGCTTTCAGGGTACCGATTCTGGGACCGATAGAACGGTCATACCAGAGAGATAAACGATCAACTCCATATAATCCTCCGTTTACTGTCTCTCTTTTTCTCTCGATTATATATTATATGCTCACACTTACACGCATGCACGCATTGACTCTTTGTGCAAATGTGACAGTTTTGCATGATTACGTATGGGCCGGTTTAGACTACACTTGCACTTGATACATCAATTTAAGCTGGATACCATACATTCTCCAGTTCTCTTCCTAAAACACCGGACAAAAGAAAGGGATGTATTTTTCTCTTGATAACCTATGATATCATGAGTCGACATTCTTCGGAAGTAGGTATATCTCAAACACTGATTATTCTGCTATCATCGACCGCCACGGGATTTTAAAACGATATTATGGTGCGGCACCGATACAAACGCGAAAAGTATTATAGTTCTTTTATAGATGTGGCAACTTTTCATGTTCCTTTCAAAAACATGAAGGCGACTTTTGTCAATCATGGCAAACAATGGAAAATAGATATCCAGATATTAACACAAACTTATTTAAATGATATCAGAAAATAAGAAAGTCGAAACGGATAAAAAAATCTCGCCTCCCAAGCGGTACTGTCAGGAGAGCCAGTGACATTTTTTAGTGATGATCAAGTTAAGGCCTATTTTTTGAGAGAATATGTTAAGGACAAGGTGCCCCAATGTTTGAACAAAATTGTTTTTTTTTTAATTATTTAGTTTGGTTTTTTTATAACTCTTAAAATAACGGCTATTATAGGGGGAAGCAATATTCTGAGGAATCGCCCGTACAATGATTTTGAATTTTATTATTCTCCATCAGACATCAGATGACGAGTTCACCATTGATTACATTGTACGGACCATAAATGCGAAGCAATTGATCTATTATGGTTTAACCAGTGAAAGTCTTGATAGTATTGAAATAACTAGATTGACCAAGCAAACCAATGCAAAAGCAGCTTTGGAAAGTATAAAATCAGGTAATCCAAATGAATTATTCTTCTCTTTAGTTTTTTGTTATAAACTGTCATTTTGTTCTAGACGAGGTTCTTAATAACAATGAAACCAATGTAGATTCGGCACAATGAAGAACAAATTAATATTCATAAGATATGGATTTCTCTTAGAAAAATGCCCAAGGACATTAAAGCTACACAGCTGATGCTGGAAATAAGAGGACGTGATGAATTCAAAAAGGAATTCCAGGACAAAAAACACTTCAAGTGTACATTATAGGGCATGATTGCCGAAGAGATGAGGACTGCGGGATTCGACATGGATGATGGAAGAGAGGGTGGGAAAAAGTGCAGGCAGAAATTTGCCAAATTACAAAAGACGTATGTCGCATTCATCGACAATATGAAGCAAACAGGATCTAGTTTTAAAGAAAAGCCTCCGTTTTTCGATTTTCTTAACAAAATATTGGGTGCAAAGGACAAAGTGAATCCACCAAATCTGGTAGATTCCCTTTCATCGGAAGTAATAAGATCCCTGCCAAATCCCGTTCCAGAACTTAGTAAAGCTGGGCCTAGTACTTGGTAAAAAATAGAAACTGATGAAAATAATTGTGACATAGAATTATGTTCAGCTTAAGTATCCACTGAAGATCCATAAAAAAAAGATCTTCAATTTTTACCAAAAAAAGGATATTGAAGCCTGAAAAATGAAAAAATGTAATAATGCAAACCATTGTTGACTGTCATAGTTCTCAAATGATTCATCTCAAGGAAATAAACAACATCATCAAGGAAAACATGACAAAACAAACCGAGTACCTACATCAACAGACAGAACAAAAGGCAACATTAATACATTTTCTACAGAAATTTTCTGAAAAGTCACACAAAAAAAACAAACAGAAGGAGGAAGGAGGAGATCTAGTACCACTTCTTCAGATTGTTTGATTCCTTTGTAGTATAGCCTGCAGCAGGTACATCAATGATAAATTGATGAATAGTATTTTTCAATTAGTTCATAATCTTGATAAATCCTGTGATATCAACAAATCTGTAAATTAATAGTAATGTTTATGTGGTAAAAGAACCTTTATAAGACATAAGTTGAAAAATTGTTATGAACTTTCTTTTTTGTTATGGGGTAGGTACAGAGTCGGCCATAAGTGGATCAACCGCCTAAAAATTGATAAAACTTCGACCCTACATCCGTTATCAAAGAACTGATGGTGCATTTGAAAACTTCAATCCATTTCAGTATGCGGCGTGTCCTGGCGATTAAAAAGAAAATGTTGAGTATTTTTTTTTCACTTTCAAAAAAAGGACACTTTTGAAAAGTTTTTAATAAAAATACGAGTAAAAATAGCTTTCGAAAGAGAGGCAAAAATAATGTACTTTCGAAAAATTTCTCCATTATTGAACAAAGGATAGTCTAGATATAAAATCTTGAACTTGAAAAAATCATGAAAAGTCGGCGATTTAAGCTAAGATCAAGATTTTATATCTGGACTATTCTTTATTCAATTATTGCGAAATTTCCATGAAGTACATTATTTTTGCCACTTTTTCGAATAGTTTTTGATAATGACTATATCAAAAACTACACAGAAAAATGTTTTTAGGGTACCAATCAATGTTTTTGACAAAGTCGCCAGAACACACAAATTGAAAAATAGATTGCAGCTTTCAAAAGCACCATCAGTTTTTTGATAACTGGTGTAGGGTCAAAGTTTCATGAAATTCTAGGCGGTTGATCCACTTATGACCAATACTGTAATTACTAGGACCCACTTATTTATTTTTGTTTCGTTAACCTTTTTTTTTCCTAATTTAGTTCACAAACTTGAGCTGTGACGTTAGTCCATTTATAAATTTATTATTTCGTTTTTGTTTTATATTTTTGTATTGGTAGATGATACTGCACACATATTCATGTATTTCCATGTTTCAATTGGTAGGCATTAGTTATATAAATTTGAAAACATTTTTTTGTTAATTGATTAGACCAAACTTGAGCTGTGAAATTGATCAATTAACAAATTCAAGAACGGAAAAACAAGATTTGAAGATATATTTTGACATAATTTTAACACTATACTTTTTTTTATTGTCGTTGCCAGAACAATATTGTTAGATATAATATGTAAGCTTAGACTATGAATAATTTTATTTTTAGTCTGAGAATATGAGTATGATTTGTTTCTTATGAAAGTGTAGCCAAGTTTTTCGCTGATTTAGTGTAAATGGAGACCGTTTAATTTATCAATCGAAGTGCCATAGTATACTAGTAAACATACTGTTAAGGTTATTGTAAGATATGTATTCATTTGTGTTCCTATATCTTTTTGATCATCAGCGCTTATTTTCAGTCAAGTAGAAATGGAACTTTGTATGTACATTTTTTTGTTACAAATAAATGCATTTCCAATTTTTTTTGAAGGTTATTAAACATAAAGCACTATTATAATAAGTCTCTAATGTTATCTCTTCTTCCTACACATTACTCCTTGGAAAAAATAATCAAACCGGTACTTATTCAAGCTCTTATAAAATTGTAATACATATTTTGGAATTTGCGCGGGAATTTGTAATCACTCGAGAAATGCCTACCTGGGTAGCCTGCAATTTTCTTGAACTCCTGTTCAATTTATGATATTCCTCATCATCTTCAAAATATAATTTAGACAATTTGTGACTACACTATGTACAGTAGAAATGGTCACATTGAATATATCAGATATTGATATCATTGTTTTCCCTTTAGGCAGCAGATACCACAATGAGATCATCAAAATCACATGCTGTTCATAACTCGGACATTTATCGTTTAATTTGATGAGCTCAATAGTTCGAAAATACAAGGACTGATTAAAGTTAACTACATACATCACATAGATTTGCATTTATCTTGAGGGAAATAAATTTTAAATGGACACAATGGGCTCATAGATGCTCAAGTTATACTGAGAATCCTAAATGGCTTCACAGAATTCAACACTCTGTATATCTTGGTAGGTAATTTCGGATAATATAAATTTAGCCAAATCGAACGATTTTGACTTTGAGAATCTCCAGTTACTCTATGTCGCATTTATCACGGACCAACCTGTATAGTCCACAACAAAACAGTTTTGTGAAAATCTATTTTCTCACCAAACATGTGTATTACAGGCTACCGGCATGTCAACAAAAAAAACGGTACACCTGAAATTTTCGCATATGTTTGGATACTCATAATTTTTTAACAAATCGATAAAAAATTATGCGGTTGACACCACGATGCAAAGCATTTATTTGCGGTTTATGCGGATGGTTCAACAAATTGATTTCCTCAAGAACTTCTTTTATACAGAGTGGTAAAAAAAGTACTGTAAATTTTCTTTTTCTTTACTGTCTTTCCATTTCCACAAAGATTTTTTGGAGTATTTTTTTGATAATGCTCAGGTGCTTGTTATGTCCATTCCTCGGGAGATTTTTGATTTTTTTTTTAATATCTTTTTTCGTTTATGAAATATCGACTTTTTTCAAAATAATGACACAAAGGGCTTTGAATGGCTGTTCTGCTTTTTCCAAGTCTACAACTGGACAATTTTATGGCATAGATTGATTGTTTAGCTTTCTTTCTGATGACCTATTGGACACTTAGCAATCTTTCGAGTATACAGGATGTGCCAAAGAATTATGATCATAAGTTAAGCACTTTTTAGTTATTTTGTCAGGTTTTATTGAGAATTATTATGTCGAAGAAGCTGGATCAATTGATGAATTAATGATTAATTATGCTCTCACACACATTACTTGAACCTCGTAAATCCATAGGCATCCATTTTCTTGAAAAAGAACGATAAAATACTGCTTAAACGCCTTGTTGTTTTCAAGAGAGAGATAATTGAAATGAGTTTGGTTGGAGTCGCCGGAGTTTGCCAAGATCTGTCGCGGTCGGGTCGGGTGTTTACTGTCAAGACCGGAGAGAACGCGACGCGACCCGGATTCGACTCTCTTTACCACACATTGACGGATCGGTGGGCGAATGAGTCGTGACTGACCAATCTGGCGGACCCATTCGCTGATGAATGGGGGACTTGAGTGTCGCGTTTTAAATTTTGGATCATCCTCACCTTTGACATAATAGTATGTCGAATTCAGATTTGACCTGTTTTGTACTCACCTAGAATAAATGAAAATCACCATCTCACATAATATAATACAGAGTTATTCATGAGAGAATGTCAATACGTCAGAGCTCAAAAATAAACATAAGGGCAAGGCCTTCGTTTTCGAAATACAGGGTGTTAGAGTATTGATTTAATTTTGTTTTATTTTTCATCATTAATCTTCACTGAAATTGATAATATCTGCTTCAGTGGAATAGAATGTTTTTGAATTTTCGAATAGAAATACTGTATTCTGTGTAGAATTATTACTCTGGAGAGTGTGAATTTCCTATATTGGCAGGTTATATTATGTTGATCGGATTCTTTTCAAAGGCACCCTATCTTTGTTGTCCCTTCGGAAACAAGAAGAGAAATTTGAACTTCCTGCGAAAAGAAAGTCCCTGAACAGTCCTTTCACAATAGGACATTTTTTCCCCGTTCGATACTACCGCTTTATAGCTCGATCCGTATCACTTTTTAGTTATTTTGTCAGGTTTTCTCAAGAATTTTGATCTCGAAGAAGCTAAATCAATTAATTAATTAATGATTGATGTTTCGAGGTATGAACGTATCAAGCACTTGGGTATATCGAAAAAAAGCTCCAAAAAATCTCTGTGGAAATGGGGGACAGTAAGTCTTAGAAGATACTTGACAGCTATCTATATCGTAATTTGATTTGGGAATTGAAGCTGCAGCAGTTAAATCCTATCACGAATTCAGTATTATGGAAAATGGTGTTAAGAATTTTTCTGTAGAGAATCATTGACCAGTTAATCACTTGAGTATGTGAACGTAGACAGCAAGTTGAAGCAGCCCGCATACATCGTTTTTTTTGTCAAGCAATTTAAAATGCTGCTTCTTTGTCTTTCAGTTTTTTCTTCATCTAGCTTCGTTTTTCAGATAAAAATCAAAAACCATTTCTTTGCTTCAATAAGGTCCATAGGCAACCTGTCATGGTACCGTCAAAAGGGGTGTAGTGGATCAAAATTCAGGGTTTTTCACGAATTTGGTCGTTTTCTTATGCAGCAAAAAATTTGAAAAAAATATATGGTGAAGCCTCACTCATCAGCTTCACAAAATGATTGTTTGAATTTTTGCATTACAATTTCTTTTCAAACTTTGTTGAAGAGCGATCCGCTTCACCCCTCATGTGGGGGTGAAATGGATCACGTGTCTAATTCTCATAAAAATCCATTTTAGCGACACTATGAGGTGAAATGGACCAAAAAAATAATATTACTGGAGACTCAAAAGTTAATTCATGGCCCAGAATGATATTGATATAACAAGTATTGGAAAAACAACAGGAGATTTGAATTCTTTATTTTAGCTTTTAACAAATAAAAGACATTCTAAAACTAATGTTGTGATTTCTAACATATTTAAAATATTGACTAAAGTAGTAACATAACTGTCAACAAGATGTCAGCCAAAGACTTAATTGTATTTTTAGACACGAGATGGCTCTGGATGTTACATGCTACTCTAATAATTGATTGATATTTTGATTGACTAATTAATTAGAATGAGTAAGAGAGTCGCAATCATTCAATCTTCGACGCGCTCTTGAAGTGGATGGATGCACGTCGTGCGATGTTTTGCTTCGGTAATACAAAACTGTGCCTATCGGTTGTGCTCAAAAGTGTTTTCCCAAGTCACTAATGGTGAACTTTAAAAAATCGGTGGACGCTCAGTGTAGTGACGCATCGGTTAAAATGAAGTGTGTTGTTAAGAGTAACGATTCGGATATTGCGCGAAAAGACAATATAATTCGAAAACCAAAGAAAGTGTTGAGAGTGGTAACGAGGCTATTGAAAGACTCACTTAGGAAAACGCCGAACTAAGGAGTATGCTTGCGGACCTCCAGAAAACTGTCGAACAACTCATTGCGGACAAAAATTCTCAGCCTATTGATGTGAATCAGGTTAGTGATTTTTCTCAAGTGAATAGCAGAAGAAAGAGACCCACTGTTAAATCTGTTATTATTGTTAATAATGCTAATGACGTAAATGATGTTAATAATGTTATTCATATTGTAAATAATGACATGGATACTGATGAACCGTCTCGTATGCTGAAAACTTTCCAAAGTTCCTCCGGTAACGGTCACCGGTTCTGATAATTGCATATATCTATTATATATGGATAATTGTAAAGAAATTGAAAATCTTTGGAAGCTGAAAAAATCTCAATCGAAAAAGCAAAAATGTTTGGGAATGAAATTAAATTATTCCCAAAAGAGATAAATGACCATAGGCGTTCGACAACATTGTTCACTAACAATAATAAAAACTATTTTAGTCATCTGTTAGCAGAAAATAAAAAGATTTATGCTGTCTTAGCCGGTATTAGTTCCGCATCCAACATCGCAGAAATCAAAGCGGAATTATTCGAGCAAGGTAGAAATGACGACGAAATAGAAATTGCAAGAATGACTTCACGCGAAGATGGTAGGCCACATCCACTATTTCAAATCAAAACCATTGACCCCAAAATATTCAAAATTGAAAAAATGGACAACCTTATCATTAAAATCGTACCAAAAAGAAAACCAGAAGGACCAAGCCAATGTTTTAGATGTCAACGCTTTGGCCATACTCAAACAACTTGTAGTATGCCTGAGCGCTGTGTGAAATGTGGACAACTTCATGGTTCTCAGGAATGTGATATTGTTAAACCAAAAAATAAGGACGACGAGAATAAGGCTGTTTGCGCAAATTGCGGCGAAAAGGGGCGTCCAGCCAGCTATAGTGGCTGTATGGTCTACAAACGTATAATCAAAAAGCCAATAGATCCCACTAATACAGGCAAGACTTATCTCAAACCCAACATTCAAAATACCCAGAAAAATTACAGAAATTTTGTTCCAAGTGTCAGCAAAGTCAGCAAAGATGTTCATCAAATGGATGATGACTTTATTAAGAAAATCACCCCTATCATCCTGCAAGTGTGTACCGAATTCTTCAATGGACCTGAAGAATAATATCATGTCATGGAATGTCAGAGGAATCAGGTCTAGAAAAAATGATATCAACATGTTACCTAAGGAATACAAGCCGTTGGTTTTGGTTATGCAGGAAACCAAACTAACGGCTAATACTAATATATCATTCCCAAATTATTGTATCTATAGAAATGACAACACCAACTCAACTTATGGACTTGCTACTCTTGTTAGGAGGGACGTTTTCCATCATCTAATTGGCTCGGAAGAAGACACTGACGTTCATAACTTATCCATTATTATCCAGATCAAAAACAAGAGATTGAAAATAACCAACATTTACACAGTATACAGGAATAATATTGAAATAATTGACTATAAACCTTTTTTTACATCCAACGTCCAAACCATCGTTATAGGCGATTTTAATGCAAAATCGAAGAGCTGGAGTTGCACCTATGACGACAGGAATGGTGATAAACTGAATAAAGTAATCAATAAGCTCAATTTTGGTTTGTTGTATCCTGACCACCCAACTTTTCTTCCATCAGGAAGGGGTTTTCCACAAATTCTAGACTTTGCAATCTATAAGAATATCGGAGGAATAATGGATGTGCATACTTTGGACTTTGGTACTTCTGACCACAATCCCATAGCAATAAATCTGGCAAATTTCCATTTAGAACCAATCATGACAAAAAACCGTACTAACTGGACCGAATTTGAAAAGGATTTGAAACTCACCTTTCCCTTGCCCAAAATTAGGTACCACCAAGATATTGAGAATGCTGCAAAGCAATTTGATTTAGTCATTCAGAAGGCCTACGATGATAACACCACAAAAATACCCATCACTATTGGAGGAATCAATAGCCTGCCTCAAAACATCCAAGAGGTTTTAAAAAATAACAGGAAGCTTAGGCGCCGTTATGCAACCAATAAGAATTCAACTTCAAGAAGAGAGCTAAGCCATCATCAAATGAAAAAAAATGATTCTTCGCTTCAAGCAGGCTCAATGGGTAGAAAAGATGGAACGTCTAGATGAAAACAACAACGTCCAACTCTGGAAGCTTCAGAAATAATGTCTGAGACGTCCTGTCAACAATATATCCCCCTCTTCAAGGACCAAATGGAACCGCCTACTCCAACGCTGAAAAGGCGGAAGCATTCGCTTCAACATTGGAAGAAGTGTTCCAAAATAACATTCATGGGAACGAAAACGAAGAACATGTCATCAACATAACAAATGGGGCAGCGGATCCATGCATCAAAGACTTTGTCACAGTGGACGAAATTAAAAGCATAATAAAACATCTCAAAACAAGAAAATCACCAGGCTCAGACAAAATAAACAATAAAATGCTCAAAGAACTTCAAGCAGTTGAAAAGGTTATTGAAAAGAGGCTAATTGACTTTATCAACAACAACAAAATTATTCCAGACTTTCAATACGGGTTCAGGGCCAGTAGATCGGCCGAACAACAAGCCTATCTTTTTTCCGGAATCATCATCGATGGCTTCAATCACAAGGATGTTACTTGTGCACTCTCTATTGATATAGAGAGGGCATTTAACAAACTTTGGCACGATGGATTAATTGTCAAAATGGTCAAGATGGGCTTCCATATCAAAACCATCAAACTAATATGAAGCTATTTAAAAATAGCTGGACCACAAATGGACACAAAACTAACATGGAGAAAACACATCCAGTTATCCGTGAAAAAGGCCAATAAAACTTCACAATTACTCTACCCAATACTGGGCCATAGAAGTAAAGCAACAATAAAGTCAAAAAAACTATTGATCAAGTCAGTCATCAGATCACAACTGACATATGGATCCAGCGCGTAAGGAAACACGAAGCAAAGTAATCTAAAGAAGATTGTCTCATGCGAAAACAGAATCCTAAGAAAAGCGCCCAAGGCCCAATGGTTTATTAAGACTGTAGATATCCATAGGGACTTGAACTGGATAAACATCAAGGATTTTCTTGAAAACAAGGCGGACAAGTTCTACCAGAAACTGGAGTTCCATGAAGACAAAGAAATCAAAGACTCAAGCAACTATGTTAGGAGCACTTTACTGAAACACTCGATGCATAAAAACCTATTCTTAAGGTGACTAAAAAAAAAAAGGAAAAAAAAGACTGAAAAGAAACATACAGGTAGTGAACCGTTCCTGAACTGTGTTTGCAGCAGGAAGCTGTGTTTGCAGGTAGCAGGTAGCAGTTAGTAGCTGTGTTCATCTCTTGGAAGGTGCCGCTCATCCAGAAGATGATATTCATCAGTGTACATCATAAACTATTTGAAACGACAACACAAACCAGCAACAACATGAGCCAAGAGAGGCGCTGCCAAATAAGCAAATCAAGGGGTCAGTGAGTAAAGCTAAAGGTTGAATAGGCTGTAAAAGCTCGTAACCTTTCCGCGGACATACGGACTTGGTTCCGTAGAATGGTGGGGTTTTAGTGAGTATGGCCAATCCTCCGGATAGGGTTGCGAGTCCCTCACACCCGTTGTGCGTAAAAAGCATTTCCCCACCTTAACAAAAAAAAACAAAAAAAAGTGAGAGAGTGAAGCAAGTTTCCGTATCGCGTTACAGTTTAAAATTCTATGTACCTGTACGTCGTTTTGAATGTGTATTCTAACGCGTAAAGTCATGGTGTTCTGTACACCGTTACATTATATTCAACCTTCAACAACCTATGGATACTTTTGAAGATAAAACCAATCAAAAGTGTGTATTGGTTTTCATTTGGGTTTTCCAACCCTGGGTATGGTCCTTCGAGCCGGATTAGGAATTTTGTGTTGGGGTTTGGATTGGGACTTGCTAACCTACCACTGAGTACTTAGCCCAAGTAGCAAAATAACGTTGTCAAACGTAATGACGACGCCTCACGCGACCCAACGTTGCCAAGCGACGTTGTGTAGTAGTCCTAGCGACCTCTATTTTTACCAAAATGGTGGATCATTTTTGGGTTGCTACGACGTCGCCAAGGTGGTCGAAGTTGCCCAGATGGCGAATTCGCGCAACGTTCATCAAAAGATGTTTATCGAGACTTGAATCTTAGGTAAAGGTGATCGTACCAACCAATATAGTTCTGTTTCGAACGAGGCGTGAGAAAATGACAGGTTGAATTTCTTGAAATATGGCTACCTATAATTCGAAAGTGATAGTTGGTTGACGGTACTGGCATTTTGGTAACTCAAAACCATAAACGCACTTTAGTTCATTGATGAATATGATCTCGATTCTTCGAAATAATGCAGAGTCCCCCACTTATTTTTAATTTTAATTCCAAAATTATAGTTTTTATTGGTTAACCTAATTTTTTGCTTGGAAATTTGCTTTGAAAAAAAATTGAAAAATATCAAGAATATCATATGACGATATCACAAAAAGTATTCGCTTGATGAAACAGTGAAGATTCTCTATTTTGTCTGATATTAATTGAATTTATCCCACAGAACACATATACAAAGTTGAGAACAAAAACGTAAATGGAGGGCGGGGCCCAAGTGAAAGCTTTGATTCGCATCCACGGAAAGGCGCTGATGTGCCTGAAGTTCGTTAGATCTCGAGAAGATGGCGGTATGTGGAATGCCACATGACAGCTAATTAGCTTGTCATGTTGATAGATAAAGTCATTTCAACGTCACCCTTTATATTCATGTTGTCATTCATGCTTTGATTCCTCTCTAAGTGAAAAAATGCCCTGGTAATCCTCATCAAAAAACCTATAAGAATGCAGAATATAACCCGGAATACTAGAGGCTCATCAATGTTCCAGCCGCCATCGGAAAGTTCCGGAGAAAGGCATCCTCCACAAAATAAGGAAAGTCACGATGGCAAAAAACTTCCTGCCAGAAGAACAAATGGGATCTTGCCCAGTGTATGCTACAACAAATCAAACAGTGAGGCTAAGTGACACCATCCTGAAAATGTCGAACAAAGGGGGAGAAACAGAAGAAGTATTCCTCGAGGAGTTTCGTAAAGCCTCAGCCGTCTTACGCCACATGGAGCCATGCACCGCTTCCCGAGACCTGCGGAGTGAGTGGCATCATTTTCTCAAAGTCACCATCACACAGGGTCAGCGCTCCGCAGCGCAGAACACATCAACTAGGGAAGCCCACACTGACCCCATCCCCAGGTGGTGACATTCAAGAGAAAACCGAAAAAACTATATTTATTCGAAGTTTTTGTCTTTATTTAATAATTAAAGACATTTTCAACGTCAAAGTCAATGTCAGTGCTTTTGTGTAAAGGGAACTGTATAATATATTACAGAGATCTTTAATAATACATTATCCAAGTCTGATAGTTCGATTCGCATCCACTTCATTCCGTGGCGCATTGTTCCGTAAAATTTTATACAGTTTGACTTCTTAACTTTGTATATGTGTTTTGTGATCTATCCACATCACATGACACAATAGAATGGTGAAAATGGCGTAGTCGTCGACGCCATCCTTTGAAATCCCAAAGAAGTGTGAAGGGGAAGGGCCCTATCGGCAACAATCCATTGACCATAAGTGACCTTTGATTCCAAAAAGTACACTAATACCGACTAAATTGGACCACGTAAAGCGCCATGTGACATATGTGACATATACATGAACTAATCCTCGTGAACGTCCTTCATGATCGTTTTTTTTGTTATGGTTAAAAAAATCCGTATACGAATATGCATTTGATTTTCTACACTATTCGTATACGGATTTAATTGGATAATTGAGCACCTGGATGAACATCAGTCGAATGTTGTTCGTCTGTGGGAAGTCCCGGAAGTCCGCACTATTCAGTCCATCGGCATTTGTCTTGAAAGCAAGAGTAGGGCTATTTCTGATTTGAATGAGAACGGGTACCTCTTGAGCTTAAGTGGTTTCTTCATCGTGTCCCTCACTACACTGACTTTCCATATTGTTCTCATTTCTTTTGCTCTGGTTTTCTTGTAAGATATTCTTACGTTTTCGGTAAAAAGTGGCTGAATATTTATAATTTTTGTTCCGATACATTTTGATTTGAGAAATGCTTTCATAACATTGATATATTATATTTACTAAATATACTTATTTTGAGGTTATATCTGCCCTGCTGATGCTTTCTTTGGAGTCGCTCAGTAGACGTTGTCCAACGTTGCAGTTGGTCAATATCTTCATGGTTTCTCCAAGTCACTTGTTAAAACGTTGTACAACGTTGTAGTTCATACACACTCACCCCCATATGCACCGTAGAAATCTAATCCGGATGAAGTCTTTATCGCGATTATCTTCCATACAACCTAATGGAAAATAATCGCGATAAAGTCTTTATCCGGATTAGATTTTTACGGTGCATATGGGGGTCAGACACGTATCAAATTACAACTTCGAACAACGTTGTACTACGTACATTGAACAGACCTTTTCAAATACGTAATGCGACCACGTGATTCTCAACCTTCGGCAACGTCTTGAGTGCTGTTTACTCCCGACGTCCGCCTACGTTGTTGAGAGTAAGATTCTGCAACTGTTAAGTTCTAACGTTGTAGCGACCTTGTGGTTACGTTGCTCTAAGTTTGGGTGGCATAAGGCAGCAAACAAAAACCAATGACAACGTTGGGAGTGGTTGAATTAAGTTGGAAGTCGGAATTTTGTTTCTTGGGAGTGGATTGTGGATTCTGGGTATTCATCAAGAATCAACTGGATCAGTGCAAAAAAGGGCTAAGAGATGCGAGAACAACAATTTGGATTTGGAGCAGACAAGGTCAGACTGTTTCATTTCAATTTGAAGGCTTCTTGTGAACTACACGAGATCGTGTTGTGTTAAAGTAGCAAGTGTATATTTTTTTGGGTTTCTTACTACTATCAAAGAAGATATAGACATTTGAATTGTTTTCGCGGAAAAGTCCGGAAAATTCAATATTTTTTTAAATTGATAGATAACTGTTTCGTCACTCTTTGTTGTATAAGATGGAACAGCTGAAGAAAACACTACTAAGGCAAAAAGTGCTATAACTAGCATAGAAACTTTTGTAAATACGAACGGAAATGACGTTAATGTGGACATTAATGAATTCTCTATAAGGGACAATTATTATTAACATAAGGTTTTTGATAACTATTGTACAATTCAAACACAAATAGAGGAATTGGATGAAGCTGAAGAGGCTGATAGGGTTCTTATAGAGAGTCAATATTTTGAAATTTCGGCAAAAATTCAAACAGTTTTTCAAACTTGTTCGAATACTGCTAGCACAAATGATTTTGTTGGAAACTTACAACAACCTGCTTCTCAAACACAAAGCGATCCAATCGGTCAAGTAAAATTACCAAGTTTGAACACTCTTACTTTTTCGGGTGAATATGAGGACTGGAAGTAATTCATTGATTTATGTACTGCTCTTATTGATGACAATACTCAGTTGACCGCTGTTCAAAGGTTTTTATATTTGAAAGGTGCCTCATCCAATGAAACTTTAAATTTGTTTAATGATTTGCCATTGACGCATGATAATTATCCAATTGCATCAGATATATTGAGGAAAAAGTATGACAATAATGTTGTTATTGTAAATGCGCATATTAAAAGTTTATTATATACTCCTCCTATAACAAAAGGAGATGGGGTTCAGCTGAGAGCGTTTTTGACAAACGTAACGCAATATTTGAATTCATTACAAGCATTGAAATTACCGGTGAATGGCTGGGACGTTTCACTTGTTTATATCTCTTCACAAAAGCTTGATTTTCAATCACACAGGGCATATGAACTTGAAAAAGATATTACAGCGTTACCCAGTTTATCTAATTTTCTTGAATTTCACGAAAAACGGTGCTGTGCGTTTGAAAATATGCCTGGAAGTAAGGGGAGTTTTTATCCCAAGCAGTTGAAATCTGCTTTGGTAACGACTCAAGAGGATTTAAATGGTGATTGAAGGAACAAAAGTCGGAAAATGTGTTTATTTTGTGATAAAGGTGGACACGTGATAAATACATGTTTCAGATTTAAGGGCTGTTCTTCAGCAGATAAACGGAAATTTGTCCATCAGAATAGGTTGTGTTACAACTGTTTGGATTCGAAGCACACAGCGTCACAGTGTGAATCAAAGAAATGTAAGGTTTGTAATGGTAAACACCATACGTTACTCCATAGCAAGGAAAATATATCCACGGGAATAAAAAGGGAGTCTGGAGTTGATGGAGAAAACTTAATAGGGATAGACATTTCATAAGTCAAGGTGAAGGGAGCTTAAACGAGAGATTTAATGTTACCAACCAGTTTCGGACATCAGATGAGAGTCAGATCAATAATACAAGTCTTCTGTCTAGAGGATGCGAGTCTCAAATATTACCAGCAATAATTGCTAGAGTATATTTATTAAATAAAGACGGATAAAAAGTAGCAGTTCGTGCGCTCTTAGATTCAGGATCACAGATTTCTTTTTTTAGCGCAAAAAAAAAAGAGTTTTTGAATTCGAACACCCACAATAAGACATTAACCATAGGAGGCATTGAAACTACAGCTTCGCAGGTGAACAAAATGGTTGATGTTATTTTGGAATCGCAGTATGATAACACACAGAATTTCAAAATGTCTTGCTGCAAAGATTACTTGTTTATCGCGACATGCGTATGTGTTTATAAGTAGAATACATTTGCCAGGTAATATAACATTGGCGGATGTTATTATAGGCCATCGGAAATTGACATGCTAATTTTAACAGATTTATACTTTGACTTGTTACTTCCTGGTATCATCAAGCTAGGTACAAATTTACCAGTGTTACAGAATACAGAATTGGGATGATTGGTGGCAGCGCACCTGTGAATCCTTTTATAAATAACAAGATCAAGTTTTTTAAATGTGTCAATATTTTCTCAAGATTTAGGCGAAGTTAATGAAATTCTACCAAGGTTCTGGCAGTTGGAGCAAGTGACAAATAAACACTTTCTGTCGCCAGAGGACAAGGCCTGTGAACAACATTTTACTTCTACAGTACAAAGGTTAGAAAATGGGCAATTTCAGGTTGATTTACCGTTGCGAGCACCCGACGAACATTGCAAATCAGGGAATTCGCTGAGTTCAGCAGTAAAAAGGTTTTAGTTTCTAGGAAAAAGATTTCAGCGCAATAAACAGTTGTTCACGGAGTATAAAAAGTTCATTGATGAATACATCTCATTAGGTCATGGAAAAGGGGTAACTTTTGACTTCAATAATGTTGGGTTTGATGGTACGAGTTTTTGTGTGTTTTTGCCTCACTATTGCATGATCAGGGAAAGTAATACAACGGCAAAATTACAGGTCGTGTTTGACGCGTCTTCAACAACGTCTACGGGGTTATCGCTTAATAGCATCATGCATAAAGGGTTCACTGTTCAACCAGAGATATTCGAAATATTGTCCCGTTTTCAAAGTTTTATTTTTGTTCTCGTTGCTGACATTCAAAAAATGTATCGGATGGTGATGGTAAATCCCAACCAAAGGTATTCGCAGAACATTATATGGAGAGATTCGTGTCATGAGGAGTTCAAATGCATTGAACTCCAAATTGTAACCTATGGTACCAATTCAGCATCCTATCTGGCAACTTGGAGTTTGAACCAATTGGGTTATGATGATGCTACTAATTTTCCATCAGCTTCAAGGGCAATTCTAAGCCGATGCTAGGTCGATGATATTTTGACCGAAGTCAATACTAAAGCTGAGGCATCAGAATTAGAGGATCAATTGATCTAGATGTTGGGTGGTGCGGGTTTTACGTTTCACAAGTGGAATTCCAATGACCTATCTTTAAATGTTAATGACGATGAGGAAATAAACGAAAAGGATATCATGGATGTAACCATTTCCAGTAAGGTTTTGGGTATTCGCTAGAACTCGTCCGACGATATTTTTGAGATTTCAATTCCAGATATTGACTGTGTTGGCAATTTTACAAAGAGAAAGGTTCTTTCATATATTGCACAAATGTTTGATCCTTTGGGATTAGTGGGGCTGGTTTCAGTATAGGCAAAAATTTTGATGCAGGAAATCTGGGCTAGAAAAATAGATTGGGATGAAGAGCTTCCTGCAGATTTGGAGGAAAAATGGTTAAAATTGGCCAGCAACCTATCGTGCTTGAAATCATTAAAGATCCCTCGCTGTTTATTTACAGGAAAATCCGTTGTTGAGGTGCAGTTTCACGGATATGCGGATGCTTCTGTAGCTGCTTATGCATCTTGTATTTATTTGAAAAGTATTTATTCTGATGGTGGTGTTGCTTGTAATTTGTTGTGCTCTAAGTCTCGTGTTGCACCACTGAAGACGAGTTCACTTCCAAGGCTAGAGTTATGTGGTGCACTACTTTTATCTAGACTTATACATAGAATTGTTCCTATTATGCCAAGGTTTTCTTGTTTACAGATTCTAAAATAGGTCTTTGTTGGCTGGGTAGCTCACCGTCAAGATGGACTACTCTCGTAGCAAATAGAGTGTCTGAGATACAAGAGCTCACCTCCAATTTTGAATGGTGTCATACTAGGTCCAAAAACAACGCAGCAGATGGATTGTCCAGGGGAATTTTACCTAATGACTTGATTAGTAATTGGGCGGACTGGTGGAATGGTTCAAAATGTTTGATGAATCCAAAGTTTACAATGACATCTGTTGGTACAATTGAGTTAGATTCGATTCCTGAACAGAAAAAGGTTTCTCTTGCTCAACCTTCCAATAATTTGGAGCCCGTCGTTGATTGGTCAAGGTTTTCAAACTTCTCTCGTTTGCAACGTACAGTTGCTTTCTGTTTAAGGTTTGGAAACAATATTCGAAAAAGATCGGAGATGTTGCGTGGATCTCTCTCAGTAGCTAAACTTGATGGTGCTGGGTTGAAAATTGTACAGCTAGTTCAGCGCGATTCATATTTCAAGGAGATTGAAGATCTAGGGGCTTAAATTACTGAAAATTAAACTGACAAAGATCAGCTAGTTTTGAATGATAGCAACTTACGTTGTCTTGATTCATTTGTTGATCATCAGGGTTTGCTATGAGTGAATGGTAGAATTTCCAACGCAAATGTTCATGACAATCAAAGGTATCCGCTGCTGTTACCAGCAAGATTGGAACATATTCGACTTGCTCATGCTGGAGCACATGCTGTTTTGGCTTGGACGAGACTAAGATATTGGCCGATACATGGGTTGAATCTTATAAAAGGTGTTCTTCATGATTGTATCGTTTGTTACAGGTTTAAAGCAAAAGCATTGTCACAACTGACATTACCTGTAGATCGAGTATGAGTAGCTCGCTCATTTATAAAAGTCGGTATCGATTTTGATGGTCCCCTGTTCATTAAACAATCGCGACTTAAAAAATCTCCAAAAACAAAGGCGTACATTGCGTTGTTTGTGTGTATGGCTACGAAAGCCATACATATTGAACTAGTTAGTAGTCTCACAACAGAAGCATGTATGTTCACTCTAAAGAGGTTTATTGCTAGACGTGGAAATCCTACCACTATATATAGTGATAATGCTACAAAATTTAAACATCCAACAAATTAAAAGACTTGTACACATTTTTCAAGTCTGACGCCAACAAAACTGAAAATTTTGATTTTATTGGTACTCATGAAATTGAATGGCGCTTCATACCACCCCTTAGTCCACACTAGGGCGATTCATGGGGAGCTGGCATAAAGTCAGCCAAGTCACATCTACATAGAATCATCGGTGATTCATGTATGACATTTGAAGAAATATGTACATTATTATCTCAAATATAGGCTATTCTAAATTCACGGCCACTGTGTCCTGTTTCAGTAGATCCCAACGATCTAACCTGCTTGACCCCAGGTCATTTTTTAATAGGTCAACTACTGACAAGTTTTCCAGAACATGACGTTTCAAACTTGAATGAAAACAGGGAGCTCTTTTTGGCAAAGATGCTCTAAGATGCGCCAAACCTTTTGAACTCGTTGGTCCACTGAGTATTTGAACAGGTTACAGAATAGACCAAAATGGTTTCGATCTTCGAAAAATCTTCAAATCAATTCAATTGTTTTAGTTAAGGAAGAAAATTTGCCTCCCTTAAAATGGCAACTCGCTCGAATCTTAGAATTACTTCCAGGTGAGGATAACAAGGTTCGTATTGCTCGAATTCGTACTAAGGAGGGAGTTTTCATACGATCAATAACAAGATTATGTCCATTACCATAGGCAAATGAGTTGAGGACGTTGCCTCAAGGAAGGGAGGATGTTGTGATTTCAAACATAATTAAAATATTGACTAAAGTAGTAACATAATTGTCAACAAGATGTCAGCTAAAGACTTAATTGTATTTTTAGACACAGGATGGCTCTGGATGTTACATGCTACTGCAATAATTTATCAATATTTTGTTTGTCTAATTGATTAGAATGAGTAAGAGAGTGAAGCAAGTTTCCGTATCGCGTTACAGTTTAAACTTCTATGTACCTGTACGTCGTTTTAAATTTGTATTTTGTATTCAACCTTCAACAACCTATGGATACTTTTGAAGATTAAACCAATCATAGGAGTGTATTGGTTTTCATTTGGGTTTTTCAACCCTGGGTATGGTCCTTCGAGGGAATTTGGATATAGTGCCAGAGAACTGGATAACGACGAGAAGCGACAAAAAAAAATCCGCCAAAAAAATGTAGATGGGGGACTCGATACTTTCTGTCGAAAGATTTGTCAGCTGTTTATTAGTCCGAGTGTTTTATCAGTTTCGACTGTCGAATTCAACGGTTATCATGGTTACCATATGTAGTTTTTTGTCAGCTCCGGTCGATCAATCATTATCTGTGGATTGAGAGATTAAAAGCTCTGTTATAAAGTTTGATCGAATCTATTTCGAAAAGATTTATTAATGCCTGGAAGAAGTTATGATTTTCGCGGGCGTCATACGAAAGGAGAAGGAGGAATCACCTTCTTTGGTTTAACGGGCATTATTCACCCGAATTGCAACGTTACACTATGTTAATCAAAGTGAAATAACTCAAAAACGGCTAGTCCAAACATAGGCAAACTATGTATTTTTGAAAAGAGGAAAATGAGCAGATCTGGGATCTGTATTAAAATATAGGTCATTCCATTTCAAAAAGTTAAACTTTTCCAATATCTTCAGAATATCTCACTGGGCCCGAATGCCCGGACTATAAGTATTCGTTGCCCCGCGTTTGACAGCTCCCATCGTATCAATATAACTTGGATAAGATACAAGTTGTCAAAAATTTCAAAGTCAAGGCCAAATAAATGTGTTCTTATTGAAGCAATGGGGAAAACAAGTTTTTGTCGCTTCTCGTCGGCTATTAAGTTCTCTGATGGTGCAATCAACCATATCAACTAAAATAACAATTCTAAGCAAAAAATGAGATAACATCCTGGAAAGAAGGAAGGAAATCAAACCTTAATCTGATTTTAAACAATAACAAACTTTCAAATAATGTTAACAAAAGATAAAAATTCTAAATCAAAAATAAAACTGCTTTTCTAGAAAAAATAGAGATCACATCTCGAAACGTAAACTAAACATGATTTTTATTCTACGGAATCACTCCCCACATTCTTGAAGACATATGTCCCTCTGCAAAATGATCTTCCGGAAATATTTCTCACTATTTGGTCTCTTTTGACCACAGAGATATCCGGGATATATGGATACACAAAAAAATCTTCTTTTGGTGACTGTTTTTTCCCCAGAACGCTCACTGAAAACTCACCACTGAATTCATTCTTTGCAACAATTTTTTCTACAAAAAATTTGTCTCTTTTATTTGTAGCAAATTTTACAACAAAAATTTGATCTAAAATGAAAAAAAATATATTTTTTTTGTTTTTTTTTTCATTTTTTCAATAGCAGAATGTATCTTCTCTAACAAAATTGAAAAACATTCCACCATTTCAGTAAACGCCATCTAGCGGCGACGGTGAAGACAACAAATGCAAAACCGAATAAACATTTTTTATTGCTGATTATGCTTTCCATAATATGGAGCCAAGCTCGTTGAAGAAAATAATTCAAGAAAATAATTAAACTTCCCTCACCCCTTTATCTTGATAGATAGAACATTTTTTTTTACAAAAAGTGTCGGCTGAAAGTCCGTAAATATGAAAATAATATCATCGATTTATTTTCATTGCGCAAAATTCTATAAAAATTCTATTTTTCTACTTGTTGTTTAATGTTACGCCACTTAGCGACCATTTCAAAAGCTTGAAAATATTTCCCAGGTATTTCTCATCCGATTTTGAACAACAAAACCGAAGCACAACTAGGTATACAAGTCCTATAAATTTTGTGGTTTGCATTTTATAGATTCAACATTCGAAATTTAATAATTATTATTGATTCACATGGCTTATCAAATGTTTTAAACTGCAAGATGTGCATAGGTTGTATTTGTCCAGAACATAGTTATGCATTTTTTCAGAATAACTTCTGGTATACCATGTGATGAATATTTGAATTATGATTTCGAACGTGGTATAAATCCTATTTTATCCAATAGATGGCTCCACCGTAAGCAATAAAAACAGATTTCTTCACGTTTTTGAGAGAAAAAAACGAAAGTACGAGGACTACCCGTTGTAGGGCGCTGGCGAATTTAATTTCAATCTTTTGTATGGGAGTTGACTATATATTTTGAGTAATATGTGGATACAGTACCTCGCATTCTCAGTTGCCCACCCTATACATACAATAACAGCAAAAAAAAATACATCTTTTAGTTTGAAACTCTCTCGACACAGACATTAGTGATTTGAATTTAGAAATGGTACAGGGTTCTCCAATAAGAGGTGTTAATTTGAATAGCCCGCTATTTCGGTAGACGTTTTGACATTTGACTAGTAGAAACTACGCCATTGATAAAAATGAACAACACACACTTCAACAACGCATAATATTAACATTCACTATAAAAATGCCGCGGAAGCACCGGTTAATGTGAATGGATTGCGCTATCGAGAGATGATTAATGAATTAGCATGGCCAGAATTGTATGGTATTGATCTGGACAACGTTCATTCTCAACAAGACGACGCCACGTGCCACACAAGCAACGAAACCATTGATCTTTTGCGGGAAAAGTTTCGGGATCATGTCATCTCTCGAAAAGGTGATAACAATTGGCCACCGAGATCTTGAGATTTAACATCTTGCAACCTCTTGCTTTGGGGCGACGTGAAAGATCAGATCCACGCCAACGGTCCAGCATCGATCCAAGTACTCAAAGATGGAATTCGTTGGTCTATCGAGGACATAGAGAAGCTGCTTTGTGATTTGGTTTTGGAAAATTTTATGAAAAGGGTTTGGTCCTATAGGCGTGGTCGTGGTGGTCATTTGGCTGATGTTGTTTCACATTATCAACGACATAACTTACTCTTCATAATGAAATAAACATCCGATCATTTATCTCAAAACATTTTTCTTTGAATATCAAATCACACCTCTACTTGGAAAACTTTTTAGAAGGTTGTTGAACCATTCCTGAATTTTTGCCCAGTCTTATGAATCTTTCTGTTACTATGACTCCAAAAAATCAACGTGCTGCTCTCCATCTTCATAAAATGCTCCAGCAAACTCCTTCAATGATGTGCAGTTGGCGGTGCCTCCTGGAGATCCAGCAACCCACTTTGCTGTTACAGAATACAGTGCGACAAGCAAATGAAACTGGAAAGAGATAATGCAGAGGGGGACTATCTGATTGGCTACAGATGAATGACAGTTAAATATCCTATGACAACCGCCAATGAGATGTCAAGATTGTTGACACGCTTCCAGCTTGCCCTCTGCCCGTTCAGACGTTGTTAAGGTACCTCCGTATACTTTTCCGTTTACTTCTTTCGATATGACCGTTCCATCGATCCCAGAATCGGCACCCTCACCCTGAGCTTTTCATAGTGCGCATTGGAGCTAGCTTTTTGATCATGTCAGATCATACTCCTGTCCAAGGTGTAGAAGATCGATTGATAGCGACGTACCTACCTTCTCGTTTTTTGCAAGCTCTTTGTACGCCTATATGAATAACTTTTTTCAGTCATGAATTGCATATTTTCTTTCGTATTTTTTCTAGCGAGAAAAAATTTTGTGTAGAATAATTTAGTACTTCAGTATTTTTTCTTTGGTGGTTTAGATTTCTAGTTTTCAAGAGAAACATGAAAGAGAAACCAATCCCTCCACTTTAGATCGCCCTCCACCGATCAAGACTTTTAGTATGTTGTTCAAGACACCTCACCCTACACCTATACCAAAACTGGCTTTTACACGAATTATTTCCCCTATCCGGCATTTTTTGGTCCTCACCCTTATTTGTCACAATTCCTGCACATCAACGCTTGATATCAGTCTTTTCCAATTTAGTCTTTCATTTTATCATCATCGTACACAATTTCACAAATAGAGAATTTCTAAAGATGATAAAGGTGATCCCATCGAGATAAATATCATCAATCATCATCTTCTACAATTACCAGTATAAGGCGATGGCGACAGTTTCTTACAAAAAAATCATATTGTTGGTTCACGTTGCTGCGAAAATGAGGTCATTGACGATGTAAAACATTAGGGTTTCCTATTATCGAGAAGCGCGTCCACATTCAAATCAATACATCCAGTTTTCATAGGAGGTCATAGATGATAATAAGACACGCAGTTATATCCAGCGTGAGTCGATCACGATGTTAAATGACCTGCGATGATGAAATAAAAAAATCATTACGTAAATGCTTATTGTTATGAACTTTATAAGTCAAGGATACATCTGTGACTTTATTCAAGTTTTTCTCATGAGGTTCCATATTTCTTTATTATATATGGAGACAAAAATTCAAATCTCAAGTTTCCAGAAAAGGTGTTTTTAACAGTTATATGTATTTAGCAACAATTTTTGACTGAAACATCGGAAAAATTGGCTTTGGTCAAAAAATTTTTTTTTCTTGGTTTAGTCGAATATTATCAATCGGATTTAAAATATGGATTGTTTGTACTCGTATGCAAGCGCTCACTCTATTACTCTATTCCGGAAAAGGCGGATTATTAAACATTGGAAAACCCCATATTTACTGCAAAAAAAAGTCAAAACGAATTTTCTGGAATGAATGCATTTGAATTAAATTGAATGCACTTGTTTTGCGGCATCCTAAATGAGTGATTTGTGTAGAAAAAGCAAGCAGAAACTAAATATCAGAAGTCGTGAAGTGGAAATGGAGTTCGAATTATGTTAGTGTAAGTGGGGTAGTAAGGCAGAAAATATCGTTTCACCAAACATATACAGTGCGTTGTTTCTTGATAACCCTTGTGATATGCCAAAATACTAGACCAGTGTGGAATAAACCAACACACATGTAACTTGCTAAGGGCCGTTTGCACCGATCGTAATTTATGTCTCTAGCTTTATTAAGCCGGCTCCATTTTTTTAAGCATGGCTTGTATTTAGTTTGTTGTACTACACTGATATTTTGACGGCCTTTTGCCGTTCATACCTTAACGCGTTCAAGATTTGACGGCGTTTAAACACCAGATTTTGCATAGGAAAATACTTTTGTATTTAAACGCCGCGACGTCAAATCTTGAACGCGTTTAAGTATGAACGGAGAACACGGGCATATAAGCGGGAAAGATGAACTATTTTGTTCAATTTGACATCTTCAACTAACTTCACACAAGAAATTTCAATTTGACAGGATTGGTCAAGGTTATGAAATATTGTTTGTTTTGATCACAAAATGAAGACAAAATTGCACTTCAGTTGATATTCGATGGTACAGGCACAGTTCATATAAAATACAGTTGGCTCACTCCATGACGGAACCTTGTCCTCAAAGCAATTCGCCGAAATTCCTAAAATCAAAAACAAAAATCGGTCGAGAACAACTTCACGAGGAAGACAAGTTGGAAAAAGGCGATCGTTTCCAAGCCGAGCGATCGGCAACTCCTAGTATGAAACCAGAGCGATACTGAAAATGCGACAAGCTGGATCCACATTTGATGACGAGTGAACCATCTGGTCTTTATGTAAGGGAAGTTTCTTTGTCCAAATAATGTGAAGAAGAGGGTTTTTACTCTAGTCTTACGTTTATATCGATGCCACAGGGCCTCAGTAATCCTTTCGATTCAGATTCATATAATACAGCATAAAGCCGTTACGAAACGTACAATATTTGACAAAATTTTTGCGTAGACCATAAACACCTTCCATGTTTAGGAGTTTTGGATAAAATTTGCGGTTACGAAGTCACTATAAAGCCTAGAAATTTGACCACTTATGGTAAGCTCCGCTCCGACTACTTCAAGCTAAGCTTACCAAGCGGTGCAAGAGAATTTTTCACAAATCTTGGCTTAATTGAAAGCCGGGTTCAAATCAAGGTCGGTGCAATCGGCCCTAAATAGTTTCGCTGTCACTGATCAGGTGTAGTTTGCTTTAATCGATGTCTTTTGGTTTTAAACTATGTATAACAAAAATTATCAAGTCTCTGATGCGGTGTGTATTGTAAACTATCTGCGCTGGGTTTTCTCCAAGTGATATTTGAAAAACTAATATAAAAGAGATGCAATGAATGTATTTTTCAGCACGTCTTTTCATTTTCTTTCCTACATTAATATCTCACATACTAGCTAATAATTCCATTGCCCTTCGCATCACTTGATAATATATGTATCTGAGACACTATCTTATTATTTAAAAATTATTTGAACTTTGCTGAAATGATCGATCCCAAACCAAAAAGCAGCTTGTTGTTTACCACTGAATTGTCATTTTGACAAAAGTGATCTGTTACCATGACAAAGTTTCGCATTTTACGAGGATTGTTTAAAATATAGGCCATTTCAGAACATTAACTTAAAGTCAGCTGATTGTACCGTAAACAAACATCAACCTGTAATATTCATTTTTTTCCTTCACTTTCTGAGACATTTTTCAGAATGCAAGTGTGCAATATGTTGCGACTCTGATTCTGAAAAGCTGTGAAATGATGGACTACCTCGCGAAGTTAAAATCAGGAAGCCCAGAAATGTTGATTTATTTCAAGCACAAAATTCGATGGTAAAATAGATCATTTTAGTTAAAGTGATTCAGACTTTCATGCAAGCCCTCAGGGCTTTCCAAAAATAACTAACATAGAAATAATTAGTTATTGTGGTTCTTCCACAAGTTATTATCCCGCATAGGCAGTTAAAATCTTATAAAAGTTTGAATGATGCTTTCAAAAATTTGAATGCCGGGTTTTGTACTCACTGTGGAAGTTTCAATGCAGACCATATTATTATCAGAGCTAAAGAAAGTTATATTTACATTATCACCCCTTTTTTCTTGATGTGTCAATAACAATCTGATTGATTTTTTTGTAATATATGTATTGTTTCCAGTACAAGCTGTCAATTTTGACGTTAAATTGACAGGTTCTCGAAATGGCCTATTGTGTGCGAGTTCCAGTGCTTTCCACTAATAACAGTTATAGATAATCAATTGTAGATTATAATACGGTCACCAGTGAAGAACATGGCAATACACTTGGTTTCCATTATGGTCACCAGCAAATCACATAGCTACACGTTTGGTGCCTTGATGATTTACAATGCATTATAGTTTGGAGCTGAGAATACCTATTCAATCAAATTGAGGCATGTACAGACCAAACAACAAAAGTTGTCTACATGTTGCCAACATATTGTTGGAGACACCAACTTGTATCCGGATACATGTTGTCAACACTGTTGCGCGGCCAAACCAAAGAATGTTGCTCGTTGCCATTAAACGAGGTTCAAAAATTGAACGTCATTATTATTGTTGACAATAAAAATGGATCTGTCAGCTGCTGCTAAAGTTAGTGCTGCTGCATAAAAATATCACTGCATGCAGTCAAACGAGAAAGGAAATGATGTTAGGGACAGTTTTTGAAAAATGGGACGAGCTATATGGTGACAAATTAGTGACGGAGTTACACTTGAACGACTATAGTTCATTCTGCAATTATTTTTATAGATTTAAAAAGAGTGATTTCGTTCCTCTGTTTTATCGCCCCTAAAATCTGCAAAAAGACCGTGGCGCGATTCAACCATCAGTAAGCGTGTTTGAGTCAATTTTTTTTGGATCTTGAGAAAAAAAAATATTTTTCTGTACAAACGGAACTAGCAATTTTGTTCGGAATTTTAGAGATGAGTTTATCCAAGATCTTTTTGATATATTTTTTTGAGTTCAACTCTTTCACGATGGAAGCTAAAGCTACTCTTATTAAATAATTTTTTTTGAATAAAAATGTGGCTTTCACAAAGTGAAAATATTGTTTTTATTGTCAGTTCGTGTTCAGCAAAAAAGGTAACTGGAATTTTTCTTCCCCGATGAGTCGTTTTCGAGGTATGGAAAAAGTTATTGAATTGTTAGAAAAATGTATTCAAATCAATCATGACCCAAACTTGATTTGATTGAGATCGCTGAAACAAAACAAGATTTTTCCAAAACTTTAACACCCTGTTCTTTCTTCACGAGACGATTGCGAGAACAATGACATGTTTCCATAGAAAAAGACTTTATAGCCCATGACAAAATGCGCACCTATTTTTGACCCTGTTTAAAAAATCGCGGTTTATATTATTTTTTATGTTTCTTCAAAAAAACCGAAATAAAGGCATAAAAGAAATGGCAAAAATTGAAAAACACTATTTTTGTATAACTCCAAACTGTACTTTTCAACTGGACCAGATTTTGTAAAGAGTAGATCTCGAGACTACGCAAGTGAGCAACGCCAATTATAACTGAACCCTCTAAACATACAGTATGTTCTGATTCTTTAGGGCTAATA
Source organism: Orchestes rusci (assembly GCA_958502075.1). Taxonomy (NCBI): domain Eukaryota; kingdom Metazoa; phylum Arthropoda; class Insecta; order Coleoptera; family Curculionidae; genus Orchestes; species Orchestes rusci. The sequence continues at coordinate 53,637,238 of OY293304.1, forward strand.
CCTAGGACACTTTATATTTCATCTTTTCCTCATTGAGGAAAACCAATTTTATCTTGTGGAAGCTAATTTTTATTTAGGGAACAAGAACAGTGTGCTTCAAAGTACAAATTATCAAATTCTTCATCCCAAATAGTCACCCGTGCATGCCAAAGTACATTCTACGCAGACTCAATACAGACTGATACATGACGTAACGTAACTGAGTGTATTCTTGTGGTTGGCGCGCAGTGCACTGACTCTACTGTTCTGAACACAGTATGTCCTCGGATGCGGTTATCAATTGCACAAAACTTGGGACAAACCTAGCAAAATGGGAATCACGATGAGAACATTGACTTTTATTAAAAAATGTAAAAACATAAATTGAATAAAAGCAAAAATTTTTTATCCTTTACCGTGAAATGATTATCTGCTCCAAATTTAGTCACAACTACTGAAGAAAATTTGTATTTATCACTATTAAAAAATAAATGGTAGACATTTCTCCAAGCTCGCACTTCACTAATAATTTTACTATTATTATCATTGTTATTTGATCACAATAACAACATGATGATGTACAGGTATAAAAGTCATAGTTATGTTTGTAGTAAATGGATTATATCGACTGTGGTAAATTGCATGCGGACTTCTTATTTTTTTTAAGATTTCCATAAATCCAATTTCTTTTTAGTTCGGCATCAGTGTTAGGACTTAATTTGGACCAAGCTTTTCATTTATTGTTTCACGGTAAAAGGTCAAAAGAAAGATTTTTGCCTCTTGATCATGTTTCATTCAATGTTTTTACATTATTGAATATGTTATGTATGATAGAAATAAAATCAGGTAATCATTGGCAGTTGTGCAAGAATTATAGCTTTTCCATAATTTCGGAATCAAAATTATATTATTTTCTATCAAAAAAAGCCAGTGGAATTCACCAAACGGCCCCAGGAAAACAAATGCACAGCTAAATAGGTATAACTAGATTTCTTTCATGCGCTTCGTCATTACTTGTTACCACGGACCTATATAAAAACTGGACTGCTAATGCATATGGCCGACCTTGCCAAAAATCACTGAGGCATGGGCGCCGCCATGATGGGACAATTTGTGTTGGTATCTCTGATTTTTTTGACGTGCCACTTATGGCTGCGTTCCGAGAACTAGCGCTCTATTTGAGCGGTCCTACTAAGATGACATGATTCGCCACAGTAGTCTAGCGAAAAAGAGTGTATTACATTCGCTTTATCGCAGGAACTGTGATGCAGTGGTGGAAATTATCATTTATGTCATTTCAGTGAGACCGCTCGAAAAAAGCGATGCAGCGCTGCAATTCCTCTAATGCGACCATTGGAAAGCCACAGAAAGAAAGCTAATTGTTTTGTTATTGAGGTAACGTCACCTATTCCTATTATTTCGATTTGGATTTTGAATTATTGGATTTTAAGAAGATATCTATAGGTACTCAGGGTTTGACATTATTCTAGAGACTTATAAAACTATGAAACGTTTTGTGTTGGATTATTATCAACATGAAAATGAGCCTTCATTCAACTCAATTTTTCAAAAATATCATTACCCATGTCCTTTAAACAGCATTATAAGCGGCCTTTATTCAAACAACGTTATAAGTAGCGAATAGCATTTGATCCATATTGTAGGTACCCTACCTTTACCTTCCTACTATTTCGTAACGAGTTTACCTTGGACCATGGAAAATAGGTAAAGGTACTTGAGATACCTAGTCGATGTTTCAAGATTTATGCATTCTGCGATTTTAGAATTGATATAGGTAATATTATTCTCTTCAATATGCACAAAAACCACGGGAACGAGAAGCCATAGACTCTTGAAGAAAAAAAAAGAAATATTTACCAATATCCTTCGTCCTTTATCTTATTATAATAATAATTATATTAATTTATTGATTAATATAACCTGGAAATCGACAGTAGCTGTATGTAAGGTTTGTATTCAATTTGTTTTCGAATTGGAACTGTCAAATTTCCGCTGGGCAAACGCGAACCATATGCTACCATCTACATTGTATTTGTGTCAAGCTTAGGCCAAGTTCAATGTGAATGGTGACTTATGATTCCTGTTTGCCAAGCGGAAATTTGACAGTTCCACTTCGAAATAGAATTCAATGTAAATCAGGCATTACAGATTTCTGCATTTTTCAACGATGGCACCACTGAAAATCAGAAGCACCAACTTAAATTGTCCCATCATGGCAGCGCCCATTCTCCAGTGATTTCCTTCTCATTGCATTGGCAGTCCATTTTTATTTATCAAGTCCGTGCTTGTTACTGTTGGCAAGATAATTTTGTTGACAACACCTGTTTTCCATCTCAAATGGAAAACCTGGATACATTCAACAAGCAACAACATTGATTCTGTTTTGTGGCTCACCATGGTGACTATGTTGCCCAGTATCCAGAAACAAGTTGCGAGTTGACGGAATACATGAATGTTGACTGGTCTGTACTAATTGACACAAGCAACACGCAACAAAATTGATTGATGTTTTGTGGCTCACCATCGTTATAACATGTTGGCAACAAATGTTGACTGGTCTGTAATAGGCTTTAGAAAGATAGAATTGTTGTCGTCGGTTGCATCGACTGCGAACGTTGTGCTTGGGTGACGGATGACGCAGGTCATATCTGGCATGGCTGTCAAGACAGAGTTGGAGTAAGGGAAAAGTTTAGGCTGACTAAGCTGGCGCTGGATATTCGGCTGTTTTTGGGTTGTGGTGGTGATGATTGTAACATAGATTGACAATTAAAAATATTCCAGAAGTGGGATTGTTCTCTGTGTGCCGCAGTTACGACGGAGTGGAGAGTGGTATAAAGCACTCAGGCTCATCGTGACAGTGAATATCACAACATTCCGAACAAGGTGTCGTCGCAAATGAAGAGCGAGATGATGGGTGCCCGACTAATTAGCGTTCTAGAGTGGGATTGCAGAAAATTCTCATAAACTTCGTAGCCTCTCAACAGGAACAGCTTTTGATGAGTTAACATAGCAATCCAGGAGGACAATGCAGAAGATGTCAACGCCCAGTGTCTCTAGTGTAAAAGAATCAAGTGCACAGGCATCATTTACTCCCACATCATTCAAGCTTACCAGCTACAATCTTGACAACACTGCTTATTCTGTCAAGTGATGGCCACAAGATGCTTCGACTATGAAGGACGAATTGAACATCAGCGATAATCTGATGATCACCAAAGCTGGAAAATCTTTGAAAAATCGTGCTTATCGATAATGCTGTGACTGGAGACTGTTATGGCAAGGAGACTCCAGGCGCAAATGATTTCAAAGCTGCAACTCTGAGAAGTCATCAGTGTGGAACCTTTTGCGAGTATGGTGATGAAAAGTTACGTTGCATTGACATTGACAAATTTCATGACAACCTGGCAATGGATACAGTCTTGAGCATGATCGAATATGGTCTAGACAATGCCGAAGTAATCTCCGCAATTCAAATTCAAAAACTTAGTTTTTGATGAAGGTTCTGATCGTGAGTTCTTAAAATACTTGAGTTTAATATCAGACGTTCCGGATCATCTGAAGTGCCTTGGAGAGTGTTTCAAGTGTGGTCGACATAGACATCAACGGTACTGGAGCCGAGGTTCCCAGAAGGAAGTCCCGAAGGTGAATGATCTGACAATGAAAACGTGGAGGATGATGTCCCTTCCTGCAGTCACTGCAGAGAGGGTAGAGCATACTTGGGTGAACCTCTGGCACAGGTATGGCAGGGGAGCTTTTGTATTGAGGAAGTGACGCCAGCATCGGTTGACACAATCTGATCTTTATCGTTTGTGTGTCTCATTGTAAATGTTATACCAAATAATATGACCTTCCTTTTTTTTATGTTTCAGAAAAGTGCTGACGTACTCGAGCTATTCCATGAACTGGATAATTTCCTGAAGGTGTAAGGAACTTTGTAGCCTTGAAAGACTGAGCTGACTGGTAGTGGGGAAGTTAAAGCAAAGGATGGGGGGCCATGCACAGTTCGCGGACTGCTGCCGAATGAGAAGTGTGTGTTGCACAAGTGAGGGCGTCGAACCACTGTGGCTGCATATGACTGGCTAGGACCGGCATGAAGTCGGGGATGTTCCTGAGATGACTGGTCGAGAGCGCCGTGTATATGTGTGACTGGCATTAGCAACTTGAGGACATGGATTCAATTCTGAAAGGTTTGGTCAAGTCAGCGGGGTGGCCTGGCCAACTGGAATAGGGCGATTAACCCGGTATTTCTCTATAATGATCGGCTATACGTATCATTGATATAATGATCGGCTAAACGGAGTATTGCTTATTCCAAGGAAATACTTGAACTGTGAAACCGGCCCTAATTGAGCAAAAACATGGCGCAAACCTTTGTTTACTTAAAAAAAAAACTAATTTGATCTGTAGAACGGCACAGAAACTGAAAAACACAAAACTTTTAGAAAAGTAAAAAACAATACAAAAGTTAGGTTATAGAGTGGGTTCAATAGCTGTCATGAAAAAGATAATGTTTGCGATGTTAGTCGAGATATAAGCTTTTTGAAACAATAGGTCATTTTTAAATATAACTTAAAAGTCAGCTGATTGTACCGTAAACAAACATCAACTTCTAATTGTAATTTTTTTCTTTCACTTTCTGAGACATTTTTCCAAATTCAAGTGTGCAATATGGTTTTGTTGAGATTCTGATCCTGAAAAGCTGTGGAATGATCGATTATCTCGCGAAGTTAGAAGCAGGAAGCCCAGAAATTTTTATTTAATACAAGCACAATATTTCGATTGTAAACAACATACACCCTTTTAGTTAAAGTGACTCAGACTTTGATGCAAGCCCTCAGGGCTTTCCAAAAATAACTTACATAGACATAATTAGTTATTTGGTGTCTACCACAAGTTATTATACTGCATAGGCAGTTCAAATCTTATGAAAGTTTGAGGGCCGGTTTTGTACTCACTGAGGAAGTTGCAATGCAGACCATATTATTATCAGAACTCAAGAAAGTCATGTTCACATTATTAGCCCTTTTTTCTGTGAGGGTTCAAAGGGTGTCAAATTTCAGAAAATGATATTAGGTCATGTTTTAGAAAAAAATTGACAACGGAGTCTTAATCAGAATAAAAAAAACCCTCTTTACAAATTTTCAACTCCCTAATCTACGAGGTACCTGAATAAAATGGTCCCAAGTTTAATAAAAATCAATAATTGAATCCCATTGTCGCCCACCCTGTATTAGGTATCGATGATTTTTTGTTCAAAACACACATTCTGGGATTTTATTAACATCTTGACTGTGAACAAGAACGTACAGGAAGACTCAATGAGCAGTATAAGTAATAAATTAACAAATTAACGAAAAGAGATAACGAAAACAGTAACATTTTTTTTTTTGAAAATGTGAACAGGGAGGTTTTTGGTCATTCTGATTGAGATTCCGTTGTCAGTTTTTTTTCTAAAAAATCCCCTAATACGATTTTTTGAAATTTGACCCACTTTGAACCCCCATAAGCACCCAAAAGTACGTCCCTAGAACTGATTTGGTATAATGTTCAAAAAGTGTTTGAAGAGACCTAACAAAAAAAAAATGAAAATCGGTTATTAAACAAAAATTTTACAGGGGTGGGACACTTCAGAGTGGACACACTGTATATTACAATGTTAATAAGAGCTGGGTTTTTTCACCTGAGTTTTACTGAGATCTCAGTGATGTGAGTCTCCGATCTCATTTGAAAAAAAAACGGACCTAAGGACTTGATTGAGCATGATCGTTCTTAGATTTTTTGTATTTCATATTTTGTTTCTTGAAACAGACAATGGAGGTTTTGGATTTTTTAATCGATTTATTGTGAGCATGTACACATTTCCATAGTATATGAAAATGCATTCTCAAGTTATGCAAAAAATTGAATGTCTGTCGTATCCTGCATGATTTTATTGATCGCGAAAATGACAGATTACATATACGGATTATTGCTTATTCCAAGGAAATACATGAATTGTACATTCGGCCCCCGCGTTCTCACTCTTTTCTTTTGGACTTCTACGTGTGCCCTGCAATGGTTTTTACTTTTGAAAAGTTGAAGAGTTGATGAAGTGTGGACTTATTCAATAGAATCTGCTCGTAATGACTATCTGGAGCGATTTCTCCATGAAGTTGTGAACTATAAAACTGTTCAAGAAACTTTCCAGAGATGCGCAATTGTTTCGGGAAACGGGAAGCCTGACACGTGAAAGTGGTAGTGGTCATCCATCAGTGGCTTGTATCCCAGAAGACTTTGAGTGAGTCAGGAAGGTTATGGAAAATCAACAAAAAACATCAGCTCGCAATCTTCACCAATCATTCGAACCATCTTTGGGGACATCCCATATCACTTAAACAAAAGATTCAGACCTTCATATGCTCACAAGATGACAGCAGTGCAACAGTTTGAACCTCCAGATCTTCCCCTGCGCACTGTTCATTGTCATTGGTTCATGAAAAATTTGCATAATAATCCACGTCTTGAATTAATATTTTTCACTGATTAAGTAGGGTTTTACAAAACTGGCAGAAATTCTCAGAATATGCGGATATGGAGATACCAAAATCCTCATGCGCTAATTGAAACGCTTTTGCATCCTGAAAAGTAGATATTTGGGCAGCAATTAGTTCAAAAAGGATAATTGGACCCATATTTTTCATGATAAGTCACTTTTAGTCAATAACATAACAAAATCTGCAGATTATGAGGAAATAAACATATCAATGCGATCCGCTATCAAGAACATGCAGGCATTTTTCGAAGAACTGCATGATGACGAAATTCAGCAAATCAGCAAGGCTTCCTCTAGCAAGTTGGAGTAGAGCCTCATTGTACACAAGAAACATTGGATCTGCTCCGCGAATATCATAATCACCTGTGAATAAGAACCTAAATTCTTTTTTTTTTTTTTTTGAGAACAATACTAACAAACTTGCTAGAGGAACAAGGAAACGAACCACTATTATTCACATTGTAATAACAATCCTCAAATGCCTTCAAAATGTCTCCAATTCTTCAAAAAAAAGGGTTTTGAAATGTTTTGACAAAGAGCAGGGTGAGATATTCAAACCTAACTTGAAAAGCGTATAACTTCTTACGGTTGCGTTAAATCATGATATTTTGAATTTCCCCACTCTGTATCACTTCATATGCGGGACAACCTGTATGTACACAATTTATTTATCATTTACACAAACCATAAACGTTCAGTGGAAGTCACCATATCTGTACGCAAGCGCCGCCGTATCAAGTTTTGAGTTAAATAAGGACTTTAAAAATCAAACAACTCGACTGCAATTTGAGAAAATTAAAATTGCATGAGGAATTGAAATATTCAATAATATACATGGGATTTCATTTGAAAAAGTGACCTGCCCTGTATCGGTTTATTTATCAGCTAATAATAATTATTAAAGGCATTTAAAAACTTCAAAACTTTTGTAATCAACTTTTTCCAGTTCCTCGTATACTTTACCCAATATTCGACAGTTTCCATGACATATCAGCGTATGATATAAGACAAAAACAAGATGCTACTGATGAATACATTATATGTCTACCAACCGTATAAGAATGTCTATAATATATGATGTGCGACCCTCCAAGTTGAGATACTCCATCACAAAACTTGTGTGGGAAATAAAAAGAAAAAGAATCACGGACATAAACATCCCTTGGCGTATGAAAGAGTCATGCCGCGTGAGATAATTGTAGTGTTGAAAAGCCGAAAGGCCACTGCTGGTGACCAGACTGCTCGAATTGCAAATCTTATTTTATGCAGTAGTTTCTGAAAATCAGCAGCCGGCATTCAAACAAAATTTATTTATCATCTTTTATATCGAATAGCTGATTAATTTTTCATGTACTTGGTGCATTGAACCATTTGATATATCAGAACAAATTTGGATACACCATATTATGTAAGCACGTTCCCCACACATTGTTGTGAGAGCTAAAATTAGATATCAAATGGAAAGAGTGGTCGAGCCGTACCTCATTTTGAAGATTTGTTATCCTTATTACATCCTGAAAGTTTGAAGTCGCTGTCTTTTTCCAATTATTCAAGATCAAGCCAGTTTCTTTTCTCAAAATGTCGTCCTGACGTTTTTAGCTGCCACTATTGTGATGAGAAATGCAGCAGTGCTCACGTATGGGAAATCCAAATGTCGTGAAGTTAGGGGAGGGCATTAAAGGAAAATTGCACTGTATTGTATATTGTGGTATTCTATTATAATATTATATTTTGTCAAGCTTCAAGATAGTGACAATCCACTACATTTATTTTGTGTTATGAACCCCGACAATTTGTTTAATATAACCGAGCTCCTCTGCACCTCTTGAGGGCGATTATGATCTACTTATGCCCAGGGTGTATACAATGATCTATTTTATTCTCAACAAATGGTGTTTTAATAATTCAGTAACAAATCAAATCTAAACTTGAATAACACAAATATCTCTATTCATCTCAGTTTGACCTATTAAACCTCCATACCCAATAAATTGAGATGGTGTCCGGAAATTTCATCACATTTTAAGATCCATTGAGCAGTGACTTGAGATTGAAATAAATAGTTTATCAACAGAAAAGTTTGAGAATATGTCTTTCTTTGAGGCTGGCTTTCGGATTTTTTGTCATGACAGACGTTTTTTAGTGATCTATGTTTTCTTCGAATAAAGCTGAAAAGAACTTCGGACTACAAAACGAGGTTGTTTTTTTCTGATGTGTGTATCAGGATGATTGGGATCTCTAGAAATAAACAATATTCAAGTTTGAAATGACATTGAAGATAACAAAGAACTGATCATAGCGCATTGAAACAACGAACAAGACGAATTAGAACGAATCTTTCTCTCACTGTAGACAAAAACAGTGATAAAAGCTCTTTCACAATACTTTTACAAAAAATATATAGAGAGGCATAATATTTGGAAATAAATCCACAACTGACTGATAACCAACTTTTTTTACTATTTTATCTAAAATCATATATTGACAGTTCAAGTTCTTTGATATAGATGTCAACAAGTTTATTCAACGGATATTGGATTTAAAAAGAAAATGAATTCTGTATGACTATTCATCATACTTTTTCTTCCAGCTACTTTCGAAGATATCCGAAAAAAAAACAAAATTTCGCGAAAAGGTTATTATCATTTTCTTAGTAAATGCCAGGAAATATTTTAAAATCAATAATTACACTTTCTCATTGACACTCTTTCTCTTCTACAATATGGCGGTACCAAATTAAAAATCTGACGAATCGTCTCTGAGCGGCCATAATCAAGTTTACTTTTTTAAATACAGACCTGGTTTTTTCATTTTATTTCCAGTTATCTTCTGATGTCCCCGAGGCATTGAGAAAAATTAGCAAGGTAACCCTTTCCTCCAACACATAGTTTGGTTCATAAATCCATCTTTATTCGACACGCTATTCTTATGAGAAAGCCTGCACAACTGAACCAAACTTTTTTATTAAACCAAAATCGAAATAATATCCAGTAATGATACATTCGATAAAATTTATTCAACCCTACAAATGACCTGGAAAATAAAAAAAAAATTGAGGTTGCTAAGGCAACCCATTAATCTACACCTTCATCTAAAGTCCGTTTTTTTTCCAATGCCTGACATACATCAATTTTAGTTTTGAAGTATTGGCACTATTGATACTAATAACGTACTCGAAAAATGAAATGATCTGCATCGTATGTGTACCAGGTGAACCGAAATGCTTTATTTAGGGTTTTCCAACAATTTCAACACTGAACTTCTATTATTTTTTTCGCTGGAAATATAATATAATAATAAGTTAAAAACATGCATTTAGTGATATTATGTAATAGTTAGAATAATTTGATGTATGATTGTTGCAATTTAACATTCTGCCGCCTCTCCACAATTGATGGACGAACGTAAAGACATCATGTCGTTTTGGCCTTGTTTGTCCGCTTTCTGGTTTCGTCTCTTCTGTCTTTTTCTGATGATCGGTTTCACTGCACGACATCCTGCTAGGATCACCATTAGGCTATTGTCGTAATACTGCTGATGAACGCTACGCCATACGCCATACCGTGTCATGGAGACGATCTTTGAGGTCCCTTTCTCTTTTTATCAACTCTCCAAAGCTATCTGTTTGCTTGAGTATGGGCTCGGTGGCTTGGTATGGAGGTTTTTGGTTGATCAGGCTGCCATTAAAGATGATGGACACTATTTTGGAGTAACTGCCTATAAAAGGAACGCTTCCGCTTCTAGTGTGTGTCAAGATGTTTGGCTTTGTCTGGATGATGCATTCTTGGGGTATTTGGATTTTTTCGGTTGTATTCAATACCAAATCTTTCCGGATGCCGGCGTGCCGTTGAAAATCACTGCGACTGTTGAAGAATTTGCCATGAACATCCAAGTATTCGTTGCGCATAATTTCAAAGTATGCCGTTTGTTCTGTGCTGTTGGATGTTGGATGTGACAATGTCTGGGAAGTTCGTATACTTCATCGGTGACGCAAGACGGGTTTGATTCGATGCTTCGTATGGAGACAGGAGAGCAGACGAGCTTTTGCGGATGGAGTGGATACACTGTTGGAGTTCACTTTCTTGAAGCTGAAAATATAATTGAGTGTCATGATCGACTGTTGTGCACTCGTCTGATAGGTACCAGGTCCATCCGTCTTTAAGTAATTCATTTTGTCTGTTCTAGTCAATGCAGATTTTTCATGGATGATGTTTTTGAAAATGTCACAAATCATATTTGACATAGAACATTGGAATCTGTAGATGCTGTTGGGGTTGATTAAGTTGTACTTGTTGAATCGGTGCTATGACGTTTTGCTAGAGTTTGATGGTCAGATCGTCAACCACTTGTTCGAATTGTCTGCGGATCTCTTCTAATACGTTTTGAGTGCAATATTCGTTTTCATGTTTTTTTTCGTTGACCAAGATTGCTTCATGGAGGTACTGGATCACATCCCATTGTTGTTTAACTTTTTCTATAAGATGCTTGTGGTGATACTCTGCTTTGTTTTGTTCCAACTCTGATTGTATTTGCATAAGTGAGTCTTTCAGTTGTTCCATTTTGAACTCTTTTATTTTTATCCGTTTTTGTTGGCTGCTGGAGAAAGTGGGATCAGATTGGGTGGTGGATGTAGCTGCGGTCTCTGGGCATTTTGGTAAAAAGTAGGTCCAGAATTCGTCATATTTGACAAACACTTGTTGAAAATATGATTTGGTTTTTAAGAGATGCTCGAAGTCCTTTAGTTTTCTGATTGAATTGTCGTTCTTCCCATAATTTTTCCAGTTGTTTTCATAGATGTTTTTGGATGTAGGATTCTGTTTTTCTGGTTTGTGGGTCTTTTTTGCTGTTGTTCATCGTCACATTTTCTTGTTCTAGTGCAAGGCGATCGAGCTCGTTCTTGTCTGCCATTGTGTTTGACTGGTAGCTTTATTGAGAGTTGATCAGGATGAATGACCAGCGAGCCTCTATGGACTGTCCTTGTATGGATGGTTGAACAGCGAGCCTCTGTGGACTGGCTGGTGACAGCAGGCGGCTTGTTGCGGTCTGGAAGACGAGTCTCTGTGGACTGGGGCCCTTGGTGGGGAGGGGGACGTATTCATGTGATATTACAACAGAGTGTCTGCTTTCTCGAATATGATTCGCCATGTTATGATATCAAACGATATTTAAACAATAATTATATAGGTAATTCTAGTTAGCCGAACTACTCCCAGGAAAAATATGATTCATTATGATAAGACGTACAGCTATGCGGTATAACGTGTTAACCACTCAACTAACAATTATCTGCTTTATAAATGCCCTAAGAACATTAACGCAGAACTATTTTTATGAAACAACAGTGTCGCTAAAAACGTTTATACAAAGCTTATAAACACAAAAAGGGCGCACTTTTGTGCAGCAATTTGCTCAATTTGTTTTATTATGGCTTCCAAAGCTTTCATCGGACAGTTTTATAAAAATGTACGGAATAATTATTATAAAACATGTACTGTGAAACAATTTTATAATAAAAAGGTTTTATAAAAGTTGTGTTATAATAATATCATGGGTAGCTTTTTTGTTTTAACCAACACCATAAAGGTGAAGTTTTGTTGTGGAATTGTACCCACTGAGAATAATGTATTTTTTGATGGTCCTCAACATAACTAAAAAGCTTAATATCGCATGTTTTTTGACAAATGAAATTTTTTCATTTGGACTGAATTGTGATAGAATGATTCAGATGATCCATCTTAAATCATTATAAAATACAAAATAGTTATCCACAGCATTCTATCATTGGTTGAATAATTTTTTTGTAACAATTTTGAAAATGGCCGACTCACTGATGGGCAGTCAAAATAACAAAAAATATGGCTTCCATGTTTTACAATAATCTCATTCGTTCGCAAAAGAATGACCTTGTATCAGATGATACCGGTATAAATATATTATAAAACAAATATTATGTTCGATAAGCAAAAATATCGTATAGAATCTGTTGTGTAAACGTTTATAAAACAATATCAAAATTTGACGTGAAACCATGTAAAACTGTTTTGTATTTTTGCCCCAATAATGTTCTTACGAGTACACATTATAAATCAAAATCTTTCTCAAGAGCTAAATATTTTACTTGCAATGTTTATATAAAACAAAATGGAGTTGGAAGAGCAGTAATAAAGCAGTTATAAAACAAAATAGCACCAATAGTTGAAAATTATTGTTGTGCTAGTTGGGCAGAAATAAAAAATTTATTGAGGATATGACTTCAAAATACCTCTTCGATAATATCATTTGAAAATCAGTCCTCATCTTAAGAAGATAAATAGTCATTATCAGAATCAGATGATGAATCCTCTTCAAATGATATTATCAGAGGAGGTACTTTGTTAATACTAGTTACACCCATGTCTTTTGTCCAGTCATCTCTAATTAATTTTTCTGTATGGTCAACACAATTATTCCACATATCTATACTGAATTTGGATAATGACTCGGACCACACTTGTAAAACTTTATCACTACCGACTAATTCAGAATTTGTAATTTTCTTGTTGAAATAAGTTTTACAAAATGCCCATACCATTTCAATAGGGTTATACTGACAATGATATGGGGGCAGTCGAAGAACTTCATAGCCTTGCGACTGAAGAAACTCGTCGACTACGTAATTTTTACCACAAGAATTTTTAGCCAAAGGTTCTGCCAAATTCCACAATCGCATTCTGGTACAATCGGGACTGCATTCAATTTTATGTTTTTCCAAAAATGCCGAAAGGGTCGATTTGTTTAAAAATTTTGTAAACGGTTTTTCCTAAAGTACTGAGTGGTATGGCGCATTATCCATCACAACGACACATTTCTCTTTGATTTTGCCCAGATCTGGAACCAATTTATCATTAACCCCATCAATAGAGATATCTCCATTCATTGTTTTATGATAATCCCTGTCATTATTTTTACTTGAAAAAAGTAACCCACAATTTGGAAGGAACCCGCCCCTGTACCCAGCATGTAAAATTGTGAACCTTTCGCCCTCGCTGCAAATTTTGATATTAGTCATCCTGCGATCATCTTCTTTCACCCACTTTCTTATCTGACTTCCATTCCGATAAATCCACGTCTCGTCCAAAAAAATAAAAACCACGTTTTCACTAGAATTTTCATATTCCAAATATTTTCGCAAAAAAGTTATTTTTAAACGTTTTACATGACTTTTTCCGCATAAAATTTTCCGTCCATCTATTTTTTTAAATTTTAAGCCCATATCCCTAATAATTTTGTGCAGAAGACTTCTCGATTCATCAAAATCAACCACTTTCCGCACGTGGCCTAATATTTCTGTCAAACAAAAATTTAGCACCTCTTCCAAACTTTTAAAAATATATCTCCCAATTTCCTCCCTTGAAAAAATGTGGTTAAACCATGGCCCTTTCTTTTTTCTTCCCTTTCTCACGCTTCTTTTCACTGCGGTTGTTTCCTTTTCTTCAAGAACTTTAAAAATAGTCTTCTGATGAATCTAGAAAATAATATATATTATGATCTACAATAATAACATATGTATTTCTATAGTGCCTAGACATTATTCGAACTAATGAGATTAAGCAACAGGTCACGACTCTATGATGGATGAAAGCGAAATCAATGACAAAAAACATCAAAAAGTAGTAATTAAACAATATTACTCGTTTTCCAATAAATATTTCCTTGAATGTTCTTGATAATCTATCTATGCAGTCATTCCGGTCCTTGCATATTATGTCTCCAAACGCCCGATACGCATTGTTAATAGCAGCTTTTATCTCTGCAGATAAATGTTTACCATACGGCATGATGAAATTTTATTAAATTTTGACATATTATTATCATAGTCAAGGTGAAGTTCGGTGTTCCGTAAATTCTTACCCAGTCTACCATCGAGTGATCTATACAAGATTGCCAACCTTTAACCTACAATTTTGGCACATGTCAGACATTTAAAAAAAAAACGGACTTTAATCACTTTGTTGTCTCAAGGATTCCGAAAGATGACTTAAAATAAAATAAAAAGTAATTATAATAATAATAATAATCTTTATTAGCATACGCTTTTATATTAATCAATTTACATATTTGCATACCTTAATATTATTATTTAAATAAATAGATTCATGATAAAATTGACCTAAATCAGAAAATAAATAAATAAAAGGCAAATAAACAGGATTACGGATTCAGACGGGTCCGTCTTTTAAAAAGTGAAGTTGATGATGGCAGCTCAAAGACGAATCGTCAGATTTTCAATTTGATACCACCATCTTGTAGAGGACGAAAAGTGGCAATGATAAAGTGCAATTTGCTTAAAAATATCTTCTCAAACAAATTCAGGAAATAATAAAGACGTTTTTGCGTTTTTTTTTTGAATATCTTCGGAGTAGTAGGAATTTTTCAAATTTTCAAATGGCATCTTGTTAAGCATAAAAATGCGCAACTTTGCATTCGTTCAGCCGACCCTGTATCTCTTATAATAACCAAGATCCCCATGCATACACTCGAATGTGTGGCACTCTGTATAAACGATTCTAAATTCATTTATGTACGGTTTGATAATATCCATTTAATATGATCGCATATATTGTGTTACACACAGTAGCTAGCCTACAAACTCTCAGATGACGTCAATATGTGGTCTCACAGTAACTACACAATATTTGGATCAGAGTTTTCTCAAACCAATTTCGTTATTGATTTTTTTTTCGATATAAAGATCCATTCAAAGATGGAATGTAAAAACGCAACGTCCAAAACAATCTAGATTGGATTAATGTTGATTTGACACAAAATATCATTTTATCTCATCCACAATCATTGTGTAACAATAATCTGGAATGATTGATGTTCCTAATCATTCCATTTGATGAAAATTGGATAATGCAATATCTCCTAACTGATACTTGGGAAAGGACAAGTCAAATATTTGATTACATCTGTACGTATATTATATCAGACATGTGGATTCTCCTATCTAATATACTATTTTGATCAGTTCGCAAGCACATGGTAAATGAATAAAAAATTGAACAAGAAATCTGGGATAACTTATTTGTATAATAGAAATATATGAATATTAAATCAAAACATTTTAGCGTTTGTCTGAAAGTGGTAAACAATAATATGAATCTTGATACAAAGGTTCATGGACTTCTATAGTCTTGATAAATATACAGCGAGTCCCAGTAACTTCTTACCAAATGGAAAAAATGTTTATTATTGATCTAACGAAAAAAAGTGGCTCCTCATAAAAAAATCTGCTTCACGAGAAAATGAAGTTCAGTTCCTGAAAAATCAGCTAGGATTTACAGGGAGACTCAAAAAATCAAATATTACATTTTTTCATAAAACAACCCCATTTAAAATGGTAATCGTACGACTAATGTCTGTTGTGTAAGACTACTAGATTATGTTTTAATCAGTCCTCTTCATATGTGGTGGTATACACAACAGTGACTAAAATTAATGTGTATTTAAAAAGTATCAAGTGATGAATTACTCAATTCAAGTCATATGAATATGAATAATCGTGTATGTTTCAAATGAAAATGAAATTTACCTACTCACCCCGAATTTTCATATGTCGGAAAAAATAGTCAAAAATATTTTAGTAGTCTTACACAACAACCATAGTCGTGAAATCACTATTTCAAGTAAGGTTGTTTTATGAAAAATTGCTACATTTAGATTTTTGAGCCTCCCTGTATATCCTAGACAATTTTTCAGGACTGGAACTGTATTTTCTCACGATGCAGAACCTAAAGTTTTTTCCATAAAATCAATAATAAACATCCCATCCCAACCCATTTGGCAAGAAGTTACTGGGACACGCTGTATTATTGTTAATAAACGATTTGGGATTTATATTTCAATGTTCATTCGAGATTATGGTACACTCAAAGGTTTTTTTGGACCTTGGATTTCTGTGCCGTAAGTGCCGTGCTTCAATTGCGATACCTAAATTAGATCCTTAGCCAAATGAAAGGAGTACACAATTGAAAAACGGCACATTCGGTCGCTGATTTCGAAATTCACATTAACTTTAAGTATACTTTAGCTAGAATGTGACTATCGGCCTTTAATCAAACTTCCTTTTATTCTCATCAGGCATGAACCATTCAAACCTGATGATGTTCAAATTTTGCTCTACTACGATATTTTCCAATTCGCATTCACTTTTCCAAGACCTTACTTGTTTTTTAATTCAATTTAAATTGAAATGAAGTTTCTCCGAACTAGTGAAATCCATGCTGGAATCTCTCTTCTTACTTTGAAGTTTTATATAAAAATTTATAATAGATGCTGACCATAATTTAATACTCAATATTGGTGTAATCATTTTCAGGTCGGCGGAAATTGGAGTGGATTTAGGTAACAGTGTCATTGCATTGATTGCTTTTTGTGAATATTATGCTTTTTAGAGCAAATTCGTAATGGATTTGTTGGTACATTGATATGATCGAAACGATTGGAGTATATTATCTCTTTAACCATAATAAGTATTGCATAATGGGATGACTTTTTTAGTTTCAATTCGAATTTGTACTGACGATTTCTGTTGAAAGTTGATGTGGCAGATTCATTGAAGTGATTGGCAAATGTCTAATATGTCCTCTCTCCAGTGTGACTGAGCCAAACTTTAGACTTTGATTCTCATTTCATTAGATTCTGACTGATTTAAAGTGCTCGAGAATTCTTCATCTTGAAGATTCTCCATACTGATTCCCTCCATAAGATTTACATCACTCGCTATGAAAGGTTATACAGGGTTCGCCAAAGTGAGTGGCCTATCAGAATATCTCTCGAAATAAAGCGATTGGGTTCTGAAAGTTTGTAGGGAGAGATTTTTGGGGATGCTTTTTTCCAATTGAATAAAAGTGACGTTGCGCGACTTCCGGTTATACCCTGATAGGGAGAGAAAAGAGATAGAAACATCATTTTTACGCAGGGATTGTTGTCGTCAATGTGCTCTTCTTTTAGTGCACGGGCTCCAGTTTGTCTTTCTTTGACGACAACTTCTTGAACCTGATACAATATGTTACTTTAAAAAAATAAATAAGAACCAGCCTTCAAGCGGATTGTAGATATTATTAATTAATGTTATTAAACTATTGAATTATTTCAAAATTTGGAGCTCAATCGGTGCACAACTTTTCGAGTTTTTAAAGCATACACCAAACTAATATAAAATTTTCATATTCATTTGTATGTAGATTTTCTTGTTTATCAGTAGGATTCCCGATTCTTTGAGTTCGACACAGAAATGAAAACTAAACAAAAAAAAACCTAATATGTGCAGGATCTTCTGCCCAATTTGACTAGCACCAACATTTAGGCCACTTATGATGCCAACAAGTATAAGTTTGCTTCAGTTAAGTATTGCGGAACTTGAGCATCTTATTACGGAAGTGGTGGCTTACTTCCACAGCATTATGGCAATCTCACATTAGCCTTCGGCCTTCATTACTTGAAAGTGTGGTGTGAGCTAAAACTAGTTTCAGAGAGCCTTTGTATTTTGTTTTTGATCAACAGTACCTATATGATCTTATTCAGGTGTGAACTAATACATGCTTAAATACTAGGAGTGTATTTATAAGGCAGATCAATAACAGAATTGCAAATACATACATATTGATAGTGTGTTGATTCAGATAGACAAAATTGTTGATCCGGACTGACAGAATTGCATCCTTCATATTATCTCCTGCAAGATGTATATCAGTTAGACTTAAAGAACTACATTGTTAGTACACATATTTCAAGTGAAATTGAAATATAAAAGACAGATATAATGGAAAAAGTTATGCTCCAATTGATTCAACGGTCATTCGTGATATCAATGTACTAAGAATCTATATGGTATTTGCTATAAAGCAACCGCAATCACAGTGATATCAAGGTCCAAGCCAATAACTGCCGACATGGAAATGATTACCTACAGGAATAATGAGAATTTGATAAGGGGCATACTAGTATCAACTATACGAATAGATTATTTTAAAAACCCCGACATAAATGTAAAAAACTTGAGAGAATGATTCCAGTAGGAATTTTATCAAGGTGCGTCTCCACTTGCCACATAACAGCAAACCAAACGCCGTCGCGAATCTCTTCGCGAACACTGTCGCGAGCACTGTTGAGAACCCCGTCCCGAACACTGTCGTGCAACAAATTAGCGAACATCACGGCATTCCGTTGTTTTTGATTATATCAAGTAAGTCGTCGTTTGTTGCAATCAAATGTTTTATATTAATCATATGTATTTATTGAATCTATCAATCCACATACAGGGTTGGTCAGAAGAGCTGGTTCAAATTGAGTAGGTAGGAAATCAGACTAGAGAGATGAGTCACATAGCAGTTTCAGATTCCATTCTACCTTTTCTTGAAAAATATCTCTTATTTATTTATTTAATACGACGCTACAGAGTACACACATTTCTCACACTCATCTCAGTCTGTCCCTTTGGCAGCAAAAACTAAGCCCTTTCTTTAAACACAAATTGTTCAAACTTATCAATTGGAGCCACTCTAACATTCAACTTTCCAGGCAGTTGAATTTTTTTTCGTAGCCAGCAATTTGCTAGCAGCAAATTGACTCACGAATTGTTTCCGATTACATTGAATCAATACAATCACATCAAATCAGATGGTGATCTAGAGGCCCTCTTCTCTCAAGATATTGAGGCAAATTCATTGGATGTCATCATGTTCCAGAATTAGTTATACATCTAAGCGTGAACAAAAATGATGATTTGTATTGCGAACCAACATATTATCATTTGTTTCCACAATCTATTATGATTGCTGAATATTTTTTATAGATTTCATTTGATTTATAGACAAAAAAATGGTGTCTCGAGTACCTAAATGTGAATTATTGATAATCAGAGCCGTATTATATAATAGTTCCTGACGATGTCATTTCACAGGATCAAAAAGTCATCAATGATATTTGTTTGATATTTGGAGAGAGTATGAAGAAAAGTTTGGAAAATCCAGGTCCGTATTTGAATTAAGTTTACGGTTACCTTGTATAAAAAAATTTCAATAAACAATTTGAAGACATCAAGAGTGGAAAAATTATAAAACTTTAATGGTTGTGTCTATGAGTTATTCAACAAAATAAATTTGAGCCATTTTTACAATTCACCTAATATCGCGCGAACTAAAAAAAAAAAAATCCCTACACTTAATCGTAGCACTTATGGTTTCGAAAAGAGCAATGGTGATGGTATTATTTGGAACGAATACCGTGTATATGTTTATGTTCTCTCTAATGTATGCATTCTCACTTGAACAAACATCAGGTAACTTTCAGATTGCTGGGGTACCGGGTACAAAATAAAAATACTGTTGTAGGTAGGTAGTTATATTGTTTGCCTAATAAAGTAGACTCTGAGCCTTAATTGAATCTTATAGATATTCATGTGTAGCGTAATAGAAGTTGCTTTTTATTTCCATACTGGATCAGTTCCCTTTTGAATGAACTGACCCAAAATGATCTGATCCAAAAACCATCAAATTAAACTGCATTTGTTATTCTGTCATTGGTTTTGGATCATGTCAGTGTCAGTGTCATTATTTATAGCCAAAAAATAGTACATTTTGTATTAATGGCGGAAAGTAGATGATTTTGACGAGGGTATAAGAAGTAGCAGCACGAGCGAAGCGAGGGGAGATATTAGCCGAGTCAAAATCAACTTTCGTCCGTGGTGCAAACAGTTCTTTTTGTACAACCAGTTTGTAATCATTTAAAATAGAATAATTATTATGAAAATCAAAAATAAATAATCGATACACTGCACTACACTGCTGACAAGTCAGACAACTGACAAGTGGCAACTGTCAATCATGGTTACAATATAGGTGTGTTCCCGCATTCTTTTGTGGTGCGGATTCATTGCCACCGAGATTGTCACGTGATTAGTTCCTTCTACTATGCTGAACTGTCACGTGGTTTTTATTTTCAGAGGCGTTGGGATCCAAGGAACCGTTGATAAGCGCGGGCGTACTTTTGGGCCCGGCTGCCAAAATTAGCGACTTTCCGCCTGCTTTGCATGCATTAAAAAGTAAACTTTACGTGTAGGTTGTACAAAAAAATATTTTCTTCAAAATTTTGGATAAAGGGCAAATATTTTATATTTTTATGTGGTATGAGAAGAAAATTCAGTCGACCTCACATTGCAGCGAATTAAAAATAGAGTGAGAAATGAATTTAATGAAAAAGTATGTCACACAACGATAGGGAACTTCCTAGAACGAAGAGTATTTACCGTAAAAAAAGTTCGAAGGGAACCTATAAATATGAACAATGATTAGAATCGAAGAAGAAGGGCTGACTATGTGCACAATCTGGACAATTATATCAGGGATGGAAAACAAGTGGTTTGGATGGATGAGATCAATTTCAATTTATTTTATCGGAGAACAAGGGGTCGCTCTCTAAAAGGCCGTTCAAATACTACCCGCTGCAAGAAAACAAAATGTGCACCTGATTGGAACAATATCAGCAGCAGGCGTAGTTTTCATGAAACGTCGAAGGAGCTCATTCACGGCAAATCTGGCGAATGACTGGGTTGAAAGGTTGTTAATTGTTGTTGTTAGGTTAGGTTGTTAGAATCGTGCTTTCAGAACTATTTTATAGTGTAATTTGTTTACTCCCAGTAAGTTAATGTTAACCACACTACAACTATTAAATGTAAAACAAGTTATTATGTACAAAACTTTTATTTTAATATTTAAAACGACCTGGTTCCGAGATACTTGTGTAGAGAACTACGACTCGTTAGTGAAGTACATGAATATAATACGCGAAGTGCCAATGACTTTTATGTAAACACTACAAGACTGAATAGAACAAAAAACAGCTTATTTTTTAGAGGACTAACCGAATACAATAAACTACCATGTGATATAAAAAACTGTGATAATGTTAGTAGCTTCAAAAAAATCCTTATATCGTATGTGGTTAACTTGTAGCTTGTAAATAGATATATTTTTTTCTCTTGTTTTATTGTTTATCTGCTTTTTAAACTTATATGTTATTTTTATATCTGTAGTACGCTCTCAGTCAGCGCATATCCGTATATTATTTAATTATTATTGCCCATTGTATAGCTTTGCTAAATAAATAAATTATTATTTAAAAGAAAAAAAAAAAAAAAAAATACAGTGGCAGGATGCAGGAAATGAACTAGCCGATCTGGTTATCGTCTGCGTCAATGCAGCCGGTCATTCTTGAGTGGAAAAGGCTATAGCTGGATCAGAAGCAATGATCTTGAGGCTACCTCCTTATTCGCCAATGCTCAATCCCATCGATAATATTTGGTCAAAAATAAAAAGCGTTGTTGAATGAAACCTACGAGTACCAGAAGTGAATGGGCCTGGAGTAGTTGAGCAGTGATTAGTTTATTGAGAAGAAGTACTAGATCATGCTAAAGCCAGTATAGTTAATGGTGATTGTGCCCGCGCTGCTCAACACTCGACTACGTTCCATGAGCCGGCTTTAGCTATGGAACAGTTGCTTGTTGGACGATAGTTTGGCGAACTCTTTGTTTTCTACATAATCAGGATTTGTGTGTAGTTTTTCAAATAATATGTTACTGTATAAATCGGTTCATAAATAAACGCTATGGGTTTTCTCGATTTTTTCTCCAGAGAATGTAGTAGACAATCTGTCAAAATTAACTATACAATTAGACAATTTTGACAGATTCTTCACTACATTTTCTGGAGAAAAACTCAAGAATCGCAACACCGGTATAAAAACCATAGATTATTTTTTCTGAAAAACAAATCATCTAACATTGTTAACATAGAAGATATCTACAGAGTGCTACAAATTCGTTGGATCCATGTAAACTGCTGCACACGTCATGTGGAGAAGACAATAAGCTCAGACAAAAAACATGAAAACCATTTTTGACAAAAACTCTCGAGGCAAGATTCTCTTGAGCATAAAATTGCGCAACTGTATCCTCATAAATTCTGAAGAATTTTTGCATTTTCAGGATCTCAATTTCGCATCTGACTCATTTCAATTTGATGCTTCTGAATTAAAGTTTAGGCTTTCTCAATTTCATTTAACGCAATCTCAATTCCATTTGACTATTGTCAATTACAAGTGACGCTTTCTCAGTTACATTTAACGGTTTCTTGATTACATTTTACTCTTTCTCATTTCCGATTGACGCTTTCTCAATCACATTAATACATTCTCAATTCCATTTGACTAATCTCAATTACAAGTAACGCGTTCTCTACATTTGACTATTCTTGATTACATGTGACGGTTAGACTTTGGTCTAACCACCCGTACCCTGAATCCTTCGTTTTTACGAAGAAGAGAAAATTCGTTCTTTCCCTTTTGATAACGTTTCAGGTTTATTCCAGAGCTGGTGAAACCCCATTGCAGTATAGCTTGTCCTTAAGGGTTCTTGGAAAGGTAAAACCAAGAGCAAAGTTAACCTGCTTGGTTTTATTTCCAGGAGAGTTACTGATATAACAGTAAATCCTCTGTGAATCGAATCTCTCAGGCTTTGCTCCCTCACTAGGCTCTTTTGATTGTGAAACCCCTACGTGATCGGGTAAAACTGGTGGTAGTAGGCCACCAAGTGAGCTTGGTGGGGTTCATCCCCCCCTGAATAAACCCTTCTGCCCTTTAAGTAGCGCGACACGCACATCCATCCGGCCTCTTCAAGGCACTAGTCCTTAAGACAATGGATGCTAAAACTCTAGCGAAAGAGTTCAAAAAACTCTCAAAATCTCATGAACAGCTCCGTCAGAGCCATGAGAAGTTGGACGCCGTCTTCGTACAAAGATTACCAAGAGGAACGCGAAAGGAAAGACAGCACGCTTGAATGCTATCAATCTGAGAACAAGAAGCTGCAATCTGAGATTGCGCGACTCAGGACTCAGCCGCTGAAAAAGAATTCCCCTGCTCCCCCTCCTACTTCAAAGAAGAAGGAGTTTAGGGAGACTATCAGCTTTCTGAAGACTAAGATCGAGGTTCTCAAATTGCAGCAGAAAAGAAAGGCTCCCTCTACTCCTCCTCCTTCTTCAAAGGAGGGGGAGTTTGGGGAGACTATCAGTTCGCTGGAGATTGAGATCGAGAGTCTAGAATCCCAGCTAAAAAATAAGGCTTCCTCTGATCCAGCTCCTTCTTCAAAGGTGGAGATTCAGAGGAAGGCTGTCCCCTCCTCTTCTTCAAAGAAGAGGGGACAGAAGGCTGCCCCCTCACTTTTTTCAAAGGTGGAGGAGAAGCCTACTTCAAAGAAGCGGACGAAACAGACATAGAGCGACTCACCTGTCCCTTCACCTTCTTCAAAAGAGGTACAGGTGATCGCGACGCGCCCGGGCCACTCTATAGTGGGGACGTCCAAACGTCGGCCTTGATAAGAGAGAAGGACGCGTTTTCCCCCTTGCCGGCGAAGTGGACGAAAACGAAAGTATCGGGCTCAAAGAACCATGTCTCTGAGACCCATAAAAAGGTCTCTGGTGATATGGAGGTATATCCTCATGCTCGAGTTAAAAGAAAAGCTGGGGGCAGTGAAGGCATGTCTCCGAACGGCTCGCCTAAGGGCAAGCATGTCCGGATAAATGTCGGCACGCCCCCCCCAGCAGAGGAGGCACCGGTGACCACGGTACCGACCCTCGAAGACGAACGTTCGGGACACGTCCCGCTCGTACCCCCACCAGCGACTGCGACGGACTTTGCCGCAGCAGCTTCCAAGAGGGCTCCCGCTATCGTTATAGAGAAAGCTTGTTTGTGGAGCGTGCTGCGTGCAAAGTTCCAAGCAGCCAGCATATCGTATGCAAAGGCGGTTTAGTCCGCCCACACCAGTCTAGTCGTTACGTTGAATTCAAACTATTTTAATTATGTGTTTTACTCTTTTACTCTTTTATTTTGTTCAATTGTTAACATGTACAATACTCTTAACGTTTTAACAAGTAATAGTGAAGTTTGTGTCCCAAAAAGTGGCTAATGGATACTGACTGTGATCCAAGTGATTGAACAAATCCCATGGTAAATCCTTTATTTCTTCTGTATGCTCTATCTTTACATCACTCTTATTGTCTTTCCTGAAGAAGGAACAAATTGGTTCCGAAAGCTCGAAAAAACAATAAATGAGAATCCACGCTTCGTAGACCGCTCATTATTAATTATTTCATCAATTTTATTAAAAAGTGTTTTGATAGTTTTGAATAAACAGGAGAACGAAAACAGAACATACCTTTAACTAATTTAATTATTCCATACATACCTGGAATTTCTCATAAACTGAAACGTCGAGGTATAATGGGGGTTATGATGATTGAACGGTAACGTTAACTTAACGTGTTTGTTAGGATTGTTTACTAATGCGAATGTTCCATTTGGTAACAGCATCACCATGGTGAAATAGATATGTTAAGTTTACGTAAACGGTCAATCATAGCCCCCTATATACGGACAATTTTCAAAACTAATAACACACTTTGATCTAATTCAACATATCTTCGACCATACACGGTATCTCATTCATAAAATGCATGTTTACATGTTGCCAAGACCATGGGCCGCTCAGAGGTGAGTGCGGCTAGAGGGGTCTCTCCGAAAGTGAGTAGGGAACGTAGTTGCGATACAGCGTCAATCGGTATTCAGTGGCGTCCCCGATTTTCATTTATTTATCATTTATGAAATTAGTACAATCTTTAGAATGTATGCTTTTCAAGTTTGTGCGATGTTTTGTTATCTTATACCTAAGTATACAAGTTTGCTAAATATTTGAGTTTTTATTTTAAAAATGACGTTTTTAGGCTTCAATTTAAATGTGAATTTTGCCTATAAGAAAACCTTTATTATTTAATTTGTGTTGCATGGATTCCTTGTTGGAAGGGACCTGCTATAAAAGATTGTTTTACAATATTTTGAAAACTATTGATACAGGATGATCAAAAAATAAGACCAAAACTGAAACCGAGAAAACTGCAGAAAATTAATTTTTCCAAATGGAAGCACCGAAATTTCATCATTGTATAGTATTAAGCACTTGAAATCAAGGTGAGTTTGCATAGGATTGTCCTGCTTTCCAAAAAATTTCATTTTTTTTTTAAATTTTGCAATGGACGATGTTTAACCAGCTAACTTTTATTTCCAATGCTGCATAAGATAAAATTATGAAATTTGGTGATTTCCATTTGAAAAAAATGATGTTTGGCAGTTTCTTTGATTTAATGTTTTGACCACCCTGTATCGATAGTTATCAAAATATTACAAAATATCTTCCATAGTAGGTCCCTTTTAACAAGGAATCCAATAATGAAGGCTTTCTAAAAGGTTAGATTCTTATTCAAATTGGTGCCTACAAACGTTATTTTTGACATAAAAACTCAAATATTTCAAAAGCTCGTATACCTAGGTATAGGACATATGACACATCAAATCTTCCCAAACCCAAAAAAAAGTAGAATCCAAAAATGTGATAATATATAAGGTGTTCCATTTGAAACAGTTAAGAGAGTTGACACCCGCACAGGATAGCTATTATTCCATTTGAAGAGGGCATCTTTGAAAATCTCAAAATACAAATTTTCAGAATTCCAATCACTTCATTTACCAAGATATTGTGATCGACGGTCACCCTTTATAGAAAAAAAACTTCTCACTCATCCAGAATAGTTCTTCAGAAAACAAAAAGATTTGAGAGAAGTTATTGAAACTACATGTATCAAGAAAAAGGATTTTGCAAAAAATAACCAAATTGGACGAAAGATCACCATTGCAAACAATACAGGGTGCGTCTGAAATGAGTGCTCATTTTATCATGGTGGATAAAATAGAGATGAAAAATCAAAATTATCATCATCTTGATGATACGCTGCGGACATAATATTATATTATGTTACTTTACGAAACGTGATTATTCTATTATAGTCTACTCAGTATGTCAAAATGAGCACTTATTTTAGACTCACATCGTGAAATGTATAAAATATGATGACGTATGATATCACAACAATAATTGAATACCACAATTATGAAGGTATTTTTCAATTTTTACATTATTTTTTGAAAATTATCAATATAAAATAGTTGAGGAAAAAAGTCAACAACTTCAAACTGTATTGCTAGTTGAAAATTTATCTAAATCGGCTTGAAGGGCCTTTAAACCCATTATTGAGAAACTCATAATACGATGGAAGGCTTTAGTTTAATCTCGAATTTGAAAGTACCCACGGCACTGGTGGAAAAATTTGACTTACCTCCGGAAACATAATTAGGGATTAGGTTTCTCTGATTTTCCACACACAAGACACTTTCCACCCATATCGGTCACAACAGAGTACCCACTTGCGAAAAAGACAGCTAAACACTCAAAAATCATTCAAAAATCAGTGGAAAACTCCAAATAACGACACTAAGTCCAACCATCAATTGTGAACGAAGCTTTTATGGCGTCTTTCGCTATCTCTCTCTTTCGTTGACACAATCGTAGAAAATGCGTACAAACAAGTGGATCTATGAACGGATAGAAAAATGTTAGGGATTTGGCTGCAGCGTTGCCAAGTCATGACCCTCAATTGGCTCGACTTAAGATCAGGAAAAATCAAGGTTTGTGTATAAAATTTCCCTTGCTTACATTAAATTTCTTCATCGATTTATATTTTGAGTTGCTGAAAACTGAAAAGCAGTAATTGAATTTGAAAGTTTACCTTCGCAGTTACTTAAAACATTAGGACGTGGCAACCATACTGCGGCCTTCGTGATGGTCAGACTACAGTCGACCAGAACCGTTTTCTTGGTAGGACATGTTTGCAAAAGATAAAAATATAAACAAGCGTGTCTAGAGCAAGCGTGTATGGTCGTGTATGGTCGAAGGACGATATGCTAGACCTAATAATATTAATGAGTCCACTAAAAATGTGATCCATGAAATCCCTTGTGAATGTGATGATTTCTATATTGGAGAGATCCCACGACCTTTGAAAATAAAAATTGAAGAACATAAATCATACATGAAAAACAAGGGAATTTCATAGATCGGGAGTTTATCAACATGCATTTGATAATAATCATGAAATAGATTGGGATAATTCAAAAATCTTCGCAAAGGAGCCATGTTCTAAAAAACGTTTACTTAAAGGAAGCGCATATATTATGTTAAATTCTAATGGATGTTTGGCAACTTGTTCTGTGAATCTAACCCAAAGAAGTGAATTATGAATACTTAACATGTGAAGTTGAATAATCAACACCATACACTTCAATGTCAGTTAAAGTGACACTTTGTGCCATAAACACAAAAGTCGATTTTGGCTCGTTTGGTACATGGTTTGGTTCATGCTTTGGTCTGTCAAACACCTACCAAGCAATTTTGGATCCTGAAATGATGACGTCACATCAAGTTTGGTATGTGTTTTGGTCTGTCAAAATGACTACCGCGGTTTGCAGCACGGTTCTTTGGTCTGGTATAGTCGTATCTTTGTCTATTTTCCTTTTGTCTCGCTCGGGAGCAGTAAGTTTATCGTGAATGATCAAGTGAATGACGTAGATAAACAAATCGACCAGTTATATTCAAATTTGAGTATGTGCCTCAGTTGTTGTAATAGTTTATGTTGTATCTGATCTAAAAGTTGGTTTGCTGTTAATTGAAGTTTCGTTTTTTGACAGTATTGTTCTACGACTATATTTACGTCTATCATTTTTTCCTCCAATTGATAGTTGGGAAATGGAAGAAGGAAATAAATGAATTCGAGGATGTTTACATAATTCCAAAACAGCCAAAACCATATAACTGCTTTTCTTTTAGGCATTTTTAGTAATGCGGCCAATACGGCCACAATCTGCTTTTTGCCAAATCATTGGAAAAAGCTTCAAGTTTTAACTTTATGACGAATAAGACAGATGAACTAAGTAGTAATAAACTATAACCTGTGACATATATTTTTTGCCTGTAACTAAGGTAACTTGACATAAACAAAAAAGTTGGGTTATATAGACACTCTGCTTTTGACAGTTTTTACCAAAAGCAAGATCGGCATTGTCGTCTCAGATCCGAGCAGATTTTGATCACGTGACATCCGACGGAACAGAGCAAGGTGGAATACAAGAACGATTCGGACTTGTTTACTTGACCTCATCACTTCCATTTCCCACAATCTTTAAATTGATCGTCTGACACCGTGATAGAATAAGTTTTTTTTAAATCTTCGTGTTGCAAGTGAATAATCTTCATTTTAATATCAACTTCGTCATTAACTGTTGACTTATAACAAACAAAACAGTTGAATTATAACCTCATAAACACAAATCTGACAGATCAATCGCTTTCGTCGGTCCCAATACGTCGAGCAAAAAGATCGTCATCCGATCTGTCCGATATTTTTATCGAACGATTCTGATTTACCTCTGACACATCTAGATGTCATAAACGAACGATTCAAAGCAATCGGAGAAGTCTGATTGCGATGCCGAACCCGCTTCAAATACCTACCAAACGATTTCGGTAAAATGTTGGTCGTGACGTCATCACCATGACGTTGCAGTTATCGTTTGGTTAACCAAAATGTAAACCAACCAAACAGGCCGACATCGGCTAAAAAAGCCAATTTTACTGCGAAATCACGCAAAAACGAACAATATTAGTCGATTTCGGCTCGTTTGGTACATGGTTTGGTACATGCTTTGGTCCGTCAATCACCTTCCAACCAATTTCGGATCCTAAAATGATGACGTCACATCAAATTTGGTATGTGTTTTGGTCTGTCAAAATGCCTACCGGGGTTTGCAGCACGGTTCTTTGTTTGGTATAGTGGTATCTTTGTCTAATTTTCTTTTGTCTCGCTCGGGAGTAGTAAGTTCATCGTGAATGATCAAGTGAATGACGTAAATAAACAAATCGACCAGTTTTATTAAAATTTAAGTCTGTGCTTCGGTGGTTGCAATAGTTTTTGTTCTATCTGATCTAAAAGTTGGTTTGCTGTTAATTGGAGTTTAGTTTTTTTGTCAGTATTGCTGTACGACTATATTTACGTCAATAATTTTTTTCTCCAATTGATAGTTGGGAAATGGAAGAAGGAAATGAGTGAATTCGGGGACGTTTATATAATTCCAAAACAGCCAAAACCATATGACTGCTTTTCTTTGAGGCATTTCTAGTAATGCGGCAATACGGCCACAATCTGCTTTTTACCAAATCATTGGACAAAGCTTCAAGTTTTAACTTTATGACGAATAAGACAGATGAACAAAGTAGTGATAAACTATAACCTGTGATATATTTTTTAACTATGCCTGTTACTAAACATGAACAAAAAAACAAAACAGTTGGGTTATACAGTGCTTTTCTTTAATGTCCCCCCTCCTTTTATTTTTTGAACGGCTCAACTTAGAGACTTCAAATTCTAGGTGATAAGATATGTATGGTTTAGTGAACGCATAAGCATAATATTAATGATCAAGGCGTAAGTCACTTCATTAATGCATAGAGCATAAGAGATTAGGGTGTTTATGGAATGTGGTATTTATTACATAACAACTGTCAAACATAATTATCGCTTACCAGTAGCCGCAGTAATCGTTGATATTTTGGTCCAATCATTCTCCAATATGATTTTATTTTTATGATCTACATGACCCAGATTCCAAATGCATGGAAACGGTTCAATGGTCTCAATAAAAAATCCCTCCTCAAAACTCATCACTCCACGAGAATAATTTCACTCAAATTCACCTCAATACTTCACTATTTTACCGTTGTAGATGACAAAAATAACAAAATAAAAAAAACCAGTCCGTCCAGCAGATTGTCAATGTCATCAGACAGTCCCTGATCATGCATAATTTAGTGCATAAAAGTTGAAAGTTGGGAACTTACGCTTATGCATTATGTTTATGCTTTAATCACTAAGACTTATGTTTTCAGTAAACACTGTAGTTTGTATTCATACATTTAACTGTTATGACTTGCGCCCTAGAATAACGCTTTGATCAATAAGTTATGCTTATGCCTCCGCTGAACACGCCAATACAAGCATGTTTACTATGTTTTGACATAAAATTGACATATGAAAAATTCAAGATGGCGGCTGGGTGCCATCTTAGAATGTTTTATTAAATAGGAAAGGGGGTCATGTGACACCTCATTTTGAAGGTCCTGATGAGTACTTTATAACCCTAGAATATTGAATCGATACAGCCCGTGAAACAGTGCAACTACTGCATAAGACAATAACCGGTAGTGTACTCTCTCGTTTCGGCGATCAGAATTGGCCCCCTATATCATGTGTTTAAACACCATTGGATTTCTTTTTATGGGGTTATTTGAAGTCAGAGGTCTACGAAAACAAGCCCACAAACACACATGCATAACATGAGGAAATTAAACGCTGCATCAACGAAATTTAGCACATTCATGCAGAATGGTCATGGGAAATTTCGACAAAAGAGTGCGTATGTATCAGCTAAGCCGTGGAGGCCATTTGTTCGATGTGTTTTTTCATAATAATCCTTTCCTTTGTACTTTATGATTCAATAAAAAAAAACAATTCGATGATAATAATAAATAAAAATCATTTATTTGTAATAAGTAGGCTATAACTAATTACAAAAAGGCATTGATACAATTTTTTTTTACAAAATTGGTTTACCTGGACATAGTCTTTGGTTAATTATAAACTCTAACAAATTAGTATAGCGAAAATAAATACACATCAGCAATATTTTAACCTTAAAACAATACAAGCAACATAATCTAATTTCTGATTATATTCATTAAACATTTATTAAAAACTCTCCAGATAGTATCAGCTGACGCATATGTTTTTTAAAGCTGGAAGTACTCAAGTTTTTAGGTTGTCTGGAACTTGATTGTAGATTCTTGATGCCTGATAAGAAAATCCCCTCTTAAAGAAGTGGCTATGGTGAATTGATATGCTGAGAGTTTGTTCTGATTGTCTAAGTTGTATGGAATGGGCTTCTGAACGCAACTGCACTTTGTCATATAAGTATTTAGGCTCTTTAGTTTTGATTAGTTTATGTACTAAGCAACACAGATGCAGCCATCTTCTTTGTCTTATGTTAAGCCAGCCGATATTTTGTAGATGTGGAGTAATATGCTCTCTCCTCGGTATATGACATGCAAATCGGATACAAGGATTTTGAACCTTTTGTATTCTTTGAATATCTTCGGCTTTTAGACAAGGACCATATGTGATATCACTGTAATTCAACTTACTCAGTACCAAGCTATCACATAACTTTAACTTTGCCTCTTTGGGTAGAAGATTTTTAATCCTGTGGAGACATTTAAGTGTTCCAAATGCCGATTGGTTTGCGTGACTAACTTGATATGCATAGCTTAGTCTCTGATCCATTCGTAAGCCAAGGTTTTTGATAAATGTACTGCTCAACTTTATGCTTTCTGAGTTCAATATAATTTGATCTTTTAAGTTTTTTGTGAGATCTTGAGCTTTTTTGCCAAATATTTTCAGTCCAATATTCTGAGTCCATTTTAGGATCGCTTTTAGGTCATGGTTTATTCTTTGAATGGCAATATGACTATCTTCTGGTAGACTTAATAGAAGTTGAATATCATCAGCGTAGTAGTGTGGTCTGCAAAACTCTATCATAATTTGATGATCAGAGACTCTGCTTTCTATTTGATTGAAATCTTGCGTTAATTTTGAGACACTCATAGATACGGTCTTGAACTGATCTTTCGTGAGCATTGCAGCAAAAACTATACCTAATGGACCTCTACCAAACAGCTGCTTTTTAATTGATAAACATATATTGAAAACATAACTGATTCCACGAGTGCATCAATCGTTTAGTTTTTTTTTGCGTAACGAAATCTTGAGGAAATAATTGATTTTGACCAATTCATTCGCTTCCTCTTACTTCTTACAGTTGATCATCGTCTATAGCCCCTAATTCACCGTGGAGAATGACAACATAAGGACAAAGTAGGAAGAATATATTTATTGTATTGTGTCAGTTCCATGATGAATGAGGCTAGTTTGAGAAGGTGCGGCGTATAAATAAGCGATTTATTTATGACATAATTGTGTTTCTCCAAATTAATAGACTCTTCAACCCAAAATTGCCAATTAGAATGTAGCTGAAGACCACTACACAGCTCAAATCCAACTGAAGCATTCTCCCAATACTTTGGTATAACCATAGATTATAACGACTGTGACGAAACGTGTGATTGTCCAGCGGACCAACCAAACGCGGCTGCCGGAACATTAAACGTACAGGTCATATCGCCTTTGATCCAAACGGAACCCAATCTTATCGGTATTTTGGTATTTTGTCCGCCCAGCACGAGTTGGTAGCCAACACTGATCATTCGATGAAATTTTCAGAGAACGTTGATGTTTCGAAGAAGATTTTTGAAATGGAGTGGAGTAGATAAAGCTACGCGTCAAGTTGGTTGTGATCGGTTGTGTATTGAGTCGTGTGATATAATTTTTTATTGATCTGTTAAATCATGGTGAGTGTATGTACAGAATGATTCATTTCCAGCGACAAAGTGCCAGTTCTCTCGTAGACTATCCATCACAAAGACCTAGGAGAACAAAATCTGTCGAAGATTGTGCCTAAGAAAAAATGCTGAAAAAATATTTCAATGTTTTAGGATCGCCAATAGGATGAGGCGTAACGATAATGTGAAAACAGAAGATCGACATATTTTCGAATTTTTTCACATCGAAATACCAAAAACGAATATGGAACTAGACTTACGATATTCATTACAAAACTGCCCCGCGACACTTTTGTCAAAAAGACAGCTACGGGCCGTCAAACTTGGTGTTACTAAATTGCTTCGGAATCCCCTAACCTATTTTACTATTCTTTGACTCATTTCAAAGAGAAACATCGGCCTTTTCAGTATTATGGCGATCAATTTTATTTCTTTTAGCCGACCATACAACATTGTCAAAGCCAAATCTGTTTTTGGGTTTTCTTCGAATTTTTCCCACTAAATGGATCGTGTTATTTCGAAAATATTGTACCACTTTAATTCAGATAATTTTGCTTCATCTTTTGAAATAAAAGAGTTATGAAAACTGCAGGAATCCCTCGTGGAATAGATACTTCTGAAAATGTGTGTAAATTTCAAAGTGACGCAAAGACAGGAGTGCCTTGCTAACGACGGTAGGCATTTTGAGCATTTGCTCTGGCCTTTGGTTTTTTTTGTGTCAATTTATCTTTTTTCTATACAGGGTGTAACAGAGTAAGTGTTACATTGTGAGACTGTAGATTCTTTAACAAAAAAGAAAAATATTTTTCCTTAGAAAACATTTTCCGCGGACATTCGATTTCGATATACAGGGTGTATTATAACTACGTCACTGGTTAATTTTTTCAATCGATTTTTCAATAAAATAATTCTAACTAGTGAGTTTTGACACTGTATCAAATCTGATAAAAATATTCCAAGTGGTTTAGAAGTAATTAAAGAAAAATATTTTTTTTTTATAACTTTGACACCCTGTATATCGAAAACGAAAGCCCGCGGAGAATTTTCGTTGAAGAAAAATCTTTTTTTTTTTGATAACGAGTCTGCAGTTTCACGTTGTAACACTTACTCTGTTACACCCTGTATTTTTGCAACAAGACATCTACCGGACCGGTCCATCTTATGTTATGTGGCTTGTGGCGCTCTTGTTCTTTTTTTCTACTTGACAGCTTTTCGTAGAAAAGGAAAGGAAAATAGTTGGCATCCTCACTTATAGGTTTTTCTTTTCAACATTAACTCAAGAACAAGTAGTTATCTCACGTAAATCAAAACAGATCAGATGTCTATCTTTTTCACATATTCAAATTTACAGAAGCAGTTCCAACAGTATTTCTAGAGGAATTCCTGATAAAGTCCCCATAACTCTTCTTTTCCAGAAATGGAAGTGGTAGGAAATTTCCGAAATAACACGATATAGGCATCAATACAGTGGGTTTGCATTCAAAAATTTTGAAAAAACCTCAAGAACAGGATTGACTTTTACAGTTCATGTTGAGTGGTCGGCCAAAGCGAACAAAATCAATTGAAAGTACATGCTCCAGATAGTGCAGGTTTTCTTCTTCAAAGCAAAAAAGAACAGTTGTATCGGTTGAGGGATGCCGAAGGCAGTTCAGAAACATCAAGTTTGACGGCATCATTTGACAACTTAGGGAGAAGTGTCAAGGAGCAAGTTTGTAGAGAAGATCGTCCCAGATCTGTTTCCATAACTTTTTGGCAGTTCAATGAGTAGAATTTCGAAAATATATCGATTTTCTGTTTTCGCAGTACCGTTACGCCTACTTGCGGCGATTCTAGAGATTTGATATATATCCCCAGCATTTTCTCCTGGGTAATGTACTACTGTTTGTTCAATGCTATTCTGCGGTTACGTCTCACTTCTTCATCTCTCTCTTACCTAGGGTTTTAAAATATCTGCTCACCATGTGGTTATGAGTTAACCCTGAGTTAAAGATGATAAACTGATTCAAATCCGATAGTGAAGCTTACCATTGAAGTCAACCACGGGTTAAGTAGACAAGTGGAAAATTTACTGGTCAAGCCCTGGTTGAGCACAAACCAAAGGAACATGAACTTACTATGATTATTTTGACATTTGTGTTCTGCTTCTTGAATAATTCTTGAATACTTTATTGAAGATCTTCACCAATCATAATAAATAGACACAAGAAGAGTGGAGTAAAATGGAAATATATGACATCAATGCATTCAACGATGATGAAAAATATATAGTACGCCGTCCCAAAATCATCAGTTCCCGGACGAACTCAATAGCGAGAAATGGAAAAATGTCTAACACAAATGAGGCTCAAGTTGACACAGACAATTTCGTTCAAATAAATCAAAACTGTACTCAATAATGCTTACCGTAAAAATACAATCTAGACTACAACACCAAATATCAGAAATGAACAGAATTTTTGAAAGAATAGTAGAAATAGCTTCCACCCAGAAAACAAAATTTACTTGAAACTTGCTAAAGAAGCACCAAGCTTAAGCAGAGGTTTGTTTTTGGTGAACTGCAAAAAAGCGCTTGGCTAGTCGACCGGCGTCCCTCCGGCCGATGCAAAAATAGCATTTCATAAAAATCACTTTAAATAAGTGCCGTCTACGCACTTCGGATATGTGCTTAGTCTTCGCTTCAGAGAAATGCGTATTTCACGCTCAAGAATTCTGCTCGTCGTGCGTTCAAATATACTGCTCGATGTAGGCTAAAATATATGTAAACACTGATACAGAAGACTCTATTTTCCAGTACATAATCAACAATGGACAATTATTCGAAACAAACCATGCATACCTATACTAACCAATTTGAAATTTTACCAAGCTGATGATAATATATAGTGTAAATAACTAGAAATAATCTCATAAATGATTTAACACTACATGTATAAAACCCTTGAAACAATGTTCTGAGCGTAATAATTGTCCAGTATAACAATCATGCTCTAAAATTTTATTATCGAGAACACATCACTACTTATCAGCTGCCTTCGGCCTTATTATTCGTTGTCCTCGTAAGCCATATCGTAGGTCCACAAACACAAAAATACAAAGCCGTTCCAAAGGATCACAATTCACAATCACAAGAAAACTAATGTGGTTCACCAAAGCCAAAATATCACGAATAACTTTGTCAATTGGCTACTTCTACAAATAGCCGAATAAGCCGAATAAGTTGAAAAGCTGATGTGCTTGTCTTGTTTGGCTTGTCTCTGACTTTGCTCAGGGCAAATGCAAAATGCAGATAACAAAGACCAACGCGGTGGTCAACCAATCAGGCAACTTGGTAATACGAACATGTCCGAGATTGTTCGGAAACATTTAATAATAACTACAGTTCATTTTTTATTTAAAGTTACAGTGACAGATCAAAATTGGAGGTTGAGGGTTGGCAAAAAAATATTAAATGACATGAAGTGCTCGCTAATTGAAATGAAAAGATGAAATATTTGAAAATAGACTTAATTTTCTTGATTAATCTTGATCATCAATTCCAAAATCATCATCACTCTTTATACTCGAACGTTTGTTTTCTGTCTAATCAAATACATTTTGAACATAGCAAAATAAAACGGATCACAGTTCAATTTTAAACTATCGTAATAAAACATGTTTGCCAACCTTTAGCCTACAATGTTGATCTGTCACTGTAACTATGCGCGTATCACCCACTTTTTAAGTAATGTTGTAAAAAAGAAGCATATAATAAGCGCTTATTGAATGATGATATAAAATATGCTATCTTTTTGCTTGTCGGACGCAAGAAATTTAGCACGCTGCAATCGGCTTGCTATCTATGGAGGATTTATTCGGCACTCCTGATGTGCTTCACATTTTATCAAAATTAGAAGTTGTTCAAGAAGCGCTGGCAAAGTATGTATTTTTCGTATACAAGTGAATGCATATTGCAGGCAATTATCCTTCGCTTTTGATGTAGTCTTGCCAAAAATAAGTATTTGATAAGCGCCTAGTAAGTGAATGATATAAAGTGTTCCTTTTTTCATTGCCGGCCGTAGGAAATTGAGCACCCTGCAGCAGAGTGTGCTTTATGGGCAATTTCAAATGTATTTGAATATTTGGAAACTTCAATCGTTTGTTGTTGTTGTGACATTAGTCAAATTTAACTGCGATTTGTCACACCGAAATCTTCAAAACTGAAAATTCTGTAGTTCTGTCTGCTCATGGCTTTCCTGCGGTTACGTCATACTTTTCCGTCTCTCTTTTACCCATTGAAAAAAAAATCGCGTACGTCTGGACGAGGGTCTTTCGGATCAATTTGACAAATGTCACATGTGAAGCGATCAATCTACGACATACTGCCAAACGTCAAATACTGTGACGTGACCGCAGAAAAGCATTGAACAAGCTGTAAATTGAACAACAAACATTTTTTTCGCTAAGGAACAATACATGCCTTTACCATTGGTAACCGTGAACGCATTTGGATAGGTCACCAAAATGGTGACCAGGGGGTGAATTCTTGACCCTTCGCAAATTTGAAACGTATACGCAAAAATGCCATCACCATGTTATTTCAAATGCTGATCGCACAATCGCGTATTCGTTTTAAATTTGCGAATGTAAAAGCAGGTTGATTTGAATTTTCATTATATCCACATTTCTTTGGATCAAACCCTTTTCTTGTTAATATATTTCTTTGTTTTCCTCATTATTGTCAAGACGCTCGGTAGGTATAGCATTGGACAAGTCCCAGGGCATGAGAACAAATATGAGGTTTTGTTAAATACTGAGCTCAACACATACACTTCTGGTAGTTTATACTGACTGAATAATAGTGTTTTCGATTGGGAAAACAAGGGTTGCACTGGGTTTGACCTCGGGCAAAACCAGTTATGATGAAAATTTGATCTAGGGCAATCCCAATCGAACATACATTTTTCATCGTGTGCTATAATACCATTTCTCATTGCCAAATGACAAAATC
Source organism: Orchestes rusci (assembly GCA_958502075.1). Lineage (NCBI taxonomy): Eukaryota > Metazoa > Arthropoda > Insecta > Coleoptera > Curculionidae > Orchestes > Orchestes rusci. The sequence goes on from OY293304.1 coordinate 53,675,245, forward strand.
TTGAGACCAATCAATAGTTTTGTATTATATAGATCATAGATACTAGGAAACATTTTTATGAGAAATTAGGTATATGCACCAGATTTTAAATGAAATTAATTCAGTTTTGAGTAGGTACTAGTTTTCCATAACTCGTCAACGCCAGTATTTTTTTTTCCGGCACTACTAGATTCCAACAATGATAACTAACTCGAAATCTGTTGTCCACTTACAGAATCACCTCACGCGACGTTTATATCCACCATTTTTCATGTTTTTTTTTCAATTTTGCTAATGCACTGAAATTGCACTATAACAGCACGAGCTCAAAGACCTCGTGCCGAAAAATCTGCACTGAGTGCAAAACTCATTGACCCGGTTTCCCAATCGAACATACAAATCCGCTCGATTTCTAACAATCGAACATAAATATTGCCCGAGTGTTGCACCAGTGCTGCCCGATTTTACCAATCGAAAACGCTATAAGTGTTAGTGTGAGAAGTGTTCTTTTGGACTTTTTGGGGAAGGTTGAGTTGTGTGATTGTGAGGGGGTCCACGTGTCATTGGGCGATAGTAGTGGTCTGTGTGACCTGAAGCGGTCTGTGTGCCCTGATTAGTCGAAGGGCTGGAGTATCCTACTGCCTTCGGGATTGTGGAGTGTGAGTAAAGGATCTTACATACTGCTCGATTGACACAAATAAGCCTCGAGAGGGATATGCAGACTCTCTTTGCTCAATTCGTCAAGATGCTAACAGTTAAGCGGCCGGTGGACGTCTGGGGAAGCCTCTACTTATTTCAGGTGACACTAGCTAGTCGTCGAAGAATGGATTATGATGTTATTATTGATATTGATGATGGTAATGATATGTTATTATATCGACGAATTATGACCATGATGGGGGAAGCTGATGTGATTCAGCCTGAGCTAGTGGCCGGAGTGCCCCCGGGTGATTGTTATAGTGTTCATTAATTTATGCAGATCAGTACGTTTCATTCTGTTTTCATGTTAATGGGGACGTTTTTCGGTCTATGCTTGCAGACAACACTTGGGTGAATATGCATTGTCAACGTCACCCAAGAGAAAGATGAATTCTTCAATTAAAACCTAGTTTTACATGAATTCTCAAGAATTGACCCTCAGATGTAAAATTGAGCCTTAGGCCTGGCGCAAATTGAGGCGCAGCTAGCGCAGGGCAGGGCAGCGCAGCGCAGCACAGTTTCTGTGAATCATGTAATCTAATGTTATGTTGCTAAGACTTACACATTTACAAACATTTCACATATGTGTTGACTTGACTGGACGTCAAAGGCTGTGTTCGGGGAAAACGCTATTTGCGCTATATGGTGCTATGGGCTGTTCACGGATCAATTCTATAGCACCATATAGCGCATCTGTGACGTCATTGTTTCTGCAGACTACATCATCACTCACGCTATGAAGTGCTATTTTCATCGAGGTGAAGCAGCAGATAGCGTCAGCGCTATTTCGTGCAACAACAGCTCCGTGAACAGTTTGTTTATGTTTGAAAAATTTGAAATTGCTTGTGTTTTGTGGATTAGGACGTAACAAGTTCTTCGTGATGTGCGTTTATTTCGAATTCGTCAAGTTTTGTGAAGTGGGTATAAAATAAATGTTCACTTTGCTGTACAATTATTATTTAATTCCGAGACGAAAGGAAGTTATTGGAGTATTCGTTTAAAATGGTTAGAGGAGCTACTAGTACTAAGCGGGGTTCTAAGGTATTATCAAGAATTTTGAGTAACTATCTCCACATTCAAAACATTGAGTCTATCAACCGCCATGGGCCATGTGTCATTCGACAATTTGCTCAAGATCGCCGTTCACGGGGATCTATAGCGCCAACGCTATAAAATCTCTGCGAACAGCGAAAATAGCATTTGCGTTGTATAGCGCGATAGCGTGCTCCCCGAACACGCCTAAAGTCGTTTGCCGTTAATCACTATTGACAAATGTCATGTTTTGACAAAAATATCGATTATTGTCAAATTTTCGAAATTGGACGACAATTTTTTTTTCCACAATGCTTTTTCGATACAAATAAACAGAACAAGTTATAATTCAATATAATTGTTATCTTTTATTATTCTTAAAACTCAGAAATTTTTTGTGATTCTATCATGCAATCATCACCACAACAACCCGAAATTAGCAGAATATCCAGCGCCAGCTCAGGCAGCCTCAATTTCCTCCTAACCTCAACTCTGTCTTGACAGCCATGGCAGATATAACCTGCGTCATCCGTCACCCAAGCACAACGTTCGTAGTCGATGCAACAGACGATAAGATTCGGCCCTTCCTGACAATAAAGTGTCTTCACTCGACAATTTACACCTCGGCAGCTAAACTATTATAAACCTGTCTACACAATTCAACAAGGTGGCAATAAAATTCAAAATGGATACAATAAAATGATCAATCGAACCAAAATCAAAAAAACAAATCAAATGTTATTCAACACAATATTTTAATTATTCATCGCAACCGCAAATTATGGTAATCAACATAATATTTCAATTATTCACCGCAACCGCAAATTATGGTAATAAACATAATATTTTAATTATTCATCGCAACCGCAAATTATGGTGATCAACATAATATTTCTTATAATCATCGCAACCGCAAAAAATCAACATAATATTTCAATTATTCATCGCAACCGCAAATTATGAAGGTATGCATGCTTTCAACCTTTATGGGCCCGCGCTAGAGTTCTGGAACGCAGTGCTTACTGGAATTCCGGGAGTTAGCACCCTATTCTAGTGTTCCTGGACTATCCACCCCTCATCTAGCCCTTAGAATGTGAGCATACCAGGACGCAGTACCAGACTGAAATACCGGGTTTATCGCCCTATTTCAGTTGGCCAGCCCGTCCCGCTCACTTAACAAATTGAATCCATGGCTTCAAGTTGCCAATGCCAGCCACACACATATACGGCGTTTTTGATTTCTGATTTCAGGAATATCCGTGACTTCATGCCGGTCTTCGCTAGTCATATGCAACCACAGTGGTTCGACGCCCTTACTTATGCAACACATATTTCTCATTTGGTAGGAGTCTGCGAAATGTGTAGGGCCCCCTATCCTTTGCTTCAACTTTCTCACCACCAGCCAGCTCAGAGTCTTTCAATGCTACAAAGTTCCCCACACCTTCAAGAAATTATCCAGGTCATGAAATAGCTGGAGTACGTCAGCACTTTTCTGAACTATAAAAGAAAGGAAGGTACATATTATTCGGTATAACATTCACAATAAGATACACTAACGATGAAGATTGGATTGTCTCAACCGATGCTGGCGTCATTTCTTCAATACAAAAGCTCTTTTGCCATATTTTTACCAGCGGTTCACTTAAGTATGTTTCATTTTTTGCAGTGACTGCAGAAAGGGACATCATGTTCCTCGTTTTTATTGTTGGATGATTTTTTCCGAGATTTCTTTTTGAGAAATTTGGCACTTGACCTGTTGATGTTTATGTTAACCACATTTGAAGCATTCTCCGTTGAATTTCCTGCTGCTTGTTTTCTTTTGTTATCGATCCAGTATTTTTCCATCTGCTTCTAAAATCTTCGAGGCACTTCCGATGATCCGGAAGCCTTATATCAAATTCGTTCGGGTTTTCAAGAACTCACGATCAGAACTTAGCTTTTGAATTCGAATGGCGGACATCACTTTGGTTTTGTCTAGGCCATATTCGATCATGCTCAAGACTGTATCCCTTGACAGGTTGTCATGAAACCTGTCAATTTCGATGCAACGTAACTTTTCATTACCATACTCGCAAAAGGTTCCACACTCATGACTTCTCAGAGTTGCAGCTTTGATATCAGATGCGACTGGAGTCTCCTCGCTTGAGAAGGCGACGATAAGATCTGCACAAAAGTTGCTCCAATTTCAACATTATAGTCTCCAGTCACGGCAAATTCGATAAGCACGATTTTTCAAAGATTCGCCAGCTTTGGTGATCACCAGATTATTGCTGATGTTTAATTCGTCCTTCATAGTCTTCATAGTCAAAGCATCTTGTAGCCATTACTCGACAGAATAAGCAGTGTTGTCAGGATCGTAGCTGGTAAGCTTGAATGCTGTGGGAGTAGATGAGCCCCGTGCACTTGATCCTTCTACACTAGAGAAACTGGGCGTTGACATCTTTTGCATTGTTGTTGTTGGAGAGGCAACCAAGTTTATTAGAATTTTCTGCCATTCCACTCTAGAACGCTTGTGAGTCGGGCACCCATCATCTTGCTCTTCATCTTCCACGACACTTTGTTGGAAGAGTTCTGATATTTACTGTCACGATGGGCCTGAGTGCTTTCTACCATCATTTCGTCGTAACTGCGGCACATAGAGAACAATCAAAACAGCAGAATATCTAGCGCCAGCTTAGTCAGCCTCAATTTTCTCCTAACTTCAACTCTGTCTTGATAGCCATGCCAGCTTTGACCTGCGTCATCCGTCACCCAAGCACAACGTTCGTAGTCGAGGCAACCGACGATAACAAAAGCTAATATATTTTCACTTGAAATTAGAAAGAATTTGTACCATTCAGAAGCATTTTTTTTGCTGTAATCAGAATCACCACATGATAGTCAAACACACCAGATAAGCTCACTAGCTCGACGAAATTGAAACCGATTCGGGCATCGCATAAGAAAGATATGGGGAAAATAGGTGTCGGGCAGCGAGCACCCTATGTATCTTAGAACGGGGAGAAGATGCGCGTGAGCTTATCTTGTTTGTTGTGGTATCATATGGAATCTCTAGGTACCTTAACATATTAAGTGCGTTGAAACCACAAATTTATATTTTACACAAAACTTAATACAAACTCTTTCATTCGTTTTTTTCTCCACATCACAGTTTAACACGTATAACATTTATGTCAGTCAAAAACCAACTTAAAACATATGTCTGATATTGTCAACATGTCAAGGACATAATGTATCAATATAATGAAAAAATTCGGATTTGAGTTATGTAGGAGTAGAATGCCATTTCATATTTGAATTATTGTTCATTGAATTGATTGAGATCGTGAAAACTCTGTCGATATTGGAAATGCATAAGATCACCAGACCTAGATCTACATGAGTAAACAAAAAGAAATGACAAGCATCTGGAAAGAGGCGGGACCTCTCCAGAAACTCCGTCGGCAAGGAAATTAAATCTGATTTGAAATAATGGAAATAGGATGATTGAATAAATCAAATGTCGTTTCAGTGGTTCATTTAATCAATCCTTGTTTCTATTGCAAAAACTGAATGAATGGGCCTAACTCCAGTTTCATGTATAAATTTTCGCATATTTTCCATAAACAAATAAGGAGTGGATAGAAATATTAGAAATCAATCATCATACATAAAATTTCTCCCATCCTTCAATGACTTTCATCTTAAATAAATGTCGATTGCCACTTTGAAATGGATTTTATCTTACCCCAGCAATACACATTGGCCATTGGCCAATACCTAGGTACTTATATTTGCCAAAACATAATACCTAATATGTACAAATTGATATTGACCCACTTGCAATATTTCTTTTAATTCTGGATTCGGAAGTCCATGAAAAATAAGGAGACCCGTGTTTTTTCTTGTTAGTCGAAAATTGACGGTCGAGATATAATGCTTGGAAATGTGCTGAAATCACTGGGTTGTGACGTCAAACCATGGTCAGTGTATACAGTATGTCCACGGATGGGGTTTGCAAGAGGTGAAATGGACCAAAAATTGAAAGATACGACAAAAAGGTTATTCTTGATAAAAGTTTTTGCTTGGTCTAAAAATGTGAGCTACGATGAGAAAATAGATTTTTATTATACAAAAATGCAAAAACATACAATTAAACAAGAGCAAACAGTCATTTTTTGACCTGTTAACGTGAAATGATAAATAAAAACCTTGCTTTTAATTTAGTCCTTACTCCGAATCCAAACTTACTGAAGGAAATTTGAATCTATGAAAATTCCAAAAAATTGAACAATTTTGCAAGTCAGCATTTTACTACTTCCAATATGACTTTTGTACCTACAACAACAGGTAATCATGTACAGCTATAAAATCCATTATATGCGAGTGGTAAAATGCGGACTTGCAAAATTGATCAATTTTTCAAAATTTTCATAGATCCAAATCTTCTTCAGTAAGTTTGGATTCAGGGCTTCGACTAAATTCAGAGCAAGTTTTTTATTTGTCATCTCACGTTAACAGCACAAAAAGTGACTGCTCTTGTTTAATTTTATGTTTTCAGATCTTAAGATAAAAATCAATTTTCTCATCATAGCTCCTATTTTTAGACCAGGCAGAAACTTTTATCAAGAATTACTTTTTGTCGTATCTTTCAATTTTTAGTCCATTTGTACTCTTGTTAACCCCATCCGTGGACATACATACTGTATATACAAAACTTAAAACTTGAATAACTTTTGGAAAAACAATATTTGATCGATCCGATTTCTTAGCGACTTTCTTCACTTTGCAATAGAAAAAACAACAACCTGATTTCTCATGTAAATTTTCCGTAGCAATGGACAATTTGCACATTTTTTAGAAATATGAAAGATATAAGGTTTAGTAAGTACTGATGCCATTGATGTTCAAAAAATCAACCTATGACCCCTATAAATGTGGTAATCACCGATTAAAGAGAGCAAATCAACATCCACTACGTCCCAGAATACATCATCTTTCTCCGTCTGACGTATTGACTAATATGGATCCGCTCCGTTCTCGATAATACAGTAAAATTTGCGTTTTCCTTTTTATTTATTTGGTATATTTTTAGGTATTTTGGAAACATTTTTTTTTGCTGATGACTCACTAATATTATCAAGAATACGTATATGAAATTTCAAGAGATTTGAAAATGTATGCAAATTGTCCATTGGGCGAACAGAGATTTTGATTTGTCACTAGCTTTTCAAAAAAGTAGCTTCAAGGGCATAGTGTGTGTACAATATCAAAAAAGAGGAACAAGAAAGATTCAACATCTCACATACTGGGCTTTTTGTTGAAGCAACTTTGAAATAAATTCTCAAAACCTACTAAATACGGAGTGAGGCCACTCCCGCATTGGATCTCATCCTACGCCGGTGGTCTGGGCCCATTTGGCGGTGACAGTCGATTATAATCAATTCTCTTGCTTATTATCTCCGTAGTATTCATTTTACTTTATTTTACGGTAAGTACTCCACTTTTAGGAATGGGATATTCTGTCTAGCTTACAATGTTTACACATTCAAATTGCAGGTCCTGAGCAAAACTCGACAAGTAATCAACGTGTACGAATGAAAAACTTTCAACAAACTCCAGCAATGAAGGCTTATTTTCTTCAAACAATTTTTTCATTCAATTCAAATAATTCTGTTGAGATTAGGAAAAAGGATTTACCGACGTTAAATTGATAAAAAGTGTTTTAAAATTAAATGGGATTTGATGTTTAAAGCGCCCAAAGTTGGTAACTGCGATGCCAGACCCTCACTTTTTTTGTTCACGTACAATTATTGATATCACTTGTTTGGAAATGTCTGATGCTGGTCCGTATTTACCGACGTCGCGTCTTTACAGGTGTAATAGTTAAAACGGATCGTCAGTGTGCTAATACGTCCAGTATTTGCCATCAGAATAAGTGCCGGCTTGTACTTCCGCATGAGCACGCCCGTAGAATTATCAATCAAATTGGAGCTTGCTCTAGTGCGATCGACTAAAGAAAACGAGGAGTATTGACCAGCATGTAGTGAAAAAAGCAGTCCAACTTCCGGGTGCAAAGAGGAATCGGTTGGATGTTCAGGAGTTTTCTAATTTACCTGCGTCGTCAAGTTCAAAGACAACAGTTCCTGACAAAGGAGAAGCTAAGATGACAACCTTTATGCCTCAATGGCAAAAAGTATCCCATCTGTCACCATAGAAGAGAATCAAGATTGGAAAACAGTGAGGGGTTGTTTCGAAGCGAATAACATTCACTACGATAAAGCATCGATAGTGGAAGGAGCGATCAGGATTTTCTCGAAATACAGTGATGATCACTACTAGACATTGATGCAAGAGATCTCCACACTCACACTCTTCCGGAAGAGAGGAAACACCAGGCTGTTATTAAGGGCCTGATCAGTAATATACACAGATTAAAGAAATTGAAGAAATTCAGGCTATTGGGATCGAGGACCCTGTAGTTAAGCAAATGAGGAGCTTCACAACTAAGAAATCACTCTCCCTCTTTTTGGTTTCAACAAAGAATACTGACATTTTCAAGATCGCCAGAATATTTAACCTGTCGGTTGAATTGGAGAAGAGAATGAAATCTAAGCAGCCTATCCAATGCTATAGATGACAGAAGTATGGCCATACACAGTGCTTGTGCAGATACCAATTCAAGTGCGTGAAGTGCTCCAAAAACCACCCCAGTAGTGAGTGCAAACTTGAAGGTGATCGATCAGAAAAAAATGCTACCTGCGCCGACTGTGGCAAAACTGGCCACCCGGCTAGTTACCGGGGGTGCAGTGAGCATTCTTCAAAGAAGATGATCAAGAAGGTGAAAAGCCCCAAACTCCCACCAACAAAAAAACCAAATCCACAAGTGCTTGCAGTAGTGCCAACCATTACTGCCAACATAGAAGCCAAAATTGGCCTATTCCTGGCCAAACTCCTGCCGGAACTAACGGCGCAGATGGTCAAGACAGTGAACACAACCCCTCACACCCCTCAACCCAGCTCATGTGAGCTTTCGGGCTCACAGGAGTAAAAAAGACGACCTCATACCTCAATGCGAACGTATGAGGTGAATATGATGCAGTACATCCACGGCGAAGGTGTATGAGCTGAAGTATCCTCTCCAAATAACTGAGAGACTTTTTTAAAGGACGAAAAGTTCCAGCTATCAAGGAGATCGCGATGGTGGTAGGTTTAGTGGGTATAAAAGCCCCACACTATCCAGGCCACGGACCTCGATGTGCATAAGGAGCATTCCTCCGTTCTATAAACAAAAACAAAAAAAGTCGGGAATACGGATAACCTTGAGATTCTCTTGCATATTGTGAAAATCACTGTTGTTGATATAGAATTGCAAGATGGAGCAACGGTATATTGTTTCTTAGTAATCATCAATGATATGAACTACAAATTGAATAACGAGATGTTCAAAATTACATAACATCTAATGAAATTAACGGAATTACATTTGCATTACAATAAAGAACTAGTGGGTTTTTTAATAAAAAATAATAAAATTTGGGTGTGATAGGTTCAATATTGTTTTCTTTGAGAAATCAAAAAAAAAGAGGGAAAGAATAAATCGCACACACTATGATTAAATATGAATATTCTCGCCAATAAATAGGTAATTTTACATGGACACCAAGTAGTGGCAATAAGTAACTCCATCTCCATGGCAACTGTTGATGCAGTATGCTCTTTTGTGACCGTTGGCTTGGAAAATGTACGAATTTTAAGTTGTCGTAACTTTGTTAATAATGAATATATTTTTCCGAAATTTTGGTCACAGCTATTTGCAAGCACTCCAAATCCAATGGCGTATTTATTTATGTAATAAAAAATCGCTAATAAAAATTCGCAATTTTCTATCACGAAAAAGTACCGTAATATGCCCTAAAAATTGAAATAAACATTTCAAAATTTGTCCTGTAGTAGACCCTTCAAAACTTGACATTAAAAAAAAATGGTTGATATCGGTTAATAACCTGAAATTTTACATGGGAGTTCTCATTCTAAATGGGTCACCTGTATATATATAGAAAAATAAACCTCTCTCTATAAAAAAAAACCTCCCCATAACACTTTTATAGTCACTTTTATTGTAAAGTCTGGAATTATTTTTTTGATTATTTTTAAGTTCTAATAAAGAGGCATCAGATTTTTCTTTCCAATCCATTTTTCAAACAAAAATAACTGTTACTGTTCCATTAGTGTGAAAGAAATCATGTTTTTCATATTAGCCAGATTTCCTTGGATAGTCTACATACTTACCAGCTATTTTGATTTTCTTGATAATTTCGAGTTAATCAGCCAAGATCCTTGGATAGTTTGCGAAATAACTGCTATTTTAGTGGAAATTGCCTTTTCTATCAAAAAAGCCAATGGTTTCGTTAGTTCATGAACTACCCAGCTAGTTTATAAACTATCCAAGTTTGTATATTAGCCGTAACACATACACCAATTATGCGATTCAATACAAAGCATAAACTTTCAATGCTGAATTGGAACTTGAACTCCAATTTTCAAAAATTTAATGTTTACTTTTCCCAACATTCAGATCTAAGAATAGGAAAACTTCAAGAATTTCAAGGTGGAAAAGGTATACTCATTTCACATCGATGAAGCTAGTTGTTTTCGACAAAATTGTAATTTTTTACATCGGCACCTTATAAAGACATCCCCTTCCTCAATATTTGCGAAACCGCTCACACTGAAATATCGAAATTTGATACCCCTGCATTAAATTTTGTCGCCAAATAAAATTCCGAGCATGAAAATTTCAAAATGTTTATCAGGGGCGCATCATACTGAGGCGTTTGGGAAAAAAACTATTTATAGCTGACCAGCTAACAACTTTCAAAGAAGCCGAATCGTTGGAACTCTCTGAAAAATGGATACAATAAGCCATGAAAGAGGAAATGAAATCAGCTATTTCTGGATCTTCAATCTTATAAAATGAAATAGTTCCAGATATATTCATAAAAAGATGGTATGCATTGCGATATAGCTTCTTTTCCAGTTATAGGGCACGAGACAACACGAATACTTGATGTAGCGTCATGTGGAAAACTATATGTAGAACACTGTTTAAAAACGTCTTTGCTGCAGCCTGGAGGGCTTAAGGATTAAACTTTTAGATTTTGTAAACTATCGGAAAGTCTCCATGTGCTGAAATAAGCTTCAAGATAATAAAAAATTAATAATCGTTCATTTAGCAGCAGCTTTAAAAAGTTAACATAAGAAAACATAAACTATCAAATGTATAAAAAAAAATGGTAACATTGGCCTATAGCCATTTTTAGCCATTTTTTAAATATTGAGGATTTCATATTGAATGATGTGCAGTTGATAAATGCCATTTATCATGCCTTTAACAACACAGCAATCTAGTAGCCTACGCAAATGCAACGCTATATTGCTTCAATTAAATACGGATCAACTGGTGGCTCGTGAAACAAGCTCAAAAAACAATTTAGAAGATATGTTTCATGAGGTCTCCAATAGATGTTACAAAAGGTTGATATCAACCGATACGAGAAAAATAAGCTTGATATTGATCAAGAATTTAAAATGACTCTTTTCGTAAAGCTGATCCAATCCTACTTCAGTGTTAGATCATTCGAAGTTGCTCTCAAGGAATGCCTTTCTACATCCAGCAAGATTAAAGCAGGAGTCCTTCAACGCTCTGTGTTGGGACCAATCCTTCACAGCATCTGACAAGGTATGTCAGACTCTCGAAAAAACTGGCTTTTATTGCGCATCGACGTCATACGCTACAATTTTGTTTATAGTAGGTATCCATGCTAACATGGGAACGTGGCTTTTTATGATTAACAGCATAACAAATAAGTTGTTTCATTAGCTGCGATTATAATCCCATTTATGCATTCTATGGATGAATACTTATAAATATATAATCACAAAACAACTTCGAAAAATTACTTCTTGTCTTCATTCCTTTTTATGGCATTTGCAGTATTTGCTTTATTTCCCCAACTCTCCCATTTTCGTTGAAGTTTGATATCAAGCAATCAAAAACCAGATTCAAGTGACCAGGTAACAACATTACGAACGTAGCAATAAGAGATAAGACAAATTATTCCTTTAAATATTCAAATTAATCAAATTTCAAATAGAAATGATTGGATTGACTTTGTGTAGACTCGTTCTCATATGTCAGTAAATTGTCATCTGAGAAAATGCCCAATCAACGTTGCCCACTTGCAAATAATACTTTACACCTCCCAATTAAAATATAGGTGAATCACTAAAATATGTTTGATTTTGTGCAAAATAGATATAGGAAAAATAGCCCCTCAAATCAAAGTAAGTGATACAAGTGAGCACCGCTTTGCGATTTTTCTCGAAATTTTGACGTAAATTATTGTTTCCAAAAGAAGCCCATTTGGGATAAATCGCTAATATGGCAACACTGTATTTTGTAGCGAATGACGTCACGATGAGATGCGCGTCATTTTTTGAATAAAATGAAGAATATTCACGAAACAAGTATCAATAGATATATAACATGTTTTATAAAAGCTATTCAGAATTTCATGCAGAATTCAAAAAGCAAATAATATACCAGGTTTCCTATTTGAAATATGCAACGCCGCAATCATCAAAATAATATTAAAAGATGCATAAACTCATACCAAATCTCAAAAGATTTGGAAAAGCCGTTCTCGAAATACCAGTAGCAGACGAGCTACAAGAATCACCCTGTATAATAAGTGTGTCAACTGGGGGTACTACCGCACGAGTGTGAAAATCGCAAATCAAGCCGGTGAGGCGCGGTTTGTGATCACTGAACTGCGGTTACACTCAATTATCATACGAATTATTTACAGGGTGTCCCATTTAAGATCCTCTACCTCCTAATCTCGTGAGATATGTGCGATCGACAAAAAGAGTTGAATATAAAGTCTTATTGTTTTCAAAGGAACTTTATCGTGTGACCGGCTAAAATATAGAATAAATTCATTTTAAATTCAGGGTTTTAATTTTTTGGAAAATGTTCGGACACGTCGATTTTTATTTTTGGTGCGCTTTTTTCTATGGCAAATTCATGCATTCGGGGTGCATCAAAAATGAGTTTCGACTATGAACTTTTTTTTTCGAATGAAAACACCAATTTTTGATTCTGCGTGAAATTCGAAGTATACTTTATACATATAATACACCATACACCCCATATCTAAACCCAACCGTTCTCGAAAAAATGAGTTATAAGTCCATATAAACTTTTCATTTAAAAAACAGGTTAATATTCTTATAGGTTCAAAAATTGAATTGAATGTCCAATCAGCAACGTGAACAAGTGGTAACAGGTAACTGAGAACTTAAAAAAAAAACAGAATTGCGTAGTTACCTATTTTTATATTAACAGTCAGAAGGCATCAAAACAAACAATAGGTAACTACGCCATTTTGTTTTTGTTAGTCGGTTTACGTTGCTGAATAAACATTTATTCCACTTTTTCAACCAATAAAAACGTTGTCCAGTCTTTAAATGACCAATATTATGGATTTAAAATGCCATTTTCTCGAAAACGTATGGGATACGTGGTATGAAAAATACTCAGAGTTTCACGCAGAATTCAAAAATTAAGTAAAAAATACACGTTTTCAACTGAAATGAAGAAGTTGATGGTCGTAACCTACTTTTGATTTACCCGAGGGGACACGAATTTGGCATTAAAAAAACAGCACTGCCAAATAAAGATCGACATATCCGAGCGTAAGCCAGATAATCAAAACGCAGAATTCAGAATCAATTTGTTCCTTCGAATATTGAACCTCGTTCCATATTTTAGCCGGTCACTGTATATTTGGCATTTACAGCGTGCTCAGCTTTCCCTGGTCTGTACTCAACTTTTAAAAATTGAATGAAACACCCTATTCATTATTAAAGAAATGAATTCCACATAAAAAAATGAAGGTCTTTTTCTACAGGATGTCCAATACCCATCGCCAATAGTTTGGGATATAATAGCAATTTTATTGTTTTTTGCAAAAAACGCATTTATGTTCAGTAGTGAAAAAAATATGGGTTCATATTATTTCGTGACTCTGGCATTTTTTTTCTGATGTGAAAAAAGGGAAGACAATTCTTTTTTTAATCTTCAACCCAAGCAACACACGATCATATATTTTGGTTGAATATACGTGTATTCAACCATATTTTTGGAAATATTTGGTTTTGGTATATTTATTAAACGTATGTGTTTTGAACCGTTCAATACACGTTAACAATAAACTATTTTTTTGGGAGCAGGATGAAAATCTGGTATTTTTTGTGAGGAATATCAAGTATATGTATCTTAGTGTCGAACTGTATTTGTCAGACTTCAAAGATTAACCAAAATGATCCGCGCATGTGAGACTTGGTATACGATATACCTCTCATACACGTTTCTTCCAAAGTGTAATAAATTGTTTGTCTTTTTATCACAAATAGATTGAGAAAAAAAGGTTCTGGGTGTCCTCATCTTCATCTTTATATTCATTTGACAATTCTTACTCACATTTATCGGCTGATCATTTTTGCAAAGTGTGGGGTAGATGTTTCCAAAAGTATATTTTTATTCTAAAGCAACTTTTATTAATTGTATAAAAACCACATGGTATTCAACGTGTATGATATCCAATATAATACAGGACGCCAAGAGTTGGTATCGTGGGGGGTTTCCGTTCCTCAGAGCCAATCAGGTTTTCGGAGATTCATCACGTGATGATGAACGCGATCGATTTTCCATTTTTAGCGTCACATTCTTGGTCAGCCGACTTGTGTGTAATGTACTTGTATAGTGGTTATCTATACTGTTGATGTTTGCTGGATAACTGTTAATTTCGGCAATTTCGACGATTTTGCCACTTGTTGAAAGCGTTACCAGTTGAAATATATCGTGCTTGATTGGGTGTTCTCTTCAGTGAAAATCGGATTGTTTCGAATTGAATGATTTATTATTGTGGCCATAGCTAGGTAAGTACCTTCGTGCACCTATTCAGCTATTTTCCCATTAATTTTATTGAAAACTCCTTTTTTGAATATCCACTAAGATATTCAATAGATCAGGAAAAATAGCTCATATTCGTAGATATTTTGATTTATTTCATGTAAGTGTAGTGTACCCTAATAGTTAATTCTTGTTTCCAGAGGCCTCCGAATAGATTTTGATGGAGAGGAGCCGAAAAGTTCAACCGTTGGAGAGTCCCCAGACAAAACAATTGGGAAAAGGGACAAGCATATACCATTATTAAAGGACTGCGATGGTTGAAACAGTCGTAACATAGTTATCAAAATGCCTTGAATATTTCATTACTTTGTTGAAAAATAAAGAATGTAGATAAGTATGCTGATGGTTTGATAGGAACGTTGCTTTTTCAAATATCGTAGCTAATACTTCAACGTTTCCTTTATAGTAAGCATGAACGTGTTGTAGAAACGTTTATCAAACGTATATCGTACACGTATAATACTCATAAACGTGTTTAGTTTGGATATCATATCCCATTCTTAAACGTTTATCGGGCGGTCATTTTATCGTTTATTCAACGTTGATTCTCAATCACAAATTTACGCCTGGTATAAACCAAAAATAAACGTTTATCCAACTATTGTGTGTTACTTGGGAAAGCTACCCACATTGGAAGGATCATCGGGAAATACGAAATGTATACAATTTCATACCATGAAATTGTTTCAAGTTCAATATTTTGCAAGTAATCATCCGATTTTGGATTTGCCGTTAACATCTCTCAACAAGCAGGAAAAGACCGGGTATGGCTTGCATGCACGAATGTTCAAGAAACTCAGCGGACCGGTTTTAAACTACGAACATGTCTGCATTTATAATCAAAGTGCAATGAAGTTGATCAACAGTCCAGAGTAGATGATGATGAATAATGATATAATGAATATGAATTGACTGTTATGTATATGAACTAAACTTGCTGCGAACAAACCGTTGTTTTACTTGATGATTTGTATTCTCATTTTTATAACAGAGACGTCACAAAAATCGTTGAATGTATTAATTATGATCTTGCTGGATTGGATGAATGGTTGAAGGATAACAATATGAAGGTGAATATTTCAAAATGTAAGTTTGTCATTTTTGGGACACCCAATATGATTAGAAAAATCAACTGCCAGAATATAAAAATTACATTAGATCAGCAAGATATTGAGAGAGTGACGAAAATGAAGTTCTTGGGAATTCTAATAGATGAATATTTGAATTTCAATAGTCATGCAAACTACGTATGCGCTAAAATGTCTAAAAAAGTTCACTTCATGCAGAGAATTGGGGAAAACTTGTCTACATTCATTAAACTTTCATTATTTAAATCCATCGTGGCCTCCATTTGGAGTATTGCTCAACAATTCTTTTCAACTTTTCTCAAGAAAATATAGGTCAAATGCAAAAAATTCAAAATCGTGCCATGAGAACTATATTGAACTGCAACCGATATACTCCCATTAACTTGCTGTTAAGTACGTTGGAGATTTTGAGTGTTGAACAGACTATATTTTATAAAACAAACATTTTTGTCTATAAAATGAGATATCGTTATTGCCTAATTACTTGTGTGACGAACTGGTATATGTAAGTGATATCCATGAATACGGCACGAGAAGTACTGCGAACTTTTATATTCATACTAGTCGCTGGTCTCAAACTTCAAAGACATTATTTTTTAAGGGCTCAGCCCAGTTAAATAATTTACCGTTGGACATGAAAAATGATCCAGATTTAATAAGCTTTCAATTGAAACTAAGAAATGTTGCGTATTGTCTTGATATTTTTTAACATATTGATATTTTGTCATCCATAACGGGCAACTGTCTTGGTATATTTGTTTTTATATATTGGTCCAACTTAACAATTTTAAACATTTTATCACCTTGCAACATTTCTGTATTTTGATTATTTGTTTTACATTTTTTGAATTTTACACTATTGTCGTTTATATTTATATCAGTATTTGTTGAGTTATCGTGGGTATATTCTCCGTTCAGTCCCCTTTTTTACTTGTACAGGGTGTCCCATTTTGGGTACTTTTGCGGGGTATCTCCGTTATTCTTATAGATAGAAAGTTGCGGTTTTCGCACCGGGAGCTCCTTTTTCGTGAAACTGAAGATGCCGTTAACAAAATTTTTTTAGCCCTTTTAGTTTTTAAGATACAGGGCTAAACTGAAAATGTTGCATTTTAAGGTACCCCTTGTATCTAAACTATCAGATAAGTTATGGAAAATGTGAGAACTGTTTCTTATATAACTTTTCCCGTAGAACTCGATTCTGCCTTCGGAATTAGTATACGGGGCCAGGTCAAAAAGTTATCGGACCCAACTTTATTTTTTTAAATGGAACACCCTGTATATTTATAGTCCATAAGATTTGTCTTTTCTTCACCTTTTCAAAAATATATAAGAGTATGCACTTTAAGAAAAAATGTATAGTCTATAACTTTTCGACCTGACCCTGTATACAAATTCCGAAGGCAGAATCGAGTTTCACGGGAAAAGTTATATAAGAAACAGTTTTCACATTTTTCATAACTTATCTGATAGTTTAGATACGAGGGGTACCTTAAAATGCAACATTTTCAGTTTAGCCCTGTATCTTAAAAACTAAAAGGGCTATGAAAATTTTGTTAACGACATCTCTAGTTTCACGAAAAAGTAGCACACTGTTGCGAAAACCGCAACTTTCTATCTATAAGAATAACGTAGATACCCCGCAAAAGTACCCAAAATGGGACACCCTGTACATACACTCCCTGTTTTGGATACATACTAGCGCATGTGATTTTTAGAATTTTATTTAAATTGTTCTTGTTGTTAATTTTAGGATATTTGCCTTTATATTGTTGTACCCTTATAGCAATTCTGCTAATAATAGTATATTATTCAATGAGCATGTAATGACAGCTATTACTCACGAGGATGAAGTTTGCGACACGAGCCGGAGGCGAGTGTTGCAATCATACGAGTGAGTAATTGTCATTACATGCGAGTAGAATACTATACTTTTTCTACGGCCTTTATACCGGGTGTCCAAAAAAATCTGCACATAATTTGAAAAGTAAGATCATGTGACAACCAATCCCGTAAGTAATGACCCATGAGTAATGAATCATTACTCACGGGAAAAGTGTTAGCTTCGACCTACGATCATAATGTGACAACCAAACCCGTGAGTAATGACCCGTGAGTAATGAATCATTACTCACGGGGTAAGTAAAAGGTATTATTATCTATTCAAAATGCGTGAGTATTAAGCCTATTATTAAACGGTCGTAGAAAAAGACTATTATTAGTATTATTATTATAAGTGCTTGTCGCTATGTCACGTGAGGCTTTACGAAAAACAAAACGGCACCCCACTTATAAAGTCTCAGTTCTGGTCTGTATTTTTTCATCAAGCCGGAGAATAAACTTTTGATTTGTTCTCATGCACATGAAAAGAAAATGTTTCACAGATCCAAACAAGCAATATCCATGTGAAGATCCACTAAAATATCTTTTTATGGAATACAAAAAAGACATTGATTTTGTCACAAACACACCAATATATCAAACAAACAATACGGATGTTTTTTAAAAAACCAAACTCAAATAGGTAAGTGAAAACAAAACTTGAGGCGTGAGTAGCACAAATTGAATTATCTGATATTTGATAACGCATTTATCAAATGATGCCATCACAACTTAGCAATTCACAACAAGAACTTTTTACGAGCCGTAACTACACATTCATCAAACTTTTCAATCTGCATATTGCCCAAAATAGTGAGATTACCCCAAAATAGGGGACAATCTCAAGAATATAGAATACCAACCATTTATCAGATCGAATAGTTACATAGACTATGATGACTATTCATAAAGAACATAGAAGACTGGACCGCAAATCTAGAGGTACACGCGCGTGACGGGATCGTGCTCATTCTCTGAATGTCAGCAAAGAATGAGGACGATCCTGTCAGACGATCTGGGAAAACTGGGCAAATACTTTCGAAAATAAATACTTCAGCCAAACGCCTGCAATACATGCTTGCAATAAAATAATAAGTCTGATAATATGGTGCTCAGAAAACAATTTCAAAACAGAGCCATAATAAAATCCCAAACTATCTTGGCATTACACTTGACAGGACACTCTCGTGTAATGAGCATTTATCCAAAATAGTGGAAAAACGAAATATAACATTATCCAAAAGCTAAGCGGAACAACATGGGAAGCGTCAGCATTCACTTTGCTTTCATCAGCTTTTGGTCTCGTTTTCTCAGCTGCAGAATGATGTTTTCTATAGAAAAATCATCACAATTATATCCATTTTAGTTAGCAATTTAGGTTATGGATGGAGTTCCATAATAGAAGATGGGAATCAAAAGATCCAACACTCCGAAAAAGTTTCAGTTCACTTTATTGCCCGACGCGTTTCGGGCTTATACCCATTATCAAAGGCAAGGAGAATTTATATCTAAAATAGTCAAAACCAATTCGTCAACAACATACAATGGAAAAAGTGTTACATACAATGGGAAAAGTGTTAGATTTAAAAAAAAAAAAAACGAACACTTTTCCCATTGTATGTTGACGAATTGGTTTTGGTTATTTTAGATATAAATTCCCCCTGCCTATGATAATGGGTATATGCCCGAAATGCGTCAGGCAATAAAGTGAAATAAACTTTTTTGAGTGTTGGATCTTTTTATTTCTCATCTTCTATATCCATTTTAGCCTAAATAAGTATAAGAAAATAGACGACCCCACGCAGTCACTCGGTTTAGTTTACTGTATACGTTCAACTTTTGGATCTTCCATTTTTTGATGAACGTAACCACTAATAAACATTATTACTGACGTTTATAATGATAAATCCATACAACTTCCAAATGATGTAGGTCTTCAGAAAATATGTCGATATTTTTTCAACTTTGTCTTCCTCACTTCGACGGACCCTACTAGATTTTGTTCCAACAATTTGATACCTACATTCTTGGGTTCTCCAGGTAACATAAATAAAATTCCTAAGATGATGATCGGATTCTCAAGAAACAGTTATTTACACCTATCATTGCTCATATTGACATCGCAGACGACGCTTGTTTGTGATTCTGGAAACTCAATTCAATCAAACGAATTCCATTGATTTATTCGCCTATCCTTATTGCGCGACGCCGTTAAAATTTTGAGCAGATGGGGTAAACAGGAGAAAGCGTTTGGGGCAAAAGCCCTTTCATTTGTACGTTCTTGAGCATAGTTGTAGCCATACATAAATCAGGCGCAAATCGCCATGAATCCCCAAAGCCACGGCTAATCCTCAATCCCCAATCTCAAACAATTATTTTATTCCAGTTTTGTGGAACTTATGACTTTTCATGTTTCAAAATCTTAGGCGAGATCAAACATAATATAATATTATCTGAGAAACCTTTGCATTTGAAATGTTTTTCTGTGAAATTAATCAAACTTAATATCTAGATTCAATAGGCCGCTTCAAAATAGAAGATACAGTCTAAAGGAGACATCTCTCACAAAACATTAGTCTTTTCTCATTCTTGTTAGTGCACATGCTGGCTTTTGCCTTTATCCACGTAATTAATGTCGCACATAGCTCTTTTAGTGGGACGGACGGAAAAACTTGAAAAGAAAAATATTTATAGTTACTTTTTTCTGGAATGTATGTTTTGAATGATGATGTAGAGCTCAAATGAACCAGATAAAATATCAGGTAGGTAAACATCTTTAATGGCACGTGTTCTCGCATAGTTGACCCAACTTACTCGTCGGATGGAAAAAACTATTTTTCCTAAACGAATATTTATTCAGAACATCTGAAATTGTATTCACAACTTCCTGATAATTATGTTTACCAGACGTTTATCATGATACAATATTTACAAATCATACTTTAATCTTTATTAATGATGTAAATAAATGAAGCTGGGCTTGCAGAAAATCGAGTAAAACAGATTTCTATTTCAAGACTGTGAAAATTGTGCTTGATTCCAATTATATTGGTTCCCGAACAATGATATAGGGGGGATTTTATTCATCATTGAACTGTTATACGCATACAAAAAAAACATATTCATCATCATACATCGATTTAACATTTATTTTATTTGTGCACTTTGAGTAAGATTCTACTATTTATTTACCCATCATTCCGTTATGACGTTCGTTCATAATAAACAGTTTTTAATGATACAGATAAACTCAATGCATCAATGGCTATCATTCAACTAACCTGATCAACCACTCAATCGATCCTCATCGCCGAATTGAAAATCTGCCAACTAATTACGCGTGTTGGAAAATGCCGCCAAAATACGATCGTAAGCACGGACGAAAGCCAAAGTTCGATGGAGATCGGCACTCTGGATGCAGAGCCTCTGTTGGTTGGGCTTCGACTGACTAGTCTGGAAAAGAGCCAGAACCTGCGGTGTCTGGTCTTCTGGATTACAACTATGACGTCACAATATACTCTAAAACGACGATGGCTTGCCACGCGCAAGACTTACCGGTTAAACGACCTTTTAGAGATTGGGGCACGTCCAACACACATTGTTGTCAACAAGAACAAATTATCTTGTGAAATAGATGAACATGATTGCATCAAGAAACTGGCTCTAGTTTCATCCAGTGCGTAGATCGTTCGAGCAACATGTTTTCAATGAAAAGATAAAACCTTTTCTTGTTCTGAACCTTGAGAGCTCACTTGAATGTTATCTAATATTTACTTGTTTTGTTCTTGGTGAAAATAGTGTTTTTTCATACAATACTTTTTTTAACAAAAAGCTCATCTGTTCTTTTATCAAATTAATAACATTCTCAGGAGAATCTCTCAAGGTCGAAGTACATCTGATCTTTTTATGACAATGTTTGATGTCGCATTATTGTTATTGGGCTCTCTAACCCAAACTCAGTTAACCCAATATGCTATTCAAGCACGATGGGTCCTCCAGTCCAGTTCTGATGACGTCTACCAGACCACCTAAATATTCTCCATAGAAATTCAAATTCGCCATTGCCCGTCCGGCCGCCTCATGATACAAAAATAGTTTGTTTAAGTACCATGGGACCGTCTCAAGACTGCCCCCTTGAATAAAATTATGGAATAGAATTGTAAATGATTTGGAATGGTTTCGAGATAAGACGGCCATTTTACAAACGGGTTGTCAAATGGAACAAATGCAAATCGCTTTGAACATCTATTGTCCTGTTTTTTTATTGAATATTTTCATTCTTTGTGAACTGGACCGTGAAGCTGTACAGAAAAAGCTGTAGATATTCTCAACACCTCCAAACAGATCAACTATTTGGTGAGCTTTTCCAAGTTGAGATAATATATATATTCCAACAACTAAGTGTGACATTTGGGGTGGGCACCTCACACATGGAGGTTCATTTTTGTCATGTCTTTTGTACCCCCTTTCATATGTTGTAAAAATGTTTTTATGTATTCATGTTTACTTGTTTGTTGAATTTGATCGATCGAATTACGTCTTGGCCTTGTGATTGTATTGTAAGTATATTTTTAGTGTGGATTTAAGGTTAGGTTTTGAACATGTTTTTTTCTTCTATGTAGCCCTTTTAACTGGACCTGAAGATGGGGTGTAAAGATTAGACCCTGAAACTAGTAGTCCTGTATTAAACAAAAAATTTTGGAATTGTGAGATTTGACTTTTTTTACCTATCATTTTATTCTTGCTCTTGTTATTTTCAAAAAAAAACCGTTCTAAGCAAAAACCCAAATCACTGATGACACGTATTGTAGCTGTCATATTAAAAATAGTCGAAAATTCCACTATTGGCTATGAAATCCAATGTCTGACTCCACAAATAGGTAAAAAGTTGAAATAAAAATCATTTAATAGAAAAAGTAACAATTTAAACAATAGAAATAGAGTTCAGTTCAAAAAGACTCATCAATTGTTTCAAATGATCACCAAAATGTTGGTTGTTTCTAATGAGGGTGCATTTATCTGTAATCCGATCCCACAGTTTGGCTTGATAAGCAACTGACTGAGTCTCTTGACATTATCATTGAAATGAGGCGATGTTGCGTCGTACATAATGATGTTTTAGTCCAAGTCGTAGTAGCACCCTGTAGAGTCGTAGATCCAAGAAAGTATTTTGGAAAAACTCCAAATGAATAGAGCAGTTTTGAATACTGATCAATGGAACGGATTAATTATTATAAACTCGCGTTGGAAATTTTGAAGAGAAAAATGTCCCGGCGGTATGGACAATACAAAGCAAAAATAACTAATGAAATGACCTACTTTCTAAACGGTCAAGTCTGACGTTTGATTTTATAGCCAACGTTGAAGTTTTTGACGACTGACAGCTACAATACGGATTTTTAGATATTTGAGATTTTGATGAAAACGACGAAGAGTATTTTGAAAGATAACAAAAGCATGAAAAGTGTAACAACTACATTCCTCATAAAACAAAACAATGGTTTTTCAAGTCTGCCAACGGGTCAAAAAGATCTGTTTTATTTTGTGGGATCATCGTTCTTTATCAACGCTTCAGAACACCACAATTGAACATCAATCACTGTCGATCAATGCTCTTAGTTCACTAAGAACGTGTACCAAATTTGGTGTTTCTCAGTTCCGGTATAACTGAGATATTGATTTTTTTCAAAATTTGGAACCTCACTTTCGAGACGTATAACTTCTTTGGGGTACAACTTGCTTTGTAGGTTAGTTGCTTTGAATCATAATATTTTGGGTTCCTCTACATGCCCCTGCTCTGTGTCGGTTCTTACGCTCAACACCCTATCTTTGGATTTGGTGTGAACTTTTGGTAGAAATCAACATTAAAATTTTGGTGAAAAAAACACCCTTTCATGCTATCCAATATCCGATCAGCCATATACTAGAGAAAACAGAATCAGGATTTGTCTTTGAACATGATTCAAATTCAAAAATGCTTTACAATACGGAAAACAAGAATTCCACTACAAAATCCATCCTAACTAAACTATAATACATGGAAAAGATCTTCCGCAGCCTTTCTGGAATGTATCCAATTTGAAATTGTGCTTAATTTCAAGGTCATGTGGTTTAAGATTTTCATTCCTTCATATACAATTGATTTCTGAACGAGTATACCTGTACTACAAGGGATGGATAGCGGGAGTGGTCGAAGTGAGGATCTAACGTGTATGATGTGAAGGTTGGCGGTCTACATATTATTAGAGTACGTTTGTGAACGAGAGTAACAGTATCGATGATATACTGTGAAGTCAAAGTCAAAACAGGAAATAAAGTCGACATGATTGGTTCCCTATGATCAGCTCCAGCAATACTTTTACAAGAAGCAGGCATTCATAGTTTTATGAGTGATGTACTATATGTATACATATTTTATTTATTCGTCGTATTTTACTTCGCGTTTAGATGTAATCTCATGTCAATGTTGGTCTCCAATTTTTTAATAGCTTGAAGAAGATGCCACACAGCTGTTGGTTTGTGATTGCTGCTTGTTCAATTGTGCCGTAAATAGGAGGTCGATAGACAGTTTTTGTTGCTCCTAAAAATTTTACCGGTAGCGGTTACGAAAGCCATAGTGATAGCCGCTATTTGACAGATAAAAATACGGTTTTCGGTGGGAGCAAGAAACAATTCCGCTTCACGTTACGTTTAACCTCAACTCTAACCAAACTTATTGGCAAATGATATCGCAGTCTTGTTTTGCTCATGTTTATGTGCTATTTTTTCAAAATGATTGATGATATATGGTATTATTGGGCTCCAGTGACGAACTCTATTCTGATTTTGAAGATACCATGTTATAAGAAGTATTGAACAACAACGCCATCCAATATAGAGCAGACATTCACATCATCTGATCCGTCGACCTTTTCCTCAAACGTTTTCAATACATATGTAATATGTTCTTAACTCCTCTCACAGACACCTCTTCTCTAGTGACCTCAAAAAAATTGGGAACAACCACACTCTATTTAGAAACATCCACCATATAGATTATTTGCCAGTATTTCAGTGAGTAAGATCTGGTCACCTTCATCGGCAATTTGGTTTCGCCTGATTGTTTTCAAAAAACTTGCCGTTTCTTGATTTGGATTCATTGCGTAAATTGTCTTGGTCTTGGATCTAGCGAAAGTATAAACAAAAACAATTAAATCAAACCTCAGAACTTTTATCTTTTGTGATCTAGTATCATGACATTAACTGGTGTCGCCTCGCAGGATGGACTGTGGTAAGTTTGAACAACAGCATCGAAACTTTAGCTTCTTATTGAAAGAAAGGTTCAAGACATTGTCCGTTATTTCCGTAATCCTCGTCAAATTTGTTCACAACCTTTTCGGACGGTAACCCACTTGTGAGAGACACAATATCTCAATATAAGCAAACTGAATCAAGATTTGACTTCGTTCAAATACCCAATTTTGCATACAAAATCTTGTATTTGAATGCCGTCAAATCTAGAATGAGTTCAAGTATGAACGAAGAATACGGCTTTTATGCACCGTGGTTGGACTCCGCCGTATTGATAAACAGTTTGGCAACCTCGCATATCAAATCGAATCAAATCATTCCTGATTCTTTTGTTCACAATATTTGTTATTTGTCATCAAATCTCTGGTATTCTCAGAAAGATTCTATTTTTTTTTTGTGTTCTGTTGACTACTGTGGAGTGTGGAACTTCCTATCGTACAATACTTGATACCTACTAGTTCTTGATTGGTTTGATGATTTGTCATTTATGTAGAACAAACATGAAACGATACTCTGAGGGATACTCATACCGGCGATCAAAGTAAATAAAAATAGCGTACCACAAAAACACCATGATTTTCATGATTTCATGATTTTTCCATCAGAAAACCCAATTTTCTGTACCGGGTGGCCAACTAAGAATGCGAGGTACCGTTTCTCGGAAACTATTTATCGTAGAGGCTTGCGGCAAAAAATGTTATGACTAAAACGGCCAAGAGAAAAACCTGGAAAATATTCTCAAGTTTCTGAAATGGTCGCTAGGGGGCGTAACAACCAACACCAAGTAGAAAAATATGATTTTTATGGAATTTTGTCCAATGAAAATATATCGATGAGGTCATTTTCGGATTAACTGACTATTTACCTACACTTTTTGTCTAAAACGTTTTTTTCTATCTATCATAATAAAGTGGTGGGGGAAGTTCAATTGTTTTTTTAAACAAACGGAGATTTCTCCCGTTTCGCTTGACCGATTTAAACGAGCTTGGGCTCATATGAAAGAGCATGATCTGCACTTGAAAAAACTTTTTTGATTTTGAATTTTTGACTTTCGCCGTCGCTCTTTTTTTGTTTTTTTTTTGTTTTTTTTTAATTTTTTTTATAGGAAAATGTGTCCCCTTTTAAAATATATGAAAATGGATATACCATGACGTTTGATTTTTTCGGAAAAAACTCAAAAGTATGCTACCATTTCAGTAAACACCATCTAGCGGCGACGGCGAATGTTACAAATTAAAAAGCAAATGAGCATTTTATAGCGCAGACTATTCTCTTTCATATGAGCCCAAGTTCGTTGAAATCCGTCAAGCGAAACGGGAGAAATCTCCGTTTGTTTAAAAAAACAATTGAACTTCCCCCACCACTTTATTATGATAGATAGAAAAAAACGTTTGCGACAAAAAGTGTAGGTAAATAGTCAGTTAATCCGAGAATGAGCTCATCGATATATTTTCATTGGACAAAATTCCATAAAAATCATATTTGTCTACTTGGTGTTGGTTGTTACGCCCCCTAGCGACCATTTCAGAAACTTAAAAATATTTTCCAGGTTTTTCTCTTGGCCGTTTTAGTCATAAAATTTTTTGCCGCAAGCCTCTACGATGTATAGTCTCCGGGATACAGTACCTCGCATTCTTAGTTGGCCACCCTGTATACAATCCATTTTTTTCTGGACGCTCGAAAGTAAATGTTTATTTTCAACATCTTGTACCTATCTCTAAAAAAATATATTTGAGGCAGGGTAGTTTCGGAAGAATATGAACTATCTACTCTGAACAACAGAGATAGGGCTGTTGAAAAGGGAAAATGGCACATGGACTAACAATAGGGAGGAAACACTACACCTACTCCTCCAAACTCACTTTCCGGGAGAAAGCACCAACTCCCCCTCAATAGCTCCCCCCCCTATCCTCATGGCTGACTGGGATACGGCGAATAAGATCGTCACCGACGAATCCATAGAGTGGGCGCTAAGTGAGTTTAGTCCATACAAGGCAGCAGGACCTGATGGGATTTTCCCGGCGTTGATGCAGAGGGCCGAGCCTCTGCTAAAACCAACACTTGAATCCATCTTCCGAGCCAGCATCGCCTTGGGACATGTCCCAGATCGATGGAAAACCGCTAAGGTGGTATTCATCCCAAAGGTTGGTAAGGAAGACTACGGACTACCAAAATCCCACAGGCCAATCAGTTTGACATCTTTTCAAATGAAAACACTAGAAAAGATGATCGATAGGTATTTGACGGAGGAGATTCTTTTGAGATCTCCAATTCACAGGAACCAGCACGCCTACTGCAAGGGTAAGAGTACGGACTCGGCTCTACATGCCGTAGTGCAACTAGCTGAAAGGACTCTAAACGACAAAGAGGTCGCCTTGACCCTGTTCTTTGACGTAGAAGGAGCATTCGATAAGGCTAAAACGGACGTCATCTGCGAGTCCTTTACGGCCAGGGGAACCCCGGCCTCCCTGGTGAGTTGGGTTCGGTCTGCTCTTCGGGACCGCCAGGTGAAAACGTCACTAGGAGACTGCCATGTAGAGGCAGACGTGCAAGGAGGTTGCCCCCAAGGCAGCTGCCTCTCACCCAGGCTTTGGTGTCTGATAATGGACAGTCTCC
Source organism: Orchestes rusci (assembly GCA_958502075.1). Classification (NCBI taxonomy): domain Eukaryota; kingdom Metazoa; phylum Arthropoda; class Insecta; order Coleoptera; family Curculionidae; genus Orchestes; species Orchestes rusci. Next base: position 53,702,845 of record OY293304.1, read on the forward strand.
TGACTGGACTGGAGTTGGAGGGCTTTTATGCGCAGGCCTACGCCGACGATGGCCTTATACTCGTGAGAGGTAAACATCTAGAAATTGTCTGCGAGCGTATGAGGTCAGCGTGTAAAATTCTGGAGGTATGGTGTAAAGAGATGGGGCTCTCAGTGAATCCCACAAGAACGGAGCTGATCCTCTTTACAAACAGGAGGAATCTCAATAAGTTCAAACCACCCACTCTGTACAAGATGCCGCTAGCACTGAAACAGGAGGTCAAGTACCTCGGGGTGGTCTTGGACAGTAAGCTAACGTGGAAACCCCATATTGAAAAGACAGTTAAAAAGGGCATAGCCACAATGTGGATGCTGCGCCGAGCGGTAGGTAGGCGGTGGGGCCTGAAACCACACGTCGTTCACTGGCTTTATCGAGCCGTCATCAGACCGAGGATCCCATACGGAGCCGTGGTCTGGTGGCCGGCCATCGAGAAAGCCACTAACGAAATCAGACTAACCAGACTTCAAAGGATGGCCTGTCTGAGCATAACCGGTGCAATGAGGACTACACCAGGAGCTGCACTGAACATTCTCCTTGCGCTGCCAGAACTGGCAATCTGGATAAAGAGGGAAGCGATGGCAGCATACATAAGGATGTCAGCTCAGGAAGTATGGAAGAATAGAGGCACAGAGGTTGGCCACACTAGATTAGCTTCTATTGTGAGGCGTGAGATACCGCTACTGGCGGCGGGACTGACAGCCACGGATGGAAGACTCAGACTTCACAGAAGTTTTGAGGTACACCTTCCTTCCAGGGACGAGTGGCGGACCACGCTGGCAGAAACACCAGGTAGCACGCAGATCTGTTTCATCGACGGCTCAAAGGCCAACTCTAAGGCTACAGGAGCCGGAGTATACAGACAAGACAGGAATGCCGGTGAGGCTTTCCCTCTCGGAAAGCTCACCACGGTCTTCCAAGCAGAGGTTTTTGCTATCCTGGAGGTAGCAACTAGGGAGGAGGTCCAAAGGGGAACAGAAGATAACATAATTATCCATTCTGACAGCCAAGCGGCACTGAGAGCATTATGCAAGCCAAGGATCAGCTGCCCGCTGGTTCAAGAATGCAGTGATGCTCTGCACGCCCTAGGCGAGAGCAAGAAGGTCAAACTGGTTTGGGTACCGGGAATATGGGCATTTTCGGAAACGAACGCGCGGACGAGCTAGCCAGACTAGGCTCTTATCACCCCAGCCCGGTCCAGAACCACACCTGGGCCTGAGTAAACGACTGATCACCGAGGCCCTGAATGAGTGGGCCTGGGAGAACACAGTCAAAAACTGGAGGAATAACACGACTTGTTGGCAAGCCAGAGAGATAATCACACATCCCAACAAACCAAGGACGGCCCAATTGCTGAACAAGAGTAGGAAGGCACTGAGCATCATCGTAGGCATTTTGACAGGGCACTGCAAGCTCAACCGACACTTGCATTTACTAGGAATAGGCGAATCACCCCTATGTCCCTACTGTAGAAGGGCGGAGGAAACCTCCTACCATCTACTGGGAGTCTGTGATAGGTAGGGCCGCCTGAGGAGGAGGGTCCTAGGAGCGGCAACCATTCCTCGGGTGGAGTTGGGGGACCTGAGCTGGGATGACCTGCTCCGCTTCACAACAATGACAGGACGACTGGAGTGAAGAGGGTTGGAAGCACGGGGTTGGCGAAAAGGGCCACTAGGCCTACTCGCCGGGCTTTTGTCCCCCCACCCTTACCATTACCATTATCTACTCTGAAACTGATATTCAAACATGTTTGTTGTTGGTATCTCCTTCTTGAGAATCCAAAAATGAGAATCTTCTGGCCAGCCTCAAGTAGGGGTTCGCGAGACCATGGTCTTGGTCTAGGTCTTGTCTCGGTCTTGGTCTCGAGATCAAGATCAAGTGTTCGGTTTTTTTTTCCTTAGACAATATACCTACCTTATTCCAGAATCTACGTCAATTAAATTTAAGAGCATTTAATGAAAAATTTAGAATTCAGTACCGGCATTCAAAATAAGATCGAAATAATTCGAGGTTGATCTCGTGCAAGGGTAAAATCAAAATATGTGTTTGTGTTTGTCCGTCTTTCGACCATGAGTCCGATCCTGTGTGACCCTGAATTGGTTTGAATCCACCACCTTAGTCGCTCGGATTCCCAAAACTACGAGCCTATAGATTTCAAAGGACCAAAGTCCAGCCCTGTGTAGATGAGTGGTACCAAGTTTTTGAATCGAACTTTTTTTCCAATTATGGTTGAGGTTACCGAGTTGTTGTACCTTGTGGCTCATTGCCGATTTTTTCTGGAAACCCTGACAATTTTGATCTTGAATTCAGATGAATTAAACGTTTGTTGAAGCAAAGTGCCAAAAGCAATGCAACGCTCGAATTTTATAAAAGGTTGTGAAGGTTAATTTCAAACAATCGTCAAAGGCTTTTTAGGGAAAATAGAGCCGCTTGCTTATTCAGGGTAGAGGGGCTGGGTAAAAGTGGATAATTGTAGAGCGCCACGTGGTTCAGGTAAAATGAAATGATCTACCTTCCTGAAAGATGTTAAGGAAAGGAGCTATCACTAAACACGAAATGTGAAGTCCTGCCTGAATTCACCATAATCCAAGAACAAACCAAATCAAGGAAAAATGTTGAGGTCGTTGAATTATCTATTTGCGCAATGTAGGTAAACCCTTTAAATGTTCAAAGTCAGGTAGGTTAAGCAAAATTGAATTCAATTTGGACAAAGTCAGGAATTGACTAACACCATTGAAAGTATACGCAAATATTAAAGCCACAGGCCGCAATAATCGTCCATGATCATGTCCGCTTGTTTACACCGGCAATACATACAAACAAAGTTAAATGAATCAAAAAAAATATATCACATCAATCATCAATGTCAATGGTAAATGCCATTGATAAAGTCTCAATATGCGCCAAGGACAATGATAAAATTCAATACAAAAAAAAGCCACCAATCAAATCAAGTCTTAAAATGGAATAATTCAAATTCAATAAATGACTTAAAGAAAAGATTTTGCATTAATAAATTGTATTAAAGAGTTGGATCAATAGATTGAATTAAATGTGTGTGATCAAGTTGATTGGAAAGAGTTCAAAATATTCAAATAATCTAAAAATCGTTATGAGTGTCATCTAGAATTTTGTCAGGGATCCGTGATTATCTTTACTATTCCGTTACAACCAGCTCACAAGGTTATCAAAGTACATGCTCAAAATCAGATTGTGTTGGCAGTTGGCAGGAAATTAGGTGGTAAATCAGCGAGTTAATTATGATAACTAGACCAACAGGCAGGAGGAAGGACGAAAGGAGGGACCCTCGAATAGAGGGCTAATTGGCAATATTCCAAAATGGACAGCTACAGCAAATCGTGTTTACAGCGCAATAGCTGGACAAACTCGTCTACTCGTCTAATCAGAAATGTGATATGCACATTTTTCCATGTAGGTAGGTACAACTATGGACGTGATTGTAAAAATTCCATAATCACGACGGAAATGAAGAGAAGTCCATGAAATAGAAGTAACATACCTGATGTCGTTAAGGAAAATATTTATTGAGACGTCTTTGGTGATTTTCCAAATCAAATCCCACCTACGTGGTTGTAGATTGCCGGACCAACAAAATCTTTGAACATCTCAACAATCAAAAAACATCGCCGGAAATATCTACATCAGCTGCTTTAGTGCTTCAAATCTCATCAAATGGCACTGATATCAGGAAGAAATTCAGCATATAGCACTAAAAGCAAATGGAAAAATTACCAAGATCAAACTAAACGGCCATCAAAGATCAAAAGTAGACAAAAGAACTGTCGCAAAAAAAAAACGGAGAAGACATATATTCTGCTTTTTAACAGCAAAACCAGAAAAAAAAACAGAGAGGTTCCTGGAATCGAAATGACAACGATAAACCATAAAGCAGACAAATCCAACCCAAAGAAGTGTAACCAATAAACATATACCAAACAGAAACATGTTAACGTCGATCACATCGAGAATTAATGATGAAATAATGAATTAAAATCCATATCAAAATCAAGGTAGGTATCGCTTTCAATGCACAGCTCTACTATGTATGGAATGACTGCGCTTCTTACGAAAGTATGATGGTGCGTATTATCACGACGTATGTGTATGACGTCACGAACTACCTATGTAAAATCAGCATCGCCATCAAATCAAGGGAGAAAATCACAATATTAATGGATGGAGAATGATTAATGAAAATGACCGTGACAGCAGATTGAAGAAATCTCGCTCCAGAATGTTCCCCATTTCTCATTGGAACACGTTTTGACCCCTCAACATCGGTGTCTTTTTCTTTTTACTTATTTTCCTTCTTTTATACTCCATTTTCCAATTTCTTTTGCGCTTTTGCGTCCTCGATGTGCCGCTTGTGGAATGTTGAAGTGTGGAAATGAGCTAAGGCTATTTTAAATTAATTATCTGGCAATTCAACGTGAAACTTACCTACCCTTGTCAGTTGGACTGTGGAGAAGTATATCATGCACCCATTGGATACCAAACTACCAGGCCCATAATCTGTCCAATCACGAGACACCCTGATTTGACGAAGCCTCATGAGCCACATTTTTGACATGCTTTTTCCATGTGAGTTGTCTCCAGTTTTCTCATTTCATAATTTATCTTTTGGAACACTATAAACATTGCACACAAACGTTATTATCATTTAGTCAAATCTGTATATCGATGATCAAGTTTTATTCAGTATTTCTTCTTGATCATTTTTAGCGGAATCTATATAGTTACCTACCACATTAACAACTCACGTTCTAAATTCATAAGTGGATTTATTCCTTGTAGATCCCTTTTGTTGGCCATCAAAGCGGATATTAACACAATCACAATTTGTAAATAACTTGCACATAACCCGGATTTGATCAATTTTCACAGTACAAATAAGGAGGCATAGACCAAGGTACCAAGACTCTCAGTCTGGATCTCGGTCTCGAAAAATACATTTGGTTTGTTGACTTATTGGGACAATGTTTTGTACAAAAATTTATTTTTGAAAAATTTGATTTCATGAAGAATGAAATTATGAATACTCAAAATTTTAGAACTGTTCTGAAAATATTGAATAATAACCCAACGTTGGACATGCAGTCACAAAACAACCATAGAACGCCACGCGCCACGCATTTCTTGAAACTTGAAAGGGTCATAGATAAATTCCTGGAAGAGTGATGACAAAGAGGTCTTCTTTGTTGTGCTCTAGATATGATGATATGATGTGATGTACGTTATACTCCCATTATTAAAACTTTGATCTTTCCTGGATCAAAGTACCCGCTATTCAGTATAAGAAATCAAAAACTGCGTAGCAATTATAGGTATGATATTTTTGATCATTTTTGTTCAAATCGGAATACTTGCGACACACATGTCTGCGGTATTTTGGTCACAGACTGGCAAACATATGTCATACACTTGTGTGTCATACATGCTCGTCCTACATGCTCGTCACGCATGTATTCCGGTTTGTGGGGGCCTTTAACAAAACTTGATAACACAGTGCCGAGCATAAAGTCCGGGTCACCCCAAAATTTGCAATTATTTTTGAAATTTCAAGCTTTCGCGGATTTGATAGAGGTGTCGCATGGTTCGCTTACATACAGCGATGCTTCAATCGCAGTTGCTTGAGTGAAATGGAGGTTTTGGTTATTTTGTTCAAAGTTTGACAAAAAAAGGTCCATCACCAAAATTCGACCTTAAAAGCATCATCAGCATATTGGGGCATTTCATGCGTTGTTTTATCTCTCAATTGCGAATTGATGCTATTGATGTCATTGTTGAGTGAAATGGCCATAAATCTTGTTGTTCCGGCAAGAATTATGGCCGCCCTAGAAGATGGCCTCGGTCAACGCGAAACTGCGAGAAACTTTGGTGCAACGAGTGTCGGTATAGCTAGAGACGGTCGCTTTCTTGTTACTTCGAAATCATCTGCAAGAGGTGAGAAATGTGAACATAACTGAGTGGACAGTAAGAAGGTGAGTGAGTGCTGCTGGAATATTTCCGAGAGCACTTGGTTTGGGCAATAGACGATCGGAGTCGAGTATTGTGTTCCGATAAATCTTGATTTTGTCTAACGGGGTCGATATACGTGTATGAGTGTGGCATCGACAAGGCGAAAGATATGCTGGCTTGTAACGACTTCCATTCCGTGGAGGCTCAGCTATTGCATAGGACTCAGTTATTGCATAGGGAGGCTAATCGTTGCATGCTCGCACGGAGTTGGTCTTTATTCAGAATGGGATTTTGAATGCGGATAGGTATCTCATCGACATTCTGGAAGATAATGTTGTACCGTTCATGGGTTTTCTTGGACAACACGGAACATTAATGCATGATGATGCGCGTCCATACACTGCTCGGTTGGTCACCGCCCATCTTGATGAGGTTCAAATCAGGTGATTTGTTTGGCCTGCTTGAAGTCCAGACTTGAAAACCCCATCGAGCATATTTGAGATGAGATAGGGAGACGTTACCCAGAAATATACTGGTGCAAGAATGAGACAATCTTCCGCAGGATGTTATCGAGAATCTGATGCTCGCGAAGATGATACTCGCTACTGAAACCTTGATATTTTTTTCAAATAGCAAATTAGATTTTTTTTTTCACATTATTTCTCAATAAACTTGAAAAAAAAAACAAACATCTTAATTTTTATTCAAGCAACTGCGATAGAAGCATAGCTGTATGATAGCGAACTATGCTACACCCCGATCAAATCCGCAAAAACTTCAAATTTCAAAAGATAATTGCAAATTATGGGTTGATCTGGATTGTATGCTCGGCAGTGTATTTTGATCTTGAAAACGAAAAGTCAAGACTCGCTTAAAGCAAAATTGAAGTAAAAATACATGGCTTTGAATTTCCTAAAAAATTAAAACTAAAGTCTGTATTAGTTTTTTGAATCTGCTTCTATCGTGAAGGTCTACGATGCAAATATTATGACTTCATTGAACATTGTATATCAATCATTTCATATCATCAAGATGCTAAAAAAATATTGCACTTTGAAATATCATAATATACTTATTCCATTTTTATTCTGAAAAATACTTGAGTTATCGAATTCAATTAAATATTACATCACCATTAACAAAATTGATCTTTGATTTACCTGATTTTTTGGGTATTTCGCCACACCCAATCAAACTAGTGTAAATATACCGGATCTTCTATACTACCTGAAAAAAATTCTATACGGGAACAATAAAACCTAACAATATCAAACGTTTCAGAAGCGAATCTGTAAAAACCCAATTTTTACTACGAAATCACAAAAAACAAAAAATATGTTTTTGAATTTGAATTAATTGTTTCTTTTTTAGGTTCCACTGAGGACGGAAGCAGATTCGCTTCTGAAACGTTTGATATTGTTAGGTTTTATTGTTAACTGATAGATTTTTTTTCTGGTAATATAGAAGATCCGGTATATTAACACTGGTTTGATAGTTTATTGATAGGGTGTGGCGAAATACCCAACAAATCAGGTACATCATGGATGCGCCACAAAACTACAGAGCATATCTACTTAAAATTGATCTCGCTCGATTGTATCTATGATCATAGAATATTATAGCTTAGCTATATTATTCTATGCTACGAGCCACTACTTCGCGGAAAACCTGGGTGCTTGGAGTTTTATATCACCTTCAACTTCGACCGAGTATGATAATATCTGTTATTAAATATCGTTCTATTTCATACTGATTATTACCACGACAGATATTGAAAAATATTATTATTTTGCTTTGTGACACTAAATATTGAAAGACACATATTTAAAACTTCGAGACCAAGACTAAACGGGACAAGACCGAGACCAAGACCATTCATGGGCTTGATCTCCTTCTCGGTTTCAAGACCGAGACCATGATTCATTTTTTGAATCAAGACCAAGATTACGTTAGTCTTGGTCTTGGTCTCGATCTCGCGAATAAAATATTTGATATAAACTTTTTTTCTCGATTAAAGAACGGTTTTCATTATCAATTCCAAAATCATTATCACTATCTATTCTCGAACGTTTTTTTCTAACAAATCAAATACATTTCAAACATAGCAGAATAGAACGAATCACAGTTCAATTTGTAACTATCGTAATAGAACATGTTCGCCAACCTTTAACCCACAATTTTGATCTATCACTGTAACTTTAATTAAAAAAAATGAGCTGTATATGGTTGTCATATGGATATTTGCCTTGCAATCTTTTGAAAACTGGTTGATTTTTTTGCTAGAGATTGAATATCTCTGACGTATAGTCAACAAACTTGAGCAGATAATGGGTGCTATGATTGAATGTTCACGTTAACTTAACATGTCTATTTCACCATGGTTGCATTAGTCAACAATCCTAACAGACACGTTAAACTAATTTTTTAGGTATTTCGCCACACCCAATCAAAAAACTATCAAACTAGTGTTAATATACCGGATCTTCTATAATATGACCTGAAAAAATTCTATCAGTAAACAATAAAACCTAACAATATCAAACGTTTCAGAAGCGAATCTGCTTCCGTCGTCAGTGGAACCTAAAAAAGAAACAATCAATCTAAATTCAAAAATTATTCTACGTTTTCTTAGGATTTCGCAGTAAAAATTTTGTTTTTTATTGTGTTTTTGGCACAAAATGTCACTTTTACTGACATTGAAGTGTTTGGTGTTGATTGTTCAACTTTATATATGTTCAGTATTTATAATTCATTTTTTTTGGCTATGTTCAATTTCTTAAAAAAAAAAAAACAAAACATCGACATTGAAGTGTTTGGTGTTGATTGTTTAACTTTATATATGTTTAGTATTTATAATTTAATTTTTTTGGGCTATGTTCAATTTCTTAGAAAAAAAAATGAATTATAAATACTGAACATATATAAAATTAAACAATCAACACCAAACACTTCAATGTCAGTAAAAGTGACATTAGTGCCAAGAACTCAAAAAAAACACAGTTTTTACTGCGAAATCCTAAAAAAACGTAGAATAATTTTTGAATTTGAATTAATTGTTTCTTTTTTAGGTTCCACTGATGACGGAAGCAGATTTGCTTCTGGAACGTTTGATATTGTTAGGTTTTATTGTTTACTAATAGAATTTTTTTCAGGTAATATAGAAGATCCGGTATATTAACACTAGTTTGATTGTTTTTTGATAGGGTGTGGCAAAATACTCAAAAAATCAGGTAAATCATGGATGCGCCACAAAACTACAGAGCATATCTACTAGACACGTTAAGTAAACGTAAACGTTTAATCATAACTCCCATTATTATTTATGTCATGATACCTCAACTAATCCATCTTTTTTCTTGGATTAGTTAACAGTCGTTTAAACTGTCGAAATTTCTATCGAGGAAAAGGTGGTGGGGAGCAGTCAAAGTCAGCGGTCTACGAAGCGTGGGTTCTCATTTATTGTTCATTCGAGCATTCGGAACTAATTTGTTCCTTCTTCAGGGAAGACTATGAGTATTGGAAAAACGTGTATATAAGTATGTGTACATAGTTAGGATAAGAAAAACTTACCAATTAGAGTAACGTAAAGATAGCACATGCAGAAAAATTAAAGATTTAACATGGGAGCTGTTCACTCAAGACAATAACTTGGATCACAGTCGGTATTATACATTCACCACTTTTTAGACACAAACATCACTATTACTTGTCAAATACGTTAAGAGTACTGTAAATGTTGACAATTAAACAAAATTAAAGAGTAGAACAAATAATCAAAATAGTTTGGATTCACATTAACGAATAGATTCGTGTGGTCGGACTAACATCATCATCACTATGACATGCATATTGTAAGCTAGTTTACAGCCATATGCACCGTACGAGAGCTTAGCCAATCTCGATTAATTTTGAAAGTTAGATTAAGCGGTGTTTTGTATGCACCGAAGAATTCGCTGCAAGGTTTGTTAATCCCTGATGAGACTTTTGACAACGTCACAAAATAACCTAGAAAAATATATAAATAACAATTTTGAAATTTATGTTGCGTGATTTGTTTTGAGTTTTGCTATTTGCTTGCAAGTTTTAATGAAAAATGAGCAACCATATGGATCAGTAACATCCGCAAGCCTAATATGACGTTTAGCAAACATTAGCCAAGGGGTTTTTCTTGTAAATTCAATATTTGGTGTAGGTATCAACTCTTATTCTTGAACCATTCTTATATTTGCTTTTCCTCTTTTCTTGGGCTTAGATTTCATGATTTTGAGTGGTTATTATATAGTGTATACCTAGTCTAATACAGCAAGAATAACAATTCCATCCATCTGATGATAAATAAAAACATCACTTTTTACAACACAAGAAAATATATTTTAGTAGAAACAAGTGGTTAATTACATGATTTTGTAAGGAATGCCCCGAGGAATGCCCATTGATAGATTGACAATATTGTATAATTTCCAAACTCATTGTCTACTTTGAAATTATTACAAATATGTATATCGATGTACAAACTTTGGAAAACGCATCGTTTGACAACTCAAGGAAAAAGGAAAAATAAATATAATTAAAATAATTTCTTATATAGTTGACAAAAACACAATACACCTTCTTCTATTGAGATATCTGTTATAAATTGGGACTTGGATTAAAAGATCTCATTTGGGAAAACAAATAAAAAGTGATGAGACCATCAGTTTTAAAGGTTTTTGTTTTAGTTTATCTTGTAGAGATGATTATTACCTAAAGCTTAAAAAAAAGTAAATCAACGAGTCTATTTGCTCATGAGTCTGGGTTTACCCATGAACTTATAATTTTGAATAAAATTAGAATTAGACAAAACTTTGAGATGAGTAGCCATTAGATACCTCTACAGGATATAGATAGGTAGGTACCTTCAACACCAATTCCAAATTGAGTCGATCGATTGAACGATAAAAAATCATAGGTAAAATATACGGTAGATATCAGAGTTTGATAGGTACACTGTTTTTTTTGAACCTACCTACAAAAATAGGTACCTATTCAATTCAATATTCTATTGAGCAATTCGCATTATTATGAGTGTGTTGTGGAGCAATAAATATTGCTTGATATTGAGATCTTTTTTGTATAGTACCCATTGACCACCTATTGGAATTGGAAAAGAATCCTACTCCAATCGATGATTTTTTAAAAATCAAAATAATCCCCCGTTGATATTCCACTTTCATAGTTTTGTCTTTAGTTGCAAAACCTCAAAATCTGTAGGATTGTAGGATAATCAGAAATAAATGAAAGACTAGGTAAGAATTCGTTAAAATTCTTCGATTAAGCTTAGAAAATGGGGCGATCAGAGTTAAGCGACCGATTCAGGCTTAAGCGCTGCGGTGCATCCAAAAGTTGGAATATAATCGCGATAAAGACTTCATCCGGATTAGATTTATACGGTGCATATAGGTGTTAGAGAACCAATATGAGATATTAAAATGACAGAATTGCAGTAATCTGTACACGACGTGGCTTCATCTGTGAACATCAGACGCAACGCACTTACTGAGAAGGATGGAATCTGTAAGTTGTAATGATGGCATTCTAACAAACTGAGATGTATGACAATGGTGTGTTTATCCCATCTCATATCAGATGCTGAAAGTTAAACCAGAGAGAAAAAAACCGAAAAAGAAAAATTGGAACTAATTCACATCCATGTGGTCCGGATTGTTCGGTGTCACGCCCCCACGTTGGACCTTTTCAAGATTAGGTATGTGGCCAGTGTTAACAAGGTGTTGGGCCAATCACTGAACTCTCCTTTTGCAATCACTCTTATGCGAAGCAAGGCGGGCAGAGAGTTTTTGTGAGGTTTGTCCAACATACACCCTATTGCACGCTCCACATGGAATGCTAAAAACCACATTTCTCATATCTTTGGTGGCAAAAGGAGTTTTGGTCCTTGTAGACAGCTGTCCTATAGTTTTTGTCTGTTTTTCCATGAACTTTGCACCTTTATGATTCAGGGTGTTTATCAATTTAGGTGTTAGTTCTTCCAAATGTGTTAAGACATAGTATTTAGCTGTCAATACAAATTAATCAATTTCTGGATGAATCATTTCTTTTTAACGAGTCCTTTCATGTCTTTTTTTGAATACTTATGAGTTGTTCTACAAACAGTAGATGTCCTATTCTAGTTGACTTTCTGAACACCCTGTATATTCCAAGACTAATGTTAATAGAGTAATTTTCATATTCACCATACCGCTCACCTTACCCAAGCAAAGCGTGTGTTTCATTCAATGTTTAGAACTCAAGCACCGAAACAGTTCAGTTTAATAATGTTGCTTTATACCTCACATTTTCATAATCTGTGTTGCCAACCAATGACCTTAACCAAAACGTGAAGCGTAATTGAACCACAATATACCCGAAATGAAACATTCTTCCTAAATTTATTTTCCATGTTACGAAATAGTTTTTGTATAAACAATCTCGAAATTTACTGTCTTTTTGATTATTTGTTAACAGAGAGTTTATGAGTATACACATTGGATGAAAGTGTTTTGGAGTATGTATATTTAGTCAGAAAGTTGACAATAGGTTTGAACCAGAATAAAACGATTGCCAATAGTTGGTCCATGTATCCAAAATACAGTCAATTTGAAAGAAATATGCGTTTGATCGATTCAAATGCATGCTTCTTACAAAAATATTGTTTGTTTTCTTTACATTGTTTCAATTGATATATCAAGCAAATTTTGCTGATATAACAAGAATTTTAAACTAAACTGGAAATATTTGGGAATATGTAATGGAAAATGTTTGCGGTTGCGGTAGCAGTCGATAGTATTCTTCAACCAGAGGATTGTTTATTCCCAATACTCGTGACTATACCCAATTTTCGGGTCATTAGCTCTTCTGTCATTTGGATAGAAGGTAACGTCAACTGTCAACTTTTTCGGCACATTTTGACATTTTTTCACAATAATGGATTTAATCTCCTTGAATAGCTCTTGAAAAGTTAAGATAGGAATGAGCAATCCATTTTTCTCTAACTTGAATAGTTTGAGTTTTATAGCATGTCAAAGTTGCAAAAATGCTATTTTTAAAACGCGATATCTGGATAACGGTTGAATTTAGGAACATTAGTTGTAGCACAATTTTTGTTCCAAATTGAAGAAAGAATTGAAATATCAATTAATATACAGGGGGTTCCATTTAAAAAAATCATACTTTTTCGTGCCATACTTTTGTGAGCCATACTGTATGTTTGAAAATATTTTTAAAATATGCATGAAGTCACATTCTACAACTTTTGTATAAAACTTTTTTTTTCTACTTTTGTAAATAACCACGCTAGGATTGCCCGACGCACTAATGAAGGACCCTGTATAAATGAGTTGGTCAGAGTGGTTCGAAGGTCAAAGATCGAGTTGCTTGCAGACGACACAATGATATAATATGTTACTGGTGATGATTTACATAAAATGCAAAAAGACCTGAATGATGATTTAGAATTAGTTTTTAAATGGTTGTGTAGTAGTAATTTGTGTTTGAATACGTCTAAATCCAAATTTTGTTTATTTGGGAAAAAGCAAAAACTGTCAGCGATAGATGTAAGTGAAGTGAATGTTAGGATAAATGATGAACAAATCTTGTATGCCAGCGAAATCAAGTACTTAGGGGTCATGTTTGATCCAAATATGAATTTTTATGGCCATGCTGATTATGTAATGCGAAAATATTCTAAGAAAGTTGGCTTCATACGCAGAATTGGGAAACATTTGACTAATGAGACAAAATTATTATTGTATAATAGTATTGCTGCGCCACACCTAGATTTTTGTTCGACATTACTATTTAATCTTCCTGATTATAAAATACAGGAATTCCAGAAAATACAAAATAGAGCTATGAGATCCATTTTACACTGTGATATATATACACCAATAGATACTATGTTAAATGTTGTAAATTTATGTTCTGTGAAACAAAAAGTAATTTACAATGTACATGTCTTTATTTTTAAAATAAGACATCAACTGTTACCTAAGTATGTCTGTGATAGAACTAAACTCTTTCTGGACATCCATGAACATGATACCAGAAATAAGCACGATTTTATTTTGAATTATCGCTGTAGCACCACTCAAATGGTCAAATCAGAACTGTGTAGAGGATTATATGAATTTAATTCATTGTCTTCGAGTATTAAGAACTGTGATAGTTTGAGGAGATTCAAATATTTAATTAGAGATTATGTTTTAGCCCATATTTAAAATATTGTTTTTTTTTTACATTGTATGTTTTTGTATATAGCCTCGAAGCTAAATAAATGCCCTTTTTTTTTTTTTTTTTTTCTTGAAACATCTGTATCTTCTCTAAAAAAAGCAAATATTGACATGGTCAAAAAATATTGTGTAATGTATAATGACCAAGCCATGAGTATTTTCTGAGCACCAAAATAAAGGGTAATATCTCAAGACATAGGGCTAAAGTTCATGCAAATCTATGAGAATGTTTTTGTTAATTGTTTATAAAATATCGAAAAACTGCAGCATTTTATTTAAACATTACAGATGTTCTTCTCTGAAAAGCAGATATTGACATGACCAAAAAAACATTTTGTTGAGAAAAGATTGCACTTCTTCACAACAGAACATAATAGAGATGAATTTTTCTGCTCAATTTTTCCACAGGATGTTAAAAACTGGAGGATGAAAAAGAAGGTTCTGTTCCCTCCTGTATAATGACCAAGCCATCAGTATTTTTCCAAAACCAACATCAAGAGTAATATCTCGAGACATAGAGCCAAACTTTGATAAAAAAAATCAAAATCGGACAAAAAAAAAAAAAAGTACAGGGATATCAAATTGACTCAAATTATTCTTGTCCGCAATATACATATTGTCGGGAAGATAACCTTGATAATATAGTAAGAGACTTTTTTGAAGATCAGTTTTCAAATAAATGTAATAGAGCACGAAGTTCTTCACAACTTTGGTCTCCAGGATCGCCAGTACTTCAAATGGGACTTCTTCAAATGTGGGAGATCTCTCGGATTCAGATAGAACATTAAAAAATAAGATGACAAGTTCCCATACATTTTTTTCCTAGCGGCCCTCCCTACGGAGATACGGCCCCCTAAAGGACCCCACTGGAAATCGGTTTTTCTTGAATAACTTTTAAACGACTCAATATAATTCAATAAAAATTCAATATGATAAACAGTAGCAAGGACCTCTCAAAATACTTTCGTTAAAATATAATTAGCTTGTTTAGTTTACCAGGGACGGACTAGATTGTACATTTTAACGCTCAAATTTTTAACACCCTGTATGATAAGGAGTTAAAAAAAATAAATTTGGATACCTTGAACATTAAGCTAAAGAAGAGGTACTCCTGTTCATTGTCGATAAAATGAACCATTTTCGAGAAAAAACAATTTTTATTAAACAAAACCTCGAAAAAAGCCATGACGAAGTGGTGCTCTTGACGAAATTGTGAACCTAACGCTAGGAAAAAAATTTATGGGAACTCGGATTCTGATAGAATATTAAAAAATAAGATGATCATCAAATAAAGACGAGTGAGAAGGGTGAAGTCTTATTGAAAGACCTATAACTTTAGTTAAACTTTACTTCTTTCAGCAAAAAAGATCTGGTATTAAAGAGGAGGCCTTCTTAATCAAGAGAAAAATATAGTCATGAACGATAGGTTCACGCTTCTCCATCAAGGGGGCACCAATGCAACAGATTATAGTTTTTTTTCATTTTATTCCGAAATTTCAAATAGAATGATATAATTATTTCAACAGAAACAGTAAATAGATAAAATTCTGAAAAAAAAAAACTGGAAACCGCATCTCGATAACGTCACGCATTCAAAAGTTATTGACTTTTTATGATCAACCCGTATGTTCTCATAGGCCATCTAAGAACATAGCCTTAAAGTCAGCTGATTGTACCGTAAACCAACGTTTACCTTTAATTGTCATTTTTTTCCTTCACTTTCCGAGACATTTTTCGAAATGCAAGTGTGCAATATGGTTTTGTTGAGATTCTGATCCTGAAAAGCTGTCAAATGATCGAATATCTCGCGAAGTTAGAAGCAGGAAGCCCAGAAATTTTGATTTAATACAAGCAAAAAATTTCGATTGTAAACAACATAGACCCTTTTAGTTAAAGTGATTCAGACTTTGATGCAAGCCCTCAGGGCTTTCCAAAAATAACTAACATAGACATAATTACTTATTTGGTGTCTACCACATGTTATACTCCATAGGCAGTTGAAATCTTGTACCCAAATGTTTAAATGATGCTTTCAAAATTTGAAGGCCGGGTTTTGTACTCACTGTGGAAGTTGCAATGCAGACCATATTATTATCAGAGCTAAAGAAAGTTATATTTACATTATTAGTCCTTTTTTTCTTGATGTCTCAATAACAATTTAATTGTTTTTTTTTGTAATATATGTATTGTTTCTGGTACAAGCTGTCAATTTTGACGTTATGTTGACATGTTTCTGAAATGGCCTATACCTTTCCACTGGGATAGTCCATGGTAACCAAAAACAAGCTTCGAGAGAAGCGTCAAATGTTGTTTTGGAAAAGTTCAATCAATTTTGTTTCTATATTATTGTGTTTTGTTTGAACAGAAGATGTGCCATTGGAAACTGGGTAAAACATGTTTCTGCAATTGGACGGTTGCCCAGCTCATTTTTCTATCATTGTGCGGAATCACATCAACCAGACCTTTCGAGGGCGCTGGATGGAAAGACGCAGATCATTTTCTTGGCCAGCCAGGTCACCCGAATCGACGTGTCTCGTCTTCTATTTATGAGGAACGCATAAGAGACATTGTGACATTGTCAATCAAACCCAATCAACAAACAAGATAGACATGGAATAAAGAATTCGAGATGCGATTTTTCGAATACCAACGACTTAAGTTGAACCGGCAGTTTCCTCTACCCATCAGAGAATGGAACAATGTGTGGAACATTTGGGAAACAATTTAAATATCTGAGGCATTGTATTGATTTGCCTTTTTGTCAATGATCGTTCAAATGCTTTTGATCAAATATATAATGCTCTTCTAACAATAACTTCTGAACGCGTCAAGTTTTCAAGACGCGGTAAAGAAGTTTCCTCTTGCAATTTTTATCCTATTTCTGTTTTTGTCAAAATAATTGTTTCATTTTATTTGAAATTTCGGGAAAAAAAAATAAAAAATTATAACTTCCGCATTAGCGCCCCCTAGAGGAAGGAGTGTGAACCTATCTTCCTTGACTTTTTTTTTTCTCTTGATAAACAAGGCCTCCTCTCTCGAACATCTCATTTGCTGAAATATGTTGAGTCTAACCGAAGTTATAGGCCTTTCAATTTTCCCCGTCATTATTTGATGCCTACATTCAAAAGTGACATTTTTGAGTAAAATCGATTTTTCTTTTCGACCATAGCCATTACGCGCCCTAGTGGTGGAAGTATGAACTTGAAAATTATTTCCAGTGTTTTCTTTTGGCCACTTTGGTTATTATATTTTCCGACCGCAAGTCTCTACAAGAGTGGTTTCTGAGATGAAGCTGCTCACCTCGCTTATTTTGTACACTCATTTGAAGTAACTAACATTTTGGTGATCATTTTCAACAATTACTGTAACTCCTCAGTGAAACTGTATGTTATTTCTATTGTTGCTTTCTCTATTGAATGATTTTGATTTCACCTAATTGTAGAGTCTAACATTCAATTTCGTAGCCAACCTTATAATTTTTGACGATTTCTTACATGACAGCTACAATGCGTGACATCAGTCATTTGGGTTTTTGCACAAAACGGAAGATTTTTTTGAAAAATAACAGGAGCAGACACATTTCTAGAACTAGATGCCCCATAAAATAAAACAATAATTTTTCAAGTACGCCAACGGGTTTAGAAGTTCTGTGTTATTATAATTATTATATATATTTATTATATATCATACCTTATCAACCCGTTCGAGGATCTCGATTGAGCTCCAATTATCACCATCGATTAATGCTTACAACGTAAACAAAATTTGTTATTTTCAAGTTGAGAAGGAGAAAAGGAAAAGGTGGTTGGGAGCAGTCGGAATGAGAGGTCTACGATCAAGTATAGGAATAACTGATTTTTTTCGGAACGAGGTCAAAATATAATCATAAGATCAAACGAACTTACCGTAAGTGAAGTTCGATCTTGATTATATTTGTTAAAATAAATTAGTTCTTTACTTACCCAATGATAATAGTTCCAATTATTACTCCCGTTAAGTAACAACCACATCTTTGATTCAGACTAGATCGAAGGTGTGTGACGTGTGTCAGGGCAGGTCGGAGCATGTTCCTCTAATTTTCAGCTTTTAAAATAGTGATCGATTCGAGCTAAGACGCACGTACTACAACATCCAATTTATTTCAACGAGGCCTTTATATAATCAACATTGAACTTAACTCAAGGTGAGTTCATTTGATCTCATGATTTTTCGGAGTATTGTGATTTTATTTCCAAAGTATTCCATCTTAGTGATACCAAGAGCCGGAGATTCCGGGTGCCAGATGATGACCAAGAAATCACCCTTCAAGTACTTGTGACTTTTTGATAGATCATGATAGGAGTGCGAAGTGTGCGGAGATCTTTCCTGCTCAGATTTAGGAGCCCTTTGTTCTTGCCCAAATCAGGACCAGTTTCTAGTGCCTTTCCTGGGAAAACGATATGAACCTTCTTGCTCAAAGCTGAAACTTCACCTTTGATGTTTCGAGAAAAAACATTCGGAAATTATTGTTGTAATGTTATTCGTCCTTATTCAACAACATTGGCATATTTAGTAATAAAGCAGCTCATCGTTATTAAAGTACATCAACTTTGGTAGATTAGAAAGACATATTTTTCTTCATCACGACCGTAGCTCTGACCTCAAGTATCACATTATGCATAAGATTGTTTTCCGGAGAAGAATTTTGATAAGTTTGTGAGCTCGAGCCTCCTGGAAAACAAAACACCGACAACACGAGGGTGAACCTGTAAAATAATTCCGGATCAGCCCATATTGAGATAAACAGATAGATAGATATTTCTATTGAAACAATTCTCAATTCTATGCATTGTACTGTGACGTCATAAGAAGATCAAATCTATCTTGATGTTTATGACCGAATAAAATAATTTAAATTGGTTGAATTTTCATTCACCATACCTTATAAAATATTCCGAACTATTTTATGAGAAAGCAATCTAGGAATAATATGTTTCTCATTCTCTTGTAGTGCTATGAATCCCAATGCTCTCATATAATCTATATTGAACTTACCTAAATTGAACCACAGTTATCTTACTTTTTCAATATTCTATTTGCATTTTTTTAGTGTTGAATTGGGTCTTTTGCTCTTAGTTTTGTTCATCATGCAAATACCTAGGCTTTGTTTCAACTTCAACAACGATGAGGTTTATACCAGATGGCTCGAAATGGGCCATAACTCTCTTCAGATGTGAATTCTAGTTAATTGGAGGCATACAGCTTTGAGTTTTTTGGAAGTGAATCACTACAGAAAACACTTTCGAAATGAATGAGTATCACAATTCTTGCTGCATGTTTTGATAAAATTTTAAATAAAAATGTAGAAGTGGAATGTGAGAAGTATCAAACTTGATCTGAAATAACTCACCTACCAAATTTGGATTCGTCAATTTTTCAGCTCACCTATAAAAAAAAAAAACATTGAGTCATTTGATTCATATGGATTGAGAAGTCAAATCAAAGCAAAATTGTGAAGTGATGATGTGAAGGATTTCAACGACAGGTTATATGAATGTAGATCCATAATATTCCCAGCTTATGGCAAAATGTAACTTCTTCTAGCCAATAAAAACTGTTGTTTTTAAACATACTTTTACTTATCTATTAATTCAACGCATACTCTACCGAGATAAATGACTCCAAATGGTATATCTACTTCAAACTAAAAACAGTAGTAATAGTAACAATACCTTCTCCCATTCAATCGAGAAAGTTCAAGATAACATTTTCACAAGTATCTACTTTTAATACCCTGAAAATGGTCGATTTTTTCGAAGTTTCTATCATGATTCTACATCAACCGGTCCGAGAAACGACTAGATTCAGAGTTTGTATCATGAAAGTTCTCATAGTTGCAGAGAACGCGTCATTCGTCACCTTTCTGGGAACTGTGAACGTTAAGGAACTTTAAATCATCAAAGTATATCATGTTATTATATAGCAAAATAGCCATAGATTCTTCACGTCATCTAGCTGATGATTTCTCCACTAATAATGATATTCTGGTCTCATAGTTCAAATTGGCAGAAGGAATTCTGTGTTCAATACGTTGTTGATGACAAGTGTAGAAAGGATGGATCCATTGTATGAAAATTGTATGGCACATGTATCACATAATATATTAAGACGTTCGACGCAAAAAACACAACAACCTGTGGGCTTTCAGAACCACACTGTCTATGTGCAAATTAAAATTCAAGATCTCTAATGCTAGAAACAGATTCTGAAACTGTATCATGTAGCACATAAAAGAAATCAATAGGACTTTTTCATTTATAAAATAACATTCTCCACACTTACTAACATTCAATGACAAACAGTTGTCCCTACACCATGTCTTCAACCTATTTAAATCCTTCTGAAGAAACATACAGTCTTCAATTGTTCTTATTTTATGGAAGATCTTCAGGTCATCAGCCTATCAAAGACATTGAGAATATTATAAAATAGACGTTACTGAGCTGAAGTTTTAAAAAAATTAAATTGGTTCTGGATGCGATCCTTGAGGATCACCAGAAGTTACAGAGATGTGTCGAGAGGCACAGCTACTCAATTTCATACATTGTATCCGATCAATCAGATAAGAGAATATCCATCCCAAGTAGTGCCCTGAGACATCCATTGCATCCAATTTTCTCAGAAGGCGCTCATGAGGAACCGAGTCAAAAGTCTTGGATAAATCGGGGTAAATTGCATCGACTTGGCAAGCTTTCTCCAGCGCTTGTGTGGGAAAATCCTGATATTCACCCAAATTTGTTGTGGTTTAGCGTTTTTCAAAAAATACGGTTTGTTCTGGAGAAAGAAATAATTTATTTGTCTCGAAAAGCTTTTTGGTAATGATGAATTCAAATATCTTTCCAAATATTGATGAAAGTGATATCCCACGATATACTGTATCTCGTTTCTTGCTCTTGATTTAAAAATAGGGAATAATGTGGACTTTTTCCAGATCTTGGAAAAAGTAGCAGAGTTAAAAAAACACTGATAAATAATTTTGAACGGTTTGACCAGCGCATTAGCACAGTTTCTGATGAACAAAGACGAGATTTCATCTGGCCCTGGACTCTTCGATGTATCCAAACCATTGAGCTTTTGTAGAATTTTCTCTTTGGAAAATTCGTGAGATGCTAAATAAACGTCAGGGAACACTTCCCTGACATCGCCAGAGCTGTTGCAATTTACGTAAGCAGATTTGAAATGGTCCGATAATGATTCCACAATTTTCCTTGGTGTTTGCTTCACTTGACCCTCATTCAGTAAGATCTCAGGTATTCCATCATTTTTCTTTAACGAGTCCACATACGACCAGAAATGTTTGATATTAGAGGAAATATACATTTTCGTTTATGATACATAGATCAGGTAGCATGAGTCGATCAGATACTTGGTCTCTCGTCGAAGCCTGAAACATGTTTTATGGTGTGATCCTGTCGACCTGTATTTCTAATAAAACTTGTTTTTTTGTACTATGAGTTTCTTGAGCTCGGGTATATACCAGTTTGGATATTTTTTTTTCTGTGAATCTTCTTTGTAGGTACCTGTGCGTCAATGATATCGAATGAAATTTAATAAAGTTTGCTGACCATTTCATCAACGTTACTCGAACTGAGCTCATCCCTCAAATTAGTTGTTTCATGATTTCTTCGTAGCTACCTTTATGGAATTGGTAAATCAAAGTGTTTTCTCTGTTCTCTAGGCAAGGCAAAGTCGATTGAAAGTGCTGTATGATGGTCATCAATTCTACTTAGTGGTTCTTCGTAGCATGTGACGTGTCGATTTTCGAAGCCAAAGCAGAAAATCATGTCCAAATATCGGCTATGTATGTTGGGTATACAATTGATTTGCTCCAATTCCAGATAACAGGTATTGTTAGGTGGTATTTTGGCTGATGTACTGGGAATGTTCCGGGAATAGGTATATCACCTTCAACTCTCCAATCTACAGTCGGAAGATTAAAGTCGCCGATAACAATTAACTTAGCGTTTTCGGATTTTCTTGTTTTCATCGTATCAACCAATTTGTGATATTTTTCTGGAGGACTGAGGAGATGTTGTGGGCATGTTTATTCCGCCGATGACTACACAGCGATGATCAATTTTCACTTCAACGTACAGTCGTGTGCAGAAAACCGTTAGACAAAATTTGAATCGTTTGAACCTGCCTGTCACCCCTCTAAGGTGCATGAATATGTTGTACAGATCAGGAATTGGAATATAGTTCATGTTATTAGCTTTTTCGCAAATACTTTTATCATAGAACGACAATATCCAATAATTAATAGTAGTAAGTACTTTTATGTAAGTCCGCCTGTTCAACAAATAAATTGGTCACATAAGTATTTGATATTTGTAACACTGATGTTTATTAAACTCATAACAAAATATAAATGATGGGGAAGAAAATACTATAATATTTTGATATTCAATAGAAGTACCATTTCTGATTAAAATGTCGTTGATTTTTCGTGATATCGATAAATACAAATAATATCTTAAAGGGTTAACATCTTTACCCAATGTATCTCATATATTTCTTATGATGCGGTAAAATTAGATGCATAAACAGCATTTCTTGATAATCTAAATGGTGCATTTTATTCAATGGAGGAGATTTATGGAATTGTGTCTTGAATTTATGCATAGAATGTTAACTTTAGTGTTAACAATTTCGGCCATCTGTTCCACTGGAATCGCGTCCTCAACAGAGCCCACAATTTGCTCTTTCAAGTTCAAGTAAGCTGTTCCTGGTATGATTTGACTTGAATGTTTTCCACTTTGTTACTTGTTTGATAACTTGTCAGGTGGACAATGACATGCCCATAACACCTACAATATAAAGAAAAGTTAAATGGCAACTGTGACCACATTACACCTACAATATAAAGGAAAGTCAAATGGCAACTTGTGACATGTTTTTAGCCAGCAACCAGTAATACATGCATATGTATTGCGCCAAACATCCACCGCGGCGCTAGAATTTGTTTGCTGCCTTGTCCCTGATTGGTTGATCGGTTGAAAAGCAAAGTTTGTTGTCATCATAGAACTGGTTGTCATTGTCAAAAGTTCTTATAAGTTATTTAATTTCATCTTTGTTGAAGTGAACTTCTTCAACATGGTGTGTGATCAGAAGCGTCGTTATGGAAGCTTTTGTGTGATTCCTAATTGTCATGATTTAGCAAGTAAGAGACATACATTCTCCAAGAATAATGCGGAACTTTTCGTAAAGTGGATTTGAAAAGTGCGGAATCCATCACTGCAGAACAAGATTATGAACAGATCCATATGTATATTTTATTTGGTGTTTGATATTCAGGATCCTCCTGGTTTTATGATATGGTAATTTTCAACCCAATTATTACGAAAAAAATACATTAATCTATATTTTTTTCAACTCTATCATAATTCTAGAAAATTTTAAGTTGTGAGAAAGTTTTTTTGTGATGATAACTGAGGTGTGATTCTTATTTAACCGATGTTGGAATTTCATCTTTGGCGCTGCGCCCGCTAATTCGTTTGAAGGTAAATGAAAAAAACAAAAATATTATTGATTTTTGTGAAACCTAGTTGTCTTGGAAAATAATAACTTAAGAAGATAAAACTTACGTATATTTTAAATGGAACACTTGGCATCGTACAGAAAATAGTTAGCGAAAGTATAATATAATATACATATTATAACCATAGTGCATATATTTTAAAATGAATATTCCAGATACTTCCACTCTTGTGTGTATTATCACCATGCAATAGTCAAAAAAGGTAAAAACGCCATAAAAACAACTTTCTCCAAACCATTCATCTTTAAAATAGTGTTAAAAAGTTTTGATTGAAAACGTATTCATTTCGTGATTTGGGTTGAATGAACATACATATTTTAAAACCAGGAATTAAAGCTTAAACAAATTATAAGTATCTGAAATTGCCGCAGAAATATAACTGTAACAGAAACCTGCAGATGTCGCTGTATGCTGATGTAGATTTCTGTTTTACCATAACCTGTTATGAGGTTTATGTGGTCATCCCAACAACCATTGTAGGGCGCCACTTTATAACGTCAAAACACTTCAACAACCTTTATCATTGAAGTTTCCATTATATTTTAGGTGTTATGTGCTTGTGACATGTTTTAGCCAGCAACCAGTAATACATGAACATTTCTTTCGCCAAACATCCACCGCGGCGATAGAATTTGTTTGCTGTCTTGTCCCTGATTGGTTGATCGGTTGATAAGCAAAGTTTGTCATTGTCAAGAGTTCTTATTATAATCTTATTTGATTTCATCTTTGTTGAAGTGAACACAAAATATTACACTCAATTTGTAATATTTTTGTGTGATTCCTAATTGACATGATTAAGCAAGATAGAGACATAGATTTCCTAAGGATAATGCGGAACTTTTCGCAAAGTGGATTTGTGAAGTGCGGAGTCCATCACTGCAGAATAGGACTTATGAACAAATCTATAGATCTTTTTTGATGTGTGATATCCAGGATCCTCCTGGTTTTGTACTATGGTAATTTTCAACCCAATTATTACGAAAAAAAAATACTTATCTCGATCTTTTTTAAAACTCTATCATAATTCTAGAATATTTTTAGTTGTGGGAAAGTTATTCTTGTGATGGATACTAGGGTGATTCTTATTCAACCGATGTTGAAATTATATCTTTACAGCTCCGCCCGCTCATTCGTTTGAAGGTGAATGAAAAAAAAAACAAAAATATGATTGATTTTTGTGAAACCTAGTTGTCTTACAAAATATTAACTCAAGAAGATAAAAATCACGTATATATTGTGAAAATATAGTTGGACATTCCAATTGATCTCAAAATGTTTGTTTCATTATTTGAAATCGAATGAAACAGTCGGCACCAATAGGTTCTATTCCAACATTGGGTGCATAAGAATAAACATAGTGGATACAATTTAAAATGAATGGTAATGGTAATGGTAAGGGTGGGGGGACAAAAGCCCGGCGAGTAGGCCTAGTGGCCCTTTTCGCCAACCCCGTGCTTCCAACCCTCTTCACTCCAGTCGTCCTGTCGTTGTTGTGAAGCGGAGCAGGTCATCCCAGCTCAGGTCCCCCAACTCCACCCGAGGAATGGTTGCCGCTCCTAGGACCCTCCTCCTCAGGCGGCCCCACCTATCACAGACTCCCAGTAGATGGTAGGAGGTTTCCTCCACCCTTCTACAGTAGGGACATAGGGGTGATTCGCCTATTCCTAGTAAATGCAAGTGTCGGTTGAGCTTGCAGTGCCCTGTCAAAATGCCTACGATGATGCTCAGTGCCTTCCTACTCTTGTTCAGCAATTGGGCCGTCCTTGGTTTGTTGGGATGTGTGATTATCTCTCTGGCTTGCCTACAAGTCGTGTTATTCCTCCAGTTTTTGACTGTGTTCTCCCAGGCCCACTCATTCAGGGCCTCGGTGATCAGTCGTTTACTCAGGCCCAGGTGTGGTTCTGGACCGGGCTGGGGTGAGAGCCTAGTCTGGCTAGCTCGTCCGCGCGTTCGTTTCCAAAAATGCCCATATGTCCCGGTACCCAAACCAGTTTGACCTTCTTGCTCTCGCCTAGGGCGTGCAGAGCATCACTGCATTCTTGAACCAGCGGGCAGCTGGTCCTTGGCTTGCATAATGCTCTCAGTGCCGCTTGGCTGTCAGAATGGATAATTATGTTATCTTCTGTTCCCCTTTGAACCTCCTCCCTAGTTGCTACCTCCTATTTTAAAATGAATATTGTCACATTAGTACTGGAGGCAAATATACTTGATCTAATTTCACCCAATTTGCCATTGGTAGAATTGCTGAGCGCTGAGTTGCTATAAATAGACACGTTCAGCAAGATGACGGTCAGTAGTTGGCATACGCTAATTACTCGTTCCCTTCCCGTGAGTAGTGCAACCCCTCTCACTCCCTTCTATTTTTGTGAGTAGTGTAACCCCTCTCACCCCTCGTCGAACTTCAGCGTTATATAACTCCCCTCACGATCAACGCAACAGAGAACATGCTCATCCTAATCTTAGGGTGGTGAGAGATTATATTGATGTATGCTTGGCAACAATATACAGGGTGTTAATTAGGTATCTGGCCAAACTTCAGAGGGTGATTCTTCATATAAGCAGGTGTCCATTTCCGCACATTTTTTTTGTTATTTTTATTCGTCAAACTGCCCCTTACGACGCCACTGGAAGTCATAATCAACAATCAATTGGTTCTAACTTAGCGTCTTATCATAGTCCATAATACTGCCAAATTTCAACAAAATCGGTCAACAGGTGTTTGAGATATTAATAAATAAATGTAAAAAAATATATTTTTTTGACACCCTGTATCTTGAAAACTATGCATTTCCGGACACCTGTTCACATGAACTTTTTACCTTGAAATCACTGAAAGAATCACCCCTTGAAGCTTGGCCAGATACTTAATTAACACCCTGTATTGAAGCTACTATCCCAAACTGAGTCTCCCTACTGATCAGCCCAGCTACGTTCCCTAGAGCACGACAGGTGTTGCGGGTCCAGTCGAAGACCTTAGATGCCAATTTTCCAGATACTTTCACTCTTGTGGGTATTATCGAACATGTAATAGTCAAAAAAAGTAAAAACACCATAAAAACAACTTTCTTCAAACCATTCATCATTGAAATAGTGATAGAAAGTTTTGATTGGAAACGTATCTACTTATTTCGTTATTTGGGTTAAATATACACACATATTATTTTGAAACCAGGAACGAAAGCTCAAAAAAACCATAAGCATTTGAAATTGCCGCAGAAATATAACTGCGACAGAAACCTGCAGATGGCGGTGTATGCTAATGTAGATTTCTGTTTTACCATATCCTGTCATGTGGTTTATGTGGTCATCCAAACAACCATTGTAGGGCGCCATTTTATAACGTCAAAACAATCCAACAACCTTTATCATTGCAGTTTCCATTATATTGTAGGTGTTATGTCATGACATGATAGGTTGTCAGAACAACTGACACATGAAAAAACTTTATGTCCAATGGACAAATGCACACGACTGTACAAATCTTCAAAAGTGTTCGGAGTGTTAGTTGAGAAGTATATGATTTGAACTGCAATCAAAACTGTGCCACCCCTTTTCTTGGTTGCTTGGTAATTACGATCTCGACGGAGGCCCGCTGAGAAGTAGATATGACATGTGCACCCTCTGGCTAGTTGAGACACCTTCGAGTTTATATTTTATTGATGTTGAATTTATGTGACGATGACGGTCAAACCAGCTTATGTTGTTCAACTTGTCGTTCAACTAATGACCTGTCTATCCAATATGTTGACCAACTTATCGTTCAACCAATTGCATGGCCTGTATGGGCGATATTAGTGATGGAGCTTATTTGTATCGTATTATAGCCGATGCCTCCGTGTTAGTGATCGCTGATTATATCGATCAAGGTTATCAGAAGCAGGCAAAGCCTGAGGCCACAGTTATATTATGCTATATTGTTTTGGGTCCATTCGTTTGTCATTCGCTACATCCACTCTGGGGCCTTCTACTGGGAAAAAACTATGTATATGGTGTGGGGTCCAACTTCACTCAGTACAGTTATCTTAGAATAAGTTCAACAATTTGAGTGTAATGATATAAACGGGAGGATAATTTTTTTTTAAGGAACGAAGCTTTTTATGGTTATTTTTTTGTATTCCTTCGTCATTCAAATGTATCGTGGAATACAACATACATCTTGATAAGAAATTGGGTGAAATATGAGCAAGAGGCAATTCGGTGCATAATATTTTGCCTTTCTTTTGAAAAAAGTAAAAATACTTATGTATAATGAAAAATTTATTATTATTTCAAATCTCATATGCACAAAATGTGGTTAGGGGTTGGGTCCTGCCTATGCTGTCCAGTTGATCACACTTTTGAGTGTTGATAACTGAGCCAAGTCGTGTCCAATGAAGTTGGACATAACCCTTATTTGTAGCATGCATGTATATTTTTTTGTTCTTTTCCCAACAAGTTTTAGAACGTTATCAGATCCACAAATAACCACCTGTAGGCACTATGTGCATGAATTTATTCCAATTCCGTACTTATTCTTGTTCCAACGCTCACTGCACGAATAAACAAGTCATCAAACTTTTTAACGAACAAAAACTGGGATCTGCGTCTGCGCATTTGTCAAATGTCAATTGTAAACAGAAAATATTGGCAGCGATTCAGTCCAAATGTATCAACTCAGTACATTTCATGGATTGATTATAACGTATAGTTTCATATCTACTCATTGACTGATGAAAAAGTTTTACATGTAGATCAGCAGCTAATATACAGGGTGCTTATTAATTGAATGCCGAAACTTGAGGCTGATAATCCTTGAATGATTTTTAAGCAAAAAGTTCACATGAAAATAGCCTGATTTTCAAGATACAGGGTGTTGAAATTTTAAAAACTAAATGATTTTTTTATAATTACTTTGAGACTATTCCAGGTATCTTTATGAAATTCGGTACACGTCTTCTATGCATCAATATGCATTTTGTGATGTACGAACAATTTTATTATTTTAACCAGTGGCGTCCGTACGGGTTTTGCACTCAATATTTTTGGAGAAAAAACTTGTGCGCCACTGCTTCCTTTCAAAATAAAAATAACTTTTGAAATATCTATTTATTTCTATTCCAAACTAACCCAATTTGTTCTCTTTATTTTTTTCGTCCGGTGCATGGTTTTCGCTTAAAAAAATTAAATCTACTTAATCGCATTGACCGAGGCATTGACACCCTGCTGTGTCTTCCAATATTTTTAAATCAGTGGCGCCCTCTCCAACATTCCCATGCATATTGATGCAAAGAAGACGTGTACCAAATTTCAAAAATATATATCTAGGATAGTATCAAAGTAATGAAATTTTTATTTTTTTATTTCAACACCCAATCTTAAAATCTAGGCTCTTGCGGACCCATGTCCATATGAACTTTTTGTCCCAAAATCATCCAAGGATTATCACCCCTAAGTATTGGCATTCAATTAATAAACATCCTGTATATGTTTGAACATTGCTGTATGCAAGGCTATTAAAAGGCATTGGCTATTGCATAAAGAAAATGTAGCTTGGATTCAGAGGAATCTTGAAAATTCGGCATTCGCCTTCTCATAGGTAATGTGCCAATGACTTTTTTACATTTGGCAAACAATGCATGTTTGAAGTTGTTAATATTTCGCAAATAATCCACAAGCGATAATTTGCCATCATGATGCCAACGATGCAATCATTAAATATGTACCTTGCCGACCACGTGTTTGCTGGATACGTACTTATTTTTGTTCCAACACCCACTGCACGAATAAACATGCCATCGAACTTTGAATAGGGACGAATACCTAAATCTGTTTCTGCGCATTTATCAAATGTCAATTGTGAACTGAAAATATCGGCAGCTTTTCAGACCAAAAGTACATTTCATGGATGAAATATAACGTATCGTTTCATATTTACTCATTGATTGATAAAAAAGCTTTACATGTAGATCACCAGTTAATATGTGATTTAGCATTTCTGTATGCTAGGCTATTGAAAGGCATTGTATGATGAAAATGTAGATTGGATTTACAGGCATCATGAAAATTAGACATTTGCCTTTTTATGAGTAATGTGCCACTACCTTTTCTTTATTTGACAACGAATGCATGCTTGCAATTGTTAATATTGTGCAAATAATTCACACAAATTAAAATCTTAATATTCAAAATTATCATCATTCTACAAAGCTACTACTCACCCGCACACACTTTAACCTAATAGATTTACCGTACACTTCGCGTGGCTCATTGAGTTCATGAGTTTAATCATTGCAACTTGTATGCGCCTTGTATGGATAGGTGAAAACTATCTGAATAATAAATTTATAAGGTAAGTGGATAAGGTGGTGGATGAGGGAAGTATGTGGAATTTTGAACATTCGAATTTTCATTTCATCATTTTTATGTAGACAGTCTATGAACAACTTTGGTTAATTACATTAATAATGAAACAAGGAACATCCCTCTTGAGAAAATTTTTATTTTTGTCTATTTATCAACACCCTGTATATCTGATCAAAAATGTCTGAATTGTATATTAATTTTATCAAGAAGCAGAACTTTTGACTTTTTGTCATGGTATGAAAAACAAAGTCTTAAGCTGTAACATACGATGTCTGTAAAAGTCCCGGAACAGACAATTATTTTGGAAATTGTCCACAATACAAAAACAAATCCGATATTGAAGTTGTAGGACTTGAAGAAATCTTTCAAACTAGAACTCTTGTAATCAGGGGAGAGGCATGCAAGATGGCATACAATCTTTTGAAAAATCATATCTTCATATAAATAAAAACTAAGGAAAAACATGTTAATCGGTTTTCAACCAGTTATGTTTGTTATCGATTTTAGGGGATGGAAATGATTGAAACACTTATCAACAAAAAAAAAAGGCAAACCCCCATGTCGGGCAAAATGGCATACCTTAAAATATGAGACCTGATGAAGTAAAAAAAGCGAAACAAGCTCATAAAAATGTATTTTCAATATAAACAAATCATTTGATAGATATAAATCTATTTTATTAGAAAAAAAAAGAACAAAAACCAAATACATATATTTGTAACAACGCCTCTATCAAAGAAGACGCAAATACTAACAAGAAAAAAAAACTCCAGCATTAGTGGTTTCATCTATCATTTGTGAGAGAACACCATCTGGAACAACAATATTATAGCTTGCTTTTATCCATTGGGCAAGATGGCTGCCCAGCCGTCATATGTGCCAACTTGCCCTATCCACGGGTTTTACGAAATTCATTGAAAATGGATGTTTTTGTGACAGTGAGTATGTCAAAATAATGCTTAGAAACAGAGGATTCTGCTTGCGTAAAGAAAAGGGGTTGGAATTACTCTCAGTATCAGTAAAACAGGTGAAAAGACAGAGCATAGCTCGAAGCTCAACACGTTCCAGCCACTTATTTGCAAATAAGTCGTGAATTGCCATCGCAACCTCCACATAACTTTGTCAGCTTACTGCTGGCTGCCACATACATTTTCATAGTATTGTGAGTTTGGAAATTTTGAGGGAAGTGGTTTCTGCAGAACATGTGGTATGCCATTGAACCCGACTATGCCATCTTGCCTGCCTCTCCCCTATACAAGGTTTTGTTAGGTTTTTTTTTTTTAATGGAATGCTAAACATTCAACTAATACAAACAACAATAATAATTATTCAATCAAAAGAACTTACCTGAAGTTCGATCGTTATCATATGAAGGCCCAGTCCGAAAATATTATATTCCATTGTTAACAATGTAGAACGTGCTTATCGTACTTCTGAGCACAAGGTTTGAAAAGAAGAATCGGAAGCCGGCCATTCGGCGACACTGTCTTCATTGTTTTCAAAGACTTCTTATGATTTTACAGCCAATTTAGCCAGTTGGTTGCGGGGGGTGGGATGTAATATTTTTGGAAGGGACCTCCATATAATTACGATCGAACTGCATTCTGGCACCGATAAAACGGTCATAGCGAGAGAAATAGACGATCACCTATATATTCTTCTCCGTTTACTATCTCTCTCGTTCTCTCGATATGACCGTTCTATTGGTCCCAGAATTGGCACCCTGGTGAGCGAATAATTGTATCCCAGGTCCAGTCCTCAATATTACAATCCATTTTGAACAATGTAGACGTTTAAAGATTGATAGTCCTGTAAAATTATCATTCTCTAAGATCACCTGTAGTAAGTTTTGGGTGAATTAAAGAAAAAAAAAAGACTCAAAATAAGCTGTGATAAATAATACTGCTGCAAACATGAGGCAAACATTGAATACCTACCCAAAATATATGAAACAACCAAAAAAAAAATTATTGGGAAAAGATATTTCAATAAGTGCATTTATTCCGTTTTTTAAAAGAATTCAAAACTACTTTTTCGGAAAGACAAAAATATTATTTCGTATTGAATTGTCTGAAGGAAGCTATCCGCTTTTGACAAAGGTTTATCATAAAATTTAGCCAACACTTTTGACTGCTCGCTTCAACCTACAGATTTTCTAATTGTGTCAAATGTCAGTCCGTTTTTAAATGTTTCCGATGTAGAAGCGTGTCGTGTGTAATGTACTTTGAAAAAGGAAGAATTTACACGCTAATTCCAAAGCTCCTTTTTTTCAGCGACTAAGAGTTTGCCTTGATGCTTTTTTATGCGTTTCTATAAAGGTGATTGATCCAAAAATTGTCACCATTATCCGATCGTTAAGGTTGTGATACTTCTAAATATTTCATGAAGATAGTGGTCACACAAAGTCTCGGCTTATCTCCTAAAAAACATGAATTCAATCTGGGTTGAAGGGCATTAGGTCTAGAGGTTTTCAAAAGATCTGGAATATAGATTTTTGCACCTGAATCAGACATACTGATGTTTGAACATTTGATAACCGAAAGGGTTTGGATCCTTTGTGCTGTAGCAAGAGCTAACAGGACAATCAATTTATAAGTTGAATTTTCCAAAGGTGTCTCATCATAATTCTCAAAAAATTCTGAACTTTGGATGGATCCTATGTGTAAGTAGATCTGGGTGCGGCGCCTGAAGATACCCTCCATACATCTCTTTAACTAAGGATCTTCTCCTAAATTTTTTGGAGTCATTAGTGGTAGGGGTGTCCAATTACCTCTGAAGCAAGGTTATGACCTCAGAAGTTCCACACACAAACGGTGAGATATTCCGTTCAATACAGAGTTACCACCAAGATTTTAATGTAGAATTGTATTGTTCAATGAAAGATGCACTCAAGGAATTCACCAAGTGCATCTTCTGGAATCTCCTTTCTTCTGAAGGCCTGGCAGAGAGCTTGGCAGCAGCCAGGATAAGATCCCTGCACAATGGATGCCTCACTTTGTTGTGGGGAGAAAAAAGTATATCTTCATCAGGTCCAAAAAACAAGAAATGATGAGTAACATGGTCGACTC
The DNA here is from genome assembly GCA_958502075.1 of Orchestes rusci. Taxonomy (NCBI): domain Eukaryota; kingdom Metazoa; phylum Arthropoda; class Insecta; order Coleoptera; family Curculionidae; genus Orchestes; species Orchestes rusci. The sequence goes on from OY293304.1 coordinate 53,736,111, forward strand.
TTCTAGAATTGAATTAACACAACTCCAGATGCCAGATCATTAATTATTTTTTGCAAAACACGGAGGATCCGGGCAGATTGAGGGAGAGCATAGAAATTCAGATTGCCCCAAGAGAAATGTAAACGTATCAATGACTTCAGATTCTGGATCGATATTTCAAGAGACATATCTTGCACATTTTTGTTAACAACAGATGTAAAATAATCGTCGGCTGAGGTGTTGCGCAGTATTGATAAAAATATAATAATTATTGAGGGACCACTCTGTTTCCCTATGCAAAGAACGCAATGCCTGATCAGCTTGCCAATTTTTCTTGGATTGGATATATGAAGTGATAATCCATAAATTTGTACTTTCGCATCAATTCCATATGGCCCTTGCCAGGGTTTCTCGTTTGGGAAATTTCACGCTTCCCATCCTGTTAATATGAGCACCTTCTCATAGTGGTATTATCTGTATGAATAAGGATACTACCATCTTTCAAGTCAACCGCAAAATATTTTAACCCGAAATGTATATGATTCTCTAATTCATTTGAGGACCACCATCCACAAGCGCTTTCACCCTGACAGTAGGTTGGTTTTTTCAACAACTACAGTGAATCAGGCTTAATTTCCACTGGGATTTTTATTTTTAAATTGTATTTGCCAAAGTTTGACCTGAGGGTTGAGAATTTAGCCATTTCCCATGACCTCGTGTACAAATGACCATACATTATACCTGGACATGCCGAGCTTAAAAGGCACAGGATTTGTGCAAATTGAACAATTTCACAGGGAAGCTGCAAAAACAGCTTTATATATTATCTTACCCCTTTATTCTCCTGTCAGTTCAATTGACATTTCTGAGTCAAAAATGGAGCCTAAGACTTGCATCCAACTCTAGGAAAAAATACACTTTTCTCCTTATTGGATATAAACTCGAGGGATGTTAACACTTGTACAACAAGGTCAACGTCCGTAGAACATTCTCTAAAGGATGATTCTAATATTAAGAGATGTCAAATTAACGAAAAGGACTCCTTTGGATCAAAAATATTCAATTACCTCATCAGTTTGGTAAACGAGTAAGGTGCCGTTGCCAAGCCAAACGGTAAACAAGTAAATTCATTTATAGAAATATTAAAAGAGATTCTTCGTTATTTCTGTGTTTTTTATTGATTGAGACCAGGTTATATGCATCCTTGAATTAAATTGTGACTATAAAATAATCTGGTTGAATTAGCCGACTTGCAGTTCTAATATCATAAATTTTGAAAAAGATTGAGGAAAAGTTTTGGTCGACCAGCACCCTTTAACACACTCACCCCTTTCAACTCCTCAGCTGGTGATTGCTGTGGAGAATTAGTCTGCCTAGTTCCTCCTCTCCCTTCTGACTTCTTGAAAACCATGTGTTTTTGAGGAGGTTGGCAGTTTCAACTCCTTGATTACCGATATCATATTTTTCAGAGATTTTATCTTTTCTGAAAAATCTGTGCCAAACAGAAATGCAGAAGTGGTACGATTTTCAGCAATGTCCTTCATGTTTTTCAAGTGTGGAACGACCAAATTCTTTTGAGTCGTGGTAACTAGATGAAAGAGGTTCCGAATCTGATGGACCTGAGTGTTTTGATTCTATAGGGCTAATACCCAGTACACTTTATATTTCATCTTTTCCTCATTAAGGAAAACCAATTTTGTGGAAGCTAATTTTTATTTTGGGGAACAAGAACAGTGTGCTTCAAAGTACAAATTATTAAATTCTCCTTCCCGAATTCACCCGTGCATGCCAAAGAACATTCTACGCTGACTCAATACAGACTGATACATGACGTTAAGTAACTGAGTGTATTCTTGTGGTTGGCGCACAGTGCACTGACTCTACTGTTCTGAACATGCCCCTCACCTTGGAAGGGTCCACTTTTAACACCACAAAACAAATGAATCATCAAAGGCATCTATAGAGGTGGCGGGCACAGCTTGGACAATGACCGCTTGACACTGCCATTTGTAGTTTTCACAGTTGCCACTCGACACATACCATCTGGGCCAGGATGCAGCTCTGCAATTCTACCAAGCTTCCATACCATTGGGGGAAGATTGTCTTCTTTGATGACAACAAGCTGGTCCACATCCAAGTTAGCTCTCCCGAACATCCACTTGTTCCGGGTCTGAAGTTCAGCAAGATACTCTTTTGACCAACGTGTCCAAAAGTGTTGGTTGATTTGCTGAATTCTTTGGAACACAGACAACCTATTCTCTTTCACGTCCAACAGGTTCGGTTCAGGCAATGATGTTAATCGATGGCCGATTAGGAAGTGGGCAGGGGTTAGGGCATCATAATCATTAGGATCAGATGAGAGAGGTACAAGAGGACGGGAATTTAATACAGCTTCTACCTCTGCCAAAAGGGTAGCAAATTGCTCAAAAGTCGATGAAGCCCCTCCCATAACTCCTTCAAGATGGTGCTTGCAAGACTCAACCCCTGCCTCCCATAGCCCCCCAAAGTTTGGAGAGTGTGCAGGAATAAATTTCCAAACAACTCCCATGTTGCCAAAAGAGTCCAGAAAAGTTTCCTGATTGCTTTTGATAAACTTGCCCAGCTCACGAAGCTCATTGTTAGCTCCTATAAAATTTGAACCATTATCAGAGTACACAAAGGCTGGTAGACCTCGACGTGCAATAAATCTGCGGAATGCAGCCATAAATGTTGATGTAGTCAGGTCAGAAACCAACTCCAAATGCTGAGCCTTTGTACAAAAGCAAACAAAAAGCTATGTATGTAACATTTGGTCAATTTTGCCCCACGGCCCAGTTTACTCTTGATCAAAAAAGGACCAGTGTAATCGACTCCACAACTATGCAATGGAGTTGAGGGTCGCACTCGCAGTTCAGGTAATATTCCCATAATTTGTGAACTGGTTTTTGGTTTAGCTTTGAAACATTTGATTCACTTATGAACAACAGCTTTGGCCAAATTTCTGCCCCTTACTACCCAAAAGTTTTCTCTTATGGAGGCTAGAAGAAGTAATGGTCCAGCATGAAGCAGTCGCTCATGTTCAGATAAAAATAACAATTTTGTGAAATGATGCTAAGCATCCAAAACTTGCGGATGTTTCTGACTATAGTCAAGATCCGACAACTGCAGCCTGCCACCTACTCTGATTGAACCTGTTTTATCTAGGAAAGGATTTGAATAAGACAAGGGACCTTTCTTGATGATTTCCCTTGAATTTAACACATTCAATTCATGTTGAAATGTCTCGCCTTGAGAAAGTAAGACAAGAAGTTTGAAAGATTCATTCAGCTCATTGGTGGTTAAGGGACCAACAGTGTGTACTTTCTGGCGACAATTATTTAAAAATCTGAGACAATATGCCAGGGACCTGCGCATACGGTTGAAATTAGAAAAATGTGTGGATGGAAACCAACATTCTTTCGTTTCACACAATTCCACCTGCTTTCTAACCTTGGGAAATTCACATGGAGGCTCAAAAAAACTATGTGGCGAAAACTCCGATTTTTGACTAAGCCAGGAAACCCCTTGCCACCAAAATCTATGATTTGCAATTTTATCAGGGTGAAGTCCTCTAGACACTACATCAGCAGGGTTGTTCTCTGACTTAACATGAAACCAGTCGGTAGCATTTGTGAGCGTCTGAATTTCGGACACCCTATTACCAACAAATGTCTGCAAAAGATTAGGACTCGTTCGGATCCAGCTCAAGACAACTGATGAATCTGTCCACAAATGAAATTTGGATATATTCAAATTGAAAGATTCTTTTGCTTGAGCAACCAACTTTGCTAGTATCAAGGCTCCACATAACTCCAATCTTGGCAAACTGATAGTTTTCAAAGGAGCGACCTTGGCTTTGGCATAAATCAAACGAACCAAAATCTGATTATCAGAATCCACACTTCTCAAACAAACAACAGCACCATATGAAGCATCACAGAATCCATGGATTTGGTTTTCAACACTGGATTACACTGTTATTTGCCTAGGAATAGAAAAATCATTTAAACATGACAATTTGTCTCTGAATCTCACCCAAGCTGCATGCAAGCTCATAGGTAAGGAGTTATCCCAATCAATTTTCTCAGACCATAATTTCTGCAGAATGATTTTGGCCAGTATGGTGCATGGACTCAGCAATCCAAGAGGATCAAAGATTTTAGAGATTTCGGACAGACTGATCTTTTAGTGATTTTGCTCGGGAAGTTTGGTGAGACATGGAATTTTAGTACATGATTGATCAGACCAATACAATCCAAGGGTCTTGTTCTCGCTTTTCTCTCCAGATAAAACCATATCCGTAGGATGCTCCTGACCCAACAATTCAAGAACCTTGTAGTCGTTAGATCCCCATTTTCTCAAGTTAAAACCACCAGCATTGAGAATATTTGCAACTTGTCTGCAAACTCTGACCGTATCATCAGCATTAGAAAAGGACACCAACAAATCGTCCACATAGAAATTATTCAAAATGACAGATGAAGCTTCTGGAAAAGCAATAGCATTCTCCAGACCCAATTGCTTCAAACAACGAATAGCCAAATATGCAGCAGAGCTTGTTCCATAAGTTACTGTGTTCAACTTATAAATTTCCAATTTGTCATCTGGATGATCTCTCCAAAACACTTTCTGCAAATCGCGATGTTCCTTGTCCACCAAAACCATTCTATACATCTTCTCAATGTCAGCGAAAACAACAATATTATTTTCACGAAACCTCAGTAAGATCAACAACAAATCCTCCTGTAGTTTTGGGCCTATATGTTGAATATCATTCAATGACAATCCAGAATTTGAAGGAGAAGAACCGTTAAAAACCACTCTGAGCTTGGTTGTGGAACTTGACTCATTCATAACCCCATGGTGAGGTACAAAATAGGAAGGGTTGGATGCAGGTTCACCAACCAACGACATATGACCTAAGTCCTTGTATTCCGCCATAAAATTTCTATACATCTGATATAGTTTCTTATTCTTTGCCTACGTTCCAATGAGTAAAATTGCTTTAGAGCATTTGTTTTAGAATCACCTAGCTGAAGTGGAGAAGACTTCAATGAGATTTTCACAATAAATCTTCCTTGTTCATCTCTTCTTGTAGTCTCACGAAACAAAGTTTCACATTTCTGCTCCTCTGCAGAAGGAAGACGCTTCTCAGAAGGCGGTTCCTCAATATTCCAAAATTGCGTGAGTTGAGATTGTAGGTCTATCAAAGCTAAATTACATTTTGAAGAGTTCAACTGTCCACCCACACCTAAAGGTGGAACTGCACCACTAATCAACCAACCAAAGCGGGTTTTTTGAACCACAGGAAGTCCAGTACCTAATTTTATTTGACCAATGCAAAGAAGGTTATAGAAGACATCAACTCCCAGTAAAAGATCCACATTGCCAGGCGTTGAGAAACCAGGATCAGCCAACTTCAAATTTTTGGGGATATTTAAACCAGAAATATCCAACCGATGACTGGCTATTTGATTACTTATTTTAGGCACAACCAAACAAGAAATATCCAAAGGAATTGATCTCTAACCTCACATTTTTTATTCACAACCATGTTTTCTTGACTTATGCCAGTCAGAGACACATTCACAGGAATTGATTTCAAGTCTAAGTAGTCACAGATATTTGACAAGATCAAGTTACTTTGAGAGCCAGTATCCAATAAGCCCCTACAGTCAGAAGTCTTCCCATTAACAGGATTCACCAATCTAACCAGTGCCGTAGATAGTAATACCTCACCTGTATAACTGAAACATGAGACACACAATGTCGCTGCTTCTGTTTCAGCCACATTCACCAAATTGTCACAATCCAACTTAGGCCTCGAATCAGTTTTCTGTCGGTCATAGTGAAGTAGTACATGATGTTTAGAAGAGCACTTCCTACAACCTGCTGAAGAACAATCCTTACTAAAATGATTTCCCTTCAAGCAGTTCAAACATAGGTGAAGACGTTTCGACTTTTCATTTCTATGATGAACCGACAATTTCAAAAACTGAGCGCACTCACCAATGAAATGACTCTGCCTACAAATTTCACAACTTTTTCCAGCAAGTAGAAATATTTTTTTACTTCTACTTTTACCTTGATTTAAAATCTCCAAAGTTTCAACCCTATCCCTAAGAAATTTCTTGAATTCCTCCAAAGTAGGTAGTTCATTTTTGGGTTTCTTTTCCTCCCAAGCTCTTCTTGAAACAACATCCAATTTACCGTTAATAATGAAAATCACAATGGCATCCCAACTACGAACAGTCAGATCTAATGTAGCCAAGGAACGAAGATGCTTAGTTAGACCATCAAGAAGTTTCCTGAGAGTATGTGCGCATTCTACCTCCAGCTTGGGTAGATCAAAAAGCTTTTTCAAGTGACTGTTTACCAACATAGATGCATTATTGTATCTGTCACAAACCATATCCCATGCATTTGCATAGTTAGCAGCTGATGTTTCAAAAGAATGTAAAATATAAGTTGCCTACTATACCCATTCCTAAGTTTTCTGGGTCATTTGAAAACTTAGGAATGGGTATAGTAGGCAACTTTGGTCTACACACAGCACCCATATGATTAGCATTATTGGACAAAACAATGTTTTCGCCAGAGACAGGTGGCTGGTTATGAGATGAACCATTTGCATGATTTTTTGAGGCATGGGACAAAATTGACCTAGCGATACCAACCACATTATAAAATTGCGTTTCAAACCTCTCTCTCCAATATCTGAACTTCAGCATCATCAGAATTTAATTCTATGAAATTCTGAATTTCATCAAAATCGCCAAAAGTTTTATTAAGGGCGTCCAAGCGAGTTTCAAGTTCCAAAATCTTTGGACAATTTCCAATTTTAGTTTCAGATGCTGACAATTCCTGCACAGTCCCAATAAACTTTTCAAACCCAGTGAGTTTCGCTTTGCAACAACCACGCCTTTTAATGTAGGTTTAGACTTCTTTCCCCATTTTTACTTCCCAATTGAGAAAGGGCCAACAACTAACCTTAATTTCACCAATAAGTCACCAATTCAACCAAAATAGAAGCTTGTATTATAGGATACAAGGATAGGTAATGAGGAAAGGATACAGGATACCCACTTACCCACCTCCAAATGACTTGTAGCAGCAGGATGGTATTACTAATTGCCAATGAATACCATACACCATACACCAACTTGTACTGCTCCAAACTCCAATTTTCCAACTTGTACTGCCCCAATTCAGGGGGTATTGTCCAAAACTCCAAACGCCAATCTATTTTCCAAACCAATTTTCGGATTTATCCGGCTCGTATAGGACCAATGTTTTGATTCTTTAGGGCTAATACCTAGTACACTTTATATTTCATCTTTTCCTCATTGAGGAAAACCAATTTTGTGAAAGCTTATTTTTATTTTAGGGAACAAGAACAGTGTGCTTCAAAGTACAAATTATTAAATTCTCCTTCCCGAATAGTCACCCGTGCATGCCAAAGTACATTCTACGCAGACTCAGTACAGACTGATACATGACGTTAAGTAACTGAGTTTATTCTTGTGGTTGGCGCACAGTGCACTGACTCTACTGTTCTGAACACTGAGAAGATGTCCTTTTTAAGATCTTAACAATTCTTTCTACATTTTTCAGTAAGCATGAAATGCTCTTTCCCAGGGCGTTTATTCTTTTCCCTAGCTGGTTTTGCACCTCTCGGTGATAAGTGTCTATGACTAAATAGTTATTTACGTCACTAAGGCGGTTGACTTTTTAAATCACGAGTCGAGATGTTCATGGACGAGGCGACGATGGACCCGAGTCTGGAATTTTGGGACGAGTGGTTTGATGACATTTAACGGCTGTGTATCGTCATTGTTTTGTTACATACTGTGATAATTTTTTTTAATCGGTTCAATGTGCTTTCTTGTCAAACCATACACTTAGAGTGGCAGTCCGCCTCACATTCTTACCGTGAGATGGCGCAATGTCACCACTTGAGTAATAGATAACGTATGATCAATTGCCGGACAAGTTTCGAACAGAAGTGCGCATTACGTCATGTGAAGCCCAAAACGGCTGAACTAATGTAGGACATATGTTGCATTGATGAAATGGCATGCTCAAACGTTAATTTGTTGTCAATTCGTAACCAATCAGCGTACAGGATTTTTGACTTTTGACGTTGGGCAGCCGTTAGGTCTGGACCCATTGACATCAGCTCATCGAAAGAAAAAGAAGAATTGACGTTTGGCGATATGGGCTTGGCTGTTTGTTTGTTTCAAATTTTCGTCCCATGAATGGCGAATATCTTTGGCCCTCACATGATTTTTACTGGTTTTATTATGGTGATCACAACACAGCACCACACAGTGAATCATTGTACAAGGTACAAAAAATTAATCAAAATTTTTGACCCACAACTCACAAAACTTCTGAAAATATTCAAACTGATTATTTGAATTTGACACGTCACGATGAAAACAAAAACCAACTTCACGTCATAACATCGCCCAACTTCACTTACTGGGGTCTCCTATTGACGTCAGCGTCATCTGCGTAGAGCTTATCTTGTTTGATTTAGTATCATGGGTTAATTATGTTGGATCGCAAAAACTCGAAGACACTTTTTAAAAAACTCTTTTATTACTTAAAAATTCAAATTGACATAAACTTAGTCTACAAGCTATCTTAACGTACTGTTACAAACGGAATTATTCCAATCGTATTTATAAGAAGGGAAAATGCAATATCAGCAGAGTTCCCACGGTATCGTAGCACTGCTGATGTTGCGTCTGGCGTCAAAATTTAAGAGAACTGATTAAGTACTGCTGATGTAGCGTCTGTTGAAAGGATATAACAACTCTCCTTTTTAATAAAAAGTTACTGCAATGCGGTAACTTTTATGGTTCAAGTTCGATTACTTCTTCAGCAATGTCATCTAGATGGATGTTGGGCCTTCTTCGCTGGAGAATATTGCTGAGCTATTAACAAAAAAAAAAAACCAAAATAGTAACATTTTTTTTTTTGAAAATGTGAACAGGGAGGTTTTTGGTCATTCTGATCAAGATTCCGTTGTGAATTTTGTCCTAAAAAATCCCCTAATACGATTTTCTGAAATTTGACCCACTTCGAACCCCCATAATCACCCAAAAGTACGTCCCTGGAACTGATTTGGTATAATGTTTAAAAAGTGTTTGACGAGACCTAACAAGCAAACCAAAAAATGAAAATCGGTTTATGAACAAAAATGTTACAGGGGTGGGACACTTCAGAGTGGACACCCTGTAGAGTCACTATCGATAGGGTGTGGGAGTGTATCAGGACAGATCATCTGGTTTTCTTCAAGTTTATTGCCTTCGGAGATTGCATTGATATAAACAGCATTGAATCATCATCACTCGCAATATATTTACGGAAAGTGGAAATGATGTGATGGAGCCCTGTTCTACTATCTAATACAGGAATGGGGTAAAGATGGAAAAGGGTATAGGTTTCGGGTTCCACTAAAGGGATTTTAAGGAAAAATATTATTTTGCTGTCTGACTGATATGCTTCTAGTTCGATAACATCGATATATTTTGCAATACTAGAAGAATTAACTGGAAGAGGTAGGTCGCTTTTATGAAGTGTTTGAGATATTCTTGTTAGAGAGTCGATCAGATCTACAGGCGTTATTATGGAGCTATGAAGTATTTTCAGACGTGCGAATGTAATGGCATTAAGGATATCATCAAGGGAGTATTCCAAAAAATGGTAACTTTCCATTAATGATTGACATATATCTAGGACACCTACTTAAGATTCATAAAATCCTCGGTCATCGGAGATGTCGTGGATCGATTTTTGAATGTTGTTTATGTGTTGTTATGGGCTAATTTTGACATTTTGTTATCGAACTGGATTTCATAAATTTCGAATACTAAAGACTTATAAAAATCATCATTCGTAATGTTTTTTTATCGACAATGTATTCTGAATTATTCACAAACCTTCAAGTGGTGATTCTTCGTATTTCCTTGCATTTTCTCAACTCAAAACCATCACTACGTTTTTGATCAAGAACAAATTTCTGCCTTTTATCTCTCAATAAATGTTCACATCAATTAAATTGAAGCACTGGCAAATTATTTCAGTCCAATTAACAGTCAAATTTGATTGTTTGGAATAGAAATGAGATGTTCATCCGTTATTTTGGTTTGGATTTTGGTGAGGTTATGTTGAGTCTATAAGCTAGTAGATTACAATTTACTATTGGTCAATGGACGGGTATTTAGCGACGGGTTCGTGGAAGGATTGCTGAGTGACAGAGATAGACCATTGTCGTTGCGGTTTCCTAATGCAATAATGCAAATGATGCAATTTTTCTCTCTCTAAATTTTTAAAAACCAAGAGTTGTCTAGTTCGTTTCCAGTATTTAAATCTCAGTGCTTTGAGGTGTCAATAAATTTCGCACCATATTTGTTGCCAACTGTAGCTTATTTTTTTTTTATTTATGGGTTTTCTAAGCAAATGTTCTCAAACGTTTAAAATTTGGTTGGTACCTAGGGTTTTTGGGCGAATTTCTTGGAAAACGTGGATTTTTGGGTCCCACTCTTGTTACAGAAGTTCACTTATACACATGGTAGTTTCCGGTTGCCAATGAATTTTTGGATTGAATTCAACCCCTTTGGGTGATTAATGATTTCCGGTATACTTGACGAAGTGTTCTATGTCTGGACCAAATTATTTTGGAGTTTTGGAGAACATTTCTAAGCCAATTGGCGATTTATAAGTTTAAAAAAAACTTCCATGGAACCAGTTTCAACGGCTCACGTTTTTTACCTGTAACACGTGTTGGCACATTTTGGGAAGTTTGAATTAGTATATTAGATACTTTTGATAGTCTTGGTTGATTGATTTAACCAGTCTGGATTTTTTTTATGGGTGTTTGCATGGGCCTTCATGATAGTTACATGAGGGCTTTTCCTATTGGGATTCGAGTAAACGTATTACTCGTCTGTGTGTCTATGGCATATTATGATGACGCCATGCAGCTTTTGGACTGTTATGCTAATCTATGGAGTTAATATAAATTGCTGAAACCTACGTATCTAGTATTGGAGGTGGATTTGTATACCAACACAATAGGACAGACAACCCTTAGAAGCCTGGAAAAACTTAGCCGTTATTACCAAACTGCTTGCTTGGTGAGATAAAACCATTTTAAAACCTGTTGTATTTTTGCGTTCAAAATTCTAAGTATAATATCTACCCTCATTAATTCTTGTTAGAGATATAACATGATCTACTGTAAAGTTATACGGGGCCGGCTTGCGTTGCGCTATCAGATCTGACTTAGTGATAGTTTTATACATAGAAATAAGCGGTTGAGTTTTTTTTTAAACAGGCATATTCGGAAATATTTATTATAGTCACCCAACTCCTTTGCTGTGGTATTGTTATTGGGAACATTAACGCTGTATTTAGTTTAAATCAAATCGTACTTTTTTTTTTAACTTCAATAGATTCGGTATGAATTCGATTTTGGACTAATTGTTTTTTTTTTTTTTTCAAGTTTTATTTGATTGGGCCTAATTGAGAACGTTTGGCTACTTTTTGATAAATTAAAATTTGATGGCGCCCTTCACGATTTATGGACGTTGAGGTAAGAATGCGGTAATCTACCTGGTTGCTTATTCGGAGAAAGACTCGTCATAGAGAGAGGTGAATCCACCCCCGACTTGAGCTAGAGTGTAGCGGTTTGTCTCTATATATAATAATATTTTCCAACATTTTTAATTTTTGGGCATTTACATCTTTTGGCAAACATTTTGGTTGGCTTAATGCCAAAATCATTGGTTAAGAAAATGGCGTATTATAACGACCATTAAATGTAAAAAGGTAGATATCAGTGTTTGTTAAATGTCTGTTCGTCTATTTGGAGTTTCTGGATGGTATAGTTGAACCCTCTTATCACGGAAGTTGTCACGGATATTTCTTTCTTTGGTGTTTCCATATGTCTTTCGTCGCGATTGATTTTTTCGATACATTGATTGAAGAATTCCCCATCTGAGGCATCTAAGTTGCCGGAAATAATTTTTCAGATGGTTCCTAATCCATTCATAAGACCACGTCTTTTCCGATTATTGAAATGTCTGGTATCGGCTAGAGCTTCTCTGTATTTTAATTTAACTGAATCAGAAATATGTCGTAAAAGGCTAACGTGTGTCTGTATTTCTGACTTGAAAGCAAGCATTCGGTTATTTTCTGCTGTGGTGAATGTCTCTTGTAAGATGTTTAGAATTTCATCATTTTTCAAGATAGTTTCCTCTATGGGGGAAAGTTCTTTATAAACAAGAAGAGTCCATTTGATGTTTGAAATTTTTATGGTTTCTTCTTCGTGGAGGAAGATTTCGACAGTATTATTAATTGGCGTTATGGAGAATTGGGACAGGGCTAGTCCGAACAGCCCGGAATATCTGAAAAGAATATTTCTTATTCAGAATACGGTTTTATTCTATCAAAATTTATTTTGCTAGATTGATTTGTTTTGGGGTTAACGACGATAGCCAAATTTTGTGTTTTTTCTTGGATTTCAAATGGACTGTTGAACAAGTTTCCAGCTTTTGATTTGATTCGCGGGACTGTCACGGGCCGTTTTTGACTCTACGTTTTTTTTTGTTCAATTATTCTTGAGATTGGGTAATTTAAGTTCTACCGTACCTATCAGGTTGTTGCACTTTTTATAAACTCAGGCAGTATGAAGAGTGACTGCTACTTACTTGGTCGCCACACATCGTAATAGTAACTTTCCTCCTAATAACTTTTCTCTAAACTTCATCTATCCCTGTTATGAGTTTGACTGGCAAGAAATGGCCCTGTGTTTACACACACACACTTTCAGGACATGCCAACGGTTCTAAATAACTCGTGTGCCATTTTAGTCACTGTTCTCATGTTGTTTTATGGGGAAAACAGTTCTTTTTGAGGGAAATTACGTTTGTTTATGTTTTTAAACCAAGTCCCTTGAAGTCAGTTGTTGGTTTGAGGTTATGGAGTTTTGTTTTGTGACACCGTTGCCAGACGTGTTTTAGATTACGTGATGGGTGTATTTTCACTGTCGATCTCCGTTGAATCAATGGCACGTATGTTGTTCTTTTTTTTTCGATTGGGGACTGTTAGTGTGTTTTCTTGATTAGTGGAGGATTGTTTGTGCAATCTACCTCCAGCCCTTTACGATGTTGCCGGTGTTCTTGTTGCTATTTTACCTTTGCTGCTCTTCTGGTACTGGTCGTAACCTCACTCTGTCATGAGAATTTGACCATGATTTTCGATTCACTTTCCAACGAGTCTTTGTGAAGCTTGGATGTTTCCTAAGCATTTTTAACCTTATCTAGGGATTTTTGGGAAATTAATCCACTTTTATATATTGCATCGTGTTGAGTTTTGTGTGCTTTGTGTACCTACCTACCTTGTTGGCGATGCAATAACCGTTTTATACGGATATTTTGGTTCCACGACCGTTGGGTAAGTTGGAAGGCGTGATTGTTGATTTCATCTTCGACCGGGTGTCGTTGAAAAGTACCTGGATGAATTCTATCGTGCTCCTTCTTTTCACGTAGAAAGGCAAGGGTGACCAGCAGCCTATTTTATTCAAGAAATTGCTGATTCTGTTGGAAACGCAAGGGTGGACTGCAACCTACCAGTTCTAATACATTACCACGCAGTTTGAACAGGACCACCAGAGCGAAACACAGGAAAAACACCACCGTGTCTACAAACCCAGAAACCCTGCAGAACTCAGGTATTTTACTGATTTTTTTACATGTTTTTTTTATCGAGTGATATTTGAAGTGGCAATTGATTTTCATGATTTATCTGATCATTTGATTTTATTTTTCTCGCCAACAAGAGTAATGATTTGTCGAGGTTTAAATCAATTATAAATTCTTTTTCATGTTCAATCCATCAAATTTATTGTTGTCAAAATCTATAATCGTAATTTTCATTCGAGTTTTTTTTATCAAGAAGACAATGTTACAACCGTATTTCTTCTTAGGGTTTTTCTTTTGGGGTTTTCAATCACAATTCAGCCGGATAGCTTGTTGGTCTGATTAGCAGCCCTACAAGAGCTGAGACTGCTACATAATTGTTCAGCCACTTTCCACTGAAGAAAGGCTGTGTGACCGTGATTGACTTATTGGTATCGTTATTTGATTTAAGTTTTTTTTTATTATCTATTTTTGTTTAAAAGAGTGATCACTTAGGGACTTTACTTTAGGGATAAAGAAATAGATTTTTATCCATTGAACTTCTAGTATTTTGATTTGGTTATATGTACCCTCATTGTTGTTTAATTTTTTTTTTCTTTTGATAATTTTTGTGAATGGGAAGGTGCCCGGAACATCGGGAGAATTCCGACTCATTCAGTCTTGAGTCGGTGGCGCTTAACCTACTATCCTCTCCGGCATCGAGCTAGGGCCTAATTTGCTCACGCAGTAAACCACCCTCTCATTCCAGTAATCAAGTAACTTTCTCTATCCTTTGTTACCTCATTTTTTTTTCCCTTAACTCTTAAGAGTAACAAAGAGCGTGGCAAATTTTTGGCGCCCAACGTGGGGCCTGCTTTATAAAACTAGCAGGCGAAAATTTCACTGTCATTTTCTAATGAAAGCTTTGAGGTACATAGAGCCAAATTTATAACTTCTCTTTCAGGGCGATATATTTTTTTTTCTGAACTTATTTCTTGCTCGATTTATTCATTGTATATTTGCGCTAACCCATTGATTTATCGATTATCACTTTAGCATTATTGAATTATTGATTTTTATCCTGCCATTATTACTCTTGATCACTGTCTTGCCCACAATTGACGAGTTCATTATCACTTTAATTTTCTTAGAAACTCAACCCTGGTAAATTATCTTCAATCTCTGTTTTCATGACTTGCAAATTTTTCTTTTCTTCCTTTTTTGTTTCTGGTTCTGGTTTGTCGTCACGATGGATCACAAAATGGATATTTTGTATCTCAAAAAGGAAATGTTGTCTTATGAGATTGTTCTTCGGGGTGTTCAAGTTGATGACAAAAAGACCGTCGACCAAATGAGGAAAATTCTTCGTCCACTCCTCAGACTCGAAAAGACCAAATCACACGTACCACCTCCATATCCATTCAAGTTTGCGGATGAAAAGTTGCAGATTAGGACATTTCTGGATGAGGCTATCGACACAATCCCTACCATATCCGGCGACCAGGCCCAAAATAAATATCTAAATACCCAATCCAGGTTGGTTCACTTGCTCGACCGTGTAAAGCGAATACCGGATGATATAATGTCCCCTGACGAACAGACAGAGCGTACTGAGTTACTGGTCGATGTTTTGGCCGCATTGGATTCACTGGAGACAGCCGCGAAGGGTGATCCTGAAATCAGCCGTTTCCTGGAACCTGATGATCTCAACGCATCTACTTCATCCAACAGAGACACACCACCAACTATCGTCCATCATGACTCAAAACCACCTAATTTGGACAAATGGAACCTTAAATTTTCCGGAGACTCGAAGTTGTCAGTTCATAATTTTCTAGAACGAGTGACTGAATTGAGTAGGTCTCGTAGAGTTCGTGAACACCAACTTTTTGAGTGTGCCATCGACTTGTTTTCCGGAAAAGCGTTAAATTGGTACAGGGCAAATCGGGACAGGTTTCATAATTGGCAGACTTTGTGTGACTTACTTCGTAGACATTTTGAACCACCAGATTATCGATCCAGGTTATTTAAAGAAATTTTGGAAAGAACGCAAGACACATCAGAGAGCATCGTTGACTATCTCTCCTGCATGCAAGCACTGTTTAGGCGTTATGGCGAATTATCTGCAGACACTCAATTGGACATTTTGACCCGGAACCTATCTCCATTTTACACTACCCAACTTCCCGTAGTGGAATCCATCGAAGAATTGGAGCACGAGTGCCTGAAACTGGAAACGAAAAAGTATAGAGCCGAGCATTATGTGCCACCTTCTCGGAAACGTCAGCAATTCGTTGAGCCAGATTTTGCTTTTGTGGGTGTCGACCAACATCGAGACTTTGATTTGGATAGAGTGGACTATTCATCCCCTTCAACTTCTGGAAATAGACCTCCAAGACCTCAGCAACAATCCAGTTTGGTTTGTTGGAACTGTAAAAATACTGGTCATCTGAATCGAGAGTGTCCCAATCCAAGAAAAACCCATTGCTATCGATGTGGAAATCCCAATGTCACCGTAAGAAGCTGTCCAAAGTGTAACAGTTGGGGAAACGCTCCCCGTGGGAATCGATAGGTCGCGCGACTTCCACCTCAAGTATCTTGACGACCAACAACAGCAACAACTCTGAAGATATGAAGAACCAATACCTCCTAGACTACATAGTTTCACATGCACATGGTGACCAACGGCCATATCTCGACATAAAAATACTAGGCTACCCTATGTTAGGCTTGTTGACTCTGGTGCTAGCCGTACTTTTGTTGGATTGCCTGGTTTTGAGATTCTCAAAAGTTTGGGTTTAAAATTGATCAAACAACAGAATAATTGTACTGTGGCGAATGGTCAAAGTTGTACCAGTATAGGGTATATTCAGACATCCATAACCTTGATGGACAAGACCCACATCATTGATGTTGTAGTGCTCCCTGAACTTTCACACAAGATCATACTGGGAATAGACTTTTGGAAGACCATGAAAATCATACCTGACCTTAGGCAGGACGTCTGGCATTTTTCGGAACTGGCTGGTGAAGAATTGGAAATATCTTCTATACAGGACTTTGACAACTTGACTCCCTCAGAGAGAGACGCTTTGGATGCATTGGTAAAACTTAAAACTACAAAGATGGGTACCGGACTTGGTTACTACAAGGTAGCAGAACATGAAATCGTCTTAGAACCTGGAACAAGAACCATCAAACAAAGATACTACCCTGTCTCCCCATTCAAGCAGAAATTTATTGATGATGAGGTTGAGAATATGTTGAAATTAGAAGTGATCGAGCGATCTTCCAGTCCATGGTCCAGTCCAGTTTGCCTCGCTCGTAAGAAGGACGAATCGTTCCGATTTTGTATCGATTTCAGACAACTCAATAAGCACACTAAGAAAGATGCATATCCCATTCCATACATCTCTAATATTTTGGATCAGCTGAGAAACACTCGATATATCAGTTTCATCGACATCAAGTCCGCGTTCTGGCAAGTGCCTTTGAGCAAAGCATCCAGGGAATACACCGCATTCACCGTCCCTGGTAGAGGCCTCTTTCATTTTTGCCGCATGCCCTTTGGTTTATCCAATGCACCTGGAACTTGGCAGCGAATCGTTGACACCATCCTTGGACCTGAATTGGAGCCCTATGTTATGTGCTATCTGGACGATGTTATACTGATAAGTGAGACGTTCGACGAACATATACGTCTTGTGGAAATTGTTTTTGATCGTTTACGTCAGGCTGGTTTGATAGTCTCTATAGAGAAGTGTCATTTCTGCAAGCCGGAACTGAAGTACCTGGGCTACCTGGTCGACAAGAAAGGTCTACGTCCCGATCCCAAAAAGGTCGAGGCTATAGTAAACATACCTCCTCCGAAAAACATCCAGGAAATTCGTAGATTTGTAGGTACTGCCTTCTGGTATCGCCGTTTTGTCCCAGACTTTTCTTCTGTCCTAGCACCAATTCTTAACCTGACAAAAAAGAACGTCAAATTTATTTGGACACCTGAATGTCAGCAGTCTTTTACACTATTAAAGGAATGTCTAGTCACTGCATCGATTCTAACTGCCCCTGACTTTGAAAAGCCGTTTTGCTTGCAAACTGATGCCTCCCATTATGGATTAGGAGCTGTTCTAACTCAGCAGTACGAGGAGGGCGAAAAAGTAATCTGTTATTTGTCTAGATCATTAACCAGATAAGAAATGAAGCTCACTGTCACAGAGAAGGAGTGCCTAGCCGTTATTTGGTCTGTCGAGAAGTTACGTCATTACCTAGATCATGTTCACTTTACTGTTATTACTGATCACGCTTCGTTATTATGGCTTCACCGATGAAAGGACCCTCAAGGACGACTGGCACGCTGGCAACTACGTCTTCAACAATTCAACTTTGAGCTTATACATCGAAAAGGCAAAGACCATATAGTTCCTGATTTCCTGTCTCGAGCCGTACCAGTGGCTATTGACTCTGTTCGCGATTTGGATCCACCATCAGTTTTTCCTAGAACTTCTGACAAATGGTTTCTAAAAATGGTCCAGAAGATTGAGAAAAACCCTTTGAAATTTCCTCTTTGGCGTGCAAATAATGGCAACCTGTATAAGTTCATCAAGCCATCAATCCCAGAACTGTCAACTCCATCTGATGACTGGAAACTTGTAGTTTCCAAGGACCAACGAAAAAGTATTCTGCAACGTTGTCATGACATTCCAACTTCAGGACATGTGGGAATTTACAAAACTTTCGGAAAACTCATGCAAAGTTACTACTGGCCAAAGATGAGAGCTGATGTTGTGAGATACGTGAAAGCTTGCAAGTCCTGTGCTCAGAACAAAGTCGAGCAGAAAGCCCCAGCTGGTTTGATGGGTGATAGACCGGACATCACAGCACCATTTCAAGCCATCAGTTTGGATTATATTGGACCACTACCTCGTTCTAAGAAGGGCTATTGTTACATCTTAGTTATTTCGGATTACTTCAGTAAAGCAGCCTTTCTATTTTCGTGTAGATCAGCCAAAGCAAAGTCTCTTGTTGAAGTTGTCGAGAACTTTTTCCTTTTATATGGTACACCCATGTACCTGACTTGTGATAATGGTGTTCAAATGAAATCTAAGGAGTTTCAACTTTTGTGCCAACGCTATAATTCCAGAATTTTCTACACATCGAATTACAACCCTCGAGCCAATCCAACCGAGCGCCACAACCGTACAATCAAGACCATGTTAAGGACATATGTTAGCCAGGACAATCATCGAACGTGGGATGAAAATCTCAGTCAGATTGGATGTGCCATCAGAACGTCACCTAGCGAGACAACTAAACATAGTCCATATTTTATCCTGTATGGCAGGGAACATAAACTTTATGGCAGCGATCATCGAGCCAAACTTCCCTCTCAACCAGTTGATATAGACCAGTACGTGAAGAACCGTCAAGATGGGTTTGTGAAGTTGTATCAGAAGGTCCAGGCAAGAATAAAATCCACGAGAACGCAGAACGCCCAACGTTACAACCTACGTCGTCGACCCCTTGTTTTCAAACCAGGTGACAAAGTCTGGCGTAAAAACAAAGTTCTATCTGATGCCGCTAACTACTACACTGCCAAGCTGGCACCAACCTATCTTGGTCCATTCATCATCGGGCGGAAGTGTGGAAATTGGTCATATGAGCTTGAGGATGATTCTGGCAAGTCGAAGGGTATCTGGCATGTTCAGGAGCTGAAACCTCACTGTGATCATTCGTCTTTTGATCCTGGGGTTGATATTGGAGATCCAACTATACCTTGATTTTCTGTTCTTTTTTTTTACGCTCTACAGAGCGGGCGACTAGTAGTGTCTATTTTTCTGGCTTGGCGCGAAACTGGCTAGTTAAATGGGTACTTGCTGGATAAGAATAGTTCTGTGCAGACACCTGGCTGTGGTAAAAGTCCACAAAGTGGGTAACGAGGTCGAAACCTTCAGTTCTTCTTCGTTGTTGGACCTTCAGTCACATTTTTCTCATTTTCAGTAACTTTTCTTTAAAATTTTCAATAACATTTTTTAAAATTTCCAGTAACTTTCTTCTTCCCTTTTGTGATTTTCAGACAGTTAAACAGTTTTCTTGGTTTACCTTGTACCTTGATTTACCTTGTATCTTACCTTACCTTGATTTTGACTTTTCTTTTTTTTTTTCTTTGGATTGTCTGACTGTCTGATATCACATTATTTTCATATTTTTCTCACTTCTCTTCACTTTTTTTTTTTTTTACCCGTAAGTTGGATCTTCCTATATCTATTATTTTACCGATTTTGACTTTTAACCTACGCGGTTATTTTCCCGATTATGACTTTTTGGTTTTTGACGGTTATTCCGTCGTGTTTTCTTGCACTTTTTGGTGATACCAAGAGTTTCTTTTGCTTATCAGATGCATGAGGATGGGCGTTGGGAGGCTATCGCTGGGGTGGTACTCCTAGTGGTGTGGGTTAGGGGTATTGAACCGTTTGAAGCTCCTCCACGACATTGACTCCACGAGGCATAGCTACTGTGTTTCATCTCCCGTATCTGGTTATTTTCTTGTTTATTCTTGTGTTTGTCTTCCCTCTGCTTTGGCGAGGCTATGGACCCTGTTTGGGGGGTTGTGCAGAATACCCATACTCCGGGTGCTGGATGAGGTAGGAGCCCTCTAAGTACTGAATGCCAGTGGCCGTCAGCGCTGGTTTTCTTGCGGTGGATCTCTTTGTTTAAAGTTATTTTGTTTATTCCATGCGGAACTTATACAACCCGTCATTTTCTCGAGGCCACATGGTGTTTTCTACTTGGAACACTCATGAGCGTAGTACGCTATAGTACAACCCGGTTAATGAGTTCGGTCAAGCTCATTCCCTGTAGTTTGGTGAGTCTAAGGGGTTAAAGGGGTGAGAGTTGGTATAGTCTTCTGTCCTATACTAGACTCCCTCGGTCTACTCACTCTTTGCTGGTTTGGATTGGTCAGACTCTGGTGAATGCGCGTGGTCAACTTTTGTAAGGCCGGTACACGAGGTATCCTCAGTCTTATTGAGGTTACGCAATGCCGGTTAGGAATTCCACAAAACACCTACGGAATTTCACTCTGCAAAAGTAAGATCATGTGGTTCTTCGGGTCTGGTGAGTCTGAATTAGTGAGACTCGTTGTTTTTTTTTGGTGTTGTCCTGGGACAGTAGGGGGGTTTCTTATTCTTCATTATTTACTATCTCTAAACTTTTCTTAACCTTCATTTTCATTAACTTTTGGTGGTTCAATAGTTTTAGTCGTATTGCTTTTGTCTTATTCTTCATATCACTTTCTTCATTCCATTTCCTTTAATCTCATCTTTAGTGCTGACTTAGTTTTGATTATCGTCGATTTCTTCTGTGAAGAATATCTCTTTTCTTAGGAGAGGCGGTGTTGTCACGGGCCGTTTTTGACTCTACGTTTTTTTTTTGTTCAATTATTCTTGAGATTGGGTAATTTAAGTTCTACCGTACCTATCAGGTTGTTGCACTTTTTATAAACTCAGGCAGTATGAAGAGTGACTGCTACTTACTTGGTCGCCACACATCGTAATAGTAACTTTCCTCCTAATAACTTTTCTCTAAACATCATCTATCCCTGTTATGAGTTTGACTGGCAAGAAATGGCCCTGTATTTACACACACACACTTTCAGGACATGCCAACGGTTCTAAATAACTCGTGTGCCATTTTAGTCACTGTTCTCATGTTGTTTTATGGGGAAAACAGTTCTTTTTGAGGGAAATTACGTTTGTTTATGTTTTTAAACCAAGTCCCTTGAAGTCAGTTGTTGGTTTGAGGTTATGGAATTTTGTTTTGTGACACCGTTGCCAGACGTGTTTTAGATTACGTGATGGGTGTATTTTCACTGTCGATCTCCGTTGAATCTATGGCACGTATGTCGTTCTTTTTTTTTCGATTGGGGACTGTTAGTGTGTTTTCTTGATTAGTGGAGGATTGTTTGTGCAATCTACCTCCAGCCCTTTACGATGTTGCCGGTGTTCTTGTTGCTATTTTACCTTTGCTGCTCTTCTGGTACTGGTCGTAACATCACTCTGTCATGAGAATTTGACCATGATTTTCGATTTACTTTCCAACGAGTCTTTGTGAAGCTTGGATGTTTCCTAAGCATTTTTAACCTTATCTAGGGATTTTTGGGGAATTAATCCACTTTTATATATTGCATCGTGTTGAGTTTTGTGTGCTTTGTGTACCTACCTACCTTGTTGGCGATGCAATAACCGTTTTATACGGATATTTTGGTTTCACGACCGTTGGGTAAGTTGGAAGGCGTGATTGTTGATTTCATCTTCGACCGGGTGTCGTTGGAAAGTACCTGGATGAATTCTATCGTGCTCCTTCTTTTCACGTAGAAAGGCAAGGGTGACCAGCAGCCTATTTTATTCAAGAAATTGCTGATTCTGTTGGAAACGCAAGGGTGGACTGCAACCTACCAGTTCTAATACATTACCACGCAGTTTGAACAGGACCACCAGAGCGAAACACAGGAAAAACACCACCGTGTCTACAAACCCAGAAACCTTGCGGAACTCAGGTATTTTACTGATTTCTTTACATGTTTTTTTTTATCGAGTGATATTTGAAGTGGCAATTGATTTTCATGATTTATTTGATCATTTGATTTTATTTTTCTCGCCAACAAGAGTAATGATTTGTCGAGGTTTAAATCAATTATAAATTCTTTTTCTTGTTCAATCCATCAAATTTATTGTTGTCAAAATTTATAATCGTAATTTTCATTCGAGTTTTTTTTTATTAAGAAGACAATGTTACAACCGTATTTCTTCTTAGGGTTTTTCTTTTGGGGTTATCAATCACAATTCAGGCGGATAGCTTGTTGGTCTGATTAGCAGCCCTACAAGAGCTGAGACTGCTACATAATTGTTCAGCCACTTTCCACTGGAGAAAGGCTGTGTGACCGTGATTGACTTATTGGTATCGTTATTAGATTTAAGTTTTTTTTTATTATCTATTTTTGTTTAAAAGAGTGATCACTTAGGGACTTTACTTTAGGGATGAAGAAATAGATTTTTATCCATTGAACTTCTAGTATTTTGATTTGGTTATATGTACCCTCATTGTTGTTTAATTTTTTTTTTCTTTTGATAATTTCTGTGAATGGGAAGGTGCCCGGAACATCGGGAGAATTCCGAATCATTCAGTCTTGAGTCGGTGGCGCTTAACCTACTATCCTCTCCGGCATCGAGCTAGGGCCTAATTGGCTCACGCAGTAAACCACCCTCTCATTCCAGAAATCAAGTAACTTTCTCTATCCTTTGTTACCTCATTTTTTTTCCCTTAACTCTTAAGAGTAACAAAGAGCGTGGCAGGACTTTGACAAATACTTTTTTGCCGACTTTGAAATCGTAAAGATTCTTATAAACAGTTTGATCAAATCTTGTTCTGGCTTTTGCCTTCTGCTGTTGGGACCTTTTTGTCCAGGGACTTTATAATAATATTCCATGCGGTTATTCAGATCTCTAACGTATTTCGATAAGAACTCTTTCTGATAATACAATGTTTCTGGTGATCTGGTGGATGTTTGTCTAAAAATTAGTCCGTACGGAGAAAACCCATGAGTCTTGTTTTTTCTATTATTGTAGCAGATCACAGCGTATGGAAAAATATTGAGATGTTGATTTGGATCTTCGACTAGATTTGCTCGAATCATTTCTGCTAGAGTAGCATGGAATCGTTCGAGTGATCCGGTCGACTGTGGGTGTCCAACACTGGAGAATGTTAGTCTGATGTCAAACAAGGATCTTTCATGAGTTTATTATTGAACTCACGTCCTGAGTCGCAGTGGATCTGAGGGGCGTACCATAGTGTTGGAAATACACTATCAAGATTTGTACCATGGTTTTTGTCGTTTTATCTGAAGCCTGGGTGAACTTGGTAAGTTCGTGGCGAATAGTGCGCCCATATTTAGTTTCTTGTCGGATATTCCAAGATGTCGCTGTTGATTCTTTCGGAAAGGGTTTTTGGGGTTTCTGTGATTACCAGGGGTCTACTCAAATTTCTTCTACAAATTTTAACTTTTTGGCATGTTTCGCAAGATTTTATTAATTTTGCAACATCTTTGACAAGATAAGGCAGTTGAATTTTTCTCTGATACGTCTCACGGTTTTGTTTATACCTCTGTGTAAATTTGTTTTTTTTTGTGATATTCGTCTAGAATTACGGGTATCTGGTCTTCATCTGGAGTTTTTATGATATTTTGACAGACTTTAAACTTTATCTCTTTATCGGATAAAATGTAACATAACGTTTCTAATATGGGTAGTTCTAAATTATTTTCGACATAATAGATTTTGGACTCATTAAACTTGTTTTTGGCGTTGAAAAGGATATAGAAGAGATGTTGTACAATGATTTCCGGATCATATGGTAATGGAATGATGTGGTACTTTCTATCTTTCACAGATTTACTTTTCGCGATATTTAACTGATCACCTCTGAAGTCAAAATGTTCTTCGAAAATATCCTCTATGATTTTATCATGTATCTCTTCGAGTTTGTTTTTTTGGAAAAACGTCACTATGTTTTCATGCGATTTATCTAGAAGTTGAGAGTTTGAAATTTCTATTTTCGAATAATCGTTGAGTGATTAGAACTGATATAGTTCTGCGAAATTATTGTATTCTTCCACTATGTGTTCTTTATCTTCGTC
Organism: Orchestes rusci; assembly: GCA_958502075.1. Lineage (NCBI taxonomy): Eukaryota > Metazoa > Arthropoda > Insecta > Coleoptera > Curculionidae > Orchestes > Orchestes rusci. The sequence continues at coordinate 53,760,489 of OY293304.1, forward strand.
GACTTGTTCTCCATCTATTGAATTATTTATTTTTTCTGGTTCATGTTCAATTTTGTAGTTGTGTGCCTCTAACTTCAGGCGCCATCTGGTCAATCTGCTACCTGGGTCTCTGATTGAAAATAGCCATGTGAGTGGTCTATGATCGGTTATCAATGCGAACTTTCTTGCGAAAAGGTATGGACAGAAATGTTTCACTGTCCATACTATTGCCAAAAGTTCCCTCTCTATTGTAGAGTACTTGGTCTCTGCACTACAGAGTGTTCTTGAGGCGAACGCTATAGGAAGATCTTTTTCCACAGGACCTTGGGATAAGACAGCACCGATTGCATATGCGCTTGCATCGGTTGTCAGTAGGAAGGGTTCTTCGAAAGACAAAAGATTGTCTACATTCAGAATCAAAATGGAAGGAAATGTTTTTTTGCAAAAGTCGGGTGAGGGGTTTAGAAATCTTTGCAAAGTTGGGAATAAAGCGGCGGTAGTAGCCCGCACGGCCAAGAAAAGATTTGATATCCTTCTGGTTCACTGGTTGTGGAAATTGTCGGATACAATCTACCTTGGATGGATTTGGCTTGACGCCGTCTTTTGTGACAAGGTGGTCAAGATACGCGACTTTTCTGCGAAGGAATTCGCATTTGTCTGGTTGGATTTTCAATTATGCCTTTCGAAGTCTTTTGAATACTTCTTTTAGGCGATCCAAGTGTTCGTGGATAGTTGGGGTAATGTACACCAAACATCGCTCGTTTTGAATGCCTAGAAGGATGTTGTCCATGACTCGTTGGAAGGTGGACGGCCAAAAGGCATTCGAACAAATTCGTTTCGACCAAAAAGGCAGTTTTTTGAACATCATCTATCTCTATTTGGTGAAAACCTGACGCAAGATCCAAAGTAGAGAAATATTGGCACGTTCCTAACTGGTCTAGGAGGTCTGAAATATTTGGCAGGGGGTACTCATCGTCCACAGTCAACTCATTGAGTTTTCTGTAGTCTATAACTACACGTCATTTCTGCTTGTTTGATGCATCTAGTTTCTTAGGTACTACCCACACAAGGAAAGACCAAGGTGAAATGGAGAGTCTTATGATTCCTTGGTCTAACATTCTTCCTATCTGAGTCTTCACTTCTTGTTAATGTATTTGGAGGTACCTATGGGACTTGGTGAATACTGGTCTAGCGTTGTTTGTCTCTATTGGGTGTTTAATCTTATTGGTAAAGGTTAGTTTTTCTCCTTCCATGTAAAAGATGTCAGAAAATTCTACACAAGTCTATGATGGCTTGTTTTTCTTCTAGATTAAGATGTTCAGTTCTAAGGTCGTTTTTTATTGATTGAACTTTATCTGGTGGTTCGGCGTAATTATCCTCATCAACATCGTAATTAAGAATCGAGTCAATTTCATGTCAAGGTTCTATGCAAAGGTCCAAAAAATCTATTGACTTATTGATGACATTGGCGTCTATTATTGAGGTTAGAAATTTGCCTTTATTATTTACTTTAACAAGGGCATGAGGAAGTCTAAAGTATCATTCACATAGGGCAAGGTAGAATTGACGTAGAAGTGAAGCATAAAATTAAAGTATTCACATAGGGCAAGGTAGAGGTAAGGTAGAAGTGAATTATGAATTAAGAAACTTTGACGCGTACATTTCATAGCCGCTGTTCACATAGAATTAAGCTTGCTTTAACGTGGTAGTGGCGAAGTAGTGGCAAGGTAAAAGATACCAAGCTCCAAACTTTTTGGGGCAAGCGTGTGGAAAGTTCTTACCGGAGCCAATCAGAATCGAGTTTATGACGGTCGATTTCTGTCGTTTTGAAATTGTCAACATTGGTCCCATATTGTATAGTGTTTGAAGAACTTTACGGCTATGGAGAGCTTGGATCGTAAATTGGCCGGAGTATTGCCAAATTACCCGGCAATTTGAAAAAGGAACAACAACAGAATAGCAGGAAATCTGGTTTGAAGGAAACGACGTGCACATGCGTACCACAAAATGATACCTCACAAATTATTCAATGTGAACGACAGCGGTAAAAGTATTGCATACATTTTATACTCCACTTCTACCCTAATTCTACCTTGCCCTATGTAAATGATACTCATGCAATACTTTTACCGCTGTCGTACACATTGAATCAACTGTGAGCTATCCTTTTGTGGTAAGCATGCGCACGTCGTTTTCTTCAAACCAGATTTCCTACTATCTATATTCTTGTTCCTTTTTCAAATTGCCGGGCAATCTGACAATACTTCGGCCAATTTTCGATCTAGGCTCTCCATAGCCGTAAAGTTCTTCAAACACGATATGGGACAAGTTTTGACAATTTCAAAATGACCGAAACCGACCGTCATAAACTCGATTCTTCACCCGGATTCCGTGTACTGTGGAATTCCATAGCAACACGTCGCTCTCTGTGTAAAATGATGGGAGAGCGACATGTTCCTAGAATTCCACAGGTACACGGAATACGGGTCCTGATTGACTCCGGTAAGAATTTGCCACACGCTTGCCCCAAAAAGTTTGGAGCTTGGTATCTTTAACCTTGCCACTACTTCACCACTACCACGTTAAAGCAACCTTAATTCTATGTGAACAGCGCGTATGAAATGTACGCGCCAAATATTCTTAATCCATAATGCACTTCTACCTTTCCTCTACCTTGCCCAATGTGAATGATACTCAACTTTCTCTTTTTCCTGTGTATAGAGAACTGCATTCGTTTTAGTGAGGTGACATTTTAATTTGAATACTTTTTCCGTGCGTCCTTCGATAGAGATTTTATTTTGAATTGTGTTTGGAATTTGGTTAAGGGATATTTCTTTTCTTTTTCATTCGTTTTTGAAATTTCCGCAACTTTGTGTAAAGCAATAATTTTGAAGTTGGTTACGAGTTCTTTTGTTTTGAGATTGATGATACATTCATAGTGATCAAGAAAATCTAATCCTAGTATACCATCAAATGCTATTTCTAAATTGTAAATAAATACCTTATGGGGATCACCTTTGTTAAACGGGACTGAAGTTGATTTGGTAATGTGTAATTTTATCGATAGTTCCTGGGATTGTTACATTTTCGCGAGATCTTTGTATACAATTTTGGACTGATTTTTCTTTAAAAATTGAAATGCCAGCTCTCGTGTCGATTAACAGTTTGTATTCATTAGACGCGTCGTTAATAAAGTACAGGTTTTTGGAATTCACTGTCAGTAAAGGGTCTAGAGATATGTCTGTTCTGGGAAATTCAAGTCTTCTTTCAGGTTTAGGGTCTGAATTAGATCCTGAACTTCCTCTGGGATATCGGATTGTTGAGGTGAATTGATCGGAGGGTGGTTTTGTTTCGAAAGCTCGAGAAAATTTTCATGGTTATCAGCATTTAAGATTTTGTTTTGTTAAATTCTTAGTCATCGAAATGGTAGTCTTGTTCTTGGATATAGTCTGGACAATATATTTGATAGTTGTCGTTGAGTGTTTGCTAATCAACGTATGATGGTGGGGCGCTATAATTCACGTGAGCTCTATATTGGGGTGGATGATTTGGGTTTTGTTGAATTACAGAAGAACGAAATTGAGATTGATTTTGGTGAGAAGTGGTTTGGTGGAGATTGAAAGGAGGTTTGCTGTTGACTTTGTTGTAAAATTGGCCTTTGGAAGTTGAACGGCACTCATTTGCCATGTGGCCTAAACGTCCACAAATAAAACATTTTGGGGGTTGTAGTGCTGATCGTCTAATCATTGGTTGTGCTGGTTTTGGGTTCAGGAGCTTGTTTGGGAATCGGCAGAGTTCGCACGGTATCGTAGCACTGCTGATGTTACGTCTGGCGTCAAAATTTAGAAGAACTGATCAAGTACTGCTGATGTCGCGTCTGGTGAGAGGATAACATATATTACCAACATTCTATGTCAAGTTATCAATCAAAATCATGAGATGGCGCCAGCCAAACCATGCTACCAATGCAATTTCACAGTCTTTGATGATGCGAAATGTCATTTTTTGAGTAGTCGAGTAATTTTTTTTTTACAGTCTGATGTTGTGAAGTGTAATGCACCAGACTGGTTTTGGATCCGGTTAATGATACTTTACGGTACAGTATGAAATAAATATATTTGGTTACAGCTGTTGCGATTTCTGGATCTATCTTCGGTGACACACACAAGACTAGCATGTTTTGCTGGGGTTCCATATTTACAAAGAAGGGCTACATACTTCTCCTGTTTCAAACCATTTAACAGGATTATCTTCCACCTTGGAATTAAAGATTCATCCAAAGAAAAAACGTTGGAATGAACCTTTTCGGGGTCTTCACCTTTCATCTCCATGTGATCATTAGGCAAAAAAACATCATTATTAACCACGAGTTCATTCTGGAGTTTATCATAATGAACGACAAGTTCATCAAAATCGATAATAGGGAACTTGCCCATTTTTTTATCTTATTCATTTATTCTAAAGTGTGCGTTCATGTCTAAAAACACCGTATAACAAAATATCAGCTCTCGCACCAGTTATTTCACAATAAATAATCAAAGTTGACAATAACGCTGAGAAAATTCAAACGAAGCAAAAAGCGCGGAAGAGTTTTTACGTCATTACGTGTATCTTCGGCAACCATTTGAATGTTTGAATTCTGATGTGACATTGAGTTAGTTCATTTCGTTTTTGAAAAAATTGAATATTCATCATAAATATTGAATACTGTGCTACGCTCTTTTTTGTATGAATAAAATGGTCAGTAATGAGTTTTGACTCGATACAAATGGTGTGAGTGAGCGTGCAAATATGCCCTAGCTCAAAATGCCGGAAGCAGGAAGAGGTAGTTGGAAGCCACTGACTCGCCACGGATCGAGACAGAAATCCATAAGATGAAATTGGTGATTTGTTTCAACTTAAACTCAGCAACAAAAGAGAACTAAGGTAGTTGGCCGAGTAAAGTAAACCGACGTGACAATGTACTAAGTAAAACACAAAAAACCGTTGAATATATCTCTATTAATTCAAAATCATTAAGCAATCAAAATACATAATATGTAGGTACAATAAATTTTAGTAAAAACATTCACCTATCAACTTTCAATGAAAATAGAATAAAGTCCAAAAAGTAATACGCGGTGATGGACGGAATAAAGTGATCAATAAATCAACTGATTTAGCAGTATGAATGTCTGAATGCATAAATGTATGGACGTATGAATGAATGAATGCCTAGGTACCCAATCGCAAGTCCCCACTTATTGAATAATAGAGTCAACCATATAATGGTCCCAAAATTCCATATTCAGTGGTAGCAACAATCATTATCTACTAAATCAATGAATAGATAAAATAAATTATAACTCAAGTAGTACGATACCACAGTGTGTGTATTCGACTACATCCAACCGGTCAAGCAAAGGTTTTACGAGTGAGCCTGCTATCGGTTAGGAATGGACTGCGTGACACATAAGTTACCTTTGTGACATCGGGAAAACAACTCAGGTTTATTCCACACAAACAAATACCAAAAGGGAAGTAAAGGTAAACATGAAGAAGAAGAAGAAGAACCCTATTGAGGAAAGACTATTATTGTAACCTCCATAATAAAACTCGAAGCGATACGTATCTATTTAACATTTTTAAGACAATTTAATATTTACTTGAACTGACAAAATAACAGTATAAAAGCAGTCTTAGGAAAATGCAACCTTCTTGCCAAAAAGTATTTAATCAGTGAAGTTATTAGAAATGGATCAACGAAGAATAATAATAACGCGTTGAACATATCAGAAAACTTCAACACAATAGCAAAAAAGGGTGAAATTAAAAAAAAATCAACCACATTTCATACCTGCTAGTTGTTGGGTTAGGGTTTCATTGTCTCATGGATCTTCAGGAATCAAATGGATGTAATTTCCAGCACGAGGGTGTTGGTGGTATTTCTAACAACGTGCGGGGTTGACTTCATCACTGAATGAGAGAAACCATCAGTGAAAATTCCTCGATAAACCGGCTTTCTGATGCCAAAATAGAAAATGGCGTCCACTTGTCATGGGTCTTAGGCGATTCAGATCCCAAAAAACGGAGCACTATGCACCAATAGATCAGCAAACAAAGACATCAAAGGTAGTGGCACATAGATAAATCAATAAAAGATCTTGCGTTAAATCCCCAAAAAGGGCAAAATAAAAAGGTAGTACCCAAGTCCAATACCAATACCCAGAGAAAAGTCTGTAAAATGACGCGAAATTGCTCAACAAAATCCCAAAATCTGCGTGGTTGCAGTGATTCTGATGCAAAAAACAACAGAGAGGTTTCGAGCATCGGAATCAAAATTGAATACCATTAAGCAGAAAATTTAAGCTCAAAGAAGTATAACCCATTATTCCATATTACTAAGTGATACAATATCGTCGATCACATAACAAGAGGACTTCGAATTAATCAATTAAAACCCATATCAAAATCAAGGTAGGTATCGTTAACAAGGCCCATCTCTATGGATGCAGCTGCGTACTTCCAAAGTCTGGTGCGTTCTCTCACGGTACCATGAGAGAAGGAAAAGAGAGTGAGGGATAAAGAACTGTCCAAAGGATGTAGATAAAATCCATTGAGTTCTCCGCTGCAAATAGGAATCTAAATAATTGTATGAGCAACCTGTGGTGGTGAATTAATAAACGAGAGAAATTATCTCAATTCATCCCGTTTTCAGTCTTGACAATTTGAGTGTAAGGCGGTGGTTACACTGATCAAGTTGTGTCGATCGATTGCCATCGAGTGGAAACATTGAGTTTTATAAGGCTTTAGAGAAGGAAACCTTCAAAAATAATGGCACCATCATCCAATTTTGGACGTATGTCTTGAGAAATTCACTGTATCGCTATCCTTGTCGAGTTATATCTATCTGCGTCGCCGAAAACTGACCTGCTTTGGACGCCGTTGCCGATTTGGGCAAATCTTCATCAATGAAAATTCCTCTGTGTACGAAATTGATTGATAAGACATGATACAATGAAAATTAAGGAGGATTGAGTATTGTTCATTTTTCAAGAAGGTGCATCAAGGTTCACTATTCTAGATTATCGCATAATCTGACACATTTACAACCATGATTTCGTGTGAATCAACTCAATGTTGAACGGTGATAGTGTCTAATGATGATATCATTTCATATCATAAATAATGTGAAACATTTTTGTGCTACTTACATTACATTACTAACATTCATTAAATAATGATTTTTTGTGCATTGGATACAGACGATACATAGTAAATATTAGTCCTAGTACACGGCAACGCTGCCTTTAAACAGCTGGTTTCGATTTTGAAGGTAGTGCGGTGATGCCATGGGGTTTCAACTTGAAAACTTCTACTTTCGTGCTTGTGAAGTGTTGTATTGTGACTTTATTTGTGAAAAATGGTAAGATTGTGCTTGCTGTGTCAAAAACTGGACCATTCGGATCCAGAAATCACCATTCACAGGTAAGTGTCAAATTTGCATTGAGCATTGACTGGAGAGGGATCCAGTGGTGTAGAGTGTAGGCATCATCATATTTCATTCATGAAAATGAGTATTTTTCAATCTTCAGGAAGTTTAAATGTTTGTTTTTATTCGTGAATAGGTAACAACGAAAAAATGAAACTGATTTGGAAAAAAAGCCCGAATGGTAGTGTTTTATGCAATAGGAACCGATTGTTCTCAAATAAGAAAGGATATTCATATTACTTGAATACCTATTCCATTATTTCCTCGATTATCTCATACACAGTCAAGATGAATTATTTATTGGATACTTCCTCAACTGTCTTATCTTCGTTTTTTTTATTACAATAAGGTTGAAGTCTTCAGTAAGAATGCTTACTTTTACAATTATTATTATTATAATCACTTTTTAGAGCTCTTAAAACCTCGCGTTTATCTCGAAATTAACTTTTTGACATATCGCCCTCTTTGCCTGTACCTTTCAATTGGAATTAAAAATTTTGACGACGCCCAGTCTTTCTTCCTGTTAAAGCGAAATATAGTTTTTCCAACAATTTGCTCGAAACCAATCAATAGACTTTTATGAAGGGACATTTTTGTCAGAAACGTCAAATAAAAAAGATAAAGGGGGTCTAAATTAATATATAAAAAAACCTTGTACAGGGCACAGCTAAATGGACCCCGCAATTCACTTTTTAATTTGACGTTTGGAAAAAAGTTTTAAATTAAAGTTCAATGGTTGAAAATAGATATTTACCCTGTTCCCAAGGCTTCCGAATAAACCTTTAAAACGTGCCAGAAAAAACGTGCCAGAAAAAATGGCAATTTTATTTTTAAGGTAGGTATAGGATATATACAAAATGTTTAATTTTCTGGAGAATGCGAAAAGTGAATAGAAACTGCAAATATTGGTACTTGCAAATTGAAGCAGGGTACCTACGCATTATGTATTGTTTATTTGCCCATACTTCTTTGAATGTATATCTAGACATAAATGTTCTTGGGCCAATTTTATGTCTAAACATACAAAATTAAATTTATGTCTAGACATTAATTTAAAGAAGAATAGACCAATAAACAATATTGCTTACCTGCTTCAATTTGCAGGTATACCAATATTTGCGGTCTTTGTTTAGTATGACTCCTGCACCATATTTCTTTGAATTTATCTCCACTCACTTTCCAGCACTGATAATCATTTTGGTATAGTTAAAAATAGTTTTTCGGCCATTTATTTATAATACTTTTCGCCTGTACATATACTTATGTATTAGAAACAAGAAAAGTAAAACGTTGCTGTTTCCTATTTTTTATATTTTTTTCTTGTTATCCAATTTTAGATTTCCAAAAAATGAAGAGCTGCGAAATATCTGGTGTTCTTTGGTGAGGATTGACGAGGACCGACTTCGAATCAAACCTCCCTTTTTGTGTTCGGCCCATTTTAACCCACAAGACTATTTACGTGACATTGATGGAATCAAATATTTAAAACCGGGAAGCTTGCCAATCATGACTCACCGGCAGACCATACAGTTTCCCGTCTCCAAAAACAAAAATCATATGGCAAATTGAGTAAAATGGCTTTAGAGATATGTAAGAAAGGCGAAATATATTTTGTATTTTGGTTGTCATTTTATTCGGAACCGTAATTCATTATTGTCGGAAGAACAGCAGGAGATTTAATTTTTAATGTTATGAAAATTTCAATTTTTATTGATTCAGAAAGTCAAAAATGTGATATACTGTCATATAACAATAACGACATAGGTACCTACCCAAATTAATATTCATTTATATTTTTCATACAAAACGGTTGAAACTCGAAATGTGCCGCCGCTGTTCCAGATGAAAATCGAGTTCGAACGTACGTATTATAAGAATCACATGTTCTCATGCGGTGTTGCCCGATGGGTTCGGATTCCTCGTTTTATCTCTTTCCACTCATAGTGTTGTCTCTTTCGCACTTATTGTGATGTTGGCGTCAAGACTAATACCATTTTATGAATGGGATGCCCAGTCTATAGTATTTAAAGTCAATGAGTGGAAAACACATACACGATATCTTATGAGACTGGTTACACTAATCGATGAATCGCTGTCAAGTGCTATCAAGTCGTTTGATTTTCAATCAAGTTCTTATTTTACTTGACGCTTGATAGGGTGGTGCATGCGTATAGATGTCTGTCTTCCACTGAAGTGGTATTCTAACCTCTCGTTCAGTCATTTTGACATTCAAAATGTAAATAAATTGTTCACACATTCAAATTTATCAAAAAAGGGTGTTTGTTTGCCTAAACGAGATGTTTATTCGCTACCCTAGGACAATTGGCTGGTGTCCACCCATCACTCATCAGAGAGAACCTACAACCTATACAGGGTGCCACAGATTCGAGTGCATGCATGGGGATCTCAGTTATTATGAAAGATACAGGGTTGGTTAAATGGTTGCAAAGTTGCGCATTTTTATGCTCAACAAAATGCCGTTTTGAAATTTGAAAAATTCCGACTACCTCCGAAGATATTCGGAAAAAAACCTAAATTTCGCAAAAACGTTATTTTTATTTCCTAAGTTTATCTGAGAAGATATTGTAAAATGAATTACACTTTCTCATTGCCACTTTTTCTCCTCTACAATATGGCGGTATCAAATTGAAAATCTGACGTTTCGCCTTTGAGCGGCCATCATCAAGTTCATTTTTTCAAATACGGACCTGGATTTTTCATTTTATTTTTAGTCATCTTTCGACGTCCTTGAGGCATTGAGGTAATTGGATGAGGGTGTAGAGCAGTGAGTTGCCTCAGCAACGTCAATATTCTCAATTATTTTTCACCTATTATTGTTATTTTCAATATTTTGTTAAAATGGCAATATTCTTGAACACTTGCAGAAATTGATTCAGTTTTTTATGTTTTTTTTTTTATTTTCCATGTCATTTGAGAATTTTATTCAATTTCATTAAATGTATCTTTATTGGATGTGATAACGATTTTGGTTGGGTCAATTAGGCTTGTTAAGTTGTGCAGGTTTTCTTATAAGAATAACGTTTTGAATAAAGATGGATTTATGAACCAAACTATGAGTTAGGGAGAAAAGGGTTGCCTAACTAATTTTCTCTGTATTATTTTTTAAATAAGTATTTTTTTGACGGTTGCGATACCTCAATACATTAAGGACGTCAAAAGATGATTAAAAATAAAATTAAAAATCCAGGTCCGTATTTAAAAATTAACTTGATGATGGTCGCTCAAAGACGAAACGTCAGATTTTCAATCTGATACCGCCGTCTTGTAGAGGAGAAAAAGTGGCAACAAGAAAGTGTAATTCATTTCACAATATCTTCTCAAATATACTCAGGAAATGATAATAACGTTTTTGCGAAATTTGGTTTTTTTTTCGAATATCTTTGGAAGTAGTCGGAATTTTTCAAATTTTAAAACGGCATTTTTTTGTGCATAAAAATGCGCAACTTTGCAATCATTTAACCGACCCTGTATCTCTTATAATAACTGAGATCCCCATGCATGCACTCGAATCTGTGGCACCCTGTGTAGGTACTATTCTCTTGCCAGCGTTCTGATAATTGCCCTCACAAATTCAATAGGTATAGTCTTATTGGTTATTGTGAAAGGGTACAGAATATTGAGCTCATAGCCCAGGAAACCAGTCCATAGTGCTTCCATTTAGAAGTAGACTTGTTTTCCGTGAGCTATAGGCTCGATATTCAGTTCCTTTCATTATTATTTATATATTTTGTCATAAAAGATGAATGAGTACAACACTTTGACTCCGTCAGCATCAGACAGACAAGCGATGTTAAAACAAGGTAGATCAAAATACACAACAAATTGATCAAAACAAAAAAAATAGTGTAGTGAGGTTAGCACAGCTACGGTTTGATTGTCAAATTCTTGCTTGATGCTCGATTGCTTGATCGGTGTGAACAGTCACTTCAAATTTTACTTGACGCGACACCACGCGACTTGATTTCACTTGATCAAAGTAACCGCCGCCTAAGATCTGCCCAACCTATCCACCTTCGCCATTAAATCAAGATGAACGCAAAATTAAACGATGATGAACAAATTACAAAAATGGCCCGTGACAACTGGTTAAATAAAATAACAAGGCTCATTTTTTTTATGTGTATTATAAGGTATATTCGTAGAACAATCACAAAACAGTCAGCGCTTCATCGATTGGTCTATTGTTCGCAAACTGAGAATGCTGAATGCTGATTGGCTCTAACTAGTTGGTGATTGTTCTACGATCAAATGTATGTACTATGCGAGGTAATACGTACCTATGAATAAAATATCTCAAAATAAAAAAAAAAACAATTATTAGGATTTTTGTCATAATACTTACATCAAAATGGTCTCCACATACTTAAATAGCACTGCTTTTCAATAAGATATTCTCCACATTTCTCCTGCATACTCTTAGCAATTTTGTTCGCCGATTTTCGTCATCAGGCACGCGAAAAAAAAATTGTTGGGAAATTTCAAAGTTGAATTAGTACAGTCCATTTCACGAGGGTTCATACTCACGTCATCGATGACGTCATTACTTGAAAAAAAAACGTATGTCATAGCTAATTCATATAGTTTCAAAAGCGTTCGAATTTTGTATTGAAGCCAAATAAGTATGTTCCAAAACGCTCTCCAGAACACGTTCAGAATTGTTTTCCATTTAGATTTTGAATTCAGGCTGATCATCCATTGGAAGCGTAGTCGCGTGTAGTATATCTTCCATCCGAATGCGAGCGATCGTTGGACTAGGCAACTAACAGCGTGCGCTGCTTGTGACTCTACCATTAGACGCAAACGCTATTCCAGTTCGCTTCTGTTTGTGCATTGAGAAAATCATGCAGAACGGAATTGCAAGATATGTAGTTTTTGAAAAATCCTCACATTCAGGGATTGCCAGCTCGAGAGAGTGAAAAAATACATTCATATAGAAGTCCAGTAAAAGTATCATTATTAAAAAAGAAGAATGCTGAGAAGCTGATCTTTTTGGGGTTAATCGGGGAAAGTGAATCCGAAGAGATCACAATCGGCACAATTGTGGGTTTTTGCGAAGGGTTTTTTTCTATTTATAATAGTTCACAAAACAGACTTCTCTTAGTATACTAATAAGCAATCGTTCCTATACAAACACGTTTTAATAAAAAACTAAGAAAGCACCCCTATCGCAAAAACCCACAATAGTCGAGTCTTATTCTTATCAGTGGACACCCCTTTATCACTGGACGACCATCAACTCACGAGAAATCAGCTAGTCAGCATTTTTTTTTAATGTATTAGGTAAAAAAAATACACCACTTTGGTGGCCAAAAGTAGATTGACAGCCTAAAACTTGATAAAACATTGATCCTGCAACAGTTATCAAAGATGTTATGGTGCATCAAAGAACTTGAATCCATTTGTCAGTTCAATAAACCAGCGATTTTTTTTTAATTTTCATAGGGTACACGGATTTTCTTTTTCGGATGGTGCTAGCCAATTTTTCCACAAGTTACATTTTTTTTAACGTGAAAAGAGGGACCTAAACAATATTTTGAATAAAATCGCCATGACCGATCAAATGACAGATTGATTGAACCATTCTAATGCACCAATATTTTTTTGATAACTGAAGCAGGATGCATTTGTAAAGCTTATGAGCTTAATAAACGATTATCATATTATATTATATTATAATATCAAAGTTTCATCAAATTTCAGGCATGTGCTGTTTATCCGACCGTGAGTGTATATTTTGATTCTACAGAGTGCATGTATTTTTCCAAGTTTCATGATGGTGTCAAAAAAACAAAGCATCAAACTTTTGTGTTTTTTGAGTATGCGGTGTAAAGGATTTTCCTTGTAATTTGCCAACCACCTTGATAGCCGTTATTTTAAGTTATTAAAAAATGATAAATTATCAATAATGTTTTGATAACTCATGAAATAACGGCCATTTGAGGGGGAGTGAAAAATGGAAAAAAAATCAGATCAGTTATCAACTGCAAAACACCACCTCCTGCCCAATCATAAGGTGATAAATAAGTAACATTCCTTACTATGAGATAAGAAAATAATGAACGTAATTTTATTGCAAACAAGTACCAGCGGAACTAAATATAAACTTAAATAATGTCAAATTATGCCTGCCCAAAATATTCATTCAATAACAATACTAGCCCTTTCTTTCTTCTCTCAACAACGCATGACCGCTCCAATAATCCATTTATATTTCTGATCTCTGGACTGCAATTGACCTGGATGCCTTGAAGTCCTCATCAATTCTGATTCCATGAGAACTGATCATTTAAGAGTTGTAATTTCAATTCAAAGGGTATCAGATACTTTCTTCAAAAGTTCAGGAGATGGAATAGGAAATGGATAAGAACAAAGAACTAGTCTTATGAAATAACTTACCTCCAAAACTGCCTCAAGTGGTAACATAGGTTTTTCAGCATCTCGATCCTTTGTAATGTCACAAGCTTTTTTATCGTATTTTGTTCACATTCTGAATACCGACGGGGCATTTTATACAACAAAACTGTGACATTGGAGAAGTTAAAGTGGGATTTATAAACTCTCCGTTCGCCGTTACCGCTAACGCTAACGTTTGACGTTCGAGATAGACATATGGACGCGCCTGCATACATTTATATCATGCCGTCTGCCGTTGGCGCACCGCTAGAGATCGTTCATCTCCATCTTTTGCCGTCCGGCGTTCGTAGCCCAAGCCATAGGAAAATGGCTCAATAGCTTTTGTTCCCATAATTCATGTTTTTATATCATAAAATTAAGATTTGTACCAAAATATACTCGAGTCAGTCACCAAATCGCACTGAACTAAAACAAATTAACTTCAATGTAAGTGAACAAAAAATTTGATAATCTTCGACGGTATCAAAGTTTATAAATGTATTAGGCGACGGCAACGTTAGCGTCACCGGCGGACGGCAAGTTTATAAATCAACCTTAACTGACTTGTGTTTTGACAACAACATAGTTTTGATTAATCACTTGATCACATAACCAAATTTTAGGTTATTATTATTCTGAGATGATAGAAATCAGCTGTTGCTCGGCGGCCATTTTGGATGCAAGTAACGACCGATGTTTATCACGTCATTAATTCTGTTTTAGTCTGTTTTTGAACCTTTCCATGAGTTAGAGAAGGAGAGACAATCGATGACGTGAGTATAAACCCTCGTGAAACGGACTATACATACACTGCGGCACAATGCAATATTCATAATACCATTCTCTTTTTCTCAAAAACTATGAAATAAACTAGTTCAATGTCATTTCAGACTTCAAACATTAAAATGGTTGCCAAAGATACGCGTTATGACGTCAAAACTTTCCCGCGCTTTTTGCTTTGTTTGAATTTGCTCAGCCACGATGTGAACTCTGATTATTTATTGTGAAATAACTAGTGCGACTCAAGGGCTGATATTTGGTACACGGTGTTTCAAGACATGAACGCCCACTCCTTAGTCGGACCAATTTCTAGATCGGAAACGACGTTTTGTGACGTACGCTGAATAGGGATCCACATGGGATCTTTATTGTGTCGATCTCGGTGACTAGATTGTCTGGAACCATACCTAGGCCTTGATAAAAAAAGGCGATGTCCCTGATGTCTACTAGAACTGCTACGTGAGCCGAAATGATAACTCTATCCTTTCCTTGATAATTCACGTTCTAATTTTCTAACTCGTTACATAAGGGATGCAGCCGATTTACTTTCGGAATCCGGTCAAGACGAATCCCCATTTCTATATTTAGAGCTGCTCATACTGCAAAAGCAAGCGCTGAAATGAAACGCTTTGTTTTTAGAATAGTGAGTCTAGGTTAGACCACAAAAAGTCTTTAATCAAAGCTGTTTATATTTTTTCCAACTACAAAAATGGTTCAAAATCTACCTAGGTATCTAATGTAGAAAATTCATTAATATGTTCTTACATGAGATTGATTTTTTGGCACAAAAAACAAGACAATATGCCTTGCACTCGCTGCACAAAAAAGCACAATGAAGACAGCGCCGCCGAGTGACATTTGGTGCACTGCAAAACAGGGAAAAAGACGTCTCCTTCTCGATCAAATTTTTTTTGGCGTACAACCGCATGAGATGTTTATAAAATGATGGACTAGGTCTCTGGGCAATGGAAATTGGAAATAACAACATTTTTTATCAGGGCCGAAATTTTGCATTGGGAAATATGTCATAAATCTGTCAAAAGTGTGTGTCACTACCTACTTTTCCACACATACTTCGTCATATCTCCGGAAAAAATCTAGATATCAAAACCTTTTTTTTTAAATGATGAAGGAATTGTGGGAGAAGGTAACCGGGGTTAGTATGAAAAATCTAGTTTTTTTGTAAAATGGCGAAAATCTTCAACAATAACATTTTCTGCAGAACTATTTTCAGTAAGCGGGAAACTTTTTTGTTCTTAGGAATTTTGCTATACTACAAAATAACGCCAAAGGTTCAAAAAAGTTTTTGGAAAAAGAATCAACTTCCTGCGTTGTACAGTTTTTGACTGATCATTTTTTGAAGTTGAGTGTCCGCATGGGCGGCTCGCTGCGCGGCGTTTAAACAGCCATGCCATGCCGCGCCTTGCATTAAATACTATCATAGCGCTTTTATGGGGCCGTCCAATTGGTTTTATGTGTAAACTCAAAAATGTAAATACAAGTTCAAAAAGATTCTGAAGTATATCATAGCCTTGGATCAATGATCTTCACAATCTGTTAAGCTTTCTTGGTTTAGGCTGTCAATGCAATTCGCATATTTTTCACAGTCATTGCAACATTTTATTTCTGATGCAATGCAGGAGATAAACTTTGACATTTTGTCGTCAAAGTTGCTATCACATCATCGATCACTGATTCTTGAGTAGAAAAATTGACCAAATTCTTGATTAATAAAGACATCTGAAAAAACATGATACATAGAACAATTTGAGTTTTGTCTTCGTTATACTGGGTGGTCCATTTGAGTTGAGACAGCCCGATATCTAAAAAACGATATTTATTTGAAAAGTTAAAGTGAAACTTATTGGCTCCTGTGACATTAATAAAATGATTGGGATATTGGATATTGAAATAATAAAAAAACAAAGTTAAAACGTTCTAAACTATGAAACACATGACATAAAAATCGTAAAACGTAAGCATATGTTGTGCGTATGAATACAGTAATATGACTGCAACTCCAAGAACACCATGCTTGATGTTTAGCTAGTCAGTCAAAGTAGATAAGCAAGGCCGGTTCAGCGGCAATTTCGACCATTTTTACATGTAAATCTCCATAAGGAAATCGCAGGTCCATCCTACCCTTTTTAGGACCGTTGAAGGTCATCGCATAGGTGGTTGCGTCACAACGTTCTCCAGGTAGACCACCTGATTGGAAGTCCCCACCTGATTGGAGGTCCCCATCTGATTGAAAGTCGCCATCTGCGGAAGTCCCCCAGGTGGGTGAATGTGTGTACTATGACTCACCTTTTTTTAGCCTCCGTTGGGTTTCGAACCCGAGCCTTCTGGATGTTAGTCCTATGCGCTAACCAATACTCTATTGGAGCTTTAATAAATATTTGCGTGGATGGTGATAGATATGACGCGTCCTGTTATTGTGTAGATATCGTACTATGACTCACCTTTTTTTAGCCTCCGTTGGGTTTCGAACCCGAGCCTTCTGGATATTAGTCTTATGAGCTAACCAATACTCTATTGGAGCTTTAAGAAATATTTGCGAAGATGGTGATAGACATGATGCGTACTGTTGTTTACAAGTTGATGGCTTAGCGCAGATCAGTTGTGTGCGAGACGATGGACAAAACCACAACAGTTCTAAATTTAGGTTGGATGTGGTTTTCTTATCGATAACAAGTCTCAGTAACTACAAAAGCAACAAAACAAGAAAACAAGAAAACAAGAGAACAAGAAAACAAGACAACAAGAAAACAAGAAAACAAGAAAACAAGAAAACAAGAACACAAGAAAACAAGAAAACAACACAAAACATTAACAAAAACATCTCATAAGCAATTGTGATTATATGAAAATAAAATGAACAAATGTAGCCTGCAGTATTAGTTCACTGATTTTAAAATTTCAGGTATAAATTCAGGATCGGTTTGCTTTGTGGTTTTCAACAAGACAGGTTTTGTTTAATTCAATCACATAAAGATGATTCACATTGAAAAGTAGCTGAATTTAAAAAATAATACCTGTTGGGTGATGTAGATAAATATTGCCACAATATATCCATTAGTATAAAAATTAACAATGACAACAGGACTTCCAGCAGGAGTATTGTTTCTGAGCGCCTTTTTTAACAATACCTTGTATATACAAGAAAACAAGAAAACAAGAAAACAAAAAAACAAGAAAACAAGAAAACAAGAAAACAACACAAAACATTAACAAAAACATCTCATAAGCAATTGTGGTTATATGAAAATAAAATGAACAAATGTAGCCTGCAGTATTAGTTCACTGATTATAAAATTTCAGGTATAAATTCAGGATCGGTTTGCTTTGTGGTTTTCAACAAGACAGGTTTTGTTTGATTCAATCACATAAAGATGATTCACATTGAAAAGTAGCTGAATTTAAAAAATAATACCTGTTGGGTGAAGTAGATAAATATTGCCACAATATATCCATTAGTATAAAAATTAACAATGACAACAGGACTTCCAGCAGGAGTATTGTTTCTGAGCGCCTTTTTTAACAATACCTTGTATATACAAGAAAACAAGAAAACAAGAAAACAAAAAAACAAGAAAACAAGAGAACAAGAAAACAAGAAAACAAGAACACAAGAAAACAAGAAAACAAGATAACAAGAAAACAAGAAAACAACACAAAACATTAACAAAAACATCTCATAAGCAATTGTGGTTATATGAAAATAAAATGAACAAATGTAGCCTGCAGTATTAGTTCACTGATTATAAAATTTCAGGTATAAATTCAGGATCGGTTTGCTTTGTGGTTTTCAACAAGACAGGTTTTGTTTAATTCAATCACATAAAGATGATTAACATTGAAAAGTAGCTGAATTTAAAAAATAATACCTGTTGGGTGAAGTAGATAAATATTGCCACAATATATCCATTAGTATAAAAATTAACAATGACAACAGGACTTCCATCAGGAGTATTGTTTTTGAGAGCCTTTTTTAACAATACCTTGTATATACAAGTAGATTCAAATATACAAGAGACGTTTATTTGCATATCAACATTATCAACCAATCATAATGACTCTTGACCATCAAACTGAGAAAAATCAATTATTAATAATGGATTGATTGGCTAAAAAATTGATGAGTCAATTAAAAATTTGTCATATTTAGCTTTCAAGTCAAGACTTAATTTTTAGATGAAAATTTTGAACCAACAAACTGGAATGTACTTATTGATTCGTTTGAATGTTAAAATCATATAGAATTTTCATATTATATCAATCTTTGCGAAAAGTCAAATTTGGAATATTTAATTTATTCATCAAAAAATCACAAATGCATACAATAAAGAAGCGACACTATTCTACAATCCCTATCTACTACAATACAGAAAAGTAATTCTATTATATCAATTAATACAAAGTCTAACTTATTACAATCATTCCATTATAGAATAATGTCCATGAGGGAGAGTCAAGACTGAGTCTTTCATTAGGTGTCTCTTATCGTCATATGGACTTAAGGCTATTTTCGTTTGTTTGATTGAATATAGATCATGTCTGCTAGCGCGGATGAGATTTTGCTCAACTGCTTTCTCAGTATGTGATTCTAAACACTCTTTATAATCATCAAAACAGATTTTATTTTCAATAACATTTTTCTTAACCCCTTTAATTTTTTTGGTTGTATATACCCCCTCCTTTTCCAAATCAGTTTTGTATCGATCTAATTCATCATCCGTGTAAAATATTTTCACCGCATACATTTTTGATCTAAGCCCGATAAAGTCTGTCATAACCCTTCCATTATTTTCATCTTTCATCAAACCTAAAACCTTTTTATTCACTAAGGGAATATTATAGATATTATCTCTAGGATAATCAGAGGTATCAAAGTACTTTCCACAATCTTGCCTGATGACATCGTAAATATTGGAACCTGTTATTTCATAAATTAAAGAGTCTGTATCAGTGTAAAGCACTGTACATTTTTCAAAACGATGTTTCATGTAATCATAATGGAATTTGTAAATAGTGGTTTTAGCCAAATCTAAAATACACATTCCAGCATATTAGGATATGCTAGTCAATGTAGGATTTTAACCATGGAGACTGATTAAACGAAACTGCTCTATGGATTTTTGATAGTTTAACACCTAAACCTAATACCTGTTGCAAATTTCTATAGTGAATATTTCTATAGTATTTTTTTTTATTATAGAGTGTAGCCAATAACTTGATATTCTTAGAACCAGGAGGGGTCTTATGTTCTGGGCAAGGAGGCAAATCAGAAAATAGATCGTGTAACTCCTGAGGTATTTCCAAGTCAACTTCCAAAATAAAACCCCTGCTAGAAGTGCCGGTAATGTCTAAGACATTGAAAGAATATATTTCATCATCATTCATCCATCTGAATCCATTATAGGGCAAGTGTTGAGACATCGCCCATCCATATTGATTATTGATGTCAAAATACATGAGGTATGTTTCTTCTCTAGAAGGATCATATGATGGAATATACTTATTATTGCATTGAGCATACCTCTATGAGCATTGACTAAGACCACCTCGTATACCCTTTTCAATGAACATAACCATGTCTAAATCAGTCAAAAGTTCAAGTCTAGGATGATTAGATTTATAGAGCTGATATAGCATACATTGCCATGAATAGCCAGGCAGAGTAAATGAGTGAGCAGGATCCAATCCATAAGTGTTATGAGCTGCTGATCTAAATTGCTCAAACACATCCGCTAATAATAAAATATCAGTTTTCATATATAGTTCAGAATAATCTCGCATTGTTTGACAAGAGAAAGTGTTCCAAACTTTTTGCGCATGTGTGTACTCTCTATCGGAAATACTTTTATCTTCCAATCTATTATAAAATTCTGGCTTGGGAGGCAATTCACACACATCTATTTTCGACCAATCATCCATAAAGTCATATGGAAATATGCCTTTACGAGTAAGCAATTTGAAATGACTGTCGTCTAGATCCCCAAATTCAGATTTTAAATTAGGAAAATCTGAAATATATGATGCAAGTTTATCTAATCTAGAGGCCATAAAACGAAAGCTATCCAAAAATCTGAACTGTATACGATTATCTGGAATATGCTTCGTGAAGGAGATGTATTTCTCTTTGTTTACTGGAAGAACATCAATTGATCCATCCGCTTCAGCTAAAGCTCTGATAAGCAAATGCCCATCATATGAACTAAGACAATGGAAAAGAACAGGAACAATGTAGCTATCTTTGAAATTTAAATTACATTTTTCATGAGCAGGTCCTCTATATCTACCAGTTAAGTGACAATGATCACGAACCCTTTTATCATCTACTTGAAATACGTTTTCACACACATGACAACATTTTGCCTTATAAAATGATTCAACTTGTTCAGATGTAAGCTTCTCCATTGGAAGAGCACATTGGAAGACAGTCATGGCATTTTCAGCAAAGTCAAGAAGTTCTTTAACAAACCATTGAATACAATCTTTCCCTGTATAGGATTTATAAAACGATAATGACTCATCATAAGAACATTTAACATAATATCCAATGCTAAATGGAATATGAGATTGATATTTTTGAGTTCTTTTCAGTTCATCATCTGAAGTAGGGATCAAAAGACATTCGGAATCGGCATATATAACAAAAGGTGCTTTTGTTTTGAATGAAAAGTTAGTAAACTCAACAAATCTTGTATTTTTCTCAGGGACCCTTGGAACAGAACCATTATTGAGATTTTCACAGTCCTCAAGATGATTTTTGAGTTTATTATCATCAGAAAAGTGATGAAGACAGCAATCACAGATGTATTTAACATGGTCTTTTTTACTGAGCTGCGATGAAACAAGACGGGATAAATTTTTTATCCAAACAAAATGTGTCTTAATTGGAAGAACCAACTTATCTTTATCACTATAACTGTCTTGGACCATAAGAAGATTAATATGGAACTCAACTTTATTTTTAGTGATATAGGCTGGTATAATCTTAAAGGACTTCCCAGGTTTTTCTAGTCTATAGACGTTTACAGAGATATCATTTTGCTTTTCAAATCGAGGAACTTGAGATAATGACATAGGAAACTGAATTCCATTCAAATTCAAAACAGTGTAAGGAGAAGGATATGAAGAAGTCCTTTTGGCAAAATCACGATCAACTGGAAACAATGCAGAGATCACTGCCCAGGCAAAACATAAATCATCGGAATTTTGAATATTCACACAAGCATGTTTATTTTTTATTTGAGGAGGGAGGTCAATATATGAGCCGGCTCTACTCTGATCAAACTTATTTATATTTAGAGTTAAATTTAGTATTTTGGATAAAGCCCATCCACTATCTCTTTCTTGAAATTCCTCTAGTTCAATGAGCAATGGAGTTTTAATATTTTCATCAAACCATACATCTAAAAGAGAATCCTGATATAATGGAACATTTTGAGTATTTAAATATTTATTTTCTGTTAAGGTTTGATTCGCTTTATTCACGATGAATTCTCCACAAAATACTGCGTTAATTTTTACTGCATAGTTGTTTTTTAAAATGTTTCGTATTCTTCTCTTAAATAAAGCCTTACAATCCAATAAATATTCCGTGATATCTTTATGACTAAGATTAATCAAGACACCTGTTCGAACTCTCGATGCAAAAGCTGTACACAAATCTTCCCATTTTACACGGTGATATGCTGTTTCTTTTTTCTTGATTCCACCCCCCTTTTTTTGAAGTAATTTAAACTGACATCTTAAACTTTTAACATCAACCAGTGCTGCCTGTAATTGCTGTTTTTCACCTATTGTTCGAGCAGTTTTCAAAGCTTTGTTAATTTTTCTTACTACTCGGGTACATTCAACCATACCTTCTCGAAGAAGTTCTTCGGAAGACTTGACCCGAAATATCCCGAGCAGTACAGCAATATGTTTAATTGCATCCGCAATAATAGACATGTCGAAGATTCAATCTAGTAATGAGAAAAATAGAACGCCCAAACACTTCAAGAGACACCTTAATACTAACCAATATTTTTTTATCTATGATATACTGACGTACTCACTCCCTAACTTTTAAAAAGGCGAAAATCTGCTACTGAGTAGGGGTTCGATCACTTCAGGGGATAACCTTATACTGATGTGATAGCTATGAAAATTAGCTAAAGAATCATCGAATCCGACAGCTGTTCCACCTTTTCGGCTGAAAAAAGAATCAGTTTTTAATTTCAAGATAAATTAAAATCATAAACTGATTACCTGGAAAAATACTTCTAAGAAATCTGTCGCTCAGCAAATTCGTTGAATTGCATCAACTTTGTTCTTGTTAATCAGAAGATCCAACTCGACAGCTAGAAAGGTCTGGGGACTTGAGAAAACTGAAAATAGTAAATTGAAAATTACTTTAAAGTTATCACGTGTTGTTCACCCCTACCAACACATCGGTTGACGGCAAACGAGCAAATTTGTTAGTTTCGCTAAAGTTCACCTATATTATAAGTAAAATCTCTCCTACAAAATTCCTGTTCCTGTTTTGTCAAAAGGTTTTAATTATTATTGTATATTTGTATATATCTGGAATTGTTTTGTTTCATCATTTCAAACATCATTTAGCAAAATTTCCAAATAGCTTGCAATCAATAAAGGTTAATTTTCACTAAAAAACTTTAGCGTCCTATTTATAGTTTTTTTTCATGTATGTAACGTATGTTTACAGATTGTATTACAAAGAGGACAATGTTCTTTATCATGGAATTAACAAAAACAGTTATTCACCATAGAAAGTACAGACTTAAAAATTTAGAAAAAATATGAAAATAGTTCAAGAGCAAAGTTCATACATATTTTTGACTCATGGAAAAATTTCATTGGATGAAGTTGCTGAAAATCATATTATTTTTCATATGAAGTTGATTTGAAAACTATCAATTTATGTCTGAATATTCCAGACTTTGGACGCCCACACATATCCGATAAGGATTGTTTATAGTAATTTATTTGATGAATACAGATTTCTTCAGATCCTATTGTATTTGCATTTTTTTGTATAATGCTTAAATACCCGCTCCAGTCGCCAAATCTAGAATAACTTGAAAAAGCGCAACTGCAATTGCGAAATCAATTATATATTTGGACCCTCGTGAAGCGAGTTGTTTTTTGCCACTTTCAGAAAATTTCAACTATTTCGTTCGAGCTGTCTATGAATATGAAAGATTCCGCGTGAAGTGATCTAGCTTATAGTGATAAGTGAATGTTGGTTTTATATACAAACCCTGAACCCAGGCACATTACTAAATTTAAGACAATGCGAATCCTGATAATAGAATACTTTTTAGAACTAATTGGTTTGATATTATTGTGAAAACAATGTTGAAGAGTATTGACTTACCTGTGCAGCAACTAACACTTTCGAATGAGAACTGATACTACACTGTCTCACCAATTTATAGTCAAAAAACACTAGTTAAGACTCATTAAAATTCTTGATAAGAAAAATGCAAGCTATGCGCGAAGTAGTAAAGTACTAATTACTGTTAAGACTGGATGTTCTTGAAAATTACAAACCATAGTTGATAAGAATGTGCAATCTGCGGGTCATGACCTTCGAAGACTGATAAGTCATGAAACCACCACAACAATGTATTCTCTGATAACACTTATCTGCAATACTCAATGTCTTCAATGCTTGAAACATGAGCTGTTTTTTGTTTATAGAATGTGATGTCATTCCTTATAGCAAAGATAATCTTGAACACCTTGATTATAAATATTTTCAATGATTTTCATTTGTGTATGAAGTTGTGGATATGGAGACAAATTTAATTGTAAAAACCAAACAAAAAGCTGATTCACACTCGGTTCGAAGCAGTTTTTGAAAAGTTTTCTGAAGGACCCATCAGGATATTTTTTCAAACGTGGTTGTGAGAAGGAACCTGTGATGATAGGAGTCAACCATTGACTTTAAAGCCTTATAAAACTCAATGGAGTCAACGGTTGACGAATGCAGCATGTGACTATAGTCTGAGTAAACCTTGATTGTGTGACTTGGCATTTATCAAGCTAAAAATCTATTTATTGTTAACAATGATAATGTTGAACACCTTGATTATAAATATTTTCATATACAAAATCAAGTTTTGAATATGTGAAAAAATTTCATTGAGTGGTTTGATGGAGAGGTGGTTTAACTCTATTAAATATTGTAGAGTTTCTTTGAGATATTCAGCATGCAGCAATAGTCACACTTTGTTTTGGAAAAAATAAAAGATTGTGCGAGTTGACATTTATCAAGCTAAAAAAATCTATTCATTTTTAACAATGATAATGTTGAGTCTGAGTAACCCCTGATTGTATGACTTGGCAGTTATCAAGCTAAAAATATATTCATTGTTAGCAATGATAATCTTGAACACCTTGATTATAATAAGGTGTGTTTGTTATGCTTCACTGGTGCACACGAAACTACACTCTTCTACCCTGCGGCGTTAGTTATGCTGTTTGTGCAAACAGTGTAGAGTGTCTGTTATATCAGGGTAGGTTGCCCATTACTGCACTCGCCACCCCAGGTCAAGAGGAGGTGTGACAACTGACAAGTGTAGCGTAGTGTAGAACAGGGTGGGGAGCTTATTTCGTGTATTTTGTTAACAAACCATGTCTTAACCTAACGAATAATAAAGATAAACAAACAAAAAGGATAACTTGAAGTGAAGAACAAAAACTTCAGACAATATAATCCCTAATACTTTAACATCACTATTCGAATCATCCATCGTTGTTTTGTTTTCGTTTGTTTATTTTTTAGGCAAGAATATCTGCAGAATCTGCACAAACGCGTTTGTTGAATCTCCTTTACAAAGACGGAAGGGAAATAAAGTTGTTGATATACAAATAAACGTCTCTTGTAAATTTAAATCCACTTGTATATACAAGGTATTGTTAAAAAAAGGCGCTCAGAAACAATACTCCTGCTGGAAGTCCTGTTGTCATTGTTAATTTTTATACTAATGGATATATTGTGGCAATATTTATCTACTTCACCCAACAGGTATTATTTTTTAAATTCAGCTACTTTTCAATGTGAATCATCTTTATGTGATTGAATCAAACAAAACCTGTCTTGTTGAAAACCACAAAGCAAACCGATCCTGAATTTATACCTGAAATTTTATAATCAGTGAACTAATACTGCAGGCTACATTTGTTCATTTTATTTTCATATAACCACAATTGCTTATGAGATGTTTTTGTTAATCTTTTGTGTTGTTTTCTTGTTTTCTTGTGTTCTTGTTTTCTTGTTTTCTTGTTTTCTTGTTTTCTTGTTTTCTTGTTTTCTTGTTGTCTTGTTTTCTTGTTCTCTTGTTTTCTTGTTTTGTTGCTTTTGTAGTTACTGAGACTTGTTATCGATAAGAAAACCACATTCAACCAAAATTTAGAACTGTTGTGGTTTTGTCCATCGTCTCGCACACAACTGATCCGCCTGCCCCACTTTGGTGGTGCTCAACATCTTTGGATGTATCATTGGATTTTTATCGCAGATAAATTCATCCATGTTTGATTTTGTAGAGTGGCAGTAACGTTTTACAATCCATCGCAAATCACCATTGATACGAACTGCATTAATGGTTATTTCAAAATGACTTTAAGATGGTATGTGTGATCCACATTTGCAGCAACAATAACTGTATGACTCACATTCGGAGCAGGCTAAGCCATCAACTTGTAAACTTGGGGTGATAAAACATTTTTTCTCACAACAGAAATGTGACTTCTTGGATGCCGAACTATAGTCAACTCCTCCACCGCAACCTACTGAGGACCCCCACCCCCCACTCAAGACTTGAATTGGATCCTATTTTTTGAAAGGTTATGGTTCAGTGACCACCTTCACATTTATTTGTCACCGTCTACGACTAACATAATCTCCACAATCAAAATGTTCCTTTTAAATTCTACATATACTGGGAGACTCCCATCCTCATTCCCATCTGCACAGTCATCATCGTAGTGCCACACGTACACAATCACAATAACAGTACGCATCATGTCTATCACCATCTTCGCAAATATTTCTTAAAGCTCCAATAGAGTATTGGTTAGCTCATAAGACTAATATCCAGAAGGCTCGGGTTCGAAACCCAACGGAGGCTAAAAAAAGGTGAGTCATAGTACGATATCTACACAATAACAGGACGCGTCATATCTATCACCATCCACGCAAATATTTATTAAAGCTCCAATAGAGTATTGGTTAGCGCATAGGACTAACATCCAGAAGGCTCGGGTTCGAAACCCAACGGAGGCTAAAAAAAGGTGAGTCATAGTACACACATTCACCCACCTGGGGGACTTCCGCAGATGGCGACTTTCAATCAGATGGGGACTTCCAATCAAATGGGGACCTCCAATCAGGTGGGGACTTCCAATCAGGTGGTCTACCTGGAGAACGTTGTGACGCAACCACCTATGCGATGACCTTCAACGGTCCTAAAAAGGGTAGGATGGACCTGCGATTTCCTTATGGAGATTTACATGTAAAAATGGTCGAAATTGCCGCTGAACCGGCCTTGCTTATCTACTAGTCAATACTACCCTTCCGCTCTGTAATAATATATGTAAGTAGCTATTTATGGGTATTGTTTTGTCAACTTTGCTTTAAAATAGATTTTTGAGGCCACACATGCTGTCGTTTTATGACTTTTATGTGATGTGTTTCATAATTTGAAATGTCTTGACTATTTTTTTTTACTATAAGAAATTCCAAAATCTCAATAATTTTTTTAATGTCACAGTACCCAATAACTTTAACTTTGACTCTTTAAGTGATTATCATTTTTTAGAAATCAGGCTGTCTCAACTTAAATGAACCACCCAGTAGGTATAACAAAGATGGAACTCAAATGAATCTATTATGTTTTGTTACATATCTGTATCATTTAAAAATTTGGTACAATTGCCATATTCGAGAGGCAGAAAAAGAGTACTTGGATGGTCAATTTTTCTACTCAAGAAACAATGCTTGATGATGTGAGAGAAACTTTGACGATGAGATGTACCTGCATTGCACCAGGAATAAAATTTTTCAATGACAGTGAATATGCAAGTTGCAGAATCTGCCTAAACCAAGAAAGCTTGTGAAGATTATTGATCTAAGACTATAATATACTTCAAAATCTTTTGGAACTTGTATTTACAGTTTTGAGTTTACAGCAAAACCAATAATAATAATATTTAATGCGAGGCGCGGCAGCACGGTAGTTTGAACGCCGCGCCATGCGGAAACTCAACTTTGACTAACTTATAACTCGGAAAGTATATAACTTAGAATGCTGATTCTTTTTTCAAAAACTTTTTTGAACCTTTGGCTTCATTTTTTCTGGATGATTGTGGGCTATCAAAGAACAGCTGGTCAAAATTTTAGCCTTGACTAAATCATAAAAAGTTCATCGGTCTCACGACATGTTGAGGGTGATCCGCCACTCTTAAGGAACCGGCCAATCGATCCGCCAATTTTTCTGGATGATTGTGGACTACCAAAGAACAACTGGTAAAAAATTCAGCCTTAACTAAATGATAAAAAGATGCAAATTTTTGATGGGGGCGTTCTGCCACCTCCTTGAAACCGCGATCAGGGCAAACCCTCTCGGATGACACTCGATTATGGTCCGTACAACATTCTCTCGAAAAATAAGCCTTAACTAAATCATCACTGAAAAATGTCACTGGCTCTTAGACTACATGGTTAAGCCTATTAGTCTAAACAATGATTTTAATTTAATGGTAAGCGAAAAGTTCCTGCACAGTCAATTATTTCAAAAACTGTACACAATAAAGAAAACTTCCGATTAAAAAATTGTAGGCCTTGAAAAAATCTATTTAACTAGAATCTTGTAATTATGCAGAATGTCCCAAAAAGTCGAAAGGCATCATTTCATAATAAAATGAAAAGAAATCCAGAGGAGCCAATAATTATACTGTCTACATATTGAAAACTATTGCTCACTTACGCGTGAGCAATACTTGGTACGACAATCATGTTTAGATGCACAAACATTTCTAATTCAAGCCACCAGCAGAAGTAGGTAAACGTATTTAATGAAGCTTTCTATAACGGAGAAATTTCATGAGCATGGTTGTAATTGAAAATTAATTTTAAATAGTATTTTCAGTTTCAGTGACCTTCCTCTTTTTATTTGTTAATTATGATTTAATGAACGTATTAATTTGATGGAAGATTATTTCGAGCTGTTTTCTCAGTCAGACGAATCCACGAACGTTTTTGCCTATCAGACTTCATCAACGCAGCTATATGGTCTGACTGAAGAAACGTTTGTGAATTGATCTGACTGATAAAACAGCTCGAAATAATTTTTCTATGCTTTCTTCTTGGGAGGTTTCATCCACCAAACTATTTTGGATCGCTTTATGTCATAATGGTGGAGGATCCACTACTAAAGATGCGAACCATACATCTAGTTGTTGGTGATTCTGCTTTGAGATGGCGTTATGATCAACACTTCACAGTTTCAATTTATTGTTTGCTTATACACAGACATTGCTCACAACAATTTTTATTTAAAGCTGTGACAAATAAGATCTCTTTGTACTTTTTCACCTCTCGTCGTTCAGGAGTCATGTTTAACCCGTCTGTTTAGCTATGTTTGATCCGTGCCTAAATCATTCAATATTATTTTTTTTTTATTTAACCGATGATTTAACGTAAACTTCCAAAATTTCCGGCTTATTTGGGATAATTCCTTCCAAATTTGAAAATATTTTCAATGTCCAATAAGTTAGTTTGCCGAATTTCCATTGTTCATTAAGTTAGATAATCACACTTTTGACTGGACTCTCACTGGTCGTTCTGGAGAGATAAAGTACCCGGTGGTAGGACACTCGAGAGTGGCCAAACAAATAGTCATGAGCATGTTTGATTGAGGTTAGGACGTCGAGAAATGATTTGTCAAGTCCGAGGGTAGCATGACCTTAAGGCAATGACTTTTACAAATTCGTGAATGAAGCTTTTTTTGAAACCAGATCGATCAACAAAAGCCAGTAAATATTCCAAAATCCAAAAGAAATGGACAACCGTTTGATGATTCAGGAATGGCAGCCCAAGTAACACAAATATGTTTATAAGTATTTTATAGACCGTTATATAACAGTTTCGTAAAACATTTTGCTCGTAAAAATATTTTTATAATCATTTCATAGACATTAATAACACACTTATAAACACGAAAAAGGACCACTTTATAAAATATTTTTGTGGTATCAAAATGTTTATAGGGGTTCTAGGTAACAACTATAAGGCTACTTTACTACTGCTATAGAGCTCTTATGAGAGTGAAGTTGTTCCAAGTTACACATTTATAAAACAGTTATAAATATATTTTGTTGTTGATATATTCGCGGTATTTACACTGCAATTTTGTGTATATTCAGAGCATAATAAATCAGAATTGTTGTAAAAGAATATCAACTGTGAATGACGAAAAATTAATGGAGTCTATCCTACTATTCGACAAGTAGCATATTGCAAAATAATGAAAATACAAGCATGATAATATGTTGATTTGACTTGCGAATTTGGTTTTACTATTATTATATGGGTACATTATGAACTAAATTTTCATGCGCCTGCATTTTGAGGCCATTCAAGACTTTTTATCCTGATATAATAAATTTCATAACCTCAAGATCTTGATTGAAAACAAAAACTTCTCTATTAAATAATAATTGTCTGATATTTACAATGTTTTTTTTAAAATGAGGTTCTAATTATCGTATTTCCTCAATAAATATTTGGTTTTTTTCCCAAACCTAAAAAATGACCGACAACGTTCGCCTACCAAATATGGCGGACTCTTATAACTGTGCTTGTTGCGACAAATTTGTTATATAGGTATTGGACAATTTGCATACATTTTCAAATGACTTGAAATTTTATATACGTATTCTAGACATTATTTGAAAGTCACCATCGAATACATTTTCCAAAATACCCAAAAATATACTAAATAAATGAAAAAGAAGACGCGAATTTCACTGTATTGTAACGAGTTTCGCTATAGAAAACACTGTTCAGCTTTAATTAATTTATTTTAAGTCACTACACACACGATTTACAACACCACAAATATTTATGTTCTACGATTTATATTTCACGACGTATTCAGAACTGAACTAACTAACTGAAATGACGGATCTCATTATATACCCTGGCCAGGATTAAGAGAACAATCCAGATCTTTTTAGAAAAGCGAAGAATGTTCGACGCCATCTAGCCTTGCTAGAATGTACCAGAATGCCAAACAATTCTACACAATGTGGTGGCTGCGGCGGCGCATTCACCATGCAACGTCACATTGCCCCCTTCTTAAGGCAATTCGTCCCGAATTGCCTTTATGTCGGTATCGGCAACTGTCCCCAAACCGGCAGCCTGATGTCCTATGGAAGTAGCAGTCCACTGTCCTCTGGTTCGTCCTCCGGGAAGGATAGCAGCACACCAGGATGTCAATGCCGCTTTCTTTGAAGATTACCTCCAGCATGCTCCGTACTACTCTCCAGTCCAGTTGGTCGTTCGTCATTTTCGGAATTGCCAGATGGGTCAGGTCCTGTGACAGCATCAAGTCACGAAGATGACTGAGTGCTTTCCAGACATCACTGTAGGTGGTCAGATGATGTGGAAGCTTCTTCGTCACAAGGTAGAACAGGTGTCGTGTCCCATTCGAGATTTGGAGCGGCTTCCCTACCTCTGGCTTTTGTCGTCGCAGATGGTCCAATCTTCCAAATTTTCGTTTAAAAACTGCAGCAAGTTCACTCCTCATACTGAGGTCTTCAGTGACCCAGTGAGCCAACGAGTATTCGGCCGGTGCTTCACACAAATCCAGCTGCCTCTCTTGGACAACGCCATTCTGGACTTTCTGGCCATTGGAGTGTGGAGACATGAAAGTTTCCAATGACATGTCTTCCTTGGCTGACCTGATCTGCCTCACTTCAGCGTCCTGATCGTCGTGGTTCCCAGCATACCGAGCTAAACGATTGAAGTGAACAACCCTCGGTTTTCCTCGTGGTGGCTTTCGAATCCTGTAGACGACGTCATTGATTCGCTCCAGAATCTCATACGGGCCCTCCCAAGAACTTTGCAGTTTTGGGGAGAATCCACGTCGCCTCTGTGGGTTGTGAAGCCAAACCAAATCCCCAACCTGGAACCCTCCTTCTTCGGCCTTCACGTCGTACGCTTCTTTCATCCTGTCGCTGGCACTTTGGATGTTTAGTCGGACCCGTTGATGGATATCGTCCATTTTTCTACGAAGATCACTTGCGTAGTCTTCCCCAGCGACATCCTCACCAGGTGGACAGCCAAACTTCAAATCGCAGGGCAGCCGGAGTTCACGACCCATGATGATCTTGGCAGGTGTTTCGCCCGTCGATTCATGAACTGCTGACCTGTACGCCATGAGTAATAGGAGAAGATGTTGATCCCAGTCTCTTTGATGGTCAGAGACAACTTTGGCCAAGTGTCGATTGATGGTTCGGTTCATTCGCTCCACCATGCCATCCGATTGTGGGTGTAACGCCGTTGTCCTTGTCTTCTTGATCTTCAAGACATCGCAGACGTTCTGGAATAGCGTCGATTCGAAGTTCCTGCCCTGGTCCGAATGCAGCTCCAACGGGACACCGAAACGGCAAAACCATTCCTTAATCAAGACATCGGCAACGGTAGCTGCCTCCTGGTTTGGCAAGGCATACGCCTCAGCCCACTTGCTGAAGTAATCCATGGCGAACAAGATGTATTTATTTCCTTTGTCCGTTTCAGGAAACGGTCCAGCCACGTCGATTGCGATCCTTTCAAAGGGGCTTCCCACGTTGTATTGGCGCATGGGAGCTTTTGGCCGTTTCTGGGGTCCGTTACTTGCCGCACATACGGCACATTTTCTGCACCATTCCTTCACATCGGCTTGACAGTTAACCCAGTAAAACCGTTCTCGCAGCTTTCCCAGCGTCTTGGTTACACCCAAATGTCCACCCGTGACCCCATCATGGACCTCTCTCATCACCTCTGCCTGTCTGTTTCCAGGAACGACTAACTGCCTCCGATCTTCCGTGCCATCCAGATTCTTCACCAGCCTCTTCAGGATGCCGTCATCAAGAACCATCGAGTCCCATTGAGTCCAGTAGGACTTCACGGTGGTCGAGAACCGCGCGACTTCTTGCCAGGTTGGTCGTTGGCCTGCCTGTTTCCATCCGATGACAGGCTTCAGATCTGGATCTTTCTCCTGGTCCTCGCGAAGCGCCTTAGACTGCCAGGAATCATCCACCACAGTCGTCCTGCAAGTGCTCGCCTCCTTTTCCTCGGCTCTTTGACAGTGCTTACATTGTTCTGGACAAGGTCTCCTGGATAGGGCATCAGCGTTGTTGTGGCTGGATCCAGCTCGATGTTCCGTGTCAAAGTTGAACTCCTGAAGTCTCTCAATCCAACGAGCAACTTGACCCTCCGGATTCTTGAACTGTAGGAGCCATTTGAGCGCGGCGTGGTCGGTTCTCAGCAGAAACTTTCTTCCGTAGAGGTACTTGTAGAAGTGCTCTACCCCTTTGACTACTGCCAGTAGTTCCCTTCTCGTGACGCAGTAGTTCCGTTCCGGCTTCGACAAGGTTTTGCTGAAATAGCCGATCACCCTTTCGTGTCCCTGCTGGATCTGGGACAGCACTGCACCAAGTCCTACAATACTGGCATCTGTATCCAGGATGAAGTTCCCCTCAGGTAGTGGGTAGCCTAGGATGGGCGCGGTGGCAAGTGCCCTTTTAAGCGTGTCAAAGGCCTCCTGACAATCTTCGTCCCAGTGAAAGCGTCTCTGTGCCTCTGTGAGCCTGTGAAGAGGCCAGGCGATGTTCGCAAATCCCTGGACATAACGCCGGTAGTACGTGCACAGACCCAAGAAACTTCTTAGCTCGTGGAGGTTCTTTGGTACTGGCCACTCCTTAACTGCCTCCACCTTTTGCTGGTCAACGGCTACACCCTCAGCCGACACGATATGACCCAGGTATTGTACTTCCCTCCGGAACAGTTGGCATTTCTTTGGACTCAGCTTCAAACCGGAACTTCTGAGTCTCCGGAATACCTCTTCCAAGTTCTTCAGATGGTCTTCAAATGATTTGCCAACCACAATTATCTCATCCAGGTATACAAGACATGTTGACCAGGATAGTCCTTTGAGCACAGTCTCCATCAGCCGCTCGAACGTAGCAGGTGCGTTGCATAACCCAAATGGCATAACAGTGAACTGCCACAGCCCAGCTCCAACGCTGAAAGCAGTCTTCTCTCGATCTTCAGGGGCCATTTCTACCTGCCAATATCCGCTTTTGAGGTCCAGGGTTGAGAAGATCTTCGATCCGGCCAAGGTATCCAAAGTGTCGTCGATCCGTGGTAGCGGGTAGCTGTCCTTCTTCGTCACGTTGTTCAGCTGACGATTGTCCACACAGAATCGAGTTGAACCGTCCTTCTTTTTAACCAGAACAACTGGCGATGACCACGGACTACTAGAAGGCTCGATGACACCGCCTTTCTCCATGTCCTTGATGATCTTGTCCGCCTCCTCCTTCTTGGCCAAAGGTAGTCTTCTAGCTGTTTGGCGGATCGGTCGTGCTCCCTCTGTGTTGATGGTGTGCCGCACCACGTTCGTTTGGCCCTTTTCCCCAGTCCCGTTGTCGAAGATGTCGCCGTAATTCCTTATCAGGTTTCTCAATCGTTGTTTTTGTCTCTTATCCAGATCTTTTGAGGAGGTGACAAATAACTTCTCCATCTCTCCGGTGAACTCAGTGATGGCTTGCTCAGTCTCACATACTTGTCGCACCACAGAGGAAATTGACGAGCAGAGCCCCAAAACTGTGTCCCTTGCCAAACTTACAGAGTGATAGTTGACGTTCATCACTCTCACGGGCACAGTCTTTTCCACATTTACCAGGCTCTTTCCACATGCAATGCCTCGTCCTACTTCAGAATCGTGTATTCTAGGCTCAAACATCACGATGCTTCCTTCTTTCATCTTCCCTTCCAGGCGAGCCCACAAAATCATCTCGCTTCTCTCAGGAATTGAAGAATCCCCAGCCAGCAAAACACGAACTGACTCTTCCTCTCTACCATGCATTATCACCTCTTCGTTGTTGGTTTTCAGTGTTCCATATTTGAAATCTAATTGGAAGCCTTGGGTGTTCATGATGTCCATTCCAATTATGATTTCTTCCTCAATATCGGCAACCAGCATTGGATGTTCGAAGCTGGTGCTTCCCAGAGTCACTGCTGCCTCCACTTCACCATGTATCCTAGCCAAGTCTCCTGTTGCCGTCCGTAGTCGCCACTTTGTTGGTTTAATCATTGTCGGTGTTGTGACAATGTCGGGCCTGATGATAGACTTCGTCGCACCTGTATCCAGCAGCATGGTGCGTTTCTCTCCATTAACCCAGCCATCCACAAACACGCTGTTCAGTTTGTGTCCTAAAGAAGCAACTATGTCAGGACGATGAAGTATTAGGGACTGCCGAATCTCCTGGTCTCGAAGTCCATCCAAGAAGGCCTGAACTGTAAGCCTCTCCATAACGTTCTCTGGCGTGGTTGGATAAGCCAGTCGTGCAAGGCGAGCAACATCCGCTTCAAACTCCTGCAAGGTCTCGTTGGTCTTCTGAATGCGATTTTTCAACTGAGAGTGGTAGACGTGCTCCAAGTGTGTTTGCCCATATCGCAGTTCCAGATGCTTGACTAGTACATCGTAGTCCTCCTGCTCCTGTGTGTTGAGCGTCTGCAGGATTTCTGTAGCTTCCCCACGAAGTGCCAGAGTCAATGCCAGGGCTTTTTCCGGTCCAGTCCATCCATTTGCCCTTGCTGCTGCCTCGAACTGGCGATGGTAATTGTTCCAGGACAGTTTGCCATCAAACTGTGGGGCTTTCATGTGGATTCTGATGGTATCAGCTTTCATCTTGGCACTCGCACCGTGATTCCCGAAAGTAACTTCCGGTTGTTGCATGATTACTGCCACTTGCCTTCTCACTTCGTCGATTTCGTCTTCCAGAGCCTTTGCAGTCTCTCCTTGTTGTTTCTCCAGATTTCCGATTTCCTCTGCTACATGAGCCTTCAAGCAGTTGTAGTTATCCGCCAATTGCTCCTTGATTTCTTCCATAGCTCTGGAAGATTCTTCGAGCTTTTCTTCCATAGCTCTGGAGGATTTTTCGAGCTTCTCTTCCATTTTCCTCGAATTTTCTTGAAGTTGATCCTTCAGCTCATCCTTCAAGTTTTTCGACAATTTCTCCACAGCGTTCGGATCAGGAATTTCAAATTGGAACGTATCTGGATCCATGCCTTCTTCCATTAAAGCCTCACGAAGCCGTTGTTGTAGATCAGCTTTCTTCCCGCTTGTATCCAAATCACGCTCCTCCAGCTCCCTCTTCAACTCGGTTACCTTCAATCCGGTTAAAAACACTAGTTTCATAGCCATTGCAGTGAATATTTATGTCCGTTTCTATAGCACACAATAAATCCCACTTTTGACACCAATGTAACGAGTTTCGCTATAGAAAACACTGTTCAGCTTTAATTAATTTATTTTAAGTCACTACACACACGATTTACAACACCACAAATATTTATGTTCTACGATTTATATTTCACGACGTATTCAGAACTGAACTAACTAACTGAAATGACGGATCTCATTATATACCCTGGCCAGGATTAAGAGAACAATCCAGATCTTTTTAGAAAAGCGAAGAATGTTCGACGCCATCTAGCCTTGCTAGAATGTACCAGAATGCCAAACAATTCTACACAATGTGGTGGCTGCGGCGGCGCATTCACCATGCAACGTCACAGTATGATCGCAAACGGGGTGGGGCATTAGGCAAGACATATTTTAAGACAATGTTGCTATTCCGTGCCCATTTTTATTTCATTTGTTTTATAGTGCTGTCTTGTACGTTCGAAATCAAGTATTCTATAAAACATTTCTATAAGATATTCTCGTAAGCCAATTTAGATTTAATACGTTTGCGACTTAACGATAAAATAATAAATCTCTAATAAAAATATTTTGTAACGATCCCATAAAGTTCTCTATAAAACCTTAATGAACCAATTATACAACAAATTAGACTTGAGAGTAATTCCTCTTATAAAATTGGTGCTATAATATGCTATAAGAATTCAATTTCTGTCGTTTTGTAAAAGGCTTATTAAACGGTCATCTAGAGAGCTATATTACATGATTATAACACTTTTTTGTCTCTGAGGGTATTTTGTGCCAACTACCGCCACTAAATGATACAATTGTTATTCAAGTACCCTAATAAATCAGTTATAGATACAGCATTTTAGTTTGATAAGGCACAATCTGTGTTAGTTGGGATAATCTATTAAACAGTGTTGCTATTTTGTGTCCATTTTTATTTTGTAAGTGTTTTATATTGGTTTTATAGTGCTGTTTTGTAAGTTCTAGATCAAGCATCCTATAAAACATTTTTATAAGATATTCTCTTAAGCCCATTCAGTCTCAAATACTTTTGCGAGTTAACTGTTTTATTAGAGATAGCTATATGATAATATAATAAATCTCTAATAAAAATATTTTGTAACCATCTAATAAGTTCTTTTTAAAACAATAATGAACCAATAATACAACAAATTAGACTAAGAGACTAATTACTCTTATAACATTGGTACCTACTAAAGTATGCTATAGGAATTCAATTTCTTCCGTTTTATAAAAGATTTATTAAATGGTTTCGTAGAGAGCTATATTACATGATTATAACACTTTTTTGTCTCTGAGAGTATTTTGTCTCAACTAACGTCACTAAATGATAAAATTGTATATTGATGAACCCTAATATATCAGTTATATAGCATTTTAGTTTATTAAGGCACAATCTGTGTTAGTTGGGAGATCAGTATCACGACTCAAGTTGTACCAAATATAAACCAATTGGGACGGGAACACTGATTTCATATACTTAATATGACTGATTACTACCTGGGTGCTTATTCTGGGTCCGATAGAACGGTCATATCGAGAGAAAGAGAGAGACAGTAAACGAAGAATTATAGTGAGTGATCGTTTATCTCTCTCGTATGACCGTTCTATCGGTACCCTGAGCGCGTTGAGTTCACCTCACCATTCACTTAATCCGAGTCGTGCTAAATTAGAGGTTAGAGTTTCCATCATGATCAATAACGTATCAAGAAAAAAAGACCGGCCGCTTCGTATAAGCATTGACGTCGGCGCAGTGCAAGAGAGATGAATATTGAATATCAAGTGATAGAGAAGTATGAAGTGCATTGAAATGAAGTATTGAAAAAAATTATCAAGACCATAAGACTTAGTTTTTGCAGTTTCTATATCGCCCTTTAATTTAAAAAAATAAAATTTTCTGGATAAGTTTTCGGTTTTTCTCCCATAACTTTGTTACTAATAGATACTTTGATCATTATCATTGCTCTGTTCAGCATAAAATTTCTCGTCAATTGATACCTTTCACGTTTTTTTTTATTAAAAAAATCAAGATGGCGGCCAATGAATGCATTTCGCACAATCACATTTCTCTTGACTTTTGATATGTTTAAGGAATATGGGCAATGAACTCAAAAAATGAAAACTCGTCTCTGTGGAAATTAGTTCTACCTTTAGCAATTTTTTTGCGTTAATATACTCTACTGTTTGAGAAGCAGAAAGGAAATCAAGTTTTTTCAATGTTTTGTATTTTATTTTTCAAATTAGTTCAAATAATGCGAAACGGCCTATTACCTTTCACCCCTCGGAAATAAATTGCAGACTTTTTGCCCTCCATAGCGGCCGGGACGTCCCATTCAAAGTTGGCGTCACGAAACCAGCAAGCTCCTAGGAAAAAGGCCGGTTCATTTCTCATTTGGTACGTCAATGGCCAATGATGATGATGAACGACTTATTTCATAATGATTTTTATTGAAGATTTTATTTAAAGTTCAAAAAAAAGTGATTGTGATGATTAGAAAAACTCATCTAACATGGCAGTGTCGTCAGTTTACTAAATGAACGGGTATTTTCTTCAACTCCCTATGTATTCGTCAAATAGGTAAATCCAATAAAACAATCGTAATAAGAGTACTCACCAACAAAATTTTGTTTCTCCACGTGAAGCATTAACAATATAAAACACATACGAAATTAAAATAGATACAGTAACATTGGGTAGATGGGACATTAGCACGATTAAAATAAGTCAAAAAATTGACTGGCGGTATACACACAGTGCTGGTTTACTATGAGTATGCCAGTTGCCACTGTATTTTGGTTAATTATTTTATATATATATATATTTTTTTGTTGCACAGTTATTTCTATTTGTGTGTTTTTTTTGTTTTTTTTTTCTTTAATATTGTGTTCATGTAAGTGTTCTTTTTTCTCCCTCTATTTGCTATTAATTATTTATTTTTTCAATAATTCTTCTCTCTCTTAGTTGGTATTACTGTTCGTTTACACAGTGTTTTCTGTGATTTTTATCAACATTTGCTCCTATTACTCGAAAGTGATAAAGAAAATTCTCACAAACTGACTTCCCCGTTTCCTCCTTCCACGTATTTATCTTGGTACGAAAATTCCGTGTTCTTGAACAAAAGGAGGGAGTGAGAGTGCACATATAGTTGCCAATATTAGAAATTGAATTTTGTTCAATCGTGGCATTGAAATTTCTAAAAGCTGATAGCCGTGAGTGCTATTGGTTTTGAACAATAACGTCAAGACTTTGATAGTGACGATATAAAACAGGCACACCTTGCAAAAAAATCAGCAAACGCCAAAATGAAAAATGGTAGCTGATTTTTCATTTCATTAAGGCCAGAAATATATTTGGGGAAATTCACTCCCTCATTACCACCCACCACATATTATCCCATTGCATATTTTATTGACACGAAACATTTGAATAAACTTTTCATTTGATGATGTGAATGGGTCGCTTTGAGCAAGAATATCTCTACCTTTATTGACCGCGTCCTCTAGAACTTCTTCCACATCAAACTCATAATTCATGAAATTATTCCAAATCAAGATTTGATTCATATTGTCCATTTAAAAAAATTAAAAAAAAAATTTCAAGCATAAGAACAAAAACACGTTTATAATACATAATTTAATACACGAAATACTATAGAATAGTACGTAAAATGTTCAAATTATTTATGCTCTCAGTCATTCTCACTTGCTCATGACCAATAGAGATTTCAAACTTCCTGGGAAATCAAAAGTCCCACAAATTTCTATACTAAAATTTCAAGAATAGGATTTTTGTAATTTTCAAGGAGAACGTAAAATTTCTCTCATAATCTCTACTCCCTGAAAATCAAGAATAGGGGCCCAAAAATTAAAAGTCTAACATATTTCTAAAGAGATATTTCAAGAATAGGGTTTTTGTAGACTTCAGGGGCCGGATTTTTGAAAACCGGAAAGTAGAACAGCCGAGAGAAAGTAGGCTATGACTAGTAGGCTTCTCTCGGCTGTTCTACACCCCGGTTTTCAAAAATCCGGCCCCAGGAAGAAACGTCAAATCTATCTTATAATCTCTAATCCCTGAAACCCAAGAAAATGGACACAGGGAGCTAAGACTACCACCCCAGAGACCCGATCTTCGAGTAAGGGAACAACGCTCCCTGGGACTAAAATAGGCGTGGTTCTCTTGAAAATAATGTATGCCTATAATTGAAAGCGGGATCAAAAATGTTCTCTAGATAGAAAGAAGTCTGTTCTATTGACTTGAGTCAGTAGAATCATGCCCTCAATTTCATTTCGAAGTGGAACTGTCAATTTTTGCTTGACAAACGGGAATCATATGCCATCATCCACATTGAATTTGGCGCAAGCGTGACTTTGAACACTTATTCAATGTAGATGATAGCATATGATTTCCGTTTGGCAAGCAAAAATTTGACAGATCCACGAAACTTGCAGCCTCCCACGTTTCAAGAATTTCGAAAGTCTGGGAAAGGGAGGGATGAAGAAAATCATGTGATGGGAACTCGTCTGCTCTCTCAAAAATATTTTCCCTTCTATCAAGTTCAAGGGAGCACTGTTCCCTGACTCGAAGATTGGGAAAAATACCAAATACATCCTGAGTATTTGGTATTCTTGTTATGTGTCCTCTGAAACAGACGATTATCAATTTTCTGGGTTTTTATACCCCGTTGAGGTGCGAATAGCGGTTGTCTGGTCGTCGAGCGTCTGGTAATGAAAGGATTAGGTAGTATCACGTAATATGACATCAAAATGCTGCTTGGGCAAACATGTTAATGATATAGCAATAGTGTCGTTATCAACAGAACGTACATTTCTATTCTGCACTGGACGAAGTGGTCTCCAAATCAATAAAACAGTTTGTTGGTTTCAATGTTCAGTGGATGTTGATGGAATGATAAAATCAGTCCAGTATTTTTGTCATTAAATTCTTTACACACCCACTTTACTCCTACATCATGATTCTGTATAAAAATATTCTTTTATCGACAACAAATGATCTGAGACTCAATAAATACTCGATTTTGTAACAAAGATATTGAAGCGTCATTAAATCAAACCTCATACTCTCACTAAGCTTTCTTTGTGCTACATTTCCAACTTCAAATAAATGACGAGGAAGCGAATTTTTATTTTATGAAAAAGTTGAAAGCTTCCTTTGTTCGTGATGTCTGACGGTATGCTTTGTCCTAGTTTGATTCAACCTGAATAATTGGTACGAATGAAAATACGAGTATTGTGATTATATAGGTCATGTGCTCATAATAGGATAAGCTACTTTGAAATGTGCCAATTTCAGTTAATTTCAGTAAGTACCTGTTAGGTTGTGCGAAGTTTCACCTTTATCTGCTTTCTATGCATTTATTAGAAAACGGCACCAGCCCTGTTCGTTCCTTTTATAAAGGCTAGGGGAGCCAACTCCTGAAGTCTATGTTTTTATCAGATTTCCATATCAAATTTTTGATATAGCGTGATTCTGAAAAAAAAAATCAAACATACATCACATTATTCGTCAGACTGGTTGGCGACATCTGGTCTTCTCTTACCGATATTTTTGCATTCCAGCCAGAGATTTGAAAAGATAATAAAATAAAGTGAAAATAAAAGTATTATGTTTTTTCATGTACTTTGAGAATTTGTGAGCTGAAATGTCAAAAATAGTACATTTTGTATCAAGGGCGGAAAGTAGATGATTTTGACAAGGGTATAAGTAGCAGCACGAGCAAAGCAAGGGCAGATATTAGCCGAGTCAAAATCATCTTTCGTCCGTGGTGCAAACAATGCTTTTTGTACAACCAGTTTGTAATCATTTGAAAAAGAATAATTATGAAAATCAAAAATAAATAGTCGATACACTGCACTACACTCTCTACACTGCTGAGTGCTGACAAGTTAGACAACTGACAATTGACAACTGTTACAATAGGTCTGTTCCCGTATTCTTTTGTGGTGCGGATTCATTGTCACCGAGATTGTCACGTGACAATTTTCTTCTAGTATGCTAGACTGTCACGTGGTTATTGAATTCAGAGGCGTTGGGATCCAAGGAACCGTTGCTAAGCAACCTACTTTTGCGCCCGCGGGCGCAAAAATTCTTTTAGGCCTGGCTGCCAAAATTAGCGACTTTCCGCCTGCTTTGCATGCATTGAAAAGTGGACTTTACGTGTAGGTTGTACAAAAAAAAATAAATGTCATACATTAGTTTTAGAACTATAAGCAAATGAATGTCACGTATTTATTAAGCCATGATAAAGACCATAGCAACGAGTAAGAAGGATCAGAATCTAGGTGTCTTTTTTATGCTTGAAAACGTCTGTACCTAACACTGTTAGTATTTCTCAGACCGACATTACAGACATTTTTTGTGTGTTGTGCAAAAATCTCAAATTTTGTTGAAGAATAGTTTTTGTCACTTACGCTTTTCCTCCACTTGATGATAGAGTCTAGTCTCCGCATAAGTGAACTGGTTTTCGACATGTTGTCTAAACATTTGGCAGATGAGTTTCCTAATAGGTAGCAAAAAATTATCCAAGTATGCGTTTGATAAACAGGTTTGGTACACATTGACCATAACTCGGCAAACGCGAGTATATTCACATCACAGAGAGACTTTTATTGGATCGACATGAAGGATTATCCTGTTAACCAAGAATAGACAATCTGATTGGTTTTTTCCCCAAATCACAATATGATTCCCAAAATCACTACTGCGATCTACTCTCGAGGTAGCGGTATGGATGTTGATCCCCATGATGGGTCAGATTATCAGATCGTGGTTTACTCTATGGTTGGATACAATGGATTGGTGTCCTGTTGCTGGCTGTATCACCAACAGCTTGGACCCGCATCCTTG
The DNA here is from genome assembly GCA_958502075.1 of Orchestes rusci. Taxonomy (NCBI): domain Eukaryota; kingdom Metazoa; phylum Arthropoda; class Insecta; order Coleoptera; family Curculionidae; genus Orchestes; species Orchestes rusci. The sequence goes on from OY293304.1 coordinate 53,803,516, forward strand.
ATATCCTTGAGGCGCGTGTTCGAGCATGCTCTGGTTTATTCCGCTCTCATGCCATAACCTGTTTAGGTATATGACGTCGCTTTGAATCCGGCTTTCTCATTGATATAGATTTCATGGTTGGTATCAGGCGATCCTTGGTTTTTTCAAGGATCTTGCTTTTTTTGTTCGACCCTTCAGGTCTTTTTTAAACAACAAGTGACCTACAGGGAAAAGGGAGACTATTTAGTGTCACCCAAAATTGTCGATTGATCCCATCAAAAGAAGATTCTTCAGAACATAGAATGTAAATTTGTATCAGTAGGATGAAGAAATCACGACCTATGTATGTCAGACGTGCTTGCCCACAGTTTATTCTGCAAATAAGCTAAACGCGTTAGCATAAAACCGGTGCCAGACGATGCTACGAATTCTCTCAAACATTTGACACTAGAAGGTTTGACGCATCATGTGGCCAACCCTCTGTTGTTTTAGCAACAGAAGAGAGCAGATCAATTCATTGCTACAAGTGCCAATTTATACTTGGAGGTTCAAAACGACGTTCAAACCATGGAGGTACAAAGGGGTGGAGACGACATCACGTGACTAAAATGGGATCACTTTCGCCATCCTACCGCGATCGTTCTGTCAAAGTTTCATTTTACATTTGTAAAATGGTTTTTCTGAGTTTTGACTGTGTTGTGAGGATTATTATGTGATTTTTATGTGTTGTTACATATTGTCACGCCCTAATTTGTATAGGGTGCATCGAGGGACGTCGAGGTTGGGTCGAATTAATTATGAACACAAATCTTCAAATTCCAATACAATTTATTGAACAATACGATAAAAGTGCCGGATGTTTTTTTAGTTCGGACCCGAAATCTAACTGATTTATTCTACTTGTTCCTTTACCTCGATACCTCTTATCAAAGTCAGCAATCTTGCGATTATCGAACTAACTAATTATTGCAGCGCAAGGGATTACGAAACAGTCGATTTTATAGAATATAATTTAAACCGAGGATGTTTTGAATATGACGAAATTTCCTGTGTTGAAACAATCATTGAAATGTAATTTTTTATATGAACCTATATTTTGACAATATCTCAATTATTGTTTCATGTGCCCTGAGAAGTTGTGCGAGTAGAGACGCTATCGATAAGAAAAAATCGACAGAAATCACATTGCATAGGTTGGTATAGCATAGTACAGGACCGGGATATGAAATTTGTTTCGAGTTTACTGAAATATTTATATGGTTGAGATTTGTAAATGTTTAATCACATTATATTGTGGATTCGAATATTTTTTCCAATTCACTTGATTATGGCTATGATCAATTTGTGTTGGACAATCATAGGTATTCACTTATGAAAAGCATTGATGCGAAGTACCTAGATATACTAGTGATTTATTTTTATTTATATAAATCTAGTAATCTTGAAGCTAATAGTAGGTATAAAACATAAAAGCAAAAAAAATTACTATTCAAAGGACAAAAAAGAACTTGATTATCCTTATTTCTTTTTATTAGTCACCTTGCATCCTACTACTTAGGTAAAATGTATAATTTTCAAAATTGAATATCTTTTTTATCGCATGTTAAGACCCAATCCAATCTCATCATTTCAAGTTTTCTGGGTTGGTGGGTTTTGGGGTTAATGAAAACTCCAGGATTGATCAAAAGCTTGTGTTGAAGTTTTGATGTATAACACCTCAATCAGGGCTACATAAAAAAAATCGTTCTGGCCAAAACGTAGGCACAAGTTTTAAATCAATCCTGAAGTTTTCATTTACCCTAAAACCCAAAATCCGGCAATCCTGAGTTTCTGCAGATGCCAAATACTTCAATTAATTTCTTAAATACTCAAAAATATTCTAGAACTTTTCTTATCTTTCAAAATATTCTGGAACATGTTCGAATAATTATAATCTATAATAATAATTATTATTATTATTTCAAAAATTCGCAGAGCAGGTTGAGAAAACATTTCCAGAATCTATTCTCTCTCACTTTCAGTTACTTCCTATTGTTTTGTTAAGTATCTACTCTGGTAATGTTTCGTTTTGTACATAATATTGAATTGAGTCTCACGTTTGGAAAATATTTTTCCGGATGGTTTTATAATACTTCACACATAATATGAAGAATAGTAAATAGTAAATTGAAACAATTATCATTGATGAATCAAAAATATAATGTAAACGTGGATAAATTCTAATAAAGTTTAAATCTAGAGTAACCATTCTGAAGTTTTTTTATCTGTCGGCCAGTTCGCCCCTGTCTACGTCGCCATATTGCAGCTACTCTGAGCTCCACCCACCGATCCCATTTTTCTATAACTGTTTGAGTGTTCCTTAGCGACTCTTATGATTTTATCTCGATGTTCTGAACCAACATTGAAAAAATAATTATTGTTCATGACATCGTACATCGTCTGATGCCGGCTCACGTAAAGCTTACGTATTGTAGACTTTGGTATGAATATGTTGTCTGTACAGCAAACTTTCTTATTTAATCCAAGTACGGTCACGCGGCAATTTTAGTTAAACGACTTTTGTTGATCAAAAAAAAAATTCGAGTTGAAACGATTTACTGATAACGACACAATTGCCTTTTTAAAAATTTCATTCACTTGATAATTAATTATTCACTGGGTTCAGTCAGTCAATCACAATCAAATACTACCAACCCACAAAACAGTATATTTTAACAATAATTCAACAAATGACCATTCAGTACAATTCCATAATCCGTATTACTTCAAGTCCTAACTTGATAATCCCCAATTCGTCACGCTTCCTTTTTTTTCCGTCCCCAGGCTACTACGCATCAGCCAACTATTTTCATGGCTGGAATTATGACGGATTTTGGCGCATTCACCTTAATAACCCTATACAATCAATTTCTTACAGTCGGTCACAGCTACCCTGTTCAACGTCCTCGTGAACCTGTAATCAAAAGAAAAACCAAAATAAATCGAACAGTCTTCAATTATTCAATTACACAAAGAAAACCAGCAAACCAGTGACCTGAAGCGCACTACTTCAGTCTCCTGGCTGCCAATCTTCTCCGTGTAATTATCTGTCTTAAATCTACGTCATTAACCACAATGTTTTCCCTTTGAGCAACATTTTGCTCTGGAGGAACGTATTCCTCTTGGGAAACGTTTTCCCTTTGAGCAACGTTTTGCTCTTGAGGGACGTATTCCTCTTGGGAAACGTTCTCCCTTTGAGCAACGTCTTGCTCTTGAGGAACGTATTTCTTTTGGGAAACGTTCTCCCTTGAGCAACGTTTTGCTCTTGAGGAACGTATTCCTCTTGGGAAACGTTCTCCCTTTAAGCAACGTTTTGCTCTGGAGGAACGTTTTCCTTTTGGGAAACTTTTTCCCTTCGAGCAACGTTTTGCTCTGGAGGAACGTTTTCCTTTTGAGGAACGTTTTCCTCTTGGGAAACTTTTTCCCTTCGAGCAACGTTTTGCTCTGGAGGAACGTTTTCCTCTTGGGAAACTTTTTCCCTTCGAGCAACGTTTTGCTCTGGAGGAACGTTTTCCTTTTGGGAAACGTTTTCCCTTTGAGCAACGTTTTGCTCTTGAGGAACGTTCTTCTCTTGGGAAACTTTTTCCCTTCGAGCAACGTTTTGCTCTTGAGGAACGTATTCCTCCTGTGATGACTCAGAATCGCTATAGACCCTGATGTTAAACGGTTTAAGTCTATCTATAGCACATATGCCAGTATATTTCTTTTGACCTCTTTCCGTGCCTGGCAAATCTTCTACCACATACCGGTCTTTATCCAATTTAGCAGTTATGATAAATGGTCCAGCATATTTCGGTAACAGTTTCCTACTTTTACCGTCGTTTGCGCCAATATTTCTCTTTATCATCACTTGTTGTCCAACTTCGTACGAGATGTTTGCTAGTCTTTTCGAATCATATCTTTTTTTTTTGTTTAATTTGCTCCTTCTTGATGTGATCTTTAGCTTGATTTCTTCGTTCAGACAGCGTATCTCGATAATCTGAAGCCCCCACTACCGAAGACAAAAATGAGTCATTTTGTCCTCTTGGGCGGTATCCAAACATAAGCTTATGTGGAGTTTTTCCTGTGCCCTTGCAAATTGAAGAATTGATGCTGAACTTGATCTGTGCGACATGTTGATCCCATTTTGTTTCGTCGTCTGTTGTTGTGCTTAATCCAGAAAGTAAAATTCTATTGTATCTTTCAACTTGTCCGTTGCTACGTGGTGTTGCGGTTGCGTTCTGAATGTGTTTGATATTCAATTTTGTGGTGTATTCTTTGAAAGCTTTGCTTGTATAACACGTTCCTTGATCGCTCATTATTCTTCGAGGTGTTCCAAATACTTCTGAGATTTCGTCTAAGAACTTGATTACCGGTCCCACTTTTGTACTGGTCACAGCTTTGGCGAATAAATATTTGGTAAATCCGTCCACTGCTACTATAAGGTACGTATTTCCCTTCGTGCTCTTCACGAATGGCCCAAGTTGATCAACATGTATGGTATCCAAAGGCGTTGCTATTTTTTCTATAGGATGTAGTACACCGGCTCGTTTTCCTGCTGGTTCTTTATTATAGGCTTACATCAGGCAGGTTCGTATACAGTGTGTCTGCTTAAGTTGGCCACATATGGGAAACTTTTTTATTATTAATTTTAGGAAAAAAGTTATTCTTTATAAAAAGTTCAGCATGTTCCGAAACCTAAAATGCAACCATCAGATATTACATTTTTTCAGTCGTATACGAGGTTTGTCAAAAAATATGAATTTCACTCAAGAGTAAAATTTGACAATATCGAAAATTGTTATAAAGAAAAATAAACACTACCATTAAAATGATTGTTTTTTTCTTTTTTAAATTTATTAAATTTTATAAATAAATTAATATTAAACAGTAATCTCTTATTTTAATTATTGGACATTTAAATCAATGCATTAATTCAAATGAAAAAATGAAATATCTGATGGTTGCATTTTAGGTTTTGGAACATGCAGAACTTTTTATAAAGAATAACTTTTTTTCCTAAAATTAATAATAAAAAAGTTTCCCATATGTGGCCAACTTAAGCAGACACACTGTATATTGTTTAATATACTTCCTCATTTGAGGAAACCAATAATGCTGTGACACTAGTGATAACGTTTTATCCAATGCAAAGTGTCCAGCTGCATCATGGTGGTAAGCAGTTACAGCATGTCTTGCATTCTTTGGCACCACCCATTTTAATCCACTACTTGTAACTTTATGCATACGATTATTCTTGAGTGCATATTCTTTATGAACATCTTGTTCTTCTTTGTCCTTTGGCGGTTCGGATAGAACTTGGTGTAAATACTTGCAACGGCTGTCCATTAATTGTGCTGACAAAACCCAATCGTCTTCAGTGATGTTTATTGCAAGGACATCAAAATCCATTTCTGTGTTTATTGGTTTTTCTACGGGATCTCTACTTAGCGCATCTACATGTGCCATTCTAGCACCAGGCCTATATTCCACTTTGAAATTAAACTCCAAGGTTGTTAGCCACCAGCGAGCTATTCTAGGCACCAGATCTTTCTTGGAAAATGTACTTCTTATTGAATTGCAATCGGTCACTATTTTAAACCCGATTCCCAATAAGTAAATTCGGAATCTCTGAAGGCAGTTGACGACGGCAAGAGTTTCCACTTCGTAAGAGTGATATTGTTGTTCCTCCTTGCTGGTTTGTCGACTGAAGTACTGTGTAGGTGTTAGTTTGCTAATCTTTTGCTTTTGCAAGAGAATTCCCCCTATTCCCCATTTTGACGCATCCGTGTGAAGCTCAGTCTCTAGTTCAGGGTCGTAAATAGTTAGTATTGGTCTTGTACATAAAATATATTCAAGCTGCTGGAATGATTTTTCTTGATCTTCGCCCTATTTAAACTCTTGATTCTTACGTGTGAGACTGGTTATTGGTCTCGCAATTTGTGCAAAATTTTTAACAAACTTACGGAAGTAGCTTGCTAAACCGATGAACTGCCGTATTTCATGGAGATTCTTGGGTGTCTTGAATTGCTCTACAGCTATAATTTTTGCCTTTCCCGGTCGTATACCATCAGAAGAAATTTCATGACCTAAATACTCTAATCTTTGTCTAGAATAGTAACATTTACTTGGTCGCAACGTGATCCCAGCATCTTGAAACACTTTCAAAATAACTTCTAATGCATCCAATCCTTTGTCAAATGTCGTTGAAGGTTACAGGATGTCGTCCATGTATGCCAGGGCCGTTGTAAAACGCAAAGATCCAAGGATTTGATTGATGCTACGTTGAAAAACAGCAGGAGCATTTGCCAACCCGAAAGGCATTCTTAGGTATTCATAATGCCCATCAGGAGTGACAAAGGCAGTTTTGATGGTAGATTTTTTTGACATCGGTATCTGATGGTATCCCGAAGCCATATCAAGGGTTGTAAAATACCTCCTGTCCTTCAGTCGTTCAAGACAATCTTCAATTCGAGGTAGAGGGTAGCAATCTTTTATTGTTTTCGAATTTGATGCCCTATAGTCAACGCACATTCTGGTTTCACCTGTTTTTTTCTTAACCAAAATAATAGGACTTGCATAGGGTGAAAAGGATTCTTGAATTATGTGGTTATCTAGTAAATCTTGTATTATTTCGCGAACTTTTTCTCTTTCCGCAAATGATAAAAGGTAAGGCCTATACGTTACAGGCTTAAAATCTGACAAATTAATTTCCATTTCGTAATTATGCATACATCCTAATTCGCTGGTATTTTGCGCGAAACAACACCGATATTTATTAAGCAGATCAAGAAGACGTTTTTTCTCTATATCGCTCAAAGAAGGATCACAGTTTATGTCGGAAAGTTACATTGACTTAAATTGACATTTAAAACACTCACCCTTTTGGAAGAAACATTCGTCTCTGGACCACATGGAACTTCCCTTGCAATCATGTCCTTGACTCTGAACTGTAGGGGATTGTTGGACACATTCAACACAGGCAAGGTACCTGCTGTAGTGGAAGTGACACATCTTGGCATTATATATTCGTGAAATGGCTTTTGTCGTGCTTGATAATCCACAAATAGATCGCCATTATACCGATCTATTGCACTGAATTTAATGTGACCAATATGATTAGGCGGAATGACAATATCTTCAGCAACTGTCATTTCAATTTTTGTCGGTGGTAAATGGTCTACTTCTGGTAATTCCAACATATCAGAATTGAATAATCATATTTGATTCCTCTTCACTACCAAAACAACGTTTGCCTGGTTGATGAATGGTTGACCAATCATGACAGCTACATCTTGAATTTCATCTGCCACAATCAGTGCAGATACAGTCGCTTCTACCAGATCAACTTCAAGTTCAATTTCACATTGGCCAATTGCCTTAGATTGTCCTCCCGCATAACCATTTGTTTGTACCCAACATGGCTCCCATTCAACTCCAAAATGTTTTGCATCTGTGTATCTTGGGGTAACTGCAGCACTTCCCGTATCCAACAGTCCATTACATACAAAGCCATTGACTTTGCGACAAACAATGTACCGATTTTCTAAATGCGGCATTTTTCTAGGTACTTCCAGTGACATTATTTGTTTTGAACTTCCTGGTTGTGGTTCTTTGGGATTATTATTATTTCTGTAAAAAATTTTCTCTACATGTCCCAATCGATGACATTTTCTACATTCCATACGTGGTTTGGGACATTCAGTGGCGATGTGACCTAGAGTGCCACAATTGATGCACTTTGGTCGATAGCCACTTTCTTTGGGGGTGGTGCCATATCTCTGTTTTGGAAATTTGTAACAAGGCTTTTGATGCGTACCAGCAACAAACGTTTTGTTGCTTCGCTCCCGCGTTGGAACCTGCGAACGTTCCACTGGTCCCAACGTAGCTAAATATTCCTTGTACAGCATCTCTGGCTTCTCATATCTGCCAGCCTTGGCACCATTTTGAATGACAGGGTCACCTATCCCATCCATTATCATTGAAACAGCATTTTTGTCAACAATCCCACATGATCTCAAAAGTTCTGTTCTGGCAAAATAATATTCAGTCCATGATTCCTCATTTAATTTTTTTTTAATTATCATTTTCTTTATCGTTGATGGAAAATCTCGATGTTTCGGAAAAGCATTTAGTAACATTTGTTTCCATTGGACCCATGAATTATTATAATCGGTAAGGCCGTTGTACCAAGACTTGGCCAACCCCACTAGTCTTGATTGCATATGATAGATAATAGTTGGCTCATCCCAACCATTTATTCTCGCCAATTGATCAATTTTATCGATCCATACTTCTGCGCTTAAATTTGGCATGTCCGGGCTAAATTCAGGAATACAGTCAGACTTTATTGCAATTCGAGGACTTGCGTTTGGCCGTTTCTCTAATAAATTATTGACCATTTGCTCTAATTTATTAATTTTCTCATTAGCCTCCACCAAACCCGAAAACTGTAAACTTGGTGAAGTCTGCTGGTCAATGTTAACATTGGAGTTTGACAATAAACGCGGAGAAGTAAACGTCTTTGTATTATTTGATTCAATTCTCTTTCTTTGACGGTGAGATTTACGTTTTCTCTTATAACGACCATAAAAACTATCTTCTGAACTGCTACTATCAGTCGAAGTTGAGCTTGACGAAATATCACGTCGTTTTGGCATTTTATATAAATTCAATTCTACTCCTACCTTGGACAAACGGCAACTCAATCCAAAATCACTTTTCTCAAACCCTGTCAGCTTCCAATGAACTACATCCACATTCTCCTCTCATATAACCACCGTCTTTTTGTAGTTTTTACCCAAATTGTCCTATTAAATCACGTGTCCTATCCCACCGCTGCTACTGATAACGACACAATTGCCTTTTTAAAAATTTCATTCACTTGATAATTAATTATTCACTGGGTTCAGTCACTCAATCACAATTAAACACTACCAACCCACAAAACAGTATATTTTAACAATAATTCAACAAATGACCATTCAGTACAATTCCATAATCCGTATTACTTCAAGTCCTAACTTGATAATTCCCAATTCGTCACGCTCCCTTTTTTTTCCGTCCCCAGGCAACTATTTTCATGGCTGGAATTTTGACGGATTTTGGCGCATTCACCTTAATAACCCTATACAATAAATTTCTTACATATCGAACTGGATGGCATTGTCAAAGTTAAAAATAGCTTTGAGCAGAGTTGTTCAAATAGCACAGTGAATCCGTGCTATTCCTGAGAATTCTGGAGAATCTGCAAACCTCCTTTTTTAAACTTGTGAAGGAAGTTTCTTGATGATGTATTCATTGCATATACAGTGAGGACGTAAATAGTCCCCCTCCCCCTCTAACTTTTGAACGCATTAATATTTTTGGCTCAAATTTGGAGGTGTTGTTCAGGGTAGGCTTTACCAAGTTTTGACCTCCAAAAAAAAATTTCAACTGTCAAACTGACAGCTGGGCACTATTTTGAAACTAATTATTAAATGGAAAAGGGGGTCATGTAATACCTTATTTGAAAGGTCCTTCCATTCTCTTTTCATCCCCAAAGTTTGAAGTCCTTAGCACTTTTCTTAAGAAAATGGCGCCATATCGAAAATAAATTATTTGGGTCAAAATACTATCTCTAATTCTTAAAAGAACTTCATTATTATTATTATTATTATTATTATTATTTATTTATTACTGTATCAATCTGTGCTACCATAGTTTCTTAGACAAAATAAAAGATAGTATCTACTAAGACACAAATAATTTATTTTCGACATGGCGCCATTTTCTTATGAAAAATAATAAGGACTTCAAACTTTGGAGGTGAAAAGAGAATGGAAGGATCTTTAAAATAAAGTATCACATGACCCCCTTTTCCATTTAATTTTTTGTTTCAAAATGGTGCCCAGCTGTCAGGTTGACAGATGAAAATTTTTTTTGGAGGTCAAAACTAAGTGAAGCCTACCCTGAAACACTTCCAAATTTGAGCCAAAAATATTAATGCGTTCAAAAGTTAGAGGGAGGGGGGGACTATTTACGTCCTCACTGTATGTTATATCTGTTATTTCCGCTCTCCATATGACAAGCCGACTTTGGATACAGCTGCATGGCGTACGTGAGTTCTAGCACGCACGATTTCCAGAAGCATGATGCAATCCTGGCGCGCTTGCAGATGCACACACAGGTGTTCATGTGACATCATATTTTTATCATATAAATAGCCTATAGTGGATTGGGATACTATCCATTGCTATAATAGACAACTTACATTGTGGACTTATCAACGGTGTTGGTTCAATCTGGAAATCAATCACCAGAAACTAAGACGCTTCTAATGGTAAATATTTTAACGATTGTATCGAAAAAATAAATCATGACGAATACCAAATCATGACCCTTCTTGAAAACAAAATCATGATTACAACATCGGTTATCAAAAGTTTCAACACCACTATACAAAAACTGCAAATTGACGAAGAAACTTTTAATAATGACATCCAGGAAAACAGAAATTCAATAATGGACATTTCTGATCAAATAAAATACTATTTCTCTCAAATTGCAGTATTAAACATGTGTGAATTATTTATTGATGGAAAGCTTTACGTTCATAGAAGAGTCATCAAGCGATATTGCTTATTCAATAACGTTTGCACGTCTTAGAATACTGCTTAGTTCAATAATAACACCATATGATCTTCTAGAATCTCTAAGGCACATTTCGCAGTCACTAGAAAAAAATAATCTTCCTTTACCAATTTACTCTGCGACCGTGGCTCAATACATTGACATCATTGAGCTTCAAGCCTACCAAACGGATAAAAGGATAGTTTTCATATTAAGCATACCCTTAATCGAACCAGATAGATACATTCTATACCGTACCTATCAAATACCTATATTAGACAATCGAACCGGACTTTTTCACATCCTAAGTACTTCTCATCAAAATACATTGCGCGAAGTGATGACTCATTGTTGTAGAGTACTGTTAAAACCATGGAAGACTGTAAATCACTACAGGGTAGAACTAAAATTCGTCAAACCATCTTACCCTACCCGATTGACAGCGACGCAATCTGCGAAGTCCAGCTATTGAGACAACAAGACCTCCTTCCAAGAACTGGTCCAACCTCCGTAGTGTTAGCCAAAGATTACAAGATCCAGCCACTCAAACCGAACCTTCGGTTAATCATCACCGCCGATCCACTACCCATCTCAATCAAATGTGGTCCAAGAGACATGGTCACTCAAGTCATCAACATCAATAGTCTGTTGAAGCTACAGCCTGAGTGTAACGCCTTCGTTGGTAGCACAAGAGTTCATGGCGCAAAAATCATCGATAGCATCACAATACCACCTACAATCATAGACCAGTCCAAATATCATACAGTTGTTTTGACCATCTGCCAGAGAAGATCCACATACCCGAGCTCGAACCGATTGAGTTGAACAAGCTTAATTTGGAAGACCTAGACATTGCAAACTACAAACTCAACCAGTATTCATAGGACCTAGACAAGCTGATCAACCAGCCATTTATCAACAAACACATCGGTTGGTTTACCATCCTGACTTGATCATAGCCCTGATCATCCTCTACATCTTTTGCAAATGTCGATCCAATCGAAGATTCAAGATTGGAATCACTCACGATAGCGACAACAATCATCCACCTCCACCGCCTGGAAACTTTTTCCTAATGTCTTCTGAACGATGAAGAAATATCCTTCCGAGAAGAAGACCAAGCATACGCATTGGAGAATCCATGGAGGAAGGAGAACAACTCGAACTCAACACCAATAAACTAAGGATTTGAAAGTTGCTGAATGGCACCAACTTTCCACTAAAAGGAGGAGCTCTTATATCTGTTATTTCCGCTCTCCATATGACAAGCCGACCTTGGATACAGCTGCATGGCGTACGTGAGTTCTAGCACGCACGATTTCCAGAAGCATGATGCAATCCTGGCGCGCTTGCAGATGCACCCACAGGTGTTCATGTGACATCATATTTTTATCATATAAATAGCCCATAGTAGATTGGGATACTATTCATTGCTATAATAGACAACTTACAGTTAAGATCGTATTTAATCAATCCCAATTATTAATATTCAATTCCAATACTTCATGTTCTAAATAAATAGTTGGGTTTTCAAAAAAGTCTTTCGTGTAAGGGAAACGATAACATATATCAATTCGACTTCAGGTACTTAATTGTCATTGTAGCAAAATTGGAGTTGTCAGAGCAATACAGATTTTTATACATATATTTTCTTGCTTGGTAAAGCAAATTATTTTCACCAAAATGACTCAAAACTTATTAGGTTATATGTATATGAGCCCAGACAACGTATAGTCTGCGAAATTGGGTGTAGAAAGTGTGGGACAATTCTGTGTGCTGAAAAATTGTCGGTGAGAATAGGTTGAGGTTAGCAGCTGAATTGAGTTTGAAAAAAATCTGTGAAAGATCGTGGAATTGGAGATGGCTTCGTCAGGAACATTACCATTTTCCCAGCTAACGAGCGATAATTATATCAACTGGAGATTTCGGGTTGAAATGTTGATAGCAAGAGAAGGTGTCAAGAAGATTCTACGAACAAGCCAGGGGGAGTATGAACCGCTTGATGCAACAAAAGAGGACAAGCATGCAACATTAGAAACTGAATTAAATGTAAATGTATCATAGTGCATTGCATGATGAATAAGCATCTGGGATATTTCAAGTATGCAAAAACGGCACAAGAAATTAATAAAAGTTTGCAAAATGAATTTGAAAGAAGGAGTACTTTTTCCAAATTGTATATGATGAAAAAGTTATTGAAACTTGAATGTACAACCGACGAGTTACAGGAGCGTTTCATGAAAGTGAAAACTATGGAGGACTGTAACTAGGAGAGTAATCGAATTGCATAAAAGTGGTGGTAAGAGAATTGGAGGGAGCTGGTACAAAGACCGATGAAAGTGACATGGTCTGCTATTTATCACTAACTATGCCTGAAAAATACGACACAGTTATAACTGCGATGGAAACTGTGACAACCAATATTTCTCTGGAATTCGTGAAAAGTAGACTTTTAGATGCTGAACTTATGATTGAAAATTCTGAAAAGTCTGGAGAACAGAATAGAATCGCTGAGGCAGCGTCTAGAAATATACATCTTTCAAATGTTATGGATGCGGAGGAGGATATTTGTGGGAGATTGCCCGAAAAATGAAAAAAAAAGTGTGCCACCATTTCGGTAACCATCCAGAGGTCATTACAGAGGTTACCCGAGAAGAGATAGAGGACAACATTTATTATAGAAGTGGACCAAAGCAAGAATATTGTAGTTGTGAAGACAATAGTGAGGATTTTCATGAGAGGGGAGGGACATAACTTATATATCAGAAGTTTTGAGTGCGATTGCAGTTGAGCCGAACATCAAGTTTGATGATTATAGACAGTGGTGCAACAGATCATTATTTGACGCAGGATATGGAAAAGTTTATGACAGACAATTATAACAATGGACAAAAAGATAAGAATAAGACCGGCAAAAGAAAACTCAATAGTTGCGCAGAGAACGGGTGAACTTCTTCTTGAATATTATGATGAAATCATAGACTTTCACGCCTGAATTGTACCGGATTCAACATGTAATTGAGTCATCGTGAAGAAAATCTATGAAAAGGGTGTATCATTTCAGAATGAATGCTACTATTTTGTTTTGTCTTTTGCCACTTTTTGCTCTGCTCACCTTACTCTTTCAATCCGGTGAAATTCAATACAGCTCATTTATCATGTTAACTTTATACAATTGCCATGTAGTCACTAGTGACTTTGTATTCACTAATCACTTTTGATAAGTTTATCCTGGATCTCTTAGTTAACTTCTTTCTTTCTGCTTTTTGGCACTGGCTGCAAAGAAGCCATACACTTAATCATGTTGCTAACTCAAAATTAAATCACGTTAATAATATTATCCAATACCTACCTTGTAACTGGCAGAACAAGGAACGAATGTTTCATGATTTCTACTGGAATTTCAGGAGTAAAATGGCTTGATTACAGAACTTATACCACTTTATGCTCGTTTATCACGCAAGAATTTAAGCGCAAGCTTAGCTCAAGCACTCTCAGTCCTGCAACTATCAAACCTCTCAATTGGAAGCCACGTTGGCTAAGCTTACCCGGAACTCAGAGTTCTGGAGCTTTTGGGGGGGTTTATTTAAAATGGGCGCCAGAGATTCGTGCAGGTGAATCCCAACCTTCGAGGTCTTCTCGATTCCAATTGAGTTTATTTAACAATTAACGAAAGAAAGTACGTAGCTGCCTTACTTACCGCCGACAAAACCAGGATCAGGACTACCAACTCTCAAATCAAACTAGTTAATTAATTCTAAAGACACTTATATTAAAGTCCAAAAATCCAATATTATCTTTTACAGAAATAGGTACCGTGCCTACTTGCAAAGTACTCAAAACATACGTCCGTATCGTATGTACAAGAAATCGGTAAATAATAAACTTGTATTTTCCAAAACTCAGTTCAACTATATGTGCAATTTATGTAATGAATCGGCATCAAGAAAAAGGTTCAGTACAAATCCGATCATTAATAATTAAAAACGCTATAACCGTAATAACGTTATTCTGTCAAATTTTTATAATCCAACAAGCGAGCAGTTGAACCGATTAACTTATAGAAAGATAACTCATAAACTGAGTTGCCGCTATGTGACGTCACAACGCTTCACAAAAGTATTCTTAAAAAAAAATAAAGTAGATAAATCCCGACTGACCGTAACACTGACGTAAATAAAACAATATATAGATACGGCTCACCGCAACAGCTCGCTAGGTTCTTTACTCCACCAAAAACCAAGAAGAGGAAAAACCCCAAAACAGTCCGTGTAGGCTGTACTGTACCAGTTCCCCAAGCAGATGAACGATCTTGACCGGTTTTTTTTATTCAAGCTTCACTCAACAACTCCTCAAGGATTGGTAATTAATCCCATGCTCAGGTTCGGCAATTAAGCAATTAGGGTGGGGTGGATCAATCACGGTCACGGTCGTGGTAGGGAAGAAAACACCCTTAACGTGGTACCTACATCAGTGGGAGGTTGTCATCATCTTAGGCCTGAATGGACTATCTTGGGGTTACTTATTTTCTACCCCCTGGATCTAGCACATGGAGATGCGAATGTCTTCCAACCGTTCGCTACCAAGGTCGAGTTCGAAAAAAAAGATACGTTTAATGAAAAACTGACATCAGACATCAGCGACGTACAAGACTTTTAACCAGTGCGCTGTTGCCAGTAAATCAAACGACTACAGGGGAGATCGAAAAAGTAACATACCACATTAATGTTGATTAATAGTAATGGGACAAGCAGTGATAACGCTTTTGGCCCGTGATAACTCCCCCTCTCCTTAGACAGGAGAAAAACTAGGATAGATTTTCGACGATAGGCCGAGACAAGATTAAAACGAGACAAGAAAACCTTAAAGATGACCAATTCGGACTCAAGCAAAACAGAAAACAATAACCAAAGAAAAAAACTCAGAAAGGAAATAATGATGACCACTGGTCAAAGTGAAAAGACGCCCCTACTGTCGGAGGACAACACGACAACAAACCCTACTGATCCAGACCCATCAGATTCGGAAAATCACATGAATCAGCTCTTGCAGTTTGAAATTCCGTAGATGTTTTGTGGAATTCCTAACCGGCATTGCGTAACCTCAATGGGACTGAGGATGCCTCGTGTACCGGTCTTACAAGAGTTGACCACGCGCATTCACCAAAGTCCGACCAATCCAAACCAGCATGGAGTGAGTAGACTGAGGGAGTCTAGTATAGGACAGAAGACTATACCAACTCTCACCTCTTTAACCCCTTAGACCCACTAAACTACAGGGAATGAGTTTGACCGAACTCATTACGCGGGTTGTACTATAGCGTACTACGCTGATGAGTGCTTTCTACGGAAACACCAGGTGGCCTCAAAAATGACGGGTTATACAAGCTCCACATGGATTAAACAAAATTAATTTAAACAAAGAGAACCACCGCAAGAAAACCAGCGCTGACGGCCTCTGGAATCCAGCACTTAGAGGGCTTCTACCTCATCCAGAACCCGGAGTAAGGGTATTCTGCACAACCCCCCAAACAGGGTCCATAGCCTCGTAAAAGAGGGAAGACAAAAACGGAATAACGAAGAAAAATAACCGGATACGGGGCTGAGATGAAACGCAGTAGCTATGCCTCGTGGAGTCCATGTCGTGGAGGAGCTTCAAACGGTTCAATACCCCTAACCCACACCTCCCGTTTCCGGTGAGCGAAAATGGTTCAAAAAGTACCAAACGTCAAAATCAGGAAACAACCACGTAGGTCAAAAGTCGTCGAAATCGGTAACCAACCATCAAGGTAAAATCACAATCGGTAGAAGAGAGATAGAGAAATCCAACAAAAGAAAAGATAACTAAGAAAAACAAAGTCAAAATACTCAGGGCTACCGGCTATTACAAGTTTTGTTAGGTCACCAACGGAATGAAGTGCGCTCCAAGCTTGATACAAACAATGTCACCTCATCAAGTCACTGTAATCCAATTGGCGCTGATCCAATGCCTAACACAAACTACCTTCCATAAGAGTAATTTTGATCCAAAGAAAAATAAAAGGTGAATTGCATGAAGATAAAGTGATTTCAGGCAGTCGGACAATCCAAACCGAAAACCATAAAATCAAGGTACCACAAAATTTCACGGTAAGCCAAAATACACGGTAAGTCCAAAAACTGTTGAACTGTCTGATAATCAGAACAGGGAAAGAGAAAGTTACTGAGAATTGAAGAAAAAGTTACTAAAAATTTAAAAAAAAAGTCACTGAAAATGTTGAAGGTGACTGAAGGTCCAACCACGAAGAAGAACTGAAGGTTTCAACCCCGTTACCCACTTTGTGGACTTTTACCACAGCCAGGTGTCTGCACAGAACAATTCCAACAGGACTCAAAAACAGGGTTAGTTACGCAACAACCTGATGACGTGAATGTATCGAATAAAGTATAGACTTGCATTAAACAGACTGAAAGTCTAGAATCGGCAATCACCAAACAACAGCAAGTTTTCAGTTAAAATCCCAATAAATGGCGAGATTTCAGCATTCATCAAACCAGTCAACACAATCCAAAATAATGCTGAAACTCAACGAGGTGCTACAATCCAAAATCCTTCAAAAAGGAAAAACGCACATCGGCAAAATGATCGCAGACCTCCCAAAACCAATACCATCGGCAAGGTCACCGAATCCAAACCAATGGACGATGCGTGGCTATACCTGGCCATAAGTCATCACCTGACAACAGTCTCAGTTTTAAAATCCATACAAAAATGGCAAGAATTCAGTACCACTACCAAAAGCAAGCACAAATCCACTGAACTCTCAAATGAAGTAAATATAAACTGAAAAACCTCCTAAGAGAAAATACACATTACTCAGGCTATAAACTTCCCAAGACTGAACAAATGACAACCGCAGCCAAGTATGCCAAGAAAACTTGATTGAATCAGGGTCCATAAAATACATGTAAAAAAAAAAACGTTACCGCAACCTCACATGCGCATCCACCATAAGGTGCGGAATCCATATACGCACACGAAATTCCTGCTGAAAAGGGATGATTAGGACAAACTACTTGAAGTGTATTATCAGGTTCAGAGTGGTTGGACTTGATATAAATAGTCCCGAGGAACAGGAGGTGAAATCCAGATTCAAGGGAGTGCCACAAGATTCATAGGGTGCCGAATCCACTGATGTTCACGAAGTTTTTGTTAAAACGGGACGATTATGACAAACTATCAGGCGCACAATACCGCCCTGCCGGAACGCATCATAATATACCGTGATGGAGTTGGCAAGGTATGTATGCTGTCCATTTGCTAATTTACTCCCGATTGCAGGTGAGGAAACCACCGCAAGTACAGACGGGGTGTATACTTCAGTGTCCAACCAAGACCAGCAAGTAAACACAGTACTAGTTCACGATATGGTCCGGGCGAGAAGGAAAAAAAAACAAAAAGGGTGTATACCACAAATGAGCGTACCGGGATAAAAAAAAGGTACTCACAACAAAGAGTGAACACTTGGAAAACATCCAATGTACCAAAGAGGCACTAGCCCTGAAAATGGATGGCAGGGTTCTGACATTTTCTCAACATGACATTGTACAGTAATGGATTGAGAACTTTTAACACTTAACTAGACCGACTAAAAATCAGGAAAAATGGAATTCGACAACCCAGAAAATGGATGGCAGGGTTCTGACATATTTCAACATGACATTGTACGAGACACCTGTGTCGGTCCTTCAGGAAATTGCTGTGTGTTATTCAGTTATTCTGATTCAGTTTCAGTCAGAAGTAGAAGTAGAAGAAGTTAGAATAACTGAAGTGGGTTAAGTCACGGAAGACACTCATATTCGTAAAAAAGCTAGTGGCAATAGGAATCAGAAGTGAATCTGGGTGTCCAGGATATATTTTGACGGACGGCCACCTGAAGAGTGAACACTTGGAGGACTTGTACCTCCGGCAGATTTCCACCACGGGCCTATTCCTCCGCCTGGCACCGTAAGGCTCCTCAACCAAATGAGCGTACCGTGATAAAATGGTACTCACAACAAAGAGTGAACACTTGGAGGACTTGTACCTCCGGCAGTTTTCCGCCACGGGCCTATTCCTCCGCCTGGCACCGTAAGGCTCCTCAACCAAATGAGCGTACCGTGATAAAATGGTACTCACAACAAAGAGTGAACACTTGGAAGACTTGTACCTCCGGCAGTTTTCCGCCACGAGCCTATTCCTCCGCCTGGCACCGTAAGGCTCCTCAACCAAATGAGCGTACCATGATAAAATGGTACTCACAACAAAGAGTGAACACTTGGAGGACTTGTACCTCCGGCAGTTTTCCGCCACGGGCCTATTCCTCCGCCTGGCACCGTAAGGCTCCTCAACCAAATGAGCGTACCGTGATAAAATGGTACTCACAACAAAGAGTGAACACTTGGAGGACTTGTACCTCCGGCAGTTTTCCGCCACGGGCCTATTCCTCCGCCTGGCACCGTAAGGCTCTCACTCAACCAAAAGTTAGATCCAGGGTAGGAAAACAATTTCCAGGTCACAAACATACAAAGAGGTCAACAAATACAAAAACATCTCACGGCTCTCACTCAGCAAATGACAGTCACTCAACATACACTCCCATCTCGCTTTTCCCGTCGATTTGATTCAGAGGCAGGCAGTCGTCTGACCTGTACATAACTCTATCACAATAAGTTCAGCGGTACTCCTCAGCTAGTCTGACCTGTACATAACTCTATTGCAATAAGTTCAGCGGTACTCCTCAGCTAGTCTGACCTGTACATAACTCTATTACAATAAGTTCAGCGGTACTCCTCAGACAGTCTGACCTGTACATAACTCTATTACAATAAGTTCAGCGGTACTCCTCAGCTAGTCTGACCTGTACATAACTCCATTACAATAAGTTCAGCGGTACTCCCCAGACATCTACCCGTCTCCTGCACAAAAGAGAAGAGTTGGCTAAGAGAAGAACTGGGTGAAACTTATCCAGATTTCCAGTTACAAGAATAGAGGAAAATATCCAAACATGATACACCAACTGACTGATGAACGATCACATCACATGAAACTTGACAAAATCTCCAATACAAAATATATCAAACATTCCAAGCCGCAAAATAGGTTATATCCATCAATCACAAATTCAAGGTCACAAATATATAACGAGGTCAACGAATATAAAATATATCAAATATTTCCGGCCGCAAAATAGGTTACATCAATCACAAACACAGTCCGCACACAAGTATGATTTAAAAGCGGCAGATTCTATCAAACGGTCAAAGTCGTCGGCAAGCAGCACCCTTGTACTTGAAACTAGCTGATGGCCTTACAAAATTCCCCCTCTCCCTAGACAAAAAAAAAAAAAACTTTCGAAGAGGCTAACTAAATCGCGTCAAAATCTAAAAATCCCAAGAAAAGAATAAAGGTCCCAGTAAAAAAAACTATTTCATTAGGCTTCAAAATTTAACCTATTATCCCTTTTAAATATTATAACCACGTTGGGCGCCAAAATTAATCACGCAAAAATTTAAGCGCAAGCTTAGCTCAAGCACTCTCAGTCCTGCAACTATCAAACCTCTCAATTGGAAGCCACGTTGGCTAAGCTTACCCGGAACTCAAAGTTCTGGAGCTTTTGGGAGGGTTTATTTAAAATGGGCGCCAGAGATTCGTGCAGGTGAATCCCAACCTTCGAGGTCTTCTCGATTCCAATTGAGTTTATTTAACAATTAACGAAAGAAAGTACGTAGCTGCCTTACTTACCGCCGACAAAACCAGGATCAGGACTACCAACTCTCAAATCAAACTAGTTAATTAATTCCCAAGACACTTATATTAAAATCCAAAAATCCAATATTATCTTTTACAGAAATAGGTACCGTGCCTACTTGCAAAGTACTCAAAACATACGTCCGTATCGTATGTACAAGAAATCGGTAAATAATAAACTTGTATTTTCCAAAACTCAGTTCAACTATATGTGCAATTTATGTAATGAATCGGCATCAAGAAAAAGGTTCAGTACAAATCCGATCATTAATAATTAAAAACGCTATAACCTTAATAACGTTATTCTGTCAAATTTTCATAATCCAACAAGCGAGCAGTTGAACCGATTAACTTATAGAAAGATAACTCACAAACTGAGTTGCCGCTATGTGACGTCACAACGCTTCACAAAAGTATTCTTAAAAAAAAAATAAAGTAGATAAATCCCGACTGACCGTAACACTGACGTAAATAAAACAATATATAGATACGGCTCACCGCAACAGCTCGCTAGGTTCTTTACTCCACCAAAAACCAAGAAGAGGAAAAACCCCAAAACAGTCCGTGTAGGCTGTACTGTACCAGTTCCCCAAGCAGATGAACGATCTTGACCGGTTTTTTTTATACAAGCTTCACTCAACAACTCCTCAAGGATTGGTAATTAATCCCATGCTCAGGTTCGGCAATTAAGCAATTAGGGTGGAGTGGATCAATCACGGTCACGGTCGTGGTAGGGAAAAAAACAACCTTAACGTGGTACCTACATCAGTGGGAGGTTGTCATCATCTTAGGCCTGAATGGACTATCTTGGGGTTACTTATTTTCTACCCCCTGGATCTAGCACATGGAGATGCGAATGTCTTCCAACCGTTCGCTACCAAGGTCGAGTTCGAAAAAAAAGATACGTTTAATGAAAAACTGACATCAGACATCAGCGACGTACAAGACTTTTAACCAGTGCGCTGTTGCCAGTAAATCAAACGACTACAGGGGAGATCGAAAAAGTAACATACCACATTAATGTTGATTAATAGTAATGGGACAAGCAGTGATAACGCTTTTGGCCCGTGATACGTTCAACTATGTATTTGGGTTTTGAAGTGAGGTAAATAATTCAACTTGGCCCATCTCTATGTCTACATGTTGCAATGTTTCACTGGAGTTGTTTGGGGAGACGAATCCAAGGTGTCAGAGCAGAAGGCGTATTTTTTGTTTGTTCCGCATCATATATTCAATACACATTCCGCATTAATATTTCCTGTTCTAAGTTGGCACTTGATTCCTTGGTTGACATTTGATTTCCATTTCTAAGAGGAGGGGATACTGGTACGATTTGATACGATCATCCCATTCTTTCTTTCCGAATCCGACCTCCGACCAGTTATCAGCTGGGTACTATTTGCACCTGTTGTTGATCAGGCGGTTATAAAGTCGATGCAAATTCGAATTATTATCTTCATTTATTATGAATAGGCCATTCGATCTTGTTGGGGAAGTCTTGATGAGTTGGACTTCTTTGTAAACTTGGGATTTGTGCTGCATCATTGTTCACCATTTTGTTTTTTTTATGTTTTTTCAAATCACGTTGTTGGATTAAAATAAGACCAACGCTATGTAGTTCCTATTTTCAGCTGTTTGATTCTGACGAACTCTTTATTGCTCATAGAGGTAAGGTATTTCAGATTGATTTTTGAGTCTGAAAGTGCCATAGATAGAGATATGGAGAAGTAGCATGCGCCATCCTTTTACTTAGGCCACTCAGGCGGGCCCATTATTGTAACCTCCTTCGGGGTTTACCCGTCGAGCCAGCCGACAGCATCGATGTATTTTAAGACTGTGGCGGCCGTGCATCTCCTGATCGAGGCCAAGTCTGGCCATCTTTCCCCCATAATGGATTCTCTGATATTCGCGAGAGCTGGGCAGTGGCAAAGAACATGCTCAACACTTTCGTCATCATCGTGGCATCCTCTACAAGTCGAATCTGTTACCACACTCAAGGTGTTGAGGTTCTTATTTAGCTTATGTCCCGTAAGCATTCCTGTGAGTTTTCCAAGGTTGCTCCGTGAGAGTCCAATGAGGTACTGGGTTCGCGCGGCCTCAGAGCCGTGTATAGCGGCGCTCGAGTGCCCAAACCGTCGTGTCTCTCATCTCGCTCAGAACCTCTACTGTCTGTACATTGATTCTGCGATTGATGGATTTTGAGGACAGTGGAACGAAGGGCTCTGGGCCACACGGTTTCCGCTTTGCTCCCTTTAGCGCCAAACTGTCCGCTCTTTCATTTCCCTTGATTCCACCATGTCCCTTAATCCAGGATGACGTGACCAAGTTTTTATCGGAGACCGACTGCAGAATCTGATGTCAGTCTAGTATCAGTTTGGATGTTATTTTATTCTTGTTCAAGGATTGTAAAACTTCTTTGCTATCGGTAAGAAAGATAATGTTCTTTTCCACTATCTTTTTCTCCACTATTTGTGTGGCCCCTTGTAATATGTCAAGCAGCTCGGTTTGGAAGACAGTTGCCCCCGAGCCTAGGGTCCTACTGATTTTCAGGTTGAGTTCCGGTATGAACACACCCAGCCCAGCATCACATTGACTTTGTGAACCGTCGGTGTAGATGTGTATTTCCGCCGCTCTATCTTCTTCTTTTGAGTCATCTTTGTTGAGTTTGTAGGGTCTGTTAAAAATGTAGCGCGGAATCAAGGCATCAGTTCGATACTCCAACAGAGGCTGTCTTGTGACAGCCTCCAGAAATATACGAGCATGTCCTGGGCCCAACTTTTTTCCGCACCAGAGATGGATCGCATGCAGCCTAATTACTGTTCTCATTGACTTGCCCCTCAAGAATGCATCAAGAGGTGGCAGGCACAGCAGCACCTGCATTGCCATCGTTGCTGTGGATCTCATTGCCTCTGTGATAGATAGACATGCTAATCTTAGTAGTTGCTGCATTCTGTTCTGGGCTGTCACTTATATGGTTTTAGTCCACCACACAATAGCTCCGTGGACAAACATTGGTCTGATTACGGTCGTGTAGATCCAGTGGACAATTCTGGGCGACAACCCTCAGACCTTGCCAATCGCCCCTCTACATTGCCAGAATGCTCTTGTGACCTTTTTAGATTTTTCGCTCAAGTGCTTGTTCCAATTGAGGGTTCTATCTAGAATGATTCCTGAATATTCAACCGCTTTAGAAATGCCAGCTTCTTTTTTCTGGTAGAAAGTACGAGCTCGGTTTTTGTTGGGTTTACAGAAAGTGCGTTTTCATCGCATCATCCTTTCACCAGTTTTAAAGCAGCCTGCATCATTCCCATAAGGATGCCTTCAAATTTTCCAGTCAGCAGGACAGTGATGTCATCTGCATAACCAGTAGTGTGGAATCCCTGTTTGTTGAAATTCTTCATAAGGCCGTTGACTACCATATTCCATAGGAGGGGTGCCAGTACGCCTCCTTGGGGGAAGCCTTTGCTCACCAGTGCCTTCACCGTAGTGTCTCCCGTTTCAAGCTGAAACTTTCTGTTTTTCAGCATGCAACAGATCCAGCCAGCAAAAGCTGGGTCTACGTTATGCCTAGCTAGAGCAAGTTCTACACTTTTGAATGTCGTTTTGTCGAAAGTGCCTTCCATGTCTAGGAAAGCCTCTAGTGCCGACTGCTTGTGAGAGAGCGCCTCTTCTATTCTTTGAACTACGCAGTGTGGAACAGTTTCTGTTGATTTTCCAGGTTGATACGCATGTTGATTGGGGTGAATTTCCCACAGAGGCAGGTAGACGCCCCTAATCTGTCTGTCACGGAGCCTTTCCAGAGTCTTTATCAGAAATGAAGTTAAACTGATAGGTCTGTAGGCCTTTGGGTGAGTGTAGTCGTCCTTGCCAGGTTTGGGGACGAACGCTACTCTCATCTCTCTTCATATTAACGGTATATAGCTAAGAGCTAGACATGCCTTGAACAAAAGTTCTAGGTGTCCAATAATGACCTCCAGACCCCATTGAAGCATCCCCGGGAACACGTCATCGGCTCTTGCGGACTTGAATGGTTTGAAGATCTTAATTGCCCAGGCTATTTCTTCTTTTGTTACCACTGTGTCGATAATCTTTCCGTCTACTCCGATGAAGTACGGTTGATCGTCTGGTTATGTGTGGCCGTGAGTGGTGTTGACGATTTCACATTCTGGAATTCAGTAATAGTTTTGCCGTATCTTCAGAGGTGTTGGTATATGTTCCATCACTCCTCCCAAGAGTAGCTTGGCTGCATGAAGGGGTCTGTCGAGAGGACCTTCTTGAGCCTTGAGGCTATCGCTGTACTAGAGACCTCGCTGTAGAAATTCTTTCATACCATTCTTTTTTTTTCTCCAAGTTTCTTCTTAAAGATTTTTAGCTGATCTTTATATTCTTGCCATTTGCGGGTTGTTTTCGCCAGGAAAAAAGCCTTCTCAGTAGCTTCCCTTAGTTTTTCCATCTCCCTGTCCCTTCCGGATATGTTGGTTTTATTCCTTTGGGCAGTGAGAGCACAGGAGTGCTCGAAAGCTTCCGTTGACAAAGTTACAAAAATTCCGGATTTTTTTTACCGTGATTTCCAAAGTTTTCTAATTGATTTTCCGTCATTGACCATTTAATTCATATTTTTGTATAACTCAGTCATTTATCTATCAATGGATCCCGTATTTTTTTTTTAAATAATGTTGACCGTGAGCTAATCATTAATCTATTAATTAAATTCCGACCGAAATACTCCTTCTTAATTTTTCCCGCGTCAAAACAATTAATTATTCAACCACAAACCAAACGACCGCGATCCATTTCGCGCAAGTTTCAAGCAGCATTTCCCCACTTTTGGGCTGAATACAGAACGCCGCTTCGGGAGGGGCCGTGGCTTGGAGAGTTAGTTCGGGTACCGAGAGTGCCGAGAGCAGCAGTACCACGTGGGTGCCCGCATCAAGTGCCCGACCCGGCCCATTGCGAGTACGACGAAACTTACGATTTTCTATTTGAATTTCATCTGCTTCTATTACCACGAGATGAGACTTTCTGTGATGTGAATTCAGGGGAACGTTGTGTGGGGTGAGATATCAGGGGAATTTTCTTGGAATAGGCTTTAGCTTCACTGACCCGTATGGAATATGAATCGGGTCTGTTTCTCAAGAAAATTCATTTTCTTATTTGCTTGAATAATGGGATTTCAGGGGAAGTGGATTCTGTCGGGTGGGATATCAGGGGGCAGGAGTTTTATTGGGAAGGGGCTTTAGCTTCTCCGACCCGTATGGCCTATGAAGCGGGTCTTTTTCTGAGAAAACTCAGTGTTTTTTTTTGTGTTTCTTTAAGATTACTTAGAAAATTGCGTTCAGGGGAACAAACTTTGCCCAATCACAGTCAAAATACAGGGAGACTTCTGGGGTTACCGCGCGAGCGAGTTCAACATTTTATTTTTCGTGCTTAGACCCGTTTTCATTCTCGTGAAATTAACCCGTTCGCGTCAGTTTTCCCGTTCTTTTTTTTTCTCTACGTCGTCGGAAAAATCGTATTCCTTAAAGCACTGTTTTTTTTTTCTGCTCAACTATTTCGCCGTGGAAAACCCGACCCGTCGTTTTAAATTGTTTCGTTACACACTGCCGCTTCACGTTCTATTTTTGCCGATATGAGGCTGCCATAAAATTACAAACTATTAAGCTGTAATTTTGATTCTCCGTCGGAAGAGATAAGACTGATTTTCGCTATAGATTATTTCTTGTGTGATACTTTTGGTTTTCTTTTGCTGATCGAAGATCAGAATATTATTGTTGATTTATTTTATATATTTTTTTTATTGACTGGTTGGGAACCAGTCCGATTGTGTATATGGATGGGACAAATAGACTGTTTGATCTATTTTCATTACCATCGTGTTTTTATCAAGAAAGTTCAGTGAGACGTGCCATCCTGCTATCTTATCACTAATGTTTAAGACTCAAGTCCTGATCGATACGGGTGCTGATTCGTGTGTATTTCTGCGTTCGCGATTGCCTGGTCCGCGTACAAAGTTCGACTACGAACTTTTCGCGGCGAATGGTATAGTTATCCAAACATACGGAATCGTAACCCTCACTCTCAATCTAAAACTGCGACGTCAATTTCCCTGGAGGTGTGTCGCCGCCGACGTATCCAAGCCGATCATTGGAGCAGATTTTTCGGCACACTATGGACTAGTGGTGGTTATGAAAAATTTACAACTACTGGATACTACAACTTATCTTACCTCTTCGGGAGATGTGACTGGGTGTGAAATCTTGAGCATACGAACAGTCAATGGAGCAACAATTTTTCACAACATGCTACAACGATACCCAGAGTTGTCACGACCTGGGGGCACAGTGTCTCCTACCAAACATTCAACCAAGCACCACATCGTCACCACACCTGGACAACCCATTGCTCAGAAAGCAAGACGCCTCGCACCGGACAAGCTGAAGGCAGCTAAAAAATAGTTTGAGGTCATGCTTCAGCTGGGGGTAGCCCATCCATCAAAAAGTCCCTGGTCATTGCCCCTACACATGGTGCCAAAAAAAGTTGACGAGTGACGACCATGTGGTGATTACCGTGCCCTAAATGCCCGGACGGTCCCTGACCGTTATCCAGTAAAACATATCCAGGACTTCGCACAGATGCTTTAAGGAAAAATTATATTTTTCCTTGTTGACATGATGCGAGCATTCAACCAGATCCCGTTCCACGATATTCAGAAGACTGCTATCATCACGCCATTTGGCTTATTTGAGTTTCCGTATATGACGTTTGGAATGAGAAAAGCCGCATAGACGTGGCAACGTTTCATCGATGTGGTAGTGCAAAGCCTGGATTTTTTCTACGCTTACATCGATGATATCTTGATTGCATCAACATCAGAAGAGGAGCATCCGCAACACCTGTAGATCCTGTTCCAGCGACTCCACAAGTACGGGGTAGTCATCAACGCAGCCAAGTGTGTCTTTGGACAGCCTGATGTTAAATTTCTCGGCTACCTGGTGTGTGGTGAGGGAACGAGGCCCCTTCCAGAGAAAGTCGAAGCAATTCGTGCCTATACACTACCTGAGGTTGTGAAAAAGCTAAGACAGTTCCTGGGTATGATCAACTTCTATAGAACCCAGCGCTGCACAAATTCAAGCACCACTGAACAAGCTACTCTGTAGGAATGTCAAAGGCAAGACACCTGTCAGCTGGACACCAGAGGCCATTAACGCATTCGAAGCCACGAAGGAGTGTCTGGCACATGCGACATTACTGGCGCATCCACAACATAATGTGCCTTTGGCAATATCTACTGACGCATCCGTCCTGGCAGTGGGTGCGGTGCTTCAACAGTGGGTTGATGGCGCCTGGCAGCCATTGGAATTTTACTAAAAAAAACTCAGCCCAGCCAAATCCAAGTATAGTGTCTACGACCAAGAACTCCTGGCAATCTATCTGGCGGTAAAACAATTCCGGCACATGGTAGAGGGCCGCACATTCATCATCTACACTGACCATAAACCCATCACATTCGCTTTCAAGAGAGGAGACCGCCCAGGCTCACCTCGTCAATTTCGCCATTTTGATTTCATTAGCCAATTCACTACAGATAGATGTAGGTGACAAAAATGTCGTAGCTGATGCCCTCTCCAGAGCTAACGAAGTTGATTCCAGTGAACCCACGTAAGACTATGAGGCCTTAGCAGGCATCGCAGCGAGACGATGACGAGCTGAGACAACACCTGGACGATGGAAAATCAGCGCTGCAGCTCAAGCTTGTGCGTTTTCCTGATAAGGAAGTGTCAATATTTTGTGACGTGTCCACCCGGACAGCTCGCCCTTTTGTCACCAAGCGGTTCCGCAAAGCTGCCTTCAATGCTTGTTACTTTGCCGTAACAAGAAATAAGTCTTTATTTCAATTGAATTCAATATTAATCTTTTTATGAGAATCTATTTTGTCAAAAAACTCACAATTTTTTATCAATGACAACAACTGTCAAAAGGTACTGATGGTACTAATTAATAATAATAAAACATGTTAACAAATTCTACATTTAGGACATAACATTTCTCCACCCCGTTAAAGAGACTTTTACAACTTCTGTTCTATTCCTCATCATTCGAGATTTCCAGGCGGCAAATCTTGAGTACCTTGGTGTATTTTCATCAACCAGTGTCACAATATCATCAATTTTTAGAGGTCGCGAGTCTTTGTTCCAAGTATTTCTTTTATTAAGTGTGGGTAGATATTCTCTTGTCCATCTTTGCCAAAAGGATTTTATCAACATCTGGCATTTTCTCCATTCCCGCCGAAGACTTTTCCCTTCAATATCTCCTTGGAGTAAGGCATCAATATTTGACCAACCCATAAGAAAGTGATTAGGTGTTAGAGCGTTTAGGTCATTTGGATCAACTGATACTTTTGTGAGGGGTCTGGCATTAATTATATTTTCCACCTCTACCATGAGTGTTTGTAGCGTCTCTTCCCGTAGTGACTGACAATGCAATATCTTGCCTAGAGTCTTCTTAACAGACCCTATTAATCGTTCCCAGGCTCCACCCATATGAGGCGCTCCAGGTGGATTGAAGTGAGAGTCTATTCCTTTGGTTGTAGCGAGATTGATGATTTTTCGTTTTTCCAAATTTGCAAGTTCTTCTCGAAAATGTCGGCTAGCAGATCTGAAATTTGTACCGTTATCACAATAGATATTCTTTACAAAACCTCTTCTTGCTACAAATCGTCTTATGGCCATGATTGCTGAGTCAGTATTCAAGGAACTTGCTATTTCCAAATGAATGGCTCGGACTGCCATACACGTGAAGATTACCCCATATCTTTTTTCTGTTCTTCGGCCAATGACAACTTGTATAGGGCCAAAAAAATCCATTCCCGTATTTGTGAATGCTCTCTCTTCACTAGTAACTCTTGGTTCAGGTAATTGTCCCATGATTGGTGGTTTAGGTCTAGCTCTCTCGTTCTTGCAGACTTGGCAATTTTTGAAAACTGATTTTGCCGCTGCTCTCCCATTAATGATCCAAAACTTTTGTCGAAGATCATTAAGCACCGTTTCTAAACCTCTGTGACCAAATTTTTCGTGATAATGATGTATTAAAAGTTTCGTGTATCGATGCTTTGGGCACAGAATTATGGGATGCTTTGCTTCTTCCATCATAGTCATTGACAAACTTGTCCTACCACTCATGACTACTACTCCGTTTGACAAGATTGGATTCAAATTAGCCAATCGGTTATTTTTGTCCAAAGGCTCCTTACTTTTCAATTTTCCAATTTCTTCCGCAAAACTTTCATTTTGTGTACTTTTAATCCAAATTTGTTCAGCCTTGGTCAATTCTTCTACTCTTAATTCAGATGAAAAATGTATTTTCAATTTATTCTTCTTTGCCGACATCAAATTTTCAAATCTCAAAATCCAGCCTGTAGTTCTTATAAGTCTGGTCCATTTCGAGAATCTTGTTATGTCAGGCAAATTTCTCAGAGACTCCGTGATAATCATTACTCTTTCATTTGAGAATTCTTTTCTTAACTCTAAAATATCCTCACTAACTTCAAATTTCTCGATATTTTCGGAAGGCCAATAATTTTCGGACATTTTTAAAAAATCTGGTCCATGAATCCACTGGTTGGAAATAACTTTATCTTTTTTCGTTTCACTTCTGGTTGCCTCATCCGCTACGTTTAGCTCTCCAGGTACCCATCTCCAGTCCATACAATCTGTCAACTCCTGAATCTCTCCAATCCGATGAGCAATGAATGGCTTAAATCTTCTACCATCACTTCTAACCCAAGATAGAACACATCTCGAATCAGTCCAAAAAATTGTTCTTGCGATTTTCAATTCCAAATATTCTCAAATCGTCTTATTGAGTCTGCTAGCCATTAAAGCTCCTTGTAACTCCAGCCTAGGTATAGAAAGTGGTTTTATTGGTGCTACTCTACATTTTCCAGCTACTAAAGATACTTGGACGTTTTCGCTTAGCAATACCCTTAGATAAGCAACACAAGCAAATGCTTTTTCACTGCTATCACAGAAAATATGTAGCTGTATCTCATCAGCTCTTGGAATACCTATTGAATAACATCTTGGAAAGGTTACTGTTTCAATTTTTTGTAGATCTTTGTACCATTTTTGAAATGCTTTCTCGTGATAATCTGGAAGATTCACATCCCAATCTAAACCTGCTCGCCAAATTTCCTGCATTAAAATCTTTCCTCTGGTTGTGAAACAGCTGATTAACCCTAAAGGGTCGAAAAGTGACATAATAGTTTTCAAAACCAACCTCTTTGTTATTACGTGGTTTTTGATGTCAATCTTTTGTATTTTGAACAGGAACTCATCTTTTTCAGCATCCCACCACATACCTAGAACTCTATGTTGATGATCCTTGTCTAAACTTTTTGACAAAGCTAGAAGTTCAGGAGATAACTTTTTTCTAATAAAGTCTGAGTTGGTCACCCAGTTGACAATCTCAAATCCTCCCAAGTTTAGCACTCTGCGAACTTCTAAAATTTTCTCAAGAGCTTTCTCTTCTGTATCTTCAGAGTCCAAATAGTCATCAACATAGAATTTTTCAGTAATAGCCTTCTCAATAGTGACATCTGGAGAAAACTCTTTTGCAGTAGTATTTTTCACAAATTGAGCACATACAGGTGAACATGTGGCACCAAAAGTCATTACTATCATTTCGTATACATCAGGCATCCTATTCTCAAAATTTCTCCAAAGAAAACGTTGGGAGGTTCTATCTTCTTTCTTGATTCTGACTTGATGAAACATCTCACGTACATCTCCTGAATATGCTATTTTATTCAATCTAAAATTGAATAAAATTGCAACTAAAGATTTTAAAAGATCCGGTCCAGGCAATAAATTGTCGTTCAAGCTTACTCCTTCGAATTTCGCTGCTGCGTCAAAAACAATTCTGATTTTCCCTGGCTTGTGTTCGTTTTCCACAGCAAGATGCGGAAGATACCATGTTCTTGGGTGATTGACAGCAACTTCTTCTGGACTTAATTTTCTGGTATAATTTTTTGTAATATAACTTTCAATTTTTTCCTGATATTGTTTAGCTAGATTTTCATTTCTTTTACATTTTCTTTCGACACAATTGAGCCTAGCCTCAGCCATTTTCCGATTATTTGGTAGTGTGACGTCATCATCTTTCCATAGCAATCCAATTTCGAAATGATTATCTTGTGTCTTTGATATGGTGTTCTTCATAATGTTTACAGCTCTTCTTTCTTCGATAGTTAATTTGATCTCTGTATGTGCCACTCCAAATGATTCTGTGGAGTAACTATCTCTTATAAGTTTTAAAATCTCTGATTCCTCAGATTGGAGATTGTCACAGATGTGCAATACTGTTGCATGATAAGATGACTCTTGAGATGGTGAGGACATACCAAATCCATGTAGTGACCATCCTAACTTACTTTTTGATGCCACTGGTAATTCGGGTGCTACATACCTAATTTGTTGAGGAACGATCAGATTAATATTGTCCTGACCAATAAGTAATGATGGTCTCTCTCTGCAATAATCATCTATTGGAAGATTCGTCAAATGTGACACATTTCTCAATTCATCCATACAAACTGTTTGCTCTGGTAGTGATAGATCTTTTACAGTGCGTACATTCTTGATCATGAACATTTTGGCATTTTTCATGGTTCCTGATATGGATATATCCATCTTCTGAGAGGTATCTTCGCAAGATGTTATTTTATTGGTCCATTGTAAACAGAGAGGCTCTTTCTCTTTTACCAAACCAAGCTTTTCTGCCACTTCTCCTTCCAATAAAGTGACTGTAGAGCCTTCATCGCACATTGCAAGAATCTGTTTCTGTCCACACGGTCCAAATAAGGTTACTGGGATCATTCTCAGCAAAAGTTTTGATCTGTTACCATGTATAGAGAAGTTTTTCTGTGTTTCAATGTTGATTGAAGCCGAGTTCTGATTTTCAGATGTAGGTCTGTTTGTCTTGTGTAGAAGTGGGTGATGAAATCTCCGACAGTCGTTGATATTGCACGAAATCTTTTGACGACAGTTAGCTTGTCGGTGATTTCTTCTCAGACATTTGAAACATAGCTTTTTCTCAGTCACCTTCTTCCACCTAGTATCTACATCCTTTCACCATTTGAGGACAGTTTTTCTCCCCATGAGATTGTTTTTCACAATAATTACATTTCTTAGAAATTTGTTCCTCTGAAATGCTAAATAGTCGCTCATTCTTTTTCGTATTTATTGGATAATTTGATTTTGGGAAGGAAATGTAGCTGACAGCGTTTGCAATATCTTCCAAAAATTTAGCAAATTTCAATAGATCCACCTGGCCACTATGTTGAACAACAAATTCACCCCATTTCAGTTTCAAAAATTCGGGAAGTTTACAGTTCAAGTCTTTCAATAGTTGAGGATTTGTGACATGCCCTGTATAACCTAGTGTTGTCATTGTAGCGACAAGATTTGAGACTTGATTAGAGAACTTGATCAACTGTTCGATACTTGAATCCTTAATGACAGGCAAAACTCTGATTTTCGAAACCATCGATTCTACAAAATGGTCAGGTCTTCCAAAACGCATTTTTAGAGTATTCATGATAATTTCAACTTTTGCCCCAGCCAATAACATGCCTGATACTGTCTCTTTAGCTTCACCTCGGAGACATTGTTGGAGTTTGATCAGAATTTCTTCATCAGAATAGTTACAAAGTAGTCTAACTGTCTCGAAATGTTTATAGAACATTGGCCATTCATCAGGATTCCCATAAAATATCGGAAAATCTCTAGATATGGTTTGTCGGGCAAGTATATTTTTATTTTGAACTGCATTGTCTGTCATAGAATCTCTAGCTGTAGTGGCTTTCAGAATTTTTGAAATAATGTCACAAAGAAGCTTTATATCGGTATCTTGCTTACCTGGGTGGCAGGTAGTTACCTGGGTATCATCACCAATCATTTCACTCGTTGATTTCATCGCAGCTCCATTCAAGTTTCCCATATTAAGAGATGTATCACTTTTCTCATCTTGAAAAAGGGATCTCGCGCACTCCGGCATGTCAGGATTAGCTTGTACAGTCTGCTGCACCCATTCTTCTGTCATTTTATTGCTGGACACGCTACCATGATCCTCTACAATGACTGATGGTAGAAGGCTTCTTGTTTCTGAAGATGATCCACTGTTCTGTCTGATTTCTGCTTTTCTCAACTCACTTTCCATTTCCAGCAGCATCATCTCATTTTCAATCTGCTTTCGTTTTATTTCTAGCTCCTGACGCCTTTTCTCTTCCTCAATCTCAAGTCTTTGCATTTGTAAACCAACTTGTGACCTTCCAGAACTCATCTGTCCACGGATTTCCATAATGTCTTTTCTCGTAGATGTCCTGCTGGCCACTTCTTGGGTGTTCACATCTTTCAAAAACTCTTTGTGAAGATTTGGCATAGTCGCTACACTCAAGTCTGAGTTTCCATTTATCATTCCAGTTCCAAAATTTTTCGGCCAGGTATAATTTCCTGACAATCGTCGGACTCCTGCAGTGCTTCTCTTTGGTCTTTCATTGTCCATCACGTCGGGGTCACCAAATTGTTACTTTGCCGTAACAAGAAATAAGTCTTTATTTCAATTGAATTCAATATTAATCTTTTTATGAGAATCTATTTTGTCAAAAAACTCACAATTTTTTATCAATGACAACAACTGTCAAAAGGTACTGATGGTACTAATTAATAATAATAAAACATGTTAACAAATTCTACATTTAGGACATAACAATGCTATCCATCGCCTTCCGCATCCTGGCGTGAAATCAACGGTCAAACTCGTAACCCAGCGTTACGTCTGGCCGGCGATCAAAGCAGACTGTAGACAATGGGCCAACAGTTGTGTTCAGTGTCAACGATCCAAGATAACGCGACACGTCTCACGCCAGTTGGCAAATTCACATTGCCTTCAGCGCGTTTCGAGCATGTCCACATTGACATCATCATCATGCCATCATCAGATGGTTATAGGTATTGTCTCACAATGGTGGATCGCTTTACCCGATGGCCAGAAGCTATCCCAATGGCCGACCAGGAAACAACAACAACAGCACGAACTTTGTACGAGAACTGGATTTCAAAATTTGGCACGACACTGAGAATCAGAACTGACCAATGCAGGCAGTTTGAGTCAAACCTATTCAGGCATTTGAATCGCTTACTAGGTACGACTCACCTGAGGACAACTGCCAATCACCCTTCAGCTAATGGTATGGTAGAGCGTCTTCATCGTCAGCTGTAGGCTGCCATCATGTGTCATCGAGATGAGCGCTGGACACAAGTATTGCCTACAGTCCTGTTGGACATTCGATCAGCGTGGAAGGAAGACCTCAAATCAACGTTAGCAGAAATGCTCTACGGCCAGCCTTTTCGACTTCCAGGAGAATTCCTGGGCTCAAAGAGCGCTGATTTTAACATCAGCAAAGATTTTATCAAACAACTTCGCCAGCAGATGGGAGACCTCCAGCCTGTGGCACGAACCCAGCACGGGGAAGTGTTCATTTGTTTTTGAAGATCTAGAGTTGTAGAGGGTACCTCACTCCTGGACCACTTTTGCATAATTGCAACGAATTGGTGGAAGCGCCACGGCGTAGCCAAGTGACCGTCAGTCAGACGTTACGTCAGAGCCAATTTGCATAATTATGATAAGATTGTGAATGTGACCTTTGATCTAGACCCCCTTACTTAACTCCCGTTCGACAGGAAGACGTTACGTCAGAGCCAATTTACATAATTATGATGAGATTGTGAATGTGACCTTTGATCGCGACCCCTCATTAGGGTGTTGACCCCCGTTCGACAGGTTAGAAAAAATCTGCAGAATAAACGAAATTTTTGAATACAATGCACATCAAGTATTTTTTTTGAGATATCTGCATTTGACCCCAATCAGGTGATCTCCGTTCGATGGTGTTATCAGTTGCTACGTCAGAGCCTAGCTTTATTGTGATGGTGTATCAAAAGGTTTGGATCACGTGGGAGGTGGGGTTGAATCATGTGGTGATAAGGGATGTGAACTAGTTCTGACTAGTTCTTCACCCAAGATGTCACGTTTCTGTTGTGAGAAAAAATGTTTTGTCACCCCAAGTGTACAAGTTGATGGTTTGGCATGCTCCGAATGTGAATCATACAGCTATTGTTGTTGCAAATGCACCTCACATCTACCATCTAAAAGTCATATTGAAATAACCATAAATGCAGTTCGTATCAGTGGTAATTTGCGATGGATTGTAAAACGTTACTGCCACTCTACAAAATCAAACATGAGTGAATTTATCTGCGATAAAAATCCAATGATACATCCAGAGATGTTGAGCACCACCAAAGTGGGGCAGGCGGATCAGTTGTGTGCGAGACGATGCGAGAAAACCACAACAGTTCTAATTTTAGGTTGAATGTGGTTTTCTTATCGATAACATGTCTCAGTAACTACAACAGCAACAAAACAAGAAAACAAGAAAACAAGAAAACAAGAACACAAAAAAACAAGAAAACAAGAACACAAGAAAACAAGAAAACAAGATAACAAGAAAACAAGAAAACAAAAAAACAAGAAAACAAGAAAACAACACAAAACATTAACAAAAACATCTCATAAGCAATTGTGGTTATATGAAAATAAAATGAACAAATGTAGCCTGCAGTATTAGTTCACTGATTATAAAATTTCAGGTATAAATAAAGATACATTAAATTTTCCTTTATCATCAACTAAAATGTTCTCCTTTTCATCTCTATTGGGAAACCATCCAGCATTTTGCAGCTTCAAGCTTTCATATACGAAAGATAACCCTTCAAGGTTGAAGCTTAACCAACATTTCTTACAGAATCTATAGTAACTCCATCAAGTTCATAGCGAATTTCCCGAAACAAATAAGCTATACCATTGTTGACAAATTGTAATTTTTTAGAATAGGCACCCTTATTGTTGGTCAAGGTACCTTCAATGTAAAGATGACTCCCTGAAGGTAGTGTGTATATATCAAGTTCTTGAACAGGTATGCGAATTTCATCATTGTATTCAAATTTTGAAAAGACAAATGGTTGATATGAATGAAGCTCAGAGCTTATTATTGAATTATCCACATATAATTTTCCATCAACGTTTAATATATCCATTATTTCAATACTTTTAACTTTCCATCATTTGCTTCGGCCTCCCATCATTTCGATCATAACCACGAATTTTCATTCAAGGAAGTGAGTATCTTAGATAATGAAACGAATTACTACAAAAGAAATATATCCAAAATGGTTTTCATTAAAGCCTCGTCAGAGGTGACGGTTAATTATAGAACTGATGGCAGTCATTTGTCAGTCATTTGTCAGTTATCTATAATAGTTTAATCGAAAAATTCAAAGCAACGCGCGAACGTTCACCCTAATTGCGGACTTTATTGAACATGTGACAACGGTGTTTCACTACCATGCTATCGACACTGATAGGATTAGTTTTATAACAAAGAATTAGACCATATTAACAACCTAACGTATTCAGATGTGTTTAGTTTATCCAATTTTATCAAATGTAATTGTTTTTCTTCTGGCATACAATGTGATGTTATGTGGATGTGACTGAATAGTTTATATGTTAGTTTTACATCTGTCGGCCTTTTTCAATGTTTGTGGCCGTTTATTATTGTGTTCACCCTACTATTCTTAATGGTAAGTTTTTTCAAAACCTAGACATAATAATTTTTGTGTAATTTGACATTGTGCTGTATTATAGCTTGATAAAGACGTAAACCAAACGTCGAAACGTCACTGAAAGAACAATAGAGGTTTTTCATCAAACACAGTCCATTATTCCCGACAAAAGAAACTCATCAGTTAATACTTTTAACCCCAGAGATATAAGAAATTGGCGATTTTGCGATGTTAACTTGTTGGAGTCTCGTCTTGGACTGGTTTCTTGTGATGTTAACTTGTTGGAGTTTCGTCTTGGACTGGTTTCTATAGACAGCTTCTCCTTTTTATAAGGCGATTGTTTGAAATAGCGATAGTTGTATTTAATAACCATAATTTTTTCTAATTTTTAAGATGTAATCGAACTGTTATGGTCTCGTTTTGGAAATTGATCAAATCACCGTCTTGATCTACTATTTTAACAGTGATGTTGTTGATTGTCTTGACGCTGATGGGAAAATAAAGTATTGGTAATGGTGACTCCACTATTTTATACCCTGGAGAAACAGATGGAAAAAACTGATGAATTATATGAACGGGTAGACCATTACTATATGATCCAATGCAAATGTCGCAATCAACACAAATTGCATTAACTTTAAATATATTAACAACTACATCCGATTCAGATAATTCATTTGATGCAATTTTTCGTTTCTTGAAACCTAATATTTTCGCTATGGAGTCATTTGGTGTGGAATCTATTTCCTTTGTGCAATAAAGCTGACATTTTAATGTATTGGGGTTTGCTTTCATCTGAAACCCAACTTTTTCTCCAAAAATGTCATCAATTACATAATTAATATATGTTTCAATATCTTTTAAATCGTAAGTTCCTTCTGGAATTGTGATAACTTTATCCGCTACATATATTTTACTGCTACCCGGTTGTATGTTAGGTATACAAAAATA
The DNA here is from genome assembly GCA_958502075.1 of Orchestes rusci. Classification (NCBI taxonomy): domain Eukaryota; kingdom Metazoa; phylum Arthropoda; class Insecta; order Coleoptera; family Curculionidae; genus Orchestes; species Orchestes rusci. The sequence goes on from OY293304.1 coordinate 53,841,525, forward strand.
TAGGTCGATTGAATTCTGCTTTCAACACAGAAGTATTTCCCGTTACTGTTATAGTTCTAGTCATGATGACACTCTCAACGTTACTGATGGTTCTCGATCATCTCATATTATTATACAGGCTGTTTCCTAAAGATTGGTAAAAAATTCGTTGTGTGATTCCTGGGGTATTTTCATGAAAAAAAGTTCCTATAAACATTTGCCGAAAAATGCTTCCTAAGGGAGCTACGCCCCTTTAAATAGGGCACCCCGAAGACGGTTTTTCCTCAATATTTCCGAAACCTTACATACAAAAATCATGAAATTTGGTACATCATACAAACTTTTAATGCTGAATGAGAATTTGAGCTCAGAATTTCAAAATTTTAATCAGGGGCGTACCATACTGGCGGGGTTAAAGGTTAAATAATTTAACCTTTAACCCCTCTCATGATTTTTGTATGTAAGGTTTTGGAAATATTGAGGAAAAACCGTCTTCGGGGTGCCCTATTTAAAGGGGCGTAGCTCCCTTAGGAAGCATTTTTCGGCAAATGTTTATAGGAACTTTTTTTCCTGAAAATACCCCAGGAATCACACAACGAATTTTTTACCAATCTTTAGGAAACACCCTGTATAGAAATTCGATTGACAATTGTCCACAATTATTTGTATTGAATTTTTGTACTGTTTCACACGAATAGCAGATTTGGATTTTGTCATAAGTTTTCAAATAATTAACGAGTTTGATAGGTGGTTTCAAGTTTCCATAACTATCAAAATAAAACGCTTAATATTTATTTATTATATATGCAGTACAATGAGTTCCATGATTTTGTTACCTTTCTAGATTCAAAATACCTCATTCACTTTAAATTTTTTGGCGAGGTTGTCACGCATAAATACACCTCTTTAATGTGAGATATTCAATATTTTCACATATTTTAGTATATCGTTATTTGAAAGGGATCTCTGCGAAAATTTTATTTGATTTTTTTTATGGTTTTTTTCTTGATAGTGCCCCCTTTGTAGGGTTTAATGTATAATCCACCGCCCTGCTTGGTAAGTTTTTCCATTTCTTTATTGTGTCGATGTAATTCTTCGAGTTGCTCCTTTGATACTTTAATATCATTAACGGCCTTAGCTATTCCAGCTGCACCACCACCTAAAGCTCATAGTGCACCCAAAATTGGAAGTAATCCACCAATTTTTTTGGGGGGTTTGATAACTCGTGTTTTCTTTTTTCTTTTTGTTCTCTTGATCCCCATTCCAAGTTTCCGTTTACCTTTCATAATTCCACTTACTGTTAGAGCAGCAATTCTTTCTTCTACCAAGGAATCTTTTGCTCCAACTCTCTCCCAAGCTTTATCTGCTAGAGCTTTATCCGCTCGATGTCGTTAAGGTTAATCAGTTGTTTGTGAGTATGCGATATCGTGTTCTCGACACGCAGCATCCAATGGATTGATACCAGACTCTCCCCTATTCAATCTTTCTTCTAAATGTGTACCAGGACCACAAAATTGATAGCCAGGAATATGAAGCTCAACAGGTAGTCTATTTATTAGAGTGTTTATTAAACCTCGACCTTTCCTCTTGGAATGTTTTCGTGAAGCGTGTACAAACATTTTATACCTATAGAGGTTTGTGTGTATCATCTAAATATTATTCTCAGTTTAAAAAATTTGCAACACGATTGTCTATCGATTTAATGCTATCTGATCAATATGTCCATCTGATTAATGTATAAATACTTTTGCAAAAAACAATTCTGTTTATTGATATCCAGAATGCGGATAGAAAAACAATCGTTCACCTTACCCATCACAAACCATGATGTGAAGGATTTTACGAAACCAATCCAAAAACATGCTGATTTATTTGGTGGGGAATCGAAAAGATGTCTCATTGTTGGACCATCTGCTTTAGGTAAAACCAATGTGATGTTGGCTTTACTTGAGCATCCAAATGGAATAAGATTTGCAAACGTGTACCTTTATTCCAAATCATTACAACAGCCAAAGTATGAATATTTAAGACAACTATTGGCACCCATGAAAGAGATTGGATATTTCGAGTATGAAAGCGATGAAAATATCATTCCTCCTTATGAAATAGCACCAAATTCGGTCATCATATTTGATGATATACCATGTGGAACACAAACTATAATAAGGGACTATTTCACACATTCGAGGCATAAAAATACAGACTGCTTTTTTATTTTTCAAGGTTATTCATCAATTCAGAAAAGACTTATACGTGAGAACGCAAATTTGCTAATTTTATTCAAGCAGGATTCTATGAATTTGAATCATATATATAATGATCATTGTATGCTGGATATGTCATTTGAGCAATTGAAGCAATTCGGCGCACACTGTTGAAAAGACCCTTATAATTTTCTGGTTATTGATAAAGATTGTGAACTGAATTGCGTGAGATATAGGAAAAATTTTGATTCATTCATATATCTATAAAATGGATAAGCGGTTGGCTGAGGAATTGATGAAGTCAAGAAAGGCTGTCAAGGATAAATATAATAGTCTAAAACTAGCTATGACCACCACACAATCACAACTAGAGCAAGCTTACAGACCAATAACTCAACCACTACAACAACTTATTTTTAAAATAAATGAACCTTTCAACATAAAGGAAGAATTCAAAGAAGAAGAAGAAAAACCTGAAACTTCTATGTTTCACACAACACCATTAAAACCTAAACCAAGTTTTTCAAGATTATTTTATGAGACATCAACACCTACAAGACCTACAAGAACTGGTAGAACTCCTATTCTACCGATGGAAATACCATCATTTTTTGATACAAGCCTTGCATCTGTTAGCCAGTTACCATCTATACAAGAACCTAGTCATTGACCTAATACTATACAAGAACGTAGTCAGTTACCAACTATACAGGAAACTAGTGTTATAGCTCATACCAACCCCTTCGAAAGCTCGGAAAATGAAAATCTTTCAGATATATTGGAACAGTCAAGGCAATCGGTTCAAAATTTAATCGACACTCAACCATATGAAATATGGTTACAAAGTTTTGATCCACTACCAAGAGATTATATTGATGCTAGTGTGAAGGATACTGAACATAATTTTGATCATCATCATGGAATAGTACATGATATAGATACTGATAAATTCTATTTGGGGACCACACTTAAATTTGTAGAAATTATTGAAAAAAATGTGAAAGTAGATGGAAAAATTTATGATGGTACAAAAGGATTGTATGAATTACTATTTAAAAAATATCCTAAAGACTATGAAGATGAGGATTTGGATAATTATATGGATATTTTAGCTAAAACCAATGCATATCGGAGAAATTATTATCCAAATGAACGTGTGCAGGAAAATGGATCTTCAAAATATATAACTATAATAGGACCATACCTACAAAAACATGGCATAAAAACAACACGACACATCAAACCATTATATTCTCGTTTTTTAAAGAAACTGAAACCTCCAATAACTAGAATGCGAACGGGAAAGGGGTTGTGGAATATTAATAAAAACGATATAGATTATGTTTATTGGGATAATATCAACGAACTTGTTGATAGATTGAGACTAATAACATCTTCCATGAGAGCTGGTCATACTGGTCATAATAATGAAATACTATCAATAATCGAAGAGTTACGTGAAGCTAAAGTAATTGCATAAATACATCCTCATAAACGTAAAACGAATCAATCCGAAAATGTCACTCAATAAGTTCGGTTCTCATTTATTCAAGAGAGATAAAACAGAAAACAATATCAAGTTATTTAATCTTTCTGAGGTTGATTTATCTTATGTAATGGTTTTACCATTTATTGGTCGATATTTATTTATTTATTTATTACAACAATTACACTACAGAATCAAAATTCCAAATGGTAATACAAAAAAAGAAATTTAGATATAAAGTACACAGTACACAGTATGATTTGTATACATATTACATGCCGTCGCAATTCAAAGCTACTTGAGCGGCAGCCTGAGGCTATTTTTTAAGGACAAAGTACTACATGAGAAAAGAGCACAGTCGGAGTAGTTACTGTTATAATTCGACAGAAGTCTATCGGAAAAGTGCGTGAAACCATAGTTCGTCCGGTGGGGGGCTTCAAAGAAGAGGCGTGTATGTCTGGTGCGCTTCGAAGGCACTGATAGGACTACCGAGGTAACCAGTGCATCACAGTTTATGAAGCCAGTAATCAGCTAATGAAGAAATATCAACATTGCTTCCCTTCTTCTACGTTCCAGGCTTTTCAATCCACATAACAACATTCTTGACTCGTAATCCAAGTCGGAACAAGGTAAGTGGTGCTTGAACAGGAGGTATTTGGAGAATTTGTTTTGTACCCTCTCCATTTTGCTGATGTTGACCTTAATATGTAGAAGGCGAGACAAATTTTGTTTTAATGCCGGATGGAAAACAATCATATATATTTCCTTTCGAACAGGGAAACATTTTGTATGGAGAATATTTAAAGAAAGTTGTCTCATTGTTAATTAATGGTAAAGGGGGAAAATTAGAAAACAGAAGTCTTAAAAAAATGACTTGAAACTGGGGGTAAAATAACAGAATTTTATGGCGAATCACAAATAAAATGTCCTGTATTGATTGAAAATAAAACAGTTCAATAATGAATACTATCAAAGAAAATGTGGTGAATGAGCTACACAAACCAACACACAGATTTAGATGAAATGTAGCCATATTCAAAAATAAAAAAGGATATACCTAGATATATTTTAGTTATGAAAAAACCACATTTTCTATACCATTTATCATCACCTGCAATGTGTGCACTTACTAATGTCTATGATTTGTATAAAACATGTTTAATGATTGAATAAATCACATTTTTCATTACATTTTTTATTTTATTTCACCTTTTTATAAATATTTACAGGTAGGTATTCACAAATTTTCAACCCTCAAAACTTTAAAATAAGTGTCCAATCACACACATTGATTGTTGTCATCAGAAAGAAACACTTCTATACAAAAATGATACATCAGTATATCGTCTGATTCAACATGATAAATTATTTAGCTATAATCCTTTAACAAAATTGGTCAAGCAATTGTAATACACATATTCTCAGAAAAGAAAATGACTAGATTGAAGGCTATTTGTGATTAACAGCTCCTTGATTTTGAAATCTTGTGCCAAATTGAAGCCCTGCATGTCTATTGCAATGATTTTCATGATGGATTAGTTCTGAAAAAATAAATAAAATTGAAATGAGATAATTTTTACTGGATAAATATCAAACTATAGTTGCTGAGACTTGTTATTGATAAGAAAACCACATCCGAGCTTAATTTAGAACTGTTGATCAAATGAGGTTGTTGTGCTGCAATTAGTATCGGTTTGAAGATAAGCAAATTTTTATAGAAAAAACACTTACCAACAATACTCAATTTCTTAAAGGTTTGAAACATGAACTTTTTTTGCACATAGAATGTGATGTCGTTCCTTATCTGCTCCAATCGTCTGCAAAATTCCTCAATTTTTTCTGCGTGTGTTTTGTCCATCGTCTCGCACACAACTGATCCGCCTGCCCCACTTTGGTGGTGCTCAACATCTCTGGATGTATCATTGGATTTTTATCGCAGATAAATTCACCCATGTTTGATTTTGTAGAGTTAACGTAACGTTTTACAATCCATCGCAAATTACCACTGATACGAACTGCATTAATGGTTATTTCAATATGACTTTTAGATGGTAGATGTGAGGTGCATTTGCAACAACAATAACTATATGATTCACATTCGGAGCATGCCAAACCATCAACTTGTACACTCGGGGTGACAAAACATTTTTTTCACAACAGAAAAGTGACATCTTGGGTGAAGAATCACCACATGATTCAACCCCACCTCCCACGTGATCCAAACCTTTTGATACACCATCACAATAAAGCTAGGCTCTGACGTAGCAACTGATAACACCATCGAACGGAGGTCACCTGATTGGGGTCGCAACCGCACCAAATGCAGATATCTCAAAAGAAATACTTGATGTGCATTGTATTCAAAAATTTCGTTTATTCTGCAGATTTTTTTTAACCTGTCAAACGGGGGTCAACACCCTGATGGGGGGTCGCGATCAAAGGTCACATTCACAATCTTATCATAATTATGTAAATTGGCTCTGACGTAACGTCTTCCTGTCGAACGGGGGTTAAGTAAGGGGGTCTAGATCAAAGGTCACATTCACAATCTTATCATAATTATGCAAATTGGCTCTGACGTAACGTCTGACTGACGGTCACTTGGCTACGCCGTGGCGCTTCCACCAATTCATTGCAATTATGCAAAAGTGGTCCAGGAGTGAGGTACCCTTTACTACTATCTAGCTACTACCGACCAGGTATTTGTTCGGCATGATAGCCATCGCCAGCCTCTCCAACAACCGTACGATGGGCCGTACCAGGTGGTCAGCCGAACCGATAAAACAATGGTAGTAGACATCAATGGTCGAGACTGAGCAACCGTCCACCGGAGCCACTGATCCAATACCTTAATCACACCAACCAGCAGTTCAATGTGAGGACTCAACACCACCAGAACTAGGTTCTGATGAACCTCCAGTAACTCAGCAACCATCAACGAGCCAACAACCGAAACGTACGACAAGATTTGGTAGATGTGTCCGCTTCCCGGACCGTCTCCAGGGAGGTTTTTCGTTGTTCGTTTTTTTTTTTATCATAACCTTAATCAGTGGCAGGGAGTACTGTGAGGACCAAAAGGCCCTCTCTACCCTCCGATAATATTCGCACTAATTTTAGTTCTTAGTTAAAATAAGCAGTCCGCTGCAATTTGTAAAACGCGAACATCTACCTGATCTTTGTTTGCTGTATCGAGAAAAGGTTTTATGATAGAAAGGTAGCGAGTTGTGTAGTGAGTATTTCAACGGCAGATAGACTGTGTCTTTGTCCGTGAAAGTACCTCGTTGATTTCCTCGTATTAAAATTGAATAAAATATTGATTTGCCACTATCGTCTTAATGCTTCCGCCGATTCCCACATGAGTAACAATCGGTAATAACTTTAAATTTCAGAGCTCCCTTAATCCACATTCTAAATCTCTCTGAACAAAATAAAACCGCGAGTAGTTCCATTTCTTTTTTGAGAGTGATCTGCTTGCATAAGCGATGATCTTTTCTTCACCATCAATTTCTTGAGTGAGGCAACCCCCAAGACCAGTATTACCAGCATCAGACTGTATGACAAAAGGTTTAGAAAAATCAGGCTGCGATAAAATAGGGACACTAACTAATGACTTTTCAATTTTAAGAAAAGAAGATTCGGCAGACTCTCTCCAAGTTATGGATTGAGATTTCTTACGGCCATTCAGTAAATCATTTATTAAGGAGACTAGAGTGGAAAAGTCCTTTATAAAACGTCTGTACCAAGAGCATAGTCGAATGAATCTTTTCAATTCAGTAGCGGTTTTAGGACTATCCTCGTCCTAGAATCAAAATTTATCAAGATATGTGAACACAGAAGGTTCATAATCCAAATGGAAGGACGCGAAATCTGAAAGAAGCTCGACCTGGTACATTAAAAGAAGTTTTATCTTTCGAGGATTCATCCGAGGGAATTTGCCAAAAAGCCTTTCGTATATCAATGGAACATATAAATTTACCATTTCGTATAGAAAATACAATCCTGTAGATATCAGGAAAGCAATGAGAATCAGACCTGGTCACCTCATTTAGGGCTCGACCATCAAAACACAGTCTGAACTCCCCATTCGATTTTTTGACAAGAAGTACTGGTGAAGACCATGGGCTTTGACACGGTTCCATGACACCTTTAAGCTCGATTTCTTCATATAAACTCTGTAACACATGGGCTGACATAGGAAAAGATCGTTCATGGAAAAGCTTAGCATCACCGGTATCTATCGTAAAGGTTAATTTATGAGTCCTGCCGATACGGTGTTTACTACCAATTTGATCAAATGAAGAAATTGGCTCTTTAGCCTGACTCCTACGAAATTTTGGAAGGTCATCTAAGAAGCAGTAATTCGAAAAATTAGAAAAGGAGAAACTATTGAGTACCTTGTGACGAGCCCCGAGATTTTCCGGGTTTGAATCCCGACGGGGATGAGAGAGTTCGTTGATGTTAAATAAATGCTCGAGCGCCATCCCCTAGATTTATGTGGTGGAGGGCTCACAGTGCCTATCGGGTAGCTTTTATACAGTGAAGAAAGTCCAGGCGTTCGTTACTTCCAAAGTTCCGCAAACTTCCGCTCTGAAATGGATCACTGAACTTTCCCAAAAAAAAAACACGATGATAATGAAAATAAATCATTCAGTCTATTTGTCTCAATTTTACAATTGGACTGGTTCCCAACCAGTCAATAAAATAATAACCAAAATCAACAAAAAGAAGACTGATCTTCGATCAGCAAAATAAGCCAAAAATATCACAAAAGATATAATACTTATACATCGGTCTAATTTTCTCCCGGTGGAGAATCAAAACTACAGTCAAATGGAACACGAATTTCGCAGACTAAAACCGGCAAAATAAAACGTGAAGAGAGGTGTGTAACGCTGATAGTTTGACAGTGACGGGTCGGGTTTTCTCGGCGAAATAATAAGCAGAAATGCGTTTTTGAAGAATACGGTTTTTCCGACGACGTAGAGAAAAGAAGAAAAAAAAAATAAAACAAAAGAGCGGGAAGATTGACGCGAACGGGTGATTTTCACGAGAATGAAAACGGGTCTAAACACGAAGAGCAAAATGCTGAACACGTTCGCGCGACAACTCCAGGAGTCTCTCCGTAGATTTGACTGTGATATTCCCTTTGGCAAAATTACCTCCCCTGAACGCAATTATTTTAGAAATTTGAAAGAAACACAAAAATAAAAAAGAGACCTTGAGTTCTTCTCAGAAATAAGACCCGCTTCACAAGCCAACAGGTCAAATGAAGCTAAGGCCCCATCCCAATAAAACTCCCCTGAAATCCCACCCGGCAAAATTCACTCCCCTAAAATCCCATTATTTAAGCAAATAAGAATATGAATTTTCTTCGGAAACAGGCCCGCTTCACAAGCCAACAGGACGAATAAAGCTACAGCCTATTTCCAGAAAATTCTCCTGAAATCCCACCCAACAAAATATTTCCCTGAATTCACATCACAGCAAGTCTCACCTCGTGGTAATAAGAACAGAAGAAATTCAACAATAGCCAAAAATTTTAAAATTCGTCGTACTTCGTAACGGGCCGGGTCGGGTACTTGAAGCGGGCTCCCACGTGGTTCCACTGCTCTTGATACCTTTTGTACCAGTACTGACTATCATTTCGGCGCTTTCCACGTTCTCAATTCAGACCAAAAAGTGGGGACTGCTTGCTTGAATTTATGCGCGAAATGTGTCTCGTCGGTTGGCTTGTGAGTTAAATGATTAATTGTTTGGAAGCGCGAAGAACTAAGAAGGAAAGTTACGGACAGATTTTGATTAATAGATTAATAATCAGCTCACGGTCAACATTATTTTGAAAAAAATACGGGATACATTGATAGATAACTGACTGAGTTATATGAAAATATGAATTGAGTGGACAGAGACGAGAAATTGATTAGAAAACTTGGAAATTACGGTAGAAAAAATCCGGAAATTTTGTAACTTCGCTACAACCTCTATAGAAGAATTCATTGGTCCACTTGCCAAGAATTATTTAAAAACCCACTGATAGCCTAAGCTGACGAGCAAAGTCACACCCAAATATAAAATGGGGAGGTAATGAAGGCACTACCAACGCGGTAATAGCCTGACAAGTATTGTCAATAATAATTGGGAGATCTACTGATTTATCTACTGATTTGGGGGTACCATCCGCTAAACTTATTCTTTTCGGAAAAGCAGGGTATATTTTTAAATTGAAACGCTGAATATCAAGACCCTTTTGACCTACTACAGAAGCTGTCGCCCCAGAATCCAACAAAACGGAAATGTCAGTATCAAATAATTTCACGAAAATATAAGGACGTTAGTCACAGGGTTTTTGGATAAAAAGAGGTGATAGTTCATCAGTGAAAGACTTTTTATAAAAACGGCACAACTTGTAGTCATTGCTTTCAATCGGCGGAACTGAAACATATTGCTGGGGGCTTTCGTGGAGACTTGGTGCAATTGCCTATGGATTGCACAGAATTCAGTTTTTTCACTTGAAACAGGAAGTGGACTGGACTCCCTTGTGACCACATTTGAAACAAAATAAAGTTCTCTTTGACCGGCAATCATGAAAAGAATGATTTGGCATATCGCAATTCCAACACTTTATTTCTTTAGAGGTGGATCTGGAATTACCACTTCTTTGAGAAGAATGAGAATTAAAAGAAAACATATTATTATGAAATCTATTCGGATTGGAATACCTAGAATTTTTCTTCAGATGAAAGTTTGAACGAGATTGTGAATTTTTACTTCTAGAGGGATTATTATTGAACGGCTCACGGGAGCTTCAAGTCACTTCATTTCACAAAGCTTGGTGATGTTACTTTTATTACGTGAATATAACGCCTCCTCAAGCTTTCGACAAAGTTTTGATAACTCCTCAACAGAGTCGATATCGGCTAAAGCAAGCTGAGTAATATACTAAGGAAAAAGATTCTTCTTGATATTTTTGACCCAACTGAATTCTGCCAGTCTTCCAAAGACCTTTAAACACTTTTAGACCAAATGAATGCGTTGCCCAGCTGCAGATAAAAATAAATCCCTCTCTTTTACTTTTCAGGATTGTGCCAATTCGGAGATTCTTTCTAGAAAGCTATATAAGTTGCTGCCATCCCTATTAAATTTCACCTGCCGATCCGCTATAGCGGGAATATTCCCAGAACAATTCACAACTGGTGCTTCGACATAAATAATAGGTTGCTGGCATAAAGTGGAACATGAAATATCAGCTGCATCAGCTTTTTTGGATGAGGCTTTTTCAAATAAATCACCCTCTAACGCTAAACAATTAGCAATAGCTTCCTGTTGACATAGGAGTGCGTCGTTCTCAAGTCCTGACAACCTACGAATTCTATTGGAAACCTGACATGGTCGGGACTTCATTCTCATAGCGTTGAGTCTTGGTTAGTACCCTCAAGTTCCGAAATAATGTCAGAGAAAGATTTGATAGATTTATCAATTTCAACTTTTCCCGAGTCAAAATTGATCAACTATCGAACTACTAATTTGAGAGTCTTGGGAGCTGGGCTTTTTAAACGTGCTGAGCATTTTCCTCTTATCCGCAACAGACCTAGTAGTGTCATAGGACCTGATTTTCAACTCATATTCATAATCCAAAAGGTGATTTGGTCTAAAAGTTTCTGCCATTTTTGATATTTGAAAGTAGAAAATATAAAAATTGGAGAAGATTGAAAAAATTGCAAGATTTTAAAATTGAAAAGACTTAGACTAAGTGATGATTTTTTTAAAAAAATTAAGTATCATTGATTTATCCACCCAAGCAATAAAATAATTTATTGAGCTGCACAGAAGATTTCTCTGGCCCCACGTTGGGCGCCAAAATTTGATAAGCCACCTTTTTGTCAAAGGCAACTACTTATACTTACGACAGTCTATTGATGGAGAGCAGGGTTCATAGGTTCTTTCGTGCATTCCAAACAAATTAGAGCACCACTTCATCAACTGTGACTTAATGAAAAAAATGCAAAATGCTTCAGAGACTCTCAAATCGGTCCTTTGAGCTGGCCCGCCCGTTTGGATTTTTTTTTTCAAAATGCTAGCACAAATAGAGGACACCTAGCACAGCCTAGCACACAAGTTTTTAGAACTAGCACACCACAAGTTTAGAGTCAAAATGCAGTTGAAATCGGGGGGAAGGGGCAGATCAACGCTAGCCCTCCCCCGGTAACGTTTTCTTGCTAAAAAGCTAGCACAAACAGAGGACACCTAGCACAACCTAGCACACCAGTTTTTAGAGCTAGCACATGCACCAACACAAGAGTACCAACTGAACTTATACATTACAATGTGGGCCAAATTAAGTTAGAGCATAATTTGATCCTTGATAACTTTTTTGTTTGTTTTTGAATTCTGATGATTTCTGGATATTGAATATGATATTGATAAATATATGGATGTTCCTCCAAAACTAAGCTTTCAGAGTTTTGCCAGGACCGGACATACGACGTTTACATGAACGTCTAACCTACAACAAAACGATGACACTTCTTATGAAGATCTGAAGCATTGATCTCTCATCAGCAAGGTATCTTATATTTGAAGATGGCCTCAAAATTAAAAGAGAGAAAGAACCAAATTATGTTTTGGAAACAACAAAAAAATTGATTTCCAAATCTGTTGCCTCACAGTATGAAGCTTTTATAGCGAGAAAACTTTTTCTGATGCTGCAAACATATATGAAGACAAACGAAATAGATTGACTTCGAGAAATGCACAAAAAAGTTGATTTTCATATTTTGTAAGAATTCATAAGAAATGATAAAGATGTTTGTTTCTTTCTACTGTCGACCAAGCAAGCCGGAGTGCCGGAGTCAGTAAATTCGGTGAAGAAGCCGGAGCCGACCGAAGTCAGTGTGTTGGCCGGACCATATTATAATGAACAACAAGTAGCAACAGCTCACGTCAACTCCTTTTTGTCTCAATGACAGAAATTTGCCTCATTTATACCCTGCTAAAGTTTTGAAATGCAAAATTGTTTTGCAAATCAAGAATTCTAAATTTCGCATTGATCTTTAGACATACTTCATAGTGGGTAATCGTATTCTATAACTTAGTAGGTAATTAACCTATGTATCAGTATCATTGAAATCATGGAATCTGCTACGGTATAGTTTTATTTTACTCCCCAGCAGTGAATAAATAAGGCGAATTTCTGTCATCAAGACAGAACGAAATTTTCACGAAAATTTCAGCTGTCGCTACTTGTTGTTTATTATACTATGGCCGGACCTCCGTTTCAACACTATCAAAAATGCTGTACGTTGATTGGTAACGAATTGACAAAGATTAACGTATGTGCATGCTATTTCATCAATGCAACGTATGTCCACATTAGTTCAGCCATGATGGTCTCCCCATGACGTAATGTTCGCTTCTGTTCAAAATTTATCCGGCAATTATTGATCATACTTTGTTCGTTGTATCATGACAGAACCGGACTTACGACGTTTTCATGAAACTCGTTCATTTAAGCTCGTTGCAAAAACGAACTGCGCTACTGACAGACCACACTCATATATTTTTTGAGAAGGGCATTTGTGGAAAAAAAAAACGATATTATAAAATAATAAACGAATTTTTCTCTGTATGATGGTGCTTGTCGGCATTAGAACTATTTCACTCCACTTTGATCAAGGTTTCTTGAAATTCCATAGCAACGTTGTTTATTGTAGATTTTTCGAATTTTTGATTCATTTTAGAATATTTGAAATGGGAAAAATTAAATTAATTATATTTTTGTTATTGAAAATGTATAGGGGCGCGACTTTTTGGTGTATCCAAATTCTTTTCCATTATTCGTTTAATCGAGATTTTATCTTCCAAAGACAACATGTTTACTCGTTTAAAATCAGACAAGCAAACTCTACAATCTCATAGATTTGAAAAATGTTCCACAAACAAAACACGTTGCTATGGAAACTAAAGAATCTTTGGTCAAAGGGGAGCGAAATAGTTTCAATGCCGACTATGGAGGACTGTAACTGCCGACAAGCACCATCACACATAAAGAAACATCGTTTCTTAGGTTATGGTTCTATAATATCGTTATTTTCAGGATACTTTCTCCCACTAATGCTTCTCTCAAAAAAATATATGAGGGTCTGTCAGTAGCGCAGATCGTTTTAGCAACGAGCTTAAATGCACGAATTTCATGAAAACGTCGTAAGTCCGGTCCTGGCAAAAATTTGAAAGCTCAGTTTTGGAGGAACATCCAAAACATATTTATCAATATCATATCCTATATCCAAAGATCATCAAAATTCATAAACAAACAAAAAAGTCATAGATCAAATTATGCTCTAACTTAATTTGGCCCACATTGTAGTGTATAAGTTGAGTTGGTACTCTTGCGTTGGTGTGCTAGCTCTAAAAACTGGTGTGCTAGGTTGTGCTAGGTGTCCTTTGTTTGTGCTAGCTTTTTAGCAAGAAAACGTTACCGTGGAGGGCTAGCGTTGACCTGGCTCCCTTGACTCTAAACTTGTGATGTGCTAGCTCTAAAAACTTGTGTGCTAGGTTTTGCTAGGTGTCCTCTATTTGTGCTAGCATTTTGACGACAAAAAATCAACCGGGGGGGCCAGCTCAACGGACCTCTCTCAAATTGAGCTTGGGAAAACCAATTAATAAAAATACTCATATTAAACAAAAATGTTTATTTGGAAACCAAGTTTCGGAGGAGGGCTTGAATGTTTACAAATAAATAAATTGAGTGTGTCCTTGGATTATCTTATGAACCAAAATAGTAAGTTATTTTTATAGACAAGATATTGATCTGATTAAGCATTAAGTTACATTCAGAAATAAAAATTAGGAAAGTATGAAACTTCACTCAGCCGTGAAGAAATTAGCTTAATGAGTTTACGAAAGGATAATCAAGCTGATAATGTACAGGGTTATTCATAGTATTTTGACAACCATCTACAGCTCTTATTGCGAGTGATAGAAAAACACTTTAAATACAAAAGTTTTGGTTATGGGGGTTATGTAGAAAACATGTAGCTTCGTTTTTAATGGAATGTTGATAGTTTATATGATTAAGTTAGTGTTGTGAATATTTGTTGTAGTTTAAAAAAATATATTTTTTAAATTCAAATAGTTCCAAAGTGACTAAACCAAATGCCTACAAACCATATATATTTGAAATCAGATTAAAGAGATCTTTCATTTTAGTCAATAATATACAGGGTGTTCCATTTAAAAAAATATGACTTAATGAATTTTTTCTATGTTATGATTTCGATTTGTTGATTCCGCTATCACCAGAAGATACTACGTGAAAAAAACCAAAACTTTTGTATTTAAAGTTTTTTTTTATCACTCGCAATAAGAGCTGTAGATGGGTGTCATAATATAATGAATAACCCTGTACATTTCGGAATACAAAATATTCAATCAAGAAGATTTAAAATACTGAAGCTTAAGGCAAGATAATCAATAAACGCATACCTTGAAATATTGATAATTAAAAGTGCCGGAAAAAATTCATGAATCTTCAGCCGCAAACACCCAAGTTGGGTGAACAAGAATAAATCGTTGGACTTTTGCCCTACAGTTGTACATAACGATAAACATATCAGTAGATACTAACAATAAATCAAGAATAAAATTAAGTTTGAAAACATGCTGATGTGAAAATTTAAAGTTGGTATTTTAAACAATAGTTGAATAAACTCACTTCATCGTTACACCTCTTTTACTGGTACTCATCAAGCAATGAAACAACAGGTAGGGGTATCAGTCATACTCAGCTAGCAAGTGAGCAAAATTCCAGCTGTGCTAGACAAGGCTTATCTCCAAGGATGCTACTGATGAATGATGGTGAAAGATCAAACAAAACGTGACAATAATATCTCCCGGAAAGACTCTGTTAAATGAAATGGCACTTTCAGACTCAAAAATCAATTTTAAATACCTTACCTCCATGAGCCATAGAGAGTTCCCTAAAATCAGACAGTTGAAAATAGAGACCACATAGCGTCGGTCTTATTTTAACCCAACAACGTGATTTGAAGTTGAAAAAACCACGGAAAATGGTATCTGGAATGGAGATCATTGGTTTAGCACAAATCCCGAATTCACAAAGAAATCCAACTCATCAAGACTCCCCCAACAAGGTCTCCAAAGCCCTTTGAGCCTATTTATAATAAATGAATGTGATACTTCGAATTTGCATCGCCATTATAAGCGCCTGATCAACAACAGGTGCAAACAGTACCCAGCTGGTAACTGGTCTCCTACAAGTGATGGTAAAAAGTATTCTCAAATCATTATTGACGATCACTCTCATCATAGTTCACCTATAAAAAGAAAGTCTGAAGCCCAGAACAATCAAATGAATAACATTAGGGATATGAAAATGAAAGGTTACTATGTGTCAAGGATAATTGCTGGATTCAAAAATTTCTGCAAACAGAAGGATATAAGATGTAAGTACACACTTCCATACACACCTCAGCAAAACGGTGTGAGTGAAAGAGCTAATAGAACTATTCTTGATAGATCAATGTTTACCAAAACCAATTTACCAAAAGATCTATGGGGAGAAGCTATAAGAAGTGCGCAGCCTATCAACTAAATAGATGTCCAACAGTTACGTTAGATGGAAGGATCTAAACCGATTTGAGCAAATTGAAGATCTTTGGAAGTAAGGCACGGGCAGTGAAAATGAAAAATAATAATAACCTAGAGCAGTACCAGTCCGAATGGTAGGATAAAGCACAAAGAAATATCGACTATAGAATCCTCAAACAAACGAAATCATTAAGTATATCAAGGGGTGCTAGATTTGATAAGAATGATACAGTATACCATGATGGAACAACACAGGATCAGACTGGAGAAGAAAAATGCATCAATTATGAAAAAGAAGAGGATAATGACTGTGAAAATAAATCTGGAAATATTGAACAAATGACGGACAACCCTGAACCTGAGCGTGAATCTGAACCCATTATCAGCAATAGGCGGCCATCGAAACCACCTTCCAGATTAACTGACTACGAGCATATTGCTTCCAATCAGAAGTACCAAGTGACTATGAGGAAGCAGTGATAACAGGTTGGAATCAAGCTATACAAAAAGAGCACTTGATAAACATTCTACATGGGAGCCAGCGGTACTGCCAGAAGGAAAACAAGCGATTGACACGCGATGTGTATTTAAATAAAAACATAATGGTTTGAAAAGGCACGTTCAGTAGCTGAAGGTTACCAAGAAGAAAGAAAATATCAGAATGCTCAACAACAATTGGGATAAAATGCAACTTGATATTCCAACAGCCTTTTTAAACGGAAACCTAAATATAGACGTCTACATCAAGATACCAGATGTTGATACTTCACTTGTCCAAAATTACATCAAGGAGTACCTATACCTTTCACTTGAAGTTGACAATATTATTATCACTGGATCCGATCACCCATATATTTTGACTGTTCTAGTGAAAGAGTTCAATGCTAAGAACTTGGGAAAAATCAACAACTTTCCTGGAATGGAGATACGAATTTAAAATAATCAGATGATTATTAGCCAAGCAAAATTGATCGAGATAATGCTAAGTGGGTTCAACTCACAAGATTGTAAACCCGCGTTAATTCCAATGGAACCAAACTCTCAACTTCAGGATGAAGAGGTTAACAAGAACGTCCCTATCGAGAGATTATTGGATCTTTATTCTATGTGGCAGTAATAAGTAGTCCCGATATATCATTCTCAGTGATATCTATCTATCTATCTTGATAAATCCACACAACAATCATCATGGATTGCAGCGAAACTAATATTCACTACGTTTATTTCGACAGCTCGATCCGGATCGAAACTCAAGTGGCTTGAAAATTGAATCCTTATGCCAGTTTGCATCGTTCCTCTCAACAACTGTTCAGAATATAAACAGTGATTATTTGAGAAACATATTGCACCGTCTAGTAGACAATGTTTATCGGCGAGTAAACGATGATTAAACTAAACAACCATATTTGGACGTTTAAATTTTGATCGTATGATTGTGCGCAGTGCGTGCATTATTTTTCCTGGTTTTATCTGAATTATTTTTATAGCTGGTGAGATAATATGAATCTTGACGATTCAGATATTTTCATAAATGATGATTTGGATATTTTTTGACATCATTGATAATGAATTTCGGGTCTCAAAAAATTTATGAGAGAAAAACTGTTTTCACGATCTGGATGATATACATTTTTCAAGGCTCCTTCTTCTCTTTAGCTACAAGCTTTTGAACTTCTCTTTTACTTTTTTCATATAATCGTTTTAAAACGTAGGTATCAGCACTTCTGAAGTTCTGAAAGTATTGTTGACAGCTGCAGAGTTTAACTCAGCCGCAATTTTCTCTCAAGTCTTCTGCTTTTCCTCATTGGTAACGTGATTATGTTTATGAATGTTTGCTGTTTTTACTTCTTCATAGTTCAAAAAACCCATACACCGCTCTTCATTTTGTCTTCTGTTCCATGTTTAAAAATCCACAACTCAAGACCCTCACTTACAAATATTTCACAAATTCACGATGAAACCGGAGTCCGAACGGAAATAATCAGTGAAAATGTCAACTCAATAAGTTAGGTTAGCTTCTACACTGAAGTTAGCAACACATGTGAAATGCGTTGTTGACAAGTTGTTTTCGCTGATTATGTTCAAGACATGAACGGTGCAATCGGGCATCATCTCAACTGTTCATTTCGAGGATTGAGATGGACAGTATTTGACAATAAGATCAAAACACCGAATTGTAGCCTCACTTTTTATGTATAGGCCACTTCAAAAACCTGTCAACATAACGTCAAAATTCCCAGTTTGTACCGTAGACAATACATATATTACAAAAAAATCAATTAAATTGTTATGAAGACATTAAAAAAGGGCTAATAATGTGAATCTAACTCTCTTTAGCTCTGATAATATGGTCTGCAACTTTGCAACTTCCGCAGTAACTACAAAACTCGGCCATTACATTTTTGAGAGCATCATTCAAACTTTTGTGAGCTTTCAACTGCCTATACAGTATAATAACTTGTGGTAAGCACCAAATAGCTAATTATGTCCATGTGAGTTATCTTTGGAAAGCCCTGAGGGCTTGCATCAAAGTCTGAATAACTTAAACTAAAAGGGTGTGGGTATGTCCGTTCACAATCGAAATTTTGTGTTTGTATTAAATCAAAATTCCTGGGCTTCTAGCCTCTAACTCCGCAAGATAATCACTCATTTCACAGCTTTTCAGGATCAGTATCTCATCCAAACCATTTTGAAAACTTGGCATTTCGAAAAATGTCTCAGAAAGTGAAGGAAAAAAGTGACAATTAGAGGTTAATGTTTGTTTACGGTACAATCAGCTGACTTTTAGGCTATTTTCTGGATTGGCCTACTGACCATTCCAGAACAGGTGACCTTGACAACGATGTCATTTTTGCTGGGTGACAAACAAATCTGTTAATAATGCTTTTTTCAAGCAGTTCTTTTTCAAAATGGCTCACAGCAATTATTATTCAACGTTAAGTGGTGATGTGAAGATACAATACGACCACAAAATCGGCGTTATACACAATATTGATCCCTATGCTCTTTCGATTAATGAATATCACCATGATGGATTTAGTAGATTATCGATATTAACTCACAGTTTTTACACTGGGAAGCAGATGAAGGCTTATGAGAGTTTGCGAGCCTTCAAGCAATACGAATCCTGTATTCAGAAAATTGCCCCTCTTTCTAGCTATTTTTATTGAAAATCACACTAAAAAAATGTTTTTTTAATCCTTTTTCAAACTTGACAAAACTGCATCAAACCATTTTTTGAAAAAAAGTGGTCAAAATACGTAAACTGACAAATCGATACACGTTTTATATGCACTAATACTTCTTAGATACCGGAGACAGGATGAAAGCTTTATTCAATGTTTGTCGTATAGTGTATTTGAACTGAAAGTATTGAAAACGCAGATTTTAAATGGCCCGCCACATTATTTTCGGCCTGTGTTATTTTCTTACCTCACCAGGTGGCACAAATCGCAATGTTCAGAAGTTAGCATGGCAGTTTTCAATCTATTCCCGTATATATATTTTTTATCTATGGTCAGAAGGCGCTGGAGGAGACCACAGTGATCGGAAGAGTGCAAGTGAATGTGCAGTGTTCAATCAAAATCTCATATCGTGGATATCAAAGAAGCAGAATGTCGTGGCCCAAACCAGTTATGAGCCAGAGTACCTAGCTAGTGCTCTTACAGGTTCTGAACTGCTTTATTCACAAGGACTAGGTGCAGATTTTGGACTTATCAATGTGACAACCACTTTAATGATAGACAACCAGAGCGCTTTGAAATCGATCGAAGATTTTGAAAACAGTAAACGTTCAAAACACAATGGAGGCGCATTTCATGGAAGATATTGTAGCCAAAGAATAACTTCAACATGTGACAGGTTATAATGTCACGATGATAATATTTGAGTCGCTTGACAACCACAAGCTGATCATAAAGAAACCCCTAAGCTGATTCAAAATTCAGAGCCAGGCAACTTTTTGACGTTCAACAAAAATAGGTGTTTTTGTTATGCTCCACTGGTGCTCACTTTTTTGCACTTTTTGATACTGCAACACTCAATGTGGCGTTGTTTGTGAAATGTCTGTCTGTTTTTTAGCATAGAATATCTCACTAAACGTACTTATGCGTTTGGTGAATTTCCTTCACACTGGTTGACATTAGTTACAAAATCAATCTGCATTACACTTTCCCACACCGAAATAACAAACACACCTGATAGTGGTTCAACTTGTATTGAAAGCATGTTCTCATTAAACTATTGTCATTCAATTCGACAACGATTTCACGTTGACCATTAAAAATTGCCTTGTAATAACCGGACAGAACCCAATGATTATACACTACAAACAGAGCCGTCTATATTGTGATACAAGCCATGAAGTCAACAATTGCAACGTCGCAATTCTGGACCACCGTTGACATTAAACGATGGTCAAAATTTTGCATTGATTGAAGATGCTTTCTTTAGGTAAGTTATGAACGGGAATCATATGTAGATGGTAGCGTATGATTCCCGTTTGCCAAGCGGAAATTTGACAGTTCCACTTCGAAATGAAATTGAATGTAACCTAGGCTCCCTGGACCCGTATTCCGTGCAAGGTTTCTATATAAGAGGTTGCCTCACTTCGCCTGAGGTAAAGAAGGAAAATATGGAGTCATTTGAGGCTAGCGGTCTGAAACAGTCCGCATTCTGTCATTTTAGTGTCATTCCTGTGATGCAATTGAATCGGACTGCATCGTGTCGTGTCATGTGTCATTCGATCAATGATTGATAAAACGTTGAATTTCTTGCTAATTTTATCATTTAAATCGAAATAAAATAATAATAGAGGTGTAAAATTATCTTTTGGGACATTATTATTGTATATTATTGGTCAAGGAAGCGAAAATACTGTTCCAAATCTGAGTATTTTCTATATTTATATTCACTCATAGATTTCCACAACTCTTTAACTATTATTTTATATTAGTCCTGCCTAAATGTACTGAGAAATCTACTATTGAAATATAATCAAAGCTAAATTTAGGTAGGATATAATAAACAGTTGAACACATGTAAACAAACTCTATTATGATCATTTCTAGACACACTCAGTTTTCAAAACGTAAATGGCTGATTTAACAAAAGAAAAACCATCGACAGCAAAAAATCTCTCGTCCACCTGCTCGCAGACTCTGATGAATAGAAAAGTAAAAGTAGAATCGCTGCGTTTCGATTCTACTCGAAACTGATAGAATCGCATTATGGTACTTTCATCGAATGCCTTCAGAAGAAGAAACAAAGTTCGACCATTTCCGGAAATACTTGGGGATTTTTGTGTTGTAACACTCTCACACCGCCTGAACAATTCTTCCAAGTAGGTTTAATCGCTTCGTGTCTATTTTACAGCGTTATGAAGGAGAAAAGGATTACGGTAGAAAACTCCATGAGAGTGCCAATTTTCGATCGAAACGTCACTTTTCCATGCGAGAATTCTTTTCTACTCATCAGAGTCCCACTGCTGGAAATAAATAGTGAGTTTATGATATTGATAAATGACATTCTTGATTTTATGATGGAATGGTTCGAGAAATGGCCACAGTGGCGCTACAGTAGACACAAATGACGTCATGACCGTGAAAGTGAGGCAACCTCTTATATAGAAACCTTGTATTCCGTGTACTGTGGAATTCCATAGCAACACGTCGCTCCCTGAGTAAAATTATGGGAAAGCCATAAAGAAACCCCTTTCTTTATGGGGAAAGCAACGTGTTGCTAGAATTCCACAGGTACACGGAATACGGGCACAGGCATTCAACGTTTCAAAACTGCTTTTAGTTTTCAGTGCTTTCATTCAACCACAAAACATTTCCCTCATTCAACTTGGAATTGTATTTTGAGAATGTGAGAATGAGAAAGAAGCTCAGTGAAAAAATGTGGTTTCCGCGTTCTAAAAATTTAAGATTAAGGTGAGTGGGTGGGTACTAAAGAAAAAAAATACATATCTCCATAGGGAAAATGAATTGATCAATGCCTCATCCTAAATTCCTCATACATATGCACCAGCTTCTATGTTATGTGGAAAAATCATGGAAAACTAGTGCTGTTTCGTCTAGGACTTTGAAAAAACATTTTGGTGCGTGACTTTTTGGTTTCTCTGTTTTAATAATAGAACCTAATCATCAACTCCTGTCCTCCAGAAACTGAGGAAATCACATCTCAAAATATGTAACCATCTAGCTATCTGGCGGTTTTGATGTTTTATTGTTCAGAATCAATATTTTTTCCCAAAAAATCATAAAACTGTTGTTAGGTTAGGATATGTATTATGTTAATTCTTATGGTATAATTTGATAAACATCATACCTGTTGCGATAATATATAAGTTATTCTTTCAAGTTACTGTTTTATTGTACATTTTCCGTAACTCGTAATCGTAAAATACCTTAATTTTCAAAAGGTGAGTTCGAGTATTCGCTCTGACTATTCGGAGCGCCAAAAATTGTACGCGCTTAAATGGACAATTTCGCGCTCGAGGCGAAACTCGAACTTCCCTAAAGAAAGCATCTTCAATCAATGCAAAATTTGGACCACCGATTAACGTCAAGGGTGGTCCAAATTGCGACATTGCACGTCATTACGGACCTATATAAAAACTGGACTGCTAATGCATATGGCCGACCTTGCCAAAAATCACTGAGGCATGGGCGCCGCCATGATGGGACAATTTGTGTTGGTATCTCTGATTTTGTATGACGTGCCACTTATGGCTGCGTTCCGAGAACTAGCGCTATATTTGAGCGGTCCAACTCAGTCCAACTGGAATGACATGATTTCCTGTGCTGCAGCACAGTGGTCTAGCGGAAAAAAGTATATTTCTTTCGCTTTATCGCTGGAACTGAGATGCTGTGGTGGAAATTATCATTTATGTCATTTCAGTGAGATCGCTCGAAAAAAGCGATTAAGCGCTGCAATTCCTTTTACCTATGCGGCCATTGGAAAATGCAGAAAGACAGCTAATTATTATTTTGTTTTCGAGGTTATGTCATATCATTAGTCATATCACCTATTCCCATTATTTCGATTCGGATTTTGGAATATTGGATTTTGAGAAGATACCTATAGGTACTCAAAACTCAATATTCACATTCAAATTGTAATTTTATGCAGGGTTTTTAACATTATTCTAGATACTTATAAAACTATGAAACGTTTTGTGTTGAATTATTATTTACATAAAAATGAGCCTTCATTCTTCATTCAACTCAATTCTCCAAAAATATCATTACCTATTATGTCCTTTCAACAGCATTATACCATACCTAAGTAGCGAATAGCACTTGATCTATTGTACCTTACCCAACTACTATTTCGTAACGAGTTCAACTTGGACCCTGGAAATTGGTATAGGTAGAAGGTACTTGAGATAGTCGATGTTTCATGATTTATGCATTCTGCGGTTTAAGAATTGATATTATAATAATATTCTCTTCAATGTGCACAAAAACTACGGGAACGCGAAGTCACTTGAAGAAAAAAAATAGAAATATTTACCAATATCCTTCGTCCTTTATCTTATTATATTGATAACAATTAATTAATGACCTCGAAATCGAAATCAGATGGTAGCTGTATGCTGTATGTATGTAAGGTTTACATTCAACTTGTTTTCGAATTGGAACTGTCAAATTTTCCCTTGGCAAACGGGGATCATATGCTACCCTCTACATTGTATTTGTGTCACGCTTACGCCAAATTCAATGTGAATGGTGACAAATGATTCTCGTTTGCCAAGCGGAAATTTGACAGTTCCAATTCGTAATGGAATTCAATGTAAATCAGACATTACAGATTTCTGCATTCCAGTGATTTTCTTCTCATTGCATTAGCAGTCCATTTTTATTTACCAAGTCCGTGCTTGTATCACAATATAGACGGCTCTGCTACAAAGGATTGCTCAGTTTGCCAAATCTGTCTGGAAAGGTCAAACTCGCTGTGACGTCACCACTGATGCTGACAGAAAGAGCGCGTATGCTTTATATGGTATTTTGTTTATGCAAATTAGATTCCAAGCAAAATTTAAGTGTTGTACATTTAAAAATATTGTCTTTATATTGCAGAGAACGAGAACAAATAATTTGATATTTATGATAAACTAAATTTCAAAATAAAAAAATATAATAGTTGATATAGCCTATTCCAACTGGCTTTTTTACAAGTCTAGGTTGAAAAAAATATATCGACAAAACTGCCAATTATTAAGGATGTAATATTCCAATACACAATCAAATGTTATTCAGAAGTATTGATTTATAAAATTGTCAATTTAGATTTGTATGTGTACAAAGTGCACGTCGACCAAAATATTTTTGTATCTATATGAGAATTGCAATTTTAGAAAGCTTGTTACTCAATTTCCATATACAAAAATTTATTTTTAGGATTTGTAATTTTGAAGCTAGTTGTAATATAGGTACCTACTTACCCAATAACTCATGCTGTAGATCTCTTTCATTGTCATTAACTGTAAAATGGTCGGAGCAAACTGTCGAAAAAATCTATGTTGAACTTGTCTTTTCTTCTGCAGCGATGCACCCACTCTTTTTGTATTGTAGAAGGGAAGACACTAAATCCTTGCCTTTTGGAAAAGAATGTAATACTATGTTTGAGCCTTGCTTTTTAGGAGCTAATTGATTGTTTTTCCACACAGCAACAGCACATATTCTGCCAGGCATCATGAACTAGAATAATGTTTACCACTGGAGTAAATTATTATTAAACAAGAAGTCTATTTGCTCAGAGAGTAGTGGCCATTTCATTTACTTTCGTGGGAACAAAATGCTCCTCCTTGTGCTAAATCGAATTATTCTTACACACCGTTAACACAAAGAAACGAATAAAATATGTATTTGTATAACTTTGCCAACTCAAACTACATTAAAACTACTTGGAAAAACACAAACTATTGGACAAATTCACAACACAACACACACGATCACCGGCTGTATAAAAATAAACAAACCATTCAGAACCTATGTTGAAGTCACAGCCGTTCTTCACTCGCTGCCAAACTGCCAAACGTACGTTAAATGTAACTGAGCAATACTGTGTAGTGTATAATCGTTGGACAGAACCATGACAGAACGATTTCAAGTTGATCCATAAAACTTGCCTCGTGAGAACCAGGCTTTTGAGCCGTTTCGACAACAAAACCACGCGATTTTAGTTGATCAACAAAAATCGATCAACTCAAATCGCCTCGTGAGACCAGGCTTTGAGGGTCAAAACAAGGCAACAATTCACCAGAGAATTTCAGTGAAACAATTCAATGAATATTTTGAAAAAAAAATCGCGCTCCCAATATTTTACGACCATTTCCAACTTCCACCAGGAGTAACATTGCTGGTAATAGTATATTATTCAAATACCGGAAAATGGATGATATTACTCACGATAATGAAGTTTGCGTAATCATCTGAGTGAGTAATATCTATTTTCCGCGAGTGGAATACTATACTTTTCCTATGATTATCCAATAATCGAAGCGAACTTTGAAATATTCAATTTCATTTAGACGGCACTTTTCGAGAACTAGTTGACATAAAGTGAGGAAAGGTTGTTCACACAATGTGACAATGATTATAAAACAGGAATGGACGGTCAAAAGGGCTGTTTCAAAATGATGTATTTGAAGGTTGACATTTTGTCGACTGTTTTGATTGGCTCTAAAACAGTGGAGTTATGAGATTAGATCATTTCATTGGTTAAAAACAATTGATCAATAAAAAAAAAAACACTGGTATGAGTAACGAGTTTCATCAACCAATATAAAGTGGATTTATAATACATCTATTATTGAATAGTCATCGAGAAAATATTTTACCCACTTGTAATATCCTGAGCTGGAAACTTGCTAGACGTAAGTCTCCTGTTAAAGAATCGTTTAGCTCCAAGTTTGTCTCTTTGAACAACTTGATTGCAATGTTCAACATACCATCACATAAGAAAAAAGTGGGTTGCACTGTTTTTATTCCACTACTGGTTAAACAACGTGAATGCCATTTCCAAAAACTTTTTCACTTGGAGTAAAATGTGTTTTTGGTTTATTCAAACCACTTGTGGTGGATGTCATCGTCAAAACACTCTCACGAGCCAAAAAAACGGCCACCAAGTTAACAATGGGGCTCGCTACTCTGTCCATTATCTTGGTGACATAAGTTATCAACCTCAAAACCATACTTTAGGTTGAAACTTATTTCATATCGCTATTGAATCGGTATTGGAGCTGTTTCCAGACTGATGTGAATATCTAGATTCACAGTCAGAGCTACCTAGATTGGACCAGCCACCTCCAAGTCCTGTAGATAACCAATTTCCCATTTCAAGACCCCCAATTACTTCGTTAATCATGTCATCTCTCGCAGTTGATCATTTCGTTCGAATTTTCTTAATATAGGGTGGCCCAACGCCATGAGCGGTTCATCAATAAGAGAACCCGTGCGCGACTGCGCGCGCAGTGACAGCGAAATCAAGAAGATGAAATAAAAACGAGATTTCAAAAAGTGAATCTTCATAACACTTCAATTTCGAACAACAGTGCATTTTCACCATTTTCATAAAACCCAGGGTTCCACAGAAGTAAAAAAATATCGTTATCTTTCAACACAAACCTCCGGCGCCTTTAGCATCTTCTAGTCCGTTACATAGTCACAGTTCTCTCAGTCTGTCCTAGCACAAGGTTAATTGATATGTAGAGGTTGCGCCGTAACTAGGGAATCGGAGATCCACGAACGATAAACCGAATCGATCCTGTCACCGAGCTCCATTATTGACATTCCTGTCATCGGTGTGTCATCTTGATGTCATAACATGTCCGTATTTCAGGGTCTTAAAACTTTTTTTATCGAGTGTCGGCCGTTTTTAAACGTGTTTGAGGGTAAGTTATCATACAGCTTTTGGTATACAGTGAAATATCTTCTCATTATCAAGTGTGAACCATATTCTATCTTTTTTTTCGATGTGTATTTGAATTTCAGAACCGAATCGGAGCCGACTGACGGCATTTTTGTCTGAATTCTGATTCTTCCGAAACCCGAACGTATAACGACGCAACCTTATCACTATCAATTAACCTTGGTTCCAGCCCATGTGTGTATTCATTCGGCACACCAGTCAAATGCATTTTCGATATGGAAATTTGTCGAAAGGATTCGGGAAATCGTCCGATGTAAGGGCGCAACCGCCATTTAAATACACACTACACACTAGGGACGGGAAGCGTATTTACTTATTTGGCTGTGTGTCAAACCTGGTACAATAATTGTGCTGATATCTTAGTTCAAAAGCGTGGTTCAAAACAAACACACATCTAGTACATTTGTCATTTTCCAGTACAATTGTTTTCTGTCTAGTCAGTTGTCAGTTGTCACTATTGTCATTGTCAGTCAGCGGTCTGCGTCTATCATACAAGATAAACAGTGTTGTCAGAGGTAGGGATTTCTTCCCACGAGTAGGGATAATCATTACATGGAAGGACGTCGTTGAGAATCTTTGAAAACCAATAAAACGTAGAGAAAATTAACACTTCACGGTATTTCAGAAAGTTACACGCCGTGGTGATACCACGTGTATTGTTAATGATACCTCCACTTTTCCGAGGTGGACTGCTTGTAACAGTAGTCCAATTGAATAATGTTTTTTTACGAAACAATACTTAACTATTGTTTTTGCTAAAGGAATAAATACATCGGTTTTTTAGTTTGGGTTGGTCCGATTCTATTTGGATCTCATTTTGATTAAATCACGAACCTCAAGTGAATAACCATTATTGGTGTGATCTCATTTTGGTAGCGCACACCTATACCTACACTTCACAGGCCGCCACTGCCCAACGCACCCCTATTTGTGACTTCTGGGCCCGTATTTTTGTTCTCCAAAACGCTCAGCGCTTTCGAAGCGCCTGGCATTTGACAGGCATGTCAAATGCAAAATTTGTTGTTCTGTCAGGTGACATGCCTGTCAAATGCCAGGTGCTTTGAAAGCTCTGAGCGTTTTGGAGAACGAAAATACGGGCCCTGGTCTATTTTGGGAAAAATGCTCTGAAACGTCAATAAAGATTTCTAGGGGGACGTCTTTTCATGTATAGCCAATTCATGGTGATCCAAAAATATGATATTGCGTTAAGCTTCGAATTTTCAAATGGAAACCCCTATTTCTTATCCCAGATTCAGATTCCTTTTCAAAAATTAAGGTCAGTTTATTAAATAATATCTATGACCATCTTTGACCGTTTTGAAGATACTTGCATTTTAAGACGAAAAATGACACTTAAGGGTGGGTAGTTGACGCTTTGTATCTCAGAGACTATTGGACGTAAGAATGCTGATCAATCAGATGATCTTGACTATTTTTCACAATAATCTATAGTGTCTTGACAAATTATAATCAACAAAAACTATCAGTTTTTTTCAAAAAAATCAGGTTTTTCAAATAGAATGCCTGTTTTTTTATTTCAGATATTAATTCTGGACATAATTTTCTTTCGATTAGCACGCGATCGATAGTTTTTGAGTTATTTACATATTGAGAAAAATGTAAATAACTTGAATACTATCAATTTTAGCTATAGGACAATGTGGTGCCAATCGAAAGAAAGTTATGTCAAGGATTAATATCTGGAATAAAAAGACAGGTATTCCATTTGAAAACCCCACGTTTTTTTGAAAAAACTGATATCCAAATACGTCTAACAGTAGTCTCTGAGGTATATGGTACAGTGCTTTCAATTCCATTTGTCACACTTTCAAAAGGCTGTAAAATATTTATTTTTTCAGCTAAAAGGTCGAACAAAAAATGGAGTTTTAGGGTTTTTCGTAAAGTTTTGTGCTATTGAGTCAAATATTTTTACAACTGTCAAATGTCAAAATTATTGACAAAACTTACTTTTTTTTAATGGACACCCTATATATCATCACATATTATTTAGAAAGACGTCTTTTTTCTGATCCCGACAATACAGCACACATGCCTTTTCTAATCAATAGTTTGGAGGAAATTGTTATTAATCTGATTAAAATTAATTGTAATTCACGGGCGCTTTATTTTGCTTCCAATAACTTTCATAGTTCTTGTTCTGAATATTTACTAGAATATAGAAGATTTTCTGGTTTGTGGATACAGCATTTTGATGAATCACTCAAATCAAGAAGTAAACATTTATTTATTTTCACCAACTTAGTGTAAAGGAACAGTATTCGCGTATTACATTTGATAATTCGAGTGCACCCCTGACAATTATTGGAAACAAATGAACAAACTCGTCTATCTTCATGCTAAAAAATTACAATTTCAATCATATTTATACCAATTAGCGCTAAACTATTGAATAGAAAGGGCATGTGTGCTATATTTTCGTGATCAGAAAAAAGACGCCTTTCTAAATGTATGTAATGATATATAGGGTGTGCCATTTAAAAAAAGTAAGTTATATCAATAATTTTGACATTTGACGGTTGAGAAAATATTTGACTCGATAGCACAAAACTTTACGAAAAACCCTACAATTTCTTTTTTAGCTCAAAAAAGAAATATTTTACGGCCTTTTGAAAATGTGACAAATTAAATTGAAAGCACTGTACAGATATGTTCGAAGTACGTATTTTATTATAATAACGGTGCAATTCTAGCGCGGAAAGAGTGAACCACATTTTGATCTAGGAGGAAGATCGAAAAATGTTTATATCTGAAAGGTTTAAGAAAAATAACAACTCTAATTTTTTCGACGATAGCAAAGGTCCTTTGTTTACCTTTGACGAGCATAAATATCTTGATACTGGTCGTATTCATTAAATCGGATGACTTCCCATAGGAGGTAGGTGATGATGATCTCCACATAAAGAAACTTTTTACTGTGGGAAAAAATAGATAGTGCGGAGGATCATTGCATTCAACCAACAATCAACTGCTAATAACCAATATCATTATGTCAAATCATCCAATGCTAAAGTCTTAGACGGTCCACTTTTTTAACTTCAAAAATCTTCAGCTGAAAGGTATGAAATCAGGAAAGCGAGTTAGAACAAGGTAAGTTCAAGTAGCACATAATTATCCAAAAAATACACTTAACATTTTTAGCACGCTGGGAAAATTATTTTTCGACACAATACATGTCACAATACACTTTTGAACACAAATTCTAATAATCAAAATTTTGTATGAAAAAATAAAATCGGATGTTCACTATATCTTATGATGTTTGTTCTTATGAAACTTATGAAACAGTCAGATCAAAGGGAACATTAGAAAATAATATAACGGTTGATCAAGGTAGTCATAATATACAGTTTGTCCGGCGATGGGTTATCCAAGAGGGGTAGGGGTGATGTGATAACAGGGGTAAGTTGGTACTATGGAGGACTGTAACTAGGAGACGAATCAACATACGAAAATCCCTGAAAAAACGTCCCTCTTTTTAATTAGTTCATTTGAGGGCGCTGTTATCAACAGTGAGTACAAAGTGACTAGATACAAGACAGTGATGACAATGGTGGTCTTATTTTCTATTGGCTAGCGACGGATCAACCATGTTGCAGCTAGTATTCATTGTTTACATTTGTAATATGTGCGTCGTTCGAGTTTTGTAAGTGTTTTTGAATCAAATTTTATAACTTGCCGATCATTAACATCGATTTCAATGCCTCACAATAAAAAAAAAGTGGAAAAAGGTTAAAAAAAAGTACAGTGACTTTAGAGAAAATAGAATGCCCAAGCTGGGATTTGAACTCAGGACCTTCTGCACGCTACTGATTACTGATTACTGAAGTACAGGCGCTACGAGTTTCGGGCTGTTGGCCCCGACACCGCAGCCTCTAGTTGGGCTTATTGTATCTTCTCTGTGCCTGTCTCTCAGTCGAAGAGCTCCATTGCCCGAATAAGGTTTATGACTTGTTCTACTGTTTCCCTGTCCGTCCTTTGAGAAGTGGTTTTGAATTCCCCATTATCTCTTCTCCAGTACGCCAGCGCTTCACATTCGAATACGATGTGGGAGGCTGTTTCCTCCTCCTCGTTGCACAGCCTACATATGGGTTCCTCGTTGAAAAGACCCATGATATGCATGTGTTTCCTAAGAGTGCAGTGTCCAGTTAATATACCTGTTACTTTCCTAGGCTGATTCCTGCTGAGTTTCAGTAGGCTTCCAGAAAATGATGATTCGATCTCGTCTGCCATCATTAATTTACTGTGTTTCAGACCTGGTGATTGGCACCATCTAGCTTTCTGTTGTTTTTTGGACCAACAGTTCAGCCAACCTCTCACAGAGGATTTTGTAATACCAATAGCAGGTTCTGGACCCAGAAGTGGCATGTCTGCAGCTTTGCGTGCAAGTAGATCCGCACGCTCGTTCCCAGCTATCCCTGTGTGTCCTGGTATCCATCCAAGAGTGACATCGTCAGACACTCCCAGTGTGACAAGGTTTTGCTGACAGTCCATGACTTGTTTGGATTTGGTTTCCCGACAGCACGCTAAGTGAACATCAAACCACTGAGCCACCGTGGCCGGAAATATTCAAAATTCTGGGTACAGCCGCCATGTTGCAGCTAACCTGAGCTCTATTAGGTGAGTTCGAGCATTCGCTCTGAACACTCGGAGCGCTAAAAATTGTACGCGCTAAAATGGACAATTTTGCGCTCGGAGCGTTCAGGGCGAATACTCGAACTCACCTATTGTCGTCACTGTCTTGTATATAGTCAGTGTACAATGAGGTCCCCTTTAGTTTATTGTTGTTGTCAATAGCGATCTATTTGACAGTATAATTTTATCGTCTGATCATAAATTTCATAAATTTACGAAGATTTTAGCAGAAAATTGTTTGAAAATTGATTGTTTGATTCCCTTCAAGTACCCCTCCAACTAACTCCATATTATACTCAATCTCAACTTTGACATTCAATTTATTTTGGCTGGAAAATGACAAGGAGAATATATATTTTTTGTAATGGAATGGTGAGACTTGACACTGTTACCCAGTCCGCAGAACCTCGTCAAAATGACGTCATAATCTGGTGACGTCTGGTCGATAGACGTCATTCGACCAATTACTGACGACATTTTCACGTGATTTTACTGACACATTATTGACGTCATTTTAATCTCGTCGTACTGGCGACCATTTCTGGTGATGTTTATTTTTTAATTTTTATTGCAATATTTCACGTGAACACAATTCAAGATGCATATCTGTCTTTTCTCATGTGTTAAAAAACTGATCATAATCTTGACTCTATACATGTATTTGTAAATCCGCGCTCTTTCATCCAATGTTTGTTGAATTTCTATTGGCTGGTTGCCACACCCATGTGCCTGCGCAGTTCAAACACCGGAAAAGACGAATGAGATCAGATCGGCCATTTTGTCGAATGTTTCCCAATGTTTTCTGCAAAGGGGACGCTATATCGTCTCAGTGAATGTGTTATGTGTTTCTCTTGTGTGTTTTTCTAGGTTTTCCCTTTGATTTTGGCGTGGGTAAGTACCTTGAATAATTTTGGTCATGATTGCTGCGAGTTATTGTTGTATTTGTAAAGATGAAAGTCTTTTTTTGTCGGTGTTTTCTAAGTTGGTCTGGATATGGCGTGCAATTAGACTTGCCACTCTTGCCAGATGGATTAATCACATTGTTTTTCAAAATGGGAAAAAGGCAACATCTATGTTTAGATAAAAATAGGTATTGAGTTGAGTTTATTTTATTTGATTCAAAACTGAATCTCTGAATGTGCATCGATTTTGGTCCGGCGCAACGGCCAGATGATCAGCTGTTTGGTTTGCTATTTTCATAACAAATCTCTCTTTAGTCTTTTTTGATTTATTTTTTTAGTGTAAATGTAAAGTTTTTCATGAATCAGTGCCAAATTTTGGAATGCCCGGATATTTTTGTCTAAAGATATTGTCTAAAGATATTTTTGTTGTGATTTCAAAAATAACAAATTGAGTATTCTCATAAAGTTTTTGTTTAGTTAAGTTGTTTTTGTACATATATCTACCCACCTACCTACCTACCTAAACCTACGTTACAAGAGCTTGGATTGCTTGGAAAAGGGTTGATTTTAAATATACTATACACTACAATACTTGACATAAAAAAGGGATCACTCAATTATCTTACATAAGATTCAATGTAAACATGCTCTGATACAAAGTTTAGTCGGTGGTATCAATTATCTCCCTTGAAAAAGGAGATATCATGTCAACTTAAAAATTAAAAGTGCACTTGATCATGTCAACATCACTTCAACTTCTTCATAATCTCACAAAATTGAAAAGTTCTGAATGAATCAAACTACAATAGATTGGCATGAAAAAATTGAATATTCTATTTTAATACTCATACTCCACAAAATGTTTCAAAGTTCCAGGTTATTCCACCCAATGCATATCGAATTACTATCAGTTTAGTTACAAAATTTTGAAACATTCTGTGGAGTATAAAAATAAAAAATTTAATTTTTTCATGCTAAATGATTGTAGCTTGAATAATTCTAAACATTTCAATTTTAAAGTCTTCTTCAAGAAAGATATGAAACTTTGAATCAGAGCATATTTACATTGAATCTTATGGAAGACAATAATTGAGTGCTCTCCTTTTTATGTCACGTGGTAGGATATTACGTCATATCACCGTTGAAGGTTTTCTTATGAATAAACTGAGATGCGCAAAGAAGCTTAAATTAATAGCTATGGATGATATAAATTATAATTTTTGGTTACAGGTACGGTACATATCAGATCTCCTTTGTGTTACTCAAAGTGAAGTTGAACAGGCACTACACCGGCAGTCTCACAGGCAGTAATTTGAAACAATTCTCAATCACTTAACGTTTATGGCATGTTCATCATTGTTATACTTACAAGTATACAAGTATTAAAGTTGTTCAAATACACAATCTCGTCATGATTCTATCTACATATACAGTGAGGACACGTAGGCTGGAATAAATTCATCTAACATTCAGGGGCTTGTTTTCTAGAAAAACGCTCGAATACGTCGATTTTTATTCTTGACTGTGGTTTTTTTGATGATAATTTTATTTATACATGGTGGACCAAAAATAAGTTACGATCATCAACTTCATTTTTTCAAATGGAAATCCCCTTTTTTTATTTTATTTTCGAATTCTACATCAAATTCTAAGTAATATGATGATGATAATTCCAGTATAAAGGGTGAACCAAAAATAAGTTGGGACCATCAACTTCATTTTTTCAAATGGAAACCCACTTTTTTTATTTCATTTTCGAATTCTACATCAAATTCTGAGTAGGTTTCATGTTCCATGTCCTTAGCCTAACCCCAACAGTTATCAAGAAATTTACGATTGATCAAATCGACTGTGCTTCCGAACGGATATTTTCTAACTTATTGGTCTATATGGACCGAAATCACAATAATACATAAATTTCATATTAATTACACATATTTGAGGAAAATATTGTATTGTTGCTTTGATTATAGGAAATTAAAAAGACATTTACATCCACGTGCCGGATTTATTTTAATCAGGAATGAAACAAAAAGAATCGGACTCTCTCTATTCGTTACCCACAAGCTACAAGTCTCAGCAGAGCAACCAGCTTCAATAAAACCGATGTGATTTCCCTTCTCGACAATCTTCAGACTGTTTTAAATCGACTGAAGATTGAATCTGCAGATATTTGGTACATGGATGAGACCGGCATAACCACGGTTCAAAGGCCTGATCGGGTGGTAGCTCGTCGAGGTGTTCGACAAGTCGTCAGGGTAACTGGAGCTGAATGGTGCACATTAGTTTCCATTACTTTTGCGGTTTCCGCTATTGAGAATACAGTCCGCTCATCGTCATGTTAGTCCATCGCCTGACCCCATTTTAAGCATCATCGAATCATCGTCTTATTTAGATATGCTTCTACCCTTGCCAAAAGCAGGTCCAAGGAAACCCATACGGAAGGCTTGCAAACCCAGAAGGAAATCAGCTATCTTGACTGATACTCCTGTGAAAGACCAGCCTGAGCTAGAGCAGAAGGAGAGACTGATGAAAAAACAAAAGAAAAAATGGAATGTGAAGGCAGATGCAGTGAAAACAAAATGTTTTTGCGAAAAAAGAGAAAATGGAAGAGAAAACAAAAAAGAACAGCTCAATTGATGAAGATGACACAAAAAATGAGGAAGAAGCTTTGTGCTTGATATGTGTTGAGCCATTCTCCAATAGTCGTCCAGGAGAAAAATGGATTCAATGTATTAAATGTGAGCTGTGGTCACACGAAGAATGCTGTGAGTCTGGTGCATTTTATATATGTCACAACTGCAATTCTGACGACTCAGAGTAAGTTAATTTATCATTATTTTTGTCAAAACTTTTTCGATAAATGACGATTTTGCAAAATTTAATTGCTGTACCAACTTACCCCCGCTGTATATCAACTTGCCCCATATACGGGGCAAGTTGGTACACACGACATCGTTGCGAATTTTTCATTTTTTATCTTTTTGGTAACCTTTACGCATTTGGTTTTTGTCTAATTAGCTAGCCAAATGGATCTAGTCTAACATAACACTTCAAAATTTTCATTAGATGCTATATATAAGTCGCGAAAAAAATAAACTTATTGTACCAACTTGCCCCGGTCTTCCCTACTCGACTCTTGAAGGAAAAAAAGATTTTTAACTTTTTGAAGACCCTGTATAAAATTTCAATCTTTTTTCATCGACAATAGTATTTGTCAGCAAGCAATTTTTTTTATAAAGAACTAGCAGAAAACCCGGGAGTCGCAAAACCAACTTGCGATTGAAAAGTTGTTATTAGACAGTAGGCTATGCACTCCCCGACAATAAATTCCGGACAAGAATAATTTGGATCAAATTGATATCCCTATAACTTTTTTATTTGTTGTCCGATTTTGGTGAAGTTTATACCAATGTGTAGCCCTATGTCTTGAGATATCACCCTTGATTCTGATTTTGGAAAAATACAAATGACTTGGTCATTATTCAGAGAGGAACGGAAGCTTCTTCTTAACCCTAACTTGAGTTCTCAACACTTTGTGGGAAAATTGAGGGGCAAAATTAAGCTCCATTATATTCTATTGTGAAGTGCGTTCTTTTGTCAATAAAATGTTTTGTTGGTCATGTCAACATCTGCTACTTCAGAAAAGATTCAGATGTTGTTGATAAAATATCGAAAAACTGCAGCATTTTCTTTGAACATCTATATCTTTTCTAAAAAAGCAGATACTCATATGACCAGGAAAACGTTTTGTTGAGAAAAAAACGCACTTCACAAAGGAATATAATGGAGCTAAATTCTGGCTCTAACTTTTCACAGGGGGTGATGAAAGTAGCTTCTGTTCATCCCTACATAATGACCAAGCCTCCAGTATTTTTCTGAAAACAAAATCAAGGGTAATATTTCGAAACAAAGAACAAAAATTGATAATGCTACAGGGATATCAAATTGACTCAAATAATTCTTTTTCGGAATTTATTGTCGGGTAGTGTATTACAAATACTACCTACCCCATCACAGACATTCTGTATTGATAACTTGTTATGAGTGGACTGTATAATAATAATGCTTCGTTTTGGTACTGAACTTTAACTTTATTCTTCTGATAATACAGAATATATTCAGTACAACGCTCAAAACGAGATCGTTTCTTGACTTGTCTTGACTGACTGTTCTTCACGACCATATTAAACAAAAAACCTAACGACCACTTAACAACGGGTAAAACAATTCTTTTGTTTTTCAAGCGGGATTGCCACATTTAAAAATTATAATTAACATGACAGCCTAACATGCCGCCCGCCTTGAAATATTCAATTTCAAAAAAACGACTGTCTTAATGTAGTTCTTGGTTCAGGCATTGACCAGGTGAAACACACAGTTTTGTTAGGGCACGTTTGTACACTGAACCGGAGGCACATCTTACAGTAGCCACACGAGTAAAGCCGTCTGGACCGGGATGCAGCTCGAGCACTCTTGCAATGTTCCATTTGGTGACTGGAACGTTGTCTTCTTTAATGATCACCAAACTGCCAACCTCCAGCAATTCTCGATGGGACTGCTTCCATTTGATACGAGACTGCAGCTCTGAGATGTACTCAGTACTCCATCGCTTCCAGAAATGCTGAATCATGGCTCTCAGATGCTGGTACTTGCGAAGTCGATTTTCTGCGATACTGGTATAGTCAGGTTCCGGAAGGTTGGTTAATGGTTTTCCCAACAGAAAATGGGCCGGAGTAAGCGGCGTCGGGTCTTGAGGGTCCGTTGAGAGCGGCGATAATGGTCGGGAGTTCAAAACTCCTTCAATTTGGGTTAACACTGTACAAAGATCCTCATAAGTGAGATTAGAATTTCCCAGTATACGTTTTAGATGAAATTTAGAACTCTTTATCCCCGCTTCCCATAATCCACCAAAATTGGGAGCCTTGGGAGGATTAAAATGCCATGTAATTCTTTCGGTTGACAATGTTGAGGCTAACTCATCAGAGCTTGACTTAATAAATTTATGAATTTCCAAGCTTGCCCCTACGAAAGTAGTGCCATTGTCGGAATAAATATGTAAAGGCTTACCTCGCCTGGCAATAAAACGTTTCAACACCGCCATGAAAAAAGATGTTGTCATATCACTAACGACGTCTAAATGAACACATTTCGTACTCATACATACAAAAATGCATATATAAGCCTTCAGAATCTTGGGATTTCTTGTTTTTCGATCTCTAATCGATATTGGACCAGCATAGTCGATGCCAGTATGTGTAAAAACAGGTTGAAATGCAGTGACACGACTTTCAGGCAAATTGCCCATCTTGTAAGTTTGTGGAATTGGTTTTGCCCTAAAACATACAACACAATTTCGAACAATTAATCTCGATATTCTACGACCCGAAATTGGCCAAAATCTTTGGCGAATCGAATATAACAGTTGCTGAGCTCCACAATGTAATAACTTCACGTGCTCCTGCCTGAGAATTAAGACAGTTAGAGGATGCTTATTAGGCAAAATAATCGGATGCTTTTGATCTTCGGAAATTGCTGCCTTTGGGATACGCCCTCCGACTCTTATCAATCCTGCTTTATCTAAATAAGGGTTCAAACATAAAATGGAGCTAGAACTTGATAATAATGCGTCTTCTTTCCGTAACATGGAATACTCCTTTGGGAATGACTGAAATTGAGATATTCGCAACAAACACGTAAGTGCATGGTCAAGTTCTTTAGCCTGAATGGGACCAGATGGTAACATCTTAGCCTTAAGTCGATCATAGAATCGAAAACACAAAACTATAACTCGTTGTAATTTTATCAAAGACGAATATCGGGAAAAATCAAAATCATTAATCTTGTCTAAAGCCGCAGAATGGCTCAAAATCCTCTGTTCAGGTATTTCAGCAGGAACTTCGGTCACATTTTCTGAAATCGGACTAGCAAATAATGACAGAGGACCCTTCCACCATAATTCTAACTGAAGTAAACATTCGGCAGTAACTCCTCTTGATAGACAATCTGCAGGATTATTCTCCGATCGAACATGATGCCAATCCTCTACCGATGATAAATTTTGGATTTGAGTAACTCGGTTCGCTACAAAAGTTTTCCAACGACTTGGGCAACCTCGGATCCAACATATGGCTATGGATGCATCTGTCCAATAAAAATATTTATCGATGTTAATATTTATCGAGTCCTTGACCTTCTTCACCAATTTAGCAGTTGCTACCGATGCACAAAGTTCTAGTCTGGGTAAAGTTATTCTTTTGATCGGAGCAACTCTGGATTTGGACATCATGAGATAGGAAGAGATATAGTCACTACAAGCATCGAGACAAACCATATAGACACATCCTCCATACGCCTTTTCTGATGCGTCTGCAGAGGCATGCATTTGTATTTCACCCCAGTTATTGCTAAGAACATAACGCGGAATGGACACCTTATCAAGCACTTGTAAATCTTTACAAAATGCAAACCATTTTTCTACCAGAAACTGTGGGATTTTTTCATCCCATGTCAATCGTTCTTGCCACATAATTTGTAGAATTAATTTCGCCACCACCACAATTGGACCCAATAATCCAAGTGGATCAAAAATTTGACTAGTGATGGATAGAATAGCTCGTTTGGTAGGCATAGTGAAATCAATCTCCTTTATTGAGTAATGGATAGAATCTTGGGAAGCATTCCAGAATACACCCAATGTCTTGTTTTGTTCGCCCTCACCTAAATGCAATATACTGGAAAATTGTTCTTTATCGACGTGAAATTGACTTACAATCTCGGGAGTGTTGGAAAGCCATTTTCTCAACTTGAATCCAGCGGTACTTAGAATGAAGGTTATGTCTTGTTGGAGTTGTAATAACTTGGAATGCGAAAACTCACCGACCAGTAAGTCATCCAGATAAAAACAATTCATAATAGCTTGGCTTGCTTCTGGAAATTTATCCTGGAAATCTAGCCCTAATTGGAACAGAGTCCGTATTGCCAAAAATGGTGAGGAGGCACAACCATAGGTGATCGTATTGAGCTCGAAACATTCTATTTCTGCGTTTGGATCGCCAGGAGATTTCCATAGAATTCTCTGATATTTTCGTTCACTAGAATCTATTAAAACTTGGCGATACATCTTGGTGATATCAGCATTGATCACAAATGGATAGATCCTAAAATTCAACAGAATTGACAATAGATCCTTTTGAATAGTTGGACCGACATGTTGAATATCGTTCAAAGAAATTCCAGTGTCACTCTGTGCCGACGCATCGAAAACAACTCTTACCTTGGTTGTTAAACTAGATTTTTTCACAATAGCATGATGTGGTAGATAGAAATATTCATTTGAATCACTGGAATCCATTGAAAAGTCCTCTATTTTCGTCATATGTCCCAGGTTTCTATACTCCTCAAGAAATGACACGTATTCACCCATTAACCAGTCATCTTTGAGTAGACGTTTCTCCAACAAAACAAGTCTTTTATACGCCATCTTTCGGGAAAGACCTAACTGACTCATGTTTTCCTTAAAAGGAAATTTGACAATGAATCGTCCATCCGAATTGCGAGTAAAATTATCGACAAAATGATCTTCACAATATTGTTCCGACTTGGATAACACCTTTCCATTTCCTTCGTAGTTTTCCAATTCCCAAAATTTTGTCAAATTCTGATCAATTGTTTGCTCCAGAGAAAGACACGTCACTACTCTATTCTTAGAATTAGAATTGAGAGATGGAGTAAAATTACCTCCAACAATCCACCCCAATCTAGTCTTCTGAAGAACAGGCATTCCGGGACTACATATCTGCTTCATAAGCAAAACCCTGAAGAAAACATCATTACCAAACAAAATGTCAACTCGATCCCGTAGATTGAAAGATTCGTCGGCTAGGCTTACATTTTTGGGAATATTCCATTTGGAAATATCAAAGGAAACAGACGGCAAATCTTGAGTTATTTTGGAAATAACCAAACAAGAAATAGTTTCTTTATAATCATTATTCAAATTTGACATGATAGTAACATGAACTTTATAGCTTGACGTCGCTGACAGGACTTGACCTACACCCACTATTTCGTAATCAACACTTTCCTTGTCTAAGCCAAGTTTGTCAACCAATTTTTCCGATATAAAATTGCTCTGAGAACCTGGGTCAAGTAGCGCCCTAACGCAATACATTTCACCGTCGGAACCCAAAACTTGAATTTTAGCAGTGGCTAAAACTGACAATGATGCAACAGCGTTTGACGAGAGTGTGGCACTCAATGCAACAGAATTTTCGGGATTCACCACGAGTGGTGGCTCTGCCATCGACGATGAAAACGCAGACTGCGCAGACAGAGGTGAAGATTTATTCTGATTCTGATTGAACTTGGCCTGCAATGTATCGGAGTGCAATAAAGAGTTGTGTTTTTCTCCACAATGACGACAAGAACTAGGGCTTGAACAATTATCACATGTATGTCCAGGGTTGAAACAGTTCAAACAAAGCTTTGATTTCTTTACCGCTGTCAACCTGGATTGTACGTTCAAGTTTTTAAACGCAAAACATTTATAGATTGAGTGAGGTTTCTTGCAAAAGTAACAAGCAAATCTATTTTCTAATGTAGTTGCAGCATGACACTTGACTTTTTCAGACTTACTTGGTACCTTTATTTCCTTTTTTGACGACCCCAACTTTTCTAATAGCTCGCACCTTGACTTTAAAAACTTATTAACGTCTTCCAATTTGGGCAAGTCGCTGTTATTTACAAGAACCGACTCCCATTCACGTCTTGTTACTGAATCAAATTTGTTTGTGAGCATAAACACAATAAGTGTGTTCCAATGATCAACTTCCTCACCTAGACTCTTCAAAGATCTCAAGTTTTTATTGAACAGATCATACAGTTGTCTCAACTCCGAATACGACTCCTTAAAAACTTTGGGACAGTCAAACAAATCTTTGACATAATTATAAACAATTAAACGTTTATTTTCGTACCGGTCTGTCAATATTGTCCAAGCATTCAGATAGTTATCGTTAGTGACTTGCAAATTTGCGATGGCCTGTAATGGTTCAACGCTGAGAAAAGACTTTAAATAAAATAATTTCTCTACATCCGACAAATGCACATTATTATGGACAATAGCTTGAAATCCATCTCTAAATTCGAGCCATTTTTCGTAATCGCCGTTAAAAATTGGCAACTTGAGATCTGGCAATTTTATGGAAGGTTTTTGACTCACCAAACTATTACAATTAGCATTGGATCTAACCCCCATTCCAGACAGTTTGTCGGAACTCGCAGTATTCAAAATTGATTTGATTTTTCCGATAACAACAAAATATTCTTTTTCAAATTCATTTCTATGTGAACTTTCAGTCTCTAGAATGGCGTCGATATTTTCGTCTTCTAGCTCTGAAGACAAATAACACTCTATATCCGTCTGGACATCTTTGAATTGACATAAAAGCGGCTCAACATTGTCTAACCGAGTTTGACACTGAATTAAATCATCCTCTGACAAATTCTCTAGATCGACTGTATCTAGAAAAGACTTAACTCGGGTTAAAGAGCCTTTAAGAGAGCCTCTCTTAACTTTTAATTGACGTAAATCCGCCATACCAATCAACCCTTATATTTGACGTGATACACAAAGATATTGATGATAATAAATCAAATAATATCGCACTCAAAGGATCCCAACACAGTATCAAACCAATTGAAATAACCAAAATCTATGCTTTAACGGACTTACAGCTTTCGGGTTTATTGCTCCGGACTGGAACTCGTCTATCAAATCCCTCTAC
This sequence comes from Orchestes rusci, assembly GCA_958502075.1. NCBI lineage: Eukaryota > Metazoa > Arthropoda > Insecta > Coleoptera > Curculionidae > Orchestes > Orchestes rusci. Next base: position 53,884,081 of record OY293304.1, read on the forward strand.
TGGTCTCAGCTTTCGGGTTTATTGCTCCAGACTGGAACTAGTCTACCACATCCCTCAAGTGGCTTGGCTTCCACAACAGGAACAAAATTGGCTGCCAGGACTGGGAATATTCTTCTTTTGGCGACAACCAAAAACACTGATAGATCCGGTTCGATCGGACCAAAATGTTATGAGTGGACTGTATAATAATAATGCTTCGTTTTGGTACTGAACTTTAACTTTATTCTTCTGATAATACAGAATATATTCAGTACAACGCTCAAAACGAGATCGTTTCTTGACTTGTCTTGACTGACTGTCCCCCACGACCATATTAAACAAAACACCTAACGACCACTTAACAACGGGTAAAACAATTCTTTTGTTTTTCAAGCGGGATTGCCACATTTAAAAATTATAATTAACATGACAGCCTAACATAACTTCATCTTCGTTTTCCTTGTGATCACCATTCATTGAATGAGTTTTGATCTTGAATTTGATTCGAGGTGTTTTTTATTCAAGTGAATTTCATTCAAGGTGTTATTTTGATTTTCACGTAAACTTATCACTGTACAAATATCAATATCAGACTTAAAAACCGAGTCACCCTTCAGGAAATCTTCTAAGTATTCATTAAAATATTGATCGGATACGTGAATAAACTTGATCAGTAGTTATTATCGTCTTTGCAAAAAAACAATTATTGTTACTTGCAATAATCATCATAAATATTGAGACGTTCATTTTACTTCGTTTATATAAGTATACCAAAAGGATTGGAGTGTTGAGAGATTCCTCATAACATCCATGCAATAGTGCGGAAACTGGTCCAGATACACGCCGTCATGCCTTGTCGCTATAAGTTACGCTTCAAGTAACTTCCTTCATTTTATTGCCTGTCTGTTATAAGAAACATAAACATAGGCAATAGAAAAATCACAAACGGTTGGGAGAAAACAAATCTCAACGCGCAATAATTCTCAATGTCCTATAAAACCTGTCGTATTAGATTCGAACTTGTCCAATAAGGTTGGTAAGGTAAGTGAAGAAGATAGATAGTTATATACCACTTTGTAATTTGTTGTATCAATCCGCATTCTCAATTTAAAAAAGTCCTGTAGTTATTTGAAGATAATTTGTTTTGTCGATGCAATATAAATAAAAGTGTCTTATCACCATATTTTAGTTAATCTCCGTGATTCCATAAACTTATCAAATTGTGCATATTTTCAAAATTTTCATATTTTCATAATTCACCATAGTATGTGCTACGAACGTGAGTAGATCGGGCAAGCTTTAGAGAGCTACCTTCCTGACTTCGAGCAAAGAAATGATTCAGTAAGAAGAAGGAGAAACCGCTCCTAGCTGCTCCAGTCAAGCTCTAGTGAGCAACCAAGCAAATAAAAGAATGAACCACCCTAGCCGCTCCAGTCAACCGCAAGTGAGCAGCCAATTAGATAAAAAAAAAACGCCCCTAGCCACTGCCAGTCAAGCTTCAGCAGGCAATTCAGCAGAAAACAAAAAGAAACCGCTCCTAGCCACTCCAGTCAAGCTCTGGTGGGCAACCAAGCGAATAAAAGAAGAGCTTGACTGGATCGGCTAGGGGCGGTAGCCGCTCCAGTCAAACTCTAGCGGGCAACCAAGCAAAAAAAAAAGAATCCGCCCCTAGCCGCTTCAGTCAAGCACTAGAGGGTATACAAGAAAATAAAATCGCGTCAAAATGAATCTAGTCAACCAGTTAGCGGCAGAACAGAACCATCTGGGTCAAGAAATAGCCACCCTGCTGAATAATTCCTCTTCATCAAGAAAAAATCATGCCTATACCTTATCCAGCCCTATAGCACGTTGGACCTAACTTGGGATATTGTTAAGAGGATTAATTCCGAGATGATAGAGTTGGGCATAGAGCAGAACAAATATTTTTTGCCAAATTACTTAGACCAAATAAAATTGAAGTATAGAGAAACCAAATAATACTTGAGAGATTGCACCAAAATGGAGCAGCAACTAAAACAATAAGATAAGCGGACAGCATGGATCAAGATGGAAAGATGCTTCAAGATTTCACTCATGAGGTCCTGAACGTACAACAAGCACTGGACACCAATCAGACAAAGTCGAGATACAAAATTCTTGGAAGAGGTATAGAAGGACGGTGGAGTCTGATACAACAGGTGCATAATAAAATCATAGGCAAGGCAACGTCACTCGACAAAAGGTACTTGAAGACCATCTTGACAGCCAAAGAGAAATACCAGAAAACAATGGAACACCTTCAAGAAAAAATATGCAACGCTCAAGCAGCCGCATCAAACAATCTTGCTGTTTCAGCCATACAGATTCCAGTATTCACTGGAAAATACGAACATTGGCCGTCATTCTATGACCTTTTCTCCAAAATTGTCACGACGACATGAGAATCAGCAGAAGAGAAAATGTAGCTGCTAAAAGTCCAACTTCGTGGAGATTCACAGAACATAATCAAACATCTGGCAATAAGTGAGGCAAACCACTGGAATCCAGATACAACAACGAACGTCTCATCACGTTCAAACTCATAGACAGAATTTTAGTCATCCCGCCTGTTTCCGGTGAAAATGCAGAACTCCTGAGAAACCTTTATGGCATCACCGTCGAGTGCTTAGAAGCCAAAAAAACATGGGATTGGATACTTCATCCTGGAGTCCAATGATTGTACAAATAATCATGAGGAAATGGGACGTCGAGACCAACAAGATCTTCGAGCAGCAGCTGCCCGATTGCAGAGAAATTCCTAGCCTAAAATTCATACTAGATTTTTTAACAAGAAGAGTCTTCGCACTGGAGGCCGTTGCTGATGACCCGAGAATCAATCAAAAATATCAAGGACGGCAGAGTAACCAGTCTTTCCAGTTTGTCCAGCCATTCATCAGAAAGTCAAGGTCGCCTGGCGGGAACACCCTCTCTGGAGTCGTGGAAAGTTCTTGAACCTTGCGGTGTCCGGAAGAAAAGAACTTTTAAGGAAGAACGCCTATGCTCCTTATGTTATGTCCCGTATCAGAGGGGTGAGTAATGCGAAAACAGATTTAAGTGCAGAACTTGTCAACGCACACACAAAACTCTTGTCAATCAATAGAATGACAGCTCATCCAAGTTTTCCAATCGCTCAATAAACGTGAACCATCAGGATTCAGAAAAGTTCTGCTAGCAACAGCGATTGTGGCATGTCAAGCAAACGATGGAAGCAGAGCCGTCTATATTGTAATACAAGCCATGAAGTCAACAATTGCAACGTCGCAATTTTGGACCACCGTTGACGTTAAACGCTGGTCGAAATTTTGCATTGATTGAGGTGCTTTCTTTAGGTGAGTTATGAACGGGAATCATATGCTACGGGAATCATATGTAGATGGTAGCATATGATTTCCGTTTGCCAAGCGGAAATTTGACAGTTCCACTTCGAAATGAAATTGAATGTAGCCTAGGCTCCCAGGCATTCAACGTTTCAAAACTGCTTTCAGTTTTCAGTGCTTTCATTCAACCACAAAACATTCCCCTCATTCAACTGGAAATTGTATTTTGAGAATGTGAGAATAAGAAAGAAGCTCAGTGAAAAAATGTGGTTTCTGCGTTCTAAAAATTCAAGAATAAGGTAGGTGCGCGGGTGGGTACTAGAGAAAAAAAATACATATTTAAATAGGGAAAATGGATGAATTGATGCCTCATCCTGAATTCCTCATACATATGCACCAGCTTCTATGTTATGTGAAAAAATCAAAGAAAACGAGTGCTGTTTTGTTTAGGACTTTGGAGAAACATTTTGGTTCGTGACGGAGATGGTGCTTTTTGGTTTCTCTGTTTTGATAATAGTAATTATCAACTCCTATCCTCCAGATACTGAGGAAATCACATCTCAAAATCTGTAACCATCTACCTATCTGGCGGTTTTGATGTTTTATTGTTTAGAATTAATATTTTTTCTCAAAAAATCATAAAACTGTTGTTAGCTTAGGATATGTTTTATGTTAAATCTTATGTTATAATTTGATAAACATCATACCTGTTGCAATAATATTTAAGTTATTCTTTCAAGTTACTGTTTTATCGAACATTTTCCATAACTCGTAATCGTAAAATACCTCAATTTTCAAAAGGTGAGTTCGAGTATTCGCTATGAATACTCGGAGCGCCAAAAATTGTACGCGCTCAAATGGACAATTTCGCGCTCGGAGCGAAACTCGAACTCACCTAAAGAAAGCACCTTCAATCAATGCAAAATTTCGACCACCGCTTAAACGTCAACGGTGGTCCAAATTGCGACGTTGCACGTCATGACTTGTCATTACTTCATGGCTTGTATTACAATATAGACGGCTCTGATGGAAGGCATCAACTTCTAAAATGGGCCTCAGACGATGCAAACTGTCGTACAACAAGTTTGACGTTTGTAAATTTATTTGGTTCTGTGATGCATAGTTCGTTACGTGAATTCATATGGGGATGAATATGTCTTTTGAAGGAACCATTCTTAAATCACAACTTTCTCTTATTTTTCACTCTGTCAATCAAATCATCCAAGAACAACCCGACTACTACAGTAACTAATGTTTTTTTTGAGAAAGTTGGTGCCACGTTGAACGATCATAGATACTGACTAAACAAACTGAGCCATAGTTGTCATGCATCTTGACACGTTGTACGATGCAATTGTATAATTATTGTAACAACAAATAGATTTTTCCAAGAACGTCACGAATCTCAGCTGGAGCCGGATTCCGTGTACTGTGGAATTCAACATGTTGAATACCACTGTTGATCTCAACATGTGGAAGCCAGGCCTGACAAAAACGTTATTCCGTGCGTTTTGTCAAGACGTGTTTCAAAATCTTAGTGACTTTTTCATTTTTCCCTGAACATTTCTGACATTTCTTTGGGAGAATATGTGAGTCTTTCTGTGTATTTGTACTTTGGAAAAAAAAGTTTTGCAGCCAACAAATTTGGGTAATATTATTTTGGTCGCGAAATAAGTACACGTGGCACATGGACGTGAACAAATGGAGAACCAATACCTAATTTAAAATGCATGGTTATAAAAATATACGTTTTGAGTCTCACAAAACTCATTTTCATTACCTTCGCGGCCTTTGGAATCCTCATTATTGTTTAAAGAACAATAGGTAGTATCGAGGGTAGTATATGATATTATAAATTATCGGGATGCTTTTAATAAACTGTTTTTAGCGGATATTCTTGTGATACCAACTTTTCAGAGTGAAACAAATCGAAACAATTAAAAGTGAGTCGCTGATTCCGCTAATTCATTTTTTTTTCGATCGAATGAATAGGTATCTGAGTCATACATCAAAATCCACGTTTCAATAACATATTTAATAACGAGAGAGTGTGAGTTCCAATTTTAAAGAACTGCCAACACATAAGCATATACCAAGCGATTTACCTACCGATGTTGTGTTGTGATGTGTTTTGTCGCGAATTACTGATTTTGGGATGGCACTTCAATGGTATTTTGTTAATCTAGTCCTTATTTTGTATCACTTCTTGTGAAATTCAAGTTAAGTCATAACATATCGTATTTTTGACAAAAAGTGGATATGAGATCTGTGAGCCACATGTTCATATTAAACCGATTCGTTCAGGATGATGTTCTTTAGATTTTTTTTGCTCATGATGCATTTCTATCATTCTATCTTTCCTAAGGCTTCATTGGATCTACTTTGTAATTAGAGATGGTTGCTTTCTGGCAATACCGGAAAACACCTCCACAATGAAACTGGAACTCACAAAACGTAAACATATCACCACCGTCGATCCATTGAATACAAATAATGACAAATTGACAAATTTTGCTGATAGAAGTCGTGTGGAAAAAACGAAACAACACGTCCTTACGTATTGAGTTTAGGACATGGGCGAGGAAAGGGGACAAGTGTGTCTAGTCGTGTTGACAGAATACAATATAAGCAAAGCGACGTGTTGCTATGGAATTCCACAATACACGGAATCCTTCCCCTGGAGCCGGATTCCGTGTACTGTGGAATTCAACATGTTGAATACCACTGTTGATTTCAACATGTGGAAGCAAGGCGTGACAAAAACGTTACTCCGTGCACATCTTGATATCAGTTCGGCAATGTTCGTGTTTTGTCAAGACGTGTTTCAAAATCTTAGTGACTTTTTCATTTTTCCCTAAACATTCTTGACATTTCGTAGGGACTTTCAATTTTATTCTCTGGTGTTGGTGTATGCTGACGTGATAGTGGGATTCTTCTGTATTAAATCTGACTGACCGAAGTTATTCGAGGGGGTAATTCTGGGGTACCTACAAAACTCACAATACTTCCGTCTTTTTCGGAAAATAGCAGAAGCTTGAAATTTTTCGATTATTTGGAAAAAAACAGTGGAAAAAACTCATAATACATTAAAAATCGCGGAAAAAACTAACTTTTTGATGTTTGATGTTTGATACCATATTCAGTTTAAAGAGATTTCTTTGAGAGAATATGTGAGTCTTTCTGTGTATTTCTACTTTGAAAAAAAAATAGTTTTGCAGCCAACAAATTTGGATAATATTATTTTGGTCGCGAAATAAGTACACGTGGGCACATGGACGTGAAGAAATAGAAAATCAATAAAGTCTGTTTTTTTTTGAATGCCTGACATGTGCCAAAATTTGAGGTTAAAGGTTGGCAATCTTGTATCGATTACTCGCAATTTGAAATGGAAAAGGGGGAAGGGTAAGAATTTACCGAACACCGAACTTCACCTTGACTATGATATGTCAAAATTTAATGAAATTGCAGAGATAAAAGCTGCGATTTACAATGCGTATCGGGCGTTTGGAGATATATTATGTAAGGATCGGAATGACTGCATTATCAGATTATCAAGGACATTCAAGGTGATATTTATAGGAAAACGAGTAATATTGTTTTAATACTACTTTTTGATGTTTTTTGTCATTGATTTTCATTGCATCATAGAGCCGTGAGCCATTACTAAATCTCATTCTCATAGTTCGAATAATGTCTAGGCACTAGAGAAATACATAATATGTTAATATTACAGATCATAATATATAATTTTCTAGATTCATCAGAAGACTATTTTGAAAGTTCTTGAAGAAAAGGAAACAACCGCAGAGAAAAGAAGCGTGAAAAGGGGAAGAAAAAAGAAACGGCCATGGTTTAACCACATTTTTTTGAGGGAGAAAATTGGGAGATTTATTTTTAAAAGTTTGGAGAGGGGATACATTTTGGTTTGTCATGGTTGATTTTGATGGATCGAGAAGTCTTCTGCACAAAATTATAAGGGATATGGGTTAAAAAAATCGATGAACGGAAAATTTTATGCGAAATAAGCCATAAAAAACGTTTAAAAATTAGTTTTTCGCGAAAATATTTGAAATATGGAAATTCTAGTGAAAACGTGGTTTTTATTTTTTTGGACGGGACGTGGATCTACCGGACTGGAAGTCAGATTAGAAAGTGGGTGAAAGAAATGATCGGATGACTGATATCAAAATTTGCAGCGAGGGCTAAAGGTTCACAATTTTACATGCTGGGTACAGGGGCGGGTTTTTTCCAAATTGCGGGTTACTTTTTTCTAGTAAAAATAATGATAGGGATTATCATAAAGCATGAATGGAGACATCTTTATGGACTGGGTTAAAAATAAATTAGTTCCGGATCAGGGCAAAATTGAAGAAAAATGTGTCATTGTGATGTACCAAAATGCAATTGTGGAATTTGACAGAGCCTCTGGCTAAAAACTCTTGTGGTAGAAAGTACGTAGTCGACGAGTTTCTTCAAACGCAAGGCTATGAAGTTCTTCGACTGCCCCCATATCATTATCAGTATAACCCTATTGCAATGGTTTGGGCATTTTGTAAAACTTATTACAACAAGAACATTACAAATTCTAAATAAGTCGGTAGTGATAAAGTTTTACAAGTGTGGGCCGAGTCATAATGCAAATTCAGTATATGTGGAATAATTGTGTTAACCATACAGAAAAATTAATTGGAGACGACTGGACAAAAGACGCGGGTGTAACTAGTTTTAACGAAGTACCTCCTCTAATAATATCATTTGAAGAGGATTCATCATCTGATTCTGATGATGACTATTTATCTTCCGAAGATGAGAACTGATTTTGAAATGATATTATCGAAGATGTCTTTTGAAGTCATATCCTTGATATTTTTTATTTCATTATCAAAAGTGTTTTAACCAATGATAGAATGCTATAGATAACTATTTAGTATTCTATAATGATTCAAGATGGATCATCTGAATTATTCTATCACAATACAGGCCAGATGAAAAAAAAAAAGAAACAATGAATTATATTTTTGGTCTTTTCTCTTGAAACTCAAAAATAATTTATGTATTTGTGGCGCTTGAAAATTTTTCACTATATATATCACATGTATTAAACAGAAAAATTTCTTTGAAAGTAGAATATCAACCATCAGATTGCAAATCGACTTTCTTTCAATCTGGTATTGGATGTACAATATCAGAACTAAATTCAATTATCATGTCTGAGGTATTTAGCCGGACATATTTCATTTGTCAAAAATCATGCGATATTTAGCTTTTTTGTTATGTTGAGGACCATCAAAGAATAAATTATTCTCAGTGGGTACAATTTCACAATAAAACTATACTTTTATGGTGTTGGTCAAAACAAAAAAGCTACCCATGATGTAATAACACAACTTTTATAAAACCTTTTTATGATAAAATTGTTACACAGTAGATGTTTTATAATTATTCCGTAAATGTTTATTAAACTGTCCGATGAAAGCTTTGGAAGCCATATTAAAACAAATCAAGCAATCAAATTGCTGCACAAAAGTGCGCCTTTTTTGTGTTTATAAGCTTTGTATAAACGTGTTTAGCGACACTGTTGTTTTATAAAAATGGTTTTGCGTTGACGTTCTTAGGGCATTCATAAAACAGATAATTGTTAGTTGGGTGGTTGACACGTTATACCGCATAGCTGTACGTCTTATCATAATGAATCACATTTTTCCTAGGAGTAGTTCGGGTAACTAAAATTTCCTATATAATTGTTTAAATATCGTTCAATATCATAGCATGGCGAATCATATTCAAGAAAGCAGACACTCTATGGTAATATCACATGAATACGCCGTCCTTCTACCCACCAAGGAGCCCAGTCCACAAAGGCTCGTTGTTCAACCATCCATACAAGGACAGTCCATATAGATGCTCGCTGGTCATACAGATCAAGTTAATTCTCAATAAAGCTACCATCAGTCAAACACAATGGCAGACCAGAACGAGCTCGACCGCCTTGCACTAGAACAAGAAAATGTGACGATGAACAACAGAAAAAAGACTCACAAACCAGAATCCTACGTCCAAAAACATTTGGGAAAACACCTGGATAAATTATGGCAAGTGGTTGACGATCTGACCATCAAACTCCAGCAAAACGTCATAGCCCCGATTCAACAAGTACCACTTAATCAACCCCAACAGCATGAACAGATTCCAAATTTCGATGTAAGATATAATTTGTGAAATTCAAAAAAAAAAAATCATCCATGAAAAATCTGCATTGACTAGAATAGACAAAATGAATTACTTAAATACTTGTGGACCTGGTACCTATCAGACGAGTACACCGCAGTTGATCATGACACTCAATTATATTTTCAGCATCAAGAAAGTGAACTCCATCAGTGTACCCACTCCCTTCGCAAAAGCTCGTCTGCTCTTCTGTACGAAGATTGATGAAGATGAAGATGTGGTATTGAATAAAACCGAAAAAATCCAAATACCCCAAGAATGCATCATCCAGACAAAGCCAAACGTCTTGACACCCAAAAGAAGCGGAACCGTTCCTGTTATAGGCAGTTACTCCAAAACACTGTCCATCATCTTCAATGGCAGCATGATCAACCAAAAAACCTCCATACCAAGCCATCGAGTCCATCAGGCAAACAGTTAGCTTTGGAGAGTTGATACAAGAAGAAATGGACCTCAAAGATCGTCTCCATGAAACGGTATATGGCGTAGCGTTTATCAGCCAGTATTACGACGATAGCCTTGATCCTAGGATGGCGTGCAGTGAAGCTGATCATCAGGAAAAGACAGAAGTGACGAAACCAGAAAGCGGACAATCAAAAAGGCCAACACGAAGGCATGATGTCTCTACGTTCGTCCATTAATTGTGGAGAGGCGGCAGAATGTTTGATTGCAACAATCATACATCAAATTATTCTTACTATTACATATTATATCATTGAATGTATGTTTCTTTACTCAGTATTATATTACAATTCAAGCGAAAAAAAAGTTTATTGTTGAAATCGTTGGAAAACCCTGAATAAAATTATTACTATAAAGCCTTTTGGTTTAACTGGTACACACACGATGCAGATCATTTCATTTTTCGAGTACGTTATTAGTATCAGTAGTGCCAATACTTCAACACTAAGATTGACGTATGTCAGGCATTTTTAAAAAAAAACGGAGTTTAACTAATTTAAAATACGTGGTTATAAAAATATAGGTACGTTTTGAGTCTCACACAACTCATGTTCATTACCTTCGCGGCCTTTGGAATTGGAATCTTCATAATTGTTTGAAGAACAATCTGGCAATACCAAAAAACACTTACACAATGAAACTGGAACTCAAAAAACGTAAACAAATAATGACAAATTTTGACAAATAATGACAAATTGACAGATTCAGCTGATAAAAAACGAAACAACACGTCCTTACTACAGTGGCTCGATAAACTACAGTGACGCCAATGAGGCCATGTTAAGGCGAACGATGAGGCGCGTTCAGGAACGTCGCAATTTTAAAAAAATAGGAATAAAAAAATAATATAATAAACAAGTACGTACCTTATGAACAAATAACCAAATCACAAAAGAACCTTTGTAGAAAATATTTTTGATTAAAAAATAATCAATTTTCACAAATCGCAAGCTAATAACATTTCAAACTCTCAATGGTTGTCAAATGGTTGTCAATGGCAACACAACAATCAACATTGGTCGCGTTCATGACACGGAACAGTTACCGCTATGCTCCGGGGACGCTCTTTGGCATCTGACAGTTGACTGTTGAGCCTTATGAGACTTCCGCTTCATTCATAAGAAGCAGCGGTAACAGTTCGACAACTGTTCCGTCTTATGAATGCGAGCAATGTTTTGCCAGAATATGGCGGACGACCAATAGAAACGACGACATGCATTGGCGTCACTGTAGTTTATCGAGTCACTGTAGTCCTTACGTATTGAGTTAAGACAAGGGGACAAGTATGTCTAGTCGTGTTGACAGAAGTGTACAGAATACAATATAAGCAGTTGTTGCTATGGAACTTCACACTACACGGAATACGGGTCCTGATTCCTGAAAGTGACACATTAAAATCATTGTGACATATTTGAGAATTTCAGGTTGAAGTTTTATGCCTGAGTTATATTCAATTTATATATATTTCTTTCAGCCGAGGAATATGGAAAAATTATTCTGGACGGTCTCAAGAGAACCAACGACGGTCTGATTGGACAAAACAGCGAATACGGTTTTTGTCAAAGCTGAAACTAGTGAACAATGCGGAGACTCGAACCAACCAGCATGGTAGTCTGAAAAGAGGAAACCCCCAGTCATGTTCTTCGCAGATTGCAAGTCGCGCTCAAATATTTGCTTGAATGATGTCCTGCACATCGGGCTGCCGTGACCTTGCTGACGTGACGCGACTTTGCAGACGAAATAGTGTCGCGTTCAAATGGGACACAGACGATTCAAGAGCACAAGTTAATCCACCTGGAGTTGGTTGCTGACATGACTGCGGATACATTGCTGGCTTCATTTTCCAATTGACTGCAAGAAGAGGCAGTCACATGAGCAGGGACAATGGAACCACTTAAGTCGGTGCCGCACGATACCTGGAGAGAAAAAGGATCAACATAAACAAAGCAGCAAAAATCCAAGACGCCATAGATACAATACATACAACGATGAGCAGCACCCAGTCACCAAATTAAAGCTTCTATGCGTGACTAACAAGAATAAGAATGGGGGTAACCATATAAAGACGTCTAGGGGATGCTGACTGGCCCATCATCGCCATGATGGTTGTTTTGGATTTCAAGTACTCAATAAAACCACACAATTCACCGTTCTGAAAAAGGCATCAATTTAGAGGAACTAGGCGCTGCAAGACGACAGAGACGTACGACCTTGACCACCACAGAAACAGAGACAACGGCATCCGTAGACCTCAGACTATTAAGCCAAGTGTTGCGGCGCCAGATGAAGAGAATATCTAATCGCCATATTCCAGCCGTTACCATTGTGTTGCGGCAAGATGAGGATGTCTAATCGCCATATTTTCACTTATTCTCGTAAATTCCATAAATTGATAAAATCGTACATATTTTCATAATTTACTATAGTTGTATATATTTTACGGTACGAAAGTGAGTACATCGGGCAAAGCAACCTTTGTGAACTGAGGACGAGGATTAGATAATACGGTCGCATATTGTAGAAAATGGTTGGGCACGTATTATGATTGTGAATATATAATATTGTCACGACCCTACTTATTAAGGGTGCGACTAGGGACGTAGAGGTTACTGGGAAATAAACTCATTGTTAACAACACAAAGAACTTATTTATTAACGAAGAAAAGTTTATAAATAAAATATAGTTAGCCGTTCATTACAGTTTTATTTCAATGTAATCAAAATGTACTTACATTAGAATAAACATCATGTCACACAAACACCAGCCGGGGAAGGACCAAGGATCCCGAATTCTCGACGCGACTAATTTCTTTAATGACCCACGATCGACTACCTCCCTCGAAACAATTTCTGTTCGAGGTTGGTTCCCTTCAATCTTGTCAAGTTTGCACAAATCAATAATTGAGTTCATCACGGAAATCCATAATTTCACAACCATTAATTTGTTTTACTTTTGTTGTGAAATATTCAACATTCTGTGTTCGAATTGCGAAATGTAAAACATTACTGCAATTCCGGTATTGCTGACTTGACAATATTGATTAAGAATTCGACTTTTATATTATTCTTGCGAATAATTTTTTCGGAAAATTCCATCCTTGACATATCCCCCGGGCCTGGGAAAGCTGGACCCCAGCTTTAAAGCTCTAACTAACTAAAAACGTGTACAATATCAAAATACAATGTCCATTTACCCATATAAAAGAAAAATATATAAATATATTTATACAATATAAATTACAAAATATATAACCTTGCCACCGTAAACGCAACACTTGAGAACGCACTTTACACTGAATATCCATCATAGTTTGTAATATCGTCCGTAATGCACATGAACCAAGTGGTACTGCTACCGCTGGCGCCATGGGTCTTCTTCGTCGAAGCGAGCTGTGTTTGTGAACTCGCTGAATAGAATGGAATGGTCATCGTCGCTAAAGGCTGTCGCGCGTCGCAGGAGCCACTGCAGGAACCACATCTGCCATTTAATTGGAGCTTGTGTTCGGAAAGCGCACTTTCAGCGTAAATGTCCTTTCAGCTGTTTGTGACTTATGGCATGTAGTGTGTTGATGCCATAATGATGAAACAATGGGGTTACTTCTTCAATTTTCTGTTTCATCCTTCTGTCTGATTTAGTGCCTAAATCGACTTCGGGTTGCAGGATTTTAAGATAACTATCGCTGCAGCAAGCCCTCCTCAATTGCAGGTTGAGGTTTTTTGGTGTCGAGTTGTTTTTATTAGCCAGGTGTTAATTCGGGCTGACTCATGCTCGACACGACCCTTTTCCCTTCATATATTGAGTAGGTACTTAGGATTCTTAACCACCTTGTAGGAACGTCTTGCTTGCTATTCATAGGCGGGATCCCTCGGCAATCTTGTTGTCCAATTAGACTGGCTAGGACTTATCAATGACTGGGCTCCCCGTGGCGTGGCCAAAAATTGTTGGCGCTGACTGATTGTTGACTAACCATAACATAACATGATTTTGTTGGAGTTCTTCTTCCATGGGGAATGTGTGCATTGGATGATGGCATCTTTTGGGCGATGTTGCGATGGCAGGTTTTACATGAAACAAAAGATACAAAGGGTAAGTATATGCTCCTATAATGCCCAATATCTTAATTAAATGAAATTAGGAATGCTATCCATGATCTGCACAATCAGCAGCATGCATTCCTAGAGTAGGTGTATATTAAAACAAGGTTAGGACAAAAAAAAAAAATAATTAGAGAGAAAAAAAAAAAAATATTTTGTCCTTGTTATTATCAATGTAGGATTTGTCGACTCCCCTATCAAAAGTGTATGCCCTCTACCCCCTACCTCCAGGTGAATTTAATTTCCCAACTTTATCATAACATTTTAATCTCATCGATATAGCAATTTCTTCAAAATTCGACATTTATTTTACTCATTGTTCGCTTTCTACAACAATTCACTTTCTTGAGATGACCCCTGCATCTTTACTCTTTATTTAAAATATGTCAATAAGGAATCTAGAGTGTAACCAATTTACGATGATATTTATCCTAAAATTGTTTTTAGTAGCTACACAATTTAGGCTTAAATAACAAGGCAAAAAGCACACTAGAGGAGCTCCAAGGGGTATTACTACTTGCTTTCTTAAGTTTCTGTCTACTATAAATGAGTAACTAGGGCATACATTAGTAGTTTACTCGTAGTAAGTGCATCACGTAAGAATTTCAATACATTCTACGCTTGCACTTAATTTTTCACCAGGGGATAGTGATAGGAGGTCCTGTTTGCCTGGTAATTCTATCTTGAACCTAGAATTATTCCTTTTTCCAAAATTGTGTGACCCTTCATCACTTTCAAATTTAGCTTCAAATATTTCACTTTTCTCTTCTTTGCTTCTATGTAGATTATCTAGGTCAAGCTGCTCATTTTTTTCTCTGATATTTTTAGGTTTACAAAAGTACCGAGAAATGAAATGGAGAATGGAGTAAAGCATGAAAATTCCAAAGGTTATGCACACCAAGCTGAATATCAGGTCATGAGTGGTGCTTGACGGCGGTGACGTGTGACACCGAGCGGATGGAATAATTGTAGCTGCCATGACCATTCTATTGTGACTGAATATAAGATATGCCACTAGAATAGACAAAGTAATGTTCCAAATCAAAAACAGTGAGTCAGTGTGAAGTCCGTAAGTGTCGCTATACGATCTTATATGGTACACTGATTGTGCTTCTTCCATAGAATCCAAGATGTTCTGAACCATGCTGCTGCTAGACGTTAAATTTAAATGAGGAATTTGGAGCGTCCAATTGCTGTTCAGGCACTCCGACATGTTTTTGTACATGGGTAGTGCGTGCTTCCCCTCTGGATTAAGAACAAAAGATTTCAAGTTTGACCAGATTGCTGGGATTGTATGGACTAGAACTGTGTCCTGTGGGCCCAATTGGTCTGAACATGGAAATCTTTTTGGAATCAAAGTGTCCTCTTTGGTATGTAAGTAGCAGCTGCATGGAAGTTTTATTTTGATGGCACCCTGTCTCGAATGAATGGATGTTACGTCCGTCGTCGAGTTCTTCTGGCATGTTATCTTCAGATTCTTTTCTGGGTGAGTGATGACGTAAGTCTCTTCATATATCTCAGATATTATCATTGATGTTGCAGAGTGACAAGTCATTGGGCAGTATTCACTTAGCTTCTGAACGGTTGTGCCTTCATAGAGTTTCTTCGCACATTCTGGCCCCTGGATATTATCTCCAGAGAATCTAGGCACAAAGCATAGCTTGTCATGATATGGTTTGCAGAGATGTAAACCTGTTCCAGAAATCTGCCTGCTGCGATCTTCTTTGTTGTTGGAGGAAGAAACTGCCATATACAGGGGTTGGTGTGGTATTGAACACGTCTGGTTGAACCAAGCAAACGGGGTGGTAATTAATTCGAATAGCTGCCAACTTTCATTTTCCCTTATGACTGGAATTTTAATCTGTACAAACATTGTTGTCTCCGTGAACGAACAATCACATATTGGAAGTTCAAAGTACTTGGAAATTTCAGACGTTGGGATGGCCAGTCCTTTGCCCGAAACTTGTATCCGTTGTTGAAGTTCCTCCAAGTCCTTTGTTAGAATACGTGGATTTATTATTTCAGATGGAACTTTGTGATGTTTACATGAATTCACTATTGTCTGTCTTTTCAAAGCTCTTGTCAACATTATAGACCTCTTCAAATTAGAATATCCAACATTGAATAAGTTCAAGATGGCTCGTTCCTGTTCGTCTGTGGACTTCGATATTCTGCTCTGCATCTCCATCGTGTACCTTTCCATGTATTTGATTTTTTCCTCCGTTTCTTTAAATGCTATTTTCACCAAATGTTCGTATTCCTTGAAATGCTCTGAATTTTCGGTCACCTGTTTCAAATCCATTGACAATCCCTCTGTTATCTTATCCAGCCTTTGTTCTACATATTTCTCATTATCATCTACTAATTTAAGTTTTTCCATCGTAGCCACTCCACAACACCAAGTTAATCCAGACCCTATGAAGTCCAGGGCCCTTTTATGCCTTAATGGTTGACTTTTGCCTATTCTCATTGATGATGTACTCCAACCGTCACTAAGTATTTGGAATTCCTTCGAGAATGCTTTAGACAATTCATTCATGTGACCAATTCGTATACACTCCTCACTGCTCATGTTATCGCATTTCTGCTGAATTTCCTCCGTTTCATGTACCCTGTCTTCTGTCCACATTGTTTTATAGTTTAATGGAATCGTGGCCTCATAGACCACGGTTTGTGGTAACGGTTTCCAGTAAGCTCCTGCGCTCACTTCAACGTTGATGTCCTCCTCATAGCACTTAATGCTATTTAGCGATATGAACAACCTAAGGGAATGTACTTTAGTGATGCTTGACCTTGAAATATTATCTCGTATGTTTTTGTACCTATATTTGTCTTTATGACCATGTGAATGTATATTAATAAATTATCCTACTCGTACGCATGTGTTCCGATTCTCACGATTATGTCCAATATTGAAGCCCATCAATTTTAAATTACCTAATTCTAATTTATCCTAATCTTTTACCCTTGAAATTATTGATATTATTATATGATTATTATTTTATCTTATTATTATTTGATTATTTGTTCAATTTATTTAAATGTTAAGATGAAGTGTACGGGGTTGCTTCGGGTTGCCATGGGTCATTGTAGGGTAGAATTCTGCTGACATGTATTACGTCCTTTTTAGATTTTCCATTCGGTCCCTTCTGTACTTCGTAATCCACATCTGAAATCTTTCTAGTTATGTAATATGGACCGAACCACCTCAGCAAAAGTTTTTCACTTCTCCCCACTTTCCTAACAGGCGTAAATACTTTTACTTGGTCTCCGTCCCTGTACTCCACGTGTTTATGTTTGGCGTCGTACCGAATCTTGTCAATCTTCTGCCTACGATGTATGTTTTGTACAGCTAGGTTTCTAACCGCAAGAGCTGTATTGCGAATTTCTGTACTGTCTAAAGGATTGGGTGGTGGCAAAAGTGTTGACTCTATTGGGAGAATAGGTTCCCTTCCATATACCAACATGAATGGTGAAAATTGAGTGGTGTCTTGTTTTGTTGAATTATAGGCGAAGGTAACATGTGGAAGGTATGTGTCCCAGTCTGTTTGGTTGGTGTTTGTATACACTGAGATCATATCGACTAATGTCTTATTCAATCGTTCTGTCAGGCCGTTAGTTTGTGGATGGTATGATGTAGTAAACTGGCTAGTAGTGCCCATCTTCTTCAACAATTCCTTGACTAACTCGGATTGGAATACTCTTCCTCTATCACTAAGCAGATGTTTCGGGGCACCATGTCTTGTTATAATTTTTTCCAGCACGAATTTGGCTACTGGTCCCGCTTTTCCGCTTGGTAATGCCTCTGTTTCCGCCCATCGAGTTGCGTAATCCGTCGCTACAACTATCATCGTTTTTCCATTTTTACTTTTCCGAAACGGCCCTAGAAGATCGATTCCAACTTTTTCGAAAGGCGTACCTACAGCTATAGGATGGAGTAGTCCAATTGGCTTACTTTGTTGACCTTTCCTTGCCTGGCAGTCTGGACAGCCCTTCACAAACTTTTCTACGTCCTTCTGGAGTCCTTCCCAATAGAATCTTCGCCTAATTTTGCTTAATGTTTTCGTTGTACCCAGATGTCCGCTTAGAGGTTCGGAATGATTTGCATACATTACTTCTCCGACCAATTTTTTCGGAATTACCAGAAGCTTCTCTCTACCCTGTGCACTGGAGTTTATTTTGTATAGAATATCATTCTCGATCCTGTAGTTTTTTGCTCGTCTCCTTATTCCTATAGGTACATTGCTAGGATTTTTGATTGCCTCTAATACGTTGTTAATTTCGTTGTCCTCTTGTTGGAGTTTTGAAATGTCGTCCAGCTCTATTGTAAATGTGGGAACGTCGTTAAGTTCTTCGACATTTTCAGGTTGTAGAACTGGGTAGCGGCTAACACAGTCGGCGTCTTTGTGCGACACCCCACTTTTATGTACGATGGTGTGTTCGAATTCGGACAGTTTGATAGACCATCGTGCAAGCCTTCCCGTTGGATCCTTTAACGATTTCAGCCAACAAAGAGCGTGATGATCAGTGACAATCCGTACAGGTTTTCCATAAATCAAGTGTCTTAAATAACTAAGTGCCCAAATTGCTGCTAATCCTTCTAATTCTGTGATGGTGTAGTTCTTTTCGGCGTTGGAGAGGCTTCGACTGGCATAAGCCACTGGATGAAGTTGCATGTCGGGGCCTTCTTGAAGTAAAACTGCTCCTATGCCCACGCAGCATGCATCCGTTCTTAACTCACATTCCTTATTGGGATTGTAATGTGCGAGGACCGGCGTCGTGATGAGTTTTTCCTTCAGGGTCTCGAATGCCAATTGTTGTTCCTCTGTCCAAGTAAATCCAACGTCTTTCTTAGTTATTTTGTGCAACGGCTGCGCTATTTTCGAAAAGTTTTTTATGAATTTGCGATAGTAGTTGCACAATCCTACAAAACTTTGAACATCCTTCACTGATTTTGGTTTAGGAAAATCTCTGATAGATATGATTTTCCCCTCATCCGGTAAGGTTCCATGTTGCGTAACTGTGTATCCCAATAGGTTTATTTTCTCCTTCATGTATTCACACTTGCTGGGTTTTAGAGTTAGTCCGGCCTGCCTCAAGCGTTCGAATACTTTCCTTAATTTCTGTAGGTGCTCCTGGAACGTTTTAGAAAATACTATGATGTCATCGAGGTAAATGAGGATATCCTTCCATTTCAGATCTTGAAAAACTGTGTCGGCTAGTTGTTGGAATGTGGCTGGTGCGTTGCATAGTCCAAAACTCATGTAATTAAATTCCCAAAGTCCATGTCCCTGAGCTTGAAAAGCGGTAAGAGGTTTTGACTGTTCTTCTATTTTGACTTGCCAGAAGCCAGAAAACATGTCCAGGGATGAAAAGTACTTCGCGTCTCCTAGGTAGGTTAAGATGTCGTCGATGTTAGGAATCGGGTAAGTTACCTTCTTCGTGACCTCGTTTAATTTTCTGTAGTCTACACAAAACCTTGTCTCCCCAGACTTTTTCTTAACTAATACCACAGGGCTGGACCAGGCGGACTGGCTGGGTCTGATGATGTTGTACTTCGCCATTTCTGCAATTTGCTTGTCTATGATCTCTCTTTCCTTTTGGGACACTCTGTACGCTTTTTGTTTTATTGGACTGGCATCTCCTACTTCAATGTTATGATGGACTAGATCGGTCTTTCCCATGTTTTTTGGCGTCTTTGAGAAGATGTCATTGAACTCATCCAAAAGACATTCCAGCCGTTTCCTCACCTCATTGTCATTTATATGCCCGGTTTTATGGTCGGACATTGTGACTTGATGCTCCACGCCTTCCCCCTGTGCCTCATCTATGCAGAACAATGCTGAATCCATGACTAGGTTGTATAAATGTAGGTTCTCCAAGTATCCCAACGTAGTCCCTCTGTAGATCTTCACGGTCTGGTGACCCTTCGTCATTGCTCTGATTAGCAGGCTGTTTCCCATGAAACTCAGCGGAAAATCCAAAATAATACTTTTCGATCTCAGTAACTTGTCATTCTCAATAAAACGAGTGCCCTCTAGATCTTCCTTAGATATGTACCCCACGTCCGTTGTTAGTCTTATAGTAATTTGTACATCCGGCTTCAACACATAGTCATCCTTAGCAACTATTTTGGTTATGTGGTTATCCATAATATTTGAATATGCCCCTGGGCACTGATTAGGATATGCTGGGAAAGCTATGTCATTCATGACTCCTCCGCCATTATGTACAAATTGTAAAGTGGTATCCACGTTTCCATTACTCAACTGTACCGTTTCCAGTCCATAATCAATTTTAGCAGCGTTTCTTGACAAGAAGTCAGCTCCCAATATTAGTGGTTTTGACAATTTTTCCACTACCAGAGCCATAACGTATCCAGATAAATTTCCCAGTTTTATGTCTACCTTTGACATGCCCAAGGGTGCAATTCTTTGCCCTCCTGCTGCTATTAGGTACTTTTGGCAGGTTAGAGCGTCTATTTTATGAACTAGGTCACTATTAACTACGCATTGGCTCGATCCGGTATCTAGTATTATTTCTAAATTATCTACATTATTTATAATTCCCTTAACGCTCAAGATATTTTTCTTACAGTCCCCTTGGTAGAGGACGACTTCGTCGGGGCTTTCTAATTGAGTCGTCCTGTCCCGTTTGGGGATGACTCTCTCGAAAATCTTACATTTCTACTATCCCTCTCACATGAATAATGCCCACTGCGGTTGCAATTATAGCATCGCGGTCTTCCGTCACTACATCTTGTGTTTGGGAGGTTGCTTCCCTGTTGAGTCCTATAGGGTGATCGCGGATTGCTTATGCTCCTATCTCTTCGCCTGTCTTCTCCTCTATTATAACCTTGGTTAAAGTTGCCTCTATGATTCTGTCTTCTGAAATCTGTTGTTGACCCTCTATATCCTGCTGCTGAACCTCTGTAGCCTGTAGTTGATCCCCTGAATGTATTTCGGTATGTACCATTTCCTCTATGATGTGCTCGATAATTGGGTGTATTTCTTGTATAGTTTTGGTCATATCTTTCCCTTTGTTCCGCTTGTCTTTGATTCCAGTTGTTGTGATATACTCGTCCTCGGGGTCTCGATCGTTCGACGTTTGCGCTATATTGAGGTCTTGCCCTTTGCTGATCGTTTTCATCGTTTATGTTGAGTAATGAAGCCTGTGCAGTCATTTGGTTAACTAGAGCCCTCTCCCTTATTTCGCTTAATTTCATGACCAGATACTTTAAGCGTTCATGATTTAAATCATTGGAACTCATCAGATAGTACGTTTCGTAAAATGAAGAGTGAAGGCCATTTTCAAAGTGGTCCCTAAAGGTATCGAATGACATATTGGGGTCGACTTCTTGACATAAGGACACTATATCGTAATAATATTTTTTTATATCCTCGGTACTTGTTTGTTTTCTAGTGTTCAGCCGGAATTTTATTTTTCTTAATGGTTGGTCGCCACTATATTCTTTTATGAAATCTGCTTTAATTTCCTGCCATGTCTTATTTTTATTAGCCGCGTTGTCAGAATAATCCCTATACCAGTAATTTGATGGCGCTTCCAAAAAGTTTCCCAAATATGATATTTTGTAAGAGTCGTTCCATCCGTTACACAAAGCGGTTTTTTCATATTTTGATAAAAATGTTACAGGGGAGTCAAGGCTTGGGTCGAAGTGAGGTGGTTCCATGAATTTGGGAGTGGCTGGGTGTTTTGCTTCGGCTAGAGCATTTTCCAGTGTTACGTTCGCCATATTATCTTGATTTTGACGTTGAGCTGTCGATGGTGTTTGTTCTGGTTGTTCCTGATTATCTCGATTTTTAATCAACTTCTCTGTCGATGATGTTTGTCTTAGTTTTTCCTGATTAACTGGTGGATTTGTTTCGGCTTCCGAGCTTGTGTTAATTTCTACTGTACTGGTGATGTTTCGTTTGTCCGGTGTTTCAATATGGAGTGTAGTCTGTTTATGTCACACAAACACCAGCCGGGGAAGGACCAAGGATCCCGAATTCTCGACGCGACTAATTTCTTTAATGACCCACGATCGACTACCTCCCTCGAAACAATTTCTGTTCGAGGTTGGTTCCCTTCAATCTTGTCAAGTTTGCACAAATCAATGATTGAGTTCATCACGGAAATCCATAATTTCACAACCATTAATTTGTTTTACTTTTGTTGTGAAATATTCAACATTCTGTGTTCGAATTGCGAAATGTAAAACATTACTGCAATTCCGGTATTGCTGACTTGACAATATTGATTAAGAATTCGACTTTTATATTATTCTTGAGAAAATGGTTGGGCACGTATTATGATTGTGAATATATAATATGATGTAATGTGAAAGTAATAAAAGTCTAAATTTCATTGGATAGATCAGTATTATCATTATCGTTACTACATGTTATAACTCATCCCACAAAAGTAAATCACTTTTGCTCTAAAGTTTGAATTATGTATTATGAAGAAAGATTCACAAGTTGTTAGAATCCAAGGCAAAGTGAAGTCAATAACATTTTTAAATACAGACTGTCAATAACTGGAAATCGAATTCATATCGGCTTTATTGAACTGACTTTCCAATGTAATCAGAAGGTTAGATGATCTCTTTTGATAAAAGATAGCTGATGTTTTGATATAAACTCCATTTTATTTCTGTACTTTGCATTGATAATAATAATTTTGCATGTTATCTGATTTAAATACCATGGACCTCTAATGAATACTCTGCCTATAGATGTTTAGATGGACAAAAAAATGTGACAATGAAATGAACATGAACGCATTGTTTGGTACCTAATCTACAACTTAATCTACTCGACCTTCAGTCTCGTGAAATTTTGAGAAAACACGCATTTGTTAAAATTTATCGGTAATTTTTAAGCACTCGTGGTATTACGATAACACCAAATCGATAATACAACTCTGTCATGGCAACACAAATAAACACGTTGTCAGAGCAATCGATATGGCAACGACAATTTTTTGACACAATTAACCACGTTGTCAGGGCAATCAACATCGCAACGCAAATTTTGTGAAGTTATATTCTAGAATTCGTTAAATATTCTTCTAAATACCATCTCGTGAAATTTTGAGAAAACACGCATTCGTGAATATTTATCGGTAATTTTCAAGCACTCGTGGTATTACCCCCGATAACACCAAATCGATAATACCACATCGATTATACCACTCTGTCATGGCAACCCAAATAAACACTTTGGCAAAAATAAACACGTTGTCAGGGCAATCAATATGGCAACGCAAATTAAGTGAAGTTTTGTTCTAGAATTCGTGCAATATTCGGGGGTAATACCACGAGTGCTTGAAAATTACCGATAATTTTTCACGAATGCGTGTTTTCTCAAAATTTTACGAGACCGAAGGTCGAGTGAGATTTGTAGAGAAACATGCATAAGCGAAAATTTCACAGGTTAATATTAAATCACGAATGGTATTTAGACATGATACTACGACAAACAAGATATGCTCACTAGCCGAACGAGTTTCGAACTGAACTGCGCATCAAGCTATCCGGTGACCCAATTGGATAAAATAGCATTGGAAAGCATGGCTTATATTGCGATTTTGTTGAATTCTGATGATAATAGTTGGTTATTTACCCCAAAATAAATAATATGTATTTGGTTGGTTATCTATCTATCCAAAATTGATAATATAATCTACGCAAATCCCACCAGATTGGTTAAATAGTATTTAAAAAAAGATCATATTTTCAATTTTGCCGTTACATTGAAAAAACATTTTTCTCAGTTGGTTTTCGACGTTAGAAAGTAAGAAGTTTGAGGTGAAACTTTTTTATGTGCGGTGGGAATGGAATTTCAAAGTCGTGACACACTTGGTTCTTTGTGGTTTTTTGTGATTCTATGTTCTTTTCTTCCTTCTTTTGTGGTTTTATGTGTTTCTTTGAGAATCTATGTGGTTCTTTGTGATTTTATGTGGCTCCATGCATGTGGTTATTTTTTGGTTCAATTTGGTTTTTGTTGTACTATGTGGCTTCTTGTGGTTCTATGTGGTTCCATATGGTTTTGTGGTTCTAAGAGGCTTTTTGCTATTCTATGTGGTTCTAAGAGGTTTTGGCATGTGGTTTCTATGGTTTTTTGTGTTTCTACATGGTTCCATGTGGTTTTTGTGGTTCCATGTGGTTCGATGTGGTTTTTCCGATTCGTTGAGTTTTTGTGTGTTTCTATGTGGTTCTATGTGTTTTTTTGTGGATCCATGTGGTTTTTGTGGTTCCATGTGGTTTTTAGTGGTTCTATGTGTTTTTTTGTGGTTTTTCAGGTTCGTTGTGTTTTTTTTTGTGTTTCTGTGTACATAGTTCTTGTGGTTCTATGTGTTTTTTTGTGGTTCCATGTGGTTCTGTGTGTTTTTTTGTGGTTCCATGTGGTTTTCAGTGGTTCTATATGTGGTTTTTGTGGTTGTATGCGGTTTTTCTGGTTCTATGTGGTTCTGTATGTTTTTTTTGTGGTTCCATGTGGTTTTTCTGGTTCCATTGCGGTTTTTCTGGTTCTATGTGGTTCCTTGTGGTTTTTTGTGTTTCTACATGATTCGATGTGGTTTTTGTGGTTATGAGAGATTTTTTTGTTATTCTATGTGGTTCCATATGTGGTTTTTGTGGTTGTATGTGTTTTTTTTATTCTAATTTGATCTTGCTATTCAAGGTTTTGCGTTGCCATGTTGATTGCCCTGACAACGTGGTTATTTTTGTCAAAAAATTGTCGTTGCCATATCGATTGCTCTGACAACGTGTTTATTTGTGTTGCCATGAAAGAGTGGTATTCAGTACTTGATGCATTTGAACACATTCATTTCAGTCAAATCTACTGGCAGCATGGCAACTGATAAACGCATTGTTCGGTAACTTAATCTACGAGCTACTAGCGTCCTCGTTTGGACAGTTGGTTATACTTGACTCCTCTTGGACTTATACTACTTATAACAAATTACTTCCTCGGGCTCCACATAATAGAATAAAGTTCTATTTACCAAGCTCTACCGTCAACTTGAGTAATTTCTACTCTTCTCACTTGATGACAGTCAGATCTACTATCGATCAAAACGTCGTATATGAAATTCTTATCATCATGAAAATTACCCACTATTTTATTTTTAAATTTCATCAAGCATTTGCAGCTTGGAGTGAAACTCGTGGGCTACCAAATTTGTAGCCAATGAATAATTACGGTATGCTTTGTGGTTAAAATTTGTCCGATAAAGTCTCAAAAGAGCATCTGAGTCATTTGGAATCCATCCCGAAACTCAAATACTAGTTTCCATCAAACTATCACTTTTTCAAATATTATTTCTCTACGCACCCGGGAAGCATACGAGATAATTTGCCATCAGGTCGACTTGTGGTGTTGTATGCCTCATGAGAAGGTTTCATTTGCTGTATTCCTGAAACTACATGACTAAAGCTTTTTTCGCAGAAATTTGCGATTCCTTCCAAATACGGAGATGGTATTTTCAATTGGTAAAATCTGGTGGCACTGCTGCAACACCAAGGCAATATTTATGTTCGATTGGTATAGAATTCGAGCGGATTTCCTTGTTCAATTATTGAGGAACTGGGTTCACGATTTGTGAAAACAAAGGTTGCCCTCGATTTTATCTCGGGGAAAACCAGTAATGATGAAGATTTGCTCTAGGGCAATCCCAATCGAATATAAATTTTTGATTGAGTGCCGAGAATGCGCAGTGAAATTCCAATTGACTAGGAATTGGAACCATCAAACTTTTGAAAACTCCAATATGTTGTCACAGTGTTACAGTGGAAGTCAGTCTGATACTAATAAAAGTCTTTTTTTTTTATTGGCAAGAGTATCGGGTATAAGGTTAGGGCAGATCAAAGTTGAAGTTTTTTTCAATTGTACGTTCAATTTTGAGCAAAAATTGTAATAGACATAATGTTCATGAATTTAGTCGTTTTCGAGATATCGCGTGTTATCAATGACCTTTTTGCATCTCTGACAATACATGCGAACTCAAACAAGTTAAGAATCAAAAAAACGGTCCGCACTTTTTAGTCTTAACCTATCGGGAGGACATTGAATTAATTTTTGTCAAAAGATGTGACAATGGGCGAAAAGAATGGATAGTTGACCTTCTATTCAATTCAAATGACAAAATAGCTCCTAGGTTGAGAAAGTGTAGACCATTTTTCTCTATCATGTACCGTTTGAGTCTAATAGCATGTCAAATGTCATTTTTAAATCGCGATATCTCGATAACGATTGAATTCGGGAACAATATGTGAATGAAAATTTCTGCTTGAAATCAAACGAATAATTTAAATATCTATTGAAATACGTGAGGTTCCATTGAAAAAATGCAACTTTCATGTGCCATAACTTAATGGTCGGACCTGTATATCCCAATTTTTGACATATATGTTAATTTTCCAAAGCCCCACAAATTGTATACCAGACAGTTTTTTATAACTCGTGTATCTCATCGACCGTTCTGGTAACTTCTCCTAACCCTGTATAGACTATCATAGATACACAATTCCATTCAGAACCAAAAGTCACCAAAAGTAAACAAACCGCACGTGATTAGACATAGCCAAAAGATTAAACTGATCAAATGTGATGGTTTACCTCATGTGACTTTCAATCGTTTCTCTTTATTTGATCACGTGTAGTTTGTTAACTTTGGTGACTTTTGGTTGTCAATATAGACTGTAGCTACATCTTTTTTGAGAACTTATGCACCAAATCTTGAATAACATTTTTAATTTTGAGAAGGTCCTACTTTTTCATTTTTTCCATAACTCTCTAACGCAAGTATTTCCTCTTCTTCATCACTACTTGATCACGACGATAATAAATTCAAAATCTGCTCACTTAAATAACATTGAAGAGATATTATGCATATGCATGGCATGGTATTACAATAACAATACTTTGGTTGAAATTTGCATTTTTAACAAGTGGTTGAAAGAATGTTATTTATACAACTGGTCCCCAGTTGTATAAATAACATATAATAAGCGCGTTTTTTGTATGTGAAAATGTGATCATCACATCTGGAAGTGATGCCACCGAATGCAGAAATATTCAATACTGCATTGTCTTTTGTACAAGATTGTTCTGCATTACAGAAGAAATAAATTTATGATGAGGTATTCTCATTTATGTAGTATCGAGGTTATTTATATTTTCCTCTATACCGATAAAATTGCAAAAACTGTAATATAAAAGGTTCCATGGAAACGCGTCAGCGCTAGGATTCACTTTGCTATAATGATTTTACTGAATATTTTAGCACTAGCTAACTCTTCCATTATTCAGTGTCATGACGCACATCGTTCGGTAGAGAAAGTTCCGCTCATTACAAGCTCTTTGATGTGAGAACACAACATCCAGTATTCCCAAAACCATGTTACGTTATGCTTCACGGAGTAGTTGCAAAACTAAATTAATCAGCAAAACCAATGTCCCGTGTTGATATGTTTCTAGTCAGAAGTGTTATGGCGTAATCAGCCTCATTTGATGCTATGGTTTACCAAACTGTCGCGGTGTATGTTTAATTTTCCACAAAATGCTTGGAGTTTTTATAATAATTGGTGGTAGGTATACTTCATTGTAAATAATGGCACCATATAACTACTTATTAGTGTCAAGAAAGACAACAGGTCTTCTTTCTTATGACATATGATATATGATAACGTGGAATTCAAATTTGGAAAACATCATGACTAATCATTTCTCCTAGGTGGACCGGATGATCAATCTTATCATGACTAATATAATATGCGCCCAGATATACAAGTGCCTGATATAAATAGATAAGAAGGTGAATAATATAACTTCAGAACACGTATCATTTATTGATCAAGTCGATCTGAATATCATGTCCCACAAATTACATCTAGCTACTTCTCTCCTAACATTTGTATTTGTTCTTGTACATGCAAATTTGGAGAACACCAGCGGCCATAACATAATAGAAGGAAACTGTACTAATACCAGTAGCACTGATAGGGCTTATCAAGACCGTGTTAGTAAAGTTGGAATTCCTTTAACTGTACGCTCTGAAAAGGTGAGTGATCTAGTCCTTTTCATAAGCAATTTAGAAATGCGTCAACTTCATTAAAAACAAATTTTTTCTCACGGATTTTGTCTGCATTTTGTTGAGTTTCCATGATGCGGACATAAAGAATTTGAATCATTACAGATAAATAATTCACCGTTTCTTCTGCTTCTATACCTACTTTCAGGAAAACACCTAACAAATACAACATACGACAAGATATAAGATATGATTCTGGAAGAGATCGATAAATTGAATGTCATGCGATTTTTATTTAAAAATATACTGTCAACAAGTCAAAATTTTCCCCGATAACTAAACTCTGACTAAAATTCATAGAATGCCCATGTAGTTTCATCAACTAGGTACAACCTATTATTGGTAGAAGGACGGTGTAAATGAAACACTCAGTTAGTTTGGAAAATTCCTAACTGAGCGTTTTGATTACGACGTTCCTATACCCATTAACCTGAATCACTTGTATTCATCCCTAAACAAATTACTCAAAATGTATATGTATACAAGCATGGGCCGGGCCTACTGGAACGTTTTTTTACTATTCTGATTCAAGCATTTAAAAAGTCAAATATATTCCACTTATAATGTTTACTTTTTAGGTGACGTATTTTGGAGATTACCAAATATATTGCATTCAAGCTATTAATGGAGATACCAGGAATACTACTGCAGGCTTAGCAAACATAACTCATGGTGGAGTGGGAGAATATTATGTAATAATGGACCTCGAGTCGCAACGAGGCAATGCACTTGACTTTTCAGTGAAAATATTTGTCAAGAATTCTACAAAATTTGATTTTGAGAATAATTTATTCTAGTTTGTGCTCCATTTCAAAGTTAAATATATCATCAATAGGATATTCGTAATCAACTTATTTTGTGATGCTTTTATCAAAATTATGTTTTTGGAACCAGCCCAAAACTAAACCCACTTGACACAAAAAAAACTTTCACTATCCTACTAAAAAATGTGATTTTCTACCCTCAGTTGAGGGAGGAAAATAGTTCTTTTTCTTCCCGGGAGAAAAAATCAGCTGGAGGAAATAAAAGTACACTTTTCCTCCCTGGAAAAAAAAATAGGAAAAACTTTTGCCAAAAAAATACTCACTTGGTATGTGAATAACTATAAGGCGCTCTCATAGAGGCAAATTTCGTGGATTTTTCGCGTAAGGTGTCAAATCAAGTATGAGAAATATATCTACAAGGCCGTCAGATAAGGACAGATTTTGCTGACTGTTTTTCTCGTTTGGGGATTTTAACCACTGAAAATTATGCCATATTTGAACACAAAAACAACAATTTAGCGACCGCATGTGTGCTAGGCATATGGAAAATCAATATTTCTTTTCCAAAAAAAAAAAATTATTTTTTTCTCGTTTTTGGCATTTCAACAGATCAACATCAACAGGGTGTAACAAATTCGATGGGATAGCATTAGCAACTCGTTAACCGCAAAAGAGATAAAAGTTTGGGTAGATAGAGGCAAGTGAAGAGTTACCTAAACATGAATTTAAAAAGTTTAGTCCGTATTTGAGAAAATAAAGTTGATGATGCGAGAGTTCAAGACGTCGGATATCCATTTCGACCATGCTATCTTGAAGAGCAGAAAAAGTGACCATGAAAATGTGTCATCAGATAAATTCAGGACAAAGTAAAGAAGGATCTCGAAAAAATCGGTTATTGTCGGATATCTCCGGAAGTATTCGGGATTTTCCAAGTTTCGCAGCAGCATTTTTTTAAGATTCAAATTGCGCAACTCTCCCTCTATTCAACCGACGTTGTAACTCTTATGCTTAACGAGTTGCCAATGCTATCCCATCGAATTTGTAACACCCTGTATAACAATGTGGAAGTGAAAAAACAAAGCCATAAGGATTCTACGTACTTGAAGGGTTGAAATAAGGGCGCCTTCTTGTAAAAGAATACTAGGTTGCTGATACTTTTTCTCGCTTATGGCAATCGATAGAATGAATTTTGATATCATAAGGAACCCGACAAAAATTTTCCATCAAGAAAATTTGTTATAAAAAAAATCCAAAAGGCTATCTCGTGCTTATCATTATTTATGAAACTACTGAATTTGCAGGAAAATCAGAGAAAATTTTCCAAATCATCTCGTTCATGAGAATTGGGATGTAGGTTGAAAAAATGATACCGACGTTTTATTTAAAAAAAAAACATACAATCATTTGAAAATGATACTGTGAGAAGACTGAAGAAATTTGATGATTTTTTTTAAAGTCTAGGACGTCACAGCAACAGAACGACACTGTGAATGAAATCCAAAATCCCCAGAAAGTTAAGTCGTTGAGAAATGCTGATACGTATCGAACAGTGTTCGAACGTGTTCGATCGAACACGAGCCAAAATGAATAAAAAATTAGTTTTCCGTAAGAGTATGATAAAATTGATAGTTTTAGTATTCATATGTATAAGAAATCCCTTCTTTGGACTATACAACGGCACGGGATATCCTCAAGCGGCCATGCGCGACCGACTGCACAACAGAACAGAATAGGGTTGTTTTTCTCGGGCCGTGCATGCGCATATGTCAGGGCAACTGGTGGCTGGAAATGTCAAATTCTTGACAGTTTTGATCTAAGGTTGTGACATGTGACAATATTTTATATCTATATTTTATAAATACTGTCAGTGTCAGTGACAAGTTATTTGGGTGGATTTTCATTGAGTTTCATGAGGAGTAACATATTTGTTGATACAGATAGTACGTGAACTTAAACTATAGGTCAAGAACCGCCATTTCCGTATAAGCAAAAGTCATATTTTTGACATCTCTTCCGCGTTCACATTGCACGAAAGACGTTATGCTCTATCCCTGTTCTGCTTTCAGCTAAACAAGGATAGAAGCACGCCCGTGAACGCGGCCCTGCTTGTCAGTTGCCCTGGTTAGAACGCCTCACGCTATCGGCGAGAAAAACAACCCTATACAGAATGACAGCAATCACAGTATTGACAGACAATCAGCAAAAAAAATCTTTTTGAATAGTTTTATACGTATGTGGTCGCATGTATTCTGTTATTTCCACGTTTTGAGGTAACCTCAGACTGGCGCGAATTATTCGCAGCTTAGGCGGATCTCTCTGATTTTTTAAACATTTTCATGTAGAATTTGTCATGAAGTGTAAAAAATCAGAGAAATTCGACGCGGCTGCTATTAATTCGCGCTAGTCTGGTGATACCTTTCCTGAGAAATCAAGAAAAAACAATTCTTTCAAATTGATAATCATGTTTGTTACGTTCAAATTTTTTTATATTAGTTTATTCATGTACCTGAGTCTATATTTTATATCAAAACTCAATCTGTTTTGTAGTTTTTCACGGAATTTCTTCTATAATGAATATACACGTATATATCTAATAAAACCATGTATTTCATATAAACAGTTGTTTGATATAGGTGAGAGAAACGGCCCAAAAATAAGTATTTTGAACACAGGCCTGCAAATCCCTCGATCCGTCACTGCTTGCACGTCATTGGAAACATGAAAAATATAAGGAATAGGCCATTCCAGAAAATAACCTAAATTGTAACGTAGACAAACATTAACCTCTAATAATTGTCACTTTTTCCCTTCACTTTCTGAATTTTTCGAAATACCAAGTGTGCAATATGGTTTTGTTGAGATTCTGATCCTGAAAAGCTGTGAAATGAGTGATTATCTCGCGAAGTTAGAAGCTAGAAGCCCAGGAATTTTGATTTAATACAAACACAAAATTTGGATTGTAAACATCATACACCCTTTTAGTTGAAGTGATTCAGACTTTGATGCAAGCCCTCAGGGCTTTCCAAAAATAACTAACATGGATATATTTAGTTATTCGGTGCTTACCACAAGTTATAATACTGCTCATAAAAGTTTGAATGATGCTTTCAAACATTCAAAGGCCGGGTTTTGTAGTCACTGGTGGAGGTTGCAAAGTTGCAGATCATATTATCAGAGCTAAAGAAAGTTATAGTCACATTATCAGCCCTTTTTTCTTGATGTCTTGATAACAATCTAATTTTTCTTTAAATAAATGGATAAAAGTTATTTCTACAAATTAATATTCAATGAATTACCATTTTATTTAGATATTTCTTATATATTCTGAGTTCGTAGAATCCTATTCATTCAGGATACGAACTAAAGTTCATACTTTAATGTCATCGTTTGTTTTGAATTCTGCCATCTTGATTTTGGCTTGGCTCTAAAAGCTGACTGAAGCAATGTTGCCAAGTTGAAAATATTGGAAAAATCACCAGGACACGGAAATCGAGAAATGGATTGATGTTTTTAAATGCACAATCACTTCTTTGATAACCGATGCAGAATCCGAGTTTTATCAAATCTTAGGCTACTCTACTTTTGGTCGGTACTGTATAATCAGTACCATTTTATAAACTTGTTTGTGTGCTACTCATGAAATCGGTGAAACATAATCACCAATAAAATAATGATATTCATTTCAATAATTTTTGCTGTTTTATTGGCTTCCCACAGACCAGCGTTCTTTTCTGCGGGATTGTCGAATCTTGGTGGAAAGAACGCCGGTTAGTGGTAATTGGATAAATGTGTGGCTCATCTTCACTGTCACGTTGTATCGAAGTTCAAACCCGACAGAAAAAACCGGGGTTCTTTTCTGTAGGAATGATGACTCTCGCCGGAAATAACGCCAGTCAGTGGACAAGCTGATGGTGCTCAAAACTCCTGAAAGTCATACAAAAGTATCAATAAATTGAGAATTGGATAACCAATATCATAAAATACCCATATAATAAATGTAGGTATACGTAATATAATATTATTAAGATATTATTTTCCATATCTTGTGTCTAGCTACAGGCTTAGAACGAGATTTTGACTAATTTATATAAATAATCTGAAACAACAAATATAACAAGTGAATACATTATTATTATTAATAAATTGATATTATTGAATATACCCGCCATTATTCACAACACATTTTCTCAAATGCATTCTATGATATCAATTTAATAATAATTTAATGTATTCACTTGTTTGATTCGTTGTTTCAGATTATTGGAAGGATAAAAATTGATAAATAATGTTCAAACAATTATTGTAGTCATAGATACTGAATTTGGCAATACCAAACAACCAACTTCGACACTTAAATATTTTGAAAACGGCTGGAAGGAATGCCATCATGTTGTATATTTTTGAGATCAGAAAAATAATGTCTATCTGATTATCAAATAATATATAGGGTGTTCCATTTAAAAAAATGCAAGTTGTGTCTGCCACACTTTTCTCGTGCACCCGGTATACGAAAAAATATTTTTTTCTGGCGGTTCATGTTATCACCTACCAACTTTGTATTCAAAGTCCCTATCTATCTTGCATATTAAGCTTGTTAGAAACACCCTGTACATGGCAACATTTTACTACTTCCATATTATGACTTTTATACCTACAACAACAGGTTATCATGAACAGGTATAAAAGTCATGATATGCAAGTGGTAAAATGCGGACTTGCAAAATTGTTTAATTTAAAAAAAAAATATAGATTACATTTTTTTTCAGTTTGTTCGGAATTAGGGTTTTGACTAAATTTGGAGCAAGTTTTTTATTTATCATTTCACGTTAAAAGGTCAAAAAATTACTGTTTGCTCTTGTTTAATTTTGAGTTTTTACATTTTTGAAAAATCAATTTTCTCATCATAGCCCACGAGGAATGTTGACGATCATCCGCTGATCCGGGGACCGAAAAGACTGCATGGAGGTGTTCAAAGTGCAATATCGACAATGCTTCTGGTTACATAAATGTTTTTCATTTTCAAGCTATCATGGCTCAGCTAAGCTCTATGTCAGCGTCTGTTGCTTCATGCGATAGCAAAATTCAGTATCTCACATCGCTTGTTTCTACACATGGTGAAACAATATCGAATTGTGAAAAAAGCATAGCTTTGTTACAACAGGAAAATATTGCTCTCCAACAGAGAATTGTTGATTTGGAAAACAAATCTATTGATCCGGGAAAAAACTCATTGGAGGAGTTTCTTGCCGAAGCAAGAGAAAGGGAAATGAGGCGTTCGAACGTAATCGTGGTTAACATGCCTGAATCAAACGATGACATCAAGAATGCCCGTGAACTGTTTTCCTGACTTCTGCCTTCTTCTGACGTCATACCCATCTTCCATGCATCCAGAATTGGGAATTCTTCCACACGGTCTCACTGAAGTCCCCTGCTGATGCCCTTTCTATCTTCAAACAGAAAGCTAATCTGTCAAAGAACCCACGTTCTTGCCGAGGGTGAGCATTTCGATTTTTTGAGCTTAGCAGAAACATGGTACACAGGGACGCTACAGTGCCCACGAACGCTGAAGGCCGATTTTGGCATTACCTAAGCCAGTGCTACAAGGGTATCTTCTCGCGGCCGGACCAGTGGCGGCTTGGCAATTCTTCACAGAAAATCTTTCCGAAGTGAGTTATTAGATCTTTCTGACTCCTGGATTATTATCAAGGCCAATACCAGTAGAACTTGGTATTGGTATCACCTACTGTAAATTTTACTTCCAAGGCACATCATACGAGATAAAGCAGAACGAGCTGTGTTCGGTTTGTAACATGCAGGAGCTTGAATCGCTAAGTCATGTAATGTTTTATTGTCCTTTGTATACAAATCTGCGTCCACCGAGTTGGAGTTACTCTAATTCGTTTTTGAGCTTGTTAAATAACCTAACTCAATGTTTAGTCAGGCAAATATGTTGTACATTAATAAATATTTTAAGGTTGCGTTCATTAATTTATCCGAATCTACATGTTTGCACTTTTTTCCTGGTACTTGAGTTGTTGAAGCTTGAGGAAAGAAGCGTTAAAAGGGAAAGAGAAAAGAAAGGGCCATGTTTGAACCATATTTGTTTAAGGGAGGTAATTGGGAGATTAATTTTTGAAATTTTAAACTAGTGGTTAAATTTTTGTTCGACAGATATATTAGGTTACGTGCGGAAAAAGGTAGAGTTTGATGAGTCAAGAAGTCTCCTGCATAAAATTATTAAGGACAAATTTTAAAAAATCGATGAGTGGAGAATTCCAAAAAAATCATTTAAAACGTTTAGAAATTACTTTTTTGCGGAAATATTTGGATTATGAAAATTCTAGTGAAAACATGTTTTTGTTTTAACTAGACATGGATAAACCGGATTAGAAGTCAGATGAGAAAGTGGGTGGAAGAAGATGATCGCAGGATGACTGATATCAAAATTTGCAGCGATGGCGAGAGGTTTACCCAATTTTGCATGCTGGGTACAGGGGCGGATTTCTTCCAAATTGCGGGTTACTTTTTTCTAGTAAAAATAATGACAGGGATAATCATGCAAGGGCGAATCATCTGGGTTTGAAAATAAATTGGTTTGGAATCAGGGCAAAATTAAAAAAAAATGTGTCATTGTGATGGATAATAGGCCATACCAATCTGTACAAAATTTTCAAAAAAAATCGACCCTTTCGGCATTTTTCGAAAAAAAAAATGAAATTGAATGAAGTTCTGAATGTACCAAAACGTAATTGTGGAATTTGGCAGAACCTTTGTCTAAAAATTCTTGTGGTAAAAGGTGACGAGATTTTTCGGTCGCAAGGCTTCGTCGACTGCCCCCATATCATTGTGAATATTGAGGTTATATCAAGATGATATGAGCATTTTGTGAGACTTATCACAACAAGAACGTAAAACCTTCTAAATTAATCTGTAGTGATTGAGTTTTACGAGTGTGGCCCGAAATCATTATCCAAATCCAGGATAGATGTGGAAAAACTGCGTTAACCATACAGAAAAAATAATTAGAGACGATTGAAGAAAAGACATGGTATTCGTGGGGACTGGCAACTATGGGG
This sequence comes from Orchestes rusci, assembly GCA_958502075.1. Lineage (NCBI taxonomy): Eukaryota > Metazoa > Arthropoda > Insecta > Coleoptera > Curculionidae > Orchestes > Orchestes rusci. Next base: position 53,920,117 of record OY293304.1, read on the forward strand.
GATTAGGAGATAGAGTTGACAACGTCGAAATGACGGGGAAGATTCGCAGACAGGTGGGCGGACAGGGAGCGCGGATGTGGATTGATTGTTGAATATAATAATATGTATTCGTATTCGTATTGTGATCACATTCATTGTGTTCATTTGTTCAGTTAATAAACTATGGATTACCTTGGTAAATTAGTGTTTCAATTGAGGGTACCACAATTGGCGACGAAGATAAATTGGAAAAACGAAGGTATGTAAATGTTAGAATTAAATGTAAACTAGATGAAAAAGGTAGAAAAGGAAAATCCAAAAACCGATAACTTATTATTGTAGTTATCGAGGTACGGCTGTGAGCCGATAAAAGGGTGGCGGAGGGCTTTGAGCACCAACCCACCAATAAATCGTGAAGAAGGGCAGTTACCACCAAAACAAATAAAGGTTGAGATTGAGGGCTGTGTAATCATTTTTTGTGCTCAACACTGGCATAATTTTTGGTAGTTGAAATCCCTCAAGCGAGAAAATCAGTCACCAAAATCTGTCTTCATCTGCGACGGTCTATGAACTCTGTTTTTAATGTAAATCTTTCACATGTGCCAAAATTGGAGGTATGGTTGGCAATCTTGTGATAGATTACTCGCAATTTGAAATGGAAAAGGTAGACTGGGTAAAAATTTACCGAAAACCGAACTTCACCTTGATCATAATAAAATGTACAAATTTCATGAAATTCTGTCATGGTGTTCGTAAAACATTTATCATCTCCAGACATAGCTTCGATCTACAACGCATACAGACTATTTGGAGACACGTGCAATGATTGCATAGATAGATTATCTCGAACATTCAAGGTAGGTGATATTTATTATTAGAAAACGAGTGGGTAATGTTTTAATACTATTTTTTTATATTTTTTGTCATTGATTACGCTCATAGAGCCTTGAGCCATTACTATATTTGATTAGTTCGAATAATATATAGACATTATAAGAATACATTTTAATATTACAGATCACAATGTTTTCTAGATTCCTCAGAGTTCTACTGAGGAAAGAAGCGTTAAAAGGGAAAGAAAAAAGAAAGGGCCATGGTTGAACCACATTTGTTTAAGGGAGGTAATTGGGAGATTAATTTTTGAAATTTTAAACTAGAGGTTAAATTTTTGTTCTACAGATATATTAGGTTACGTGCGGAAAAAGGTAGAGTTTGATGAGTCAAGAAGTCTCCTGCATAAAGTTATTAAGGACAAATATTAAAAAATCGATGAGTGGAAAATTCCAAAAAAATCATTTAAAACGTTTAAAAATTACTTTTTTGCGGAAATATTTGGATTATGAAAATTCAAGTGAAAACATGGTTTCTATTTTTTTGGACGAGACATGGATAAACCGGATAAGAAGTCAGATGAGAGAGTGGGTAGAAGAAGATGATCGCGGGATGAGTGATATCAAAATTTGCAGCGATGGCGAGGGTCCACCCAATTTTGCATGCTGGGTACATGGGCGGGTTTCTTCCAAATTGCGGGTCACTTTTTTCTAGTAAAAATAATGACAGGGATAATCATGCAACAGGGAATCATCTGGGTTGGAAATAAATTGGTTTGGAATCAGGGCAAATTTGAAAAAAAAAATGTGTCATTGTGATGGATTATGCGCCATACCAACCTGTACTTCCGGAAAAACCTGTTTACAAAATTTAAAAAAAAAATCGACCCTTACGGCAGTTTTCGAAAGAAAAAATGGAATTGTACCAAAACGTAATTGTGGAATTTGGCAGAACCTTTGGCTAAAAATTCTTGTGGTGAAAGGTGACGAGTTTTTTCGGTCGCAAGGCTTCTTCGACTGCCCCCATTTCATTGTCAATATTAATATTTAAGGTTATATCTAGATGATATGGGCATTTTGTGAGACTTATCACAACAAGAACGTAAAACCTTCTAAATTAGTCTGTAGTGATTGAGTTTTACGAGTGTGGCCCGAGATCATTATCCAAATCCAGGATAGATGTGGAAAAACTGCGTTAACCATACAGAAAAAATAATGAGAGACAATTGAAGAAAAGACATGGTATTTGTGGGGCAACGTCGAAATGACGGGGGAAATTCGCTGACGCGGCTGACAGGTGGGCGGACAGGGAGCACGGATGTGGATTGATTGTTGAATTTATGTATTCGTATTGTAATCACATTCATTGTGTTTATTTGTTTAGTTGATAAACTGTGGATTACCTTGGTAAATTAGTGTTTCAATTGATTGTACCAAATCAAATCAAAATAGTTTAATTGTCACATACCAGGATACTACATCAATAATTGACAAGGCAACACTACTATGATAATGAAAAGAAGACCATCTGGTTATAACAATATGGATTAGCAACGCGATTCTAAAAACCAATATCATAAGCCACTGAAAGCGTACTTATGTGATGCAAACCCAGAAAAACGAACAAACAAAAAAAAGAAAAATAGAATACCATTAAGCATATCACATAATATTACACAACTAATTATTCAGTTCCTACAGTATGATTCACCCAGTTTAAATTGAAACATAAAAAAAAAAGAAAAAATATCGTGTACAGAGTCCGGCGACGCGGGAGGGAGCGGCGGCGGAGGGGATGCGAGAGGCGCGAAGTTTCATCGAGAGCTCAGTAGAAATGGGACGCAGGGAACACTTGGAATTCCAACTAACGTCGTTGGTTGTTTTGTTCGTCTAGCAGATATCTTTTTAATAAAACAGTGAACTTTTTTGGCGAGACCTCCTTTAACTGTGCTGGCAGTTTATTCCACATATGGACGGCAGAATATGAGAATGACTTTTGAAAATTGCATGTCCCATGAGGTGGAACCCTAAAAATATTCCCGTTTCTGGTGTTATGAGAATTTGCGAAAGATTTGAAACATTTTTAGTATTGAGGCTGACCTGTGACTGAGATTTTGTTTATGAAAGTATAAATATGCAATCTTCTTCTATTAATCATATTCAAAATCCCGTTTTTATTCAGATAGGGGGTAATGTGGCTTCGAAAAGGTATTTTATAAGAGAAACGCATGCAGCTATTTTGTAATTTTTGAATTGAACTGGAGATACTAGCAGTTAACGAACTAGAGTAAACAACATCACCAAAGTCAAGCAGAGACAGTACAAGAGTTTCACAAAGAAAATATTTAAGTTTGGAAGAAAGCGTATCCCTGAAACGATTCAAGTTTTTCAGTCTCATATATGCTAGTTGAAGTTTCTTTTTAACGTGTGATTCAAAGGAAAGGGACGAGTCAAGAACGACTCCTAAGCTTCTTGCTTCAGTAACGATGGGTAGAATCTCTTCGTTTGCAGTCACATTGAAGTGTTCAGAAGTAACAGACGATATGCGCTTATTATTGCCAAATAACATAGCGGAAGATTTTGATGCATTCAGTTTTAAACTGTGATCTCTGGCAAATTTGCCTACGTTATTTAAATCAGTGGTCAATTTATTCTGAGCCTCTTCAGCTTCTGATGGTCCGAACGGAATATATATTTGAGAGTCGTCTGCATATTGCTGTAGTTTTGAAAATTGCAGGCACTCCTTCATATCTGCCACGTAAATGGAGAAAAGTGTGGGCCCAAGAATAGATCCCTGAGGAACCCCCGTTGTTAGTGGTAGAAAATCAGATTTAACTGTGCCTTCATTATTTCTTATCAACACACATTGACACCTTTCCCCAAGGTAGGACTTGAAAAAAGCAACTGTCTTCTCCGAAAAACCAAAATAATGTAATTTTGACAAGAGCATCTCGTGGTCAATAGTATCAAAAGCTTTGCTGAAGTCAAGCTGTGCCATGCAAGTAACCAGTTTTGAATCTTCGTAGTTTCTTATATCATTCAATGTACTAATGAGACTGGTCACTGTACTGTGAAACTCACGAAAACCTGACTGACATTCTGGGATGATGTTATGTGTATTTATAAATTCGGTGATTTGGTTGAGGACGTGTCGTTCTAAGATTTTTGAGACAGCGGGTAAGATGCTAATAGGTCTCAAATCTTTGGCATCCATAGGGCGGTTTATTTTGGGTATCGGGTTTATTACTGCCTTCTTCCAGTCGCGAGGAAAAACATCATCCAGAATACAGCTGTTTATTATATTCAGCAATGGTTTTATACAATACGGTATGAATAATTTTAGATCGTTAATTGACAGTCCGTCTTCCCCAGAAGCGTTGGTTTTAATGGTATTGATAATTCTGTACAGAGTTGATTCGTCAATTAGTTGAAGACTTAATTCGCTTTTTACACTTAAATGTATATTAGACTTATAGTATTGTTTTTTCTGCTCAGAACAAGCACCAACATCACCAACGCACTGTGAAAAATAATTATTCAAATAAGCTGGATCATTAAATTTATCTTTATCTGGCAACTCCATGCCCTTACTTTTCGTTAAGTTGAGTCGTTTGGCTGTATTCCAAAAAACTTTACCAGTTTGAGAAGAAACCTGATTGAAAAAAGCATTTTTTTCCCTAATAATAGCGTGCTTGGTAAAATTCCTCAATTGTCTGTAGTAGTGTAAGTTGCCGGGGGTTTTGTTTTTAACGTATTTGCGGTGCGATTCATCTCTCAATTTTATTTTATTAGCAGTTTAATGTTTTCTGTGATCCATGGAGTGAAAGGATTGTTTCGTATAATCTTCTGCTTAATGGGTGCATGTTTATCCAGTAAAGAAGTTATAAGATTATTAAAAATAAATAACTTATTATTTATATCACCGGTATAGTAAATATCAGTCCAAGGTAGATTGTGCGCGTCATTTTGGAAAACATTAATATCAATACTGCTATAATCTCTAAAAGCAATCTTTTTTTGCGGCTGTTTTTTATTTGGAAGTTTCAGCATTGTGTATACTAGATTATGATCTGTAATGGTTTCCGATATGAAAATTGAGTTAGTATTATTATGCTCTAGATTGTCGCTAATTATAATGACGTCAATCAGTGTGGATGTATTGGAGGAGAGATCTATTCTTGTAGGATTTTTGATAATTTGAGTAAGGTGGAATGTGTCGAGCAATTTATCAAACTTTGCTTTCGCTGCTGAGTGACCCAGTAGATCAATGTTCAAGTCACCAAGAAAAACCACATAATCATAAAATGGCACTGACAGACTGAAAAGTTCTTCAAGAAAGTCGAAAGATAATTGAAGATTCGATCTAGGGGGTCTATAAAAATTGGTAATCAGAACGTTTTTGCCACCCAAAATTAGTTTAACACTTATATATTCGATGTCAGCAGGAGTAGTGTGATGGTTAAGTATAACTTATATTTTTTTTTATATAGAGGCCTACTCCTCCTCCACGACCCACCCTGTCTTTTCTAACCAAACTATAGCCAGGAATATTGAATGCTGCACTGTCATAATCTGAAGATAACCAAGTTTCTGACAGCCCTATGAGGTCAAAATTGTACTCATTGACATAATTAACAAATTCATCAAAGCCCGTATTCAAGGAACGAATGTTCAGATGCCCAGCAATAAAATCCGCATGCCCCCCCTGGTCCCGATTTCCCCGATTATCCCCCATCGAAACAGCCGCACATCCCGCACCTACCGCCACCGCAAGCGCCGCTCCGCATACCCAAAAACTCCAACACAGAAGAAAGATAAAGTGAACATAGATATGTTTGGGATGAAAACATTGTAAGAAGTTTTCAATAAACACCAAATAAATGCCAAATATAAATAAACAAACTGACAATGTGTACCGTTGTACCGCTGTACGGCCCCCACCCCACATTTTTACACTAATAATTATCTATTAATTCCGTGAGTTTCAATGAAATAACGAATAAACCCATAAACGTCTCCCAAGTCTATATAATGCAACAAAAATAATAAAATTAAGTGAAAATGCAGAAATATAAATAAATTGAAACATCTTCACTCTACCCTAAAAAATTATCTAATTCAGATATCAAGAGGAAAGAAAAAAAAAAACAAAATTTAAATAATAGATAATAAATGCCCTCTGAGTCTATGCAATGCAACACATAATGCCGTAAAGTGACAATGCAAATACATTAAGTTATGAGGATGACATAGATCCTACCTTTGAACATTTCACTAGGCACTTGAGTCCAATCATACTTTATTGTCCGACGAGTGATTAGATTGACCGATCAGGTCGAAAAGTTTTTTATCTGAGTTGATTAACACATTCACGCCATTAGATGTAACAAACACTCTGCCTCTGGAAGTCCAGCACGATCTTTGAAAGCCACTTTGAAAAGTTTGGAATTTCCGGGGGTTAAAACCTCAGTTATCAAGAGATTTGTACCCTTGAGCCTTTTCTTGTTATAAAAGACGTCGTCGCGAACCCACCGGCTACAAAACGAGATGAGTACTGGCCTTGGTATTGTGGAATTCGTTTTTTGAGGTCCTAGGCGATAAGCGTAATTTATTTCGCATTTAGCAATCTTGACACTCATTTTTGTTGTGAAAAGGGTGATGATATCTGAATAAATGTCGACATCTTTTTCCTCCTTGACTCCATGTATTAGGATGCTGTTTTGATTGGCCGCCATTGCAGGTTGCTCTATATCCGTCCTTATCTGCGTAATTTCGCCCCTTAGACCATCAATCACACTTGATATAGATTTCTCAAAGTTTATAAACTTAATTTTCAATGAAGAAATTTTCTCAGTGTCCACAGGGGGCAGATTACTTGAAGAATTACCTTCTGATGATGCACTAGACAGGTCTTTCTCGAAATTTTGCAGCTGCGTAGAGAACATGGCCGCCATTTCCTCTATCCGTTCATGAAGTCTTTTTATTTCTGATGCGTGCTTGCTGCCCAAACCTTCAATTTTTGCCCTCGGCATGATGAACAATGTTTTGAACACTTGTTTGCGCTGAATTATGAGAAATCTCACGAAGAACTTCAAAAACAACTGGGAGCCGAAGCAAGTACGTGTTACTCAGTTCGCAGCGACATCTGTCATGGTACCACAATTGGCCACGGAGATAAATTGGGAAAACGGAGGTATGTAAATGTTAGAATAAAATGTAAACCAGATGAAAAAGGTAGAAAAGGAAAATCTGAAAACCGATAACCTATTATTGTAGTTATCGAGGTACGGCTATGAGCCGATAAAAGGGTGGCGGAGAGCTGTGAGCACCAACCCACCATTATATCGTAAAGAAGAGCTGTGAGCACCAAAACAAATAAAGGTTGAGATTGAGGGCTGTGAGCACCAAAACAAAGCGTTGAGTTTAAGGGCTGTGAGCACCAATTAGACAAATCGGTTAATGCAATCGAACATCATCAATCAGGTAAGTAATCTTTATTGCAAAACCTACATTATCATTAGTCTAACAAAGAAAGTCCAAAGGTCGGTCGGCTGGCAGTGACTGTACTGAATGTCAACCGGTTGGTCGAGTATAGTTGAGGCACTTGCACTAGTTGATTTCTTTCAAATATTAGAAAAATATTGTTATACCCAGCTATCATGCATTGTTATTGTTTGCATATGACATTATATTGAAGAACTCTACTCACAGACACAGATTAAAAAAAAAAGTTTTTCTCAACTGAATGAATAAAGTCGAATCAAATGTTGATTTATCAAGGTTTTGTACTAGAATTTGGTTACAAAATACTTTGCACAAGAAATCATTGAATGTGTGAATAATAATAAAATAAATATGCAAATATGAGCATATGTAGATGAAGTAGAGGTTATCCCGAGGGTTATCCCAATCTTTATTTCACAGGATGCCCGGCCCCCTGATAAAACCCTTTTTATGTGAATCTGTGGATAAGGCAACAGTTAGAGGCGATTGAGAAAAGTGGTTTAGATCCCTACAGCTATACTTGGACTCTGAAGATATTGTCGATGCTGTGAAGAAGCGGAATGAATTATTACATCTAGGGGGTAGTCAACTACAAGAAGTAGCTTATAGTATTCCTGGAGCTGTAGAGACCTTTGATCCAAACCAACCGAGTGATGTCTTTCAAATTCTCGCTGAAAAATTATCAGAATAGTTTTCCCCCAAACAAAATTCACCATTTGAGAGATATGTATTCCGATCTATCAAGAGAAACGAGGGAGAAACGTTCAATAAGTTCTTACTTAAAATCAGACAACAAGCCAAAAGGTGTATACGGCGGTACTGAAGTGGAGGCATCAGAAATCAACATGAACGACAAAATTATTGATGGTTGGGCTTCCTTGGAGCTGCGGAGAAAGCTTCTGGAGAAAGAACGAACACTTGCAAAATCATCGAAATTTGTCAGGTGCATGAACAAATTATAAACCAATCGAAGGCGATGAATACCGACATGTCCAGTCCAAGTACATCTTCTTATAGACAAATCAACAGAGTGAGTCAAAGAAGCAAATGGAAATCAGAGATTTGCTTGAGGTGTGGAAAGCCGGGTCATTCTGGCGACATAAAGGCATGTCCAGCAAAGCATGAGAAATGTAGACGATGCGGTTTTCAAGGACACTTCGCTCGTTGCTGCAAAACAGCACAATGGAAGAGGAGGCCCACCTCTGCATCAAGACCACCATACAAGAAGTTTAAATCTCAGGTAAATCTTGTAGGCGATGGCTCTGACTCCGATCAACAAACTAACAATACAGAGTTCGGATGTTTCAAGATCAATAGTGCACCACCACCATTATTAGTCCACAACATGTTCGGATGAATTAATTGAGTGTAAAGTGGGAGGAATTCCATTGACTATGCTCATCGACTCGGGATCTAAAGTCAATATTATAAGTGAACCGGATTGGAAACTTTTTTCTCTAAAGAAAGCAATATTATGGAACGTTCAGTTCGAAACCACTGACGTCTTGAGATCATATGCTTCTGATACTCCACTGAAAATTAAGTGCCATTTTGTTAGCACAATCAACTTAAGAGACAAAAGTGAAATCATATGCACTTTTTACGTTGTTGTGGATGGAGACATATCTTTGATTGGGAAGGAAACTGAAAAACTTCTAGGGATATTAAAACTAGGCCCAGATGTAAGTGCCGTAAATAGAACGTTACCTTTTCCGAAAGTTAAAAACATTGTTGTTAAACTGTCCATCGAACCTTACATCAAACCAGTACGCCAACCACTACGAAGATTGCCGATATCTGTTGAAGCATTGGTGGAGTCCAAGTTAAACGAGGCCTTACAGAGCGACATCATAGAAAAGGTTACGGAGCCCAGTCCACGGCTATCACCAAAAGTAGTCATCTTCAAGTCATCAGAGGACATTCGAATTTGTGTCGACATGCGTAGGGCAAATGAAGCCATTAACAGAGAAAATTATCCTCTGCCAACTTTTGAAACATTTATGACCAAACTGAAAGATGCAAACTATTTCTTTCGCCTGAACCTTAAAAACGCATACCATCAGTTGGAATTGGATTAAGAAAGCCGCCCTATCACCACATTCATCACCCATAAAGGCATGTTCAGGTACAAGCGACTGATGTTTGGAGTGAATTCGGCTCCTGAAATTTTTCAACGAATCTTTGAGGCGATGTTATCACATTGTAAAAACTGTCTCAACTATTTAGACGACATAATTGTTTATGGGTCATCGGAGTTGGAACATGATCAATGTCTGACAGAGGTGATGTCTGTCTTGAAAGAAAATAACGTGGTTCTGAACGAGAAGAAATGTGTAATAAGAGTACAGGAATTGGAATTTTTGGGTCACAAACTATCAAATAATGGCATTGATGCGGACAAAAGGAAAATCCAAACCATCTTAGACTTCAGGGCTCCAGCCCCACCTCTTCGACAATTGACAAAGACCGACGGTAAATTTGAATGGAGTGAACAACATAATCGTATTTTCATATACTTCAAGGAAAAGTGAGCTCAGTTACCAACGCTGTCCTATTTCAATCCTCTTCGACGTACTAGATTAATCCCGATGCTAGTCCGGTGGCACTGGGAGCCGTATTGTTACAATTTGATGATCAAAATGATCCAAAGGTGATCTCTTTTGCCAGCAAGAGTTGGTCCGACGTGGAGAAGAGATATTCTCAAACGGAAAAGGAAAGCCTGGCTCTGGTGTGGGCTGTGGAGAGGTTTTACTTTTACTTGTCTGGCTTACAATTTGAACTGGTCACGGACCATAAGCCACTAGAGACCATCTTTAAGCCCTTTTCTAAACCTCCAGCACGCATCGAAAGATGGCTTCTGAGGCTGCAAAGCTTCAAGTTTAGAGTTATTTATCAACCAGGTAAATTTAACATTGCGGACTCAGTTTCCAGATCATGTAAGCTAGGAGATGAGAAATCATTGGGTGAAGAACTTGAAAGACATGTATTTACAATTGTGGAAAATAACACCCCCAAAGCTATGACAATATTGGAAGTGATTACAGAGAGAAAAAATGACTACGCCATTATAGAAGCATTAGAGAAGCTCAACAACGGGTCATGGGAGACCACAGACAAAAGTGCCTATTTTCCATTTAGAGAGGAACTTTCTACCATGGGTCCAGTTCTTCTAAGAAAAAATCGAATCGTCATTCCCCAGTCGTTATCAAAACGCGTCTTGGAGTTAGCGCACGAGGGTCATCCAGGTGCGACCGTGATGAAACGTCGACTGAGAGCGGAAGTATGGTGGCCGCTGATGGACCGTCAAGTAGAAGGTTTTGTCAAGAACTGTCGAGAATGCCTCTTGGTATCTAAACCAAATCCTCATACACCAATGACGAGGCATAAATTCCCCGATTCTCCTTGGCAATGTGTTGCAATGGATTTGATGGGCCCGCTGCCGGACAAAGTAATGGTTTTCATAATTATCGACTACTATTCGAGATATCATGAAATTAAGTTTCTGGAGTCATCAACATCATCTGGGATTATTAACCAGATCACAGAAATATTTTATAGACTTGGATATTTAAGGAGTATCAGGGCAGACAACGGAAGGCAATTTGTGAGTACGGAATTCAAAAGGTTTTGCAGCAATCACAATATTGAACTCATTCAAACACCACCCTACTGGCCGCAAGCTAATGGAGAGGTTGAGAATATGAATAAGTCGGTGTTAAGACGTTTGCAAATTGCATATGCAGACGGAAACGATTATAAAAACGAGGTGCGAAAGTTTGTTATGATGTACAACGTGACCCCCCATGGAACTACAGGTAAATCGCCATCTCAATTGCTTTTTGGAAGAAACATACGGGACAAAATACCGTCAATCGAAGACCTTATTCGAGACGTAGAAGACGAAGAAGTCAAAGACAATGACATTCTTAACAAATATAAAGGAAAGGAGAGAGAAGATAGATCGAGACGCGCAAGAGAGAATGACATACAACCTGAAGATAAAGTGATAGCACAAGATATGTTGCAAGGGAATAAACTTCAAAGTAGATTCCGATCGGATGAGTTCGAGGTCGTAGAAAGGAAGGGAAACGAAGTATTGATTATGAGAGATGGAAAAATGTTTCGGAGACATGTCACCCACCTAAAAAGAATTCCAAAAGCTTCATCAGCAGAACCTTCAAATAATTCACCAACCAACAGGACTACTACACCACAGGATCAACTCACAACGGATGACGACTTAACGGAGCCTCAACCTCTTCAAGAAGACTCGTCACCAAAGGACACTCCACTCAAGCTGAGGAAGGAGGGAATGTGGGGACTGGCAACTATGGGGGATTACGAGATAGAGTTGGCAACGTCAAAATGACGGGGTAGATTCGCTGACGCGGCTGACAGGTGGGCGGACAGGGAGCGCGGATGTGTATCGGTTGTTGAATATATGTATTCGTATTGTAATCACATTCATTGTGTTTATTTGTTCAGTCAATAAACTGTGGATTACTTTGATAAATAAGTGTTTCAATGGAGGGTATCACAGTATTAAACAAGTACCTCCTTTGATAATATCATTTGAAAATGATTCATCATCTGACTATGATGATGACCATTCATTATCTGAAGATGAGAATTGATTTTTAAATAATATCGAAGATGTTTAGATGTCTCCTGAGGTCATCTCCTAGATATATTATTTGTTTCTGGTTAACAGGATATACCGCATAGCTGTACGTCTCATCATGATGAATCATAGTTTTTTTGGGAGTAGTTCGACTGACCAAAATCATCTTTATTCAACTTTATATATCGTTTCACATCATGGTCACTCTTATTATTATACATTTTTGAGAAAACAGACACTCTGTAGATAACACATGCATCATGGATACGTCGCCCGTCCCCACCAAGAGAGATCATGAGTGGTATGAATAAAAACGAAGTAAATGCTGATACTAAAAGTATTAGTATTGTCTACGTAGTAGATTCTCCAAAACTGAGAAGGAACTTCATTTCAAAGTACATACTTTTAAACTTTTCCGACGCTACTTCACCGTGTAGCACCATTTCAGTATTTACTACAACTTGAAGAACCGACTTCTTACAGTAGAAACTTCAATTTGAAGAAGAAATTGTGGTATTTGCTTTACTTTGGTGAAGTTGGTGTAAGAGCAGCTCCACTGAGCATGCTACGATTATAGTTTTGTTTGAAATGGAGGGAATACGCAAAAGAAAAATTCACAATGTAAGACAACATGTGTTCAGTGTTTTTGGTAACCGTTTTATTGATGTCGTCAACAATTCTCTATATTATGGAAAATTTCCTGAAGAATGGAAATGCTCTGAGATAGTTCCTATACCAAAGATTCCAAACACTATTCGAATCGAAGAATTTCGTCCTATTAACAAACTGCCTCCATACGAAAAAGTTCTGGAACTCATAGCCAAAGACCAACTTTTAACATTCTGTGATAAGTATTCTGTGATAAGTATTCTGTGATAAATGAAGGCCAATCCGGGTTTAGGAGCAATCATTCTTGTGAGACTAGTCTAGTTCATGTTTGTAACGATTGGTTAAAAAATATTGACGAAGGTAACTTTGTGATATCAGTATTTTTGGACTTCAAAAGGGCGTTCGAAACAGTCAACAGGCAATTACTTCTGGATAAACTACACAAGATGGGAATCAGGGGAACAGCTCACAAGTGGATTTCATCTTATCTTGATAACAGAAAGCAGCGGGTCAAATTCAACAATACAATGTCACAAATAGAGCAAGTTACCTTTGGAGTGCCACAGGGAACCGTGCTGGGACCGCTGTTATTTTTGCTGTATATCAATGATATTTTCCAACATATAAAGCGCTGTGAAATAAAACTTTTTGCAGATGATTCAATGATATACATATGTGGATCAGATATAAATACCATGTTGGAAAATTTAAAACAGGATCTTACTGCACTAGAAGAATGGTTAACTGACAACAGCATGGCATTGAACATAAATAAATGCAAATATGTTGTATTTGAAACTCCAGCAGCCATAAGGAAAATAGATGATGAACAAATATCTATATTTCTAAATGAAAAAGCCATTGAAAGGGTGAAGGTTATGAAATATCTGGGGATCATGCTTGATGAAAACCTGAACTTTGGTCAACACGTTGATTATATATCCGGAAAGATTTCAAAAAAGATATACTTTCTTCGGCGATTGGGAAAAGATCTTACATCTTACATGAAGCTTCTTCTCTATAAGTCCATAATAGCCCCTCATTTCGAGTATTGTCCCACCATGATGTTGACCTTATCGCAGAAGAAAGTAGATCAACTCCAGAAACTGCAAAATCGCGCTTTACGAATAATCCTGAACTCTAGTCGTTATACACCTGTGATATTTATGTTGAATAGTCTCAATCTTTTGAATAATAGACAAATAATATTTTTCAAGTGTATCATCTTTATTTACAAAATGAGAGCTGGACTTTTACCTAACTATTTATGTAGAGACTTGGTTTATGTTAGTGATGTTCATAGTTATGATACTCGAAATGCGACCAGTTTTTATGTTCAAACTAATAGACTATCAAAAACCAAAAAAAGTCTATTTTATCAAGGGCTGGTGGAGTTTAATAGTTTGCCTGCTGATTTGAAGAGCATTGATAATCTTTATTTTTTTAAAAATTCCCTCAGGGCATTTATACTAGAAAAGTACTCATAAAAAAGTGATATATTGCTGCAGATTTCTGTCCATTGTTAATAAATTTTTCCGAAGTTTGTGTTTATGTCAATAATTAATTTTTTGTATTGAACATTGTACATATTTATATTTATAACACTATTTAATTATTACGTTATTTCTACTACTTACTTATTCTAACCATTTTATGTAAAACATGTATTTTTATTATAGCTTGTTTGCTAATAAACGATCTTTTTTTTTTTTTTACATATCAATGATGATTATTTGTATCATCCAATGTTCCGATAAGTAGCTGAAGTTAAGGTATAACTTGGCAGTCATGTTCAAGTTCCTTTTTTTTTGGTTTGATAGGGAAAACGTATCTTATCCACCCTATACATTTCGTACAGAAGTAAACGAAACTAGGGGACATGTGCTTGAACACATCCAACAAATGAAAGTGTATTAATGGACCTCAGGTATGTTTGAATAGAAAAACCAAAGCAATGTATATCAAAAATGAAGTGAGAGTCTTGAAATGATGTTGAGAAAATACTGGTCTCACACTCACATGCAATTTGCCGCAAGAAAAAATATTGGATGAAATTTCCTGATACGGGCAGTAGTTTGAACCATTTTTTGAGATAGTAGTGACGGCTGAAAATGTGAAAATGACATTTGGGCTCCATTTTGAATAAAAAATCAAATGGAAAGAGGGGTGAGGAATACCGTCCTCTCTGATTATCATCAATCACACTGTCAGTTAAAATCAATCAAATATAGTCGTTAACCCATATACCTTATGAACGACCTATATTACACTGATATGCAAATACTTTGCGAACATACTACATTATACGCGCGCATCATTGTATCAATTTTCTGTCACGTGATACGCGCGCAGGAGTTTACGAGTGTACCGGTCAGCCAGGGAGGAAGTATGATAGGGGCGTTGAGGAAGGGCTGTGAAAAAGTTGCTTGGGAGTTGGAAATTGTGTTATAACGTGTTATTACAGGTCAGTAAAACGAACTCTATATTAATACTATATGTCTTGAAGATTGTCCTTATATTTCATTTATTCTGTGGTGTACAATTTGTCTTGTTTTGAATAACATGTGAGTGTTTTTAAGAAACCGTTTAATGCTGTACACGACTACGAGTCGAAATGGACGCCAAGTAGAAAAACTCAATAGTTACTTAAGTTTCCGTACTGGGATTGTAGTTATAGTATGATTGAGGGTATGTGTGAGCCTTGATGAATCTACTAACATTTTTCTAACCACCGTGATGGATGAATATCCTAACAAACAAGTAAACAAAAGTTAGAAATATTCTTCCTAAGACCCACACAGTGTCTGAGTAGTTTTCCGCAACTCAGGGACCTCAGAAGTCTATAAAGGATCAGTAACAAACAACTCTTCAGTTTTGCCTGTAGGTATTGTGTTTTTGAAATGTGGATCTGCAACTTAGACACGGAAAAACAGTAATTTTTTGATTGCATTAAAAATACAAAACAGTTGTACAGCATGGTTCGGTTTTTGGAATTGCGATTGTGGGTTTCTCTGCCGTGCTCTTTCCCCACATGAATTCCAGGCTGAGTACGGCACTATTTTTCACTTTTTCATTCACATTTGTAATATAGTAGGTGTATTACGAATGCTGCGTTTTAATTAACATCCCAATATCCTCAAATTTTCCTAATTTTGTACTTGTCGGGCGCATTCGAGGTAAGTAAATTTTTGGAAGGTGGAATCATCACAACGTAGGTCCAACGTAGGTATTCGTCATGAACGTCATTGAACTTACCTCCTTCAACTTTGTTGAACGAACCTGGGTATGTTATACTACAGGGGTCATACTTTATTTTGAAGGCCCTTGAACCCTGGTTACAACTGCCGAGTTTAAAGCCTCTGTCATCATTCCTGTTGATATGTCAGCGTGTATTTTTTTTTATTATTTTTGTTACCCAATCAATACTCTTCCGCATTAGTTGACTTCTCCAAATCAAGAGGATATGATGAGATACAAAAGATCTTCTAAATGAGCTTTAGGTCAATCTTTTTGACCAGGAAAAATTTCACAAAAAAAAAATGGGGAGAACAAAATCCTCGTCGAAAAGATTGAGTGATAGCTCATTTTGAAGATATTCTATACCTCATCATATCCTCTCAGTTTTAAGAAGTCAACTGTTGCGAGTGAGACAAAATAACAAAAAAATTGCATGCTGTCATATCAACAGAAACGATAGCAGAGGCTTGAAACTTGGCAGTTGTAACAAGGGTCAGAGGGCCTCCAAAATAAGGTATCACTCGACCTCCCTTTCTATTCGATTTTTTAATTCAAAATGGCACACAGCTGTCATTTTGACATTTTCAGCTGTCATAACTATGTTTAAAAATGCCGAATAATCTCACATATATGATGTGTCCAAATTTCGTTTTCATTTATCCAATGGTTCAAAAGTGATAAAGGAGGAGGGACCTTTAAGTGCCGCACTGTGTATTACTATTCTACACTGCTCCAGAGAATTAAGGGATAATTATATCTTTATGATATTGAAAAACATCTTTTACCTCACCAAAACTTTGATCCTGCATCAGTTATCAAAGAATTGATTGATTTTTGATAAAAATGGCTAGCACTATTCGAAAGAGAGGCACAAATGATGCACTTCCCGAAAAAGTTACAATAATTAAACCTAGGATGGTCTAGATATGAAATCTTAAACTTGGCTGGAACGACCTAGTTTTCGTGATTTATTGAAAAATGGGTCATTTTTTCCAAGTTCAAAATTTTATATCTAGACCATCCTTTGTTCAATTTTTGTGAAATTTTCAGGAAGTACATGATTTGTGACCCTCTTTCAAATAGTGCTAGCCAGTTTTATCAACAATCGCGCAGAAAAGCCAACCAAAACTAACCCTATTTTTTAACGTGAAAAAGGGGCTTTTAGTTTTTTTTAAAAATCGCCAGGACACGTAAACTGACAAATGGATTCAAGTTTTCAAATACACAATCGATTCTTTGATAACCGATGCAGGATCAAAGTTTTGCTGAGGTTAGTGGTGTGCCGTTGATTCTTTTGAGCAGTGTTCATTATAGTAACAAATATTTCAAACTTTTTCCTATAAGTGAACATAGTTTAGTATAATATTGTAATTTGTATTATAATAAAACCAGTTATGAATATCTCTTTATCACAAGCCTTTTCTGAAAATATTTCTTTACTCAGTATCATATTTCAAGCGAAAAATATAATAAAAGTTCATTGTTGATATTATTGTTCTAAAACTCTAAATAAAATCATTGATATGACGCATTTTCTTCAACCTGGTAAACGTATATAGGCAGATCATTTGATTTTTCAAGTAAATAATTAGTATCAGTAGTGCCAATACTGCCAATTCCTCAAGATCAAAATTGTCATTTCGTCATTTTTGTCCTGAATGAAAAAACAGAGTCTGTATTCGCTATGTGCAAGTACAGTGACTTTACAATTGCTAGCAATGCTAGCAAAACTGTCAAGTTAAGGGTTCCTTAGCGTTGGATATCCTCAAAATTGGTTGATGCAATCGGCCATAAAAATAGCTGTGTAAGTATACCTAATAGAATGATTAATAGTTTTTGGATACCCAATGTAATCTACATATTTTAAACTAACATAAACGAGAAAACCGATTTTTTTTCAAAAGAGTGGAATAAATATAGTTGATTTTCTACTCAACTAAATTTTTTTATTCACTCGTAGTGGAAGGTCCTGATTTGAATTTGGCAACACTGCGCACCCACAAAACTGCAAATCATGGAGGTAGAAAGGGGTGGAGACGACATCACGTGACTAAAATGGGATCACTTTCGCCATCTTACTTAGATGGTTTTGTCAAAGTGTCTGTTTATATTTTTAGAACGGTTTTTCTCAGTTTTAGCTGTGTTGTGACTGTGAGGATTATTTTGTGATTTTTGTGTGTCGTTACATTTCTCAATTATTGTTTCATGTGCCCTGAGAAGTTGTGCGAGTGAAGACGCTATCGATAAGAAAAAATCGACTGAAATCACGTTTCATGGGTTTGTATATCGACGGCGTCACGACAAAAGGGCGTGAGTGCCAAAATTGAGAAAATGAGATTTTTAGGCCATTTTATAGTACTAATAATTGCCCACAACTTGACCAAAAAGCTTAACCGGCAAAAATTCCTAACGCATAAAAAATGATATTTTCATTTTCTAACCGCCAATACCGAACCGAACCGAACATGGCCCGAAAATCACTAACCGCCGTCAACACGTGTGTTGATAGGTTGCTTACGCCCTGGACGAGAGAAAACATTTTCCTGGCGAAAGGTAAGTGACTGATATTATGAATTGAATAGGTTTTATTGATATTTGGTAGCCTAGATCGTTTTTTTACTGTAAAGGCCTTGTTTACATATCAAAAACTCACATTATGTGCTATTGTCGGTTACGCCTTTCGGTATTGTTTTGTTTGGTTTGTCTAAGCGCCATTCGCTCATATGAATATAATGGAGTGATTTTCTGCGTTTTACAAACTTGAGCCTCAGCCGTTTCGAAAAAACCACACAATAGCTAAAAGATATAACCTAATTGTTTAAAAAAAAAAGTTTAATTCAAGGCAAAGTGCTTTTCCTTGTCCGTGATAATTGTTCAAAATTTGGATTTTTCATGTCACTTACGCCTTTTTTTCTATTGTTTTTTTAGAATCCTATAATGTCGTCCCGTGGCCAAAAAAGAAGTTGCAAGTGCAAGTAACCTGAACAATAATAATAATATCATTATCGATGATGATCTCCCGAGTAAACTTCTAACAGAGGCATTGAAGCATGATGTTTTGAAAAATACGTTTAAGTTTTTTTCTGTTTAAATAGTATCGTTTTCTTTTCTTTTAAGAATAATTAGGTAGTAGGTTATCTTTGTTAAGAATTTGTCTTCAGTTTTAAATTTTAGCTGGTCTTTAACTAAAATTTTTGTATTTCTTTTCGAGATTTGTATTGTTTTGAAATAAAAAAAATGAAAAGATTCATCCGACATTTTTAATTTTACATGAAGAATTCAAAAGGCGTAACTGCAACTAACCGACAATGAAAAACATAAATGAAAACACATAAAAGGCTTAAATGCCTTTTGAAAAGACGTAAACGCCAACAGATTCTAGCAAAAAGGCTTAAGCACCAAATGTTTGGATAACTAAGTAACAGTTACATATTTTATAACTTGAAAGCTGTTGAAACATGCGCTTATTGATCTAAAATAGAATAATAATAAAAAAATCTACTGGGATATAAAAATAAAGATTTTAAACTTTTTTTTCGTCTCCTGAAAAAAATTACGAATTTTCGCTTATGCCCTTTTGTCGTGACACCGTCGATATCATAATACAGGACCGGGATATGAAATTTGTGTCGATATATTTATATGGTTGAGATTTGTGAATGTTTAATCACATTATACCCATTGTAGATTCCAATGTTTTTTCCAATTTACTTATCCATGGCTATGATCAATTTGTGTTAGACAATCATAGGTATTTATACTAATGAAAAGCATTGATGCAAAGTAACTAGATATACGAGTGATTTTTTTTTTTAATTATTCTAGTAATCTTAAAGCTAATAGTAGGTATAAGACATAAAAGTAATAGAACTATACTATCCAAAGGACAATAAAAAAATCTCAATCATCATCATTTCTTTTTATTAGTCACCTTGCATCCTACTATTTGGGTGGAAAGTATAATTTTCAAAATTAAATATCTTTTTTATCGCATAGTTAGACCCATTCTTATCATTTCAAGGTTTCTGGATTGTGGGTTTCCGGTCAATGAAAGCTCCATGATTGATTGAAAGCTTGTGTTAACGTTTTGGTGTACATTACACCTTCATCAGGGCTACATAAAAACAACCATTTTGGTCGAAACGTAGGCACCAGTTTTCAATGAATTCTGGAGTTTTCATCGACCCTTAAACCCAAAATCCAGCAACTATTAGATCAAATATCTTGTTTCTGCAGATTCCAAATACTTGTTAATTTTTTAAATACATAAAAATATTGCAGAACGTTTCTAATCTTTCAAAATATAATAGAACATGTTCGAATAATTATTATCATCTTTCTTATTCCTCTTCATTTATGTCCAAGTGAATATTGACCTGCATGATTTGTATTATTATAGCATAACTCTCGGCATAACTAATAATTGTTATACATCTGTTGTTTGTAGCTTCGTTTTAGTTTTATGTAAGACTTCCTATTGTTTTGTTAAGTATCCACTCCAGTACTGTTTCGTTTTGTACATAATATTAAATTGGGTTTCCGATTGGAAAATACTTTTCCGGATTGTTTTATAATACTTCACACATAATATGAAGAATAGTAAATAGTAAATTGAGACAATTATGGTTGATAAATCAAAAATATGATGTTAACGTAAATAAATTCGAATAAAGTTTAAATCTAGAGTAACAATTCGGAAGTTTTTTTTATCTATCGACCAGTTCGCCCCCGTCTACGTCGCCATATTGCAGCTACTCTAAGCTCCACCTACCGATCCCATTTTTCTATCACTGTTTGAATGTTCCTTAGCGACTCTTATGATTCTATCTCGATGCTGCAAATTTATACCGCTAGTTGCGCGGGATTGTTTCTCGTCTCACTACCAACCAGTAACAGTTGCACAAAACGAATGATGATTTAATTTTGTGATCATTTTTCGCTAAAGAAATACTTGTCCAGTTTAAATTTATTCATTCAAAGACAATACAGCACAATCACAAATATTTTTATGTTCTCAATCGCAGCCGATTTATGTTTGACTAGATTCATATTTCGCGGCTGATCAATAACTGAACTCTTTCTTCAAATGACGGATCTTATCATACAGGGTGTTTCAATAATATTGCGAAAAAATTCAGTATGAGTCTCCCTGTCTAGAAATAAGAAGAAAACTTCCCATTAATACGTATCCGAAAATGCTTCATTACAGAGCAGACAGAGCTACAGGGTGTTGAAGTTTAATCTTTATTTTTGTTTTTTCTGAATGATATCTGAAGCAATGTCGCTATTTTGATAAAAATTGGTGTGTGGAGGTTTTTTGTCATGCGAAATTCGAATTTGATCTTAGTATGGCTCTTACTTGTGGAGGGTGCTACCTACAACTATTTTTCCAATTATTAACAGCCATAACTGTTTTGGACATACCTCTATAATGTTTTTAAGCAACAGAACAGATTCATTTGTATTTTCTACGCAAAAAAAGTACAGGCAACCATTCTCGAGATATTCGGATTTGAAATAATAAATACATCTGATTTTGAAATAATGGCGGAGGTAAAGTTATAAAATATTTCGTATGATTGCTACATATTTTTAGTAAAAATATGAAATTCATCCAATGAGTGATGTAGACAACAATTTTTATTGAAATATTAGAAAAAAATGAAAAAAACGAAAAAAATAAAAAAATTCAACACCCTGCAGATTCGTAACGGAGCATTTCCAGACACATGTTCATGGGAAGTTTTCATCTTATTTTGAACAAGGCAGATCCATCCTGATTTTCTACTCAAAAAAATGCAGGACCTTGCTTGACCATAATCCCAAAATCATATGTATTTTTCATTTCAAATACACATATCTCGAGAATGGTTGAACTCAGGGACTTTTAACAAGTATACTTTTTCTGCGTAAAAATGATGAAGAAATCCGATTTAAAAATATATTATATAATATGATACAGGCACGAATAAAATATGATTACGGCTGTTAATAATAGGAAAAATAAGTGTAGGTAGCGCCCTCTACAAGTTAGAGCCGTACTAAGATCAAATTCGAATTTCACATGATAAAAAACCCCTAAACACAAATTTTCATCAAGAGATCGACATAAGTACAAATACTATTCAAAAAAAACAAAAATAAAAATAAAACTTCAACACCCTGTAACTCAGTAATGAAGCATTTCCGGACACATGTTTAAAGGAAGTCTTCTTCTAATTTTCAAGCAAGAAAACTTCTTCTGAATTGTCTTTATCGGTATCGGCAACTGTCCCCAAACCTGCCGTGTGATGTACGGTGGAAATAGCAGGCCACTGTTTTCTGGTTCATCTTTCATAAAGGATAGCAGCTCATCAGGATCCAATCAGGGATCTTGATTCAATGGATCAATGCCACTTTTCTTGAAGATCACTTCCAGCATGCTTCTCACCACTCGCCAGTTCACTCGGTCATAGGTCATCTTTTAAATTGCCAAATGAGTCAGGTGCTTCCATCAGGTCTCGTAGATCACTGAGGGCTCTCCAGACATCACTGTTGGTGGTCAGATGATGTGTAAGCTTCTTCGTCACAAGGTAGAACAGGTGTCGTGAACCGTCTATGATTTCAAGTGCCTTCTCCACCGCTGGTCTTTGTCGTCGTAGTTGGTTCCGTTGTCCAAATTTCCATTCAAAAGCACCAGCAAGACCACTCCTCATACCGAGGTCTTCAGTAGCCCAATGAGCCAACGAGTTTTGAGTCGGTGCTTTGAACAAATCCAGCTGCCTTTCCTGAACGATGCCATTCTTGACTTTTCGTCTATTGGACATGGAGGTGTCCAGTGACATGACCTTCTTGTGTGACCTGACCTGCCTTACTTGAGCCTCCTGATCATCATGATTCCCAGCATACCGGGCAAACTGTTGAAATGAACAATCCTAGGTTTTTCTCGTGGTGGCTTCCTGATTCTGTAGACGACGTCACTGAACTGCTCCTGAATCTCATACGGGCCCTCCAAAAAACTTTGCAGTTTTGAGGAAAAACGACGTCACCTCTGTGAGTTGAATAGCCAAACCAGATCCCCAACCTGGAACACGTCATAGGCAATTTCAGAAACCTGTCAACATAACGTCGAAATTGACAGCTTGTACCAGAAACAATACATATATTACAAAAAAATCAAACAAATTGTTATTGATACATCAAGAAAAAAGGGCTAATAATGTGAATATAACTTTCTTTAGCTCTGATAATGATATGGTCTGCATTGCAACTTCCACAGTGAGTACAAAACCCGGTCTTCAAATTTTTGAAAGCATCATTCAAAATTTAATAAGATTTTAACTGCCTATGCAGTATAATAACTTGTGGTAGACACCAAATAACTAATTATGTCTATGTGAGTCATTTTTGAAAAGCCCTGAGGGCTTGCATCAAAGTCTGAACAACTTTAACTAAAAGGGTGTATGTTGTTCACAATCGAAATTTTGTGCTTGTATTTTATCAAAATTTCTGGGCTTCCTGCTTCTAAATTCGCGAGATAATCGATCACTTCACAGCTTTTCAGGATCAGAATCTCAACAAAACCATATTGCACACTTGCATTTCAAAAAATGTCTCAGAAAGTGAAGGAAAAAATGACAATTAGAGGTTATTGTTTGTTTACGGTACAATCAGCTGACTTTAAGGTTATGTTCTGAAATGGCCTATATACGGCATTCACGTTCTAGGCACTTTGAATGTTCATACGGAAACGGTGGTGTATATCGTCCATTTTTCTGCGAAGATCATTTGCGTAATCTTCTCCAGCGACATTTTCACCAGGCGGACAGCCAAACTTCAGATCGCAGGGCAGCCGGAGTTCGCGACTCATGCTTATCCTAGCAGGAGTTTCGCCTGTCGATTCTTGCAGTGCAGATCGGTATGCCAATAGGAACAGGTGGTAGTGTTCGTCCAAGTCTATCTGATGGTCAGAGACAACTTTGGCCGAGTGTCGGTTGATGGTCCTGTTCTTTCGCTCCACCATGCCATCCGATTGTGGATGCAGCGCTGTTGTTCTTGTCTTTTTGATTTTCAAGACTTAACAATTATTCTTTAACAACGCCGATTCAAAGTTTCTGCCCTGGTCCGAATTCGACTCCAATGGAAAATCAAAACGGCAGATCTTTTCCCCAACCAGTACACCAGCTACGGTTGTCGCTTTTTCGTTTGGTAAGGCATACGCTTCGGCCCACTTGCCAAAGTAATCCATCACGACAAGGATGTATTTATTCCCTCCGTTCAACTTGGGAAATGGTCCAGCAATATCTATGACGATCCTTTCAAACGGGCTTTCAACATTATTCTGGCGCATAGGAGCTTTTGGGCGTTTCTGTGGTCCATCAATTGCAGCGCAAACGGCAGAACTCTTGCACCACTCGTGTACGTCGGCGTAACAATTCATCCAGTAAAACCTTTTTCTCAGCTTTCTCAGCATCTTGGTTACTCCTAGATGTCCGCCCGTCATGTACCTCCTTTATTACTTCTGCCTGTCTGTTTCCAGGAACGACCATTTGCCTCCGATCTTCTGTGCCATCCAGATTCTTCACTAGCCTCTTCAGGAGGCCATCTTCAATAACCATCCACTCCCATTGAGCCCAGTATGACTTCACGGTGGTCGAGTATCGCGCGACTTCTTGCCAAGTTGGTCGTTGGCCTGCCTGTCTCCATTTGATGATCGGCTTTAGATCTTGATCTTCCTCCTGATCCCCTCGACTGCCAGAAGTCGTCCAGCACAGTAAGTTGTTCTACAGATGATTGCCTCCTTCTCCTTAGCTCTGCGGCAGTGCTTTCAGAGCTCTGGGCAATGTCTTTTCTGTGTGGTTTGTTACATTTAGCGGTGAGTTGATTTAAAAGTTTTAGAACTGATTTAAGAGAAAAGCTATTTGTGTCGGGTCATATGACTAACCTACGTGGGGGACGCCCGAGGAGACGTCCAATCTTTGTTATTTTGTTTAAAGAGTAGATTACTACACTGGTGTTTTGTGGTGGTCAACCATTGATCCAATATTTTGTAAGACTATACATTTGCATTGTGGTCGGTCGGGGTTGATAATCGTATATACACGTGATCAAGGTACGAACTTTCGGACCCGGTAAGATCGACCTGGCAATTTTGAATACCTCAAGAACTTTAACATGAAAATACCACATTTTATGTTAACATCAATAAGGAAAGGTGACTCAGCCTAATTTTTATTCCAGGTGCGTTTGTTCTGGCCAATAGTGAAGCTGAGCTCGGTGAATAAGTGAATTATTTATTTGTTATTGTTACAAACTGATCCTGACAATGGACAATTTGCACATTTTTTGGAAATATGAAAAATAAAAGGATTAGTTAGTACTGGAAACGGGCCGGTTTGAGTAGCTGGGTTGGCCAAGCGGGGATGGCGAAAAGGGCCACTAGACCTACTCGCCGGGCTTTGCCCCCCCACCTTTACCATTACCATTACCATTAGTACCTACTGATGCCATTGATGTTTAAAAAATCCACCTACGACCTCTAATAATGAAGTAATCACCGATTAAAGAGCGCCAATCAACATCCACTACGTCACAGAGTACACTATCTATCTCTGTCTGTCGTATTGACTGAGATGCCTCTCTCTCTCTCTCTCGGGAGGGTAATATGCGATCATGCAGTGAAATTCGCGTCTTCTTTTTCATTTATTTAGTTTATCTTTGGGTATTTTGGAAAAATTTTTTCGCTGGTGACTTCCAAATAATGTCTGGAAAACGTATTTAAAATTTGCATACATTTTCAAATGACTTGAATTTGAAAATGTATGCAAATTGTCCATTGTTGGAAGTGAATTTTATTCCACACAGGTGACTTGTGGAACATAACGCTCGAGTGCCATACAATGTTTCCAACGAATGGTGAAAATCGTTTTTTTATGAGATAATTATCAAATATACGTTTCAGTGTCAGAATGACTAGACAGTTACATGTTTACATTTTGGTCAAAATAGGTTATTGTTTGTTTGGTTGCCACGGGAACGTGATAGATTGTTTGTTTGTTTGTTTGCTACGGAAACGTGAGTTAAAATCCATAACTCACTAGTGACTTCACTTGTTCAAAATGACATCGATAATGACACCTATAACTATCATGCTTTGGGTAGAATTTATTTATTCAGAGTCACTACAGCTCAACCACTAATATTTATGTTCTCAATTGTAGCCTATTTATGTTTGTATAGATTTATATTTCGCGGCCAATCAATAACCGAACTCCTTCTCTAGATGGTGGACCATATTATATTTCCTTTTCGCTGAAACTGCCCGAATACCGTCGTATGGTATAGAACACTGTGGAATATAGTAGAAATCTGCTCCGCCTTCTGATTTCGCTAGAACGTACTAGACTGACAGCGGAACAGTTCGAAGGATCGATGGCTGGCCATGGTGGATTGACTTTGTACCATAAGGGACAAGAGTCAAGAATTCATGACGGGACATAATGGTTGGAGCCACTTGCGTCCAGGAACGGAACCAGTCCAGTCTGCGTTCCGGTACGGTACGGTCGTGTTTCGGTTCGCTTATCAATAATCACTGTTTATGAATCAATAGTTATTGAAATTAAGTGATTTTTATACAATCAATGAAACAGTTATCTAGTGTTCTAGTGGTGAATGTTCCTGTTGATTAAAAATAGACTTTGATAGTTTAATCGCCATTCCCAACGCATTTGTTTACAAGCAGATAAGTGATAAGTTTTTTGTCAGTCCGCATCAATAGCGAGAGATGGAAGGCAACGAAACTCCAACTAATGATGACAGATGTTTTGAGTGTAAGTCGGGATTTGATGATTTCACCAAAATCCTCATATGCACAGTTTGCAAATTTTATTTTCACGGAAAATGTCAGAATGTATTAGACATGCGTGGATTCCACATGAAGAAAAATACGTGGATTTGTGGTCATTGTGTCAGCAAGGTGGAGAGAGAAAAAGAGGCAAATTCAAGTGCTAATGGAAGACCTAGGAAAAGAAGCAGGGTTGATGATGTTTCTATAGTGGAAATTAATGTAATTGCTTTTGAAAATCTGGTGGAAACTGTTGGTGAAATGAATCAGAAGATTGATTTCCTGGTCAATCAAAATTTGGAGTTGAAAAAACAGCTTTCATCCCTTGCAAAGATGAACACAAACACAAATACTGTCAGTGTTGATAGTACAACCGTAAAAACATATGCATCGACAGTAAAAAATGATAACAATGTCCTAGTTATTAAAAAGAAGGATGGTCAAATGCAGAAGGACGCGCAACAAGTGAAAGATGAGATCAAGAAGAAAGTGGATCCCATCGCAATTGGTGTTGGCATGTCCATGGGGAGAACAACGAAGTCTGGCGGTTTGATTCTGAATTGTGGTATTGAGAAAGAAATAACCTCTATAAAATCCCAAATACAGACAAATCTTGGAAATGACTATACTGTGGATAGACCCAAGATAATTCAACATCGTGTTGAGATTGTAGGAGTGGATGAAGAATTCGTGAATGTCAAAGACGATGAGTTGATCGGAAAATTAATGAAACAAAATAATTTTCCTGCTGAATCAAATAGAGGCTTGAAAATTCTACGTAAATCTAAAGTTGCCAAAAAAAGGTTTAACATGATCCTGGAAGTGGACGATGTCAGCTACTGTAAAATTATGGAGGACCGGAGGATCAACTTAGGTTGGAGTAGATGCATAGTTTTCAATGACTATAATGTTGTGCGTTGCTTTAAATGTTGTCGTTACGGTCATGTCGTCAAGGATTGCAAAGACAATAAAATATGTCCCAAGTGTAGTGGTGCCCATGATGTGAGTGAATGCTCTAGTAGCATCTTTAAATGTTCAAATTGTGTATTCAACAACAATAAATATGGTCTTAATCTGAAGGTAGATCATGTTGTTTGAGACATTAAACAATGTCAGTCTTTTAAACGAGTCGAGCAAATTCAGCGAAATAAATTCATTAAATAGCAATTAGATTCGTATATTGCTACTACTTGTAATGTAACATATATAAACTGTCAGGGATACTTACATAATAAGGACCAAATTGTTACCCTGACGTGCGAGTGGAAACCAATAGTGCTTCTGTTATCAGAGACCCACGTGTGTGATGATATCAACCTTAAAGAGCTGACCATCGAAGGATACCAAATGGAACAATGCACATCCAACAACAGAAGGACGGGGGGAGTATCAGCGTTTATAAGGAATGGTATGAAGTACAGACGTAGGACTGTAAAATGTGTCGAAAATTATGTATTTTTGGATTTCAAAAGAGCTTTTGAGACGGTAGATAGAGACATTTTATTGAAAAAACTTGAAAATTATGGTTTGTGAGCATATAGTCCTAAAGTAGTTTAGATCATATTTATCTAATAGATGTCAAAAAGTTAAATACAGGGATAGTGTATCGTCATGTAATCTTGTTAAATATGGTGTTCCGCAAGGAACGGTTTTGGGCCCAATTTTATTTCTGTTATATATTAACGATATTGTAACAGTGACAAATGATAATTGTAAAATCGTGCTGTTCACAGATGATACCATGATGTATGTTGTAGGTAAAGATATAACCGAAATGAAAAATTTAATGAACAAAGAGTTGGAGAACCTGTTTATTTGGTTATGTAGCAATAAGTTAAGCCTGAATACTGATAAATCTAAATGTTGTTTATTTGGTTCAAAATCTAAGTTGAATAATATTAATATGAGAGAACTAGTGATAAAAGTGAATGATGTGAGATTAGCCATTGTTTCAGAAATAAAATATTTAGGGACTGTTCTGGATAAAAATATAAACTTCATGGCTCATTGTGATTATATTATGAGAAAATTTTCCCAAAAGGTGAATTTTATAGCTAGAATAGGACAGGAACTTTCCATATACACCAAAATACTTATGTATAATACTATCGCAGCACCTCATCTACAATACTGCTCCACACTATTATGTAATTTGCCAAAATACAAGACCGATCAAATTCAAAAAATACAAAACAGGGCTGCGTATCATTTTAAAATGTGATAAATACACACCGATAAGACTGATGTTATCTGTATTGAGTTTTTTATCCGTAAAACAAAAGGTCATGTTGAATGTATATATTTTTATATTTAAAATCAATAAGGGTATGCTTCCACCATATATATGTGATAGAGTTAGTTACTTTGGTGATGTCCATAGTTACGCTACAAGACATCGACATGATTTTATTTTAGTGAATAAGTGTAATACTAATCTATTGTTTAACTCAATTTTATATAAGGGCTTGCAGGAGTACAATGCTTTACCTCCTGACATCAAATGCTGTGATACATTATCCCAATTCAAAAGACTGATCAGAGAACATGTTTTATCAAAGTTTTAGTCTGTCGAGTTGATGTACCATATACACACATTTTTCTTTTATCTTACATTTTTATCACTTTTATTATTTTTATATATTTATAATAGTATTTAGTTGATATTTTCAATTCTATATTTACCTAAGTTCCATTTTTGTTGTTATTTTACCATTATTTCTTTACACTGACTACTGTTATTATTATTGTAAGCTTTGCTTAATAAACGATTATTATTACTTGGCAGGTTTCGTCACAACATCATGTGAACAATCTCAAAAATTACGAAAACCATAGTTTACCCAGTGTAATGAATGTATGGTGTAACCAAAACTATATCATGTAAATAAGAGGGTGGAAGAGTGTGAATATTTGAGATATTTTTTGCCTTGCCTCTGCCTTTGCCGAGAATGACACTTCAAAATTCCGTGATTTATGAGAGCTTAAAAATGTTTAACCACTCACCATCCGATGTTAAGAAATTTCAGTCTCTTGTAGTTTTTAAAAGTCAGGTGGCATCTCTGTTGAGGGGTAAAGCCTACTATAGTTTGGAGGAATTTTTTTCTGATTCTCTGTGATATTTATATACTTATACAGGGTGTTTCCTAAAGATTGGTAAAAAATTCGTTGTGTGATTCCTGGGGTATTTTCATGAAAAAAAGTTGCTATAAACATTTGCCGAAAAATGCTTCCTAAGGGAGCTACGCCCCTTTAAATAGGGCACCCCGAAGACGGTTTTTCCTCAATATTTCCGAAACCTTACATACAAAAATCATGAAATTTGGTACATCATACAAACTTTTAATGCTGAATGAGAATTTGAGCTCAGAATTTCAAAATTTTAATCAGGGGCGTACCATACTGGCGGGGTTAAAGGTTAAAAGAATCCAATTTTTTACATACAAATGAGAGTCTGTTGTTGTTTGTGTTCCTATAACTCAAGAACCGCAGAAAGATGTTGAATGAAATTTTGCGAAGTTATCAGTTAAATTAGTCCAAGGGTATGGTTCTATTAGTCAACTCAAAGCTGATTTAAAATTTCGATTAAAAATGACATTTGCCACCATTCGCCATTTTCTTCCATTTATTGACAATGACAGTTTTTTTTTCCTTTGAAGCTGAGGCATGTTCTATTGATACGTACCATCGTACCCAAGAAAAACTTGGACAACAAAATTCTCATTGTTAAGTAGCTACTGCTCTATCAAGATAGATCATTATTGTTGTCATGGAAGAAAGAAGACCAATTCATTGAAACCACTACCTGCCGACGTTTAAAAAGTTTTTGTTTTGAAACATCTGTCACAAAAAAGCTAATAGTCCAGGAGATCAAAATACATTTTGCAGTACTAGTTTTTTTTTAGCACCATGTTACGTACAAAACATAAAGCCGCGTTCACATTTGATAAATATGTATTTGCTATGTGTGGTGAATGTGAATGAGAAACGGTAAGTATAATAGCAATGTTGTATAAGGTTATTGTTTGAGAT
Source organism: Orchestes rusci (assembly GCA_958502075.1). NCBI lineage: Eukaryota > Metazoa > Arthropoda > Insecta > Coleoptera > Curculionidae > Orchestes > Orchestes rusci. The sequence continues at coordinate 53,950,748 of OY293304.1, forward strand.
TTTATTATTTGTGATATAACCTTGTGTGTTCTATAAAAACTATCGAAATGGAAGTTTGTTATTTCATATAAGCATAGCTTACAGACCGGCGAGCGGAGTCGCCGATTTTTAGCTATTTATTTATAGAGGGTGTACCGCAAGGTTAGGGTCAAAATTTCATCACCTGTTCTTTGGGTGAATTCGAGTCGAAAAGTCCTATAAACATTGATCCGCAAATGCTTCGTTACGAAGCTACAGGGTGCGGAGTTTTTTCTTTCTTATTTATTTTTGTTTTCTATTTTTTTAATAAAATTTTCGTGAAAGTTATTGTTCACATCATACCCTGCATGAATTTTATCTTTTTACAATTCCTTCGAAAAACTATAACTTTAGCAGGCGCGATATTTTCAAAATCCCATGTATTTATTATTTCAAATACGATTATCTTGAGAATGCTTGCTCGTAGCGACTTTTAACAAGTATACTTTATCGGCGTAGGGAATACAAATTAATCTGTGTCAATGCTTAAAAATGTGATACAGGTACGTCAGACAAAGGATTGGCTGTTTATAACAGGAAAAAATGGTGTAGGTGAATAACATGAATTTTCATCAAAATATCGACATTGGTTCAAACATTATTCAGAAAAAAACATAAATAAAAATAAAACTTCATCAACCTGTAACTCTGTAATAAATCATTTCCGGACACATGTTCATAAGTCATTTTCGACTGTAATTTACATAAAAGACACATAGGCACATTTTGTCCCTTACCTCGCAACACATCCTGTATAATTATGTTCAAAAATTCATTCTAATTCAAAGTATAGTTCCAAGTTTGTAATCAAGCTAATCAGTCAATGTTTGAGGATAATAATATTCCTCTTCAAATATGGTATACATTCACTTGTACAAAGAGTGTTCCACGTTCTATAGTACCTTACTTATACCACTCAAGTGAGCTCATTGAAACCTCCTTAGGACTTCACTTGTCGAGCCAGCAAACAGCGTTGCTATAGTTCAAGACTGTGACGGATGAGCTTTGACCGATTGATGCCATTTCGGTCCATCTTTGCCAAATAATGGATTCTGTTATATTCACGAGAGCTTTGCAGTTGTAAAGGAACTGCTTAGCTCTCTCGTTGTCCTCGTGGCAAGCCGGATCCGTCAATACCCTCAAGGAGTGGTGGTACTAATCAAACTTGCAATGTCCCGTATACAGTGTGACTGGTAAGTATATGGCATAATTTCGTAAAAAAATAGGTGAAGTCAAAATAACCCCAGTTTGTCATGAAACTTTTTTCTGTAAAGTGCCTCCCAAAGGGATGGGTATATTCCACTTTTGGTATAGCTTTGAAATTTCAAGTTGAAATTTTCAGGAAATTTTTGAAATTTATTTGAAATTTATGAAATATTTGAGATTTATAACTTTTGATTGTAATATTTCAAAACTCCAGTAATAAGGAATTGAAACCAGATATTTTAGTTTATTTGATCAATACGCATGTTAAGTATGTATTTCGTTTTTGTACATACTTACATAATTATCTTATAGGTATCCTACATTGAATAAATATGAATGATGATTTTGTTTTTTTATTGAGTTGCATTTTCTTAACGCGTGTGACAGAAACAAATTTCCCCTTTTTTCATTTTTAACTTTGAAATTACTCCGCCCACGGTTTGGTGAATCTATTTAAAATATGCAGATGGACGGTCGCAGGAGTAACTTTCGCGAATTGTTAGATATTTTCAGAGAAAATTATGAAATTTTCAATGGAAATCATGACATTTTGGGTGGAAATTATGAAATTTTCTGTCAAACGTTGATATTGGAAACTTTCATCAAAATTTGGAGGTGAAAAATTTCATATGAAATTTCCAAACGGCACAACCCTACCTAACGGAGATACAGAGCCCTTAAGGGGTACCCATCCCTTTGATTTTTTAACTCTATCTTTTGAACCGGCTTGTATAATTTGATAAAATTCTAGTATGTTGTGAAGGTCATAAAGACTCATAAGACCATAGTGAAGTCAATATTTGAAATTGCAGGGGGAACCAGGAATGGACTGGCCTCCAAACTTTTTGGGCCCAGTTTCAGACAGGTGTCATTTTACAGAGCTGAAAGCTACTTTTTCAAATACTCTGATCTTTTTGCATCAAAAAAGGTGCTCGTCTTTTGTTCCGATAAAACTGACGGTTTTCGAGAAAAATAGATCTTTGGCTAATTTTCGTGCCAATCTGTCCGCCTTTCCATTTCTCCCGATTCCACTATGTCCCTTGATCAAGGATACTGTGTCCAAGTTTTCGAAAGAGTTTGGTGAATCAGTTTGAATGTTACTTTATTTTTATCTTACGATTGCAAACTTGTTTACTGTCAGTGAGAAAGATTATGTTTTTACTCATTATTTTTCCCATTTGTGTGGCCCGATGCAATATTTTTAACAGTTTCTATGATTCTACCGACTTTTATGTTGAGCTTTGATATTAACAAACTCAGACCAGTACCAGATTCGCTCTGTGAGTCTGTATATATATGAGTGTGTATCCTCCAATCTATCCTGCTCTCTTGAACTTCCTATCAATCTTATTCAGGCTATTTTTACCTCGCATCACAAAAATACATTAACAGGCGGCAAGCTCCTAAGCACTAGCATTGCAATCGTTGATATGGATCTCATTGCATCAGTGTTAGCCAGGTATCCTAGTCTTTGGGGTTCCAGCGCGTTGAAGGTCGGTTGGAAAAATACTACGGCCAGACACTAGTAGTTGTTATTGATGGTATTGAAAAACTTTTTGATACTTCAAGAGTGATTGACTGTACAAGAATTAGTAAATTTGAAAATAAATGCATGAGTTTTTTTGAAAATTTTGATTTTTTTTCAATTTTGAACTAATTTAAGTAAAGTCAATCACTCTAAGAGTATCAAAACGTTTTTCAATACCAACAATAACAACAACTAGTGTCTCGCCGTAATATTTTAGTGTATTATTGCAATAATGTGTGAAACAAAAACCTATTTTCCACGAAAACGGTTAGTTTGGGTTAGTTTTGCAGAAGAGCATCTTTTCTGTTGAGAAGAGGTCAGAGTATTTGAAAAAGTAGTTTTCAGCTCTGTAAAATGACACCTGTCAAAAACTAGGCCCAAAAGGTTTGATGGCAAGTCCGTTCCTGGTTTCCCCCACAATTTGAAATATTGATGTCTGTGTCTTCATGGCCCACACAATATACTGAAATTTCATCAAATTATACAAGCCGGTTCATAAGTTAGAGCTGAAAAATTAAATCGATTGGTACCCCTTCAGGGCTCTGTATCTCCGTTAGGAGGCACTTTAGAAAAAAAAGTTTTATGACAAACTAGGGTTATTTTGACCTTCTTTATACGCTTCCGAAATAACGCCATATACGTACCGGACACCCTGTATACAGGGTGTTCAAAAAACATTGGCAAAAATGAAAGAATCGATTCCTGAGGTCATTCCAAGAAAAAAAGCTCCAATAAACATAGGTCCGAAAAAACGCATCGTTTCTATGATACAGGGTGGCAGAGTTTTTTCTTCAAATCAACCTTTTTTTCAGAATGACCTCAGGAATCACACCTTTCATATTTGGCCAATGTTTTTCAAACACCCTGTATAACAGTACACAATTTGTGTAACAAACATTCGATTTATTCATTTTCTTCACTATCATCGATTTGTGATTCGATAGTTATGTCACAATTATTATCAATTTAATTTCAAAATACACCTCACATCATTTTGACTGTCCCTCGTGATAGTCGTGATTAAATGCGCATCAGGCACAGTCAGAATTCAAAAATACGGCTTGGGTCTTGAGCCCGTCCCATGATACTATAACAAACAAGATATGATCTCGCGCAAGTTTCGCTGACGTCATTGCGTCTCCGAACCTCAAAATTCATAGGTCTCCTAGGTAACTGGGTTACCATGATACTGAAGATGAACTCCCGCACATCCCACTTCAGAAGTCATCACTTGACCTACCTCAAATCTAAACAATCAATGTCACGCGGGAACGTCATGCGTGAGCCGTTTCAAATTTTGACCAGCAAATAAATGGTAACTTAGGTAACGTTATGGATGTTTTAAATCAAACCTGACTTTTTGCTCGCGGTGACGACATCCGTGGCTTGGTTCTAATTTCGTCCAGCAATTGATCATATCTTGTGTGTTTTATAGCGATTTCGGTTTGCTGCTCTGAAATTGCTTCGCGGGAGATGATGTTCAGTCGGCGATTGATCTAACTCCGATCGAGAGCCCTCTCAGAGGAGTCTGCTATCTGGCTGGCTTTACTGATAAAAGGCGGGAGTTTTTTTGAATCAGATGTAATTTAAAGTTATAAGAAAGATGATGTTTGAATTGAATTTTTGGATTTTGGGCTGGGCAGTTTATTATCAATCATGGATAATGATCTAATCATATTATATTAGCAAATCTGGGCCCGTATCCATGATTCAGGTGAAGTGCATATGAAGTGAGAACTACATTGGTTTTGTACATTATAATTCCTTTCATATTCACTTCACCTGATTCTTGGATAGGAGGGGCCCTGGTCATTCAAAACAAAAATGTAGAATAAGAATTTTTGGATCATGCACCAAATCTGCCAAAAATCGAAGATAGACACAGAGCGCTCGCTTGAAGATTCGGAGCAACCGCATCATAGATAAAAAATATATACAGGGTGGCCCAACGAAAAGGTCCCATCTTTATTTATGACTTTCCTGGTATATTTTGGAAAAAATGCTCGGATACATCAATTTTTATTTTTAGGAGGACGTCTTCTCGTGTATGACTGTATAATACAGGGTGTTTCAAAAATAAGATATCGCATCACACTTGATATTTTTAAATGGAAACCCCCATTTTTTTTTCTATTTTTGGATTTTCCATGAATTTCTTAGTATTTTTTGTAAATACAGTTTATACCTATCTTCAACCGTTTTAAAGTTATTTGAATTTTTCATAAAATTCACCTCATTTAATTTAATACTGATAATAATGGATCGTACGGAAAACAATAATAGTAACGGATACCAGCAAAAATATTAGCATTGCCTAGTTCTATCATAATATTTTGCAATGATTTATTCAATTCAAGAAAGGGTCGAAATAACGAAACTGTATTATCAAAACGGAAGCATTGCAAAAGCTACCGCCCGGTTGTTTAACGCGTTACATCCAGACAAAACTATTAACCATACGTATGTGGCTTGATAATAAGAAAATATGAAGCAAAGGGATCTGTATTTAATATTCGCCGGAATCAGGAAAATCGTCCAATTAGAAATGAAGGCAGAGAAATAGCAGTTTTGGGACACGTGGCTCTTGACAACACCCAAAGTACTGGTGGTCTGGCTGCTTCATCAGGGTTTACACGCTCAACAGTGCAAGGAATTTTGAGATTCTATAAATCTCATCCGTACAAAATTAAACTTGTCCATGAGCTTGATGAAGACGATTATGATAGAAGGTTGGAGTTTTGCGAATTAATGACACAACGTTAAATCAATAACCCAAATTTGTCATGTAACATTTGTTTTTCGGATGAATGTACCTTCTTTTTACATGGTGCTTTAAATAGGCATAATAGTCGGTATTGGAGAGACTCGAATCCACATTTATTTCGAGAGGTACATTCGCAATACCCTCAAAAAATTAATGTCTGGGCCGGCATTTTCGGGAATCATATTGTAGGACCTTTCTTTATTCCTGGAAACTTGACGGGGGAGACGTACTTGGACATGTTGGAAAATACAATAGAGCCACAAATAACCCAACAAGATGGTGCACCACCACACTTTGTAGCTCAAGTACGACAGTTTTTGGACACCCATTTCCCAAATCAGCGGATCAGAAGGCGCGGCCCCATTGAGTGGCCATCAAGGTCTCTGGACTTGAGTCCTTTAGATTACTTTCTTTGGGGACATTTAAAAAGTAAGGTTTTTAGTACGAAGCCAGACTCCATCCAAGATCTTCGGGAGCGGATCACGGCGGAATGCAGACAAATAACTCCAGAAATGTTTTAAAATGTTAGGAATAGATTTGAGCAAAATCTTTATTATTGCATGGGTGTAAACGGACACCACTTTCAACATTTACTACCACATTGACTTTTTGACACATTATAGCAAAGTAATTAATTTTTGTTTAAATTTTTTGAATAAACGGTTGAAGATAGGTATAAACTTTATTATACAAAAGTTACTAAAAACTCCATGGAGGATCCAAAAATAGAAAAAAGAATTGGGGGTCTCCATTTAAAAATGTCGAGTGTTATGCGATAACTTATTTTTGGAACACCCTGTATTTTACAGTCAAACACGAAAAGACGTCTCCCTAAAAATAAAAATTGATGTGTCCGAGCGTTTTTCCCAAAATATACCAAGAAAGTCATAAATAAGGTTGGGACCTTTTCGTTGGGCCACCCTGTATAAACCGCATGTTATAACCAAAATCGCGGGGCATCGAGTGAGAGCTATCTATTCCGTTAACCGAAAATGCAAATCTTGTGTAGATCTGTCAAAGAGCGATCTGAGAGCGCTCTAGAGCGGTAAACGAAAATCGCGATTAGTATCATGGGCCCGTCCAGTATATAATATTTCTCTGCGATTTGGGCTGGTTGTCGAAGTTGACCGTGTGGCGATAAAGCTTGGTGAAAAATACACAGGTAGCGAGCGTAGCAGAACGTCAAAGCGAATTGGAAAATTAAACCGTGTCTGGGGTGAACAGCCCGTCTAAAATTTGGAACATATCCGCTAACTGTCTTTTCGACCAAATTTGATACGCGTATTAACGGATTCGCTTATTGCGAAGCACATCCCTGTATTCACTATATCTTTTTTTTGTGAGGGTAGTTTGTAATAGTTTGCCAATAGTAGAATAGTAATTTTATCATCGGTAGATTGTTTTTTTTTTTTAGTGATTTTAATTCATGAACTGTCGAGTTTACTTTTATAGATAATAAAATGTCGGTAGTGCAGAAAATCAAACTACTAAAAAGTGCCTGAACTTATACGACAATCCACTGAAGACAAAAATGAACAAGTTCATCAAAACTTTCGAAAAGGTATGTACGATTTAGCCGACTAGATATCTGGTTGTGAACTTGTCTTACTGTTTCGTTTGTTTATCATTTTCTTATGACCCGTCCGACTCGTTATAGTGCAAAACCGGAGTTCAAGACTTGAAAGAGAAAGAGAAAAATATATGATTCTTTAGTAGATCACATGAATTACTCGGTAAAGGTTACAACAGTCGGCAGTGTTGGGGTGCCGAAGTGTTGTTATTTGCACTCACCTAGACACTGCTTGTTCAAAAAAATCGTTATATTTTGTGTTAAATTTTGTGCGGCCTATGAGCTGGCACTACGTGGCCGTGATAAAACACATTTGTCAGAAAATCCAGGGGTTTTTCTAGGACTTGGAGAACTCCGTACAATCCCGTATTTTAAAAAAATGTCCCGTGTACCCGACGCATAACCATTTTGTCCCGTATTTTGTAATATGAATCTCGGACCAATCGCTGGCGATACGAACTTCCTCTACTGGAAATGAGGGGAAATTATTTTTAAAGAGGGATAAATCTCTCAAAAAGATTGCCAGCGGCGCAAAACTCCTACCCTAATTTTAGACCTTCAAAAAAAAATGACCACGAGCCACCACTGGTGTTACGAGTTCTTTGTCTTTAGTACCGATCGAAACTTCACTGATCAAAATATTTCCCACAATAATCGCTATGGAATTATAAGTTGCATCGCAATCCTCTTCGTTTATGATTTTATCATACGTTTGCTCGAAAATAGTCGCCCTTTCTTACTCTTCATCGCTATCTTGCAATGGAAAAGGAAGAATAGTCTCTGATTTTCGAGCAAACGTATGATGAAATCAAAAACGAAGAGGATCGCGATGACATTTTTTATAGTCCCATATAGCGGATGATGTGGAAAATATTTCGGTCAGTGACGTTTCGATCGGTACCTATTGAAGACAAAGAACTCGTGAGACTAGGTCGATGAAAAACACCAAAACGAAGAAGAATACGATACATTTTGTAATTGTGAGGTCCACTGGGAATACCTCGATTCAAAAAAAAACGCATCGCACACTCAGGGTAGTGTGGAAGTTTGTTTTTTGGCCAAAACGCATGTTGAACTAAACTTTGCGGCACTCGCTTGCTGTTCATTCTACGAAAAAACAAGTTATCACATTGATTGTAGGAAATTGTCTATAATTTGATTCTGAATAATAATACACATATTTTCATCGTGAGATGAGTCGGAAAAGAGATATGGTCAAAAATCTGCTTCAAGGTTTCATTCTTCGTATATCGCGGCAAGAGCGGCAAAGATACGAGTGGAAAGAGCACATCAAAATCTTTTATCTAAATAATTTATAATCTATAATAATAATGAAATCACAAACTTTCAAAACTTCCGGAAAACTTTCCAGGTAACCTCTTTTTTTGCACCCAATGACTGCCATAGTGGAGGTAAATCTGTTTAGACTGGAAAAAGACTTGAAAAAAGTCAATTTTTCTATGTCGAACATGTACTCTTGATGAATATCGATATCTCAAGTCAAGTCTCAAGAAAAAAATAAAAATTCGGTTAACAAAACGAGAACTCGACTTATTTAAACTATTGTTAGGAATCTCATCAAAATACATGTTTTCACTACCTGAGAATAACCCCTTTTTTTGGCTATTTTACTGAGCGGCAGTCGTAACGTGATCTGATCAGTCGTACTGACACCATGTAGTATCAAAAGCTGCTCAAATAATAATTATTATTCAGTCCAAATCCAAATTGTTTTGTTTGACATATCAACGATTATTATTGAATTCATTAGTGAGATCAAATCATTGTTTGTGTATGTGACTGTACTACAGCACGTGAGTTGATTCAATGTATGCGTGACACTATCTAGAAACTTTTTAATATTCTCTTGAATAGATGTTGAAAGTGTCCAACATTTACCTTCGTTTAAAAATAATTCTGATTTCTCGAAAATACAGATTCCCTTCCAACACCCTGTATCTTTTTACCGACTAGCAATTGCCAACACATTTTTTAGACAAGTCTCATCATCTTTATTTATATCATCAACTGCTGCTCTACGGCGGATAAGTTATGGGACAGGGACGGCTCATCGACATTGCTTTGATTAGCAGGCTGTCTCTCATAAAACGCAGCGGTAAATCCAGAACTATACCCAGGAACTTGTCATTTTCTATAAATCTTGTCCCCTCTAGATCTGCCTTAGCTATGTTTCACATGTCCGTTGTTAGTAAGTTGCACATATGGTTTCAACAAATAATCATCCTTAGCAACTATTCTGGTTATGTGATTATCTTAAATATTTGAATATGCACCTGGAGACTGGATATGCTGGAATCCATGTCGTCCAAGACTACTCCGCCATTATGTACAAATTGTTAAATGGTCTCCACATCTCCATTGCCCAGATTCACCGTTTCAGATCCATAATCAATTTTTGCAGCGTTCTTTGACAAGAAGTCGGCTCCTGATATCAGTGGACAGTTTTTTCACTATCAAAGCCATAACGTATTCGGATAGATTTCTCAGCTGTTTGTCGACCTTTGACATGCCCAAGGGTGCAATTCTATGCCCTCCTGCCTCTATCACGAACTTTTGGCAGGTGATGGGGTCTCTATTATCACCGAACAAATAAAAATAGGAAGGCTCACTCTATTGTGTAGCAGCATCAAGAGACAGCCCGCCAAAGCATTCGGAAGCAAATCGTTTTCGTAGCACAGAACCGTGCCCGATGTTTGAAAATCACGAGTTAACAGCTTTTCTCATAATGAACTGATACCGTCGCTTGTTGAACAAACTAGCATTCTCGGACCGGGTGGACGAGATATGGTGTTGGGAACCTCGGCACTTTTCGTGTTGGTTTCGCGTGTTTGGCAGAGTGATCCTTTTTGATGTTATTTTTCGGTGATATCATCTACTAAGTCACTGTTAACTACGTTCTGGCTCAATCCAGTGTCTAATATTATTACTCAGTTTTCTATACCCAGCAAACATGCCATGACGGCAATGTAACTTCATAGTAACGTCATTGCCTGCCATTCTCATTGGCGATGTACAGGCAATTATCACCTGAGGAGTATCAATTTGGCACGCTGGCCGTCATCCGGCCGCAAGGCATTTTGCCATAATGGATAATTGATAGCAAATCACTACATCACTATCAAATGTCAAGGAGTGATAAAAAAATCACCACTAATTCAGTGCATCATAATTATTGGCATATTTCAGTTCTAATATGAAAAAAATTTGTCAGGATAACAATAACAAAAACTAAATGCAATTCATTGTGTTTTTCTGTTTGCGCGTCAACCTATGCGAGGCCTTGAAAGATAACGTGAAGTTGTTGTCTGCAATCAAAAAATGGAGATTTCGTTTTTAAGTGTTCAAATGGCAAATGTTAGCATTAAATATAAAACGTAAAATTCTCACCACAAATAAGTCGAACCTCACCACTAAAAGCATTAAATGGAGGTCTTTTATTCCGTTTGCTCAACTGTCCAGTTTTGATCACACCTTTGAATGCTGATAACTTATAGTGTTTTCGATTGGGAAAACAAGGGTTGCACTGAGTTTGACCTCGGGCAAAACCAGTTATGATGAAAATTTGCTCTAGGGCAATCCCAATCGAACATACATTTTTCATCGTGTGCTTTAATACTGAGCGGTAAAATTCCGGTTGAATTGAAATTGGAATAATTAAACTTCTTGAAAATCTAATATTATGTTGTCTCTGCGTAGCGGCTGAAGTGACTCTAAAACTAAACTTATTAGAAGTCCATTTCTCATTGCCAAATGACAAAATCTTGAGACCAATCAATAGTTTTGTATTATATAGATCATAGATACTAGGAAACATTTTTTTGAGAAATTAGGTATATGCACCAGATTTTAAATGAAATTAATTCAGTTTTGAGTAGGTACTAGTTTTCCATAACTCGTCAACGCCAGTATTTCTTTTTTTCCGGCACTACTAGATTCCAACAATAATAACTAACTCGAAATCTGTTGTCCACTCACAGAATCATCTCACGCGACGTTTATATCCACCATTTTTCATGTTTTTTTTTCAATTTTGCTAATGCACTGAAATTGCACAATACCAGCACGAGCTCAAAGACCTTTTGCCGAAAAATCTGCACTGAGTGCAAAACTCATTGACCCGGTTTCCCGATCGAACATACAAATCCGCTCGATCTCTACCAATCGAACATAAATATTGCCCGAGTGTTGCACCAGTGCTGCCCGATTTTACCAATCGAAAACGCTATTAACCAAGTCGTGTCTAGTGAGTTCGGACATATTTTTTTTTTCTAGCACGTATAATATGTAGCTTCTTGTGTTCTTTTCCCAACAAGTTTTAGAACGTAATCAAATGCACGAATAAGCACCTGTACTGTGAATGAACTCGTTCCAATCCAATACGTCCTAATTTTTGTTTCGACACACACTGCACGAATAAACATGTCAATCATGTCATCAAACTTTGAAACGAACGAATACCGAGATCTGCGTCTGCGCATTTATCAAATGTCAATTTTTAACTGAAAATATTGGCGGCGTTTCAGTACAAAGTACATTTCATGAATTGAATACGACGTATCGTTTCATATTCACTCATTGATTGATAAAAAAGATTTAAATGCAGGTCACCAGTTAATAAGTGATTGAACATTGCTGTATGCAAGGCTATTAAAATGCATTGGCTATTGTATAAAGAAAATGTAACTTTGTGATTTTGGTACTTATCCCTATCTCTTTGATTTCTGCTCATGTTACATAGATCTCCGATGGTATGATCTTTCCTGATTCCCTTTGTTTGTATTATTATCAAATCCTTGTCCTTGTCTCCTCGTAAAGTTATTATTTTTGAGATTGTGTAGTCCTCTGTCTCGATTGAAACGAAATGATAGTCTGCTTCTTGTTTGTTCTTGTGAATACAGTGACTATATACAAGAAAGTGACGACAATTGAGCTCAGGTTAGCTGCAACATGGCGACTGTACTGAGAATTTTGTATATTTCCGGCCTCGTTGGCGGTCTGATGTTTGCTTGAAGGTCTTGGGTTCGAATTCCAGCTTGGGCATGCTTTTTTCTATAAAGTAACCGTACTTTTTTTAGTTTTTTTTGCACTTTTTTTTTTGTAAGACATTGAAATCGATGTTTTGATCGGCAAGTTATAAAATTTGATACAAAAACATTCACAAAACACGAACGAAGCACACATGACAAATATGAACAATGTCGCTAGCCAATAGAAAATAAGACCTCCATTGACGTCACTGTCTTGTATAAAGTCACTGTACTTGAGAAGGTTCGTGGCGCCACATAACACCTACAATATAAAGGAAAGTCAAATGGCAACTTGTGAGATGTTTTTAGCCAGCAACCAGTATGAAAATGTATTTCGCCAAACATCCACCAAAGCGCCAGAATTTGTGAGCTGTTTTGTCCCTGATTGGTTGATCGGTTGATTAGCAAAGTTCGTTGTCATTGTCAAAAGTTCTTATTATAAGCTTATTCAATTTCATCTTTGTTAAAGTAAACTTTTTGAAAATGGAGTGTAATCAGAAGCGTCGTCATAACAGCTTTTGTGTGATTCCTAATTGTCATGATTTAGCAATTAAGAGACATAGATCTCCTAAGGATAATGCGGAACTTTTCGCAAAGTGGATTTGTGAAGAGCGGAATCCATCACTGCAGAATGAGACTTATGAACAAATCCTATTTGGTATGTGATATCCAGGATCCTTTCAACCCAATTATAACGAGAAAAAATACCTTAATCAATATTTTTTTCAACTCTATCATAATTCTAGAATATGTGTTTAGTTGTCGGAAATTTATTTTGGGATGATTACTAAGGTGATTCTCATTTGACCGATGTTGGAATTTTATCTTTGCCCGCTAATTCGTTTGAAGGTAAATGAAAAAAACAAAAATATAATTGATTTTTGTAAAATCAGTTGTCTTAGAAAATAGTAACTCGAAAAGATGGAAATCACGCATATTTTAAATGGAGCAGTTGGCTTCGTTCAAGAAATATGTAGCGAAAATATATTTGGACATTCCAATTATTGATCTCAAAATATTTGTTTTATTTTTTGAAAACGAATGAAACAGTTGGCACCAATAGGTACTATTGTAACATTGGGTGAATAAGAATAACCATAGTGGACACATTTTAAAATGAATATTCCAGATAGTTCCACTCTTGTGGGTATTATCACCATGTGATAGTCAAAAAGAGTAAAAACGTCATAAAAACTTTTTCCAAACCATCCATCATCACAATAGTGTTTAGAAAGTTTTGATTGAAAACGTATCTGTTTCGTAATTTGGGTTGAACATACATACATATTTTAAAACCAGGAACAAAAGCTCGAAGAAGCTATAAGCATTTGCAACTGCCGCAGAAGTATAACCGCGACAGAAACCTGCAGATGGCGCTCTGTATGCTGATGTAGATTTCTGTTTTACCATCTCCTGTCATGTGATTTATGTGGTCATCCAAACAACCATTGTAGGGCACCACTATATACCGTCAAAACACTCCAACAACCTTTATCATCGCAGTTTTCATCATATTGTAGGTTTTATGTGCGTGGCGCGTCACTAATTGTCAGTAGTGATGTTTCAGCAGTCATCTGTCTCAAACGGCCTACAGACCATGCAATTTGTTGTACAACTGACTGCATCGCACAATATTGTCAAACAACTATAGTTTGGTATGTTTAGTCAGTATCTATCACCGTTCAACATTTTCGGATGATTTGAGAGGAAGAGTGAAAAAGAAGAGAGAGTTGTGATGTACAATAATTGTTCCTTAAGAAGATATAGTTATTTAAATATGAATTTACGTAATGAGCTACGCATCAGATAACCAATAAATAGACACAAACATCAAGCTTGACGCGTATCTAGTAACCAAGTTGTGCGACAGAATGCATCGTCTGTGAGCCGTTTTACCCTGTGGTCACAGTGCATCCGCATTTGACCGATTTTTGACTCTGGCGTTTACTCACAATGCAAATTTGCATTTTCATAATACGTCAGACTCAAAAATCGGTCAAATAAATATGCACCTGGCACCGTGACCACATGGTTGAGCGAGCAACACACTGTCAGTTAAAACTAAACTGTCCGTCTAAAGGTCGGATGTTATTAATTGATATGTAAAGGTTGCGACAAAACTAGGGAATCGGAATTAGTGATAAAAGCTGCAGATATGTATTCTCATCCATATGTAGAGTGTGTCCCAGATTTGTGTCTCTATACACGGATCTTGGCTCCTATTATACCTACATCAAAGTTTAAAGGTTTTTGATTTGCGATCGATCAATTGGTTTTGGAAATATCGGCAAAAAACCGAAAATGGCGGATTTTGTTTTTTGCCAGTAAAACCGAAACGGCTTATTTGACAGCTTTGAAAATGTGACATTGGGCCCTTTGATTGAACGTCCACGTTAACTCAACGTGCCTGTTAGAATTGTTCACTAATGCAAATGTTCCATTTGCTAACAGCGTAACCATGGTGAAATGGACATGTTAATTTAACGTAAACGTTCAATCATAGCCTCCATGATTGAACATCGCTATTAAGTTAACAGGCTCGTTTCACCATGGTAACGCTGTTAGCAAATGGAACTTTTGCATTAGTAAACAACCGAAACAGATCTGTTAAGTTAACAGCGATGTTCAATCATACCCCCCTATCTGGACACCTTTTCAAGACGAATAAAATGGCGTACATGATATGTCTCGATTGTCTTTTATTTTCCCGCAACCCGTCTCAACTTTCATTTTTCTTATGGTCGCAATATTGGATTTTTCGATTTTTGGAAAGAGCGTGAATGTCTCACAAGTGCATTAGAGATTTGGGTATCATCGAAATATCAAACTACGTTGTTGCGACTCAGTCTTATCTAAGGAGGTCATGATTTATTTGTCGCAAAATATGAATCAGTACTATATCAGCTTAAGGTCAACGCATTAAGTGTGCAGCAAATGGGTTGAACGCATTGAATTCTCAATAGAACATGGACATGCATCGTGACATTTTTGACAATTAGCGACTGTTTTTTGTACATCCCTTACAAGTTAATTTTATAGTTAACCAGATTATTCATTATTCATCAGTTTTTCTAAATTGTGTTTTATGAGGCCGCCGTCGTTCGGGTTACATCTCCAAATACCTTAACCTTGCTGAGGTAAAGCCGGCATTTCTATGTGACCGCGAGTACAGCGCTAACATAACTAGATTTTTTCATTTGCATAAAGATATTGAGAATACCGGGCATTTTTAACAGGTTGCGACAATTTGTTTATGAGATTTATTATTTTAATTTGAAAAGCGTAGGTACTCATTACCAAAATACAACCGTCATACTGAATTAATGAACGACAGATCAGGATCAGAGCCTCCTAAGATGAAAAAAAATGGTTCATAAACCAATTTTCAGACAAATAAATCATGGCCTTCTTAGAAAAAAGGCCATGAGATAACTACGAAATGTGATATTTTGATGACACTTTAATCTTTCATGCACTTGTGAGACTTCACTAGACTGGAAATTTTACACTTTTTCCAAAAATTAAAAAATCCAATATGTCGGCCATGAGAAAAATTGAAGTTGAGATGGGTTGCGCGAAAACAAAAGACGATTGAGACATATCATACACGACATTTTTCGTCTTCAAAAACAGTCCTGATAATATCACATTTTGACAGCTGTCAAATTAGCCGTTTCGGATTCACTGGCAAAAAATGAAATTCGCCATTTTCGGTCTTATGACGATAATTCCAAAACCAATTGATCGATAGTAAATCTGAAGCGGAATATCGAATGCACCAAGATTTCTCCAAAACTTTCTCCATTTAACCTTTGCTGTAGGTATAATAGGAGCCAAGATCCCTGTATTGGGAAGCGAATCTGGGACACATGTAGATGATTGTGCCAATCCTTTGTAGCCAACTTTGATTCATTCAGCAATTTCAAATAAGAACATACGCGCTTTTTTCTTGACCAATCTTTACACCATACTGAACGATTCCTTTTGGCTTTCTTTTCAACTAAAGCTACTACTAAAACCACTTAGACCAATGCTAACAAGTCGTCATGAGGGACCGGGGCCATTTTTGGGACGTTGAAAAATATTTCAGATTCGCCTGAACGTTTGGGGGTTTGTCAGTCCATGCGACGACCGACCTTCAGACGGACTGTCTAGTTCGAACTGACAGACCGATCAGACCGTGTGTAGCCCGCTTTACTAAGGCTCACATCCCGTGTTGGAATTTTGAAAAGTAAAACATTACTTCAATTACGGAAATGATGACTTGACAATATTGATTGAGAATTCGGATTTTATATTATTTTTGCGATTACCTAATATTTAATTTGGAAAAATACTGTTTTCGAAAATTCCAGCCTTGACAATTTTATCCTGATCTATTGTCTGTCAAGTGCGAACAACTCTGGTCTATCAAGTGCGACAAATCTGCGCATCATAATTCTATACAGTGCAATTCTTTGTACTCTCTACTTCTAAGTTTTGAATGGTTTGTTGTATTAGATCAAAATTTGTACACATCATATGTGAGGTCTGCTTTTTTTGACATTTCCATGGAAGCTGAAAATGTCAAGATGACAGCAGGGCGTCATTTTGAAACAATAAATCAAATGTATAGGGAGGTCGAGTGACACATCATTTTTAAGGTCTCTTAATCCTTATAACACCCTGAAAGTTTGAAGTCGCTCTGTTAAAAAAATTCTAATATCGAGCCAGATTTTTTCTTCAAAATGGCGTCCAATTGCTGTTTTGATACTTTTTTAATCTTAGCTGTCTCTACTGTGTTAACAAAAGCATTACATGCTCACAAAATATGGTCCATGTGAATTTCCGTTCCAAGGTATCAAACGGTTAAAAATTTAGAATTGCAATGGGTAAACAAATTTTGCATTTCCCAACAAAGTAGTGACAGCTGAGAATGTCAAAATGGCAATTGGGCGCCATTTTGAATGTAAAATACTGGCTTGGAATTGATTCTTTTTCCAAGAGATCAAACTTTCAGGGTGTCATTAGGATAAAACGATCTTCAAGATGAGGTGTCACTCGACCCTCCTTTCCATTCGACTTTTCGTTTCAAGTGGTGTCCAGCTGTCACGACTTCCTCAAAAAAATCAGAACGTCCTCACATATGGTGTCTCCAAATTTCATTTCAATCTATATATCAACCGGTTCAAAACTTGAAGGAAAGGGGACATTGGAGAGTTGCAATGTATATTGTAGTATCTAGGAACGTATACATGATATAGTATGGTTTGAAAAAAAAAACGTTCCAAGATCTATAATGCTGTTTCAACCACCTTGTAAATTGCATATATTCTCCTTATTTCATTTGACTAAATCAAGATGTTTCTGTCAACTAATGGACAATCCTAGCCAAACTTGTTTTCTTTGATCAATTCAAAATAATCACGGTACGTCAGTAAAGCGAAACTTTCTTTAACTATACAATATATTTCTGTATACTTTTTCTTTACGACAAACGGATTGAGACAACTAGCAACACGTAATATTTCCTTTGGAAGAAAGTTTTATGAATGTTACATGCTTTATATCGTCTTCCACTACACAATCAACCGAGCATTTTTGGATGCCGAAATCTGCCAGTAGGCTTTTAGCAAAACGTTTTTGTCCCATTCTCCAACCATATTTTCACTAAACCTACAACCACCTCTAAAAATCTATAAACTGCGACGGAGATAGATTCTATGGTTTTCCTGACTTTATCATAAACACCTGTGTGATTTTTTCTGAATTCAATCGAGAAAAAGTGCAAAACTTGAAAATGCATTATTGATAAAATATACACTCGAAATCAACAGATAAGATATCATTCTTATAATATAAGCACTAAGTTGGTTATTCGTCTCAAACGTCCCAATAATAATCACTATTTGGACAATTTCATAGTTGATATTTTCGGAATGCAGTTGTGCCTATTCCTGGTTATTGCTCTGTCGGTACCACTCCAAGTAGTTCTTGGAAATACAGAAGGACATGACCTGATTGACGGTAAATGTACAAATACAACGTACGATGACAGAGCATATTTCAAGCACGTTAACAAAATTGGTATCCCCTTACTTGTTCAGTCTGAAACGGTGAGTAATAGTGGATTATCATATCTCCAATAGAAAGATTCAGAAGCTCTACCGACCCCATCATTTCACCACAATACACACTGTGTGTAAAAAGTTTGGGAACAGTCAATTTTTTTTGGAGATTGTGCACAATACTAAAAACTAAATAAAAGTTGCAGGTCGTGGAAAAATTCATCAGACTTCATCACTTGCATCTATACAGGGTCTCCCGAGAAGTTGTGGTGAAGAAGATTTAATTTTCTTTTAATGGAATCACCCTTCTTAAATGGCACTTCCTGATTCCTCTAAACATTCTAAACAACGAATTGAAAGGTACAGGAGAATATCGAAAATATACGTCAACTAGCTAGTTAGAAAGTAAAATAGAAGAGAAAAAAGTAGCACAGAATAATTTTGGAAACAATACGTTCATTATCACAAGATATTAAAAAAATAAACATTATTTATTCAAAACTGGTGACGTAACAGAAAAAAAAAACGTTTTATGCCAGACTGATGCCATTTTTGGCACAAGTGCAGGTACTCATGTCATTATTCTTTCCATGATGCACAATACAAAAAAAAACTTCCGATATAAAAGTTGTAAGATTTGAAGAAATCTATTAACTTAGAACTCTTGTAATTATAGAGGGTTTCCTGAAAAGTTGTAGTGTTCCGGGACTTTCTATCCACATTTAAATCCAAATCATTTCTGAATCTAAAGGGCTCAGCCATGCCATAATATTAGAATATGTGTATCGTGTGTAATTACTATTAAGAAAGTAGAGAGGCATCGGAAAATGCGATTAAAAAAGAATAATTCCACTGGGACACCCTGTATAATTGCAAGAGTTTTAGACTGTTGGATTCCTTCAAGACCTGAAACTTAATCAAGATTATTCCTATTTTTCAGACCAAATTCGAAATATACTTCTTGATTGGTCCATTTCCGGGTACCTTACAGTTTTAAAAGAAAAAAGTGAGAGGTTCAATTACGTTCAAGTCTGATCTATCTATACCGTCAACAATAATTCATCGAATCTGCTTACAATCTTTTTGTCTAATTTCCTATTATTATTTTATTGATTTTTATTAATGAATACTGAGTTTTTCCCTACATACAGCCTTTTCTTGTTCTGCTGTTCTAGTTTTTTCAAATCGTATTTGTATCATAGTTTTGAGTATAAGTTGAATTTTGGAATTTTATTAGCTAATATTGTCTATAATACAGCAGACTAATATGATTATAAGTAGCCACTAGTTATTGAAATACCAATGATCATTGAAAACAACCACAGAATAAAAACCAAGTAAAACCTAAATGAAAGGAAGTCACCGATCATTTGAAAATTTTGCATCACAATACAAACTTTATCACATCGCTTTAAATAGATATCAGCTTATCTAATCTAGCAAAAATTATGCACTCTGCTTCTTTGAAGAGATTTTCAGATACCTACATCATGTTTTAGTCAGACATTCTCCTTTCTTCTTTTCTATGTCAACTTCTATCCCATCATCTTTTGACGTGGGATGTAGGTTTCTCCTAATTATTTTTTCCATCTTTCTCTATCATTTCACATTTGCCAATTTCATCCACTGTTTGCCCGCCACTTATATCATCGACCTATCTTTTCTGTTATCTTCCATGCTTCTTGTTGTCTACCTTGATCCTAGAATAGAGGATTATCCGTGTTCATGTTGTTGTTGCTTTGTGGCCAGCCCATCGCCAATTGGAGATATTAAAAAAAAAACTGATAAAAAGGTCAACATTATTAGCAATAAAAATCAGGTTAAAGTACAACGGAAAACTCGTTACGGAAGTTATGTTACCTAAGAAACACTGAAACACGGAATAATCGAAAAGCCAATGTTGAAAATAAACATTTTCTTTTGAATAGAGGAGCCGATTTTAAAAAAAATATGCTTTTTACTTTCTCTGCCACATTCTTGAGTCTTAGTGTTTTTCCAAGCGAGACATTTCAAATACTTTCGCTCCGGTGGTCAAATACTTTCGGAACCGGTGGATCCAAGTTTTATTGTAGCATGCGTAATCTAAATCATGGCAGTTACCATCTTGGTCAGGTCACAAAGTATGTCTTTCAAGAAATTTCTACGGCAATACCTAACTCAATTTTGAAAATTATGGCGATTAGCACTTTTGTCACTTCCACTCTTCAATCCATGTTTGCTTCCTGATCCACGATATCTCTGAGTTGTCTCTAGTTTTTGACCAAACTGTTTTGCGAGGAATATTGTCCATGTGCCGTAAAACGCTACTTTTGTAGCAGTCTCATAAGACTCAACAGGCAACTGTCAGTTGCCAAAGAGCGCTCCTGGAGCTTAGCAGTAAACGCAACCATTGTCGTATACTTTTCTTCTCAGGTTTATGAGAATTGAATTATTTTGTATGCCCATGTTAGTTGTTTTCTCCTTTTTAGTTTGATGGCATTACCCAAATAAACACTGTGTTCTGCGTTTTCTATTCTCTGTTCCGTATTGTTATATTTGTCTATTACTGGCTCATTATCTATGTTTTCTCATAGTTCATTTTAAAGCCTACGGCTATGAATACGTCTTTCTGTTGTTGTGGATTGTAACATTTTGTTGAGTTCTTGGAGATTATTCGCTATAATATTATCTCATCCGCAAATCTGAGTTTGTTTGAGTACCGTCGATGTCTGTACCTTTAGTGTCCCATTTCAATTTCTTAAAGATTTCTAGTTAAATGAGAGTGTATAGTTTGGGCAAGATATTGTCTCCTTTGTGGTTTTGAGGAGTTGGTTTTTATCTTGTCATCCATTTTCATTTGTTGCGTTGGTAGGGTAATGTTCGCATATTTTGAGTCGATTCCTGCAATTTCTAAGAATTTCAACGCTGCCAATATTTCGACTGAGTTGGATGCTTTCTTGAGAACTACGGAAGCCCACATGGAGGAGCTCATTACTTGGTGGACCTATCTATTAGTGTTCTTATGGTGTGCAGGTGATTTGTGATGCAAAATTGTTTCTGAATAAGCCTGTTTGCCGATTCTCAGCATTTCCACCGTGATTTTGTCCTTTCCTGTGCGTTTGTGGTCTTTTAGTTGGTTGAGAACCATTCTCCCGATTCTTCAATGGCTTTGCCTAATTTTTTTCTGTCTTGAAAGAACACGCCTTTCTCGTTCATAATTTTCATTATTCTTGTTCTAACTCTGATTGATTCTATTGCTTTATGTTGAAGTTATCTGTTATTATATTCTCTTTTTATTTGTATAGTTTTTGTTTTGTTTTCCAATTTCTTTTTTACTTCATTGTTTATAGTTTTAAGACTTTCTGTTGTTAGATCTCTTGTCTTTCTTTAAAGAGACTTTTTTGACCGATTTGTTCATGGTTTCTTTTGATTTGGTAGCTAGTTCGTCTATTCTATTTGAAATTGTCTCTTTTGTTGTGAGTCTTGTTTCTGGTTCATTCTCATCATTGTGGTGCGAACTTTGGGTACCAAATTCATGATTATTCACTTGAAGTTCTACCCACACGTATACTTGATTATCTTATGGTGATAGTTTTTTTTACTCCGTTTCACCGGGAGCGGACTATCTACATGGATGATTCTATATTTTGGAGTCGACCAGAAACAAGGATAGTACGATCATTTGGACGTTCTGATGCACAGTGGAAAATATCGCTAATATGTAAAATGAGCCTACATCATCTGCTGGAATGTACACATTGTTAGCAGAACCGAACTCACAACAGACACAAACCCTTTGCAAACAAATACAAACAAGTGAACAAGGTGCGGCCACAAAAATAGATTCTCCAAATAGAAAATGAAAAAATTACAACTAGAATTGAGGCTTACAGAAAGGAAGTTACGGAGGAATAACGTATTGTTGTTTGGTCCTCTACAAATTGAATATAGAGCTGACCTTGTTGAGAGAACGCTAGAAAAACCCAATGACCTTTTTTTCTTAAATTTATTGATCAAGCACATAAATAACATTTATTGGGTTGGAAAAAGTACAAATTCGCAAATATCAATTGAATTTATATCATACCTGAAAAAATCAGATCTCTTCAAAGATGGAGAAAAATTACGACGTCTAAAATTATCTGGTTTTGCCATCTCGAACGATTACTGCGATAGGGACCGGGAAGAAATTGTATTGAATATTGAGAAAACATCTAGCGAGAGATGAAACAAAAAATAAATTGTGTACAGCAAGTGAACTAGAACAAAAACGTCCGAACAATACCAATAGCTCTGGGGAATCTGAAGAATTGGAGTCAACTGAAGAGCAAGAAGAAAACGCACCACTCAAATCTGACTTTGACTTGGAGAATACTAATAAACGAAGACCTAATCATACTCCGACACGTGAAGCGGGAATTGGTACTTGATCCAAAAATAGTAAATTTGAAAATAAATTGGTAAAGTTGATACATAGTTGGGTATTTTTAGTATTAGCTTGGCATACTTTGGGTAAAGTAGTTGGGTCTTTGGTATACATGTTGAAAGATTTCTGGGGGGCGAAATGAAGATCATAAGAGTAAATACGGGTGCTGCTTTTAGCATTTAACTATTAATAAAATAAACAACAATGTTAGTTGATCTTGAATTATAACAATTGAATTAAATGGATCCAGTTCTGAGAGACCTCGAAGAAAAAACATACTCCACAACTAATCAGAAATTTGAATGTTCTCAACCAGCAGCTAACCAGTAGTGATAACTTGAGAATTCACTTGAATATTCGTGGAATAAAAACAAACTTCACGGAATTCGTGTGTTTCCTAAGACTGATTGAAAAAAAAATTGAAATAATAGTTTTGACTGAAACACACATTATTAGCGACATAGCGACTTACAAATATTTCATTTAGATGGTTATATTGCAATTTAACGAGGGAGTCTCCAATTGTTGCGATGGCATCGTCGTTTTTGTCAAGAAAATAATAGACGTAGAGACTCGTTTTGAATTCATCGGAGATGTAGAATGCCTCGAACTTCTCTTAGGAAAAAATCGAAAAAAAAAATCTTCTGACATATACAGATCACCATTAATGAATGAAAATGTTTGTCAGGAAAACTTTATCAATCTAGAAACGAGAAGTTTATCAAACAAAATAAAAATAAAAAATTAAATGTTCAATGAATGTTTGAAATATCCTGAAGGTACTGAGACCAAAACCCGTTATAAAAACATCAAAAAGGAGTAAGTTACAACCATAAAACGAAAAAAAAAGGTTCACGCACAAAGAAAAATCTCCGAACCTAAAAAAAGGTTTATGGAGCTGCGTAATCAAATTATGTAAAAAGTCATTTAAAAATCCAAAGATTAAAAAAATGACCGTACAGTGAAAACTAAAATAGAGACTGACTCAAACTAACCCAACCATCTCAACAAATATTTTTCTGAAATAGGCGAAAAATTAGCAAAACAAATGGATACAACAAGTAACTTTAAAGAGAAGACGAAATATTCCAATTTATATCTCCTTACAGAAACAACAGATGATGAGGTGAAACTAGTTATTAAAGAGCTCAGATCAAAGAGAGCCCCCAGTCCTGATGAAATACGTTGTGAAACAATCAAGGCGGTTGCTAATGAAGTGGTCCCAGTGTTAGTGTATCTGATCAATTTTAGTTTCAAAATCTGGACGTTTCCAGACGCTCTAAAATTGGGGGAAATGAGAACTCTCCTCAAAGGCGAATCAAAAACAGAACTGGAAAACTATGGACCAATTTTCCCAATTTCAAATATTAAAAAAAAAAAATGAGAAGGTTATTAAAAAAAGGGTTGTTTCATTTTTGGAAAAATATGATCTGTCATCAAACAGTTTGGGTTCAGGATTGGAAAGTCGACCGAAGACGCAATAACTAGTTTAACGCAAGAAATGTATCAAGCCGTGGAACAGATAAGAGCATCTCTTTGTATATTTGTTGACTTAACCAAGGCTTTCGATACCGTATGTCACAAAAGATTAATCAGGAAAATTGAGCAAATAGGCCTGAGGGGTCAAGGTTAATTGCTATGTAGATCGATTAACCTTGCTGAGGGGTAGTGTTTTGAATATGTTCAAAAGTTATTTGAATCACAGGATGTATATAGATAATGTCAGGAGCGGACGCAGGGGTGTAACATGTGGAGAACCACAGGGAACGGGTCTGGGACCGCTTTTGTTCATTTTGTTTATGAATACTTTCAATGAAACTGATTGGATGGGTACTGTTATCAGTTAGGCTGATGATACGGTGAGCTTTTACTCAGAAAAATCTTGGATGGATGTAAGAGACAAAGCAGAATTTGACCTAAACAATATATTCAAGTGGTTTCAAAGCAATAAACTCACACTCAACCAAACAAAGACTGGATGTATCTCCTTCTCTTCATATACAAGTGCATGGGCTTCCAAATTTTCGCTTTTTGCGCACCCAAGAAAATACTACAATATCGAGAGCAGATTACGTAAAGTACAATGGAATTATGATAGATCAACGTTTGCGTTGGGATAAACAAATAAAATATCTGGTTTCAAAAACCACATATCTAGTGACCCATTCTTCCTACCTTAAAACATGTTCAAAAAAAGAACAGCCACGGGATTTATGTGTCGCACTCGGGTTATTACAGATTCATTATGGAATCTCAGGCTTGTTATCTAAAAAGTATAGATGTGGTCCAAAAATCAATATTGAAAATTATTTTTATTTAGGAGAAGACATATTCTAGTAACATTCTATTTGAAGAGACTGAGGTATTTGACGTTAGACAATTATATTTTTTAGAAGAGTCAAAGCACATTGTATGGAGGTTCCTGGTAGTGGGAAGGAAATATGACATAAATTGATACAAGTAATAGCTCCAAGGTTTGTCAACATGCTGCCTCTACTGATCTAGATATACTACAAGATATAGTTCACTGCATCATTTACCATTATTTCCAGTAAGAATTGAAACAATGGCTGTTACAGATAGTCAGAAGAGAAATCTACTGCTTCTTTGAATAAAAAGTACACAAGAACTCATAGCATAGATATACCATTATTTGTTTTATTATATGTTCATCAAATATCGCGAATATGAACCTAAATTGTGACAAAATTCGTGAATAACAAGATTTTTTGGGTATTTCGCCAAACCCTATCTAATAACAATCAAACTAGTGTCAAGTGTGTAATAAAACTAGTGTAGTATCAAACCCGATCTTCTATATTACCTGAAAAAAATCTATCAATAAATAATAAAACCGATCAATATCAAACGATTCGGAAACGAATCTGCTTCCGTCGTCAGTGAAACCTAATAAAGGAACAAATAATTCAAATTCAAGTTCGTTTTTGTGTGATTTTGCAGTAAAATGTTTTTTTTTGTGTTTATGACACAAAACGTCACTTTTACTGACATTGAAGTGAAGTCGTATGGTGTTGATTGTTTAACTTTACATATGTTCAGCATTTATAATTTACTTTTTTGGGCTATGTTCAATTTCTTAATAAAGGTAACCATGTATTATTTACTTAGATTTATAAAGCAAGTTGCTACACATTTATTAGAATTTAAGATAATATATTATGCACTTTCTTTAAGTTTAGGTTTTTTAGAACATGGCTCCTTTGCTAAGATTTTTGAAATATCCCAATCTATTCTATGATTATTATCAAATGCATGTTGACTTATTCCCGATCTATGAAATTCTTTTTTTTTTCATGTATAATTTATGTTCTTCAATTCTCTTTTTTAAAGATTGTGAGGTCTTCCCAATACAGAATTTATTACATTCACAAGGAATTTTATAAACTACATTTTTAGTGGACTCATTAATATTATTAGGTCTGGTTTTTGTTAAATTAGTGCGAAGTGTGTTATTAGTTTTGAAAATGGTCCGTATATTATATGTCTGACCTAAACGTTTTAGTTTATGAGAAATTCCAGGTATGTATGGAATAATCAAATTAGTTATAGGTATATTCTGTTCTCGTTGTCAAGGTTGTTCAAAACTATTAAAACACTTCTCAAAAAAATTCATGGGATAATTATTTTTTGACAAAAAGTCTCTTATGAAATCTTTTTCGGATTCAAAATTATCATAATCACAAATCAATATATCTAAAAAAGGGATTTTATTATTTTGTTCTTTTTCAAAAAAGTAAAAAGTAGAAAGTCCATGTGATAGAGCAAAAATGATTTGTGATGATGAAAAATTTGAATCCGGAAAAGATTTCATGAGAGATGTTTTGTCAAAAAATAATTATCCCAATAATTTTCTTGAAAAGTGTTTTAATAGTTTTGAACAACCTAGACAACGAGAACAGAATATACCTATAACTGTTTAATTATTCCATACATACCTGGAATTTCTCATAAACTGCAACGTTTATTTCGGACATAGAATATAGGGACCATTTTCAAAACTAATAACACACTTCGCTATAATTCCACAAATACTAGACCTGATATTATCAATGAGTCCACAAAAAATGTAATTTTTAAAATTTCGTGTAAATGTAATGAGCTCTATATTGAAGAGACCTCACGACCTCCAAAAAAGAGAATTGAAAAACATAAATCATACATGAAAAAAAGGGAGTTTCATAAATCAAAAATTTGTCAACCTGCATTTTTGATAATAATCATAGAATAAATTGGGATAATTCAAAAATCTTAGCAAAGGAGCCATGTTCTAGAAAATGTAAACTCAAAGAAAGTGCATATTGTGACGTTGCATGGTGAATGCGCCGCCGCAGCCACCACATTGTGTAGAATTGTTGGAATCGATTGGCATTCTGGTACATTCTAGCAAGGCTAGATGGCGTCGAACATTCTTCGCTTTTCCAAAAGTATCTGGATTGTTCTCTCAATCCTGGCGAGGGTATATAATGAGATCCGTCATTTCAAGCAGTTAGTTAGTTCAGTTCTGAATACGTCGTGAAATATAAATCGTAGAACATAAATATTTGTGGTGTTGTAAATCGTGTGTGTAGTGACTTAAAATAAATCAATTAAAGCTGAACAGTGTTTTCTATAGCGAAACTTGTTACATTGGTGTCAAAAGTAGGATTTATTGTGTGCTATAGAAACGGACATAAATATTCACTGCAATGGCTATGAAACTAGTGTCTTTAACCGGATTGAAGGTAACCGAGTTGAAGAGGGAGCTGGAGGAGCGTGATTTGGATACAAGCGGGAAGAAAGCTGATCTACAACAACGGCTTCGTGAGGCTTTGATGGAAGAAGGCATGGATCCAGATACCTTCCAATTTGAAATTCCTGATCCGAACGCTGTGGAGAAATTGTCGAAAAACTTGAAAGATGAGCTGAAAGATCAACTTCAAGAGAACTCGAGGAAAATGGAGGAGAAGCTCGAAGAATCCTCCAGAGCTATGGAAGAAAAGCTGGAAGAATCTTCCAGAGCCATGGAAGAGAACTCGAGGAAATTGGAAAAGTTGGAAGAATCTTCTAGAGCTTTGGAAGAAAAGTTCAAAGAATCCTATAGAGCTATGGAAGAGAGATTGGAAGAGAAGCTCAAAGAAACTTCTAGAGCTATGAAGGATCAGGTTGCAGAAGAAATCGGGAAACAGCTAGAAGATACAGTGAAGACTTTGGAAGAAGAAATAGAGCAAATGAAAAGGCAAGTGGCAGTAATCAGGCAACAACCGGAAGTTACTTTCGGGAACCACGGTGCGAGTGCCAAGATGGAAGCTGATACCATCAGAATCCACATGAAAGCCCCACAGTTTGATGGCAAACTGTCCTGGAACAATTACCATCGCCAGTTCGAGGCAGCAGCAAGGGCAAATGGATGGACTGGACCGGAAAAAGCCCTGGCATTGACTCTGGCACTTCGTGGGGAAGCTACAGAAATCCTGCAGACGCTCAACACCCAGGAGCAGGAGGACTACGATGTACTAGTCAAGCATCTGGAACTGCGATATGGGCAAACTCACTTGGAGCACGTCTACCACTCTCAGTTGAAAAATCGCATTCAGAAGACCAACGAGACCTTGCAGGAGTTTGAAGCGGATGTTGCTCGCCTTGCACGACTGGCTTATCCAACCACGCCAGAGAACGTTATGGAGAGGCTTGCAGTTCAGGCCTTTTTGGATGGACTTCGAGGCCAGGAGATTCGGCAGTCACTGATACTCCATCTTCCCGATAGACTGGTTGAAGCACTGGCCAAAGCCTTGGAATTCGAAGCGGCGAAGCAGTCTGTGAAGGTTCCTGCACGCGTGCGAAGGGTGGAGGAGAAGGATCCTCTGGAAGAAGACACCGTCGAAGCAACTGTGAGGAGGGTCGTCAAAGAGATAGAGGCGTCCAAGCGAAGGGAGCTGCTATGCTGAAACTGTGGAGAGCTTGGCCACATTCGTAGCCGATGCAAGAAGGAGAGACGGGCACCTTCTTCGACGTCGGAAAACTAGAGAGGGTCGATGCGAAGGGGCAATCGTCGACCTGTAGCCAGTATGCCCCAAGGAAAACCGCCATAGTTGCCTCTTTAGGACACTAACTGAACAGCGTGTTTGTGGATGGCTGGGTTAATGGAGAGAAACGCACCATGCTGCTGGATACAGGTGCGACAAAGTCTATCATCAGGCCCGACATTGTCACAACACCGACAATGATTAAACCAACAAAGTGGCGACTACGGACGGCAACAGGAGACTTGGCTAGGATACATGGTGAAGTGGAGGCAGCAGTGACTCTGGGAAGCACCAGCTTCGAACATCCAATGCTGGTTGCCGATATTGAGGAAGAAATCATAATTGGAATGGTCATCATGAACACCCAAGGCTTCCAATTAGATTTCAAATATGGAACACTGAAAACCAACAACGAAGAGGTGATAATGCATGGTAGAGAGGAAGAGACAGTTCGTGTTTTGCTGACTGGGGATTCTTCAATTCCCGAGAGAAGCGAGATGATTTTGTGGGCTCGCCTGGAAGGGAAGATGAAAGAAGGAAGCATCGTGATGTTTGAGCCTAGAATACACGATTCTGAAGTAGGACGAGGCATTGCATGTGGAAAGAGCCTGGTACATGTGGGAAAGACTGTGCCCGTGAGAGTGATGAACGTCAACTATCACTCTGTAAGTTTGGCAAGGGACACAGTTTTGGGGCTCTGCTCGTCAATTTCCTCTGTGGTGCGACAAGTATGTGAGACTGAGCAAGCCATCTCTGAGTTCACCGGAGAGATGGAGAAGTTAGTTGTCACCTCTTCAAAAGATCTGGATAAGAGACAAAATCAACGATTGAGAAACCTGATAAGGAATTACGGCGACATCTTCGACAACGGGACTGGGGAAAAGGGCCGAACGAACGTGGTGCGGCACACCATCAACACAGAGGGAGCACGACCGATCCGCCAAACAGCTAGAAGACTACCTTTGGCCAAGAAGGAGGAGGCGGACAAGATCATCAAGGACATGGAGAAAGGCGGTGTCATCGAGCCTTCTAGTAGTACGTGGTCATCGCCAGTTGTTCTGGTTAAAAAGAAGGACGGTTCAACTCGATTCTGTGTGGACTATCGTCAGCTGAACAACGTGACGAAGAAGGACAGCTACCCGCTACCACGGATCGACGACACTTTGGATACCTTGGCCGGATCGAAGATCTTCTCAACCCTGGACCTCAAAAGCGGATATTGGCAGGTAGAAATGGCCCCTGAAGATCGAGAGAAGACTGCTTTCAGCGTTGGAGCTGGGCTGTGGCAGTTCACTGTTATGCCATTTGGGTTATGCAACGCACCTGCTACGTTCGAGCGGCTGATGGAGACTGTGCTCAAAGGACTATCCCGGTCAACATGTCTTGTATACCTGGATGACATAATTGTGGTTGGCAAATCATTTGAAGACCATCTGAAGAACTTGGAAGAGGTATTCCAGAGACTCAGAAGTTCCGGTTTGAAGCTGAGTCCAAAGAAATGCCAACTGTTCCGGAGGGAAGTACAATACCTGGGTCATATCGTGTCGGCTGAGGGTGTAGCCGTTGACCAGCAAAAGGTGGAGGCAGTTAAGGAGTGGCCAGTACCAAAGAACCTCCACGAGCTAAGAAGTTTCTTGGGTCTGTGCACGTACTACCGGCGTTATGTCCAGGGATTTGCGAACATCGCCCGGCCTCTTCACAGGCTCACAGAGGCACAGAGACGCTTTCACTGGGACGAAGATTGTCAGGAGGTCTTTGACACGCTTAAAAGGGCACTTGCCACCGCGCCCATCCTAGGCTACCCACTTCCTGAGGGGAACTTCATCCTGGATACAGATGCCAGTAATGTAGGACTTGGTGCAGTGCTGTCCCAGATCCAGCAGGGACACGAAAGGGTGATCGGCTATTTCAGCAAAACCTTGTCGAAGCCGTAACGGAACTACTGCGTCACGAGAAGGGAACTACTGGCAGTAGTCAAAGGGGTAGAGCACTTCTACAAGTACCTCTACGGAAGAAAGTTTCTGCTGAGAACCGACCACGCCGCGCTCAAATGGCTCCTACAGTTCAAGAATCCGGAGGGTCAAGTTGCTCGTTGGATTGAGAGACTTCAAGAGTTCAACTTTGACACGGAACATCGAGCTGGATCCAGCCACAACAACGCTGATGCCCTATCCAGGAGACCTTGTCCAGAACAATGTAAGCACTGTCAAAGAGCCGAGGAAAAGGAGGCGAGCACTTGCAGGACGACTGTGGTGGATGATTCCTGGCAGTCTAAGGCGCTTCGCGAGGACCAGGAGAAAGATCCAGATCTGAAGCTTGTCATCGGATGGAAACAGGCAGGCCAACGACCAACCTGGCAAGAAGTCGCACGGTTCTCGACCACCGTGAAGTCCTACTGGGCTCAATGGGACTCGATGGTTCTTGATGACGGCATCCTGAAGAGGCTGGTGAAGAATCTGGATGGCACGGAAGATCGGAGGCAGTTAGTCGTTCCTGGAAACAGACAGGCAGAGGTGATGAGAGAGGTCCATGATGGCGTCACGGGTGGACATTTGGGTGTAACCAAGACGCTGGGAAAGCTGCGAGAACGGTTTTACTGGGTTAACTGTCAAGCCGATGTGAAGGAATGGTGCAGAAAATGTGCCGTATGTGCGGCAAGTAACGGACCCCAGAAACGGCCAAAAGCTCCTATGCGCCAATACAACGTGGGAAGCCCCTTTGAAAGGATCGCAATCGACGTGGCTGGACCGTTTCCTGAAACGGACAAAGGAAATAAATACATCTTGGTCGCCATGGATTACTTCAGCAAGTGGGCTGAGGCGGATGCCTTGCCAAACCAGGAGGCAGCTACAGTTGCCGATGTCTTGATTAAGGAATGGGTTTGCCGTTTCGGTGTCCCGTTGGAGCTGCATTCGGACCAGGCGCCTTATTCTGTAACGCTCGAACCGTTCGATTCGGTAGGATTTATTCGATTGTGACGTCATTTTCGGTTTCATGTCGCAGAAGCAATTCCGTAGCGTCAGACCGATCGGTAACTCAATCGAAACTTCGATTCGCTTACCGAGAGCTTTGTGGGTTTCGACAATGTCATTAGACCCCCTGGAGAAGGTCGGTAGCGTGACATGCTCCTTACGACAGGCTGAAGTAGTTGGGCAGAGGTTGGTGGACAGGCTACGTCAAGCAGCAGCCAACTGAATTGTTATTGTACACAAATATGAACAAGAAGTTTATAATTATTGCCTGCTAATGTCATCTTCAATACGGCAGTTCATGAATTAACTATTTTTATTATTTCAGTTTTATAATAAGTCATTTTTTTCATTGATATTTTGTATATCCAATATCCAACAAAAACAATTCCAAGCACAACCCAAGCTCTATTTACAATAGCTAACAACCTAAACCACATATATAATTATTATTTTGAGAGCAAATAATAAACTATAATCTTGAAACTATACAGGGTCCTTCATTAGTGCGTCGGGCAATCCTAGCGTGGTTATTTACAAAAGTAGAAAAAAAAGTTTTATACAAAAGTTGTAGAATGTGACTTTATGCATATTTTAAAAATATTTTCAAACATACAGGGTGCGTCACAAAAGTATGGCACGAAAAAGTATGATTTTTTTAAATGGAACCCCCTGTATATTAATTGATATTTCAATTCTTTCTTCAATTTGGAACAAAAATTGTGCTACAACTAATGTTCCTAAATTCAACCGTTATCGAGATATCGCGTTTTAAAAATGGCATTTTTGCAACTTTGGCATGCTATAAAACTCAAACTATTCAAGTTAGAGGAAAATGGTTTGCACTTTCCTATCTTAACTTTTCAAGAGCTCTTCTGTCATTTGGATAGAAGGTAACGTCAACTGTCAACTTTTTTCGGCACATTTTGACATTTTTTCACAATAATGGATTTAATCTCCTTGAATAGCTCTTGAAAAGTTAAGATAGGAATGTGCAATCCATTTTTCTCTAACTTGAATAGTTTGAGTTTTATAGCATGTCAAAGTTGCAAAAATGCCATTTTTAAAACGCGATATCTCGATAACGGTTGAATTTAGGAACATTAGTTGTATCACAATTTTTGTTCCAAATTGAAAAAAGAATTGAAATATTAATCAATATACAGGGGGTTCCATTTAAAAAAATCATACTTTTTGATGCCATATTTTTGTGACGCACCCTGTATGTTTGAAAATATTTTTAAAATATGCATAAAGTCACATTCTACAACTTTTGTATTAAACTTTTTTTTCTACTTTTGTAAATAACCACGCTAGGATTGCCCGACGCACTAATGAAGGACCCTGTACATCAAAAAATCACTTCCAAAACTTTCTTGGAACTATTTTTACCCTTTTATTTGGCTTGGTTCTTCGGTCAACTTCATCAAAAATCCAAAGAAAAGATTATATTTGCTCTAGCCACATGTTAACTGCATCTTGTAAGCTGAAAAAAAAATCAAACTGTTAGGTACGAATGATCCTTGTTTTAGTCACTACATTGATAGTTTCATGTAACGACGACTCAGATCACATTTTTTTTATCGAGATACAGAGATTAAATAAACCAATCAAATCATTAGTAGGTAATCTAAATATTATTATGTATCTCCTTGTTATACTCACATCATCATGGTATCTGTTATCGATATTGCTGCTTCACACATAGCAGCTGCCTTTTTCTCTTGAACAGCTACAAATTGGAGCTGTACTGATTGCCATCATTTCCTCTTCATGTTCAATATTCCTTTACAATAGTTGGTTTTGTACTTTTGATAACAAATTAGATTATTATGACATTGACAAATAACCCCAAAACGTCAACCAAAAATAGTCATCAAACACAAACGCGCACTCTGATTGGTTGTGTCCAGCGACATCGCATGGTTTTTTAAATTTTTCCGGTCGCCTTTCGATTCCTACCGAACCGAACGGCATGGTTTCCGAAATGCGGTACTGAATTGCAACGTACGCAACCGAACCGAATGTTCGACAACTACGCCGTTCGATAGTGTACCGAACCGAGCGATTCGGTCTACAAAAAATAAATACAGAATAAGGCTCCAGGGCAGGAACTTCGAATCGACGCTATTCCAGAACGTCTGCGATGTCTTGAAGATCAAGAAGACAAGGACAACGGCGTTACACCCACAATCGGATGGCATGGTGGAGCGAATGAACCGAACCATCAATCGACACTTGGCCAAAGTTGTCTCTGACCATCAAAGAGACTGGGATCAACATCTTCCCCTATTCCTCATGGCGTACAGGTCAGCAGTTCATGAATCGACGGGCGAAACACCTGCCAAGATCATCATGGGTCGTGAACTCCGGCTGCCCTGCGATTTGAAGTTTGGCTGTCCACCTGGTGAGGATGTCGCTGGGGAAGACTACGCAAGTGATCTTCGTAGAAAAATGGACGATATCCATCAACGGGTCCGACTAAACATCCAAAGTGCCAGCGACAGGATGAAAGAAGCGTACGACGTGAAGGCCGAAGAAGGAGGGTTCCAGGTTGGGGATTTGGTTTGGCTTCACAACCCACAGAGACGACGTGGATTCTCCCCAAAACTGCAAAGTTCTTGGGAGGGCCCGTATGAGATTCTGGAGCGAATCAATGACGTCGTCTACAGGATTCGAAAGCCACCACGAGGAAAACCGAGGGTTGTTTACTTCAATCGTTTAGCTCGGTATGCTGGGAACCACGACGATCAGGACGCTGAAGTGAGGCAGATCAGGTCACCCAAGAAAGACATGTCATTGGAAACTTTCATGTCTCTACACTCCAATGGCCAGAAAGTCCAGAATGGCGTTGTCCAAGAAAGGCAGCTGGATTTGTTCAAAGCACCTGCCGAATATTCGTTGGCTCACTGGGTCACTGAAGACCTTGGTATGAGGAGTGGTCTTGCTGCTGCTTTCAAGCGGAAATTTGGACAACTGGAACATCTACGACGACAAAAACCAGAGGTGGGGAGGGTACTGGAAATCATGGAAGGTACACGACATCTGTTTTACCTTGTGACGAAGAAGCTTCCACATCATCTGACCACCTACAGTGTCATCTTCGTGACTTGATGCTGTCACAGGACCTCACCCATTTGGCAATTCCGAAAATGACGAACGACCAACTGGACTGGAGAGTAGTACGGAGCATGCTGGAGGTAATCTTTAAAGAAAGCGGCATTGACATCCTGGTGTGCTGCTATCCTTCCCGGAGGACGAACCAGAGGACAGTGGACTGCTACTTCCATAGGACATCAGGCTGCCGGTTTGGGGACAGTTGCCGATACCGACATGAAGGCAATTCGGGACGAATTGCCTTAAGAAGGGGGCAATGTGACGTTGCATGGTGAATGCGCCGCCGCAGCCACCACATTGTGTAGAATTGTTGGAATCGATTGGCATTCTGGTACATTCTAGCAAGGCTAGATGGCGTCGAACATTCTTCGCTTTTCCAAAAGTATCTGGATTGTTCTCTCAATCCTGGCGAGGGTATATAATGAGATCCGTCATTTCAAGCAGTTAGTTAGCTCAGTTCTGAATACGTCGTGAAATATAAATCGTAGAACATAAATATTTGTGGTGTTTTAAATCGTGTGTGTAGTGACTTAAAATAAATCAATTAAAGCTGAACAGTGTTTTCTATAGCGAAACTTGTTACAATATATTATTTCAAATTCTAATGAATGTGTAGCAACTTACTCTGTAAATCTGAGTAATACATGATTACCTTTATTGAGAAATTGAACATAGCCCAAAAAAGTAAATTATAAATGCTGAACATATGTAAAGTTAAACGATCAACACCATACACTTCACTTCAATGTCAGTAAAAATTTCATTTTGTGTCATAAACACAAAAAAAACCATTCTACTGCAAAATCACACTAAAACGAAGTTGAATTTGAATTCATTGTTCCTTTTTTAGGTTTCAATGACGACGGAAGCAGATTCGTTTCCGAAACGTTTGATATTGATAGGTTTTATTATTTACTGATTGAATTTTTTTCAGGTAATATGGAAGATCGGGATTATAAACACTAGTTTGATTGTTATTTGATAGGGTGTGGCGAAATACCCAAAAAAATCTTGTAAATCATGGATGCGCCAGAAAACTACGGAGCATATCTAAAATTCCCGAAATGTGACAAAATAACAAATTGTGACTATTAAACCCGATTAACGACCTGAATTACTCGATCTTCTAACAAATCAGCTTAAACAAAAAACAAATTGTTTCTTCTAGGTTTAAATATTTATTTTAATATATTGACATTATTTTGTATCAAAATTGTACCAAAATGTGTCTGAAATAAATTGATTTATTGATTGATAAAATAGAATAAAAAAGTCATAAGAAGGTCAAAAACAGCACTAAACATCTACATGACCAATAAATGAAAACCAACTTGAAACCAAACCAAATTACATGCATAGAATAATGTTTAAGGGGGAATAGGACGGATTCTTCCATATTGACAATTGGAGAAACAAACTGCGCCTCCCAGCAGCATGGTGAGAAAGATTTCGTTCGCAGTTTGACCAGAAGATGGGGCTAGTAGCTCATGTGACGTCACAAGACTTGGCAAGTTCGATAATTAATTTTCATTTTATGAAAGAAGTCTGCGAATTTTGTAATTTTTTCTTACATTCTAACTAGAACTAGCTTAAGATGCCATTATCAATCATTTATTGGCATTTTGTGTAGAGTTCTAGTTGGCATGAAAGAAAAATTTCAAAATATGCAGATTTCTTTCATGATTAATTGATGAACTGGTCTGATTAAAGTTCATAAAACCATTCATTCTTTTTTTAATTCGGAAATTTCTCTCGAAAAATAATATCAATCCAGCTAATTGTCATGGAAAACGAATACCCAGAGTAAGGGAAAATGAATCTCCGATCATCACTGTTTCCAAGTTTTTATTTGATTTATCTTTTTTTCTACAAGTAAGTACTTTGGTTTCAATATGTGCCGCCAACTCTTTTGATACATTTTCAGCGGAATTCTGAAATGAGTAAAATCGGAAATTTCATCATCTTCTGGAAATCCCTGTGAAAGAGATTGATTAATGCTTAAAATAAAATACATCTCGAGTAGAATCACGTGAGCCCTTGAGGAGTAAGACAAATTTCTGAGCTTTCATCCTCATAATTAGCCCCAACTGACTGAAAATATGTCAAATTGTCAACCAAGAGGCTCTTTAAGTAGTTGGTGAAAGCATTTTGGAAGAGATTGACATTCCTTGCACCTGTTTGCATGATTTTTCGATAGAAAAGTTCTGGACCCATATTTTCGAAAGTGTGATCACTAGATCACCGGTGAACCAAATTGGCTTTGTACGGCACGTTCACTCGATGATTACTTCGCCTGAATCAAAAATAGGGCCCCTGGGGTATCCTGATTGAAAGATTGGAGGATAATATTATGGTTAGATCCCAAAGACAGCATCATGCTTCATACATCTCTAATATTTTCAATTATTGTTTTGATCAAAATTTTTTTGCTGAGCGGATTACATTTGTTTTAGTCCTGAAATTGGTTTCTGGAGAAGTCTTGATGATCTTCCATTCAAGCTATCGGATAGAAATGAATGATTAAGAAATTGAATAGGGTAGTAACTATATCCAAGCTACTCTTTTCTTTCCTGACCAACTCATAACCAGTGTCAGTATGTGGGTAGGTACCTGAAACAAAAATTACTAACTGGATAATATGGAATCCAAAAATGCAATACACACTAGAGAATAATGATTGTTTTCAAAGATGAATTTAATTTAGGTTAGTACAGGGTCACAGGGTGTAACTTAATGATTGGTCGTGATTCAAAAGACGCATTCCCGAACCAAATTCAAGGAGAAAAGGTCCCATAAACATGTGTTCCGAATAGTCTGATTTTCGAGATATAGGTTCTTAAGGGTTTAGAAAAAAATCGAGTCTATCATTATAAAAAAAAGTGCGCTACTGAATTTTTTTGAAAATTTTATTTTTTTTTCAGATAAAGCAGCTAAAATTACAACTTGTTTGTCTCTTTCTAGCAACGTTGAGTTGATTCTATTTCACCTAAAAATTTTCCGTTATGCAATAAAGTGGTTTTCATTTTTTTCCACGAATACGAAGAAATTAATATACTCGAAAAACTATCAAGATACAAAAAAGTTGTATTTTTTGCTGCTTCATGTAAAAAAAATATAAGATTATCAGAAAATGTCAGTTGCGCGCATTTTTTTGTCAATATTATTCGTGAAACTGCCCCTCGGGGCTCCACTGGAACTCATAATAACCCTCTAGTAAGTGCTCTGATTTGGCATCTTATCACAATGAAAAATACTGTCAAAATTCAACAAAATCGGCAAAAGATTCTTTGAGATATGAATCCGGTTTTTTCCACACCCTGTCTCTCGAAAAATAGATTATTTAAGATTATTGTTTAAAGGACCTTTTCTTCTTGAATTTGGTTCAGGAATGCGTCCTTAGAATAACGGCCTATCATTAAGTAACACCCTCAAAGTACAACAATCACATACATAAAGTTAACATTTATAAAAATCTTGAATAAATAACTTACTGACCAGAGAAAGCTAACACATCTATGACCGTCGCCGCGCCGTTGAATAGTAGAACACTTGGTTGCATAATTCTGATAAATTCCTTCTTTCTTTTATCCCCTTACCATTTTATTGATTTCTAAAAGCTATTTGAATTCAGAAGGTGATCATAGGATTATGTTTAAGGATTACATGTACTTCTAATTGATACGACTATCTAAGGTCTATGTCAAAATCAAAACCATATTAAAAACCACTATCCTGCAAACTTATGAAATAATTTATGGTTTCATCAATATTGTTATAACACAAAGAAATGATTGGGATCTGTCTTCTTGAAAATGAGTGAAATTTTTGCTTCACGTGACCTCATGAACCCAAACTACGTTCAATATTCTATGCTTAGGCAAAAATGTCTTTGATAATTTTATCTACAGTGAATATTCATTTCAGGTGAAGTTTTATGCAGTCAAGAAGATTTATTGCATTGAAGTACTCAATCAAAATCCCAGTAATACCCAAGGAGGTATGGCGGTTATTACAGAAGGAGGTGTGGATCATCGGTATGTGTATATCGATATGGTTTCCGCAAGAAGCAAAGGACTTGAATTCTTCGTTTCTATCTATATTGAGAGCAACACTATAGTCTGATGAAATTTTTATTCATTATTGTAACCATGCCAAAACAGTAAAAGTAATTATATCCAGTTTTTTCTATTATCAAAACCACAAAAAATCATGTTCCTGGATATTCTCGTAAAATGAGATAATCATCATATTATATCAATATCCCTGAATACCTTTCTTATTAGCTGCAAAAGTATGACGGTACCATATTGTGAATATAAATTGTTTCATTAGAAAACTCAATTATGGAACATTAAATACAGGGTTCGCCAAGTTTAGTAGCCTATAAGAATATCTCGGAATAAAGCGATTGGTATTTTGAAAATGTTTAGGGAGAGATTTTCGGAAATGCTCTTTTCTATTGAAATAAAAGTGACATTGAGTGACTTCCGGCTATACCGAAAGTAGGTCTCAACTCGCTTGTTTCAAATGGAACACCCTATAGATTGTAGCAGATCTTGTTCCTGTGTTATTCAATGTTCTTGGATATGGGAACAAAAAGAGACAATGATCTTACTGTCTTCGCGATGTTTCGTCTAGTTTTTAGGCTTCATCAGTGAACCCAAAACATAAAACTCAAAAGAAGTTGAGAAAAAACAATGGAAAACTGATAAAAAATGGAAAAAGAAGCTTTTTGTCATAGCCCGGGCTAAGAATCTAATTCAAATTAGTTTATTTGATTAATTATTTTTAATTAAAATTTAATATTGAATTGGAAACAAGTATTTAGGAGCTGATAAACTCGGAATTGACTCAGTTAATCAAGTAACAAAAACATCTTAGGCGAATTGCCTTCAATTGAAAAATTTCCCAAAATAGGCGTCGCAGTTCTTTTCAGGTTAGCAGAAATACACAAAACAAAGATCATCAATTTGATGAATAATACCATATATCACAGAAATATTGGAAAAAGATCAATAAAAATCACGTTTTTGATAAGTACCGTTGATGGATCTCAAATATGGTCACGGGGGTGGCTGGAGTTCTTCGGTGAATTAATAAGAAGGGTAGACATCAGACGGGATATAGTGAATTTGACTGTGTTAGATAGAAATGCAGCGAGTGCCATTACCCGCCGAGCGTCATTTCCAACTTCTCCCTGTGCAAAACTAATTGGAACAATCAGCTTTGAAACTAGTCTATTCCACTCAGGTATTGGGGAGTATGATTGAACGTTTATGTTAACTTAACGTATCCATTTCAACATGGTAACGCTGTTAGCAAATGGAACATCTGCATTTGTAAACAATCCTAACCAGAAACGTTAAGTTAACGTTAACGTTCAATCATAGCCCTCATCAGACACTTCAAGCAAACCACACATTTTTTCACGTATCCGCATCCGGATCTCCAAACGAATCGACATACGTCAATCATATAAAAACCTGCTTAAGCAGCGATCGGTTCTACGTATACGAAACGGATTGGTGAAACGTCAAAGTTGTCAAACTTCGCGTTTTGTAACCTGGATATTGATTTTTGTTTATATTTTTGGTTTGGTTTGGATGTTTGTGTATTTTTCGTTTATCGGTTTTGAAGAGCTTTTGTTATAATCCTTCGATTAGTTGAGATGCGTTCTCAAATACGGTAACGATGAAAGGCCCGCAACGATGTTTGCAAGGGAACGAATTGGAACCCCCGCATCTATTCTGAGCATGCGCAGATTGGTGCGGATACGGATACGTTTGAAATTTAGGACGTGCTTAAAGTGTCTATTGTGACCTATGATTGAACATTCACGTTATTCTCACGTAAACGTTCCATTGTCTCTGAAAAACTAAGACCCTCAGCAAACACAAGAACATAATATTGATGTAAAAATTATGTAATACAAGTGACCAGCTACGGCGATATGATATACAACGACTGTATAATGTCATACCTCCAGTGCATGTGAATTTAATATCACGTAATGAACGCTTGCAATAGGAGTGGCTGGTCCAGTGTTGATCTGATGTAAATATTATGGTTCCCAGCTGCAAAACTCTCTCTGACAGTTCTAGAATCTGTGAGGCGAGTAATTTATAATTATTACCATTAGCATAGGAATAAAATATAACGTACATGTATATTATCTACCAAACAACCAATCATAAACACATAACCTACCTTTTCCCTGCCACAGAACGATATTTTTCTAAGCCTTTATTGCTTGAGTGACGGTGCTTGGGTTTTTATCAAAAACACATGCAAATTAATGCCTTTCTTTTCACTTCTTGACAATAAAATCATTCATTTTTGCGAGATGGAACGGCGAGTGGAACTGCTACGGTCAAACAACACATCCAAAACAAAGAACCCGGAAAAATTGACAAAAATGTCTTGTACATCTACTTTGTTGGAGTGGAGGTTGGTCGTGTCCATCAGTGAAATTTGAAGTAACAGAATTGATCTGTTATCCATCGATGAATTGACAATGGACAATTTGCATACATTTTCAAATAACTTGAAATTTTATATACGTATTCTAGACAATATTAGATGTTCATCATCGATTTTTTTTTTCAAAATACCCAGAAATATACTGAATAAATAAAAAAGAAACACTGTATGATCGAATACGTGGCGGCGCCATATTAGCCTCTCTTTCGAGAGAGAGTTATCTCAGTCAATACGTCAGACGGAGATAGATAATGTTTTCTGTGATGTAGTGGATGTTGATTGGCGCTTTTTAATTGGTTATTATCACATTAATAGAGGTTGTAGGTTCATTTTTTGAACATCAATGGCACCAGTACTTACTAATCCTTATATTTTTCATATTTTCAAAAAATGTGCAAATTGTCCATTGAATTAACTCCATATCCATCCATCTAGAATGAGTAATAATTCATCCAACGATGAATAACAGATGACATTGGTGGATCAGTCAAATAAACGTAAATGATCGTTGGCTGCTTTAGTCGGCATGCTGCGTGGATGAGGTGATTTAGGATTTGGTCATGACGCTTGCCGTTGTCGATTTTCAAATGTAGCAATATAAAATTTACATGATATTTACATAAATCGCTTATGTAATGTTTTATAAATTTCATGTACTTCATGTACACCTTGATGTTACATCACGTATTTTACATGAAATTCACGTGATAATGAAAGATCTAGAGTTTACATAATTTTCTTTGCATAAATGTTAAATAATTTTTACATACAAAATATGTGAGAGTCATTATTACTTTAATTTTACATAAATGTTACATCAAAGTCACATACATGTCTACTGGGCTGTTGCCATTGGAATCGATACAGACAGAGTGTCTCATTATCTTTGATAACATTTGAACCAGCTGTAACTTTTTTGTTTTTGATTGTATCTATACGACATTGTATAGTTATCCAGTCTTCCAAGTTACCAAGTTTTTTTCTGTTTGAAAAATAAAACAAAAGACTTCCAATTTTCCGAGATATTAACCTAGCTTATATTATTTTTCAAGGTGTGCCCTACATATCATTAGATATCGACGACGTCACGACAAAAGGGCGTAAGTGCCAAAATTGAGAAAATGAGATTTTTATGCCATTCTATACTACTAATAACTGCCCACAACTTGACCAAACGGCTTAACCGGCAAAAATTCCTAACGCATGAAAAATGATATTTTCATTTTCTAACCGCCAATACCGAACCAAACCGAACTTGACCCGAAAATCACTAACCGCCGTCAACACGTGTGTTGATAGGTTGCTTACGCCCTGGACGAAAAAAAACATTTTCCTGGCGAAAGGTACGTGAATGATATTATGAATTGAATAGGTTTTATTGATATTTGGTAGCCTAGATCGTTTTTCTTCTGTAAAGGCCTTGTTTACATATCAAAAACTCACATTATGTGTTATTGTCGGTTACGCCTTTTAATATTTTTCTGTTTGGTTTGTCTAAGCGCCATTCGCTCATATGAATATAATGGAGTGATTTTTTGCGTTTTACAAACTTGAGCCTCAGCCGTTTCAAAAAATCTACACAATAGCTA
Source organism: Orchestes rusci (assembly GCA_958502075.1). Lineage (NCBI taxonomy): Eukaryota > Metazoa > Arthropoda > Insecta > Coleoptera > Curculionidae > Orchestes > Orchestes rusci. The sequence continues at coordinate 53,993,512 of OY293304.1, forward strand.
AAAGATATAACCTATTTGTTTAAAAAAAAAGTTTAATTCAAGGCAAAGTGCTTTCCCTGGTCCGTAATAATTGTTCAAAATTTGGATTTTCCATGTCGCTTACGCCTTTTTTCTATTGTTTTTTTAGAATACCATAATGTTGTCCCGTGGCCAAAAAAGAGGTTGCAATTGCAAGTAACTTGAACGATTATAATAATATTATAATCGATAATGATCTCCCGAGTGAACTTCTAACAGAGGCATTGAAGCATGATGTTTTGAAAAATACGTTTAAGTTTTTTTATGTTTAAATAGCATCGTTTTCTTTTCTTTTAAGAATAATTAGGTAGTAAGTTATCTTTGTTAAGAATTTGTCTTCAGTTTTAAATTTTAGTTGGTCTTTAACTAAAATTTTTGTATTTCTTTTCGAGATTTGTATTGTTTTGAATTGAAAAAAATGAAAAGATTTATCCGACATTTTTAATTTTACATGAAGAATTCAAAAGGCGTAACTGCAACTAACCGACAATAAATAACCTAAATGAAAACACCTAAAAGGCGTAAATGCCTTTTGAAAAGACGTAAACGCCAACAGATTCAGCAAAAAGGCTTAAGCACCAAATGTTTAAATAACTAAATAACAGTCACATATTTTATAACTTGAAAGTTGTTGAAACATGCGCTTATTAATCTAAAATGGAATAATAAAAAAAAAATCTACTGGGATATAAAAATAAAGATTTTAAACGTTTTTTTCGTCTCCTGAAAAAAATTACGAATGTCGCTTATGCCCTTTTGTCGTGACACCGTCGATATCATATAGGTATTTCATGACGCATGTCATTTTGAAGCACAACGGTTGAAGATAGGTATGTGATACGCTATATAAAATAAACTTAGAATTTTGAGAAGAATCGGAATATCCAATATTCCTTCAAAAAATAAAAGTAAGGTTATTATTTCGAAAAATTGTTCAGCGGGACACTCACGGTCCTGCACCGCAGTACGATTTTGTTGGATCCGATCTAACATCGTGTTGGTTCGCAGTTAATAAAAATTAACGGCTGCAGTGAATTGGATAGATTTTTCGTGTCCTCGATACAAGTTGATAGACAAAGTCTTTTTTTGTTGTTGTTGTTGTTGTGCTCATTTGATCTTGTCTAATTTTTGACTAGCATTTTCTGATCTGTATAGAAACTTCACATGTCTCTGGTAAGTGAAGTGTTCTCAATGGAGAGATATTGCCAATCAAAAAATGTCAAGCGCTAAAACCGCATGCGGTATTTTGACGTAAATCGGATGCGCGATTCACTGCTTGACGTCATTTACGGTATGGAGAGGTGTCAAGCGGTGATAGCGCATGCGGTATTTTGACATCATTTTGACATTAATCGGATGCGCGAATCACTGCTTAACGTCATTTACGGTAATGAGGTCACCGCATGTAGTTATCTACGTTTCGTAGCGTCGAGCGCTATTTTGGATACCGCACAAAACGTATGCCTTACAACCTGGCAAATAAACAAGCCATGTTTTTGTGTTTTTATCGAAGTAAAGAATGTATTTATCGGTTGTCAACTTGAACAAAAATACTCCCATCAAGCACATGATGACAATTGGAGCCTTTCAGATCATCGCGCGAAAATTGTGTGCATACGAGTCGCAAAATAATGCGACTTGAGTTCATTGGGTGTCATGTTGATACAAAACTTTTCTTCTTAAGATCATTCAAAGAATCAACACTTGAAGTTTGGCCATATACTCAAAGCACCCTGTATTTTAAATGTATTAGATGATAGGTAGTCGAAATGGAAAGGGTGCCATGCATCATAGACCATTTTGAGGTATCCAAAGAAAACTCATTTAATCTACAAATAGGAACTATAGAAAAATGTCCACGATAATCAAAAGTACAAAAAATAATTTTGTTCATAGTGTTTATACTCAACTTAATCTTATATGTTGAAGGAAATTGCGTTTTTGATATATTTTTCAAGTCACATAGTGGGTATTGCAACAACTATATTATGATTTTTAGCAGGTGCAGTATATCCGGAAATATATGGAAATATTTAAAACATATAGATTTCCATGAACCAGGTTTTATTTTAAGATTCTTTATTAAAGCTTTCAACAAAAGGCTCTTGAGAAGGAACTACAATTATTACACTCAAATAAATATTTATTAAAATGGTTAAAACAAAAAATTGTTTTTTGGGTCCAAAAAATCAGTCTATGCACTTGCTGCAGTGTTGTGTTGAAAAAATAGGACTGTTTCGTATAAATTATCGTTATTTTGGGAAATTTAGTAAAACCATAGGTTAGAACATGATAATTTCATACATTATCAAAATACAAAACTGATATATAGCGAGTGCTAAACCATTTTCAACGGCGGTTCTGGAGCAAAATGTTGGGGGTGGGGTTATATCATGCGAGATGCTTTAAAATGCGCCGCAGTCGATACATCTTTGAACCTTCTATTTTCGTCAACCAAAAATGAATAAATTCGGTTTCTTTAGCATTGATAGTGTTTTGGATGATTTTGTTTCCAATATGTCTGTTCTGCCTTTTGTCCCAGAGAAATAAATAAAATGAAAATTTGTTTTTTGTGTATGTACCCTGCTCTGGGGTGGGTAGAACCGCAGGTTAAACCATTCAACTTTTTCTCACCCTTTGAGATATGTTTCTATCCTTCTCAAAACCAAAAAACTCCTTTCCGCAGTGACTGTTGTTACAGGTAAAACAATAAATATGTGAAGCAACATCGGTATGCTTGGGAAAAATTATTCATGGCATTCTTTCAGTGTGCAAACAGCATTTTCAGCTCAACAGATAATTCCATAGCTGATCCGAGCATATCTTCATCGCACTGTCACCTTCTCAATATATTAATTTGTTTAAATGTTCTTATTCACTATCCACCACTGTTCCCCTCCCCCTCTACTGCTTCCTTTGGTTCCCAGATCATTCTTCAAGCGCGAATACTGAGTTTCCACTGTTGCCAGTGAAGAATTTGAAATGTCCAATATTTCCATTATTTCCGACGGAAATACTCACATGTCTAGTCTTGCTCCATGATCTTGAATAGAAGCTAAAACGTTTTAAGGTGGAAAATGAGCATTCCGCTGAGCAAACTTTCCCGAAATGGCCACGAATATGCGTGAAGCAGTTTTTACGTTTGGAAAAACTGCTTCCAAATCAAGAGTACGAATATATGAATATCGGGTTTTCCAACTATTTCCAAAACATTTTGAGTCTTCTGAAAAATCATCTTCCAGGTTATATAACATTCTTGTACGTTTTTGACGCTTTGGATTGACTCTCAAGATACCTACTTATTTGATTAATTAAATTTCAGAACATCCTTCAATAATGTTTTATGATAATTGCGGTGGCCTTCGTCGTGTTTTTTCTTTGATTATTCTTTGAAAATTTGCCACCTCTCAAATTTTGCCGCTCTACGCCGAGGCATATTATGCGTGATGGAAAATACGGCACTGGTTCCCGTCTAAGTTCCATATACAAAATAAGATATTCCATGTTTTTTTCGTAAGCTCTGGATTGGAATACCACTATAATTTTGATGACATTGATTATCTTGTATGTCAGTTTAGGTTGTGTTGTATGAAACATTCGACATTTTGTCTGTTTGACATCTTTAACGCCTGGCGTTATAAGATAACGCGGAGTTACTACCGCAACGCATGCGGTATTGCAAATGGCAATATCTCTCCAATATATTATTATCGTCCCTCAAAAAAGCGGGCAATATTGGCCAAATTCATAGAAGTTGAGTCAAATGCAACAATCATTATTTTGACCATTATTCCTGCGTGACTTAAATTGATCTGCAGGATCGTGAGTGAGCGCTATCAATTTTTGAATCGTTTCGACAGAGTTCTACAGTTTTGCAGTATAATTCTGTTGTACTTCGGTGCCGAACTGTGAGTGCCCGACTCAAGTCTTCTTTCATTTTTCAAACAGAAAAGACCTTGCTGAATAACTATACAATTTCGTGAAGGATCCTTAACAAAAAAAAAGTTTTACCTGATTGCAATGTTATCAAAGATAGGAAACAAACATCTGTCGAGAATCAAATTGATTTTCAAACGAACTCCAAAATCACTGATTGAGAATAAACCCTGCGGGATCTGAAATCTAGAATGATTCTCACTTTTATGATCCTCACCTGACAATAAAGACTGGATTCTAATACGTCTATACATCCAAAAAACGATCTTCGAAGAGAAGCGTGACACAATGCTATTGAAAGAATGATCGGGAGTAGTTGCATGAAAGGCGCGTAGGCACGTGGGGAAGTATTCTTTTGTAATATGGGGTGTTGGAAAGAAAGCTTGATCTATCATTAACAATTGCGCTATTCTCAATCCCTAAATTACCTGATTTTGAATTGAAAAGAGTTTTTCTCATGCGATTTGAAAAACTACAAATATATTTTGATTAAGCAAATCATTCAATGACTTCACCCCATACAGGGTGTCCGCAAAGTCAACGATGATACTGAAAGGGACTGTGATGGACCAACTCATAAGCATCCAGAAAAACATAATATGACCTTTGTAGAAACTCTATGGTTTTCGCGATCTTGCCACTAAAAGTTCAAAATATTCAATAAGAAATCTCATTTTACAAAAAAAATATTTATTTTGAATTTCTTTTTCACTAAGTACGTGGACATTTTTGTGACTGGCTTGTAATTGCGAAGGAAAAGGTGGGGAGAAGCAGTCAAAAACCCTGTATATGTAGCATCCCTATTTCCTTCAAATACCGCAAGTTTCTTCTTCATCTAGAGAAAAATGATTTCTTCAGCACAAGTGTGGAGCAAAATTCACTTCCAACAAATGTCAGGATTTATTTGTAACAATAACAAATAAATATTTGACCGGTTCACCGAACTCAGCTTCACTCTTGGCCAGAACAAACGCACCAGAAACTAAAAAGTAGGTTGAGTCATCTTTCTTATTGATGTTAACCTACTTTGAGGTATTTGTCACGTTTGAGATATTTTAATATGGGTTAAACTAAAATCAAAATAAGAGAAATACACCAATTGTAAAATCAATACTACTGTACAATGCCAGGGATATTACTTCCTCTAATGTGATTATCAACCTCCGAATACAATGCAAGTGAAATACAGACATTCCATTATATTATATTTGATCATAAGTAGACCATCACACAAGAATTGGTGTAGCATTCTACACATAATCCAAAAATAAATAACAATATGGGGCGTCCCCCAAGGCGTCCCTAGGCTGCAGGACAACCATATAACTTGGCATAAAGAGCTTTCTTCTTTCATCAAATTTGATGTCACCTCACAGCCAAATGCGTCAAGCCAATATGTGAAACCTACGCGTTATATCTTTAGTCTCTAACGCAATCGCCTCAAAGAAGGGCCGTGGCAAGTCGATATAGCCTTATGAATGATATATAACTACTCATAACTCAAAAATCACTCCATTCATAAAGACCAAACTCCCATACCACAAGTATGATTATATTTCATACCACAACGCTATAGGAACAGTGAGCTGTAGCAGATCATTCAACAAGTGTCAAACTCTTTAGACTACCGATGGTGAGTCATTTCTCAATCTCCATGACTCAGAAAAAGGGGCGGCGGCAGATCGTTTCAACCTAATTTTTGATAGCTCAAGAATCAAACTCTTTAGACCGATGGTAAGATTATCTCACCATAGTTCGCCAGGAGTGGCTGCAGAATAGAAACACAATAGGATTTCTCTCAATTAGTTAATAACGCGTTATATTAAATTAAGTAAAGTAACTCTGTGAGACCACTCACCATAATCAGTAAAATAGGTATCTGGCCTCATCATTACAACGCAGATTGGCAGCATAAGAGCCCATCTTCTGCATTCTGCACTCAAAATACCATCAAAAGGAATTTAGCTTTCAAATATCACTTTGACCACTGTCAAAAATGATTATCTATGATCAGTAACCACATGAAATTGTCACCAGAAAAATGGGTTGCTACACAAGGTAATAAGAAGAAGGTATACTTATGCAAAAGATTTCCCATCAAATGCTAAAATACCTCAATATCGTTCTGTTGGTCCTATTAAGTGGATGAACTACCTTGTGAATCCTCTGAATAAACCTAGTCTCTTTTTTAACTCACATTGGTAACAAAATATAAATGTTTTCCTGCCGTGTGTTTTCTCAGTCCCAGAGTGTCCCATGAGTATGTACCAATCTTTCAGATCCCTAAAGTGGAAATGTCAAAATAACATAACAAATGCATAAAAAAACCTTGTAACCATTAAAAATGAAGAGGAATGTGATTCAATCAAAAAATCATTATATCATGACCTAGACATAAATAAATTACTTAATCAGGATGAGGAATGTAATGTTAATAAAGCATGGAAATATAATGATGATGCCTATGCTAATGACTTTTCATGGTTTGGCTCTGCCAATGGACTTCCAGATGTGTATCTACACACGTAAAAGCGACTGTTTCAAATTCGTATTCTAAAAATCCAGAAAAGTTCCGACCCAGCCGTCAGAGTAGATAACTAGAGTCATGGAAAACCACCTAAGAGATGGAAGGCTAGCTGGAGCTCCGTCTCATAGGATAGAAAACCAAATTAAGCCTTTGCAATAAACAGACCTTGAGGTCTTCTCGAAGAATAAGAAGAAGAAGAAGATTAACTTTCTGATAAAGGGTCCCGACAATTCCTTGTTTGGAGTTCCAATGTAATTCCATCAACACAAAATTGTTTCTTCTACTGACATCACATCAATTCATCATCAAATTGACGTACGAATATAAACATTATCTGCGGAAAGACAGATAAAATATGGAAATATGAATCCGTGAATGTGGGTACCTACCATGAAGGATGTTGACTGAAAAATCGGAATGCCCAGAATTTACCAAGTCCATGATAATGTAACAAATTTCGCTTTAGAAAAAACTTGTCCAACTGTAACTAATTTATTTGCCGACAATAATTTATGTACAGCCAATCATTTATGTTCTCTTTTACACTGCCCCTTCACAATTAATGCAACGATCACTAAAACCATTTTATAATAAGACTACCAAAAGACAACTAAACTCTTGTCGGAATGGCGGGCTTTTATATCCTCTTCGATCCCTCGATAGATGTCAAAAGTTTTCCAATATTCCAGATCTGTGCAACCAAATATACTTCTTGATTCTAGAATCTGCACTGTGGTTTGGACTTGTTACAAACGGGACAAAAGACGAGGTGTTCGATAGCGAGATGCAATGGTTGTAACGTCATCTCCGCTGTCGGCCGCCTTTGAAGTTCGTACCACTAGGCATGTTTCGTCACAATAAAGAGAATATGAAACTTCCAACTTAGTAGGACCATTGATGCGGATCCATCAAACTGGCTGACTTGACAAAAATGTTACATTAGTTAACGTTAATTGGCATCTGAAAAACGTAGGTCGAAGAATGACCAAACAACGATTTCATCTTGATTTTGTATGAAATTATCAGACATATTGGTTTTCAGAATATCAACAAAAAGTGAAGCTGCACATCGAAAATGATTGCATTATTCTAAATACCTTTTCATAATAATTTATAAGCTAACATATTCAATTACTTTTTCCCAATTATTTGAAATTGATAAAAATTAAGCATTCTATGTCAGGTTTAAATAATTTAACGATATTTTTCACATAAAGAAACAATGATGCTTTGTCCAGGCAATAATAAAGAGCTGACTACGGACATTTTTTTTCAGGATTTCCGATTTCCATGCCTTATGCTCATTTACCTGATGTTAAAATAAAAGCGAAATATATCGTCGTGCTCTTACCATAATCAGTAGGTACAATGGACAGTTTGATGATTGAAGAAGATCTTTTTTCAAGGCGGATGAGAATGTTCCAACATTCTCATCCGGATGAATTCTTGAACATTTTTTTACCTGGACTTTTTGTTGAAACAATTGAGATGGTAGACATGAATTTAAAGAACTATGGGCCAACAAATAATATTGCATGAATGATAATTTTTTTGTAAAACTATCAGAATTCTTATTGGATCTTTTGAAATCATACAAAAATAGCGATTGAAGTTTGACACCCCGTATCTTGAAAACTATGCATTTCCGGACCATTGTTTATCTTGCATGATATCCGGGTGCACGGCTATGTTGGTAACAAATTGCAATGACCCTGATACTTGCGAGATGTAAGGTTGTATGTTCTGAAGGGATGAGTTACAATTTTGGGAATGTTATCAATTATTTGATGACAGTACAACTAGAAGAGATAAAATGTCGATCTGCAGATTTCCATCCTACCCACTCATTACATAGTTATGAATATTCATCACGTCCGAGCACTCCACAATTCCATTTCAATAATTCAATTTGTTCGTCAATTACTTCCTCTACGGTCAAATAGCATCGTGCTTATGATGTTAGATGTGCTTGAAGGTCATAGTTCACGTTTAACAGAGCTATACAGACAAAAGACTTGTGCCACTCCACTTATCTTTTTATGCCCTTTTGGAAAAGGTCGTCAGGGATATTTGATTAGATCTATATTATATAAAGTGCAGAAGCGTAATCAATCACTTTTCAGCGAAAGTATAAAGGGGACGAAGTAATAGAATTTCAGTACCTACCCACCAAGACCACCGATGGAGATATTAAATACTTTTATCTAACGCATGATAGTTATAAGTGTCATTATTAATGTCATTTTAGACAAGTAAGGTGTCAAATAACACACTAGTGTGTTATAATCCATATCTCACTAGTCACTAGTGAGTTATGGATTATAACTCACGTTTCCGTGGCAAACAGACAAACAAACAACCCATCACGTTCCCGTGGCAACCAGACAAACAATAATTTTGACCAAAATAGTAACAAGTCACCGACAGTCATACTAACACTGAGACTTATATTTTGATGATTATCCCATAAAAAACGATTTTCTTCATTTGTTGGATATGAATCAATCTTTCTCGCGTGACTTATTTTCAACACAACGCCCTAGTACTATGAATAACTATTGATAATGTGGGTACGTCCGAGCACTCCACAATTCCATTTCAATAATTCAATTTGTTCGTCAATTAATAATAATAATAATAATAATAATCTTTATTTTCAAAATTGTTATTACAACAAAGTGAAATGGCGTCAAAACATCTGACTATCTTACAACTTATGCCTAAGTTACCTACTAGTTCAATCTAAATGACTACATTACTTTTTACATATCAAAATAATCATTCAGGCAGTATGGTTCCAGTTGAATTAACAATTTTCTTATTTCAGATTTGAAAGTTATTACGTTTTGTAGTTGTTTTATATATAAATGTGGTAAAATATAATATTTTCAAACAATTTTCATTCAGATATCGCCCTATAACTCGTATTCCATATGAAACAGAGTTCAGTTTTTGCACTAGCTGAGTTATATGGAAAGACCATTCTAGAAATTCATGAATAACGATGCCTAAGAATTTCACGTTTCTTGATGTCTGGATGTTTTCAGACCCTGTGTCAAACTGCATAATACTCTCCAATTTAGAATACTTTGTCCTGAAAAGCATCACATTCGTCTTGCTTGCATTGAGCACCAGATTATTTTCTTCAAACCATCCAGATACCAAAGAGAGGAGACATTTACTGTTGTTGATCAATTCTGGCATATTTTTTGCTGCGGCTATAAGATTGTTGTCATCAGCATAGTTTATTATCGCTTGACTAGGGCTGCTATCATATGGATATCATTGATGAAAATAACAAAAAGCACTGGGCCCAAGATACTACCCTGTGCTATACCCGTGTCATTAAACAGCATTCTGGATTTGGCGCACTTTCCATCTTTAGATATCGCTACAATCTGGGCTCTTTCTCTTAGATAAGATGAAAACCATCTCAACACATTTCCTCGTACTCCATATGCCTCTAACTTTTCAAGTAAGATGTCTCTGTCAAGACAATCATAGGCCTTTGAAAGATCTAAGAACATTCCTATGGCCGCTTCACCTTTTTCGTATGCCTGAAGTATTATTTGTAAAAACTGGAAGATGGCTGTTTGCGTGGATTTTCCTTTCATGAAGCCGTGTTGATTTTCATTAAAAAGCTTGCAACTATTCATAACGCTGATAAGCCTTCTACACATAGCTAGTTCGAATACTTTTGAAAATCCAGGAGGGAGACTAATTGGCCTGTGACTGTCCATTTCTGTCGGGTCGCCTTTTTTATACATTGGCTTAACCAGTGAAACCTTCAGATTACTCGGAAATACGCCGTTTTTAAAAGAATTATTGATAATATAACAAAGAATATCTTTGATAACGCTTATAGTCTGTTTCATTATACTTGTTGGGATCTCATCTATACCACTGCTATGTTTGTTTTTGATGTCCTTTGCTAGTTCACAGACTTCTTCAGGTGTTGTTAGTGTTAAAAACATTGTTTTGTCATTTATCGGGATAGTGCATGTATGGGAAAGGTGTTTTATGCCTTTCAACATATCCGGAATTACTGACAACAGATATGAATTATATTTATCAGCTATGCTTTCGGCACTTCCCTTGATTTGTATTTCTTTGGTGTGAGTAGTTTTCCCTGTTATTTCCTTGCTTATGGCCCACATACACTTCATTTTGTTATCAGATTTAATAATTCTATCTTCATATTTTTCACTGCGATGACTTTTGAGCATATGATCGTACTCTCTTTTTTGATATTTATAAATTTCTTTATACCGAATGTCATGTCGGCTCAAACAAAGTAAAATATCTAGTTTTCGTTTGCATTCTGATATCTCGGGACTTTTTGGATTTTTTTCATGTTTGCGTTTTCCATACCTAATGAGTTTTAGGGGGAAGTACTGGTTAAAAAGGCGCGTGTATGTTTTTATAAAAATATTCCATTGCGTGTTGACATCGTTACAATTGGTCGAGTAAATATCAGCCCAATCCTGATCTTTCAAACCCAGCAGGAAACTGGTTTTGCTTGCTTCCGAAAATATCCTTTTATATACAGGGTTTCTTTGACTTTGATGTTGGCTACGAAACAAAATTTCCTGTCCATGATGATCAGATACACAACTCTTTATTATATTGACATTTAAAAAGTCCGAGTTCGTAAATATATTGTCAATGCAGCTAGCAGAACATGCGGTAACCCGCGTATTCTCTAATATAGTGTGTTTCAGATTGAAAGAGTTCATCAGAGATAAAAATTCCGTCCTTGTTTTGTTTTCTCTAATTAATTCTATGTTAAAGTCACCCGCTACAATTATGCCCTTATTATCCTTCAACAATATGGGCAATATTTGTTCCAATCTGTCAAAAAACACTAGAATATCCCCACCAGGTGGTCGATACAAAGACAGTATTACAAAAAGTATATCTCCCAATTTACAATCAATCGCTGAACATTCTATTGTTCCACTCACCGATAGTTTGGTAATTTCAGGTCTATTCGTTGCATTCACTGAACGTCTTACGTAGATAGCTGATCCTCCATGCTGACCTTCCTCGCGGCAAAAGTACGATTTCAGTGTGAAATGTTCAATGGCGAGCTGTTTCAATTGCTGTTCCGATTTCCAGTGTTCGGACACGCACAAAACTTTACACTCTTGATGGTCCACCATCACATCATTTATCAGGTCGATTGAGTTTCCAAGTGACTGTACATTTTGATGAATCACGCTTAACATTGTGTCGCCTTTTTTGTTGAGGTCTTTTTCCATGTTAATGACATCGCCTCCCATGTTCCTGGTTCTCCTGTCTATGCACCTAAAAAATTTGTTGATGTGTAGTTTACTTGGTTTCTGTACTGCGCTAGCCTTTTCTGGTATATAGGGCATTTCAGATCGCGTGCTGAGTGCTGACTTAACACTTGGTCAAACTTCATTTTTGAACAATTTGGACATTTTTGCTCCGCTGCAGTACAAGCTTGTGCTTGGTGATCACCTCCGCATCTGTGGCAACACTGCGGTTGCTTGCAGTACTTTGCGACATGGCCGAATCCAGAACAGTTGAAGCATACTGCGACATTCAAATATTCAGAGACATAAACCTTCATTAGGTCAAAACTTATTGTCTGCTTTTTCAAAAACCATTTTGCTATTTCTGGCGGTGCTTGTATAATATAGTTTTCTTTTCCGGGTTACGACATTGTTTCCTCGACACAACTTTCAGTTTTGATTCAATGTTATTCATATTTAGTTCACTTTTAATATCGATGTTCATTCTGATCAACTCTTCTAAGAACTCTTTGTTTGTGAACCCCTTGAATATGCCAGTAATCTTAAACATCGGATCCAGTGTATGATTTTCCTTAATTTTGATATTGCTCCTATGTGCCAATTTTAGTTTTTCTTGCTGATTTTTATCGCAACTTTCCACCACTATTCCGCCATTCTTTAAGTGTCTTATATTTTTGAATCCTCCATCCATTTTTTGTGAACTAATCTCTTTTTTTAAGTGTTGCATTGTTTCCTTCGGATCGCAGACATTCTCTATACAGGGTCCTTCATTAGTGCGTCGGGCAATCCTAGCGTGGTTATTTACAAAAGTAGAAAAAAAAGTTTTTTACAAAAGTTGTAGAATGTGACTTTATGCATATTTTAAAAATATTTTCAAACATACAGGGTGCGTCACAAAAGTATGGCACGAAAAAGTATGATTTTTTTAAATGGAGCCCCCTGTATATTGATTGATATTTCAATTCTTTTTTCAATTTGGAACAAAAATTGTAATACAACTAATGTTCCTAAATTCAACCGTTATCGAGATATCGCGTTTTAAAAATGGCATTTTTGCAACTTTGACATGCTATAAATCTCAAAGTATTCAAGTTAGAGAAAAATGGATTGCACATTCCTATCTTAACTTTTCAAGAGCTATTCAAGGAGATTAAATCCATTATTGTGAAAAAATGTCAAAATGTGCCGAAAAAAGTTGACAGTTGACGTTACCTTCTATCCAAATGACAGAAGAGCTCTTGAAAAGTTAAGATAGGAAAGTGCAAACCATTTTCCTCTAACTTAAATAGTTTGAGTTTTATAGCATGTCAAAGTTGCAAAAATGCCATTTTTAAAACGCGATATCTCGATAACGGATGTATAAATGTTTCCAGTTTTTTGCTTATTTTTGGAGTAGCCCAGTGTTCATCTTCTTCTCCATTTTGTTCTTCGGTTCCTTTTGGCTTCAGTGGTATCTGGGTAATTGCTGCATAAGTTTTGTTGTTAACAACCTGATTTATTTGTGTACCAGCACTGACAGCATTAGTACTTATTTCCTGTAGATGCAGTTTATGTTGCATTTTTATGTTTTCTACTTCTAGTTGGCCCATATTGCATACTATCTTTGTTATTGCTTTATGAATATTGATAGTCGCACATCTAATAGTTTGTTGATCAACTCTCTGTATGATTGGTTTTCCTTCATGCTCCTTCTCGGTGACCTTCTGTATCTGCTCCATAGCAGAGTAAATATCATTTAATATTGTATCTATCACTGTCTTCTCTCCATTCTGTGTACCCATTGTAGTCTTACTGTTTGGTTTTGTGTGATTTAGTCCGTCACACTGTCGTTTTGGCTCATTCTCTAGTACTGGTGATGAGTCAATTCTCTGTCTCTTGAAAAACGATGACTGTTCAGTATTTGCTTTTTCCGTTGTATCCATATTGATTACCTTCTTTACTTGTGGCGGGGGAGTACGCATGACCGATTTTCTAGGAGTAAAGATGTCAACAGGATTATCCCTTATTGATTTCAAAGTCTGAATATTTTCCATCATCGTTGAATTAGGGACTTCAATATTCGATTCAAACTTACTGCTCTCCCCCGGTATTCCAATAACGTTCTCGCCGGTCTTATCAGTATTTGTTGAAGAATTTGGGCGATCAGCCTGGTTTTTTGTGCCAGCCGTGAGTATCCTATTTATTTTGCTGTTCGTTATTTCGATTGAACCAATTGAAAATGTCCTGGTTTTTCGAGGAAACTGATCACTGATTTGTCCGATTTTGTCTTTCACAGGTTCTGTACCACTACTACGTTCACTCATTATTACTTATATGAATTATTATTTTTGTGTTTGCTAAAAATAAGCTATAACTTACTTCCTCTACTGTCAAATAGCATCGTGCTTATGATGTTAGATGTGCTTGAAGGTCATAGTTCACGTTTAACAGAGCTAGACAGACAAAAGACTTGTGCCACTTCACTTATCTTTTTATGTCCTTTTGGAAAAGGTCGTCAGGGATATTTAATTAGATCTATATTATATAAAGTGCAGAAGCGTAATCAATCACTTTTCAGCGAAAGTATAAAGGGGACGAAGTAATAGAATTTCAGTACCTACCCACCAAAGTAGCTTTTGAATGATTCATCATCTAATAAAACTATAGATTGCCTTGAGCCCTTTGAAGTGAGATTTTAGTATTATAAATACATAAATACATAAATACACAGACAACAGTATGTTCTTATGCATCCATCGGTACCGCTACAGGCTGACAGAAGTGATTGCAATCACGGGATCCCGAACCCGAAAATCACGGGTTCCCGGCCTAAATTTTGCCTCGGCAAGCCGCGAGATCACCAAACCATTTCTCGGGATTTTCGGGATCATAAAATTTCAATTACTTAGTAGAATCCGAGGTAATGCCTTGATTTGCAATATTGTATGATAAAACTGGGTCACCCTGTATGTATAAAGATAATATTTGAACTTTTTCCTCTTCGCAATATAATATGTTCACATCTTTCTTGACAAGTTGACATCTATTAACAACTACTTCGTTTCCAAGGTTTCGAAATAATACCATATATTTTAGCACATGCTCAAAAAAATAACAGATTTCTGACGTTGATATATTCTTATTGGTTGAATTTGAGTAAAGGGTATACTTTATAAAAAATGTTCAGACTTTTCCAGAGAATGCAAAAATGAATAAAAGAAAATAGGGTTGTAATTTGAAGTAAGAAAGTTGTACCAGGCCCAGAGGTTCTGGAGCATCCTGTATATGTGAAAACCTTGTTTTTACAAATTTTATTTTCAACCATTGAACTTTCATCGGAAACAGTTTTTTCCCAAACATCAAATCAGAAAGTTAAGGGGGGGGGGTTCATTTATCTGTGATCACCCTGTACAGCCCAACCATCATAACTTGGCCTCTGAAGTGCACGGAAAGCAGACCGTGAGAGTATGTGTCCGACGGGGATGGTGAATATACAGGCTGCACAGTAAGCTACTCATCCGTTTCCTAATACCTTTCTGAGGTGGTACCATAGACTAATATTATATACCCAGTAGATTGGGAGCTCTCGGGTTTTTTTGGAACCAAATTTGCGCCCTCTATGCGGTCAGGGGTTAAGTAGAAGGAGTTTTTGCATCAAGGGATATATCGTTTCCGTTATTTTTATTTACGTTAACGTTATATTTTTCTGTTTCTCATGATACGGTATTACATATTTGCATTTGATCTGACTACATGTATAGGGTCATAAGTTATGGTTACTTCCCTTCCCTATAGCCGTTATTTAAAGAGTTTTAAAACAGTGACTGATACAAAAATTGTATGTTTTGAGTCAAATTTTCATAATTCGGTGTCAAAAAAAATACAAAAGAATATTAGAAATGTCAAAATTTTGAAAACATATTTTTTGATCAAGTCGAATGTCTCTAGTATTTTTGTCTAAAACAATAGATATTTTGAATGATAGAAAATGAAACTCCAAACTGGAATAGCGCAAAATGGCTGAACCAAACATGAACTTATATGGTATTTTCCGTATTTTTGATCTTTCGTTTCAGACAAGAATATATTTCTCCCTTTAAAAAAAATATTTTCAAATTTATGACGTTTCCAATATTCGTTTTTTTTTTCAACACAGGATTATAAATTTTAACCAAAAACATATAAATTTTGCATAAAACAACTTTTTATAAGTCATGAAGTAACGGCGATGAGAATGGGAAATATAACGAATGACCCTGCACAATAACCTATGTTAGTGAACATAACCAGATCATTTGCAAATAAAGAATGTATTGTTATCTTGTTCAAAATATTTTAGAAGTCTGAAAAGTTGGAAGAATCTGGATAGAGAATTCAAAAGGCGGAATTCAGTTTTCTTAACGTTTATTTAGTTTTTTGAAATTGGAATGCTTCACATACATGTTTTTAGCATTTTTAGAATAGTTTGAGGCATTTGGAGGGACAGGCCTCAGGTTTTTGCCTTTGATGATATTGTTCACCTGTTTTATTATATGAGAAGAATAAATTTTCATCAAGTAGTTGAAGATGGTATCACTTATTATTAATGTATTTTGTTTACAATTCTCAAGTTTTACATTTCTTTTCAAAACATCCATCAAATTAAATAGAGTGCGTTTTTTGTGAAGGTCTGGTCTCATAAGATATTTCATTATAGAGAAGGCTTTTTGTCGAGCTTTTTGTGTTTTGAACAGAAATTCTCTATTTACATAATATAAACTATTTCTAGTTTTCACATACTCCTTTTCACGGGTGAATTCGTCGTCTTTCTTGTCCACTTCGTTTCCCCTCAATAAAAATGTTTTGCTGCAGTAACAGCCTTTTATTTTCTTTCTTTTGTTCTTTTTCATCAAAAAGCCGCATACACTAATATTTTTCTTTGTAGCGGTGTTGGCTTCACAGGCAGATTGTCAGGCACTCTGGTGAATTCTTCTGATTCTTCTTCATTCGTTATTTCGTTTTGCTGTGATAAAATAATATAAATCATTATTCGACATTTTGGAGAAGAAAAAAAATCTAAAATAAATCCAAAATTAGACCAATATTTTAAGCACAGGTGCCTTTGATGCGTTATTAGGAGATCTGATTAATTTTAATAAAAATAAAAATACACCGGATATTTTATAGAAATATTGGCCAATGAGTCGATAGGGCGATTCTTCATTATACAGGGTCCTTCATTAGTGCGTCGGGCAATCCTAGCGTGGTTATTTACAAAAGTAGAAAAAAAAGTTTTATACAAAAGTTGTAGAATGTGACTTTATGCATATTTTAAAAATATTTTCAAACATACAGGGTGCGTCACAAAAGTATGGCACGAAAAAGTATGATTTTTTTAAATGGAACCCCCTGTATATTAATTGATATTTCAATTCTTCCTTCAATTTGGAACAAAAATTGTGATAAAACTAATGTTCCTAAATTCAACCGTTATCGAGATATCGCGTTTTAAAAATGGCATTTTTGCAACTTTGACATGCTATAAAACTCAAACTATTCAAGTTAGAGAAAAATGGATTGCACATTCCTATCTTAACTTTTCAAGAGCTATTCAAGGAGATTAAATCCATTATTGTGAAAAAATGTCAAAATGTGCCGAAAAAAGTTGACAGTTGACGTTACCTTCTATCCAAATGACAGAAGAGCTCTTGAAAAGTTAAGATAGGAAAGTGCAAACCATTTTTCTCTAACTTGAATAGTTTGAGTTTCATAGCATGCCAAAGTTGCAAAAATGCCATTTTTAAAACGCGATATCTCGATAACGATTGAATTTAGGAACATTAGTTTTATTACAATTTTTGTTCCAAATTGAAGGAAGAATTGAAATATCAATTAATATACAGGGGGTTCCATTTAAAAAATCATACTTTTTCGTGCCATACTTTTGTGACGCACCCTGTATGTTTGAAAATATTTTTAAAATATGCATAAAGTCACATTCTACAACTTTTGTAAAAAACTTTTTTTTCTACTTTTGTAAATAACCACGCTAGGATTGCCCGACGCACTAATGAAGGACCCTGTATAAAATAATGTACTCATTGATACTCGATTTTAAAATTAAAATGATCATAATTATTTTGATGACATCTTTTTTATAGTGTTTTATTCAAAGACCAAGGATTTACCCCAAATTTATTCTATGTAGATTTGTATTTTTCATGATTTCTCCAAAAATGGGTCATTTTTCCAAGTAGATGCTAGGCGATGCATACATTTTGCCCTACTTTCGAATAGTGCTAGCCCGAGTGCTAGCCATTTTGCTCATTTTTATCAAAAGTTACACAGAAAAATTTCGTCTGTTCATGTCAATAAGAAGACTTCTAAATGTGATTTTGTTGCATTTCCAATTCATGGTAACCACTATCACCGATCACATCATTTTGGGGCTTTATGAAATTCAAAAATCCAACCAAAATGAAACTACCTACATAAAGTATTTTCGTGTTTAAAATCATTGTTGTGGATGTAGTTATAATTATGTGGAATAATGCACAATACATTTCTTTAATAATAGTGTGAAATACAACCAAAATCACGAATAATTAGAATAACTAATAACCAAAATGACTCAAACAACTGAATTACTTACTTTCATAGCAACTGCAAATTTATCACAACAAAAGTCCAATGAAATAATGTCTTATTATTATACGAAAGCACAATCAAAAATCACAAAGAAAAGCACGAAATCAGAAGAACACTCCACAATCTAACGACAAAACAATAACAATCCCAAAGGTAGGTTGACAGGTAAAAAAATAAATTAGCTTCATTCCAAAAGACGGAAACGTCATCTGTCATTCTCGTAGCAAATGCGACACCTTGCGGAGAGGGGTACAATGAATTTGGGTCCATAATTTCACGGGTAAGCGTACAGCCCGTGGGTGGTACTGTGGTGATTCCTATGTTGCGATGCGCGTTTCACATCAACTCCTTAATCAACATTGGGGCCAATCCCAATTTTTTTTTAGTGAGTACTGCAACTCATCGTTCTCCTTTTCATCAAATACCTGCCTGGTTACTTTCTTCGTTAACGTTATGTTCATCATTTTCTTCCAAAAATGCCATAGATATTTAATTGCGCCGATTGACTTGTACCAGAACCTAAAGGCGGCAACTGACTTGTAACTGAACATTGTAGTGTAATTCTCAATGCGAGCATGTTACACCACAAATTTCGTGGCAGTGCTTTTTGAAGACAGTCGAATGCTCGGTTCGTGAGTGATCCACTCGCGGTAGTTCACTTCCTGACTGATACCATACACTTCAATGTCAGATTCTCTGATATCAACACATAAAAGCCAATTTTCCTGCAAAACCACGAAAAAACTAACTTTATTTTTTGAATTTTAGTTAATTGTTCCTTTTCTAGGTTCCACTAACGACGGAAGCAGATTTGCTTCCGAAACGTTTGATATTGATAGGTTTTATTGTTCACAAATAGGCTTTTTTTCAGGTATTTTAGAAGATCCGGTAAATGAACACTAGTCTGATTGTTTTTTGATAAGGTGTGGCGAAATACCCAAAAGAATCTGGTAAATCAAGGATGCGCCACAACACTACAGAGCATATCTACTAGACTGACTAGTAATGTAATACTCAAAGAGATTCGCAAAAAATACAACCCGGTGGAACGCTCCCGAACGCGAATATTTCGTTCCAAACGACTCGGTTCCCTGTACTAATTTGTGTAATGTTCGATGCGTAACATGTTACATCACAAGTGAATGGTAGAAGTCTGTCACCGCATCGATTTATCACGAATACTTGATAGTCAGTGCAGAAAGTTGAGGCGAACAGCAGGCGGCGTGCCGAGGACCAGTGAGCTCTACTAGGTACTTGTATGCCGGTTTTTTGTGAATTCCGTTGACTTCTACATCACTAGTCAGGTCAGGACGTGAAAACTTGTCTGAAATAATTCATTCATTTTATATTATTCTTCTTCGGTGCTCGACAGTGGCAAAAAAGATGGTGTTTATCCCTTTCACAACACAAAACCTGTTTTTTATTGACTTTCACCGTATTGAACATCCTATAATGTCGGTTATAGGATGTTCAATATGCGAATTTGAAAAAGCAATTATTGAGAGTTAAATCGCAAAATGATTATTTCAAGTTGGTTTGTGCTAGGTATAACCAATTAAAATTAACGCAGCACCTAGCCACTTATGAATCTGCTGGAAGACCAAGCATTTCAAATGAGCTGGTGCCAAAAATAAAATAGTAATTCTGTAATGTAATGTCTCGAAAAGTAGCTACTTCAATCGATTCAGAATCTGTTCGTGGAAGTAATCTCCTTTGTTACTGGGTGGTTTTGGAAGTTTTTGACCTTCATTTTGGATACGCAGATGTCTGGCCATCACATCGTTTGAGTCGATTTAAGTATTTCTGTGAAATTGGAGAAATGAGTATCGTAATGTCATCAGTTATGTGTTTATCGAAGGCAATACGCCTACAGATATCCAAAGTATGTTAGACACTGTGTACGGAGACTCTGCATCATCATTTACCACCGTTAAATGTTAAGCAGTTGAAAGTGGGCGTTCCAGCTCAGGAAGTACAAAATGGCACTTGGATCAAAGTTCGGGGAAAAGCGGATGCGTAATGAAAGATCACACAGCTTGCTGTTTTTGTTTGTCTTTCCATAAATCGGGACGTCCATAATCATAGAGGAGCCGATACTTTCGTGTCGTCCACATCCACCACGGCAAAGAAACGGATTGAGATTACTTATAAATGTGTCGCAGATAAGATGAATAAACCCGTGTATTTTCGCTATTTGAGAAAGTCGGGGTTCGAAGTCCGGTCACTCCTTTGATCTGTCTGAAAATACAGGCATTTTATGCAAGGTGTCGTAAATCATGAGCAATACCTGTTTAAGCTAGTCGTTTGGTTGTATACAAGGTGCGGACGCCAAATATTAACTAAACCGTGGTGCCGATACGCGGACGGTGAATCCATTTAGCGAAGCGTAGTTATTGAAACATACATAGGTTCATAAGACATAAGGTTTGATAAGACTACCCGTCTTAACTACCCAGTTCACAAAAATGACGGATTACAGGGCAAATGTTGAAATTCAAATTCCTCAATTAAGAAAGTGGTCTATTAATGCTTGTGGAAATACAGCGTGCAAAGTCCAACGAACACAAAATATAATATGACTAGCAATACCGCTCAAAATATTAGGAGAAACTCAAAAAAAGTACAGTCAGAAAAATCGAAATTATTTGACATTAATTCACCTGAGTCTGACGTCTTTCAATAAGTCTGACAACTAACCAATCACAACTCGACCAGTTCAATTTTTCAGTCAATATTCCGGACATTCTCCCACTTGAGAGATATTTACTAGTCTAAAGATCTCTCACACAGAGCCCAGATTTACATATACTTCGCCGGTCTCTTACTGATACGTCCACATCTGCTCACCTTCACCACAGACCCATCCACACCATCATCAAGGTGGTCCATTGTTATAGACTCAGAAACCGAAGACTTCTCCATTAGCGCAGTCAACTCCAATGGGTAAAGACGCCGTAAAGGTCTCAGCAGTTCTCCTCTTGCCGTCTTCAACCTTACCAGACGCACTTGACCATCCTTTCCACTCAGTAGTCCACTCACCCGACCCAGCGGCCACTCCATTCATTTTGAATTGTCAT
The DNA here is from genome assembly GCA_958502075.1 of Orchestes rusci. NCBI lineage: Eukaryota > Metazoa > Arthropoda > Insecta > Coleoptera > Curculionidae > Orchestes > Orchestes rusci. The sequence goes on from OY293304.1 coordinate 54,014,955, forward strand.
TTCCGATCAGCACTATGTCTCCAATCTGAACTGGGCGGCACTGTCCCTTTTCCGTAAACAACTTTAACTGTCCGAGGTATTCTACTCGGAAACGGATACGTAAATCGTCGCGAAGACGTTGAATATATCTAACTTTTTGTCACAATGACTCTTGGTCCACAGAGTCACAATCAGGTACCCCACATCCAGCTTCTTCACGCAAAAACATGGAAGGAGTAAGAGGAACCAAGTCCGCAGAATCTTCTGTACAGTAGGTTATGGGTCGAGCATTTACAACAGCTTCACAATCGCAAAGTAACGTGAATAAGTCCTCATAGTTCAAACTGGCGTGACCCAACATCTTTCGAAGCAACTGCTTCAAGACGCCAATCAGCCGCTTCCAAAAACCTCCCCACCATGCTGCGGTTGAAGGGTTAAATTCCCACACAATGCGTTGCACAGTTGTATCACGCAAGATGGTGTCCCAGTCAAGAGCCGAAAAGGCGTTTTTGGTTCCAACGAAATTGGTTCCGTTGTCACTGTAGATCTTCTTGGGTCTTCCGCGACGAGCCACAAATCGACGTAGTACTTGCAGAAAGGTCGTGGTCTTGAGTGATGTAGTTAACTCCAAATGAACCGCCCGGTACACTTCACATGTGAACAGGCATAACCAAGCATTCTGTCCATTCCTCAAGAACAACGGGCCAGCAAAGTCAAGTCCCGTGACCTCAAATGGGATTGTCATACGAACTCTGTCCAGAGGCAAAGGTGGTGACTGAACCACAAACGGTTTTTCATTCTGCCTCTTGCAAATGACACATCTGGATATGACACTTCGGATACTGCGTCTTCCTTCCAAAATCCAGAACCTGTCTCGAAGAAGACTCAACAATCCCTGAGTTCCTACATGACATGACTTCTTATGTTCAAACCATATTAAACTCTTGACCAATGGATGCTTGGAAGGCAGAACTACAGGAAATCGGTAGTCCTCGTTGTCCTCTCTGTTGGACACTCTCGATTTCAGTCTAAGCACTCCCTTCTCATCATAAAATGGTTGAAGATTACTAATATTCTTGTCATTTTCTCCAAAAAAATATTCTTGTTGGATAAGCTTCAATGCAAGTGTTTCCGCATCAACAAATTCTTCTGCCTCCAATTCACCATTTCTTCTGTCACCTTTATGTTTGATGTTTAAACAAAAACGAAGTATCCATCCAAGCATTCGTACTGTCTCATTATAGTTTGAAAAATGCAGCAAATTCCAATCATCTGGGAAATCCACATCTGCAAGTGCCATAACCAGCCGCTTTCGACGCTCTTGCGCAATTTCTTCTTCATTGAACGTTGAAGAAGAAGGCCACTTTTGAGGATCCTGATATAGCCATGCGGGGCCCTCCCACCACTTGAGTTCAAATAGCTGTTTTGGAAAACATCCTCGTGCTGGTAGGTCTGCTGGATTTGAAACACCTGGTATGTGCCTTTAGTCTTCCACAGGAGTTGACTGACGAATTTCAGCCACCCTGTTCCATACAAATGTTCCCCATTGGTCTTTCCTTTGAATCCACGAAATAACAGTAGCGGAATCACCACGGAAGAAATACCTTGCCTTACTGTTTAGGTTTTCTCTGATATTACTGAAAAGCCTGGCACCTATCGTAGTAGCCAGAAACTCAAGCCTGGGGATTGTCATTTTCTTCAACGGGAAAACTCTTGCCTTACTGGCTAACAAGAAAACATTGACATTATCCTGAATAACGACTCGAAGAAAAATTGCACACGCGTACGAATCTTTGCTTGCGTCACAGAATGTATGTATGCTGACATCCTGTACCAAACTCCCACCAGTCAAGGTCTATCTGGGAATCTCATTTTTCAGCAAATGTGGTAGATCCCGTAGCCACCTTTTGAAAAACTGCGCTGTCTCTTCATCCACAAGTTGATCCCAAGTCAACTGTTTTGTCCACAGTTTCTGCAATATCAATTTGGGAACCAAAACTGTTGGCGACGTGAAACCTATTGGATGAAACACCTTCTGGGTAACTGACAGAATCTTTCTCTTGATAACTAACAAATCTTCCACATCAACATTTGAAATTCTTTGACTAATTGTCATTACATCCTTCTGGGGATACCAACTTAAACCAAGTACAGAACAACGTACTGTATCCGTGGTTGAGTCACTAACTTCAGAGTGCTCCCATCCTCTTAATTCGAACTGTCCTTCTGCCATGACTGCCACAGATTTCCGAATAAATGTTGCCAATGTGTCCTCATTTTCCACACTTGTGACGCAAATGTCCACATAAAAGCTATGACGTAACTTTTCAACGGTTTCTTGAGAATAAACACCGCTGTTGGCACATTTTTCAAGAGCTTGATCGAGATGGTATTCCAGCGTTACACCTAGCAAGAATGGGCTGGTATTTACTCCAAAAACTACTCGTCTGAATCGGAAAACAACTTCATGGTGCTGGTCATACACCCACAGAAATTTCAGAAAGTCTCGGTCGTTTTCATGCACACTTATTTGGAGGAACGCTTCACGTATATCGGAAACCTTACCTACTCTGTACTCGCGAAACTTTAACAGCAGAGATGGTATCAACTCGACAAGATTCAAGTCCTTTTCAAGACAATGATTGACAGACGGCTTATCTTTCTCATGTGCCGAGGCATCGAACACGGGCCTCAACTTGATTGTGGCACTATTCTCCTCGACGACCACTCGGTGAGGCAGGAAATGTCCTCTATCAACAGACCCTGGAGATTCATCTTGTTCAATAATTTCTTCCGCCTCCCATTCCTTAAACACAAATAACTTGAAACTTGCTAAAAAAGCACTAAGCTTAAGCAGAGGTTTGCTTTTGGTGCACTGCAAAAAAGCGCTTGGCTAGTCGACCGGCGTCCCTCCGGCCGATGCAAAAATAGCATTTCATAAAAAGCACTTTAAATAAGTGCCGTCTACGCTCTTCGGATATGTGCTTAGTCTTCGCTTTAGAGAAATGCGTATTTCACGCTCAAGAATTCTGCTCATCGTGCGTTCAAATATACTGCTCGATGTAGGTGTATGTAAACACTGATACAGAAGACTCTATTTTCCAGTACATAATCAACATTGGACAATTATTCGAAGCAAACCATGCATACCTATATTAACCAATTTGAAATTTTACCAGGTACCTACAAGCTGATGATAATATATAGTGTAAATGACTAGAAATAATCTCATAAATGATTTAACACTACATGTATTAAACCCTTGAAACAATATTCTTAGCATAATAATTGTCCAGTATAATAACAATCATTCTCTAAAATTTTATTATCGAGAACACATCACTATACTTATCCGCTGCCTTCGGTCTTATTATTCGTTGTCCTCGTAAGCCATGTCGTAGGTCCACAAACACAAAAATACAAAGCCGTTTCAAAGGATCACAATTATTCACAATCACAAGAAAGCTAATGTGGTTCACCAAAGCCAAAATATCACGAATAACTTTGTCAATTGGCTACTTCTACAAATAGCCAAATAAGCCGAATAAGTTGAAAAGCTGATGTGCTTGTCTTGTTTGGCTTGTCTCTGACTCTGCTCAGAGCAAATGCAAAATGCAGATAACAAAGACCAACGCGGTGGTCAACCAATCAGGAAACTAGGTAATATGAACATGTTCGAGAGTGTTAGGTCACATTTAATAATAACTACTTAAAAAGCGATTGCAGGGCATCTGAGAATCGCATAAAAGCATATGCATTTTGAATGCGCGTATCACCCACTTCTTAAGTAATGTTGTAAAAAGAAGCATATAATAAGCGCTTATTGAATGATGATATAAAATATGCTATCTTTTTGCTTGTCAGGCGCAAGAAATTTAGCACGCTGCAATCGGCTTGCTATCTATGGAGGATTTATTCGGCACTCCTGATGTGCTTCACATTTTATCAAAATTAGAAGTTCTTCAAGAAGCGCTGGCAAAGTATGTATTTTTCGTATACAAGTGAATGCATATTGCAGGCAATTATCCTTCGCTTTTGATGTAGTCTTGCCAAAAATAAGTATTTGATAAGCGCTTAGTGAGTGAATGATATAAAGTGTTCCCTTTTTGAGTGCCGACCGTAGGAAATTGAGCACCTTGCAGCAGAGTGTGCTATCTGGGACCGTCTCGCTTCAACATTTGAATATTAGACTTCAACCTTTTCCGAGCCACGTTATAATTGGAAGGGAGTGGGGGGTGTCCATCCACCCATGGAAGCCTAATCTCGTAGCGACCATCATCGTTTGGAAACAGTTTGGGTCCTGTTTCCAGAAATAGCTCCTTAGCTGCCAAAGCCATTTCTTCTCTGCTCCTCTGCTCCATAGGCTCCTTAATACCAGGGACATCGAGGTCCCAAAGTTGCTCTATAGAGACGCATCCTTCACAAAAAGATTAAGGGTTGTCACGGCTGCACTAGAATCTCTTCTCAGATTACTCGCCACCGCGTTCGACACTTTGCCTATGAGTACAGGGTGGATACTCATAGGCAAAGTGTCGAACGCGGTGGCGAGTAATCTGAGAAGAGATTCTAGTGCAGCCGTGACAACCCTTGATGTTTTTGTGAAGGATGCGTCTCTATAGAGCAACTTTGGGACCTCGATGTCCCTGGTATTAAGGAACCTAGTCTCAATCGCTGTCAGCTCAAAAGATAGTTGTCCATAGCCGCCGGTATACAATATGCCAGCCACGTCAGCACCCAACAGCAGCTCTATTGGTCCAGGATCTTGGGAATCAGAGAGGTCGATACCCAAACTTGCTAACTCGTTTGACCACTGACCATTAAAAACTGTTGGAACATCAGCGCAAATGATTGGCTGATCAAGTGTTTCGAAGGTGAACATAAACTGGTCGGAACCAACTGTGACGTCATAGCATTGGTGTTCATAAGCAGTTTTTCTACCTCCAAGCAAGCGATGGAGCACATTTTCAGAGCGTTTTGACTTGCACCCTAAATGAACTGCAGTTAACTTCAGAATGTAGCTTCTCTGGGAACCACTATCCACCAACGCCCTCACAGACTTGTATCGATTCAAGACTTTCACATCAACTCGGAGGGTCTGCAAAAACACATGAGCGTTGATGTGATTTGCCAAAACCTGATCACGTCCAACAGGCTTCTCTTCCCGAGTCTCCGCATTTTGACAGCTATTTACACGTTGTTCCTGCTTTGTAATTGCTTCATTGGCTGGCAGACTAGGACACATCAACACCAGCTGGGATCTCTTGCATAACACGCAGTTGGAGCTTCCTCTGCATCTTTGAGATTGGTGACCTGTTCAAAAACAACGAAAACAAGCCTTTTTTCGAGAAAGAATCTTGCGCTTTTTCTCCATTGACATGTTATTAGCCTTGAAACATGAGGCACTTTCATGTGAGCCATCACAAAAAAAAAACATTTGTCCACATTACAAGGCCCGTGGCGGTCGCTCCAATGGATTTTCTTTTCTTGAAATCCCTTTCACTTGGCCCCAAGCTGACGCTAGGCATACGTTCTGTCAAACCAAAACCCTCGGATGCCAAACTGATCCTTTGCTCGTTTTCTACTTCATTAGTCAAAAAGCTCATCAACCCTTGCATCCTTAATTCAAGCACAGAGACATCAGGACTATTGGGAGCATTGTATGTAGAAAACGACGAACGCTGCCAAAGTCTAAGAAGCTCTGGAGGTAGACAGAACTCAATCGGACGGAAAAGCATAGCGGAACAGCTACTCGTTGTGATACCTAACGTCTCAAGCCCCCGCAGTTGCGTTTCAATCCCACCGTAGAGTGTGACGATATCAACTTTCTGCTTGCCAGTCGCACTGACCAAAATCAACTTCAACAGCTCTCTGATGTACACCTCGATTTGCATATCCTTGTTGCCAAACCTGCTACGCATACTATCAATAATTTTCTCATAATTGTCGCTTATTAAAGGAGAAGAGTTTTCCTTCAATAAGCGAAAATTATGAGAAAATTCCAGGAATTTTAGTTCGCACCAAGTATTCAATTGTATCATGGTTGTCAATGTCAGGGTCATCGTGGATTTTTTGGAATTGTCCCCAGAAAGACATCCACCCCTAAATGCTACCATCATACGGTTTCAGTTCAATTCGAGGTAATTCGAACTTCCGCTTACCTTGACTTTCAGACACTTCCAGGCACACACGGCTCTCATGACTCTTTCGACTGCCCACACCATCAGAGCCTGCATCGTCGAAAAGTTTCTCGAACCGTAGACTCAATTCCGTGAATCTTCTATTGTATGTCTCACAACTGTCCAACTTGATAGAAAGCTCATCCTCCGTCAAATTCACCAACAAACTTTCAAAAATGGTACTGTCCCGAATCTTCGAAGCATCATGTTTCGGCTTCAAAGTCGCCCAAGTAACACGGTCATTCTCTGCAGAACGGTCACGATCTAATAAATTGGCCAGTTCATTCGCTGTCTTTGAAAAAGAGCCACGATATACTTTCCTGGCCTTCTTATCAGCCTCCAAATCATCAGCCATTGGAGAAGCACCTCAGATTCCGGACAGCACAACCAATACCGTAACAGCTTTCAGGCACACAGCAGAAACGTCGCGCACAACTTCTGAGTTCTCAGTCCTAGGTATCCAACAACAGTCTTGTCCGTACTTACACATCGCACTCGCGATAGTCCCAAGCGTCGATTTACCACTGTAAAACCGTCCTGTCCCGGACACCACAATGTGAGAGTCCGATAAGACTACCCGTCTCAACTACCCAGATCACAAAAATGACGGTTTACAGGGCAAATGTTAAACTTCAAATTCCTCAATTTAGAAAGTGATCTATTAATGCTTGTGGAAATACAGCGTGCAAGGTCCAACGAACACAAAATATAGTATGACTAGCTATACCGCTCAAAATATTAGGGCAAACTCAACAAAATACAGCCAGAAAAATCGAAACTATTTGACATCAATTCACCTGAGTCTGACGTTTCGACATAAGTCTGACAACTAACTAATTACTACTCGACCGGTTCACTTTTTCAGTCAATATTCCCGACAGTACAGGTGATTCGATGAGAATTATTAGTTCTGGATATTGTGATTATGCCTCCGGCATATTTATCGAAATTAAACTTCCAGCAATTCCAGCTTCAAAGAAATAACCTAAATATAAACAGCCGTAACCAATTTTCTTGGCTTATTTTTTTTCCTATTTGATCAAGCACAATATCATGAAATAATGTTACCAACCGACATCATTCTGTAAAAAAGAAGTTTAGGAAGGTAGTGCAGCGACGGTCTGATTGATTGACAGTTCCTCCAAAAAGTTACGGTGGATATCTGATTTCTTTACAAAATATATTCATTGAAAACTCCATTGAAAATTTCAATGATTCATGCGTGCAGGATTTGCAAATTCAACACTAAGAAACTCTAGAAGGAATAAAGAACATCCCAAATTAAAAATCTTGAAGAATGTATAGGTATTTATCAATTGTTAAGAATGTACCGGGTGACACCATGATACCAAGCTGTACGCAAAATGTGAAAATGCATCAAGGTTTTCGTATGCTCGTATTTCACGCGTTATCCTTGGCATAACATCCAAAGGTAGCACAAAACTTGGTATATCCAGCAAATAAGTATCCACTTCAGCTGAATGTTCCAGCCGCTTGACATATGCCTTTTTGTATTTTGCTCCCAGTTGTCGGGCATCATGCGACTGAGGTTATTGAAGGACAAAGTGATATACTAAAAAAAATCGATAATAAAAAGAATACTTTTAAAATAACCACCAATTTACCAACACTAATCACTATTTCAAATCAAGTTTCTTGTCCAATATAAGCACACAATTATTGTCCGACAATGACTTTGAGAAAACCACTTCCAAAAACTTCACAACAAACCACTAAAACGTTTAAAAACAAAATAAAACCGGTTAAACATAGGTGACAGTTGTCAGTTTTTGGCAATCAATCGTTTTAGGGAAAAAACATTTTGAACATAGCCCAATGAAAGGACTCACAGTTCAATTTGTAATCAATAAGTGCATTCTTTTTAAAAATCCAATCACCCCCGAGCTTGTCGCACTTGGGCAACTCCGAGCTGCTCTAAATAGAACGCGTTGTTTTGCGGATAGATGCGGGTCACGCGTAACATATCCCAACCAAATTTTTGTTTTATTGATACATTTTATTTTTCAAGAATCTTATTGGAAAATCTATTTTTAATAATTTGCTCACAAACCCTCAACCAAAAGTGAAAAATTATTCTTGAATCACCACACCACAGCTACATGCAGTATACATTCATACATAAACATTGAACATAACCTAAAAGGGCTTAACGCACCCCCCGCAAATTTAGTGCATCAGGGGCAAGGGGGGAAGATTCGGAGTCACTCGTGGGCGAAAAACACATTTTAAATAGAACAGACCACGTCAAAAGCCGGGCCGCTCGGAGTGACACAGAGCGGCTCCGGCATGTAAAAGGAATGCAGTTATTGTAGTAAGAACATCATGGCAACCAAACGACTTCAACCTAAAATTTTGAACTGTCAGTGTACTTTTAAAGATTTTTTTATTGTGAATGTGTAACATGATTTTTCAGAAATCAGCTGTTTTCTACGTCATGTGGAAACGGTCTATCATGCCTTGACTAATAATTACTAATAATCATTGGTTTATTTTATTATATTTATCGTATCACTTTGAAAGTTTTGATTTTTGCGCCTTCTTTGAAATACATAATGATTGGAAATAAAAAAAAAGTGTCTACTTTGATCCATTATTAACACTGTAAACTAATAGAATGTCTGAAGTTTGATCTTTGCTAAAAACTTCTGAATATATTATGAATGTAGGTAGTTCTCTCTTGAAATAAATGTATTTTCCGACTTCTTAAAGATCCTGTACAAAATTAGGTTTTTTCTCCATGGACAATCGTTTTTCTTTAGTAAGCAAACATTCTTATAAAGAATGACTTTTGCTCGAGAAATTGAATTTTTGGTTCATTTGTTCTTTTGTATACCTCATCGCCGGAAATACTGTAGGATACAGGTAAAATGCAATAACAAGGTTGTGACAAATAAAACCCGGCAACCCCGCCAATGGACTCGTAGTAAGCGCCGTAGTTGCTGCTAACTTCATGGAGATGGGGGGCTGTTGAAAAACAATAGACGGTCACTCGGGAGATGGAAGTTAAAAGTTTTCAAAAATACTTGTAGTGATTTTTTTTTCGAAGAAAATACAGAATTCAACTACGCCGTTAGTGTTATTCTATTCTGATTTTCCCCCCACAATTCCGAAGTGCATGAGACTGATTTCTCTGGGAACCCACACTGTTACAAACTGGCGCCCAATGTGATGCCGTCGAAAATTGTGTGGTGATAAAAGTGCTCCGAATTTTTGCAAATCGACACTGTGTCTGCTGAAAATTCAGTTCGGTTTTCGCGATCATCTCGGACTTTTGATGATTTTTCGCTTTTTAGAACACTCAATACAGTTTCGGTAAGTGACAATGATTGTTTTCAGTAATAATAATAATAAATAATATTAATAATAATATATTACGTAATTTTTAACAATTCAACTGCTAAATATCAGGTTATAAATGTAATAGGATCTCACATTCAAATAATATGCTGTACCTAGATGACAGATCATCTGTATGTACAGCACAGTCTCAATAGACTTTTTCAAACTTGACTTTTGTGGATTTTGAAATAGTCCAACGCTGTTATTGTGCGGTGCGCTGTGATCTGTGTCGTTTTGTGATCCTTCGTTCTGGTTAAGAACGTCTTGGTGAAAAACTATCCACGATGGAGAACAAAAATAGCGATACTGGAGGTAATCCCATCCAACAAAAAGTGATGACACCAGATATGTTGCAGAATCTATTGGCTGGTATTCAGAATATAACCACTATGACAAATACACAACTACCAATTCATCAAGTGAGTACATATTCCAACTTTGCTGCATTTTAATCGCGGTTTGATGGTAATCCCAGTTCACATATCGAAGCTTTCATCGATGCTATCACTGTTTATAAGGAATTTCTCAATATAGCCGACGAGCGCGGTCTATCAATGCTGTAAAATGATGCTGCAGCAACTTGGTGGCAAGGTGTCAAATCTTCGATATCATCATTTGACGAAGCCATTAATTCGACACGCTTATGGCTATGCTAAAGCTCCACATCAAATCCACAGAAACTTTTCTCTAAGGAGCAGGGTAATGAGAAAACGGATGTTTTTGTCAGCCATTACCGTTCCCTGTTGTCACGCTTATTAGGTGATTTTGCCATAGCTGAGCACATCCAGCTAGACATGGTTTATGGTTTGCTTAACCCAAAAATAAAAGAAAATCTCCCTCGTGACACAGTGAAGACTTTCAAAAACTTGGTTGAAACAGCTCACGTTATTGAACAGACTCTATTTGAACTTTCTGAAAATCAGCTGAAGCTGTAGTCTAATGAAAGTTCTGATCCTATTTCTAACAAAATAGAAATAGACTGACTCAGTGTGCATTTTGTCGAAATTTTGGCCATATAAAGTCTGAATGTAGAAAATACGCTCGAACACGTACTAGTACCAATCATGAAAATACGATGTCTGCTCCTAGCCTTCCAACTCCTTCTAGTACTATAGAAACGCCACTCATCAGTACTATCAAGCCCACGACTCAGACTAATAAGCCTGTGATCTGTTACGGTTTTGATGCTCCACGATACATAAAAAGCAACTGTCCTAAATGCTCACAGGCAACTTCATATCTGTATTCTGAATTTCTTGTTAGCAATTTGCCCAAGATTGTGTAGCCATGCGTCCACTTACCTCCCTCATGATAGAAGGACATCAAGGTGTGTGCTATCTCGATTCAGGTGCGCAATCCAGCATTGCAGGTGCAACATTGAGAAAAATTCTAGTTCAAGATGGACTCCCTTACACCAATCGTACCATGGAAATGACATTAGCCGATGGTAGAAAATCCAAAGTGGATGTTAATCTTTTTGACATGAACCTCACCCTTGAAGGTCGTATCCATCAAACTACCCTTATAGCGGTTCCACAACATGAAAGCAGTCGAACACTACTGGGTGCCAATTTTATGAAGAAAGCCGATATTATATTAGACGTACCTAATGACTGTTGGTTCTACAGAAATTTCCCAGATGAAATCAATCATTTTGTCCAAGATCCAATGACAGTGGAGAACCCAAATTTACACTCTGTGGATTTCACCGAAATTAAACCACGAGACGATGAAGCTGTCAGCCTTTCTCCAGACGAGAAGTGCAAACTGAATTAATTGTTAAAAAAAAACATGGACCTCTACGAGTCAAGCAATGAACCTACACCATATGCAGAACATTGCATAAACCTCACGGATGATACCCCCATTGCAGTGCCTCCATACAGAATGTCAGAGGTAAAGAGGGAAGAACTTCGTTAGCAAATAGATGAACTACTGGCAGCAGGAGTGATTGAGGAGTGCGAGTCACCATATGCAGCTCCAGTTATTCTGGTTCCAAAGAAAACTGGAGGAGTACGATCAACTATCAATTATCGTAAACTCAACGCGGTGACCAGAGCCGACAAATACCCGCTACCCAGAATTGATGATACTCTTGATGCCGCTTAAACAACTCGATATATGACCACATTGGACCTAAAATCCGGTTACCACCAGGTTTCAGTACGGGAATGTGATCGTGACAAAACAGCTTTTATTTGCCCTTTTGGAATCTATCGTTACACCAGGATGCCATTTGGATTACGTAACGCTCCGTCTACGTTCCAGCGCCTTATCGACAGATTTCGTAGTGGAGTACAGTCTGTTAACCTTCTATGCTATCTAGACGATCTTATTATTCTATCCTCAACGTTCGAAGAGCATTTGCATGATTCACAACTTGTGTTCAACCGACTTTATCAATCCAAACTGAAGTTGAACCGACCTAAATGTTTTTATTCACGAGCTTCAGAGAACTATCTTGGACACGTAATTACGCCCCATGGAATCCAACCAGATCCTGACAAAGTTTCTGCAATTTCACAACTACCAACTTCAAAAAATGTTAAGCAAGTTCTCTCGTTTCTTCAAACGTGCTCCTAGTATCATCGATTCATTGATAATTTTGCATCGATTTCTAAGCCTTTGTCTTCTTGAACTAAGAAAAATGCAGAATGGATCTGGGGTCGTAGTCAATCTAATGCTTTTGATCAACTGAAAACTTTGTCAACTTCCATCCCAATCCTTTTTCAAGCCGACCATACTCTACCCTACATCCTGAAAACTGATGCGAGTTTCTATGCTCTGGGAGCATGCTTACTCCAGGGGGAAGGGGCCCGATGAAAAGCCAGTAGTACGCCAGCAGACTTTCAACTTCTGCTGAACAGAACTATGCGACCACAGAACGTGAGGCCCTCGCTGTAGTGTGGGCAGTAACAGAGAAGTTTAGAGGATATTTCGAATGTGCGACAACAATAGTGAAAAGTGATCACCAGCCCCTAAAGTGGTTGATGTCGCTGAAAGCACCATCAGGACGACTCGCCAGATGGTCATTAGCCCTGCAACCGTACCACCTTTCAATCGATTATACTTCTGTTGCGGATATGTTATCTCGTTCCATTACGAATATAAATAAAGATTTCTGATCCTGATTACAAAGTTAGTAACTCGAAGCCTGCCGGACCGCTTCAAACGCCCAGACAAAATCAGCGATTCAAGGTTCTGTCAATTGACCTATTTGGTCCATTACCTGAGACAACTGATGACTATAAATGGATATTTATAGTGGAGGACACAGCCAGGTGGATGGAACTATTCCCACTACAAACTGCTACAGCTGAAGTTTGCTCCCGATGTTTGATCGATGAAGTCATATTAAGATATGGCTTGCCCCGACGTGTTATTAGTGACAATGGAGTGCAATTCGGTAGTGCTATCATGCAACAAGTGTCCCATTGTTAGGGATTTAAACGTACTTTGATTCCATCATATCATCCATCGGCAAATCCTGTTGAACGTAAGAATCGTGACCTGAAGACGCAATTATCTATACTGACAGAAGATAGTCACACACATTGGAAAGACAAGAATCCAGCCATCCGATTTGCAATGAACAGTATGAAATCCGAAGCCACAGGCCAAACTTCTGCCTTCTTGTCATTTGGACGAGAATTGCGCACCCCCGATGATGTGAATCCAGACTTCAGAGCAATCAGGGAAAACGACACTTTCATCCCACAAATCACACCCTACTTACGCACTCTCTGTCAGACGATGCACGAAGCTCGTGATAATCATGAGAAGAATCAGGACCGAAACAAGTTTTATGCTGACAAACGCCTGCGTGAATCTCCTGACTACCAATGCGGAGATAAAGTTTTGGTCGATACTCACACTCTGAGTAGTACTAAAGCTTTATATACGTCAAAGTTCGCACCAAAGAGGGCTGGCTCCTACATTATCAAAAAGATTGTGACGCCAACAACCTATAAGATTGCTTCTACCCAGAATCATGAAGTTGTATTAGGGAAATACCATACTTCAGCCATTACCCCTTATCGTGAACTAGACCCAGAATGTGCTATAGACCCTAGCCCTGTCAAGCCACTGCGAAAGAGAGGAAGACCACCAAAGATACCTCATTTCAGTGGCGTACAAGAAGAACCACCTTGTGACCCAGCTCTTCTTGCTTCTCCTTCCGGGACGGTTCAAGGAGCAAAGGGGGAGAAATTGTAACAAATAAAACCCGGCAACTTCGCCAATGGACTCGTAGTAAGCGACGTAGTTGCCGCTAACTTCATGGAGATGGGGAGCTGTTAAAAAACAATAGACGGTCACTCGGGAGGTAGAAGTTGGAAGTTTTAAAAGATACTTGTAGTGAGTTTTTTTTTCGAAGAAAATACAGAATTTGACTACGCCGTTAGTGTTATTCTATTCTGATTTTCACCCCACAATTCCGATGTGCATAGGACTGATTCTTTTGGGAACCCACACTGTTACAAGGTCCATTTTTCAATTTGGAATATTATGTAACATGCGGAGCAATACGTACCTAAGAATAAAATCTCTAAAAATGTAAAAACAAAATTATTGGTATTCATTTCATTAAATTGATCTCCACATACATAAATAGCACTGTTTTTCAATGAGATATTCTCCACATTTCTTCTGCATACTCTTAGCAATTTTGTTTGCCGATTTTCGTCATCAGGCCCAGGCAAGCGGATGAAAAGTTGTTGGGAAATTTCAAAGTTGAAATAATTAGTACAGCTTGTTCAATACTTTTCTGCGGTCACGTCACAGTATTTGACGTTTGGCAGTATGTCGTAGATTGATCTCTCCACATGTGACATTTGTCAAATTGATTCGAAAGACCCTCGTCCAGACGTACGTGATTTTTTTTCAATGTGTAAGAGAGAGACGGAAAAGTATGACGTAACCACAGGAACGCCATGAACAGACTATACCTACACTGCGGCCTGCGGCAGAGTGCCATATTTATAATATCATCGTCTTTTTTCAAAAACTACGAAATGAACAAACTCAATGTCACTTCAGACTTAAAACATTCAAATGGATGCTAAGGATACGCGTTATGGCGTCAAAACTTTCCCGCGCTTTTTGATTCGTTTGAATTTTCTCAGCGTCGATGTCAACTTTGATCATCTATTGTAAAATAACTAGTGCGATTCAAGGGCTGATATTTGGTATACGGTGTTCTTGGACATTAACGCACACTTCAATACAATTAATAAAATGGGCAAGTTCCCCATTGCTATACGTTAATTTTATGAACTCTGTTCTTTGGATTGTATATCGCATTCATCAGAGCAATGTATACATACACGTTAAAATAATGTATTCAGTTCACTGAAACAATGAATAAAATCGAAAAACCAATGAACCACAAGTACATCTATTCAATGAACGACTATCTATTATGTTGATAAATACGTTCTTCGGCTGAAAAACAATGAATCTGTTCATTGACTGAATGTCCATTTTCATTATATTCATGTTACTTTTTGGTTCAGTGCATAGTGGATGTAATGTTTACCAACCTAGGCAAATAAATCTTAAACACTTCACTACCAATCTTGTGAATTCCTATCATTACGCCACCCTAGACATGGTTAGTGAAACGAAAGAAGATATCAAGAAGATTCCAAAAATGTCCCGAGGTATGGACGTAACAAACACTTCGGCATATCGAAAAAAATTTTAAAAAAAATCTCTGTGGAAATGGGGGGACACATATACATATATCCGTGTTTCTCTAATACTTAAAGTATTTCCTGAAGAAGGAACAAATTAGTTCCGAAAGCTCGAATAAACAATATAATATGAGAACCCACGCATCGTAGATCTCTTATTTTGACTGCTCTCCACCACCTTCTCCTTTTTAGTTACAAGCCAGTCACGAAAGTTTCCACGTTTAATCTTATTGACCAATTGTATGTTGTTGGCAACTGTTTATGTGAAATTGCAATCTATAGTCTCAATGAGTTTTTTGTTCAACCAACTTGCAAGATTATATATTGATGAATTTTCATAAGAAACGACTGGTCGTATAGGCATCTCATCTGGATTGTCAGACTTCTGGACTTTCAATAGTCCATTCAGTCTTGGTATAGTTATAGTATTGTTGTTGGCAGATGATTGGTATGTCAGGCTACCAGGTATTGACTGTGTACAGTATTTAATAGTGTCAATAACTGTTTTTATAAAGGTGGAGAACCGAGGATACACATTGGTGAAGTTATTGTCTTCAATAAATTTCATGACTTTCTTGTTATAATTTTCTGTAGTCAGTAAGACCGCACTGTTGCCCTTGTCTGATTTTGTCATAACCCACTCGGCGTATTCACCGACCATCTAGTGTTAGACCCGTAATAGGAAACGCGCCGCTTTGATTGGGCAAGACTTGATTGGTCGTGACGACGTGACGTCATATTTCAAGTTGCAACGAGAACCAATCCCAATTACCAACTTTAAATCATATGATGTGTGCTTCGTGTAATGTGTACATCGTCCTATGCCTTTAAATGATTTGAACAAGGATTTGTACCCATAAACATTATTTTGATTTTCGACTGAGAATACAGCTCAAGCTTTTTCATAGTGGTAATCTACTAATTGTCATACTCATTTATTGAATGTCGTCAGTTATTGTTTTCATTTTGTTTGGTATCAATATTTTTTTATCACTATTTGTTCCAGTCTTAGTCTTATACTCTTGATAATGGCATGTACGTAGCCAAAACGCATAGAGCAGATCAATAACTAAAGAATTTTTGTGAAGAGACTTTTGGATTTTTCAAGACTCTTTTATCTGTATTTATTAAAAGGGTTTCAGAGTGACTTTTTTCATTTTGATGTAATAATTCACATTGTTCTGAATCTGAACCCATTAAACCTTGAAGCAAAAGTAACGAGTGTTCAATAAGAAATACGATCAAGTCACCTCTGGATTTCTTTTTCTGTCATGAACGTAGGTCGTGGCTAGTTTGTATTGTTTGGCATCATGGCATCTGTGACGGTTAGAAAGTGGATGTCATGTCATAATTGCGATGTTAGCCGAGACATACATTTTTTGAAACAATTGCAATCCATAGGTGACTTGATCGTATTTTTTATTGAACACTCTTTACCAGTCTAAAACAAAAAGGTATTTAAAGAGACATTATTTTACGGTTATCCGATGTTTAACGGAAAGGTTGGTACAATGGTAAAGAGCCGAAAAAATCAAAATTAACTAGTCCCATTTTGAAGTTGATTAGTTCCAAATTGAATATGATTATTACCAATTTGATTTTGTCAATTCCTTACTTGAATATGTTTAGTCCGAATTTAAAGTTGGAAAAGTATAGTTGTTCGGTGAATACGCATCCAGGTAGTTGCGGGTAGTTTGATTTTTATCTGGAAAACGAAGCTAGGTACAGAAAAAATAAATGAGACGAAAAAGCAACATCTTTGATTGCTTGATCTGAAAAAACTATAAAACCTTGAAAAAAAGCAGTGGCGTATGATAATTGTATCTATAAGTATCAACTAGATGACCCTCTGAGACGCCACTGGAATGAATAATGATGTTTTATGACGGCAAATAATCGTACCAAATGTTGTAAGAGTAATCAATGAAAAACGATTTTTTTCTAAATACTCTAAAACCCTGAAACACGAAAACAAATCAAGTTAGGACTCACACATAATGCAAAAAAAATACTCTAGTTTAGCCTGGTGAGCAGTAAGTATGCCCTTTGAATCTTCGTACTAAGTTTTGAAATACCCTGTAATCCAACAGCTCATCGTAAAGATAAATATTTGTAGACGAAATATTCGGGGCAGTTTTCCAGAAGGAAATTATGATTTTATTCATATTCAATGGTCGACTTGGAAAACAAATTCACAGGATGAAACTCCCCTGCCATTTTCCTAAATGAGGCTATAGATAGTTGTAGCACTACTTCAAATTTTCCTTGGTCGATCTTCTTGAGACTTTTCCAATTGCCGTAAACTCGGGCGCCACCCTTTGGATTAACGTGGTAAAGGGCCCACATGCCTTTCGAGTAGCCTTTAAACAGTGGAGGGTGTAATGCCCAGGGGTCGTGGAGTAAACATAAATAAAACCAACAATTCACCAAAATAGCATTCCCGTCTATTGTCCGAAAATAAACATAGCTTCAACACGCATAATCCCAAGGTATTTACTTAAAACCTTATCTTACTGGAATGTGTCAAAAATAATAAATTCCGAACGCCTTGAGCAAATCAACAACATTTCGTATGAAAAGTAAAGAGAGAGAGAGAGATAGAGTGTGTAACGCGGTTCAGGATTACGCGTCCCCTTTATTATTATCACGACGCGCAGGAAAAAAATACAGCCGTCCAGGGCTTCAACAGGATTTTTCTGCCGGGGCATGATCAGGATCTCTTCAACAGGAACGCAGTCAAGACAATGAGGGTACAAAGCTTCCAGGGATGTTTGTGACGTAGTCCGTAGTCCGTAGGTGTAGTACCCAAACCCTTTCAGCTCTAAGATTCCAGGTTTTCTGGATTTTGTTTACGCGTACCGGGTAATGGTGGCGGCACAGGTTGTACTTTAGTTTCATACCCTTCTGTGGAGACATGAGCCTACCCCTGTAACATAAGCCAGCTCGATCTGCCCTTGTCTCCACCCTAGCATTCTATTTCTGAGCGGAACAAAGGAGTGCAACCCTGTAACATAAGTCAGCTCGCTGCACCCCTAAGCTTCCCTAATCAGGCAGGACGCTTTCAGGTCATACGTATGTCTGAGCGGAACAAAGGAATGCAACCCTGTAACATAAGCCAGCTCGCTGCACCCCTAAGCTTCCCTAATCAGGCAGAACGTTTTCAGGCCATGTGTGTGTATGAGCGGAACGAAGGAATGCAGCCCTGTAACATAAGCCAGCTCGTTGCACCCCAAAGCTTCCCTAATCAGACACACCCTCATTCATGCAACATTCAGACCCTTTCACACAACCTGTATCCTTACCATATACCTACCCTCCTTTGAGGTTTTCAGCGTTACGGGGAGCTAAAGGTGGTGAAAGTACCTTACCTTGTCAGGAGCTGGTTGCTGGCCGCTGGTCGGTGGATTAATTCCTCGAAACTACTGGTGCGTCGCCTTAAATACACTCCTGAGCCAGTCCCCACTTGAAGCACACTACGAGAGCTGGGGAATTGCGCGCGTTTTGCATACGTTTGGTACTGGCCAAGGTTCTTTTGTTGCTGATAATCTACTTTCGTACCGGTTATTAATTGATAAAATATAAATGACGGATGTCGTGTGGTTTTAATTTGCAGAATACACTTCCTGGGAATTTGTTACATTAAAATAGAAAAAGAAATGGCTCGATTGATTGATTAATAATGAAGTTACCGGAAAATTATAGTAACTACGTTACATAGTTTTTTAGGAAAGGCGTCTTTTTATAGGTTTTTTCAAAAGTATTTCAAAAAACTTCATCTATTGAAGTGAATATATTAGTCACTAAACTACTAAACTGTCAAGAGATATTCAAGATTGCGGCCATTTGTTTCCACCTACAACTTTATTATTTTCTGGTAAGATCTTCGCATTCTCCGTAAATCACTAGTTTTCAAACATTTGGACAAAGCTAGCTACTTCCTATGGAGACAGAATAAACCAAAGACTATTGGTATTCTCAGACGCAAAAATCACAAGAATTTAGGTCAGAAGATTTTGGCGGCCAGGCAACTGGCCCACATCTTCCGATCCAGTTGTGACATTGTAATTCACTTGAGAAAAAACTTTATTATGTAGGCAGTTTATTTAGGCCTAATGCGCAGAGTACTCATAGATGTTAATTTGCAGTCTACCCATCAAAGATCAAAAGACGGTACTAAGGAAAAGTTTATTAAAATAAAATAATGTTACATCTATTGCTAACATGAATGCAGACAACCAAAACGAGGGCAGATACTCTATATCCGCACTTCAACAGAAATGTTCGCGGATTTGAAAATGCTCACTAAAATCACTGTTTCAATACACCAAAATGCACTTTTATCAGAAGATTGATGATACACTTCTCAGCATCTTCTCCCTCTAAGCGAAAGTCAGCACCGTCCTGGAAATAAGAAGAGTGAAATAGATTAATCTGTTGAAGTATACTTTATAAACAAACATTTCGAATTATCAATATTCAAGTATTGTCTTGAATAACACCAAAGTAACTTACCTTTTGTTGTACAACCTCCCATAGTTGCAATCCTCATGTTGGTTGAAAAGTTGCGTAATAGGTTCTATCAAATTCTTTGCTGACCTTCAATCCTGGAATTAGTGGAATCTCTTGAATAGCCAAGGCAGCTTGTCAGTTATACTGATTTGTTTGCCTGCGCAAAATGAGTACTGGCAGTATTGCCAAATTTCTTGAGGAGATTTCCTGGGATTCTAGGTAATTTGAGTCAAGCGCCTTTTCTCTCGTAGTATTTTGTCCAATTTTGAGAAGGTCAATCTTCGGAATTTTTTTCGATGGTGATCATTCAAGCTTTACTGTAGCACGTAAAAGTAGTTTTGTAGCTAGTTGAGTGGAAAACTGGGAATACTGGGATACCTTTCCTCCATACCGTTTCTGATGATCTGTGAAGAGTTTCCAGGATAGTCTAGGACTACATTTCCCCAGCGCACCAAGAACTAGGGTCGATTTAGAATTCCCTGGCTTAACAAGCCGCGCCAGCAGTTCTAGGTCTTGAAGCACGATTTAGATTATTTTGAATCTGGCAGTGATTTCACCACTAGTAAGCATTTTCTTCATTACTTTAATCCTCAGCTCTGATTCTCGTGACCTATTCTTTCCGGATTCACGTAGAAGTCGACTCCTGGATTTGACCCAAGATAGACATATTTTTGGATCATTTGGTTTCATCAAGGCAACTCTGTCAATTCACAAATTAGAGACCCAAACCACTCTGCTGCCAATATCACCAAAAACCAACCCTGCTGCCAATATCACCCCAAACACACATTCTGCGGCACACCTAGAAGTTACTGATCAATCGCTGATCAGTTGATGACGATATGGATTATTGCAGTACACTTTTGATTATACTCATAACTTATTTTTTTAAATATTTATACATTCGTCATACCTAGTACCCACTTTCATGAATTGAAATGATACATACGTACTCATTTAAATTTTATGATTTTTGTAAACCGAAGTCGACAGAGGAAGTAGTTTTCAAAATCCCGGGGTATAAATAACTATTTTCACACAAATCAACCACTTACTCATTTTTTATTCTACTGCTGAATAAACGTAATTGTTCAAACCAAAGATCCAAAATATCGGGCAGAGCGTTTTCCAGAAAATTTGAATAATCAAGTCCGTTTAAGCGCCCAGACATTCCCACAGGATCTATAAAATTATTCTTAAGTATACTACAGCTCTCTGTGTTTGGTTTCTTTGGTTAAAATGAGGATTATCTTGGAAATATGCGAAATGATGTGCGCTAGCAAACTAAAAATGCCTTTCTTGGTACAAGGTGGGGTGAAGGCGACTGTCAAAAATTAAATACATACAAAAATTAATCAATTCGAAAAGGTATCATAAAAAAATTAAGTATAGGGTAGAGTAATGAGAATAACTATATCGTGAAATAAAAAAAAAATTGCCCGAAGTCCAGCTATCTATTTCTTCATGATGATGACAAAATATGGGTTGAACAAGTCTTTGCAAACATCAATTTGGTCGACGCGTTGGATACGAGCGTCGTATTTATACGTCGATGTGTTTTGAGGTTTGTGATAAATTCAGTTACTCCTTCTATTTGATGAATGGATGAAGATAGGAGGCCACTGTCAGAAAAAAAATCACAGCTCATTGCTCGAGAACTATTTCTGGAAGTGTGTTTTTGGAACTGAACATCTGTACGAGTGCCGCATGCAAACGACTTTTAAAAAAGGGCCTAATGACGAGTGCCATATATTCACAAAAATTGGCAATTTCTCGTAGAGGCCTTATCAGTTGAAAAACACGGCTTCGTGTGAAAAGGGATATAGACCGTCAGATAACGTCAGATTTTGCTGACTGATTTTGTGGCTCAAGATATTTCAACCACGGAATAGTATGACAGTGTTGAGCACAAAAAAATGAAAATTTGGCGACCGCAAGTGTGCTAGGCATATGGAAAATTACCATTTCTTCTGCAAAAAAAAAGATTTTTTTTTTCATTTTCTCGTTCATGGCATTTTAACAAATCAACAAATATTACAATGTAATAGTGAAAAAAAAACCATAAGGATTGAACGTGCTTAAAGGATTGAAATGAGGGGGCCAACTTGTAAAAGAATACTTGGCTGCTTATCCATTTTCTCGCTTATGGCAATCGACAGAATGAGTTTTGATATCATAAGGAACCCGAAAAAATTTCCCATAAGCCGATCGGCAGTTGTAGTAAGTTTTCCGGACGGAAAATTTTGCGAAAATGTTTTTCGTCCTCCGGCAAACATTCTCATATATGGCATCCGAACAGTATGATTTTAATAGTTGATAAACATCATACAGAAAAAACCGATAAGCTTTTAATGTGTTTCAAAAAAAGCCATGAGTTGTAGAGTTGTAGTAAAATTTGTGTTTTTTTTTCATTTTCTCGTTTATGGGAATTGGCATAAGGGAAGAGAAATTCATTTCAGGACCAGAAATAAAAAGTCATAAGTCGGACACATGATATCGACGTTTTATATAAATAAACTTGCATAGTATAGTCCGTGCTGACAACCAATTTCCTGACGTGTCTAACTCCATTGTCAATTTTTTTAACTAAAAAATTTCATTTTAATTTTTATAACCGTTTAGGATATTGTCAGTGATTAGGGAGCACTTTGAACAAACAGTTCATCCAAGAAATAATGTAAAATTTTTGTAATTGTATTAGGTATACTATTAGAAATAAATGTAATTACACCTTGACAATGAAGTTATTGGTTGACAGTGGCTTATACAAGGCATGTAAAAGACTATTATTTTCCGATTATTGATAAAAGCATTTTCTCATTTTTTTTTCAAGTTATTCTGTACTAACTATGTAGTGAATAATCTCTATACACCAAAGTTTATCCACTGTTAGTTTCAACTGAGTGATTTGAATGAAACTACTGCTAACATGGGATTGAAAATTTAACAAGAGAATCCCTATGTTCCGTCTGGAAAAAAACGCAATATATTATTATAAAATTATTTGAAAATACTGCTGCGAAACAGTTATTGGAAACAAATTGCTTATTTCTTCAGGGGATTTGGCGTGTACATTGCAAACTTTATTCTTTGAAGCCATAAGGCGGAGGCATGATAATTATGGCAAATACAGGATACAGGCAAAACTTATTTAATTAAATATTTGTTTTTAAAGTGACAATTATGTATCCAAAATTACCATGACCAGCGATGTTTTTTCCAGTCAAAAAACGGAACTTTTAAAAGCGTCTTTTTGTTATTCTAGGGATCTACGTATTCATTAAATTGTCTTACCGAATTATACTCAAGTTATCATGTTCTCGAAGTAAACTTTGAAATGTTATTTGATTCAACTCAAAAATCATGCAGTTATACAGTCCTTTTCGTTAAATTGTCAGGAAACAGAATCTTTATTGAAATGTCAAGTTTAGTTCGACAAAAAATAGGTTAAGTGTGATTAAAATATGTGGAAAAAAAAATAGTTATGGACTTGGGTCGTATTAAATGCTGACCAAATAATAATAAATAAGGGAAACATTCAATTTATTTAATTTCCACATCATATTAAAACAAATATATTCTTGAAGGCTAAAAAATAATATGCTTTATTCATGGAAACTCTCGCTAAATAATGATTGATAGAATATAGAATATATAATAAACTCGTAATTAATGCTATTTTTACCAATACCAATAAGTGGCAATATTCGGTACTTATTTACTTATCAGCATTTCTTATTGACTAATCTTTTTGAGGGGTTTTGGATTTTCATTCACAGTCGTTCTGTTGCTGTGATGTCCTAGACTTCAAAAAAAAATGAGCAGATTTTTTCAATTTTCTCACAGCATCATTTTCAAATGATTGTATGTATTTATTTAAATAAAACGTCGATATCATGTTTCCGACTTATGGCTTTTTTTGTCCGATCTTGAAATCAGTTTTTCATCCCACATGCCAATTCCCATTAACAAGAAAATTTCAAAAAAATTCTCTGATTTTCCTGCAAGTTGAGTAGCTTCACAAACTATGATAAGCACAAGCTAGACTTATGAGTGTTTTCATAACAGAGTTTTAGATTGAGACATTTTCATTGCTTTTTATCTCGTTCACGTGAAATAGCCGGAATAGGAAGAAAAAATGTGCAAGATTATCCGTCCGGAAAATTGACTTTAACATCCAGTCGGCTTATGGGAATTTTTTTTTGGGTTCCTTATGATATTAAAATTCATTCTTTCGATTGCCACGAGCGAGAAAATGCATTAGCAGTCAAGAATTCTTTAACAAGATGGCACCCTTATTTCAACCCTTTAAGCACGTCCAATCCTTATGGATTTCTCTTTACTATTACATTGTAATATTGATCTGTTAAAATGCCATGAACGAGAAAATGAAGAAAAAAATCCTTTTTTTTGCAGAAGAAATGGTAATTTTCCATATGCCTAGCACACTTGCGGTCGCTGAATTTTCATTTTTTGTGCTCAACACTGACATACTGTCACGACCCTACTTATTAAGGGTGCGACTAGGGACGTAGAGGTTACTGGGAAATAAACTCATTGTTAACAACACAAAGAACTTATTTATCAACGAAGAAAAGTTTATAAATAAAATATAGTTAGCCGTTCATTACAGTTTTATTTCAATGTAATCAAAATGTACTTACATTAGAATAAACATCATGTCACACAAACACCAGCCGGGGAAGGACCAAGGATCCCGAATTCTCGACGCGACTAATTTCTTTAATGACCCACGATCGACTACCTCCCTCGAAACAATTTCTGTTCGAGGTTGGTTCCCTTCAATCTTGTCAAGTTTGCACAAATCAATAATTGAGTTCATCACGGAAATCCATAATTTCACAACCATTAATTTGTTTTACTTTTGTTGTGAAATATTCAACATTCTGTGTTCGAATTGCGAAATGTAAAACATTACTGCAATTCCGGTATTGCTGACTTGACAATATTGATTAAGAATTCGACTTTTATATTATTCTTGCGAATAATTTTTTCGGAAAATTCCATCCTTGACATATCCCCCGGGCCTGGGAAAGCTGGACCCCAGCTTTAAAGCTCTAACTAACTAAAAACGTGTACAATATCAAAATACAATGTCCATTTACCCATATAAAAGAAAAATATATAAATATATTTATACAATATAAATTACAAAATATATAACCTTGCCACCGTAAACGCAACACTTGAGAACGCACTTTACACTGAATATCCATCATAGTTTGTAATATCGTCCGTAATGCACATGAACCAAGTGGTACTGCTACCGCTGGCGCCATGGGTCTTCTTCGTCGAAGCGAGCTGTGTTTGTGAACTCGCTGAATAGAATGGTATGGTCATCGTCGCTAAAGGCTGTCGCGCGTCGCAGGAGCCACTGCAGGAACCACATCTGCCATTTAATTGGAGCTTGTGTTCGGAAAGCGCACTTTCAGCGTAAATGTCCTTTCAGCTGTTTGTGACTTATGGCATGTAGTGTGTTGATGCCATAATGATGAAACAATGGGGTTACTTCTTCAATTTTCTGTTTCATCCTTCTGTCTGATTTAGTGCCTAAATCGACTTCGGGTTGCAGGATTTTAAGATAACTATCGCTGCAGCAAGCCCTCCTCAATTGCAGGTTGAGGTTTTTTGGTGTCGAGTTGTTTTTATTAGCCAGGTGTTAATTCGGGCTGACTCATGCTCGACACGACCCTTTTCCCTTCATATATTGAGTAGGTACTTAGGATTCTTAACCACCTTGTAGGAACGTCTTGCTTGCTATTCATAGGCGGGATCCCTCGGCAATCTTGTTGTCCAATTAGACTGGCTAGGACTTATCAATGACTGGGCTCCCCGTGGCGTGGCCAAAAATTGTTGGCGCTGACTGATTGTTGACTAACCATAACATAACATGATTTTGTTGGAGTTCTTCTTCCATGGGGAATGTGTGCATTGGATGATGGCATCTTTTGGGCGATGTTGCGATGGCAGGTTTTACATGAAACAAAAGATACAAAGGGTAAGTATATGCTCCTATAATGCCCAATATCTTAATTAAATGAAATTAGGAATGCTATCCATGATCTGCACAATCAGCAGCATGCATTCCTAGAGTAGGTGTATATTAAAACAAGGTTAGGACAAAAAAAAAAAAAAAAAAAAATTTTCAGTGGTTGAAATCCCTTATGCGAGAAAATCAGTCAGCAGAATCTGTCGTTATCTGACGGTCTAATACGCATAAATCAAATAATGTATTTTGCTCAATCCTGATCTCTCCGTGAAATGGAATATGGGAAATACGTTACTGTTTGTCAGTAACAGATCCAATATCCAATCCAATCTTCCATGTCTGTTATAATTTAACTTGGAACTACAACTCAGAAACAAAATTGTGAAAGTAGAGCAAAGCGAACTCCACGGCGATTTCTTGAAACATTTCCAGGTAAATATTTGCCAGAACAATCCTGAGTAAAAGCACGCAATTTAAACTTCCGAAATTGAAAAGTTTCTGTTCGGGAATTGGATATTCAATAGACAATGCAATGATATTGGAAAAAGGTTATGGAACTTTGATTGGTTTCACCATGCATCATAAGATTGACTGGGATAATGATACTAGAACATGAAAAATATTGTATTGTAGGATGTTCGCTGAGGCTTTCTCACCATTGACTTAACCTTGGTTGATTGAAAAGGGAAGTCTTCAAGAATAATTTTCACAATGAATCAAAAAAAATCTATCACTATGTTTTGATCTAGAATTGAAAAAAACTAAAAAAAAAGAAAGACAAAATATGGTTTCACGGTACATCTTCACCTAAAACTATCATTTACTTTTAAACTTATGATCAATAATGACTGTTGACAGAAAACATACAATACAGCCACTTGAGAAAGACACTGCTGTGAAGTAAAGACAGAGTACGGTAGGCTAAATAATTGGATTTAATGAACGTAAAAATCAGGCAAATATTAAGAACTTATTGTCAATCAATCAAAAATATCTTACTAAAATCCTGAAATCAAATGATGAAATATAATCTCTTGAGATTTTGAAAGCTGTTCAAACATTTTTTCAAGTTTGGTATCGAAGGCATATTATACATCAATACCATTACACGCATTAACAAATTTACCTTCTGATAACAACCACTCATTGAATCTTTCTTTTGAACTATGTCTAGTCTTTTTTTAATTAATTTTGGTTTGATGCAGAAAAATGTTATATTTTGCTTTCTAAGCTGAAACTATCATGTCTAAAAAACATTATTTAAATTATAAGATTCAATCATGTTCATATTGTAAGATTTGGATCATCAGATGTTCATTTTTATTACGTCAAATGCAGCATTATTATTAAATACAATACGTGTAGGTCTCAATTATTAATAACTTCCCAATATAATGCGTTGTTTTCACTCTATTCCTTTCCAAAATTTCTTCAATATTTTTAGCAGGCTCACTCATACTTTTGTAAATTATCAAGGTCTCTGATCGATGCATTGAATGCTAACGACGATCGAGGCTCCTTATTTAATTATAACATCCCTGTTCCTTATACAGGGTGTCCCAGCAAGGGTGGCCACCGGCCATATCTCAGAAACTACTGGACCTAAAAGTTCAGGAAAAAAAAAATTATCACTAAAGTGGCCACGAGAAAATGCTGGGAAATATTTATAACTTCGAAATTTTTCCGCTAGGGGGCGCAATCAAAGCTTAAATATTAAAATTCGAAATTTCTCCGGAAATTCTCAGATTGAGGTATATCTTTATCAACATGGTTAGAAAACCTAGACAATTTCACGTCTTTTTGGTACAGGGCTCATTGGCGTACCGATCTTCGTGTGAGTAGGGGAAGGTAGTGAAAGTGTAATTGTTCAAGTAGCTGTAACCTATTAACGACTTGTCCGATTTTGTTGCGAATACGCTTGTTTAGAAGATAAATGTGAGTACTTTCGAACATCGTATCCAGTAGTGCGTGATTGTCTCCAGCAAAATTGCTAGAAGGGGTAACTTGAATTAAAAACAGTGTTTTTCATTTTACCGCAAAAATTTAAATGGTATGGTATAATTCTGATAAGAGCATCGAAAGGTACATTAAATTTACAAGAAAAAACCTTTGAAACGCAGGTGGATATCTTTTTCCGTTTTCGAGTTATTGCCGAGAAAAGAGTTTTTGACACTCGAAAAGTTGTTTGTTGTGTAGTTCTATTGCAACCTGCTTTTTTTTTGGCTTCAATAATAATAAATAGTCCAAATTATGTATAATTTAATCTTTTCATTTGTTATTTCAATAGAACAAAACTCATAATAAATGAAAAATATTTTGATAAGCATAAATCCCAATCTAATTATGTATTAAATATTGCAATGATGGGTTGAAAAAAAATCTAGGTAGCTGTGGAAAACATCGGCGGGTTTTCATGGAGATAATTGAAACAGATATTGCAATCATTACAATCTCTTAATTATCATTTTAACATTCTCTGTTAAAATGTCTTACACCAATGCCGAGGCTTTTGATATGCTTGCCGTATATTTTCAATGTTTTGGAAATGCTCCGATCGCGGCACGTGAATACGCTGCAAGGTATCCTGAACGAAGGCACTACAGCAGAAAGGTATTTCGGCGAATGGCAATACGTTTAAGAACAACGGGAAGTGTACAGCTCAATCCAGTTCCAATCAGAAGACGTCCGGTAAGAAACCATGAAGACAATATTATAAACGTTCTCGCTTACGTGGAAGCTTCACCGCATTTGAGCACAAGAGAAATTTTCCACCATCTAGGATTAAGTCGTTCTTCAGTGCTCCGAATTTTAAGAGACTTCAAACTTCGTCCATACCATCTTTCCTTACACCAAGCTCTATCAGAAGATGATTTCAACAGGCGACTAGACCATTGCTATTGGTTTCGAGAAATGTGCAACGAACATCCTCAATTCCTCTCCCAAATTTTATGGACCGATGAAGCCTAGTAGTTCTGGAAATGTTAATTTGCATAACATGCACTTTTGGTCGCGGGAAAACCCACACTGGATGCGGAAAGTGGATCATCAAAACAGGTGAAGTGTAAACGTCTGGTGCGGAGTGTTAGGAAACAAAATTATTGGGCCGTATATTATTGATGGCCATTTAAATGGTGAATCATATTTAAACTTTTTAGATAATGACTTGCAAATACTTTTAGAAGATGTTCCCATTGGTCTTAGGATGTCCATGTGGTACCAACATGACGGTTGCCCAGCTCATTATGCACGGAGAGTTCGTGATTTTTCAAACAACCGTTATCCAGATCGCTGGATTGGAAGGGGCAGTTTGTTCCCATGGCCACCGAGATTCCCCGATTTAACTGTGTTCCACTCGTGGGGACGAATCAAGGACATCGTTTACAAAACTCGTCCCACCACAAGAGAAAATATGATTGAGCGGATTGAGAATGCTATACATTCCATTGCACCAATTGAAATAGAAACAGCTGTTTCTATTTGTAGGCACAGAATTGAGAAATGTATTTTACAAGATGGAGGACAATTCGAACATTTATAAAGTTAAATTAAACTACACAACAAACAACTTTTCGAGTGTCAAAAATTGTTTTCTCGGCCATAACTCGAAAACGAGAAAAGATATCAACCTGCGGTTTGGAGGTTTTTTCTTGTAAATTCAATCTTCATTTCGATTCTGTTATCAGAATTATACCGTACCATTTAAATTTTTGAGGTGAAACGAAAATAACAGTTTTTAATTCAAATTACGCCTTCTAGCAACTTTTCTGGAGACAATCACGCATCACTGGATACGATATACGAAAGTACTCACATTTATCTTCCAAACAAGCCTATATGCAACAAAATTGGACAAGTCGTTTATAAGTTACAGCCACTTGAACAATTACACTTTCACTACCTTCCCCTACTCACACGAAGATCGGTACGCCAATGAGCCCTGGACCAAAAAGACGTGAAATTGTCTAGGTTTTCTAACCATGTTGATAAAGATATACCTCAATCTGAGAATTTCCGGAGAAATTTCGAATTTTAATATTTAAGCTTTGATTGCGCCCCCTAGCGGAAAAATTTCGAAGTTATAAATATTTCCCAGCATTTTCTCGTGGCCACTTTAGTGATAATTTTTTTCCTGAACTTTTGTGTCCAGTAGTTTCTGAGATATGGCCGGTGGCCACCCTTGCTGGGACACCCTGTATACCTTGAATCATTTTTTTTTTCATATACCTTCATTATTTTGCACGCATGCATTTTATAAATAGACAGGGGGTCCGGTAAGTATATGGCATAATTTTGGAAGCGTATAGCGGAGGTCAAAATAACACCAGTTTGTCATGAAACTTCTTGCCTCTCAACGGAGATACAGAGCCCTAAATATGCACTCATCGATTTAATTTTTTAGCTCTAATCCCGGCTCTAACTATGGAACCGGCTTGCATAATTTGATGAAATTTTAGTATGTTATGTAGGCCACGAGGACTCATAAAACCATTGTGAAGTCGATATTTTAAATTGTAGGGGAAGCCATGAACGGACAGGCTACCAACCCTTTTAAGCCCAATTTTCGACAGCTGTCATTTGACAGAGCTGAAAACTATTTTTTTAAATACTCTGATCTTTTCTCAACAAAAAAGATACTCCTCATTTGTTCCGATAAAACTGACCGTTTTCGAGAAAAATAGGTTTTTGTTTCACACGTTATTGCAATACTACACAAAAATACTACGGCGAGACACCAGTTGTTATTTTTAGTATTAAATTTTTTTTGTCACTCTCAGATTGATTGTCTATACTAAAAATGGTTAAAAATTAAAAAAAAAACAAGTAAAGTTTTTTTTTTCATTTTCTTTTTAATTTGACAAATTCTAGTACAAGGTGTCCCATTTTGGCAGTATATCTCCATTATTCTTATAGATAGAAATTTGTGGTTTCCGCGACAGTGTGCTACTTTTGTGTGAAACCAAAGATGCCGTTAACAAAATGTTCATAGCCCTTTTAGTTTAGTTTTAGAGATACAGGGCTAAACTAAAAATGTTGCATTTCAAGGTCCCCTCGTATCTAGCAATTCACAACGGCAACATAGTACTGTGCAGGACTGGAGCTCCAGCTGTTTGCGCGACAATAGATTTTTGTATTGGAGAGTGGGTAGAACAAAAACTTTCATTTGAACCTCACTTTCGACAATTTCCACATGGCGTTGCACATTGAGAGAGTTGTGATAAAAGCGAAACATTGTTTGCTTTGATGAAAGTGCAGTGAGATGGTACTTACAAGTCGATGGTGGTGTTGGTTGTATTGGGCACTATTGCTCGTTTATGCACTTCAAGTAGGTAGCTATATATCGTGCCGAGCTTCTGATAATCCAGTTGGTTATTCAAGTTGTTTGGAGTGTTCTTGATGTGGACCATCTCCATTAACAGGCGTTTGTGGTAAGTGTTGGAACGGGCCAGTACTTTGACATCGTCAAAATTAGGGTTGTGACCTGTATTCGTGTGATGTTGGGCAAGTCCACTTGTTTGCTGACGTCTCCTACAATCACTTTCATGGGATGCTAATCTGGCTGATAATTTTTGTGACGTTTGGCCCACATATGAGTACTCGCATGCCATGCAGGGTACCTTATAGACCATATTCCTCATGTCTTTGGTGGCCAGGGGGGTTTTAGTTTTGCTATAAACCAAGCCCACCGTTTTGGTTTGTTTTTTTGCAAATTTTGCGCCCTCATGGTCCAGAATCCTGATGAGTTTGGGGGTGAGATCGTTAAGGTGGGGCAGTACGTAGTAATGTATTTGATCTGCAGGAACCCACACTGCCCATCTTCCTGCCACCATTTTGTCGAATGTTCTGATTGGCTCTAAAACAGTGGAGTAATGAGAATTAGATCATTTCATTGGTTAAAAACATTTGAGTAATGAAAAAAAAGTCACTGGTATGAGTAACGAGTTACATTAATAATCAATAAAAAGTGGATGTATAATACATCTAGTATTAAATAATCATAGGAAAAGATTTGTAAACTATTGGTCAGGTTGCTCAGAACATGAAGAACAGTTTTTCGATTTCTTCTCAAGGGTAAAGTTTTGAAAAGATTTATATTTGAGTTTAATACTGAATTTATCGTTTTAAAAAATATATCTTAATTATTTTACATGTATTTTGGAATAATCACTATTTAGAAATTATTGAAATATGACCTGATGCTGCTTAATGCTCATTACAGAAATGATTAAAACGTTAGTTGAAATGGTTAATCTGAAACAGTCTGAATAAAAAAATATTTTTGATTTCAATCTGAAAAATTTGGAAATCAACTGATTATGATTCTAAAAAGTTTTGAATACTCATGCGATTTTTGATTGCCCAAGAAGAATAATCTTGCACTATTTTCCAATATGTGATGTGAAGGTTGTTTCCATTGTTTATATTATCTCAATAAGGTAGTCTGCTTTACAAATTTAAACCTAAGAAGTTCGATCGTCAAAACCTTTTTATGCACCAAAGTTTCAAATAATAATAATTTATAAAAGTATGTCTCTCCAAGACATCTCGCTCTTCCCAAGAACTTGCCAACTCGCTATATCAATTTTTCTTTTAATTTATTTAACAAAATTATCAAAATCAATAAATTAGCAAATGTAATTTCCGCATCACCTACGCAAATGAATATCTGATGCCTATTTTGTGTCTATCAAATATCCATTATCTATTAAAATCACTTTCAGTTCGAATTATCATTTTGTATTGTTTCGAAATAAAAAGAGAGATGAGAGATAAAGTGAGAATATACCCTTATTTAAAATAAAACGTCCAATAATAATATCCTAGTACATCAGGTCTATGAACGATTTTCACACTTCCAGTTCCTTGAATTTCGTCTTCAATCATCAAACTTTCAACTCCTGTTTCCATACTTTGATT
The DNA here is from genome assembly GCA_958502075.1 of Orchestes rusci. NCBI lineage: Eukaryota > Metazoa > Arthropoda > Insecta > Coleoptera > Curculionidae > Orchestes > Orchestes rusci. Next base: position 54,047,597 of record OY293304.1, read on the forward strand.
GTTTTCGTTTTTTGCCTGAAATGATAGCATACAAGGAAAAGCATCGTTGTGTTCGTGGCGTCGTCGTGGTCATCATCCATTATCCATTTGACAGAAATTTGACGGGGTGTTATTGGTAGTTTTCATTTCTTCGTTATTCGATGAATGTCGCCCATAATACAAGACATATATCTCCATTTTCCATTGGTAGCCAATTTGGGTAGTCATTAGCAAGTGTACCACAGGACCTGTTGTTGGGCAAGATCGCCATGTGATGTAGGATGTTGGTTGAGGCTTTCTGATCATTGACATAGCCTTGATTGATTGAAAAGGAAAGTCTTCAAGCCGTTATATCATATATTGATCACAGTTAGAAAGCCAAGAGCCGGACCAACATGGTCCGCCCTTCAACGACACTTGCTATCTCTAGATGATGTTAGGTCTATCGAGGTCAATATTATTCTGTATGGTTCTTGACCCGTGATGACGGTGCCTTGTCAACGTGCATATTCGGCTTGTTAAGATATTACACAGATGTTGATCAAACAACTACAAACTGATATACAGGGTGACACCACAATATCAACACAAAATTTGAATCCTTTGATATACTTATCGATCGAAATAACCTTTTCTACGCGTAACTAAATATGACCCAGATAACAAAATTAGCTTGAAACTTGCTGAGGAAGCACCAAGCTTAAGCAGAAGTTAACTTAAGGTGCACTGCAAAAAGCGCTTAGATAGTCGACCGGCGCACAGTGGTGTGAAACCGGTAAAATGACGAAAAAACCCTATTTTTCTTAATCGTTAATCCGATCGCCTTGTGACTGGTTTTATTCGATTCAGCTTATCAAAATACATCGTTCAAGATAGTTCAATAAATTATTTTGTGAGTTGGGACCAATGATCTAATTATTAGATCATTGGTTGGGATCAATGATCTAATAACTATAGATGAAACATAGCAAGATAAACATGAGGACAACATCGAACTGTGCACTCAGGTGCAGAGATTCTCCCACCACGTTGTTTGCCAAACTAACTCTATTAAAAGTATTACTACGCAGCAAAAAGATCAAAAACATTGTTTGGAATCATTTTTCAAACCATTTTATGTATGAATTTAATCAAATATAAGTTGATGGTAACCTTTTTGTTATATTGAAACATCTCTTCAAGATTTGTTTAGAAGATTTAGAAAAACCATTATTCTCTCCTGAAAATTAAAAAAGCTGAAGTACGGCAACACACCAAAATTGGGTACGCCCCTATTGATCGGATTTTGTGTACACGTTTCATTCACATTTCGTCTCATTGGCTTCTCTTGTTTTTTGAGTGGGGTTTGGTGTTGATTTTGTGAATGTTTATTGTGTTTTTATTCTGGTTTAGTTTGTAGTGCTTTATTATTTACTTATATGGTATATTGAAATGACTCGCAAGTGTCAAGCTTGCAGTAAATAAGAATTTGAGAATTCTGTAAAATAGTTACGCCACTGGCAGCCTCGCGTGTAGTAACCGAAGCACATTCTAGTGAGGTGCAAACGTATCCCCACTCAGTGGCCCCACTCAACTCCTCCTCACGTCTCTTCTATGTTCGATGTTGTCTACACAATTTTTCACAGTTTATGAATGAAATGTTTCATCTATAGTTATTAGATCATTGGTTGGGACAAAGCTACTAACCCAAACTAACCCTAACTATTATAAATTTAAACATTTGAATTCAATAAAAACTTTTATATTATTGATTCTTTAAAATTATAAGATAGATTAAGATGAATCCGATGAAGAACAGATGAAAATACAAAAAGAAAAAGGCAATTCAAGAACACATTATTTATAAATCAAAATTTAGCTTCCTTCTATAAATACAAGTAACTGATATCTACGCTTCACTTTAAACATTTCTTCTTGATACAAGAAAATTGGATTAAAAGTGCCTTAACATCGTGAGTTTCTAGTTTTTTGGGTCAACTCGAAATTTATTAATGTGAGGGACAGATGTCACTAATAACAAACTTGGCCGAATGTGGCGATGAAACTTATGGAACCACTACTTTAATGTTTGCTCTTTTTAGTGAAATTAATCAGAGACTAAAGCTCGGTTGAACTTTTTTTTCTGGTCTAATTAAAGTGAGAAGTATAATTATTTTATTACAAATATATTCAAACTAAACTGCATCAAGGGCATGATATATTTGGGCATAATGATTTTTATTTTTAGAAGTCAAGTATAAACGGAAAAGTGTTTGGGTAACACCGATCTTCATGCATCGAAAGAAAGGCCGTGAAATATCCATATTTTTCTCGCTTCATTTTTACGCTTTTCGCATTGTCAAAAATCGCCAACAAGAAGGGATTTTAACTTGAAAACTATCAATCAAATTTAAAAATCAATATGGGGATATTTCTTTGAACTAATTCAATATGAGATGGGATAATTCAATCGCGATTTAATTAGCTTTTTTTTGTTTTTTTTTTCGTTCCTAAAACCAATGTCCGGCTGACGCAAAAATAGCATTTCATAAAAAGCACTTTGAATAAAGGCCTTCTATGCACTCAGGTTATCTGCTCACTATGCGCTTCAGAGGAATGCGTATTTCCCGCTCAAGAACTCTGCTCGTCGTGTGCTCAAATGTACTGCTCGATGTTCGCTTAAATAAATGTAAACACTGACACCCAAAACTCCATTTTCCAGTACATAATCAACGATGGACAATAATTTGAAACAAACCATGCAAACCTGTTAACCAATTTGAAATTTACCTACATGCTGATGATAATATACAATATATAGTGTAAATAACTAGTAATATTCTCAGTAAATACTTGATACATGTATAAAACCCTTGGAACAATATTCTCAGCATAATAATTGTCCAGTATAGTAACAATTATTCTCGAAAATTTTATTATCTAAAACATCACATCACTACTTATCAGGCCTAATTATCCGTTGTTCTCGTAAGCCAAGTAGGTCCACAAACACAAAGCCGTTCTAGAGGATCACATTCACGAAAGAATGAATGTGGTCCACCAAAGCCAAAATATCACGAATAACTTGTTAATTAACTATAGTAGGAGAGCCAGTGACATATTTCAGTGATGATTCGGTTAGGGCTTATTTTTTGAGAAAATGTTGTACGGACCCTAATCGAGTGTCATCCGAGAGGGTTTATCCTGGTCGCGGTTCCAACTGGGTGGCGGAACGCCTCCACTATGTGAAAAAAATTGCATCTTTTTATCATTCAGTTAAGGCTGAATTTTCCACCAGTGGTTCTTTAGTAGTCCACAATCATCCAGAAAAATTGGCCGATCGATTGGCCGGTTCCTTAAGGGTGGCGGATCACCCTCAACATGTCGTGGGACAAATGAACTTTTTATGATTTAGTTGAGGCTGAAATTTTGTCCAGCTGTTCTTTGATGGCTCACAATCATCCAAAAAAATTGGAGGATCGATTGGACTGTTCCTTAAGGTCGACGGATCTAGTCGTTCCGCCAGGTGCCTACTTAGAACTGCTATTTTGTCCGCCAATTGACATATACACTTGAAATAGTTGCAACAATACAATGACAAACAAATACCAGAATATTCAGCCTCTCACTGAATCTTATTATGAAAAGTTCATTGTTCCCACGACATGTTGGGGGTGATCTTTAAGGAACTGGCCAATCGATCCGCCAATTTTTCTGCAAGATTGTAGGCTACCAAATAACAACTGGTGAGAAATTCAGCCTTGATTGAATCATATTATGAGAAGTTCAATATTTCCGTGACATGTTGGGGTTGATTCGCCACCCTTAAGGAACTGGTTGATCGATCAGCCAATTTTTCTGGATGATTGTAGGCCACCAAAGAACAACTGGGGAAAAATTGGGCCTAGACTTAATTTTATTATGAAAAGTTCAATATTTCCGTGACATGTTGTCGTTGATCAGCCACCCTTAAGGAACTGGCCAATCGATCCGCCAATTTGTTTGGATGATTTTAGGTTACCAAAGAACAACTGGAAAAAAATTTAACCTTGACTGAATCATATTGTAAAAAGTTCAATATTTCTGTGACATGTTGGGGTTGATCCAGTACCCCCAAGGAACCGGCCAATTGATCCGCCAATTTTTCTGTATGATTGTGGGCTATCAAAGAACAGCCGGTCAAAATTTCAACCTTAACTAAATCATAAAAAGTTCATCGGTCCCACGACATGTTGAGGGTGATCCGCCACCCTTAAGGAACCGGCCAATCGATCCGCCGATTTTTCTGGATGATTGTGGACTACCAAAGAACAACTGATAAAAAAGTCAGCCATGACTTAATGATAAAAAGATGAAATTTTTTTTACATGTTGAGGGCGTTGCGCCACGCCCTTGGAACCGCGATCAGGTCGAACCATCTTGGTTGACACTCAATTAAGGTCCGTACAACATTCTCTCAAAAAATAGGCCCTAACTGAATCATCACTGAAAAATGTCACTGGCTCTTGGACGACTACTTTTCGATACGAAACAATACTCCAAACTTGCTTACAAATAGCCAAATAAGTTAAAAAGCTGATATGCTTGCGTCCTTTTGGCTTGTCTCTGACGCTGCTCAGGGCACAAGCCAGATAGTCGGAAGTGATTATTTAGTTTGTAATCAGATAAAGAATTCCTACCAGCGTCAACAATGTACTTTTGTGAATGAACAAGTATTGAATAAGCAAGTTAACGACGATAACTCAAAACCCCAATTGAAAAACGCATTGTAAATAGTTTGTTTGGAAACAGCCGCTGCGTTTCAGGAATACCAACCTTTGTAATGACGTCACACTAATTGAGTCTATTGCAGGGCATTTGAGACTCGCCTTAAAGCATATTCATTTTGAATTCGCGTATTATTCACTTTTTAAGTAATGTTATAAAAAAGAAGCATTCAATAAGCTTATTGAATGATGATATAAAATGCTATATTTTAGGTTGTCGGACGCATGACATTCAGCACGCTGCAATCGGCGTCCATAAAGCATTCATTCGGCACTCCTGAGTGCTTCACATTTTATCAAAATTAGGAGTTGTTTAAGAAGCTCTGGCAAAGTATGTATTTTTCGTATAAAAGTGGATGCATATTATTGTCGCCAATTATCTTTAGCTTCTGATGTAGTCTTGCCAAAAACCAGTATTTGATAAGCGCTTCGTAAGAAAATTATTCAAAGTGCTCCTTTTTTGATTGCCGGCCGTGAAAAATTGAGCACCTTGCAGTAGAGTGTGCGATCTGGGAAGGTTCAAGATCCTCAATGAATCTTTATCACAAATGTATAGCTTGACTTCACTCTCATCTTAAGCTCAAATTTCTCATTGCAGGACAGCATAATATGAGAACTCAATTATTGTGTGCCTATTACTACAGCACAACCACACATCATCGCATGACCAATAATTATTATAACATTCACGCATCTTTAAACAAGCAAACAGATATGCTATATAAATAAACAAACAGTATTTCGTTGTTTTGAATTGACACATTTTCACTATAAATAATAAAATAAACACAACATTGTTAACTCTTTTTTGATATTATTAAAATTGGAATTTCCCGAAATGATTCACAGCGATGACAGTTTTCATTGTCCAATTTGTCATACATATCTTTTCAAGGTTGATTTTCTTTGGTGAAATCAAAAACAAGTATGAAATTGGAATATATAATAATTCATATGATGTTTTTTTTTCAACATTTGAAAAATCAAAAATACGCGGATCTTTTCCTCTCCCTATTCATCTTCAAAAAGTCCAGTCGGGCAAAAGAGGGATTTATTAGATTCTGGATATTATGTTGAAAATTCGCCTGGTAATTTTTATCGTCTCTTTGTAATTTTACAGCGGATATCAAAAGCTAGGTCTAATCGTATTTGGTCCATTCACACATGAAACTATTCAATAAAAACCCTAGGCTCCACCAAGCAAATAGAATAAAATAGCAGATCTGGGAGATCATTATCATCTACAGTATCAGTCATGTCAACATTTCAACACTTGAGAAAAAATGTGTATCAGTGAAACAGAAGACATCAAGTGTATGCTACAGGGTGGTCGTGAAAGTCATGTCGAAAACAATGAGGCTGAGATTCGCAACCAAAATGATGTTAGTATTAGCTCTATGAAGGCTATTCCGACGATGTGGCAATATTAGTCATAGGCAAGCACACCAAAACGTTATCAGAACTGATGCAAGCATCTCTGTCCACTGAAGAAGACTGATGCAGAATGGTGAATTCTGAGAAAACCTTCCTGGTCAGAGATCACCAGCACAATCACGAAGTCCATAATAGGAAGAGAGATATCACGCTGAAAAATGCTAACTTGAACACGCCCTCTTCCCCAAAACCAGCTACACTAGAAAGAGGAGTCGGTGGAACAACTCCAGAGGTCACATTTTCCCCTTGGGCAGGGTGAAACTCACCCCAAAAATCTTAAATGGAAAGGGGGGTCGAGAGATACCTTATTTTGAAGGGCCTTCGACGGTGATTACCCGCCAGAGAGAGAGAAAGAGCTTGTCCAAACTAAGAGGATATCAAAATTAGCTTTTACTCAGTCCTTTTATCGAGGATGTATTTCACAAAAAAAAATGGGTTGAAATAAATAATCGTCAAAAGGATTGAGTGAAATCTTATTTTGAAGATCTTCTGTCCTTCATCATATCCTCTTTGTTTGGACAAGTTATATCTGGCGGGTAAGTATTTATAGAGTGTAAAAAATTTGAAAGAAAATGACAAGCTGTCGATGTTACTTTGGGGTGGATACCGGGACACAAGCGAGTAGCTGGAAATGAGTGAGCGGACCACCTGCAAGCAAAGCTGCAAATACACAACCCTAGGGTCCAAAATCTGCCATTGGCATCACTGAATCCTCTATAACAGGCTAGCTTTACTGTTGATCCAAAAAACAATAGTAAGGGAGATGCTACCAATTGTGAGGACTGAGACAGTGAGATTGACTGGACACTGCACCCTACGAAAACATAAACATATACAGGGTGTTTATTAATTGGATGCCGATACTCAAGGGTGATGATCCTTGGATGATTTTAAAAGAAAAAGTTTTTATGAACATAGGTCCGCAAGAGCTTAGTTTTCAAGATACAGGGTGTTGAAATATTAAAAAATAAATGTTTTTTTTATAATTACTTTGATACTATTCCAGATATCTTTATGAAATTTGGTACACGTCTTCTAGGCTTCAATATGCATTTTGTGATATACAAACAATCTCATTATTTTCACCAGTGGCGTCCGTACGGGCTCCTATTTATTTCTGAGCCGATTTGTTTTTTTGATTTTTTTCCATCCGGCGCATGGTTTTCGCTTAAAAAAATAAAATGTACTTAATTGCATCGACACCTTGCGGTGTCATCCAATATTTTCAAATCCGTGGCGCCCTCTCTAACATTCCAATGCATTTTGATGCATAGAAGACGTGTACCAACTTTCAAAAAGATATCTGGAATAGTATCAAAGTGATGATAAAAAAAAGATTTTGTTTTTAGATTTCAACACCCTTTATATTAAAATCTATGCCCCCCATATGAACTTTTTTTCTTAAAATCATCCAAGTATTATCACCCTTAAGTATCGGCATTCAATAAATATACACCCTGTTTGTACATACAGGGTGACCATTTAAAAAGGACCAGCATTTGATTGTGTCCAAAGCAATGATAGTATGAAGATTTGGCGAGACACGTCAATTAAGATATCGAGTGGGACAACTTTTGAGGTATCTGTTGTTTTTCTGGATTCAACCCTCTCACGCCCAGGGTAGCTTGCCCTGAAATTTTAAATAGTAACCTCCACTTATTTTGCGATTTTTAAATTTACACTTTATTCTCCATACGTTACATTGCTTTTTTTTCTCAAGAATTGAAGTTTCTAACCTTAAATTCCAAACGAACAGAATTATTCTCTGAACTGATGATAGTATGAACATTTGGTGAGACACGTCAATTTAGATATCGAGGGGGACAACTTTTGAGGTATCTATTAATGTTCTGGATTCAACCTCCTCACTCCTAGGGTAACTACCCCAGAAATTTCAAATAGCAGCCTCCACTTATTCCGCGATTTTTGAAATCAACTTGTAATTCTCAATAACCTACATCACTTTTTAAAAAAAATAATAGTATATTATTCAATGAGCATGTAATGACAGCTATTACTCACGAGGATGAAGTTTGCGACACGAGCCGGAGGCGAGTGTTGCAATCATACGAGTGAGTAATTGTCATTACATGCGAGTAGAATACTATACTTTTTCTACGGCCTTTATACCGGGTGTCCAAAAAAATCTGCACATAATTTGAAAAGTAAGATCATGTGACAACCAAACCCGTGAGTAATGACCCGTGAGTAATGAATCATTACTCACGGGGTAAGTAATAGGTATTATTATCTATTCAAAATGCGTGAGTAATAAGCCTATTATTAAACGGTCGTAGACCCGTGAGTAATGAATCATTACTCACGGGATAAGTAATAGGTATTATTATCTATTCAAAATGCGTGAGTAATAAGCCTATTATTAAACGGTCGTAGAAAAAGTACATTACCTCGCAATTGTTCTGTTTGTGAAATTGAGAATTCCAATGAAAAAAAAGGAATAAATCTAGAGATTCATGAGGAACTCAGAAATCACAAAAGAAATAGGAGTTTTCATTCAAAATCTTTAGGTAGGCGCCCTTGAGGTTAGGGGGTTGAAAGTAATATGACAGCTAACAACTCAAAAGTTGTCTCCCTTGATATCTGCATTGGTATCTTTCACAAAATCTTCATACCACCATCAGTTTAAAAAATTATGATTATTGCTGTCCGTTTGGAAACAATAGTGAGTGGGGTTATGTAGTCGAATTTTAAAACAAATTGATGCAACTTATCAAGAATAGCATTAATATTTTGAAAATCGCGGAATACGTGGAGGCTGCTTTTTAAAATTTCAGGGGTAGTAACTCTGGGAGTGAGGGGGTTGAGTCCAGAAAATTAATAGATCCCTCAATCCTCCTCGATATCTCAATTGATGTGTCTCACCAAATTTTCATACTATCATCAGTTCAAGAAATAATTATTTCTGTTCGTTTGAAAATTTTTGTGAGGTTTGGAACTTCAATTTTGAAAAAAAGTGATGAAGCGATTGGAGAATAACGTGTAAATTTCAAAAATCGCAAAACAAGTGGGGGTTGCTATTTGATTTTCAGGGGTAGCTACCCTGGGCGTGAGAGGGTTGATTCCAGAAAAACAACAGATAACTCAAAAGTTGTCCTCCTCGATATCAAAATTGACTTGTGTCGTCAAATCTTCATACTATCATTGGTTTGGACACAATCAAATGCTAGTCCTTTTCAAATTGTCACCCTGTATGTGCATACCATGGACCTCTCCAACGATGAATTCATATGTAGGCTCTGCAATTGGGAGGACGAAACAGCCTCACACATCGTCTTTGAATGTGAAGTACTGACGTTCTGGGGAAGGGACAATGATGAATCTACACCTATTTCTTAAACGTCAGACAGTAGGAAGGGTCTCAAACTTTATTCAGGCAACATTGGTACACTTCGACTTATAGAGCAGGCACAGAGATAAAATGAGCCTATCTGATGCTTCGTTGGTATATATGATCTAAGGATGCAGTATAGAAGAAACCGTATCTTAAACAAAGACGGGTCAAAATAGAATGTCGTGGATATGTTGGAGCCATAGTCTGGTAGGTGTTGAGGCATCCACGTTAGTATACAGTGTGTCCAGAATAAAATGATGTACGTGGGGATATCGGAAACTACAGGAGATACAGTATCGGTTAAATGGAAGAAAAGTTGCGTATTTGCGTGCCCAAGAATAATCTCACTTTGGTTTGTTTTGATTCGATACCGTAATGGAGATACAGGGTGAAAAAGAAAAATGGCCATTTTTTAAATAGCACAATATTTCGGTTATTATAAAAGATGAGGTATTGAAAATTTCTGGATCTGGGTAAGAAGATACGGTGATTTTGAAAATTGTGTCGAAAAAATTGTAGGCCCACTATGTTGCTTCCGGCCGAAGTCAACTTTTGTTTTTCTCATGGGCGCCATATTGAATTTTTTCATTTTCAAAATCCGCATTGAAAATGATTTTTAAAAATATGACTTTCATAAAAAAAACAGACTTGACTTTGGCTGGACGCAACATAGTGGGCCTAAAATTTTTTTGACGTCGTTTTTAGAATTGTCGTATCCTCTTAACCATATCCTGAAAATTTGAAAGTTCTAGCATTTATAATAAGCAAAATTGTGTAGTTTCTTCAAAATTTGCCTTTTCCCTTTTCACCCTGTATCCACATTACGGTATCGATTTGAAATAAAACAAAGGTGGAATATTTTTGGGCATACAAATATGCTGCTTTTCTTCCATTTACGCAACGTCGTATCTTTTAAAGTTTCCAATATCCCCATATAGTGCCATAAACATCATTTTATTCTGGACACACTGTATATGATCTATGATGTTTCTTGCTCCCACCGAAAACTATATTTTTATCTGTCAAATCACGGCTATCGCAACGGCTTTCTTAACCGCTACCGGTGAAATTTCTTCGAGCAACGAAAACTGTCTATTATACAACGTGAATGAATTAAATCTGTACTGAATCTCAATCATGAAAACCTTTATATTATACTAACATCCCTTTCAAAATTATTTAATTGAGCTCTATTTTTTTCAAATATGATGAATAAATGGTTTGCCAATGTGGGTACCTACTTTATACCAATCTTTCTAACAATATACATATAACAGAGCAAGAAACGATCTTTAATTGAAGCTGCAGCTCTGAAGCAACAGTACCTTTCAACATTTTTAATCTTGATCACTTGTCTAAATTCAATTCAATTTTTGTTTCAATATCTGCTTAATAATCAAGCCTCAAGTTTACAATTCCTATTATTGTGTCAATCATTGATAATAGAGTGTTTGTGAGGTTATTTTGGTCTATCAACATAAAACAACCAAGGTAATCACATAAAATTTTTGGTGGGCATGGTGGCATCAGATTTTCACCAGATGAAATCCAACAGCAAATTGAAAACGTGGTGTGGTGCAACATCATACTTCCACCACGCATAAAAAAATGCTTTGGTGGCACCATGTTTTCACCTGGTGAATGTTTGGTGGAAAAAAAACACGCCCTTTATCGAGTACTGTCAAACTGAATGACAACTCAATTGTTGCGTGCAACTAAATAGTTGGGGATTAATCTGCAAAACAATTTAATCAACTCTTCTGCTTTATTCTATCATTTTTTGTATTTTCATTTTCATATTGAAAATAGAATTTGCCATATTTATTTATTTTTTTCGAACCAACTGAACCTAGGTACTATCACAAAATCGGGTGTAGCCTTTACACAGCACAATTTATCAGTAGTGGTGATATTTCCTGTGAAACATCAAGGCGTCAAAGAATTGGTTTAGCTTTGTTACAGTATATCAGATCCCTCTTGCATCATGCCTTGATTCATATAATTTGGATCTGTGTTATTCTATAGAAAAAGTATATTCCGATACGTCTCTCCCTTTTCTGTTGCCAAATTTAGGAATTCCTAAAACTCAAATATAGATCTTCGTTCATCAACAACAAAAAGTCTACACACAATACGATTTCTATGGTATTAGGTAGGGGAGCAGAGCGATTGGATCCACCAACCAACCAACCAGCCGATATCGGGAAGTCGTAAAAAAACTGGGACTTTCTGACTACATATACGCGGAAACCTGCAGGCACCCTGCAGATTGGCCCCTGCAAATTGCCGTATGAGTGAGCGGCTTAAAGGCTCAGTTCGTAAATATTCTTTGGGCATTAAAGCTGATAGCTTTCATTATCGACACGTGATATAATCTGATATTAAGTCTCTTGAGTGTTAAGTAGAAGCTTATTTCGAGAGCACGATCAACTTTTTTTATAAAAAGTAGGTAGAACCCTCTTTTCCGATAAGACAGTTGGAAGCTGACTTAAGCTCCAAGTTCAGGTGACAATTCCAATTTTATTTTGATGATGTTGCTCAAATGATAATAATTATTGATACTTTGATATCAGTTGATATGTTCATCATCTAGTTTCAGTTTTTCCGGAGATCCATTCATTAGTATCAATTATGGCCTGTGTTGTATTAAAATTCACTTTGATTGATTTCGAAAAGTGGTATTTCGAAATAAGAGTGAAAATACCGCAAGGATCTCAATATCTTAATAATTTCATCTACAGAAAGTGCGAGAAGTGTCTTTGTATGTTGGTATGTCTAAAGCCAGGCAATGGTCCGATTTCCCGTCGCGTCGGTTTATATGGACGTTTTCATACGGAAGTTTAAACCGGCCACTTTTTCTAGTGGTGAATACATCCGTTTAAGTACACTGAATGCCCTGCTTAAGGGACTTTAACCTTCCGTAAAATCAGTTCCGAAGGTTTGTATATATTATTTTGTAAAAGCGCCTGGTTAGCTAGCGAATAGTTTTGTTTATTATCGGCTCCACGATAAAACCCAAATTTAGATAGACAGAACATATAAATAAACCTAAAAAGTGTAATAGTGAAAACCTATCAGTGATATTTTTTTTTTTTTTTTTTGAAAATTTATTTATCATATACAGGGCTTTTCACTTGAAACTCCCCACGTCAATATCTCGGAAACGAATAGGAATATTTGATTTCGACGCCTACTAAGACTAAAGCGTCGCGACGCATCGAAAATATCAATCGATTGCAGAAACTTTGAAATTACGCGCATGCTAAAGTACATGTTATTTATAAACTTTTTTGTTATTCAGTCGAACTCATTTATTCTACTCAGTTTTGAGATATACAGTGTGTCCAAGATAACGATGTCTATCATGGGGATCTTGGAAACCGTGCGAGATACAAGGTCGGTTAAATGGAGGCAAAGTTGCGTATTTTGATGCTTAACAAAATGCCGTTTTAAAAGCCAAGAAATTCCGACTAAGTCCGAAATTATCCAAAAAAAACCGACATTTTTCAAAATTGTTTTCATTTTTTTTTACCACATTTGAAGAGATATTTCGAAATGAATGGAACTTCTTCATTGCCACTTTTTGCCCTTTACAAGATAGCGTTATCAAATTGAAGAACCGACGTTTCGTCTATGAGCAGCCATCATCAACTTTGTTTTTTCAAATACGGTCCTGGATTTTTTATCACGGATTTTGAGAGCCTCTTATGTTCCTAAAACAACGATGTATCGCACTTATTAAAAAAAAGTTGTTTGTTTTTGATCCTATTAAAAATGTATTTTTTGTCTCTCTCTAACACATGAGTTCTTATGGAAAAATCCACCAACATAATTTTTTTGAATAATTGCGATACATTGTTGGTTTAGGAACATAAGAGGCTCTCAAAATCCGTCATAAAAAATCCAGGACCGTATTTAAAAAAACAAAGTTGATGATGGCTGCTTATAGACGAAACGTCGGTTCTTCAATTCAATAACGCTATCTTGTAAAGGGCAAAAAGTGGCAATGAAGAAGTTCCATCCATTTCAAAATGTCTCTTCAAATGTGGTCAGAAAAAAATGAAAACAATTTTGAAAAATTTCGTTTTTTTTCGGATAATTTCAGACTTAGTCGGAGTTTCTTGGCTTTTAAAACGGCATTTTGTTAAGCATCAAAATACGCAACTTTGCCTCCATTTAACCGACCTTGTATCTCGCACGGTTTTCAAGATCCCCATGATAGACATCGTTATCTTGTACACACTGTATATCTCAAAACTGAGTAGAATAAATGAGTTCGACTGAATAACAAAAAAGTTTATAAATAACATGTACTTTAGCATGCGCGTAATTTCAAAGTCCCTGCAATCGATTGATATTTTCGATGCGTCGCGACGCTTTAGTCTTGGTAGGCGTCGAATTTTTTCAACTGTGAAAAATAACTACTCGACCCCATACATTGACTACTTTTTACAGAAATCAAATATTCCTATTCGTTTCCGAGATATTGACGTGGGGAGTTTTAAGTGAAAAGCCCTGTATATTTATACATTTATGTTCACAATTATTATCTAGATTCTCTAGACAGTGCATTGAGCACTGGTAACGAGAATAATTTTATTATTTTAGTTACAATTCACAATGCGTCCAAGTACAACTTAGTTTTCTTGATATATTCTGGGAAGTTTTTCGAACCCTTGATATTTTCCGGCAGTGTATTATATAAACTAGAAGCTCGGTGTATCGGATCAAATAATCCCTTATTAGTCCTTACATTATTGAGGAATATGTTGTTATATGATCTGGTGTCGTGAGCATGAATATCTCTACAATATAGTATTTTACTATTAGCTTTTTGAGTCCCATTTATAATTTTATACATCATTTTATATTGTTCAAATTGTAATACTTCATCTAGCTGCCAGACACCCAACTTCCTGTATAGGTCTGCAGTGTGGGTCAGTCTGTTGTAGTTAAATAATGCTTTCAGGACTTTGTTTTGCAAAACTTGCATTTGGTTGAAAGTGACCGTTCCACATGCCCCCCACACAGGAATTAGGTATCTAAAGTGGGACAGAAAAAACGCATTATGAATATTCATCTTACTATTATATGATAAATAACTCCTATTCTTGTAAATGGCGGGAAACATAGATGTGACTTTTTTTGACAAATGATTTATATGCTCAGACCAGCTAAGCTGGTTATCAATGTTAAGCCCTAGATATTTAATCGTCGAAACCTGCTCAATTTGTTTGTTAGCTATTTCTATTCTAGGTGATCGTACAATTTTGTTTTTTTGTTTAAAATAAATGTATTTGGTCTTATCTATGTTAATCTTCAACTTATTATTTGATAACCAACTTCCATAGGTCCTCATATCTTGATTCACAATATTTTCAAGCTCATCAACGTTATTACAGCCATATATCAAAGCAGTGTCATCTGCGAAGGTATAATATCTGCCAACCAGTCCAGCATTTCTTAGACTAAGTACATACAAAGAATAGAGCAGAGGACCAAGAACTGATCCTTGGGGTATGCCAAAGTTACAACTCTCGGTTTGGCTTACATTTTGATTCAATTTCACATATTGTTTTCTATCTAACAAAAATGATCTCAAAAGGCTATACATAAGACCTCTAAATCCCATTTTATATAGCTTGTCCAATAGAATATCAATACTAACAACGTCAAAAGCTTTTTGAAGGTCTACAAATACTACCACTACAAGTTGCCCATCATCTAACTCGGTTGATATATTGTTTACTAGGTCTACAGCCGCACTTTGAGTGCTACTATTTTTGATGAATCCGTATTGATATCTATCCAGGGGTATATACTTTTCTATAAAGGAAACCATCCTTTCCTTTATAACACATTCCAGTATTTTTGAAAATATACTTGCTACACTAATTGGACGGTAATTATTCATACATTTCTTACAGCCTGTCTTATATATGGGACTTGTTTTATTAATTTTCAGTTCATTTGGAAAAATACCACTCAAGAGACACTTATTGACTAATTTGGTAACTATACTAACAAAATCCCTTGTCACCTCAATCAAATTAAAGATGTCATGAGCTGTAATTTGGTCATGTCCTGGTGCGGTAGTTTTCTTCAAATTCAGAATAATGTTGGCAATTTCTTGTTCGCTACATAGTTTTACAAAGAACGTGTTATTACAGGTTATTTCACTGAATCTCGGACAACGTTCCTCTGTTGGTAAACCATTGATATAATTCTCAATTTCATGTACAATATTTTTACCTACATTGGCGAAATGCATGTTTAGTTCGTTAACTATATCTACTGGATTGTTTAGTTCGACATTATTTACTTTTAGACAGTCTAAATTCGTTGAGTTAGTTTTTTTCCTAGTCAAGTCATTCATGAACCTCCATTGTTTTTTGGCGTCCGCACCACATTCACACCATTTATTTCTAAAATATTGGTTTTTCAGTGTTTTTATTTTGTTAGTGACCATATTTTTTAATTTCCTATATTTATGCTTGATTAATAACATTATCACGATTATCAGATTTCACTTTACATAATTTATCCCGTTTTTTGATTAGACCTAGGAGTTCGCTATTTATCCATAATTTGTTTTTATGGCATCTAATTGTCTTAACATATTGAGCTTCAGTTTTTCATAATTTAATTACCCCTATTAAGTCTTGAAAAGATTGAAACTTACTATTCTCCATTTTTTGGCTTATTAGTTTCATAAATGTCCTATGATTAATACATTTGATTTTATGACTTACTTTTTCATTATGTATTTTCGTCCTCTGTGTAACATTAAATACGAGCTTATTGTGGTCAGATAGGGAATTGGCTTCTACGACTATCGATGAACACAGATTTTTACTTATTTTGTCCATAAGTACACAGTCTAATATTGTTTTGGAAGTAGCCGTTACTCGGGTTGCATGGCTGTCGGTTATATAATTTTTAATTATGAACTAATGAATTTTCAGTAGCGAGTAAGTCAATGTTGAGGTCTCCTATTATTAAATGCTTTTAAGGTAATTTTTCCATCATGTTTTCCAGCGTGTCCAAGAACTTATTATGATTGTATGATGGTGGTTTGGACAATGCACTAATTATCAAATCACTGACCTGTATACTTATCCAGCTCATCAGATCCGATGGTTCAGATTTGGTTATTTCCTTAGCTGGGATTTTATTTCTGATGTATATTGATGCACCTCCTCCTCTTCTCAATCTGCATGAATGGAAAGCCTGGTATCCTTCAATCTCATAAAGCCATGTTTCACAGTCCAATAACCACGTTTCGACCAAAACTAAAATATCACTATGTCTGTCCGCGATTAAACATTGAACTTCTTCGAATTGGTTTTTGATGCTTCGTATGTTTAGATATGCTATAGACAACTTCTTTCCCTGTTCTTCTAGTTTTTTAGTTCATCCATGTCGTCAACCAGCACGGTCTTGGTAGTGTCCCCTTTTCGAAGGAGAATGTCTCCATTGCTGCACCATAGGTATTTATATCCTTTTTCATTTTTGTAGATCCTTGCTGCTGTGAACAGTTCTTGGTTGTTTTTAGTTAAATCGTGGTTTATGTATATTTTGTTGTTTTTCGATGGATATCCTAAATCCTTGCTTGTCATTTCGAATCTCTTTTCTGCTTTTAGCCATTTGTTCTTAGCGTTACGGTCTTCAAATATAACTCTAATTGGACCAAACTTCACATTATCCTTTCCCATTCTATATGCCGAGCATTTCCCGGCAGAAACTCCCAGAAATTCCTCAACCTTATTCACCACTTCACTTATACATTCACCTCCTTTGTATGGTACACCCTGTATGATTAGGTTATTTTCCAGTTCCTTTTGTTCCTTTTTATTCAGTCGTTTTGTTATAACTTTCAATTCATCTTGAAGGATCTTGTTAATTTGAATTTGCTCATTGAACTTCGCAAACAAGGAGCTATATTTTTGTTCCATATCCTCCAGTTTGGCCATGACATCATTAAGAGTGAATTTCTTATTTTGTTGTTTTTTCTTAGTGTTATCAGATGTACCTATGCAGTCGGCGCAATTCCACGGGTCATCAGAGTTGTTGATTCGATGGTAGGTTTTTTGAGCCATCCCTAAGCAGTTCCTGTGCTTCCAGCCGCAACACTGTTCGCAAAATAAGCCCTCTTGACTATCAAGGACAGACTTATTGCAGACATTGCAGATTTCCTTTTCCTGCGTTGGCATCTTGGCAACCCTGCCGACTAGTTGTCTCGATGTGATCTGAGATGTATGCAGTTTTTTTATCACCAGTTTTGGAATGCGGCGAATATTATTTGTCTGTTTTGATCCCAGAAACACGTTTTACACTAGGATCTTCACTAATTGCACATGAGAGTCAATTCATCCCGTTACTGCACCAATCGACACAATTATTATTGGGGTCTTAACTTGAGAATTTCGATATTTTATAAGCGACGCAATTGTAAACAATCATTGGCCTTACGCGCGACGTTGCCAATTTTATATGAGTTACAGTTCGACACAAGACATCAAAGGTGAACTATTCTAGCTTCACCTTTGATTAATCTCAAAAACAGTGAATCGCACGATAAAGGTCAAGGGCCGACGGGGCGACCGGCCAAACACCTTTTTCGCTGTGCGAGATTACTGATCACTACAAAAAGTAAGCAGATAAGAAACTTTATCAAATAGTTGAAAAGGTGGGACAGGATCGGCTTTAGAATTATATAGATATATATCGGTACAGTTAGTTGAAATGACAGACATGGAAGAAATAAAAGAAATGTTCGCTTTTTTGAAAAATAGAATAACATCAATCGAAAGTAAAATTGATAATAACACAGTAGAAATGCAGTCATTGAGGAGCGAGAACAAGAACTTACGGGAACAATTGAAAAGACAAGAGATGAGAATGGAAATGATAGAACGCGAAATGAAGAGAATTAACATAATAATACATGGTATTGAAGACACAGAAGAAGAAGACACAACTCACTTGTAAGCAAAGATACAGGAAGTACTTAATAAAACAGAAGTGAACACAAAACTGGATATGGCTGCAAGTGAAATGAAAAGAAAAAGGGGTATATTAACCCAACAGGAGGAGACCAGTTCTTATTAAATTTTTACAATAGGAAAAAAAGATGGAGATGATGAGAGCCGCAAAAAATTTAAAAGGTACCAATATATGGATAAGTGACGAAAAAAGTACAACAAGATAGAAATATGCTCATACCACATCTTAAAATGGCAAGAGCAGATGGAAGGAAGGCTTTTCTGAAATACGACAAACTGATAGTTGACGGAGAGGTATATGATGGACTCAGATTCAGAGAAAACGAGGTCAACAAAGAAGTGGAAAATACGAACAAAAGAACAATGGCTGATAGATCCCCACAGGCAAATAACGATGTGGAACTACTGAGGAAGATAACCAGAACCACTGAGACAAAAAACTATTAGGAAACGAAAAGACCAGACGGAAAATGTTAAATGGACATGGACAAAGAAATGGACATGGATTATATAAACAAAGATCAACAGAAGAATGAAGAAATCAAAAGCAGCAAAAAGTTAGAAAATAATGTTGGGACCGAAACCGTAGGCGTAGATAGTGAACATACTGATACAAATTGTGAAGTAGACGAGAAAAAAGATTAACACGTAATTAAAAATGCAAACAAAAGACAAAAAAAGCCGGAAATCAAAGTGGGAACATGGAATGTAAGAACGATGTTGGAACCTGGAAAAATAGAAGAAGTAACAAGAGAATTGGAAAAATATAGGGTGGATTTGGCCTCATTACAAGAGATCCGGTGGAAGGGTCATGGAACTATAAATAAGACAAAGTACACAGTATTCTACTCGGAAAATTAGAAACAGGGCAAGTATGGGGTAGCCTTTGTTGTCATGAAGAAGCTGAAAGACAAAGTAATAGACTTCAAATCAATAAGTGATCGAATAGCCTATATGAGATTAGAAATGAAACCATCCAACCTATCATTCTTAAATATATATGCACCAACCGAAAGAGCGGAGGAAGAGGAGAAAAATCTATTCTATGAAATGATTGAAACTGAATATGGAAAGATACCAAAAGAAGATACCATAATAGTACTAGGAGACTGTAATGCACAAATTGGAAAAGAAGATTATTTAAGACATGTTGCAGGAAAGCACACTATTCATGTAAAAACTAATAACAATGGAGAAAGGTTATGGAATATGGCAATAAGAATGAATCTAGTCATAGGCAGTACGATGTTCAAGCACCCAGCAAGACATAAAATCACGTGGATGGCATCAAACCAAAAAACTAACACTCAAATAGACCATTTGCTGATATCAAAAAGAAAACGAACTGATTTAATGGACGTAAGAACATATAGAGGGGCATGCGCAGATTCTGTCCATTTTCTTGTTGTAGCAAAGTTGAGACAAAAGGTAAAAAGGAATACAAGAAAGACTACTAAACAGTGGGATTTGAGTAAATTTGAAAGTGACTCAATAAAAGCAAAATTCGCAGCACATATGGATCGGACTCTAAGCAACCAACACTTTGAAGACATACAACAGGAATGGCAAGAAATTCAGAAGTGCATAAATATTGTAGCGGATGAAATTATAGGAACAAGACAAAAACAAAACCGAGAGTGGTACAATGATGAATGTGACCAAATTGTAATAAAGAAGGCAGAAGCTAGATTAAAGTGGATAAAGAGTCATAATGTGAAAGACAAAGAAATATATCATGAACTAAAAAAGCTTTCAAAAAATGTTATCAGAGGAGCTAAGAGAGCATGGATACAGAACGAAATAGCATAAACTGAAAGGGAAGGTCGCAACTGTAATACCAAACAGTTCTATAAAAAGATAAGTGAACAAAACAAAACCCACAAAGGATTCAATAGGCGTAAAAAACAAGCAAAGGAAAATTTCACAGAATGCTGAAGAGTATGAGGAGAACTGGAAACAATACTTCACAGAACTCCTACACGAAGCTCCACACGACATAGAACCGCAGCAAGATGATGAAGATGGAAATATTATAGCTGAAGCCGACAATACAAATGAGATTCCAACAAAAGAAGAGGTGGAAGAAATCATCCGCAAAAGCAGAAATGGTGTAGCACCAGGGAATAATGGAATAAGCACAGAACTTATAAAATATGGCGGGGAACTTTTCCATGAAAAAATGTACCAACTAATAAAAAGGATCGGGATAGACGAAAAAATGCCGAAAGAATGGGAGATAGGGCAAGTTGTAACAATACACAAAAAAGGTGATCAACAGATATGCAGCAACTATAGAGGACTAACCTTACTAAACACAGCATACAAAATAATATCTTTGATCATCCAAACGAGACTAACAACAAAAATCAGATCATCAATTGGACAATATCAATGTGGGTTCATTAAGGGAAAATCAACAACTGATGCCATACATACTCTCGAACAAATAATGGAAAAAGCCCATGATTATAATATGGAAATCGAATTGCTATCTGTAGACTTCAAGCAAGCTTTCGACTCACTAAAGAGAAATGAAATTATAAATGTACTGCAGAAAATGGGAGTTCAAGGAAAACTAACAAGAATGATACAGATGACAATGACAAACACAAGAGTCACAGTAAAAACACAAAAGGGAGATACAGAAGAATTCGAAATTAATAAGGGCGTAAAACAAGGAGATACACTATCTACCACATTATTCAATACTGCATTAGAGCATGTGGTCAGGAATATAAGTAGAGGAACATTAAGAACGAGAGAGGGGCAAATCATAGCGTACGCAGATGATATAGTTATTGTAACAAAAAATCGCCAGACGACTGAAGCAATGTTGAAAGAAATTATGAAAGAGGGAGAAAAAATGGGACTGAAAATAAACACTGAAAAAACGAATTCATGAGAATGAATAAGCCCACGGATGATAAAAGTAAAAAAATCACACTAGGCACGCACACTTTTGAGGAAGTGGATGAATTCAATTACCTGGGTGTAGTTATAGCAAGTAATGGAGATCGAGACGCGGAAATAAAAGAAAGAATAATGAACACAAATAGGGTATATCAAGCCAACAAATGATTGATTATCAGCAAAATTCTCACGAAGAAAACAAAAATAAAGATATACAGAACAATAATACAACCAACAATGATGTACGCAGCAGAGACAATAACAATGACAAAAAAACAGGAAGAAGAATTAAGAGTACAAGAGAAAAAAATCATCAGAACGATTTTAGGACCAGCAAGGTCTCAAAATAATGAATTCAGAATAAGGACAAATAGAGAAATATTGAAGGAATTGGAAGGTGAGGACGTAATCAGAAAAATAAAGCGACAAAGAATTAGATGGTTGGGACACGTGTGGAGAGCCGGTAGAGGATCTACAATTTACAGCATGGTAGAATGGCAACCCAGAGGAAGGAGAAGAAGGGGCAGGTCAAGATCTAGTTGGATGCAAGAAGTAAAAGCGGATCAAAGCAGAACCGGGGTACGTAATTGGCAGACGAAGACTGAAGATAGAAAACTGTGGAAAACTATATGTGATAGAATGTAATTGGTAGATAGTAGGGACTGATCTACCCTTATTAAAGGATCTAGAAAGCTTTCGCGGCGATACCCCAATGGGGTGATAAGCCATTATATATATATATATACAAGCGCCTCTCATGCCAGACCTTGTCGAAAGGCTTTTCCACGTCCAGTGACATAATCTTGGAACATTTCCAAGATTTCATCCCTTCCGCGGAATGGACCAGTCTGGCAATGGCAACAGGATCTTGAAAAATATTATGATAGAATACAAACATTGCAAATAACAGTTAACTGGTATAAGCAATCATCCGCTAGGTTTTCAACAAATATTTTTTTAGATTGTCTGGGGATTTGGCTGTTCAGGTGCAATTGGTAGGTATATTTGATAGAAGATAATATTCCCATACTCAGAGTCTTTTTTTCAAGGGAGTTGGCAAAAATGGATTTGTCTTGGTGAATGAACTGTAGTGTGAGTATGATTGTCGTTGATGAGGTCGGATCATGATTTGCCGAAAAATATGTTGTTGGAGAAAGTTCTGAAAACGTTAGATCGTGGAGTCTTGATCTGATAAGTGATTTTAAGCTCGTTTTATGTCGATACTGGTATTCTTCAGATGACTGGTAAATTTGGTAAAAAAAATTTCAATATAGATCTGTGCTCTCATCTCAGAAGAACAGAAGAATACAGGAGATCTGCTTGATAGGAGTTGTTGGTGAAATGAAGTGAGTTGATTTGGAGCTGATATTTAAGTAATTTTTGAGCGGGCGCAATGGTCTTATTGTGATCCCAATAACTGGAGTGTCCTGTATTAGAGAAGGCCCAGCAACTAATGTAGACGTAGTATCCAGAGCCAAATCCAAATCACCTCATGTGCACTAGTCATTCTTCGAGAGGATAACTTGCATCAAGCTTTATGTAACTTTCATAAAATTTCTGTTTTCTCAGCAATCGTTCTACAGAAGCAGACGAAGTATCACAAATGTCTGCAACCTCAGAAGTTGACTGTTCAGGATTTACCACCATCTCACCAATGATTGCAATTTGTTTATCTTCCGAAATAGATGGTCGCCCTTCAAGCTCTAAACACTACCAGTCTCGATAAACTTCCGCACCAATTCGCGAAGATATTTTCTGCACATCGGACGGTCCGGAAAGCGCTCATTGAAGATTCTTTCCATCTCATGGAAATTACGATCTCTGCCATAAATAAAAATTGCTTCAATTTTTTCTGCGAGGGGACGCGAATCAGGCATTTTTGTAACACTTCCTAATTAACACAATAATCAAACAACCGGCCCATATCGTTTCAAGATTTTCACATTTGGTTAAACTTTAGTGCTGTGGCGAGGTAGTGTGGAAACTGTATCTCCATCTTAATTTAGATTTTAGTATTATAATTCTAATAATTGCAAACATTTTTTTTATCATCTTGAAATTCTTTATCCGCTTAGTATCAGCATTCCTATCTGTTAACCTGTACTGTTTTGCTGGAATCTGATGTGTCAGCTCGTTAAAAAATTAAAACTTAATGTGAACGACATTTTTATTAACCAAAAGTTTGGCAGGCTGTTATATCCGCACGGATGCGTTTAATCCTATGAAATTCTCACACAATAGTCTACTCAATAAGACCTTTCGAATGATGTGTCACACGACCCCCTTTTCCATTTAAAAAAATGTTTCAAAATGGCGCCAGCCGTCATCTTGAATACTAAAAGTACGTCAGTAACATCAAAAAGTAGTATTTCGACAGCAATTGAAGTATGCCAAGTTTCAAAATTTTTGGTGCACACATTAAAGAAAAAGGGGGGTGAACCTTTCAGAGCCGCACTGTATATTTGTAGTTGAAATTGGTCTTATTGTGATCCAAATAACTGAAGTGCCTTGTATTAGAAAGAGCTCAGCAACTGATATAGACGTAGTATTTAAATCACAAAACTTTGTATGAGGGTATGGGCGGTTCCTGGATAAAAAAAAATATTTATATTAGCCCTTTGAAAAATAACTAAAATGTCGAATCGAGTTCTGTTTTGACCAGAGGGGACTCAAGGTGCTGTGAACCAGTGTAGAACTTTTAAGAAACGTCCCTTGTAATTTCTTTTACGTCTTGGAGTTCTGCATTCATTCTTGGATCCCTTTTTTATATTTTTGACTCCGTTCATCTTGTGATTGTACCTATGTTGTTTTCTAGTAACTGTTCATTTTTCGTTTTGCTTTTTCTGTGTTCTCGATGAAACTGTAAACCTTCTAACATTTTAAACTAGGTACCTACTTTTTGATCGTTTGTTCTCGTTATACTTCTTTCTATTCATATTTTTGTCATCATTTCCCAACTAAAAGTGGAATATTAGATTGAATTTTCTGATCTACAAAACTGAATCAAGAGGAACTCGATTATTTAGAATTGGATAATTCCAAAATACATAATACAATAAATATGCAATGAACATACCAAACATTTCAGTATTCCATGTAGCCAAGGCAATCAACCCTTGGTTGTAACGGATAAAGCCACATCACATCATCATTGGCATCATGAACGTATTGCTCAGATTCAGTGATGACAATCGGCTTGAATTAGCAGCACTACGGCCGCTTTTTCATATTGCTGCATGAATTTGCAGTAAATATTGTTCTGAATGCATGTACTACAATTCAAGTAGATATCCTCAATCATTTGTTATCATTGAAATCAATAAAAACGGTGATTCATTCATATTTACATGATATAAACTTCTCATCAAAGTTGTGGCTACATGAAATTCTCGTCTTGATTTTTGTCTGATAGACTTAACAACCCACCTCACTTCATTATTGGTTGACCCATCAGCTGTTCCGAAACGACGTTCATCCACATCAAGCGTTAACAAGCCATCCATCATACAGCATTGGTACCAGGTCACATGATTATCTTCATCAGCGTTCAAAATGGCAATTTTATGAAATACCCCATGTGCACTAGTAGCACTAGTCATTCTACGACAGGATAACTTGCATCTAGCTATTGCGACTACTTGAAGAAATTATAGCAATTCATCCTGAAGACGATGGACGTTTTCTCGTTCTAACACTGAGGACACGTATTGGGATTAGGGGCCGTTCGCATTTAGACATTCCGTATATCTATTTGGCACCCAGTACAATTTCATTGGTCAGATTTCAATTTTAAACCCTGTATACAGAATGTAAATGATCGGTACCAAACGTGCGTATGTCGCATGTATGGGCGAATGTCGCATTTTGCTAAGTATACATCATATAGATGCGAACCGTGAACTGCAAATAATACGCCTATTTTACTGAATTGACGATAGTTCGACTAATGTTATTCCCAATTTGCGATTCGCAACTACAGTGTGTCCGGATTTTCATGGATACACCCTAATACCTTAGTTATTAATCATGCGATTTTAGTGGTGATTGTATGTTAGTAAAATAAACTATTTGGCATAGTGAACACCAGTATTTACCATTGAAGTATAAAGACTCGTAGAAACTAAAAAAAAACTTTGTTCTCCAGATTTTGAAAATTAGAATCAAACGAGTTTTGGGGGATGCTGATTCTAGATCTGATAAAAAAAATATCCAGAATACACCGTAAATACTTTTCACAAAGAATGCACGCCAATGGTGAATAAAAGTCTTCACTATGCCAAATACTCACTTCATTTTTCCAACATACAATCACCACAAACATTTCAAGATAGTCGCATTGTCAATAACTATGATATCAGGGTGTATCCATGAAAGGCGGGACACACTGTATATGAATAATAAGTATTTATATTTTATTGGCCACCTGACTTTCCAGCAAAAACGCGCGAATACGCTGAAAATAGAATATTTTTCCGAATTCACGTACATTATGGTTGGGCTAAGGCAATATACAAGAAACTCGAAAGTGCAAATCTGTTTATTGTATAAAATAAAATCAATAGAAAACAGTAATGAACACAACAAGAAAGTTTTGCACCACCCACAATACATAGCTATTCACTGATTACCAAATTATTATTTCCAAATTATTGAATGCAGGAAATGGAGTCGTAGAAGAATGGAGTATTGAGTGCGATGAACTTGTTTAATTGCATTTGGTTGGATATTTCACATTTTGTGAAAGATTTTTTTTTTTTTAGGATTTTCCTAGACAGGTTCTTAACTTGCTGGACGGCCTAAGGGTCTTTTTTTCATAACAAGGGAAAGCTTGTTATGCCAACTTTCCTTCTGCTTAATGCTGTAGGCTGTACTTTGATTTTGGACTTTTGCATGTTGCGCTGGGTACATGAACCTCCAGCGGTGCATAAAAGACTTTCCCAGCCTGTACTCGTCTTCACAGTTCGCGCCGTCTGTACGTGTGCGATGCTAGTGGTGGATAGTATTAATAGTTCCAGGCTATTCGGTATTATCGTTTATATTGTTGAACTATCGATACTATTGGAGCCACGGAATTGTATCTATTGGTACTTGAAATCATGTTTCAAATAAATAATTTTTGGTTCAATAACATTAGTCCATGAATGAAATGGTTAAAATTGAAATCCATCATCCTCTCTCTGGGACATCAATACAATGGCTATATCAGCAGATGTAGTGCATTGAAGAACCCAGCAATGTTACATGGTTCAACAAAACAGACGCTTTGCTATAATGAAAACTACTACGCACATCTGACCATCATCATCTTAAGCTGACGATGATTATACTTGCCTAAAAGATAGAAAAAGACTATCTTTGCGACTGTGACTCCTTACAAAGTGTATCCAATTGGTGAGCTTCCTTTATTATGAGAGAAACAAAGCATTATGGAGATTTGGAACAATCACAGAAAAATATGGGTTATCACATTATCAGGTTCTTCTTGATGATGAGTATTCATTAGAACGTCACATTGATCAAATCAGGAAAACCATGGTTGCTAAAGAAAAGATGACATTTCTCAGTGATCCTCCAATAGATACAGGGAAAGAACAACCATATTTTGAATCACCTTTTCAACATAATCTGCCAGTTTCAAACACCAATCCAACCTCTACTAAATTTAGACAACCACACGAGAGAACCAGAGCCTGGAAGTGACCAACCTCCACATAATTCAGACAAGCTCCCTGAAGAACCAGAGCCTGAAACTGACCTTCAACCAAGAAATCTTGATGGACCTTTACAACCATTTCCGTTATCTGAATGTCGATCGACGACCTAACAGCTGTTTTCAAGATTACCTTATGTAATTTTCATTATTATAAATGTTTGTTATAGTTTTCAAAAGCGTGGGAGATTATCATAATATTATCTTTATCCCCGGTAACTATATTGTTACCTTTTGACATAGTTTATCATTCATTTATTCAATAGTTGTCAATATCTTTATTTCACGCACTACAATGGTTAAATATAGAAATATAAATACAATAAAAGATATAACAATAACCATGGATTAGGTAGTCGACAAACATCTATTGTTCATGCTTTCATGTTCCCTACATGATCAAAAATTGATCACTCATCACCCAACAATAAAAATAAATCCAAATCGACTTCCGTCGCAAAACATTTACTCGATTGATGTCAATTTTATATCTGCTGAATCATCCGAAAGCGTAATAAAATCCTACAGGCTGCAAAACAAACTCAATATGTATTGAAATTTTCACGTCCGTCCTTATCTGTGGAGATGCGTCTATGGAGCGGTAGTCACAGATTGATCCAAATTGCGAATGGAGTTATAAAATGTTCAAGATCCACCACCCATATAGAAAAAAAAACGATTTAGGTTAAAACACCCGAAAATAGACTGTTGGTAGGGGATAAGTATAGCTTGTTCAATGCTTTTCTGCGGTCACGTCACAGTATTTGACGTTTGGCAGTATGTCGTATAGATTGATCGCTCCACATGTGACATTTGTCAAATTGATCCGAAAGACCCTCGTCCAGATGTACGTATTTTTTTTTTCAATGTGTAGAAGAGAGACGGGAAAGTATGACGTAACCACAGAAAAGCCATGAACAGACTATATGTCGCATAAACCAGTGGAGGTTTCAGCGACGTTGTCAGGCGCTGCTATGTTTTCCTTGGAACGTACTTATCGGTCGTTATACTTATGTATAAGATGTTATTGGTTTGGTTAGTCAGTGCTGTTGAGCATATCTTTGATGATGAGCTGAAAATCATTGATTGACCTGAAAAGACAAGTGGCCAATGTTCGACTCGGATTCAGTCCTTGCCAAAGACTCGCGGCATGGGGATTCATACCTTTGTTGCATCGTAGGTAAGTTCCTTTGCGTGTGGCGTATCTTTTCACATTATTGATGATGTAGGTATTAATACCCAACGCGACTCGATCAAACTCTGGTTGGATTGTCCAACTTAGCTCAGGGATTGAATACTCTACTTCTTATCTCCTTTAAAAATTGTTAGATTATTCAGATATTGTCCTAGGTACCTATAGGTAATAGGTATACAACCCGCCTTATTTGAAGGAAAGTGTCAGGGGCGGCTCGTGAAATGTAGGTATGGGTGCGACCTATCATTAATCATAAGGGCATGATTACCTGATTGAGGCTCTTGACTTCATCAAAATGATATCCAAATTAAATCGGAAAACCAAAATGAAAACCGATGTATTGATTCCTTAAGCAAAAAAAAGTAAAATATTGTTTTGTGAAAAAATATTGCAATTACCTACCGTTCAAAAAGTCCACTTCGGCAAAAGTAGAAGTATCATCATAAAAACAAGTGGTATCATCGCGGCGTGAAACTTTCCAAATACCGTAAATTGTTGATTTTTCTACATTTTATTGGTTTTGAAAAATTCCTCAACCACGTCCATACATGGATTATCTCTACTCGTAGGGAGAAATTCCCACTTCTGGCAAAACTGTTTTTCTTGAATGAATACACGCAGAGCGCAAACACAATCGATTACAATCAGCATTATATTGTTCAAGGTTTAACACACTGGAAAAGTAAAAACGCCTTTTGTCCCTAGGGTACTGTTCTGTATACGTTACCAAGAGCCGTCGGTATCGGTAAGTATCACATTATGATACAGTTACCGATACCGACGGCTCTCTATCACAAAATGCATGCATATTGTTGTAGTTACCGAGGGCCATCGGTGTGGGTAACTACCACAGTATGCATGCATTTCATGATAGTCACCAATACCGACGGCTCTCGGTAACGTGTACGGAAATAGCGCCTCAGGTGTGTATTCAAACTTACATTCGGCCATTTCCCGAATACTTCCGAATAGTTTCGAAAATACATTTGACTGGAGCTCATTTTTTCAAATCTTCATCCTTGAACAAAACAACACCTCGATAACATTATCTAACATCACCTATCAATACAAAAAAAACCTTGATTTTAAAATTTGAATCATGAGACCACAGTGTTGTTCTTGTTGTCATCTCTACTGTGACGAGACATCCTTTTTTGACGATATTTACTCTCCAACGTGTTATCTTGGTCACTATTTTGGCGCGCGAGCGCGGTCGAAACTTCTCGATAAATCCACACTATTCATGCAGTTTCGGCGAAAGGGGACGGGGTATATAAAAGGAGGACCTCCGCCATGGGATGAACAGTGGTGTTTTGGTTTTGGTCGTTGAACAATAGTTGTGAACGGGCAGTTTAAAAACATAAATTAGTGACTGTACATAAATAGTTGACTGGAAATCAAAAAACTGGACAAGTTTTTCTATAGCCAAAAAACATGAGGTCCAATCGGGAGAAATGAAAACGATTTTTGCAGACTATATTTCAAAATTATCTAGAAAAAGAATAAATGAAAATTATAAGTTTTCCTATGTATGGCGGTTGTTTCTCAGTTTGACCTGTCAGAATATACACAGAAAAACATGTGAACTCGAATCAGAATAAAATTAGGGAACTTTTTACTGTGTTTCCTTTTGCGCCACAAATGTTTTCATTTACCCATTATACGAGGGTGAATAGAAACAACTTGGTTTTCACAGGGTATTTGAGTTAAGCCCTGTGTGGGGCAAATGAAAACAAAATGAGAGTCAGTTTCTATTGTTTAAATCACCACATTTTTACTTTAAAGTGTTAACGGCCATGTCGCATACGAAATTTCATGATCAAAGTTGTCACTTCAACCAATTGATATACTTCAGATTGATAAGCAGGATATTTGAATGGAAAGCTCAGCCATTTTCATTAACCCCCAGTTTCCAATTATCCCGATTGGCCCCACAGTACAGGGTGATTGTTTATATTTCACTCAATAGATATCTTAGTTGATTTTGGCTCTACAAAAAAGTTGAAATGAGCAAATTTGCAATATTTTTCATGGACATTCAGAATCCGGGACTAATGCATCGAAAACCCGAAAACTTTCCACATCATGTTTTTTTTCAAATGGGAAACCCTGTAAAGTTTTGGCTAGATTAGGAGATCTTTTTCTTCTGATTCCAAATATACCATACATGTTGGTATTTGGTTCAGCCGTTTTAGCGCTATTCAAGTTCAAGGTCTACAAAAATCTCATCTTGATCTTTGTTGCTGAGATACGGTAGAATCCAGATCAACGTGATGTAATTCTCATGAGCTTGAATAGCGCAAAAACGACTGAATCAAATACCAGCATATATGGTATACTTGGAATCAGCAGAAAAAGATCTAATAATCTAGCCAAAAATATACAGGGTTTCCCATTAAAAAAAAACCATGTTGTGTAAAGTTTTCAGGTTTTCGAGCCCTTTTGGAATTTTTTAATATCGGATTCTGAATTTCTATGAAAAGTACTGCAAAGTTGCTCATTTAAACCTTTTTCTAGAACCAAAAATAACTGAGATATCCACGGAGTAAAATATAAACAATCACCCTGTACTTTCAAAATGGATTTTTTCCAATCTATCAAAATTAACTTCCTCTGAAGAAATGCTTGAAATGAACCTCCCTTTCATGGTGAACGATGGATCTTGATTACCAAAATAAAAATGGAAACAACGTCCACTCCTTCGCTCTTCCAAGATAAGTGGGATCATCAAGCCTTTCCAGAAACAGCAAACTCACTTGAAGAACGTCTATCACTCTCAGTTGAAAAACCACTTTCCGAAGACCAACGAAAGCCTGCAGGATTTTCAAAGGGCCTTGCTCGCTTTGCACGGCCGGCTTATCCAACTATTCAAGAGAGTGTTATGGAGAGGCTTGCAGTTCAGGCCTTTCTGGATGGACTACGGGACTAGGAGATAAGGACGCCCCTGATTCTTCATCGACCCGACAAACTGGTGGATGCGCTGGCAAAAGCTCTGGAATTTGAAGCAGTTTATCAAGGTTCTTGCACGCGTGCGACGGATGGAGGATGGAGAACGCCTTCAGAGCAACTGTGAGGAGGGTCATGATGGAATTAGAGGCCACCAAGCGAAGGGGGCCGCGGTGCCAAAATTGTCGGGAGCTTAGCCACAATCGAAACCGATGTAGGTAAAACACGCGGGCACCTGCTTTGGAAAATAGGGAACATCGAGCAAGATCAAGCCCCAAGAACTTTGTTGGCTTGTCCAGGAGACCAGAGCTCTGCCACAAAGTCTAAGAAAAGAAAACGAGTGTTCGCAAGACAACTGTGATGGATGATTCCTGGCAGTATAAGGAGTACCAGAAGGAAGATCTAGACCTGGAGATCATCTTTGGATGGAGGGTAGCAAACGATCAACTTGGCAAGAAGTCGCGCGATTTTCAACTACAGTGAAATTCTACTGGGCTCAATGGGACTCACTGGTTATTCGCGACGGCATCTTGATGAGACTGGTGAAAAATCTGGATGACCCGAATCGGAGGCAGATAGTGGTTCCTCGAAGCAGACAGGCCGAAGAGATGAGAAAGGTCCATGATGATGTATCGGCTGAACAAATGAAGATAACCAAGACGCTAAGAAAGGTGCGGAGAAGATTTTTGTACTGCCAGGCCGATTTTCGGGAGTGGTGCAGAAAATGGGTCGTGCAACCAAGATGGGGTGGACGATTGTGGGAAAATGGTGAGAAGTTTGAATATTCTTTTTTGTACAATACAGTTGGTCAAAAAGGATATGTTTTGAAAATATAGACATAGACCTTGTACTCCCAAAAAGTTCGTGGCAAACTGAACTTGTATTTTTTCAAATGAAAAACCCTGTATGTGAGAATTCTTATCATTTTTTCCATCTCGTAAGATCATTTTGATATGAGGTTTGTTGGGTCTAAAACTTATAATAACGGAATGGAAGGCGATCAAACGCCTATTCTTGAAAACAATTATCACATACACTTTGAATGAAAATATTTGTTATTGTACAGGGTGGTCAAGTTTTGCGAAAACGATCTGTACCTACACATTTTTTTCAAAAGAACACCCTGTATATTATATTTCCATCTTGAAGATATCATCTGAAAACACCATACATCATACCTTTCTGATCAATAGCCTTCACGAATTACCCACGAATACAAAGTTTCCTCATCACTATTACCAAAGTCTATTTTTTATTCTTATTGACTTTAATATTACCCAGTCTATAAAACTATAGGTGGTCATGCATGAAGTATTGTGGCACTGACACTCAACTTGGAAATAATGGATAACGCTTGATCATACCACCGAACAAGAAACAGTAAAAAGGCTCACTCTTTACTCTATTGTGTGGCAGCAACAAGAGACAGCCCGCCGAGCCATTCGGGAGCACATCGTTTTCGAAGCACAGAACATATGTGCCCAATATTTGAAAATCACAAGTTAACAGCGCTTCTCATAGTAACTGATAAGTCGGTCGTTGACCAGACTGGCATTCTCGGACCGTGTGGACGGGGTATGGTGTTGAGAACTTCGGCTTTCCTCGGGTCGGTTTCGCGTGCTTGGCAGAGTGATCCTTCTTATTGTTATTTTTTTGATGATTATACGTAGTAGCTTTGACTCGTTATCAATATTTTTCATAGCCACATAATTTTATAAACTGACTAAATAATGATGACACTTTGTATTCGCGGGTGATTTGTGAAAAAAGTCATGATCAGAAAGGTATGATGTATGTTGTCTTTTGAAAACTGATGATGTTATCTTTAAGAAGAAAATATGATATACAGGGTGATTCATTTGAAAAAATTGTCTACAGGTCGTGTTTGCAAAACTTGACCACCCTATATAAACGCAAATAATTTTATTCAAAATGTATGTGATTATTGTGATAAGGGATAAGTATTGTTTTATGGGTCAGTTGGTTTTTCGATACTTTTTTCCATTTCGCTTAAAAAATAGCCCAACTATGAGTCCTATGTCAACTTTGATCGCCTCCCATTCCTTTATCATAAGTCTTAGACCCAATAAACCGTCTATCAAAATGATCGTACGAGATAGGAGAAATAATCAGAAATATTATATACGGGGTGTTCCATTTAAAAAAATACAAGTTTAGTTCGACACAAATTTCTTGGGACACCCTCTACTATGACTATATTTTTTAAACATATTCTTTTGAACAAACTATAATACACAAAAAAATAATATATTCAAATTCCCCACCATTTTTCCCCATCTTGGTTGCACCATGTTTGAGAGGATCGCCAAAGTTGGTGCTGGACCCTTTCCCAAGTCGAACGGTGAAAATAAATACATCCAGGTTGTCATCGATCACTCCAGCAAGTGGGCTGAAGCGTATGCCTTGTCGAATCAAGAGGCAGCAACTGTAGCTGATGTTAAGGAATGAATCTGCCGTTTTGATGTTCCATTGGAGCTGCATTCAGACCAGAGCAGGAAATACATATGAATCAGCGTTTTTCCAGAACGTGTGCAATGTCTTGAATATCAGGAAGACGGGGACGACTGCGCTGTACCACCTATCGGATGGTATGGTGGAGCGTATGAACCAGACCATCAATCGACACTTGATCAAAAATGTCTCTGACTATCAAAGAGACTGGGACGAACATCTTCATCTGTTTCTCCTAATGAAGGAGGAAGAATCAGAGGACAGTGAACTGATCGTACATCACGCCACATGCTTGGAGATAGTTGCCAAAACCGACATGAATTGCTTTATGTAGGGGGCAATATGTGACGAGACATCATTTGTCGCCGATATTTGCCCTCCAACTTGGCCACTGTTTCGACGTGCGCTGTTGCAGCGAAAGGGAGCCCGAGTGTATTAGAAAAGGCTCTCCGCCATAGGATGAACAGTTGTGTTTTGGTTTTGGTCGTTGAACAATAATTGGGAACGGGCAGTAAAAAACAATAATTAGTGACTGTACATGAATAGTTGACTGAAAATAAATTAGTTAAAGCTGGACAAGTATTTCTATAGCCAAAAAACATTACAAAAGTTTAAAAATGGACTTTTTTTCAGTCTATCAAGACTTTCTCTGAAAAAATGCTCAAAATCAACCTTTCTGTCATGGTAAACGAGCGCTGTCTTGTTGGAAAAACATATCTTGCAAATCCGATCGAAGAATTTAAATTTTGGTCGTAAAAATATGGTCCAATAACTCTGGCACCCATGACTTGAGGTCCAACTCCACGAACTAGCCATGGATTCACATCTGAGCAGAATACACTGTTGTCGATTAAATATCCACAGTTAGTGAGTCGTCTCTCATCTGACCAAAGGATTTTTAAGGAAAAATTCGGTATATCATCACTTTTATGAATAAACCATTGACAAAATATCAGTCTCCTGATCCTATCTCCATCCCGGAATCGCCGGCAAGGCCGTTCACGATAGGGATGGTATTTATGGCGCTTCAGAATTCATTGAGCTGTTGGGCGAGCAACGTCTGTTGTCTCTTCAATCTGTCGTAGAGATATACGAGGTATTCCAATTACACATAGTAGAACCAAATTTTCTTTATTTATCTCCGGGGGCTTGTTCCTTTCTACCTTAGCAAAACTGGCATAGGTGATAAGGTTGTTTTTCAAACGCCTAACCTATCTCTCGCAGTTTCTGTCTTTCTGGATATTTATTCAGATATATTTCTTCAGCGTTTTCTTCATTTCTGCGGCAAATAATAAAACGAATTACTTGGGAAACGCTTCAAACATTGACGTTACCGTGGTTATCAAAAATAAACGCATGAATATCATGACCTGCTACCCTGAAATCTTAAATTTGTTATTTTTATGGTTCAGCTTGACCAAACATGTGTTATACATGGTTGGAAGAAGATTTTAAAAATGAAAAAATTCGATATTCCGTGAGAGGAACAGAGATCGACTTTGGCCTTACGCAAAGTAGTAGGTCTAACATTTTTTAAACTCCGTTTTTTAAATCATCGTATCTTCTCATCCATACCCTTAAATTTTTAAAATTTTATCTGTCGTAATAACCGAAATATTGATTTATAAACTGACCATTTCCTCTTTCTCACAATGTATCGCCATTACGGAATTGTAAAAAAAAACTCAAGTGAGATTATTTTAGGTATACAAATACGCAATACATCGTAACTCCTACAGTTTTCATAATTTCCATGTACATCATTTTATTTGGGACACCCTGTATACTGTATAACTTGGATCTTAACATTTTGCAAAAAAAAATAAAATCGAATTTCATAGCAGGTACACGGATTGAATTTAATATGATCCAAATTATCATTTTCATTTCATTTCAAGATTCGTGTTGAAAATTAGTTCTATTTACATATCTAACTCTTCGGATACGCCACTGGGCCGACAAGCGTGGTGGCAAATGATCACAAAATTCGGTATAGTGTTGCCCGTCCTCTCTCTTTCCTTGTCTAAGGCGACAACCAAATGAACCTTGACAACATCTGAAGGGGCAGAGTGGAAGCTGAAAGCGTGACAAAAATCTTGTCATCTAATACGCGTTATTTTAATCAGATATTTAAGGGTTGAATTATGGTAAGGACCTACAAATACATCATCAAATAGGTATCAAACTTGCATGCATATCATTGCATATCAAATAATCGATACCAAAGAAATTGATATACAAACAAACAAGTCGAGTCAATAATTTTATTATTACGCCTACGCCTATGACCAAGTGGTTGCCATGCGATGTTTTACTGCCATATGGTCATCTGTAAGCAAGATCAGTATGTAACACGTTGCCTCACTTTCACGTTCATGACGTCATCTATGTCTAGTGTTGCCAGATGATCCCTATCAAAATCAATAGAGCAGAAACCCATGGGCGAAATCAGTGGATCTCCTGTTGAAACAGTACTTCTGGCAACACAACAGGAGAAGGAACTTCATTCGAAGATCATGTTCTGTGCGTGAAACGCGCCAGTCCCAAAACCTCCCACTGCCTATATACCATCTAGGACTCTGATTATGAAATCATTTTTGTATGATGGTAGAAGGATGTTTAACCACTTGCCTCTTTCAATTAGAAATAGTTTATCTGTGGTACAATTTAAAAAAAAACTGAAGTCTCTTTTGATGGAAAAGGGATACTACAGTCTTGATGAGTTCTTTGGAGATGTTCTGTCTTGAGAATGTATCTGTTATTTAGTGTTATTATATAAGTTACGTTTTAAGGTAGCTATTAGATGTAGTCTTTTTTCTTGTTCTCATCAACTAAATGTAGATAGTTAGCTTTAGGATGCGTTGTCATTGGAAATTTTTATTCTGAGACAATAAAGTACATTTTTGATTTGATTTGATTGCGAATGACACATGACTCGACAAGATGCAGACCGATGCAATCGAATGACAGGATTCAGTCTACTGCAGACGCTCGACACCGATGACGTCATATTTCTCCCCCCTCCATCTCTTACCGCAGGCAACCTCTTGTATACTGATCTTGATCTGTAAGTAGCCTATCAGCAAGGTTACTATACAATAGGTTGCCCAATAACTTTTCTTATTCACGGGTGACTTCATCTGTTGAGAGTCTCCATGCTATTGCATATAATAGGAACGGGACAGTTCTTGTGGATTTACTCGGCAGTTTTTCAAGATAGAGATATGAACCCGGGTATATTTATAATCGGGAAGAAAACATCTTTTTAAATATCAAATAATATACAGGTATTGTCATTTAAAAATAAACATAAGTAGTACTCTTTCACAGATGTTTATTGTTTTCTCGACTACAAATTTCATGGCAGTTCACAAAATAACGTCTATTTTCCATAGACGATACGTGATTTTTTGTTTCCTTGGTACTTTGTTTCATTGGTTCTTTGGTACTTTGGTACTTTGGTTATTTGGGTCTTTGGTACTTTGGTTCTCTGGTACTTTGTTACTTTGATTCCTTGATACTTTTGTTCTTTGATAATTTTGTTATTCGGTGGTTTGATTATTTGATACTTTGATTCTTTGGTACTTTGGTTCTTTGATACTTTGTTCTTTGTTTCTTTGGTACTTTAGTTCTATGGTACTTTGATTTCTTGATACTTTGGTACTGTGGCTCTTTGGTTCTTTGTTTATTCGGTACTTTGGTTCTTGGATTCTTTCGTTCTTTGCTTCCTTGGTTCTTCGGTATTTTGTACTTTGGTTCCCTGCTTCTTGGATCGTTGGTACTTTGATACTTGATTGGTTTTTTGCTACTTTTGTTCCTTGCTTCTTGGATCGTTGATACTCTAGTTCTTGAGTATTCTTTGGTTCTTTTGTTTAGCCAAGATGGCGACGGAAGCGGTTGATGGTTCAGAGGACTTTCGGTGTTTCACGTGTAAAAATGAGTTTGATGATGTGAAAACAGTTATACAGTGTTTGAATTGTAAAAGATATTATCAAGGGAAGTGTGAAGGAGTTAATGATTTTCGTGGTTTCCATATGAAGAAGTCATGAAAGCACCGGCGGTTCTTCGGGAGGGGTAATGGGGGTAATTACCCCCCCCCCCCCCCCAAAGCAGTATACATCAACAAAAAAAAATTTACATGATCTCTATTTCTTTGGGACAAAAAACAGATCAGCGGCGCATTCCGGGATATCTCGCATGTTATTACCCCCCCTACATTTTCTTCAAGAACCGCCGTTGCATGGAAGTGTACACATTGTGTGCCTTAGTTTGAAACCATTGCTAACAAGGAAAGAAGAGGAAAATAAGCAGTGCAGAAGATGTTTATGTCGAGGAATCAGTCATCGAGTCATTCATTCTTCATTGAAAAAGCTGATCGATACCACCGATGAAATGAAGGTACAAATGAATATGATATTAAAAGAAAACCAATATTTAAAAAAGGAACATGCAAATTCCACGCATTCCAATAATATGACTTCGTTTACATCGCTTACATCTAAATTTCCAACATATTCTTCAGCTGTGAAAAACAAAATCCATGTGGTTAAGCCAAAAGATGTGAAAAAAGATATTGTACAGATCAAGAAAGATCTCAAAAAGTGAAGTTGATCCTACCAACATTGAGGCTGGTATATATATAGGAAAAGCTACAAAACATGGAGGTCTTATTTTACAGTGTGGTTCAGAAAAGGAAATAAACAACATCCAAGTGGAAGTACAGAATAAACTGGGAAAAAATTATACTGTCGATCATCCGAAATCACTAGAACATCGTATCAAGGTAATTGGAATTGATGATTCGGAGGCCGACATTATAACGAAAACATTGTATGCAAAATTGTTAAACAAAATAATTTATCGGCTGAATCAAAATTAAAACTTTTGAGGAGAACGAAAGTACTGAAAAATCGATTCAAAATTATTTTGAAAGTTAATTCGAGATCATATGAATGTTCTATGGAGTCGCAGAGGTTGAATATCGGATGAAGCAGATGCCCAGATTTTAACGAATACAGAATCATCAGATGTTTCAAATGTTGTCAATATGGTCATCAAGTTAAAGAGTGTAAGGAGTCCAAGGTATGTCCTAAATGTTGTGGAGACCATGATATAAAAGACTGTGATAATAACGTCATTAAATGTTTTAACTGTATGTCGACTAATAAAAAGTACGGTCTTAGTCTAAGAGTGAATCATGTAGTATGGGACGTTGAAAATTGTGATAGCTATAAAAGACTTGAAAAATTGCAAATGAACAAAAAATATGTCAAGTAGCAATTAGATTCTAGAATAGTTTCAAAGTCTAGTCTTGTTTATTTTAATTGCCAAGGCTATTTGAATAATAAGGATAATATAATGTTTCTTGTTAACAATCAGAAACCAAAAATATTATTAAATAGGAAGGATAGGTAGGAAGGAATGGCTGTGTTGCTCATCTCGAAGTAGGAAGAAAACAGTTTGAGTACTCAGAGCAATAATCTTTTATTAATGTAGCTGGCAAAGCGCTTTCGGCTAATAATAAGCCATCATCAGTGCCCCAACTGAAAGTGATACCGGCATGGTTACGTTCTTAAACGTTTATCGAAGAAAAAAAAAATTATATAATAAAGGAAAAAGAAAGAATTTTGTGGTACTCACTAGTCAGCTGTGTACAGTGGACATTTTTCATCAATTTGACCATCATTGGGCCCCTTTCAAGGGTGCTTATTATTCGTAAAAATGGTCCGGCATCATACAATACTATTTTCAGAAGTTATCGAGGTCAATCAAGTTGACAAGGTTAAAATAACATTAAACATAAGCACGTACAAGACATTTACAACACTTTAAAATGAATTTATAGTCTTATTTTATCATTCTAGCGATGATTGACCACGAGACGAAAGGTGAGAGATGAAATGATACAGGTTATTAAGCGAATCTGGATAAAAAAATGCAAATCATGAGATTAGGTTAGGTTAGAATTAACAAATGGAGTGGACTGCACTGGCGAATTGACCAACAAATCGACAGGCAAACCAATGTCAGGCTAGTGGTGATAGTAAGTGAAATTGAACGAGGGAGAAGTTGCGGTTAGGGAATTTCTTTGAATAAATTTAAGTTTGTAATCTCCTGTGAAGAGGAGTGTATGATCTATTTAAGTTAACTTGAATATTAAGACAAGATGGGTTTGACTTCAATTCATTGGAAATGTAAATATCCTCCAGAAAATCCAGACGGTTAAAGTTCTTAGAAGAAACTTGATGGAGAATCTTTGAGTTAGATCCAGGGCTAAAATTGTGATCATGTAACTTGATGTGTTCACCGAAAGCAGAGTTAGGTCTATTCAAATGTTCGGAGATTCTAGTTTTTGAAGGTCTACAGGTGCGCCCAATGTAGGAGCAACTACAAGAGTCACATTCCAAATTGTGAATTCCACTTTTCGACAAAATATCAAATCTATCCTTGGTGTTAACCAACAAAGAACTCATATTGCCTGAAGTTGCGAAAGAACATCTCAAATTTTCGTTGTATTTAAGGAAAATTTTGGAAATTTTTTTGTTAAGAAAGGGGTTAATGAAAGGAAAAGAAATGTATCTAGGAACCTGATCTGTATTAGGGTAAGTAATTGATTTAAGCTTATTAAACGAAACTTTTTTAGTGAGGGAATCTATATTGTCTGGGTCATATCCATTATTAGAGGCAATCTGTTTCAATATGTTCAATTCCAAAAAATAATTAGCTGGTGAGAGAGGTATATTGAGTAAACGATGGACATAGCAATAAAAAGCTGCCATTTCATCAAAAATATTATTGTTGTCTGAAACTCACGTGTGTGCTGAAGTAGATCCAGTGGAACTCAGGATTGATGGCTAAAACATGGAGCAGTGCGTTACCACCAACAGACGTATACTGGAGGAGTAGTGGCCTTGTTAAAGAGTGATATCAAGTATCGAATCAAGACGGTGCAATGTATGGAGAACTTTGTTTGGCTGTTATCTGTTGAGTTAACTCATAGTCGCACCAAACACTTGTTTACTGTGATTTATCATCCACCCAAGAAATAGGACGCCAGATTTCTTGACTATTTTTCAGGGGTCAGTGAATTTGATGACATAAATTTTGTTGTTGGTGATTTCAATTTCGACTTGCTTAAGAATTCTGTCTATGGCAAAAAAGTTTCAGATATCGGCAACGCAAATGGCCTCAACCTGATTGTGCAGACACCCACAAGAATTGTACCCCAAAGTGAGACCCTTATTGATTATGTTATCACCAACAGATTCACAACATACAAAGTACACCTCACTCCTAAATTTAGCGATCACTCTATCATATCCATCGCCTTGCATCAACACACCGAAGCAAACTGTGATATTTTCGTTAACAAAAGACTGATGAAATCATACGACCGAGAAAAAATGCAAAGCTACCTGCTCGACATTCCTTGGGAAAATGACAGCTCCGGCGTAAATATACAGGCAAATTCATTATTTGATGGAATAACTCATGTTTTGAATATTATGTCTCCCAAATTAAAAATAACCATCAAATCAAAGTATATGGAAAAAAATGGATTTCATAGGATATTGAAGAGATGATGAATCAAAGAGACCGATTGTACAAGAAAGCAATTTTTGACAAAGATGATCTTCATCTTGACACATGAAATAATTATAAAACTGGCCAATCAAATGAAATAAAATTTCAAAATTCCGGTTTATCGGATGAAATGCAGATTGCCAACAATGTTGACTCTATTTTATTAGAAGTATAGAGACAATTATTGAAAACATCCCTAAAGCACCCGTCCGTTACAACCCACATAGCTTCAATGGAAATGTTTTCACGGTATTTCAGAAAATATCCATGAGGGAAATGAAAGTGACTCTACAGAGTCTGAGAGATGTTGGAGGTGGACACAGCGGAATCTCGAAGAAAATTTGGCTCGATGCGTGCTACGTCGTTGGTGACAAGATGCTGGATGTAATTGATACATCACTTTCCACTGGCATTTTTTCGGAGAACTGGAAAATTTCCACCGTTACACCCATACCAAAAGTTCCTGATAGTAAGCAGCACGATGAGTTCAGACCTCTTAATACCGTTCCCACGTATGAAAAAGTTTTGGAGTTGTATGAAAAACCAACTTATTAAACATTGTGATGTTAACCAAATAATAGTTTCTAGTCAGTCAGGTTTTCGTAAAAACTATTCGTGTGTGTCTGAACTTGTAAATATTTGTGATGATTTTCTCAAAGCTATCGACGAGAGCAAATTTGTGTTGGCAGTCTTTTCAGATTTTAAAAGAGCTTTCGAAACTGTTGATAGAGATATTTTATCGGATAAGCTAGAACATTTAGGCATAGGTACTGTTCTGTTATGGTTTAAGTCATATTTGTCGAACAGAGAAAAAGTACTTTTTGTCAGATAAAATGAATATCATTCGGTGTCCCACAAGAAACTGTACGGGGACCACTATTATTTTTGTTATACATACATACATAAAAATGATATGGTGAATGTGGCTGAAGAATGCAAAATAGTGCAATTCGCGGATGACACAATGTTGTACATTGTTGGAAGTGATTTGGACTTACTAATGTCTGATATGAACAGTGAACTTGATGGACTTTTCAACTGGCTGTGTAGTAATGAGCTGAGTCTTAACCTGGGTAAAACTAAATTCTGTGTTTATGGGAAAAAGTCAAAACTCAGCAGGGTAAATGTGAATAATATGGAAGTATTTATCAACTGTCAAAATAGAACACGAAGCTGAAATTAAGTATTTGGGAGTCATTCTTGACCAGCATCTGAACTTTCATGCCCATTGTACTTTCGTGATGAGAAAATACTCTAAAAAAATAGGCTTCATTACTAGGGTAGGTACACAATTATCCACCTATACAAAACTATTGTTATAATATAATGCCATTGCAGCTCCGCATTTACAGTATTGTTCTACGCTATTATTGTATGGCCCACCTAAATACAAGACTGATTTCATACAAAAAATCCAGAATAGAGCAATGAGACTGATATTGGTATATGTGATAAATATACACCCATTGTGATAATACTGAATGTTCTTAATATGTTGTCTGTGAAACAAAAAATTGTATTTGATGTCTTTATATTTATTTTCAAAATCAATAGAAAATTGTTACCTGATTATAAATGTGATAGGATTAGATACTTTGGTGATGTCCATAATCATAAAACTAGGAACTGTGATAATTTTATTTCAACCACCAGATGTTCCACAAACCAAATGTTAAATTCTATTTTATGCAAAGGACTCCACGATTTTAACCAGCTACCCACTGTTTTGAAAAACTGTGATAACCTGTCTAGATTGAAGAATTTACTAAAAGACCATAATATACTTCATTTTTAAATATTGTAACGTTCTTATACACCTATTTTTTGTATTTTATTTTTTTTCAGATTTGTATTTTTGAAACAGTTGTTCTTGATTTTTATTCAATGTTTATTTTATATTATACTTAGGTTATTATATTAATAATTATGAAACATTGTAGCTATTATGATAAATAAAGGAAATTTGAGGCCTAAAGACATTGGTTTTTCTACTTATTCTACTTATTCAATAAAGGAAATACTAACCTAATTCTTTGGTTATTCGATACTTTGGAACTTTGGTTCTGTGGTACTCTGGTACTTTGGTTCCTGGGCTCTTTGGTTCTTTGGTACTTTGCTTCTTTGATACTTATTTGCCTCTTTGGTAGATTGGTACCTATTGATTGGTTCTTTGATACTCTTATTCCTTGCTTTCAAGTATCTAATTACCAAAAAACCAAAGTAACAAAAAGCCAAAGTACCAGAGAACCAGAGTACCAAAGAGTCAAAGTACCAATGTACCAGAGAACCAGAGGACCATAGTACCTAAGTACCAAAAAACTAGAGAACCAAACTAACAGAGTATCAAAGAGCTATAGTACCAAAGTATCAGGGTATCAAAGAGCCAATTAACCAAAGTACCAAATAACCCAAGAACCAAGGTGCCAAAGAGCCAAAGAACCA
The DNA here is from genome assembly GCA_958502075.1 of Orchestes rusci. Taxonomy (NCBI): domain Eukaryota; kingdom Metazoa; phylum Arthropoda; class Insecta; order Coleoptera; family Curculionidae; genus Orchestes; species Orchestes rusci. Next base: position 54,091,371 of record OY293304.1, read on the forward strand.
AAGTATCAAATATCCAATCAATCAAAGTACAAAAGTACCAAAGAACCAAAGTATCCGAGAACCAAAGTACCAGAGAATGAATGTATCAAAGACACAATCAAAGTACCAGAGGATCTAGGTACCAAAGTATCAAAGAACCAAAATACCAAAGATCCAGAAAACCAAAGAATCAAAGTACCACAAAACCAAAGTATCAAAGAACCCAAAAGATCGAAGGTATCAAAGAGCCAAAGTACCAAAAAGAACCAAAGTATCAAAGAGCAAAAGAACCAATAAGACACAACAGAAAACGAGCTATTCTCTCACACTCTGTAACCAAAATCAATCGCACAATCCCATTTATTTCCTGTAAAACTTTGAATAACTTTCCCGTAGTACTACCTATACTACATCGTAACCTCCGCATAAAGAAGTTCCTTTTCAAAAAATTGATTAAAATTAACCAAAAAATCAGTAACGACGCAAACTGTCCACAAATAAAATGGTAAACACCATATAAACTTCTGATACCGACCAATTTCAACAAATGACGTCATAGATTGCCCCTTCCGTTTGTCGCCCATCAGTTACGAGACCACCTATTATATAGTAACCTTGGCCTATCAGGGCCCGTATTCTCGTTCTCCAAAACCATCAGCGCTTTTGAAGCGCCTGGCATTTGTGACGTAAATTTTCGTTCAGCACCTGACAGAACAACAAATTTTTTGTTCTGTCAGGTGACATGCCTGTCAAATGTCATGCGCTTTAAAAGCGCTGAGCGTTTTGGAGAACGGAAATACGGGCCCAGGTAGTCCCTTGATGCATTCTTTCTATCTAGGAGGTCAATTCTTGAGCGTTCGCTATTTTTAATCGTATTCGCAATTGTGTGATCAGCATTTGAAATAGCATGGTGATCTCATTTTTGAGTATACGTTTCAAATTTGCGAAGGGTCATGAATTGACCCCCTGGTTTATTTTTGGTCGTCGAACGGTAGTGGGTCCTCATGTGCGTGTAATTATGGTTCCTCTTCCAGATTATTTTCATATTGTACAGGTTGTCTCAAAAGCCTTAGAAGTATCATGTTTGTGTTTTTTTTTAAAGAACCCCATGTATTAATTGCATTTTTGGATTCTCTAATCAAATTAAGTGTATGTTTTGATAAGGTTTATGGTAACTAAACCTCAACGTTCTTTGAATAATTTTGATTTTGTGAAAATCTGAGCTAAATTTCATGTCTTCAATACTTGAGGAGTATTTAAGTTATGTACGCAAAATTTGCGGTGAAGTGTTTCAATAGATCATGTTTTAAATCCTGATCTAATTAAACTTTTCATCTCATACAGGGTGACAAAAATTGAAACCAATCAAATCTAAACTTTCGATGGCTATAAGTTGAATAATTCAAATGAAGCCTCGTATTTTTCAGTTAATCAGTTTATGTATTTTTTATTTACCTGTCGATTGGTATAAGGGTGTCCCAGACCTACAGAAACACCTATTAATCGTTTTTTGAAGATTTTGTTTTTTTTAAATACAAATCCTAATGGTACCTTATTATCTAGTCACCTATTGGTTTTTTAAATGTTTGTTATGTGGAATAAAACAAATGCAACAATGATTAAAAAATCTGTTTCATCATAAAGGACAAAGTAAAAATTTCGGTAACTGTAAAGAACATGATTCATTATATGTCATTTCTGAATTGCCTAGATTACTGGATAACTAGATGCGTAAGAACTTTTATTTAAACAACAAATCAATAAATAATCTTTATTTAGCATATACCTAGCTATAAAAAATACAATAATTTCAATAAAAGCAAATCAAAACAAATATAAAATCAACATAAATACAATAGTTTGTGTGTGTAAAACAAATTAAAATATAGACTGCTCATGTTCCCTGAGCATACTTCTAAATTCAGCCATATTTTCACAATCTTTGATAATACGAGGTACACCATTAAAGCCCGTTATTTAATTTTCCTGAAGCCCCTTATTTAAAATAGAATTGTGCATTTGTGTAGTGTTGCATGTGTTTGTTAAAATAAAGTCTTTGCGATTTCTCGTATCATAATTGTGTACATCACAGAAATATTTCACTTTATCACATATACAGGGTTATTCACGTTATTCGACACGAAACATTATGGGTAAAGTATCTGATTTCAAAGAATTTTTTTTCTGAATGGATAGGGACCCTTTAGGGCTACATTTTAAAAATATTTTCATGTAATACAGGTTGTCCCTAAGACACGAAACGTTTCAAAGTTGTGTTTTTTTAAATGGAATACCTTGTATATTATTTCATTTTTGGTTTGCATGATCAAAATTGAGGTAAGTTTGATTGAGGTTTAATACACCTAAACCTTATGGTTTTTGAAATATCTTCAATTTTGCGAAAATGTAGTATTCATTTTAATGCTTAATTTCTCAGCTGTTGTTTTCTTTTTTTTAACCAAATTGATAATCAAGTCTACCAATTGATCAAGTTTGATGTCACACTTATGAAACTTTTAATAACTTATACAGGGTGTCTAAAAATTATGGTTAAATAAACAATATCTTTAAACGGTAATAGCTTGTTTAATTTAAATGGGATATCCTGTATTTTATGTCAACAACAGATGTAGAATTCAATTATCTATCAATTATTATTATACGTTCCTATAGCTAACTTCTCACGTTTTCAAGTAAAGCGAAGAAAAAGAAAAAAATAGGTTTCTCATTAACACCAATAGATGGAGATGCCGTCTCCAAACCCTCGTTAGAAACATTATTTCACCTATGGTATTTTGACAACTTCTTTTATTATTTCCTTGAAGTTGTCAGTTATTAATTAATATTAATATTTAAGGGGTCCCTATCCATCCAGAAAAAAAAACTTCTTCAAAATCAGATACTTCAGCCATAATGTTTCGTGTCGAATAACGTGAATAACCCTGATTCAGGTACTAATTTCATTTGAATCTTAAACATAAAGAGACATACATTGAAGATTATTTTCTGTTTGACTGACATCAAGTTTAGAGTATCTAACATTAATTTGATTGGTGTATATTTGTTACATCTAAGTATTATGCGCATTGCCCTATTTTGAATCTTTTGAAGTTTTTCGGTCATGTGATTGGATACCAAATATAGCAGAGTGGAACAGAATTGGAGATGTGGAGCGATGGCATTATACAGTTTCATTTTTGTGAGGACAGACATCTATTTTCCAACTCTGGCTATGAAATGGACAATTTGTGCTTAAAATTTTTTTGCAAACACACAATATTTGGACTTATTCAAGCTTAAACTATTATCACAGAGCCAGGTACATAATTTATCCAATCCACTGTTCATTCAGTCTTCCACATGCATCATATCTTTACCAATCAAATACAACATTGTGTCGTCAGCAAATGAGACAATTTCACATTTGGATGTTGCCTTTACGATATCATTAATATAAATCAAAAATAGAATCATTGGTCCCAGGACAGTTCCCTGTGGCACACCAAACTTGACATCGATAACATCTGACACACCATTTTGGAACCTGGTGCGTTGTTTTCTATCAGACAGATATGACTTGAACCACTACACGCAATATTCTAAATACCATAGACTTAAAATAACAAGACACGTAATGCCATTGAATGTCTTGGTCCCAACACAATGATGATAGGCCAGTTTTGTTTTTGTTTACTTACCGGTGAAACGCCCGATTTTCGCCTGTTTTTTTTTCTCTGGCCACACACTACACACTTTTTAGGCACTGTTTATCAATTAAACACTAAATCCCGCAATTTAGAACAGACAGAGCAAGACTTTTTCTGAATAATTGAGAAATAAGCTTTTCTTGCCGGTGAAACGCCCGATTTTCGCCTGTTTTTTTTTCTGGCCACACACTACACACTTTTTAGGCATTGTTCATCAATCAAACACTAAATCCCGCAATTTAGAACAGACAGAGCAAGACTTTTTCTGAATAATTGAGAAATAAGCAAACTATAAACGCATTTACCTCACTTAAGCGGACGTTTGTAAACAATGCGTCAGCTGGTCCGTCCTCAAAGTTGCGACCGGATGTTGCCATATTTCATCATGCATGAAATGTAGAGCTTCATACAAATGTTCAACAATGTTTTTAAACGACAGAAAAGTCATTTGTGACGGAAAACTGAGAATACGGAATTATAGGTGTTTAAGATTGATGATTTGGTAGTAGAATTAAATTATTTTTGCCGGTATTTTTCATAAAGCTCTAGAACATTAAGAGCACATGACAACGGCGCTGAAATAAAGTAAATAGATTCATGAGGGAGATGTTGGGATAAGCAATATTTGTTTTGTTACTTGTCTTGTTATTTTAAGTCTATGCTAAATACCCATGTTATGCTCTAATTTTTTTAACAAAATATCACAGTCTACAGTCTCGAAAGCGCGTTCAAAATCTAAAAATACAGCTAATACAAAGTTATCATCATCAATGGCTTTAAGAAACAAATCAGATATATTTACAGCAATACTTTCACATGAATGATTTTTAAGGAACCCCGACTGGTTAAGAACTATTAGGCGGTTTTTATCACAGTAGCAAAGAAGCTGATCTTCCTCAAATATCTCCAGAACTTTTTCATACACTGGTACCGTGTTAATTGGTCTCAAATCTTGATGATGCCTTGAGTTAGATGAGGCAAAAAACGATCATGGTTTTTTTGTGAAAACACGAAGACTTATAGGTATAGAACACCCTGATACCAATCGACCGGTAATTAAAAAATACATTTGCCGATAGAGTGAAAAATATGAGGTTCCGTTTAAAAGAGTCAACTTATAGCTTTTAGCCATTGAAAGTTTAAATTTGATTAGTTTCAATTTTTGTCACCCTGCATGAGAGTATGAGATGACAAGCCACTGGAAGATTGATCTTAACTTTTAGATACCTTGTATAATATGACAATTTTATAAAAATTGGGATAAGAAATATGATCTATTGTAAACCTTTCCCGCAGGTTTCGCCTAAATAGCTTACATCCTCCTCAAGTATGTGGGCCATAAAAATTAGATAAGATTTTCACAAAATTCAAATTTTCAAAAAAAATATGAAAATAGTTTTGAAAAGTTATCGTAATATACCCCAGAAGTCAAACTTTTTCAAAGTCACGTATTTAATCACAATATCACGATCCCTATAGCGTGAACAGTCCTTCATGCGTACTTTTCGTTTTACGAGATTCATGCTTGAGTACTTTTATTTATTAGGTCTTTGCAAACGGGAAGATAGACACAAGCTCTACTACACGGCATACAACAAGGAAACTTTTTATAATGAAATTGAGATGTTGTAGATTTGTCATGACAAGAGAGGTTTTGTCATTCTTCATACTTGTCAATAGGCCATTTCAGAAACCTGTCAACATAACGTCAAAATCTACTGCTTGTACGAGAAACAATACACATATTACAACAAAATAAATTAAATTTTAATTGAGACATCGACAAAAAAAGGCCAATAATGTAAATATTAACTTTCTCTAGCTTTGATGATAATATGGTCTGCATTGCAACTTCCACAGTGAGTACAAAACCCGGCCTCCAAATTTTTGAAACCATCATTCAAACTTGTATATGATTTTAACTGCCTATGCAGTATAATAACTTGTGGTAGACATCAAATAACTGATTATGTCTATGTTAGTTATTTTTGGAAAGCCATGAGGGCTTGCATCAAAGTCGGAACCACTTTTACTTAAAGGGTCCATGTTGTTCCATCGAAATTTTGTGCTTGTATCAAATCAAAATTTCTGGGCTTCCTGCTTCTAACTTCGCGCGATAACCGATCATTTGACAGCTTTTTAGGATAAGAATCTCAACAAAACCATATTGCACACTTGCATTTCGAAAAATGTCTCAGAAAGTGAAGGAGAAAATTGACAATTGGAGGTTAATGTTTGTTTACGGTACAATCAGCTGACTTTGAGGTTATGTTCTGAAATTTCATATTTGATCCTGGTATCAAAAGCAGGAACAAATTAGTCCGCCAAATGCATGGTGTAAACATGGACCCAATGACACTCTATTCACAACCAAAAGTCACCAATGTAAACAAATTACACGTGATCAAACAAAAGAAAACGATTGAAAGGTCACGTGGGATAAATCAATACATGTTGGGCTGTGAATAGAGTGTAGCCCCTGTCGTATAAACGTAGTCTTTGCAGTGTTGCCATTCGTAGCGGAATTCCGCTATTTGTAGCGGATCTTTTTTCTGGTAGTGGCGTAGCGGCGGTGACTCTAAATAAGCCAATATGTAGCTGAATTCGGAATTCCCAGATTCCCGACAGCTGATGGCTAAGCTATCTTTCAACATATATCATAATACGAATACTGCGATGTATCTACCAAAATTTCACGGTCGAGAATTTCGAGATAACAAAAATGCAAATCAATTTTCACAATCTGGAACTTCTGAATGCAGACGGTGCAATACTCGAACTCAAAAAATTGAACACTCACTTCACAGATAATGATAAGAAAAACATTTTGGCAAGATATAGTAATACTATTCAAAATTTTATTTCAAAAACCAGAAACATTTTTTCCAAACTATCAAAAGGTAACAATAATTCTAACCCCCTTTCACTTCTAAGTATTTATGATTCAGGGTACCGGCGCAAAGCCGTCAGATAAAGGATTTTTTCCTATTTTGTGGCGGATTTTGTTGAGCACTTCGAGTCATTGTCGAATGAGAAAAATATCGTGATTTGTAATTGGAAGCAAGCATCTTCAGTACAGGTTTTTTAACAGGAGAGGGTGGAATTTCAAAATAGAATAAATAGAACTAGCTGTACGTAAGATATTAACAAAATTCTATTTTCATTTGAAATGTTCCTTTGCCATTTTGAATGTAAGATGATATCGTCCAAATGTCCTTCGCGTCTTCTCACGGCGTGGTGGTCTTGATCAGAGTGGTTCAATTTTAAATGACTGCTGCATATATCGGTCTGAATTTGACCGGTTGCCTGTGTTATGTTATGATTTTGAGGAAGTTGGTCTATGAAAGGCTTATAAGCATGGACCTGTGACATCGAAAAACCACACAAGAAAAATTTTACCGGTGTAAACTTTACTTGTAAACAAAACAAATCTCCAGGAAATGCAGCTTGTCACTAGGGATTTTTTTTGTTAGGTTAACATTGGTATCCTCTTTTAATCGCTCTGGTACCTAGTCAGCAAATAAGCTGCATTGTCTTTGGTCATGAACTTTGATCCTCTGGGTCCATTGAAGCTTGTACCGATGCAGGGTCAAGTCCCAACGCAAAATGAAAGTTAAGTTCTATATAGAGCCGAATAATAGGTAGTCCTTTTGCACGACGAAGAATTGAATGACTCCTGTTCACCTGCACACTTTCCAGGACAGCAACGATTTCCTCGGGTAACATTTAGTGTCTTCAACGTGTTGGCCAGATTTGGCGACTAAACGTAAGATGTTCGACTTTGAAGTGCTACTGTGTCGGACGTGAATTAGAGGCAACTCACGCAATGTTTGTAATAACGATTAAGATAACGCTTATCAATGCTGTGAATTGCTTTGGCGATTTGGCATCTATGACTGAATAATGAAATCAAACATACGCTAATAAAGCGTGGAGTGAATAAGTGCGACAAACTTCAGGAGGTAATTTCCATGAAAAAATCATGACAGTTTGCTATATGATGGGAAATTGGAACAGGGGATTTTTGCTGCTAAATGTTCCAAATTATGAATTTGGTATTAAACATTCACTTGTTAAATAATTCTAAGGTTTCTATAAGTGATTTTTTATTCAATTTTGCGTCAAGCCAAGAGAAAATTATATGATAGGGTCAAATTGATTATGCAGTTTAGGTCAAGTTTGGTGAATGTTATGGTGATGGTTGGTGCCACATATCACTCATTATGTGGAGGGTGCAGTTTGACAGCTGATTTCTCTTTAGTTTGTTTTTTGTTTGAAATGACCACGAACCTCCAAGACAAAGAGAGTTGTTGGTGGACTTGACAAAACAAGGCCGGCAATTTTATGACAGTGTCATAATGATATCCCCATTCATCATTACCACTCACCCGGAACCGAAAGATCACGAATTATTATTGGGGGGATTTAACTCCAACATTTACAGATAAGACTTGATTCAAAATAAATACGATAGGTTGTTCCATCTTTTATACTGAATTACACGCAACAAAAATCCAATAATCTATTTATTGCATCAAAGATACCATTGGAAAAGTGAGTGGTAGAGATATTTATAGCTGAATTGTACAAAACTCTGAAAATAGTTTTTTCTGAAATGTTACTTGAATGCCAACTTATTATACTATCACTATCATACGCACCTTAGGGTCTTTGGAATAATATAATTTGCGTCCCTTTAACCTAAAGTATCGTTTCCTCCATCGTTGAAAGGTCCATGTGTGTTTCAACAGATAACCCTCCCTAATGGCGGCCTGGAATGGAGTCGAATATTAGAATACCATTGTCGTAACCATTCATTTTTTCTTGATTCTCAACAAGATATAGGTGCCACATGATTCAAAGAAAATGTTATTATTGCTTCACCGAACCTACAATGTTTTTCAACTGGAGAAAACTCAACCAATCATTTATTTGATAAATCTCAACATCGGTATTTAAGTTCAAAAGTGAGTCGACTTGCACTGGACTTATAGTTACAACATGTATAATGAGCACAAAAAAAAAGTTAAGAACATGGAAATAACACTGGAATCTACCTATACCTATGTCCGGGAAAATGTGGGATATCTCTCGGATACTGGTAAAACAGTATTTTTACATTTAAAATTTGTATCAAATTATATCCTAATAGCTATGACCAGAAAATACTAGCCAACTTATCGTTTGCATAGTCTGTAGACTCAATGCTTTCTTTTTGTATCTGATTTTATCAATAAGCACGTGAGTGAAGAAGATTAAAAAAAAACTCGTTCTTGTACTTTTAATAATTAATCATAGACTGGACCAGGATTATTCAGGCAACATATTTATTTTCATACTAAATTTGATATAAAACTCTTCTCATCGAATAAACAGATGATCGAAGGTCGTTTTCTTTCCAGAACTCCTACTATAACTCTTCGTCAATATTAAGAAAAACTTCAGTCACAAAGCATAATCATTGTCGGTGTCGCTTCTCTAAAATTATATCTTTTGTATAGTCTCGTCCAATTCTTATAGTCATTGTTATCTGACACCATAAGGATATACAGAAAGATTTCATTGTTGAAAATATTTCTAATTAACAAAAACGTTCTAAAAATAAAGTTTTATCTTATAGTTTGAAAGAAAACGTAAATAACCACAACCATAGTTGGGATTTTTCTTTGGTTGATATTTCACACTCAGTTGGGAGCATAGAGCGAGGATTGAATAATTTGATCGGTAGTTGATTATTTTATAACTGAAATGAGGGATGAATATTCATTGAAGCTGAAAGAATTTTTTAGCGTTAGACACTTTATTTATGGCAGAAAAACGACACAGTGTGCACGACACTGTAGAATACGGAAAATACATCGCACAGAACTGACTGACCAAACAGTTAATAACAGAAACTCAGCTTCCTATGAATTGAGATACCGCAGTGATAAAATGAGTTGAAATGTCTAGTTTTTCAACAAATGTCAAAGTAAGATACAGTACAGTCACATAAGGATTCATCTAAGGAAAAGATCCGAGTGAGCTGAATTTTTGTATACGCTTTCACTTGCATAATACTAATAATACCTATATCAAAAGATACCATCGATATCTTGTTCGCGTTTGAGTTATTCACTGTCAAATCAAGGCCGTGGCTAGGGAGGGATAATGGGGGGCAGTGCCTGAGCTTAAAATTGCCATGCCCGACTTTGAAAAGGTTTGTCATGATAATCGTTACTTTTCATTTTTATCAATCCATCAATCCTGTATATGGTCACAATGGTGAATATCAATAATTTTATTTGTCACTCATCGATCTCTCATCCATTTAAGTTAAAAATAGCTATCTGCCATAAAATTTGAATGATCATTAACTACCTACATTTTGTTCAAAGGGATCTTGGAAACGGTAGAGGATAAAGATCGGCGTAAAGGAAAAGCTTTGATTAAAGCAGAGTTGCGCTTTTTGGTAATCAATAAAATGATGTTTAAGAAATTCAAAAACCGTTTTTTTTCTATGGCCGAACAATTTTGTTCTACGGTTAATGGATTCTAATTTTTACATGACATTCATTCGATGATTCGAGCTGATCGGTTAAAAAATCTGTTATCTTTTAGAGGAGAAGAAAAATATAAAGGAAATGTGAAGTCTATTTCGATGCATTTCTTTCAATGGCTTCGAAACTTTAAAAAAAAAATGTTGTTTTGAACCAATGAGTGGAAAATACATTATTATACTTCAAAAAACTAGAAAACACTCTTTTGAACTAAAAAGTAAAAAATAATTTCCAATTTTAAAATAAAATGGTTAACGAGGAAATTAATGTCATTGTGATAAAAGCGTGAGGTGCTTCGATATCGATTGCTATAATTTCTTACTAGTTTTTATTTCAAAATGCAGAGTTGGTGTATACATGTGTTACAAAGCACCCCTTGACCCCACGCTTTTACCACAATGACATTGATTTTCTCTTTGATCATTTTATTTTTAATAAAAAATAATTTTTTACTTTTTAGTTCAAAAGCGTGTTTTCTAGTTTTTTAAAGTATAATAATGTATTTTCCAGTCTTTGTTCTGTTAAAGAATTCCAACACGTGGTCCGAATACCCAGCCAATGACGTTTCGTCGCGTAACCTGTACCGAGAATAAACCAGAAATCCCAATAGATCTGTCCACAAAAAAAAATCAATATACATTAAAAGTATTGTGAAACAAAGATTTTGATATGATAATAACTATATTTGAAGTGTGCTTGAAAAAAATCAATTCCAAATACAACAGCAGCCGCTGAAAATGAGTGCTTTGGTTTAGCGAACATATTGCACTGTGACGTCAGATACTTGCCAGGAAGACGGAACGTACTTATTTTCATTGTGACGTTAGACTTCAAAACAATATTTAGGTTTGCATGTGTTTTGAGTTCGACAGTATAGAGGATTGCCATTGATTATCAGAAAAGTTAATTTATTCTCCGCAAATATGGAGGACGGTTTCCAGAAAGGAGATGCACATAATTTGCAGAAGGTAGACGTGACGTAGTTTTTGATAAAATGTAGTTATTGACAAAGTGTTTTCTTTCGGCTTTCAAACGTTTTCAAAAATCCTTCTCACTGCCGCAAACCACAATTTTCTTTTTGCTGTCCGCATTGATTACTCACAAGAGTTTTCGTTAGCGTTCTATACTTGTCGGTTTGTGCACTCAGGCACAAAACTACTTTCTTGCCACCATAATATTATTTATAATGCCGAACCGCGTCCAACACAAGTCATATTTCATTTATCTTTATCTATGGCTACAGTACGTTACCCATGACTACAGTAAATAAGCGCGTAGGTGACCGCACACTCTTTTTCTAGCCTCTTCGCGTTTTGGCAAATTTGGTCAGCGAATAACGCAGAAAATATTTTACTATTTTTCAAAAAACTTTATAGGGGTTCATGTTACACCTATATTAACCATTTTCAATATAAAACTATATTTTGTGGACAGACCTATTATAGGTACTACTTTGACATAATCAGAGATTGCGAGATGACGACACATTTTATGACGCGTATTGTAACGGCAAAGTTGCAGAGTTTTGAGTGCTTAACAAAACTAGATAACAGCACACAGGGTGTTCCATTTGAAAAAATCAAGTTTCCTCGTCTCTAAATTCGCTAAGCTGTAGAAAACATCCTTTATAAATTATAGCGATTCTTTGTTCAAAAATAAATTACTTTGACTCTTACATTAAAAAATACGCATATTTGTAAGATTCAATTTCAAGTCTTTTGATTTTGTAGCTAATTTACCAACGTAATGTTTTTTCCCTAAAGTTTAGTGAATCCTTGATAGACTGACAACACTGCACGTTCTGGCAAATAAAATCACTGTATCATACGTATAATATTACGCTGAATCCAAATCTCTAATCAAAAGTTGGGGTTGCTATTTAAAAAAAGTGTATTTTTTGATGCCACGGTTTCCTATAACACTTTGTATACACAGTAATATTTTTAAATTGTGACCCTGCTGGAACCCTATAACTTTTGTCTTGAACATTTTTTTCTATCTCTTTTGACAAGGGAGAAAATGGACTCACACACTAATGCGCCACCCTGTATGTCGCTCGTTTGAAATAGGTGAGTCCTTCAAAAAAATACATAATTTAGAACAGACTGAAAACGGAGTCTAAGAAATCGGTTATTTCCGGAATCGTTCGGAATTCTGCGAAACGGTACTTTGTTAAGAATCAAATTGCGCAACTTTGTCCTCATTTAACTGACGTATCATTGATGGTTAAAGTGTCATCAATGATATAATACTATATTTGAATTCGATACACCCTGTATTATATACAGGAAATATGATACAGAAGGTCACAGTGCCCAGGGCTACAGAACTAATCTTAGAACACATATACAAAGTTTAGAAGACAAAATGACGTATTAGTTATTTACGTTACTAAGGCGGTAAATGACTTTTTAAATTACGAGTCAAGATGTTTATGGACGAGGCGACGAAGGAGTCGAGTCTAGAATATCTAGACGAGTAGTTTAATGACATTTAACGGCTGTGTATCGTACATTGTTTTGTTTCATACTGTAATAACTATTTTTAATCGGTTTAAAGTGCTTTCTTCTCAAACCACACACTTAGGGTGGCAGTCCACCTCACATTCGTACCATGAGATGGCGCCAGCCAGACCATGTAACAACTTATGTTTGTCCTATCTGATATACCTTACCAACCGTTTATGTTAAGTGAACAAGTTGCAAAATGGACCAAATTTTGCATAAAAGCTGCGAAGCGCAAATCGGCGGAAAGGTATCAAAAGGAGTGATGCTTTCTGCGAATGGCACAAAATCTTCCGTGTAGATAAGACAGTGAACGAAAATATCGTGTTTGGCGCTAGCCAAACCGTGTTACCAAGTTACCAATGCAATTTCACAGTCTTTTATGATGCAAAATGTCATTTTTGGAGTAGTCAAGTATTTTTTTTTACAGTCTCTGATGATGTAAAGTATCATTTACCGGACTGGTTTTGGGTCCGGTAAATGATACTTTACGGTACAGTATGAAATAAAAAAAATTACGGAACGATGCGCCACTGAATGAAGTGGATGCGAATTGAACTATCAGACTTGGATAATAGTCGATTTCGGCTCGTTTGGTACATGGTTTGGTACATGCTTTGGTCTGTCAAACACCTACCAACCAATTTCGGATCCTAAAATGATGACGTCACATCAAGTTTGGTATGTGTTTGGGTCTGTCAAAATGCCTACCGCGGTTTGCAGCACGGTTCTTTGTTTGGTATAGTGGTATCTTTGTCTATTTTTCTTTTGTCTCGCTCGGGAGTAGTAAGTTCATCGAGAATGATCAAGTGAATGACGTAAATTAACAAATCGGCCAGTTTTATTCAAATTTAAGTCTGTGCTTCAGTGGTTTTATGTTCTATCTGATCTAAAAGTTGGTTTGCTGTTAATAATTGGAGTTTAGTTTTTTGTCACTGTGTTCTACGACTATATTATTTACGTCAATCATTTTTTTCTCCAATTGATAGTTGGGAAATGGAAGAAGAAAATGAGTGAATTCGGGGACGTTTATATAATTCCAAAACAGCCAAAACGATATAACTGCTTTTCTTTTAGGCATTTTGAGTATTGCGGCCAATACGGCCACGCTCTGCTTTTTACCAAATCACTGGACAAAGCTTCAAGTTTTAACTTTATGACGAATAAGACAGATGAACTAAGTGGTGACGTTGATTGAATATTTATTCAATCAACGGTATTGATAAACTATAACCTGTGACATATATTTTTTTTATCTATGCCTGTGAATAAACATAAACAAAAAAGATGGGTTATATAAACGCTCTGCCTTTGAGAGTTTTGACCAAACACCATATACTTATAAATACAACCAAACGATTTCGGTCAAATGTTGGTCGTGACGTCATCACCATGACGTTGCAGTTACCGTTTGGTTAACCAAAATGTAAACCAACCAAACGAGCCAAAATCGGCTAATGTATTATTTAAGATTTCTGTAATATATTTTACAGTTCCCTTTACATAAAAGCACTGACATTGACTTTGACGTTAAAAATGTCTATTTATTAAATTAAGACATAAACTTGAAATAGATGTAGTTTTTTCGGTTTTTCTTGAATGTCCAGAAGCATCCAGGGATGAGGCCAGTGTGGGCTTTCTATCTGCGCTGCGGGGCGCTGAAGCTGTGTGATGGTGACTATTAGAAAATGCCACTCACTCCGGAGGTCTTGTGAAGCGGTGCATGTCTCCATGTGGTGTGGGACGGCTGGGCAGTACGAAACTCTTCGAGGAACCCTTCTTATAGGTTTTTGATGAGGATTACCAGGGCATTTTTTTACTTAGAGAGGAATCAAAGCATGAAAGACAACATGAAGATAAAGGGTGACGTTCAAATGACTTCATCTATCATCATGACAAGCTAATAAGCTGTCATGTGGCATTCCACATACCGCCATCTTCTCGAGATCTAACGAACTTCAGGCACATCAGCGCCTCTCCGTGGATGCGAATCAGAGCTCTCACTTAGGCCTCGCCCTCCATTTACGCTTTTGTTCTAAATTTTGTATATTTGTTCTGTGGAACTAATGAAACAAGAAAAATTGATATTCATTCTATTTTTCTTCCTACTTACAAATTACTTGTTCAATTTTATTGGTCATCTAAAAATCGAAGAACCAAACAGGATTGCGAAAAAAGTTATGCCCCACTTCAAATATCTGATGCCCGACCTCAAATTCCGTTCTAGCTACGGGCCTGTGTCAAATATCACAGAAACTGTACACGAGTGAAGTACCTTTATTTCAAAGAATCCAGCAAAATGGAGAAAAGTTGTTCAGAACTAAAAGTTATGTCTAAATACCAAAATGATGCCGTCCCGGATTTTTCTTTTCGAAAATTATCTTTCATTGCCCAATTTTATTTCAATATTCAATATTGAACACATTCATAAACTGATCAAAATCAAAACAGCTTCCCATAACAGTGTTCAAATTCGAGCCTTTTTTGTAAAATTAACTTGGATTTTTATTTTTTTAGGGAATCATATACTTCATGTTTGTTGCAACTTGCAACGATATTGAACACAGCTTTAAAAGTTCGCAAATAATCTCCCAAGCAATAGAATCAGTGATCATATTATGCATAATAAAAATCACTTATTCAGTGCAGACTTTGTATTTTATGCCATAAAAATTATACAGGGTGTTACTTGATGATATGTCATAATTTCAAGGGGGAGTTCCTGGATAAATTTTGGGTCGAAAAGGTCATATCAACTTGGGTCTAACAAAAAATAAAAAAAAAATAAAATAAAATGAATTAAAAATAAAAAAAAGTGTGTTCCTATACCATAATATTCTGTGGCAAAATTAAGTTTAATATCTCAAACCGTCTTTGGAAAATGTATTGAAAACTGAGAGTAAAACAGATCTTTAACACCCTGTATTTTAGAAACCAAGCATTTTAAGACCCAAGTTTATATGACCTTTTCGACAAAAAATTTATCCAGGAACTACCCCTTAAAATTATGACATACCATTAAGTAACACCCTGTATACTTAAGTTTATAATTCAATACAAAAAAATATATATTAGGCGCTATATTTTTGGTATTTAGGGATGAATTTCGATTCTGAACCACTTTTCTTTACAACATTTTGCCAAGTTTTTTGAACCAAGGGTTCTTCACTCTTGCACAATTTTTATATTTTTTGACTCACCATGCATGATGTTGGACTTGCAACCATTCACCAACTTTCGGCAATATTTGAATTCTTATTCTGCGATTGACACAAAAAATCCCAGATTGCTGCACGCTAGAATGGCCACCCTGAGTAAACTGATTCTTTGAAACAGCAGCAAAGGACATACAGCAACACTTGCGTCATGAACTTCAAAAGAACTATTGTAGGCAATGGCGGAAGGGCCCTGTTTGCACGTTTCAATATGAATTATGCAAATTAAGACAATAGTCTAGCTGTGTTATTCCAGTATCGTTGGTTTCACGACAAGGGCCTATTTTGTAGAGGATTTCTTGTTGTTTATTTTTTGTAACCAGTCAAAAAGCGCCTCACGAGAATCGAGATACTTGAGAAAATACGACTTTAAGTACCTTTGACCTTGAATAACTATAAACGTCAACTCGATTTCGATAGGGACTTGAGGGATTACTTCTCAAGTTGAAATGGGTGTAAGCAAATTTTAGGCTCGCTCGGATTTTTTCCGCAAATGCTGTTTTTTCCGACCAAATATAACTGGAGTATACACACCCTGTTCCGGAGCTATCACGAAAAAACCTTCTTGGGATAAAACTTCAAAGTACGAATAATTCCGAAAGGAAGGATCGTACACAAATTTTTTTTTGAACATTTTAGTCTTATTTTTGTTTCAACTAACTGTCCTCTGAATATATCCCAATATTTTATAGGAAAATACAGTAATCGGCTAAAATGAGAAAAAAGAAATCATTTAAAATTCAGGGTTTTGATTTTTTGAAAAACGCTCGGACACGTCGACTTTTATTTTTGGTTGTGGTTATTTTATTGGCAGATTCATCCATACAGGGTGAATCAAAAATGAGTTACAACTATCAACTTCCTTTTTCAAATATATTATTCATTTTATTTTTAAATTCTACGTGAAATTCTCCACACATAATATTATATTATCATATTCTTGATTCATAATATTAATTGTTCAAAAACGGGTTAATGATTTTATTAGTTGAAAAATTGAATTAAATGTTTAATCAGCAATGTAAAAAGTGGTAAACAACTAAAAAACCATAATCGCGTTGT
Organism: Orchestes rusci; assembly: GCA_958502075.1. Taxonomy (NCBI): domain Eukaryota; kingdom Metazoa; phylum Arthropoda; class Insecta; order Coleoptera; family Curculionidae; genus Orchestes; species Orchestes rusci. Next base: position 54,108,377 of record OY293304.1, read on the forward strand.
TACCTACTGCCTCGTGGAGGTGGATTTGAAAATAGACAACTACGCGATTCTGTTTGTTTGAGATGCTTGGTTACTACATTGTGGTTACTATACTGGTTCACGTTGCTGATTGCAATTCAATTATTGAACGAAAAGGAGCATTTCTCTGTTTTTTAAATAAAAATAGTATGGATTTATATGGCCATTTTCTCCAAAACCGTTGTTTTAATATGGGGGGTATCCTATGGAATATACTTCGAATTCCAAGCAGAATTCAAAAATGGGTGTTTCCATTTGAAAAAAAAAAGTTGATGGTCGTGACTCATTTTTGATGCAACCTTTATACATGAATTTGCCATTAAAAAAACTACATCAAAAAATAAAAATCGGCGTTTCCGAGCGTTTTTCAAAAAATCAATGACCTGAATTAAAAATGAATTTCTTCCATATTTAAGCCGGTCACTGTAAAATACAAACATAATCGAAATTTGGAAATGGAGCGGAAAATGGAGTAATATTGTGGCGAAACCTGTTTTGCCTATCCAGATCAGAGAATTGGGACCTCTGTGTCTGAACCCAATGATTTGGTGGAATTCGCGAAGGTCATCAGCGCACCAGGAGAAATAAAGAACAATTGACGATAAACAGTGTGTCTCAGATTCGCTTCTTACCGAAAATGGCGGATTTTCTTTTCTGTCTCTGGTCCAATCCCACCCAGGACTCAAAATGAAAAGAGAAAACAGGCCTACCATCAACAACCCTTTGGATGAAACAGCCCACTTCTCTCTGCTCTTCCGCAAGAACAAATTACACATCTTTCTGGTTTACATACACCCCTCTTCATCAATTGAAGACACAATCCTGACTATGGCTGCCCAACACAAATATGCAATCATAATTGGCGATTTCAACTTTAACAAAAACAAAAATAAACAAATACAATCTTTCCTGAACAGCTCCAATTTTGTGATAGCTAAAATTCATCCAACATTCCTGATGGAAAATAATGCTGACACAACACCAGATGGATTTCCATACACCAGGGTACTCGAAAAAAATATATCCCACATCAATGTCCATCCTGACTTAGGCTCAGATCATCTCTCAATAGAATTCTCCCTGAATACGGGTCTAGAACCAGTAGAAGAAGACCTAATAATCTACAAAAACTGCAACACGGACAAGGTCAACAAGATGATGTTGGAACTAGTGAAAGAATTGAGCAAAACGCCAATGAACATTTCATCCATCAGAATATTCAACACCACACTCATGGAAGCAGTCAAGGAAAATTTCCCCAAGGGTCAAAAAATTTACTATTACTCGCATACCTTACCACCTCACATTCTGAACCTCATTTAAATCAAAAGAAGCCTGTACAGAGATTACAAGAGAAGTCCTTGCACGCAGCACAAAAGACAAATTAACGATTATAATAAAGACATACAGAAACTAATACAGCGATACAGAGCCCAAAAATGGATAGAAGCTTGTAATGAGATCTAACAGCAGCTAGGGAGAAGCTAATGGAAACAAATCCAAAAACTCTCCAGCAAGACCTCAACACAGCACTGATAAGTAAAAAAAATACAGTCCCGGGAAGAGACAGAATATCCAAACATTTATTACGCCTTTTGGACCCACACATACATCAATACATAACAAAAATCTTCAACTACTGCCTGAAAGAGAACTATTTCCCTCCAGAATGGAAGAATGGAGTAATGATCACATTACCTTAACCAAACTCCGATCTCAGCATGCCTATCAACTATCGCCCAATCACATTTTTTCAGAACTAGGAAAATCATTAGAGAAAATCATAAAAAACCAAATAATGAAAAAAATTCACAACTCTATACCTGATTTCCAATTTGGTTTTGAGGAGAACTGCTCAACACTCCACCAAATAACCATTTGCACATCAAACATCCAAACTACAAGACTAAAAGGAAATCATAGTGCAGCAATATTCTTGGATATCAACAAAGCCTTTGCGACGGTAGCGACTTTACAAGCTACCTATTAACGAAGGTTGTTGTGGTTCTTTTTTTTTATCGTGTTGGTGCGGATGCTAGTGTGTGATCTCCAGCAGTGGCGGATTGCTCATCAGTTGCACAACACGGCAACACAGTAACACACAAACGGACCAAGACTTCTCACTCGCATACGGGAGTAGACGATAAGACAAAATTAACGACTGACAGTTTAAAATCGCAATTTGAAAAAGAAGGCTGAATGGGGGGGGGTCTTCTGCACGTTGCAAAGAAAAGGTTTTTTAAGGGTTTTTTTGGCTTTCCAAGTACAACCAGCATAAGGAAATGTTCGTCTGAATTTCAAAGTCCACGTTTTATACCCTTTTGTTTGTGAACCAGCCTGGATAAAGAAAAGGACAAAGTTGTCGTCAATCCAAGGCTAATGGGCACGTATTTTTTTCTTACTATTTACTAAACCGTGGATCTTATACTAATCTGGAGCCTACCGAGGGAATTTGATCAAGCAATATAGCAAACAGCTGAGACTTGAATCAAACCAGAATGGGACGTAACATGCAGCAACGTTAACATTCAGCAATCGCATTTTTCTTCATCCTGAAAGACTTTGACTGTAGACAGCACGTGGTGAAGGCACATTGATAAATGTTCCAGTGACGGACCAACTGAATTGCTGTGGCCAGCACTGTGGTTGTTCTCAAGATAAGTCAAATTATACCATTATTCATCATTATATATTGTATTTATTTTATCGCATACTTCTCAACAAATGACATGATAATAAATGCACAGCTATGTGCAAGTTGAGTATTCAAAGTACTGTCATTTGTTTCATTATTTAGTACATTTTTCGCAAAATATTGATTCCGGGATTGATGGCTAGTTGGAAATCATATCCACATACCTATTTGTCGGCTGAACTGTAATAATATTGTTAGTTATAAAGATTTTTTAAAAAACGTTCTCTTGATGGTAACGTATTATTGTTATATTGTTAAAAATTTGATGCACATATCATTATATACATATTATATTATTTCGTAGTTAAAAAATAGAAAGAATTCAAAGTTATTACTTGTTGTTGAATTCACACTCAAAGTAACTGACAGAAACCCTTGGATGGCGATACCATCTTGTATTTAGTAAGTTGGATCGTTACAATTGGCGCCCGAGCAAAATATATAAAAAGAAAAAATATGTATACCTATGTATATGTGTATCAGTTGCATTGTATACAGTTTGTTGTAGGATCCTTGATTAAGATAATTACATTTTCGTCGTATATACATATATATTGAGTTTATATTTATTTGTACAAGCTATTACATTGTTCTAAAATTTTGTTGTTATACAGGTACTTGGAAAACTGTTCATTCATCTGTGCTGGATCTGATTTGGACTGAGGCAATCACAGTGACCTAGGCAACCGCAATAGGGCAGTACTAGACTGACAGACTGAAGCGCTTTCCGGGGAGAATTTTGGGTGAGTCTGCGGCTGTGTTATCTCATGCTTGTGTTTGCGCTTGTACGGTCATGACTACAACGACCTAAGTTTTTTTTTGTTGTCGCGTTTTTTTTTGGGAATCAAGGGGTATTATCTTATTTGGACAACTTCACATTCATAGTTTACATACAACTGCCTTACATTAAATCCCACCTGAACTGCATACTACTGTGCTACATTGAACTGCATACAGCTGTGAGCATTTGAACTATACCTACACATTAAATTCTACAAAATGTCAGAAGAGACACCGGATCAAGATTTACAAGACCAAGCAGGAAGTCGTACAGGTGCGATTCCAAAAGTTTCAAAAGAGGGTGATCTAGAGGAAAACAGCAAAATATCAGATAGAAGGAGAGAGCGTAGACATGAAGAAATTGACAATAGAAGAATCAATAGAACGTCAGACTTTAATGGATTCTATGCATCAGAAGCAGATATAGATAACGAAAAATATCAACTTTACATGGGAATAATGGATAAACTCAATGGAGGTAACAAGGATCAGAGTAGTGCTAGTGAAGAAGAGGATACATCAACGGTCAAGAAAGCTGATAAAAAAGAAATGGAACATAAAATAAATAAAGTAAATTGCAGGAAAAGTCTAGAACCACTGTTGTTAGAAACACATAACCCAAGACGACTTTTGAGATCACCACCACCACCACAAGACAGGACGATGTACAGGATGCCTATAGATCAAAACAGTCTGCCTACCTTCAATAGTACGAGTAATTTGAATCCTAAAGAATTTTTGAAACGACTGGAGACATGGATGGGAGACCAACAATTACGAAACCATGAGTTTATTAGTTGGGCGAAACGGAGTTTAAGAGGACCAGCTAAACTTTGAGAAGAACTTTTTTGTGATGAGATAGATTCATATGTATGAAGTATGGAAAAGAGAATTCTTGGCGAAATATTGGAGTAGAGACAGGCAACAACGACATCTGATGAAGATTCATAATGGGAAATACATCAAGGGAGATACTTCGGAAATGGCAACATACTTTTTAAAAATGCTCAAACAAATTAAAGAAATAGACGTGATATCATTAAAAGAGGGCATTAAACTAATCATCAATCACTTCCCATTAGAAATTGCAAGAAATCTTGCTACTTTGTATCCAAAAACTGTCGAAAATATTTATGAGGTGTTGGAACAATTTGATGATTTGGAAAACAGACAATCCAGACCAAGAAGAAATCAATTTAACAATTTTGAAAATAATTTTACTGCAAGCAGACAAGAAGTTAGACATCCACTCAACCGCCATGCTTACAGAGAAGATTCCAGAAATACTGCAAATCATTCCTACAATAGAAACAATAATTATAATACTTTCAATTCCAATCAAAATAGAAATAGTCAAGACAATAACAACAGAGGTTATGATAATAATAGGACAACTAGATTTGATATGCATCGTCAGCAGGGAGCAGACTTCAATAGTTCTCAAAGAACACCAAGGAGGCAATACAATGTAGATGTAGTCAAGAGGGATTATAAAAAAGAAAGTTATCAAGAACGGGACAACATTGGAAGAGCTCAAATGCAATATCACAGATATCGAGAAAATGATAACCACGACATAAAGCATCAATATGAAGATGAGCCCAACTATTACGATAAGAAACAGCAATTTGATGATCAGGACCAGTGTGAATCACATAGAAGAAAGCCAACTGAGGATCAAAGGATGAGAAACCAGGAAAACGCATAAGGAAGTGTCTCTACAGCTCCGAAGACACTTGCCGGTATAGAAATGGAGCAGAAAATGGTATTAAAGACACAATTACAAGTCCGTTCCCATCGGGAGAGAACAAGATTACAACAGCTTCAGGGTGGCCCACTGATGGAAATGAAATCTTAAAAATCCCAAATAATGATGATATGATTTCCATAAACTCAGAAAGTGTGGAGTTTGAAAAAATAGAATCAATAGCTCAAGTATACGTGGGAGGATCTCAAGGAAGTCAAGTGTAAGAAAGAATTATCAACTGTGATACTATATTTGTTGATTCTGATTCAGATGTTGAGGTTAAAGACGCAAATAACAGAATACCAATGATTGAAGCAAGGATCGAAGGAATGGATAGCTTGGTTTTAGTGGATTCAGGTTGTCAAGTTACATCCATATCAAGGACATTTTTCTCCAAGATTCAAAGGATGAATAAGGACATCATGATGTTACCAATTACGGGAGCTAGGATCGTGGGAGCTACAGGAAGAAAAAGCAAAAATGTATGTTCACAAGTATATTCAAAATTAGTACTGAAAAAGAAGGAATTTGAACTGATCGCTTTAGTTGTGGAAGACTTGATTTACGATGTTATTATTGGAACTGATTGGTTACACAAAGTTGAAGGAAAGATTGATTTCAGCACGAAACAATTGGAAGTTGAAAATTTGCTGATACCATTTGTAAAGTACTCTGATGAGAATCCAGAAATGAATAAATTATTGATTCTTCAGGATGAACAAACTGAAAAGCCAATAAGTTTAAACCCAGATTTGAAGAAAGAGGTTAAAAGCCTAATATCACAGTTTCAAGGGATATTTTCCGATAAAACAGGAAAAACAAATATTTATCGACATAAGATTAGATTGATAGACGAACAACCATTTAAACCTAGAACATATCCAGTGCCAATAACCCATAAAGATAAAGTTAAAAATAAGATTCATGAAATGTTAGAATGGAGAATCTTAAGAAGATCAGAAACACCTTTTATTTCACGGATAGTACCAATAATTAAGAAGGATGGATCAGTAAGAATTTGCTTAGATGCTCAAAGTCTAAATAAGAAGATAGAAATGGATTATGAATGCCCACTTCCAGCAGAACACCTCCTTTATCAATATAATAAAAGCCTTTATTTTAGTACTCTTGATTTAACTAGTAGTTTTTGGCAAATTGAATTATCAGAAGATTCTACAAAGTACTGTGGATTTATGTTTGACTACCAAGTTTATGAATTCCTAGTGATGCCATTTGGATCGAAGACAGGAATGTTAAGATGTATTAACATGATTTTTGAGGATTGCAGAGACTTTGTTTCTTGCTATATTGATGATATATTAATCACATCACCATCAGAGGAAATGCATTATGAACATTTAAAAATCGTATTTCATAAGCTGCAGGAGTCGAATCTGACGGTCAATTTGAAAAAATGCAAATTTTTTAGAAAGAAAATACCATTTTTGGGACATGTTTTAACCACAGATGGAATCAAGATAGATGACTCAAAATTGGAAACACTCAAACATTATCCAAAACATATCAATGTAAAAAGCTTACGGGGATTTTTGGGAGTTTGTAACTATCATAGACATTTTTGTCCGAACTATTCTGAAATACTTAATCCATTATACGATTTATTAAAAAAGGAAACAAAGTGGAAATGGACTAAAGCTCACGATGAAGCTTTTGTAAGGGCTAAAGAAAGTATCATAGAATCAAGTCAACTTTTTCATCCGGACATGGCAAAGGATTTTCACATCGAAACTGACGCCAGCAACATGGCAGTAGCTGGAAGACTTTCACAATATCAAGATGGAAAACAACAGGCGATAGCTTTTTATAGCAGAAAATTATCGAGTGCTGAAAGGAATTACTCTACAACGGAGAGAGAACTGTTGGCAATTGTTGCATGTTTGTTGAAATGGAGAAGCATGATTATGGGTTCCAAAATTATCATATGGACAGATCACAAAAGTTTGTCATTTTTGTTAAATTGTCAACTGTTGAATCCAAGATTAACTAGATGGTACTTGAAAATCCAAAAAAATCCAATTTTGATGTCAAATACTTGTCTGGAGATGAAAATATAATTGCAGATGCTTTGGCCAGATTTCCATTCTTAAATCAAAAAAATTCCAAAGATATTGTAATTGCATATGCAAAGTTGATTGATGATAAATATGTTCTCAAGAAACTTAAAAAAATAGAGGTATATCAAAAGGAGGATAGCATTCTTGGAAAAATAATGGAGAAGCTTCAAATAAAAAAGATACGGAAAGTCAATACACTTTATACAAAAATACTTTGTTTCAATTTACAAAAGCAGATAATACATGGAAAATATGTATACCATCTATGATGATAAAGGACCTTGTTGTTTGCTATCATGAAAAATATGGACATTTTGGAGCATGGAAGACATACAAGTGCATGTCTAAGCATTATACTTTTAAAAGCATGAGAGATGTTATTAAGAAAATAGTAAAAAGTTGTGAACTTTGTTAAAAATCAAAAATTTCAAATCAAGCTATAATTGGAAAAATGGAGTCAGTAATGCCGATAGACGAAGAAGACTTGATTGCCGTTGATATATTTGGACCTTTGCCTTTATCTACAGTCGGAGTGAAACATATTTTTGTGGTGCTGAATGTATTTACAAAATATATCAAACTTTATCCTATAAAGAAACCAACTGCGAAATGTCTCGTAACAAAATTGAAACATGATTACCTCATAAATACCAGGAAACCTCGTCGTATTGTAGCAGACAACGGAACTCAGTTTACTTCAAATATTTGGAAACAGTTTTTGAAAGAAAATAATGTAAAGGAACTTCATTGCAGTATCAGACATCCACAAAGTAACCCAAGTGAACGACCAATGAGAGAAATAGCTAGATTGTTAAGAATCTATTGTCATAGCAAGCATACAGCTTGGGCTAGGCATGTCGGGAGAGTTGAACTTTTGATTAATTGTGCAGTACATGATTCTACTGGTGTAGCACCGATATTCCTGGAAAAGAATATCGTACCGGAGGACGAAATCAGGAAAGTTATTGATTTTCCACAACATAGAACAAAACAGACGATAGATCTACGGATAGTCAAAGAGAGGCTATTATCAAAGGCAAAGCAAAGGCAACACAAACATGACAGAAATAGAAGATTTACTACATTCTCTGTAGGACAATTGGTGTTGTTGAAGAATAATGTAATTTCTTCGGCAGAGGACAAAGAAATCAAAAAGTTGTTTTTATTGTTTGAAGGTCTGTATAGGATTAAAAGTATTGTGGGGCATAACGCTTACGAATTAGAAAATCCAAAGGGGTAGATTTAATATCGTTAGTTTAAAACCATACGTGGGTTAAAGGGGGTTTTCGTTTGGTGGGGCAATGTGTGGATGTGAAATCTTTTCTTCTCTCTTTACTTTTCTCAAGGCAGAAAGCGTGATAAGGGTCTTTAATTAATTTTTCAGTTCAACGCAGTTTCTATCAAAATTAATTGGTGGGGCAATGCGACGGTAGCGACTTTACAAGCTACCTATTAACGAAGGTTGTTGTGGTTCTTTTTTTTTATCGTGTTGGTGCGGATGCTAGTGTGTGATCTCTAGCAGTGGCGGATTGCTCATCAGTTGCACAACACGGCAACACAGTAACACACAAACGGACCAAGACTTCTCACTCGCACACGGGAGTAGACGATAAGACAAAATTAACGACTGACAGTTTAAAACCGCAATTTGAAAAAGAATGCTGAATGGGGGGGGTCTTCTGCACGTTGCAAAGAAAAGGTTTTTAAGGGTTTTTTTGGCTTTCCAAGTACAACCAGCATAAGGAAATGTTCGTCTGAATTTCAAAGTCCACGTTTTATACCCTTTTGTTTGTGAACCAGCCTGGATAAAGAAAAGGACAAAGTTGTCGTCAATCCAAGGCTAATGGGCACGTATTTTTTTTTACTATTTATTAAACCGTGGATCTCATACTAATCTGGGGCCTACCGAGGGAATTTGATCAAGCAATATAGCAAACAGCTGAGACTTGAATCAAACCAGAATGGGACGTAACATGCAGCAACGTTAACATTCAGCAATCGCATTTTTCTTCATCCTAAAAGACTTTGACTGTAGACAGCACGTGGTGAAGGCACATTGATAAATGTTCCAGTGACGGACCAACTGAATTGCTGTGGCCAGCACTGTGGTTGTTCTCAAGATAAGTCAAATTATACCATTATTCATCATTATATATTGTATTCATTTTATCGCATACTTCTCAACAAATGACATGATAATAAATGCACAGCTATGTGCAAGTTAAGTATTCAAGGTACTGTCATTTGTTTCATTATTTAGTACATTTTTCGCAAAATATTGATTCCTGGATTTATGGCTACTTGGAAATTATATCCACATACCTATTTGTCGGCTGAACTGTACTAATATTTTTAGTTATAAGGATTTTTAAAAAAACGTTCTCTTGATGGTAACGTATTATTGTTATATTGTTAAAAATTTGATGCACATATCATTATATACATATTATATTATTTCGTAGTTAAAAAATAGAAAGAATTCAAAGTTATTACTTGTTGTTGAATTCACACTCAAAGTTACAGACAGAAACCCTTGGATACCATCTTGTATTTAGTAAGTTGGATCGTTACACCTTTGACAGTGTATGGCACAAGGGACTTCTCTTCAAACTCTGCTCTATAAATTGCCCAATATACCTGATCAAAATCATTCGACAGTTCCTAGAGAACAGAACTCTACAAGTTAGAATAGATGAGAAGATGTCAGAACCATTTTCACCATCACAGGGAGTGCCCCAAGGCTCACCTCTTTCGCCACTTCTATATAACTTATACTGCCACGAGATATATTCTAATTCCAGGATCAACCCTCCAGCTTATATTCTACAGTATGCGGATGACACTGCTCTTATTGCACACAATAAGACACTCAAAAAGACTATTCAAGAACTGCAGCTGCTGATGGACAAAATTCTCAAATGGTTCTACAAATGGCGGTTACACCCAAATCCAAGAAAATCTCAATTCATCATATTCTACCACCGAATTAAAGAAGCGTCTCCAAAAATCCAGATAGGATCTGTGCAGGTCCCTCCAAAACCGTACATTAAATATCTTGGGATAAAAATGGATAACAAAGTGAACTTCCAACAACACACGGTCAAAATAAAGAAAAAAGTGATCGCCAGAAACTAACATTTAAAAACATGGGAATAAGTTTAAACACACTCTAGAATCAATAAATCTATCTGTCGCCCTTTACTAGAATATGGACACCCCCTTTTTCTCCAACTGCAAAACCTACCCTTGAAAAACTGGAAAGTGGCTGAAACCACCGCTCTCAGAGCCATCACGAAGATGAGACACCCACAAAACGCCCTCCACAATACCTCAAACAAATGGCTTCTGGACACACTGATGATCCAGCCCATCGTTGAGAGGCTCAGAGATCTGTCCCACAGATTCGCAACAAATAAAACCAATATGTCGCTGCTACAACCCATGATCTTCGAGAGATCAGCCGATGAGATGATAAGACATCACTTTTCCTTCCCCAAGTCTAAAACATGAGAGAGCCGCCAGCTACTGGGTGGATAAGACCTCACATGCAGAAAATCGAAGCCCCAAAGATGATCATTCTATAACATAATAATATGTAGTTTTTTTTTCAGAAATATAACTGTTGTTTGCTGTAAATTAATCAATTTACTACACACTGTAAATGTCCTTGGGCAGCAGTAACTATGGTCAATAAATGTCTTTATAAATAAAAAAAATAAATAAGTGGAATAGATAAAAAGCGGTTCGTTAAGTGGTTTCAGTTAGTTGTGTTGAAATATAAATCGTTGATAAAACATAAATACTTGTGATGAATAGTGAATGTGCTAAACTGGACAGTATTTTCTATAGCGAAATGCATTACTGTGGTGTCGGAAGTGAGATTTATTTTGTGCTTTAGAGTAGGGTATAAATAGTCGTTTTAATGGCTACGAAAAACGATCTGTTACCCGGTTTGAAGTTCGTCGAGTTGAAGAGGGAGTTGGACGAGCTCGACATGGATACAAGTGGGAAAAAAGAATTATTGCAAGAGAACGCCAATCCTGATACGTTTCAATGCGAGATTCCTGATCCCAACGCAGTTGAGAAATTGTCGAGGAAATTGGACGAGAACTCGAGAAAAATGAAGGACATGTTCGAAAAATCTCACAAAGCTTTGGAAGAGAAATGGAGAGAATCAAGGAACAGCTACCCGATAACTACAACTATCTGAAAAACCATGTAGCGAAAGAAATTGGGAACCTTGAGAAACGTTAATAAAAAACGATAAAGACTCTAGAAGACGAAATTAGGAAAGTGAGAAGGCAGGTCGCAGTTTTCAACAAACAACCAGATGTGACATTCGTGAGCCAAGGTGGGAGTGCTTAGAAAGAGACTGATGAAAAAGCCCTAGCATTAACTCTGGCACTTCTTGGAGAGGCAACGGAAATCCTGCAGACGTTGAACACCCAGGAGCAGGAGGTCAACGATGTACTAGTCAAGCATCTGGAGCTGTGATAAGGACAGACTCACTTGGAGCATGTTTACCACTCTCAGCTGAGCTGCTATTTTGGTTTCCTTTTGGAGCTGCATTTGAACCAGGACAGGATCCTTGAATCGGCGCCATCCCAGAAGGTGTGCAAGTCTTAAAAATCAGAAAGACGAGGACGACTGCGCTGCACCCACAATCGGATGGCATGGTAAGGTGGATGAACCAGACCATCAATCAACAGTTGGCCAAGGTTGTCTCTGACCATCAAAGAGACTGGGATCAACATCTCCATCTGTTTCTTCTGGCATTCCGGTCTACAATCAACGACTCGACAGGCGAAACTCCAGCAAGGATCATCATGTGTCGTGAACTCCGGCTGCCCTGTGATCTGAAGTTTGGCTTTCCACGTGTCGTTGAAGAAGACTACGCAAGCAATCTTCGCAAAAAGATGGACGAAATTTTCCAGCGAGTCCGCCCAAACATCCTAAGTTCCAGGCTGGGGATTTAGTTTGGCTGCATACTTCACAGAGACAATGTAGCTCCTCTCCAAAACTACAAAGTTCTTGGGAGGGCTCGTATGAGATTCAGGAGCAAATCAATGTAGTCGTCTACTGGATCAAGAAGTCACCACGGGGAAAACCGAGGGTTGTTCATTTCAACCGTTTGGCTCGGTATACTAAGGACGATGACGAGCAGGAGGCTTAAGTAAATCTGATCGGGTCACACAAGGAGGACATGTCACTAGACACATTCATGCTTCTTTAGTCCGTGGGCCAGAAAGTCCAGAATGGCGTTGTTCGAGAAAGACAGCTGGATTTGTTTGAAGCACCGGAGGAGTACACGTTGGATCACTGAGGACTTCAGCATGAAGAGTGGACTCGCTGCTGGTTTTAAACAATAAGACCTTTCAATATCAAACGTTTCGGAAGCGAATCTGCTTTCGTCGTCAGTGGAACCTAAAATTGCACCACAAAACTACAGATCATATCTACTTGACAGGTATGGGGCTTGTTTATGTTCTGTTTTTAGATCATTAAAAAATGATATAAAAAACTATCTTATTCAAAAAACTCATTAAAGTTTCTTTGTAGATGTCGGCAACATAACATTATACCTAAAGCTTTTAGACTTGAAACATCATACACTAATGAAAAATCTACACGAATTCTTGAAAGAGAGTGAAGCAATTATAAAAGAACAAATTCAATTTCATAGATCTTATAAAGAAAAACTTAGTTTCAATATAAACATAACAACAAGTAATACAGGGTGCGCCAATAGTTCGTGGACGGGATATTGTCGGTTTATAGAAGCACATTTTCAAAATTCGTTGCCAAGACATGATAGACAGACCTTAAGGCTACAAACCTAAAATAGTTTAACTTCATTCGGTGATTCGTATCAAAGTTAATTTTCTTTAAATAGAACCCCCTGCATATTATCCCTTATTTGGGTTTCTTAGTTTATTTCATATTGACTTCATGTACCACACATGGTAATTTAAAGGAACCGTTCACTCGCAAATCGCTATTTTTTGAAAAAGTTTATGTTTAAAAAAAAATGAATATCGCATCGATCCTAAATTAGAGAATTAAGATTTTTTATTGATGCTTACCATGAAATGTCCGTATGTACTAGCTTCAATTCTTTATGAGTTATGAGAAATCGTTATGCCAATTTAGAAAATTTCAATCAAGGCTTACTTATCTTATTAGGTTTCTGGCGATATACGGTTGTTGGTATCTATTTCTGGTAGTTTTCTTTCAAATCCACATTTTGTCGAATTGGTCGACGTTTCTATCAATTCTCAATACTAGGTAAGCCACTCTAATTGATCTTCAGTAATATTGAAACCATCAAGGATTATTATTCTTTGCTGTCCGTATATCATCCCTTTTATCACACACATTATTAATAAATGTATCAGCACGTCCTATTTTCCTAAATGATGGAAAGAGGCTACAGTTATTCCCTTACCAAAAATCAAAAACCCCACTCAATATTCACATCTTCGCTGCATATCAATCTTACCAACCTTCTCAAAAATACTTGAAAAAATACTTGCTGTTCAAATTTCGTCTTATTAAGTAAAATATAGAATTCTACCGAAAAAACAGTCCGGATTTAGGAAGGGCTACAGCTGTGAAACTGCACTTTCAGAAATAACCGATGACATTTTCACATCATATGATGAAAGTAGGGCCACTGTCCTCGTTCTATTAGACTATACCAAAGCCTTTGACATGGTTAATCATAAAATATTAACATCTATCTCAAATTATATAGGTTTTTCTAGGGAGGCCAAAGAGTTGCTACACTCTTTTATCACAGACAGAGCACAACGCGTCTCAATTTCTGGAACAGAATCTGCGCTCCTGAATATCCTTTCTGGTGTTCCACAGGGTAGTATCTTGGGGCTAATTCTATATACCATTTATACCTCAACATTTGCAACTAAAATTATTAACTGTAGATATCACATGTATGCCGACGATACACAGTTGTATTTGTCTTTTAATACTTCAGTAGTGGCTCTGGCACATCGACGCATTACTGAAGATCTTGAGCAACTTATACAGGGTGTCCCAACGATAGAGTAAAGTAGGTTTTATCATATAGGATATGAAAAATATCAATATCAATATGCGTCACAGGTTAGGGGTGTGAATAGCGCACATTCTGAAAATATTTGGAAACATACAGGGTGCGTCACAAAAGTATGGCACAAAAAAGTATGATTTTTTTAAATGGAACCCCCTGTATATTGATTGATATTTCAATTCTTTTTTCAATTTGGAACAAAAACTGTCATACAACTAATGTTCCCAAATTCAACCGTTATCGAGATATCGCGTTTTAAAAATGGCAATTTTGCAACTTTGACATGCTATATAACTCAAACTATTCAAGTTAGAGAAAAATGGATTGCACATTCCTGTCTTAACTTTTCAAGAGCTATTCAAGGAGATTAAATCCATTATTGTGAAAAAATGTCAAAATGTGCCGAAAAAAGTTGACAGTTGACGTTGCCTTCTATCCAAATGACAGAAGAGCTCTTGAAAAGTTAAGATTGGAAAGTTCAAACCATTTTCCTCTAACTTGAATAGTTTTAGTTTTATAGCATGTCAAAGTTGCAAAAATGCCATTTTTAAAACGCGAGATCTCGATAACGGTTGAATTTAGGAACATTAGTTGTATCACAATTTTTGTTCCAAATTAAAGAAAGAATTGAAATATCAATTAATATACAGGGGGTTCCATTCAAAGAAATCATACTTTTTCGTGCCATACTTTTGTGACGCACCCTGTATGTTTCCAAATATTTTCAGAATGTGCGCTATTCACACCCCTAACCTGTGACGCATATTGATATTGATATTTTTCATATCCTATATGATAAAACCTACTTTACTCTATCGTTGGGACACCCTGTACTCAACTCTAAAAAACATCTGTCAAAAATTAATCCTACCAAGTCCGTTGCTATTGTTTTTGGAAATGAAAAGGATAAAGTCCAAATTGCTAACAATTTTCATTTATTTATCGATAATGAAAAAATACCATTTAAAGAGAGTAAAAAAGACTTAGGTTTAACAATGGATAACAGGCTCAGGTTTGAAGAACATATTAATAATAGAATTGGTAAAGCTTATGCGACTCTGAAAATGCTATACCCTCTACGATTCTTTGAACCGCAATCTCAAGGTTTTGCTCCGCGATACGTTAATACTTTCTCAATTTAATTACTGTTCCTCTATTTATGGGCCCTGCTTAGACTCGATATATATAAAAAGGGTACAAAAAGTTCAAAACTCCTGTCTAAGACTTATATTTGGGATTAGACGACGGCAGCATATTTCTCACAAACTTAAAGAATTACTATGGTTAAGTATGCATAACAGGCGCATCCTTTAGGCCACCATGTTTTTTTACAGAACAATCGAATATCAAACTCCCCCGTATCTTCTAAAAAGAATCCGATCTAGAACTGACGTTCACAATCTTAATGTTCGGCGGACCATCAGCATTCTGAGAATTCTCAATCATAAAAAAGAAACTTTTAAACGATCCTTCTCATACAACATTGCTCTCTGCATTAATTTATATGTCTACAGATTTACTTACTCGATTGGTGAGTTTAAAAAAAATTAGAAAGCAAACTTCTTTGGCAACAGTGATCTTTATTTCTGCTTTATTTTCCTTATTTTCTTCATTTTCCTTCTCTTTCTCTCCCTCTGATCCTTCCTTTCCTGTCATCAATCAATTTAGACCATCTTGTGTTTTCTTTTAATAATCATTAATTTTTAGGAATGTAATGGGTTAGGTTAGGTTGGTTTTCAGTATTTAGCATAGGCCCAAACAGCACCCAACACTATTGTCGAAAAGCTGAAAACGGCCTTTACTTCGCTTAATCTTAAGTTAGCGATACACTTTGTATCAATACCTACGGTAGTTTCTTGTGTTTTGTTATAGCTGAAGTAATAAACGTCTTATTATTATTATTATTATTATTAAATGATCAATTAAGTAGATTGATTGCATATTACATAAACATACCTTCGTTTTCCCTGTTGGCAGCCTGATTAATTGAATGACGTATTGCCCAAGCGCTTAGCAGAGATGCAGGGTGTAGACGCGAGTTTATATAATATATCATTATTGTCCAGAGCATGCAGATCTAGGATTGACAATTTGCACCTTATACCTGATCAGGAAGTGCCATGAAACGTTGGGAGATAAAATAGAATAGTGGTTTTCTTTGCCTGCCCTTATCCCGCAATAAAATAGCAGATTTGCTTCCGAAACATTTGATATTAATAGGTTTTATTGTTTACCAATGCTCTACATTGTTAGGAAGAAGCTTCCACAACATCTGACCACCTACAGTGATGTCTGGGAAGCCCTCAATTATCTTCGAAACTTGATGCCATATACGTATAAAACTTTATACCGACCACATTGCATCTCGCCATAAGCCGAGTCAAGGATCCAGAACATCATTTCCTCTCACTTTTGAAGTTGGGCGAGCCTCTCTGCGCAGTCCAAAGGTGTTTCCGGTACAAATTCCGTTCCCCATCTAGCGCGACAGAGGGTGGCAAAAGCTTTATTTTGAATTTCGGAGAAACCGCTTTTGTCCTAGTGAGCCTGATGTTTCACTTAAGTGGCCAACATTCATATTACCTATTTTGCATGTAAAGTTTATCAAGGCGCCCTGGAATACAAAAAGTTCTTCTTCCGATTTCGAATTGTTTATATTTTTTGAAGAAGTCGTTTTCAAAATGCAGTATATTGGCGCGTCACGGCAGACTATCAATCAAAAAATCAAGATCCGTGACTTGCGTAGAAACAGCAGCCAACTTTAATTTGGTCGGATAATGCTCGGCACATTGGATAAATTTGGTGCCGTCTGTATATAGTTTTATAGTTATATTATGCTTGATTATGTCACAGGATCTGACTCAATTGGCAATTTCAAAGGTGGCCAATGATCGAGTGGACTGGCGAGTGGTGAGAATCATGCTGGAGGTGATCTTCAAGGATAGTGGCATTGTCATCCTGGTGTGCTGCTATCCTTTCCGGAGGACGGACCAGAAGACAGTGGACTGCTATTTCTACTAAACCTCAGACTGCCGGTTTGGGGACAGCTGATGATACCGACATAGAGACATTTCGGGACAAAATGCTCTGAGGAGAAGAGCAATGTCCAGACCAGAGAATTGGGGCCACTGTGTCTGAACCCGATGATTCGGCGAAATTCGCGCGACGTTATTCCGGAATTCAATTCGCAAAGATAAAAAGCGGCTCGTCAAGTGGTTTCACTTAGTTGTGAATACGTATTGAAAAATAAATCGTTGATAAAAATAAATAGTTAGGATAGATATAAGGGTGCTGCACACATTGTGACTTTGAATAAAGTGATATAAACTAGACAGTGTTTTCTATAGCGACATTCATTACAATATACTTGTTCAAAATGCCTATGCTCCCACTACTCTTTTTGAAGCGATAACGCCGCATTTTAATTGTTCAAGGTGCCTTTATAGAGGAAATTTCTGAATTATTTCGAAACATCTTAACAAGTTGGTATCCGTCGTTATGTACAGGGGGGCAACTAAGAATGCGAGGTACTGTATCTGGAAAACTATCCATCGTAAAAGCTTGCGGTGAAAAAAATATCACCGAAATCGCCAAGAGAAAAAACTAATAAAAGATTCCTGATCCTCAAAGTTGAGGATAATCTGAACCTTTTTTGTTTGACACTTTTTGCTATATCTTTAAAAATAAAGTGGTGGGGATGTTCAAATGTTTCCGTAAATAATACCCCGTATCAAACTGCTAAACTGATTTTAAGAAGCTTGAGATCGTTGAAAAGAGCTATTCTTGTGCTAGAAATGTTAATATATTAAAAGTTTTGTTTGTTTTACATCGCCGTAGAGGGCTTTTTCCAAAATTCCGTCAAAAATGGTCAATTTTCTCAAAAAAATCGATGGCATTGCATGTTTTTTTTTTCATGAAAAATCAACTTGATGATGACTAAACTAGCACGTGAAAACCGCATCCCAATATCTTAATTCTAACCCAAAATATCGGGTTAAGAAAATTTTATACGGAAATTCCTAAAATTTTAATTTCTTTGTAACTATATTTTTCTGGAATTGTTTCTATTATGCAAGCTATGACCCTAAAAAGGATCGATCTAATAAAGGATGACTTTTAATGCTCCGCAAATGCTCTCAATGCTGACCATCACGCTCTAAATGCATTGCTGACACTTTGCATGTAATTATTTCTTGTTAATTAATTATTTCACTTGTATTTATTTCTATATCTATGATATATTTCTTAAAACATCGGTTAGGTATACCAGAACGATACCATACAATTATAATAAAATTGGGGATTGATAAAATTTTCTTTAAAGAGGACAGACTTTGAACTTCACACAGCAACAGTGCGAAAAAAAGAGTTCCACCTCCGACTTTCAACTATTTCCAAATCATCTATAAAGTACAGACACACACAAATTAGTTAGTGGTACAGAGCATAAACATTAAACAACAATGCTTATGTCCAACACAGCTCAGCGAAGGCTCAGAGGTCACAGCGGCTGGGTAAATTTTGACAGTTTTGTGTGCAAAACTGTCAAAGTTTGTCCAACTACTGTCACCGCTGAGTTGTGTTGGACAAAAGGAATAATATTTATAAGATGTCAGAAGCAGAGAAGTAGGGTTAGGTCCAAGTTAGGTCGTGTTCCGTGATTCAGTTCGTGACAAGATGTGCCGTATTGTTGAGTAGATCAATCCGGAAAAGATTGAAATAAAGGAGAATATTGTACTGGGTTCATTTTTTGTATGTAAAACATTCCATTTTGGTTTCCGCGATAGTTTATTGTCATGTAAAGTATTTATTTGCATCTTATTTTGATCAATTGCTTGAAGAAAAATTATTATTAGCAGTAGTACCTATCTATTTAATTTCACACATTCCGGCAACATCGCTGAGTGAAAAATAAGCATTACCATAACGATAAGCTCTTCCTTATTTATCCGTAATTAAAGAAATCCGTTATGGTTAAAAGAGACTTTTTGCACCTCTTAAAATAACATCAGTTATTTCATCCGTTATGGTTAAATTTATTAAAAATGACATTCACTTCATCCGTTATCAAGAGACGTTTTGCTCACTTGTATCTACGGATAGCACGGAAACTAATGAGCCGAACCAATCAATGCAAAGCAGCAAATTTGGGCCTAGGTTTTCTCCTTTGTCGCTTTCATGGTGTGATTTGTAATTGTTCAAATTCAAAAAT
The DNA here is from genome assembly GCA_958502075.1 of Orchestes rusci. Taxonomy (NCBI): domain Eukaryota; kingdom Metazoa; phylum Arthropoda; class Insecta; order Coleoptera; family Curculionidae; genus Orchestes; species Orchestes rusci. The sequence goes on from OY293304.1 coordinate 54,127,970, forward strand.
GTAGATTTAGAACGTGGAAAACTGCAAGTTTTCAAGCGAAATCAAAAAATCACGCTGTGTTATTGTGTGAAATCTCGTGTGCAATGGAGTGCGGTGACTGCAAAAAACAATATGTGAGATATAGTGATATAGTGATCTTAGAAGACACATTAAAACCCGTATTCTCATACTTGAACGCGTTCAAGATTTGACGGTGTTAAAATACAATATTTTGTATGCAAAATCTGGTGGTGTTAAAATACAATATTTCGTATGCAAAATCTGGTATTTAAACGCCGTCAAACCTTGAACAAGTTTAAGTATGAACGGAGAATACGGGCCTAAAAGATTTCACAGCAATGCACTTGAGAAACTAGCTCCATTGAAAAGATCAGTGAAATCGTATGATTCCAAATATGAATGTGGAAAAAACTTTTCTTACAAGAAAAACTCTGATGCACATTCCATCAGATTGTGTATCAAACAATATTTTTGAAGTATTTGGAAGAGGCACTGTGTACTTCGATATTGAAAGTGAATGCAGTCAATTTTCACTCCTCAGCTCCTTATTATTGTTCGTTACTGAGAAATCTTTAAATCTTTATCAAAGAAAATCAATGACATTTGTCATTTTTTAAATAAAATGACTAATATTCAAGAAACTATTATGATTAGACACATAACGTGTTCTATATAAATTCTATACAGAATTCAAAAATCGGATAATATACCCTGTCTCATTTAAAATAAGAAAGTTACTATAGGTAAAACTAGTGTGACCGGCAACGCTGTAATCACCAAAATATTTTTAAAAGATGCATTACCCTGCTTGCATATCGGCGACTCATACCAAAATTCAAAAGACTTGAAAAAGCCGTTCCGGAAATACTTTGTAACAGACCATCTACGTGAATCACCCTGTATAAGTACTATATGGTTGCCAATGAAAGCTTAAATCATACCTGTAAAAAAATCTACTCTCCTTATTTATGCCAAGAATGTTTTCTTATTTAATTAGTTTCCACTACTTGAAGTTTAATCCAACGATAGATTTTATTGGGGGAAAATGTTGAAATTTCGGACATTTTACAAAAATTGGAAATTATGTATTGTCAATAATAATATATTGTATTTTTGTCCTATTATGCTTTATTTATTTTCTGCTCCATCTAATTCTAGGTTCTGTATCTTTTTAACGCATACATTGATATATTTTTTTACCTACTTTTTGGTTTACTCCCGGTTAGTTACGACCTTAGATCATATTATATTCTAAGGTTACGACCAACGCCAATACCCAAACTGATCCAAAAACGCAAAGTCCAAGTCATAATTATTGCGTTTTATAAAGTAGGCAGATAGGTATTATTATTAAATACCTACATCCTTAAATGAATTAAATTATTGACACCCTTATGAAAATAATCCACAAGAAAATTAAATTCGGAACCAGTTCGCAACGCATCATACTTTGGCATTGTTTCATTATCTGTTATTTAATTATTTATTATGATAACTTTAGTATTTTAGATTTTATTATAATTATGTGCTATCAAGCTGCACTGACAACTAACAACTCAATCCTCTTACCATTGTTACTAATCATCATGGTTACTAACCCACTAAACCTAAAAACATAACTTAAACGTTCAAGTTACGTTACACACTTACAATGTAGCGTTACTCAAAAGATAACAATAACATTGATATAACGTTTATGTTACCGCTTATGTCCACTACATAAACGTTCATCATAGTAACGTTGCAAATCAAAAACATTATTGCAACGTAAAACTAACGTTTCTCCAATATAAAAACGATGTATTGTTTAGTTATTTTAACGTTGCGTTACGTTGCATCAACATTTATGATATGTTTCAATATGACATTTTTTCAACTGGATTGGAATGTTTCTAATTTAACGTTATAGCAACAATTTTATAACGTGGCTGCTACATTTTCGCAGCATCCCTATAGCAGGAATGTAATGACACGAAAATGTTGTTGTTGGACATTGCAGAAATGTTGTTAGAAGGGACAACTTTGAAACATAGATATAGTCCGGGATCTCTCATAAAAAAGTGATTACTACTCCACTGTATATCTTTTTGAAAATATTCATTTTGGGATTTTGGTCTGTCAATTTTTCAATTGGCGAAAAGACTGGAAATCGCGGCGTTTTCCAAAATCAGGAAAATTTAAAATGTATGACATTTCATACATTTCTGACTAAGAATTTTTTCTAAAATATTTCTACTTGTTTACCAAGTAGTCATTTGATAAACTGCAACATATAATTTAGAAAAAACTTTTGGTCTAAATTGATATTATTTAGAGAACGCAGCGATAACCAGATTTTTCGCAGATAAAAAAAAACATTGTCAGGTTGGCTAAAATGAATTTTCTCACTAAGTGTACAGATGAGTTGGTAGTCACTTTTTTCTTCAAATGAGGGATCCGGTACCATAACGTCAATCGATGATTCGACGAATCTGCTATTCAAATGTGTGAACATTTCAGTGGCCAATAAGTTCAATACATTTCCTAGTCACTGCATGTTGTGAGATCCTAAGAAAAATGTCATTACGCATAGATAGCAGATATGCACAAACTGGAAAAATTTGATGCATGAAGTTTTTAATCGTTGTATGCCCTATCAAACATGAAAACGCATTCAGAGGTGAAAATATGTATTGACTTCATATAAGTAACATTATTCAAACTTCATATGAAAATAGACTTGATACATATTTTTAAATAGCACAAACAAAATAAACATAACATTCTTAAAAACTAAAACTATAAAATTCTTATAAAAATACATTTTTTCAAAACGACACCAAATTGAGTTACATGAAAAAAACAGAAACTCCATATAAAAATGAAGTCAAGGTACATTTTTTTAAAAATATAAACAAAATAAACATAGCATTCTTGAAAACAAAGCAATTATTCTTAAAAACTAAGACAGTTCTTAAGAAAATATCTTTTCAATCACAAAATAATCACTCTTTTTTTTGCGCTGATTCGCAAATCCGAACCAGTCGACAACTGCAAAACTAAAGTCCCGGTCATTGAAAGTTGGATGAATTTTTTTGATGACATCTGTAAACAATGGAAATATCTATTAAATATCATATTTAAAATCTGAACAATTACATTAACATTAACTGGCACGTTTGTTTGCGTTAAGCTCGGGTAAGTTCAATATTGAATAAAAGAATCTTACATCAGTGATCACTGTACAGAAAGGTCCATTTTGGAAACGAATCAGTTTCGGAAATTTTATTTTCTCGAATTCTGTATCGTGCATCAAGTTAAAAATCACCGTGTAGAGTGCTTTCAATTTAATTTGTCACAATTTCAAAAGGCTGTGAAACATTCATTCATTGAGCTAAAAGGTCGAACAAAAAAACGGTTTGTCGTATAGCACATCGTAATATCATTACATATCTAGAAAGGCACCTTTCTCCTGATCACGAAAATATAGCACACATGCTCTTCATATTCAATAGTTTAGAGTCAATTGGTATACAGATCTGGTTAAAATTATAATTTCCTGGCGTGTTTTATTTTCTTTCCAATAATTGTTATAGTTCTTGTGAATATTGACTAAGATATAGAAGATTTTCTGGTTTGTAAATACAGCATTTTGATGAATTTCTCAAATCAGGTATATTTACTTTTATCTACTTTTACTGTGAAGGGACAGTATTCACGTTAAACATTTGACAGTGCAACCATAACAATTATTGGAAACAGATGAATAAACTTCGTGTATCTTCATTCTGGAAAATTACAATTTTAATCTTATTTATACCAATTGTGCTATATTTTCGTGAACAGAAAATGCCTTTCCAAATATGTTATGATATATGTATAGGGTGTCCGTCCCATAAAAAAATGTAAGTTACCTTTTTCCATAATTTTGACATTTGACAGTTTAGAAAATATTCGACTCAATCGCACAAAACTTTACGAAAAACCCTATAATTCCTTTTTTTGTTCGACCTTTTAGCTCAAAAAATGAATATTTTCTTTTGAAAGTGTGTGACAAATTAAATTAAAATCACTGTACATTTTGAATACACAGTTAATTTTTTTTAATAAGGATTATAGTGATTAGTGACCGATGAAAATTGCAGATTCAAACCTTTTTTAGTAGGTACAGGGTGGTTAGTCAAGGTGTCAGATCTCAGAAACTATTTATCCCGGAATTGCGAAAAATAAATGTTTGAGTGAAAACCTGCAACAAAATTTCATGTACACCCTACACAATTATTATAAATGGAAAACTACAAGGTGTTCAAAAATTCTTACATCCCAAACCAATGAAGATGGACCAATGCTCACCTCTCAAGATTTTTACTAAACGTCTGTGTTTATAACCACAAAGTTTTTTTGGCCGGTCTCTGAGCTGAGTGAGCGCAGCCAAATCATTGCTATAAATGCTATAGGTACCTACATCCATCACTGCTGTCCTGTCACAGTGTCAAACAACTTCTTCACTCGTTCTTCCAATTCATGCCACCCACAAGGCAATGCTTATTAAACTGAAAAATGAACAGAAATATACATACATTAAATATCCAGTAATTCAATTTATTCAAATATCATACTAGTCAAGAATTATCGAGATTAAATTATCAAGATAGCCACATGATATATCGACAATTATTAATTTTTAAGATTATACCCATTGAAAAGTTGAATATAATAATATGATACTCACAAATTCACTCACCCAATGCATTTTCTTTGTCCGCATTTTATTCACTGTTGTAGTAGTAGTTGAGAACTGAGTAGTGAGTACGTGACGAGGAGCCCCTGGCCGTGAGGATCAACTCACAAAAACAAAGCACAAAACATTCAAAACAAATTAGGAATAAGCATCAATGAGATAAAACCACAACACATCACAACAACTGAACAGAACAATGGCTCTGGCTCAATGGCGGATGGATGGCGTCAGTTTGTGGTTTGTTGCCCGTTGTCGTGTTTCGTGTTGTGGATCGATATTCGGTATCCGATGCAGTTCATGTAGGCGCCTTGCGCACGGTATTGTTCCGGTTTTTGGCGTTCGGCGGTCAATTTGAAAATTCGAAAACATTTTTCATCACTACTTATTTCTCGCAGTAGAATGCCTTGTGTAAGCGTGACTTTGAACACAAACTCAATGTGGATGGTAGCATAATAATTATATTATCATGTAAATCAACGGCGCTTTCTATTGCTATGATCGGATCGATCCAACTTAACACAATATGATCAGAAAATTTTGAAATCTACCTTTAAAAATGGACACCGTGAAAAACTAGCTTTTATAGAGGTAGTTTTATAAGAATATTATGAGAAAAATTAAGATAAGGTGATTCTGAAATAACGTTAAGATTTCACTTCACATTAGCATTATTGCAATGTTGAATCGACAACATGAAAAATCTGTTACGATTGTTACGTACTTTTAATGTTAAATGTATAGCGTTACAAATATGACTACCAAGATATACTTTAAAATTACGTATTTCTGTTTCTTGCCAGAAACGTTTCATCGTTGACGGATAAATAACGCAACTTTAACGATATCGGAAAACAACATTCTCTTTCGATCTATTGCACGTTGGAATTACGTATCATTAACATTAAAAAATAAACGTTTATGTATAAACTTTTATGAAACGTTACAAATTGTTTATGGTACGTAACATGTTTAGTGGGAATCAACAGTTTATCAGTATTAGTGGTTGCATAAACTATACAATACATTATAAGAGAAACCTAACACACGTTTCATCTTTAAAAAAAAACTTAAATTATAACATTACAAAATCTGAGAATAATGAATATAAATCAGTAACTCAACTAAATAACTATTCACAACTAAGCACTAGTAAAATAGGTACAAAACATCTAAACACTAGTGAAAAAGGTAGAAAACGTTATTCTGTATCTGACATTGAATCTAAAATGAATTCTTTTAAATAAGAAGGTTTCTTTCTAAGTCTTATTTTCATATGTTTCTTAGCGCTCAATGTTACAGGTTCATCAACAGGATAGTTTAGAAGATAATTGTCATGGATTGACAAGAGAGAGTAATCCATTTGTGTAATACTCTTATTAGATTTTTGAAAATCAGAAGTATTTTCATATGAAACTAGAAAAGGTCCACTTTCATCACTGTCAATTGTCATTGATGAAGAGTTGAGAGTTTTATCTAAGCTGAAAGATTCAACTAGACGAGAATCACTCAACATATTTTCAATTTCTTCATGACAACTTAAACTCTCAGACCTACATAACAAAAAGCCAGTTTCATGATGATCAAGATTGTCATTTTTAGAAATGTCACAGTCGGTATAGGCATAACTATAACTAGGTAAAAAGTTCATTGGTTGAGACGAAGTTGTTTTTGTAGTAGACATAGAGAATAAGGGCTCACAAAAGTCCTCGAATTCATAGGATATGTTATAATTATCTTCAAAACTGAACTCTAATTTAGTTGGTCTCAAGTATTTACGATTTCTTCTCAGTTCAGTACCAAAAATGTCTTTTACAAGACACGACCTTTCATTCACTATTCCCATTAATTTTCCTTTTACCCATTTTTTTCCTTTTTGAATTAAAATATTTTCTCCTACTTTTAGTTTTCGTAACTCTTTTGCTGTTTTGTCATAATGACATTTCTGTTTGGCATATTTTCGAGATATTAGGTTTTCAATTGCTTTTGAATCTATTGTTTTGTTTTCCAAATTTTTTGTAGCTATTGAGATTTTAGTTTTAACATTGTGATTTAACAAAAGTTGTGCTGGAGTATAATTATTCATGTTGATTAAAGCACTGTTTCTATATTCCAACAACAAAAGGGGCAAATCTTCACTAGAGTCAGCTTTTTTCAACATATTTTTAGCTATGTCAACATATTTTTCCTCAAAGCCGTTTGACTGATGGTGGTTTGGACTACTGAACCGAAGGACAAAGTTCCATTCTTAAAATTCTTTGAATTTATAAGAATCATAAGGAACATTGTCACTGAAAAATATATCTGGCATTCCAAACTAAGAAAATTTGTCTGTACAAAAACTAATCACTTCAAGAACAGTTTTTGTTTTGGTTCCTTTTATTTCTATCCAGTTTGAGTAGCTATCTGCCATTAACAAGTGGTTTTTTGCATTTATTTTAAAAAAATCTGAATAAAGGTATTGCCATGCTCGTGTTGGCACAGGGTGATTTATTAAGGGCTCTTTTTGATTAGATCTTTGATTAGTTTGACAAGTTTCACTTTTAGATACATAATTTTCAATATCTTTTGATAAGTTTGGCCAATATAAAAGCTGTCTAGCTCGCGTTTTTTGCATTCCAAAATGTGGCTTATGAATCAAAGCTAACATCTCTTGTCTCAGTGATATTGGAACAATAATTTTATTGTTTAAAAATAAGAAATCATTTGATGAGTAAATGAACTCTTCAAGTTTATAGTAAAACATAAGGTCTTTGTTCAAACTCTTACAATTTTTAGGCCAACCTTCTTCACAAAAAACTTTTATCTGACTAAGTACCTTATCAATGTTCAATGCATTTCTGAATTTTTTTTTCTTTTTTTCTAAAATTGAAATGTCATTAGATATTTGGTGGACAATATATTCCATTTCTGGATCATCTTGAACTTCAGTTTTTATGTATGATCTTGATAAAATATCTGCTACAACCATGTCTCTTCCAGATAGATATGTCAACTTGAATTCGTATTTTAGAAGTCTTAGCAACATTCTTTGTAAACGGGAGCTAACTTTATCTAGATCTTTGGACATTATTGGTATAAGTGGTTTATGATCAGATTGGACATTTACCTGATGACCATATACATAGAAATGAAATTTTTCAAAAGAAAAACAGATTGCCAATAATTCTTTTTCAATTTGAGCATATCTTTCTTCACTTTTTGTGAGACATCTAGATGCAAAGGATACAGGCTGACTATTTTGCAGAAGGACACATCCAAGTCCTTCACCTGACGCATCACACAGGATAGTTATTTTTTTATCTGGATCGAAAAATTTTAATGTAGGGGCATTTGTAACCAATTTTTTAAAGAAGTCAAGTTCATTTTCATGAGATTCTGACCATACAAACTTAACATCTTTACGTGTCAAATTTCTTAGATTTGAAAGGTTTGGAATATATTTCGAGAAAAATTTGACAAGACCCAATACTCTTAAAGCATCAGTTTAATTTTTTGGAGTTTCGATAGCATTCACAGCTTCAATGTTACTGAATTCTGGTTTGATACCTTCAGCTGAAATCATATGACCAATTAAAATAACCTGCTTACGTGTAAACTGAATTTTTTGAAAATTGAATTTAACATTGTTTGAAAATGCTTGATCAAAAACTTTTTGGGGAATTTGGTCATGCTCTTGATTATTCTTTGCTGAAAATATAAGGTCATCAAAGTATATTTCAACACCATTAATATCTCCAAAGATTTCATACATTTTTTTCAAAAAAGTTCAGGTGCACTTGAAATTTCAAAAGGAACCCTACAAAACTTGTACCTGCCAATTGGCGTATTAGATGTGCATGAATCAGAACCATTTTTATTTAATTTGAGCTGTCAAAACCCATCTTTAAGGTCGATAACAGTAAAAATGCTTTTTCCTGATAACCTCTCGTGGTCAATTCAACTTTATAAAAAATGCGTAGTTAAGACTAGTTATCAAATTTTAAAGTGTTGTGATGTCTTGTACGTGCTTTGTTTAATGTTATTTTAAAAACCTGTACCCGTTTTGATCAATTGATAATACCAATTAAACCCCGAATTAAACCAATTTTTGAACCATAACGGACCATTATGTCTGACCGACAAACACCTTTGAAAAAGGGGCTCAGATGCTAATCACAATTTAGATGTTGAATAAGGTCACCTGCACATTACACTGACTATTGGGGCACTGAAGATGGCGTATTAGCCGAAAGCGCTTTGCCAGCTATTATTAAATAAACTTGCTCAGAGTACTACAACTTCTTTCCTTCCTGCTATTCTGAGATGAGCAACACAGCCATTCCTTCATATTTAAAATAGCTATTTTTATGTCTTCCGGTTGAGTACTCTTACCAGTAGTAGCTTTTAAGTAGAGTTGGAATTTTTGCTCCCACAATCCCCAGTCTGATGAGTTTCTCACCTCAAATGTGGGCAGAGCCGTCTTTATTGTAATACTATAGACGGCTCTGATGTGGGTAATTGAAGTTTTATATCCATCCCTTGCATGTAGGTAGGTACCTTACAATATATCAAGCTTCAGTGGTTTACACCTGACACCATGTTTTATTATCTGTTATTTTATTATTTATTAAGATAACTTTAGTATTTTAGATTTTATTAAAATTATGTGCTATCAAGCTGCACTGACAACTAACAACTCAATCCTCTTACCCATGATACTACGACAAACAAGATATGCTCACTAGCCGAACGAGTTTCGAACTGAACTGCGCATCAAGCTATCCGGTGACCCAATTGGATAAAATAGCATTGGAAAGCATGGCTTATATTGCGATTTTGTTGAATTCTGATGATTATAGTTGGTTATTTACCCCAAAATGAATAATATGTATTTAGTTGGTTATCTATCTATCCAAAATTGATAATATAATCTACGCAGATCCCACCAGATTGGTAAAATAGTATTTAAAAAAAGATCATATTTTCAATTTTGCCGTTACATTGAAAAAACATTTTTCTCAGTTGGTTTTCGACGTTAGAAAGGATGTTTGAGGTGAAACTTTTTTATGTGTGGTGGGGGTGGAATTTGAAGGTCGCGACACACTTGGTTCTTTGTGGTTTTGTGTGGTTTTTTGTGATTCTATGTTCTTTTCTTCCTTCTTTTGTGGTTTTATGTGTTTCTTTGAGAATCTATGTGGTTCTTTGTGATTTTATGTGGCTCCATGCATGTGGTTATTTTTTGGTTCAATTTGGTTCTTGTTGTACTATGTGGCTTCTTGTGGTTCTATGTGGTTCCATGTGGTTTTGTGGTTCTAAGAGGCTTTTTGCTATTCTATGTGGTTCTAAGAGGTTTTGGCATGTGGTTTCTATGGTTTTTTGTGTTTCTACATGGTTCCATGTGATTTTTGTGGTTCCATGTGGTTCTTGTGGTTCTATGTGTTTTTTTGTGGTTCGATGTGGTTTTTCCGGTTCGTTGAGTTTTTTTTGTGGTTCTATGTGTTTTTTTGTGGTTCCATGTGGTTTTTGTGGTTCCATGTGGTTTTTAGTGGTTCTATGTGTTTTTTTGTGGTTTTTCAGGTTCGTTGTGTTTTTTTTTGTGATTTTATGTAGTTCTTGTGGTTCTATGTGTTTTTTTGTGGTTCCATGTGGTTCTTGTGGTTCTATGTGTTTTTTGTGGTCCCATGTGGTTTTCAGTGGTTCTATATGTGTTTCTATATCTGGTTTTTGTGGTTCCATGCGGTTTTTCTGGTTCTATGTGGTTCTTTGTGGTTTTGAGAGATTTTTTGTTATTCTATGTGGTTCCATGTAGATTTTCTGGTTCTTTGTGTTTCTATGTTGTTCTGTATGTTTTTTTTGTGGTTCCATGTGGTTTTTCTGGTTCCATTGCGGTTTTTCTGGTTCTATGTGGTTCCTTGTTGTTTTATGTTTTTCTACATGATTCGATGTGGTTTTTGTGGTTATGAGAGATTTTTTTGTTATTCTATGTGGTTCCATGTGGTTTTTGTGGTTGTATGTGTTTTTTTTATTCTAATTTGATCTTGCTTTTCAAGGTTAGCGGGTTTCTGTTCAGATATACCGGATATGCGATGCGCACAAGTTTTTTTTATAAGAGTACCTACAATTATTTCGGAAAAATAATTTTCTATAAATAATGCAGTCTTTGTCCTTTTGATAACACTTCTGTATCCATATCTTGCGAATAACTTGGATGTTGGAAACCGAAAGAAATGGTATTTACACGGACAGTTTTCTTTATTTTTCTTATTGCTGCTTCTGCAGAACATCACGGCAGAGTACACCATCATCAAAATATGCGTAATTCACGAAATAATAAAATATTATATCACACAAATATCAGAACAACAATATTTACATTGCAAACTGACAGAAGCTTGACAACATAACCTCACAAAGGTCACCCGACAAGATGCGCGTGAGCTTATCTGTTTGTCGTAGTATCATGCCTCTTACCATTGTTACTGATCATCATGGTTACTAATCAACAGTTCATCAGTATTAGTGGTTGCATAAACTATACAATACATTATAAGAGAAACCTTAAGTCTGTTTTTTTTTCAAAATGCCTGACATGTGCCAAAATTGAAGGTTAAAGGTTGGCAATCTTGTATAGATAACTCGCAATTTGAAATGGAAATGGTAGACTGGGTAAGAATTTACGGAACACCAAACTTCACCTTGAGTATGATAATAATAATATGTCAAAATTTTATAAAATTTCATCATGCCGTATGGTAAACATTTATCTGCAGAGATAAAAGCTGCGATTAAAATGCGTATCGGGCGTTTGGAGACATATGCAAGGACCGGAATGACTGCATAGATAAATTATCAAGAACATCCAAGGTAATATTTTGATGTTTTTTGTCATTGATTTCGCTTTCATCCATTATAGAGCCGTGAGCCATTACTAAATCTCATTAGTTCGAATAATGTCTAGGCACTATAGAAATACATATATGTTAATATTGTAGATCATAATATATATTATTTTCTAGATTCATCAGAAGACTATTTTAAAAGTTCTTGAAGAAAAGGAAACAACCGCAGAGAAAAGAAGCGTGAAAAGGGGAAGAAAAAAGAAAGGGCCATGGTTTAACCACATTTTTTTAAGGGAGGAAATTGGGAGATATATTTTTTAAAGTTTGGAAGAGGGGCTAAATTTTTGTTTGACAGAAATATTAGGTCACGTGCGGGAAGTGGTTGATTTTGATGGATCGAGAAGTCTTCTGCACAAAATTATTAGGGATATGGGTTTTCAAAATAGAAAAAAAAATGGACGGAACATTTTATGCGAAAAAAGTCATGTAAAACGTTTAAAAATAACTTTTTTGCGAAAATATTTGGAATATGAAAATTCTAGTGGAAACGTGGTTTTTATTTTTTTGGACGAGACGTGGATCTATCGGAATGGAAGTCAGATCAGAAAGTGGGTAAAAGAAGATTATCGCAGGATGACTAATATCAAAATTTGCAGCGAGGGCGGAAGGTTCACAATTTTACAGGCTGGGTACAGGGGCGGGTTTCTTCCAAATTGTGGGTTACTTTTTTCTAGTAAAAATAATGACAGGGATTATCATAAAACAATGAATGGGGATATCTTTATGGATTGGGTTAAAAATAAATTGGTGCCGGATCTGGGCAAAATTAAAGAGACATGTGTCGTTGTGATGGATAATGCGCCATACCACTCAGTACTTTCGGAAAAACCGGTTACAAAATTTTCAAACAAATCGACCCTTTCGGCATTTTTGGAAAAACATAAAATTGAATGCAGTCCCGATTGTACCAGAATGCAATTGTGGAATTTGGCAGAACCTTTGGCTAAAAATTCTTGTGGTGAAAAGTACGTAGTCGACGAGTTTCTTCAGTCGCAAGGCTATGAAGTTCTTCGACTGCCCCCATATCATTGTCAGTATAACCCTATTGAAATGGTATGGGCATTTTGTAAAACTTATTACAACAAGAACATTACAAATTTTAAATTAGTCGGTAGTGATAAAGTTTTACAAGTGTGGTCCGAGTCATTATCCAAATTCAGTATAGATATGTGGAATAATTGTGTTGACCATACAGAAAAATCAATTAGAGACGACTGGACAAAAGACATGGGTGTAACTAGTATTAACGAAGTACCTCCTTTAATAATATCATTTGAAGAGGATTCATCATCTGATTCTGATAATGACTATTTATCTTCTGAAGATGAGGACTGATTTTGAAATGATATTATCGAAGATGTCTTTCGAAGTCATATCCTCAATAAATTTTTTATTTCTGCCCAACTAGCACAACAATAATTTTCAACTATTGGTGCTATTTTGTTTTATAACTGCTTTATTACTGCTCTTCCAACACCATTTTGTTTTATATAAATATTGCAAGTAAAATATTCAGCTCTTGAGAAAGATTTTGCTTTATAATGTGTACTCGTAAGAACATTATTGGGGCAAAAATACAAAACAGTTTTACATGGTTTTACGACAAATTTTGATATTGTTTTATAAACGTTTACACAACAGATTCTATACGATTTTTTTGCTTATCGAACATAATATTTGTTTCATAATATATTTATACCGGTATCATCTGATACAAGGTCATTATTTTGCGAACGAATGAAATTATTGTATAACATGGAAGCCATATTTTTTGTTATTTTGACTGTCCATCAGTGAGTCGGCCATTTTCAAAATTGTCACAAAAAATCATTTAACCAATGATAGAATGCTGTGGATAACTATTTAGTATTTTATAATGATTTAAGATGGATCATCTGAATTATTCTATCACAATACAGTCCAAATGAAAAAAGTTCTTTTGTCAAAAAACATGCGATATTTAGCTTTTTAGTTATATTGAGGAACATCAAAAAATACATTATTCTTAGTGGGTACAATTCCACAACAAAACTTCACTTTTATGGTGTTGGTTAAAACAAAAAAGCTACCCATGATATTATAATGACACAACTTTTATAAAACCTTTTTATTATAAAATTGTTTCACAGTTCATGTTTTATAATAATTATTCCGTACATTTTTATAAAACTGTCCGATGAAAGCTTTGGAAGCCATAATAAAACAAATTGAGCAAATTGCTGCACAAAAGTGCGCCCTTTTTGTGTTTATAAGCTTTGTATAAACGTTTCTAGCGACACTGTTGTTTCATAAAAATAGTTCTGCGTTAATGTTCTTAGGTCATTTATAAAAACAGATAATTGTTGGTTGAGTGGTTAACACGTTATACCGCATAGCTGTACGTCTTATCATGATTTATCATATTTTTCCTGGGAGTAGTTCGGCTAACTAAAATTACCTATATAATTATTGTTGAAATATCGTTTAGTATCATAACATGGCGAATCATATTCGAGAAAGCAGACACTCTGTGGTAATATCACATGAATACGTTCCCCTCCCCACCAAGGGCCCCAGACCACAGAGATTCGTCTTCCAGACCGCAACAAGCCGCCTGCCGTCACCAGCCAGTCCACAGAGGCTCGCTAATCAACCATCCATACAAGGACAGTCCATAGAGGCTCGCTAGTCATTCATCCTGATCAACTCTCAATAAAGCTACCAGTCAAACACAATGGCAGACAAGAACGAGCTCGACCGCCTTGCACTAGAACAAGAAAATGTGACGATGAACGACAGCAAAAAAGACTCACAAACCAGAAAAACAGAATCCTACATCCAAAAACATCTATGAAAACAACTGGAAAAATTATGGGAAGAACAATTCAATCAGAAAACTAAAGGACTTCGAGCATCCCTAAAAAACAAAATCATATTTTCAACAAGTGTTTGCCAAATATGACGAATTCTGGACCAACTTTTCACTAACATGCCCAAAGACCGCAGCTACTTCCAACACCCAATCTGATCCCACTTTCTCCAGCAGCCAACAAAAACGGATAAAAATAAAAGAGTTCAAAATGGAACAACTGAAAGACTCACTTATGCAAATACAATCAGAGTTGGAACAAAACAAAGCAGAGTATCACCAAAATACTACTTACTCCAAAATAGTGTCCATCATCTTCAATGGCAGCCTGATCAACCAAAAACCTCCATACCAAGCCACCAAGCCCATACTCAAGCAAACAGATAGCTTTGGAGAGTTGATAAAAAAAGAAAGGGACCATGTCAAAGATCGTCTCCATGACACGGTATGGCGTATGGCGTAGCGTTCATCAGCAGTATCACGACAATAGCCTAATGGTGATCCTAGCAGGAATTCGTGCAGTGAAACTGATCACCAAGAAAAGACAGAAGAGACGAAGCCAGAAAGCGGACAAACAAGGCCAAAACGAAGACATGATGTCTCTACGTTCGTCCATCAATTGTGGAGAGGCGGCAGAATGTTTAATTGCAACAATCATACATCAAATTATTCTAACTATTACATAATATCACTAAATGCATGTTTTTTACTTAGTATTATATTATATTTCAAGCGAAAAAAATAATAAAAGTTTATTGTTGTAATTGTTGGAAAACCCTAATTAAAGCATTTCGGTTCACCTGGTACACATACGATGCAGATCATTTCATTTTTTGAGTACGTTATTAGTATCAATAGTGTCAATACTTCAAAACTAAAATTGATGTATGTCAGGCATTTTAAAAAAAAAACAGACTTTAACACAGGCATGCACCTTCAACAACTGTCAGGAATAGAATACATTATCATAATAATATGAATTCAAGAAAATAATCACCATAAAAGTCTATTATAGTAGAAATAGACAATCGGATCACTTTTTGCAAATATAAAGTGATGTATTACTCTTTATATCATAGACGTATAACCAAGTATATACGTCTATGCTTTATATGTATAAGTCTGGCGCGAAAATTTGAATCACCGTGAAGAGAGAGAACTGTCTGAATTTTCGAAGGTAATACCACGAGTGCTTAAAAATTACCTATAAATTTTCACGAATGCGTGTTTTCTCAAAATTTCACGAGACCGAAGGTCGAGTGAAATTTGTAGAGAAAACACGCATGAGCGAAAATTTATTAGGTTAATTTCAAAGCACGAATGGTATTTAGAAGAATATTTCAAGAATTCTAGAATATAACTTCACTAAATTTGCGTTGCCATGGCGATTGCCCTGACAACGTGGTTATATGTGTCGAAAAATTGTCGTTGCCATACCTACCGATTGCTCTGACAACGTGTTTATTTGCCATGACAGAGTGGTATTTTCGATTTGGTTTTATCCTTGGTTATTCGTCTATGGTTTCCACGTTGGTAGCAGTTGTGATGTTTTCTGTATTTTGTCAATCGATTGAAAATTGAATAAGATTTTATATTTTGAACAGTCGGATGCACCTGCACAACCCAGAATAAGTACTGTTTTTCCTCGAGATTTTTCTTAACTTTATTTCTATAGAATTCGGAATAAAGTAAAGACAGGCTTTATCAAACTATGAACTATGTTAGGAGGCCGAAGGTCGAGTGAAATTTGTAGAGAAAACACGCATGAGCGAAAATTTATCCGGTTAATTTTGAAGCACGAATGATATTTAGAAGAATATTTCACGAATTCTAGAATATAACTTCACTTAATTTGTGTTGCCATGGCGATTGCCCTGACAACGTGGTTATATGTGTCGAAAAATTGTCGTTGCCATACCGATTGCTCTGACAACGTGTTTATTTGTGTTGCCATGACAGAGTGGTATTTTCGATTTGGTTTTATCGCTGTAAGCCTTCGAAAATTCAACTGCTCTTATGGGATTTTTTGTACATGAGTGGAATATTCGCTGTAAGCCTCCGAAAATTCAACTGCTCTTATGGGATTTTTTGTACATGAGTGGAATATTTGCTGTAAGCCTCCGAAAAGTCAGCTGCTCTTATGGGATTTTTGTACATGAGTGGAATATTCGATGTAAGCCTCCGAAAATTCAACCGCCCATATGGGATCTTTTGTACATGAGTGGAATATTCGCTGTAAGCCTCCGAAAATTCAGCTGCTCTTATGAGATTTGTTGTACATGAGTGGAATATTCGCTGTAAGCCTCCGAAAATTCCACTGCTCTGATGAGATTTGTTGTACATGAGTGGAATATTCGCTGTAAGCCTCCGAAAATTCAGCTGCTATTATGGGTTTTTTTGTACATGAGTGG
This sequence comes from Orchestes rusci, assembly GCA_958502075.1. Classification (NCBI taxonomy): domain Eukaryota; kingdom Metazoa; phylum Arthropoda; class Insecta; order Coleoptera; family Curculionidae; genus Orchestes; species Orchestes rusci. The sequence goes on from OY293304.1 coordinate 54,144,827, forward strand.
AATATTCGCTGTAAGCCTCCAAAAATTCAACTGCTCTTATATGAGATTTGTTGTACATGAGTGGAATATTCGCTGTAAGCCTCCGAAAATTCCACTGCTCTGATGAGATTTGTTCTACATGAGTGGAATATTCGCTGTAAGCCTCCGAAAATTCAGCTGCTCTTATGGGTTTTTTTGTACATGAGTGGAATATTCGCTATAGGCCTCCAAAAATTCAACTGCTCTTATGAGATTTGTTGTACATGAGTGGAATATTCGCTGTAAGCCTCCGAAAATTCCACTGCTCTCATGGGATTTTTTGTACATGAGTGGAATATTCAAAATCAGTTCCTACATACAAAAGTTCTTAATGGTCAAAAAAGGTGCAAGTTAATTCAGATCATGCAGTGTGTCACGAAATTACATTAAGTTTTTAGCATTGGAGATATGGGTCGGGATATGGGCCTCAAAGGGGCTGCAGCCATTTCAAAACGAACTCCTCATGATGATGTTTTGTACAGTGTACAACTAAGAATGCGGGGTACTATATCTGGGAATCTATTCATCATTAAAGCTTGCTGTACAAAAAGTAAGTACTAGAACGGCCAAGAGAAAAACCTGGAAAATATTTTCCCAGAATGGTCGCTAGGGGACGTGCAGTCAGTCACATGACTCATGAGTAATAGGTTTCTGTGAATTTCGCTATCCACAAAAATTCCTGATCTTTAAAGTCGAGGAAAATCTGAACTTCTTGCTGTATTATTTTCTTTAACAACACTCTGTTTCTTCGAAACGGCTAGCCGATTTTAACAAGCTTGGGCCCGTGGAAAAAAGCTACTCTTGGGCTAAAAATGTAAATATATTTAAAGTTTTGTTGGTTCAACATATCACCGCCAGAGAGCTTTTTTCTAAATTCTGGCAGAAATGTTTGATTTTTTCGAAAAAATCACCGCACCTCGATCTTGTTCCTTAACGAAAATATCGGTTAAAAAGAAATTATATGAAAATTTCTTGAATTTTATTTTGTTTGTATCTACATATATTTTTCTGGAACTCTTTCTATTGTTTGAGTTGTGACCCTAAAAAAAAACGTTGGAGTTTGGAGTTTGAATGTGTGGTGTCGCACACTAGAAAGCAGAATTATGACAACATATTTTTCAAGAGCAATTCCTAAATGACAATGTCTTTCTTGATATTATTAAAAATATATTGGGGTAGCAAAACTGGGGATGAAAAGATTATGTCAAAAAAATACCACTTGTGGGGTATCATAATAAAGGAAATTAGGTATAGATCATAATGCGATACTAATGCATGAGAAAAATATACGGGGTTGCGATACAGGGTGAAAAAATGTTTTTCAAACATTATATCACTTGGGAGATTTCATATTAGAAGAATCTTCTTCGAAACACATTTCCAAAATTTCAATAGGAAAGATTGGGATTGCGATACAGGATGAATAACAAAGTGCGGTAATATTTTTTTTCAAAATATTTCTTATTCAAGAAAATGCGATGAAAAAGGTGATTCCTTTCATAGAGAAGTTCAATATGAATGGTAGATGGAGGTTTTGTGTGAAGTGACTTCACAGTTTTTTTGTTTTACATAAAAAACCAGCGTTTAGTTTAAATTAAAAAGTTGATGGCCACATCAAAAGGCTCACATTTACGAATGCTTTCTTGGAAAAAAAAGGATCCTTGAAATCCAATTTGAATACGTTCAATGAGTCATTATGTAACCTATTTCCAGAATAACAAACAGGTCGCTCAAATGTGTATAGGATCCATAGACGTATAATAATTATTGTTATACGTCTATTGTAGGATCCTCGGAAGAATCCTTTGGCGAATTTGAATTGCCATGCCATCTTTTTCTAACCACCAGAACAAGAAAATACATTGGTACTTACCTACTAATATTGTATTGATATTTTCGTGAATGTTATGCAAAGAATAAAAGGTAACCTACAATAATAAAAGTACTCTACAAATTATGTATTCTTTATTCGCCTCTAAAATGTGCAGTTTTTGTATTAACACTCCCAATTCTATTGCGTTTCACAGTATTAAGTCGTTTGTTCGTCTCATGAAATATCCTTATTCTAAAATAATGTTTCAATATTATTTTGGTCAACAGAAGGAAGATTTTAATTTTTTCATCATTTTAACTCAAGGGACGCTACTGATGGCAGCCATCCAACTAATCGATATTTGTTTGACGTTTGGAATAAACATGTTTGCTTACCTTTGAAAAGATAGATTATCTCCCGAAAAAAACAGTCTTTTGGCACACAACACACTTCATCACTATAAAAAAGTTCAACACAACACAAAATATCTCCACAAAACGTTCAAAGTAAGGCAAAAGACCGAAATATTCGCAAACAAGCTATTCAGCAACGCCATGCAACGCTGTAGTCTGAAGATGAATGAAATCGTAAACGAAAACTTCCTGCTGACCAGAGTGTTGCCGGCTTGTCGAAATAGCGAATTGAATTGAAAATAACATCATATACCTTTCCATATATATATGATCAAATAATGTTATTGCTCAAATAATGTTATTGATAAATGATGGCAATTTAAACAGTTTCTAGAATATTGAAAACAAAAATGGATGCGTTGTTTTACGCACATTGTACCTTATAGCTTTATGGTTTTACAAGTTGTTGAAACTTGGCATCATAGCTTGTTTGTGGTCATAGGTGTATGATTTCGTTTTATGTAAACATGTTGGGTCTATCCTTGGTTATTCGTCTATGGTTTCCACGTTGGTAGCAGTTGTGATGTTTTCTGTATTTTGTTAATCGATTGAAAATTGAATAAGATTTTATATTTTGAACAGTCGGATGCACCTGCACAACCCAGAATAAGTACTATTTTTCCTCGAGATTTTTCTTAACTTTATTTCTATAGAATTCGGAATAAAGTAAAGAAGGCTACAGGCTTTATCAAACTATGAACTATGTTAGGATGAAAGCTTCTGGTCCCTTCGGCCTACCGAGGTTTTCTCGGTAGGTCGCCTGTCTCAATCCGGGCTTGGGTATCACTTAAAACGGACACCCTGTATATGGACAGAAATGACACACTTAACGATTCGTTGTCGACAACGTGCGCGTCCTTTCTAGGTACTTAGTATCGAGTATGGACTCAATATCTATTAATTATACCACAAATTATGTCTTGGGCTGACGCTGTCCGTGCTGAGGAGGTTGCTGGTGGAAGTGAAACTTCGAGAAATTTGTTGCAAAACATTATTTCGAACTTTTCCTCTTTTAATTTTAACTTGAAAACCGACGTATGGACGTTTTACTTAGTGATTAGATTTTTGTAGATACCCACTTGCAGTTTTAATATTAATATACGTTTATACGTATACTTTCGCTAGGGTCGATTTTTTTTTGATGGTAGGTAATAATTGATTATTGTTTTTACGAAACAATACTAAACCCGTTTTTTTTTGCTGGAGCGATAAAAACACCATTTTTCTAAATAATTGGCTCATCGCGATATTGTTTGGATCTTATTTTAGCTCAGTCAGTTTTAGTTCAGTCACACTTAAACCATTATTCAAATGAGATATTGAATTTATGTATTTTTTCCGAGTTTTTTTCTTTTTTTTTGTGCACACACATCACGAGTCGCCACTGTTTTTGAGATATAACGTTGAGACTTAACCAGTGTTTGAGCAACTGCCTTGAGTATCTTTTGGCGTTAATCCCGTTGATTTGCATTCAATTATTCAATTCAATTTATCCAGAAAAGAAAACATGTTCACAACAAACTTAATCATAGCTACATAATAACAGTTTTCCATATTCTTTGTAAGTTATGTTAACTCCTAGACGGATTTATATTGTTTATTTATCTGTCGAAAGACCCCGTATTTTCTCTAAAATATTGAACATCGTGAAATAAATAATATTCTGATATAAACGCTTCGATCGTAATAACCAAACTGGGATTATTACGCATCAATAAACCGATTATTTAATTTACCCAGTCGACTCCCACCAAATGACGCGAAAGTGGAGGTGCCGATCTGAGATCGGGGTCCGAATCAAATAGGATTAAAATTCAGCACTGCTTCGTGACCAGTGGAACCCTCAAGAAGTGTTCGACCCGACCCGTTACGAGATCTACGAAACCCGCGACTTTTTCGAAGACTTCTATTTCTATTACCACGAGGTGAGACTTTCGGTGATGTGATTTCAGGGGAACGAACTTTGCCGGTTGGGTTCTCAGGTGAGTTTTCTTGAAACAGACTCTGGTATCACTGGATTAAATTATTCTTTGACAGCAGGTCTGTTTCTGGGAATACCCATGGGGTTTTTTTTGTTTGCTTAAATAATGGGATTTCAGGAGGATGATTTTTGCCGGGTGGAATATCAGGTGAGTTTTCTTGGAACAGACTTTAGTTTCACTGGATTAAATTGTTCTTTAAAAGCAGGTCTGTTTCTTGGATAACTCACGAGGTTTTTTTTTTTTTAGTTTACTTGCATCATATACTTTCAGGGGAACGAATTTTGCCGGGTGGGATATTACAGACAAAATACAGAGAGGCTTCTGGAGTTACCGCACGAGCGAGTAAAACATTTTTTTTCTTACGTCAAATATTCATTTTCTTTCGTCATCGGAAAACAGACAGCCGACGTCTGGATCATTTCTGTGTTTCTGACCCGTTTTTCTCCTCGTGGAAATAACCCGATCGCGTCAGTTTGCCCGATACATTTCCTCTACGTCGGTCGTTGGCACAATCTAATTCTTATATCCGCTGTTTTTTCTGTGCAGAATTCGCCGTAAAAGAAACCGTCGTCTCAAACATCGTTCACACACCGCTTTCTTGACATTCTTATATTTTAAAACGTTTTTTCAGCTGTGAATTTTGAATCTTCGCCGGGGGAGTTTTTGGACTGTTTTATTTTCTCTACTATGCCTGTTGGATTATTTCTAGTTATTTTGGCTGATTGGAGAACCAGCATAATTGTTAAGTTTTCTTTTATTTATTTTTATCGACTGGTTGGAAACCAGTCAAGGTTGTGATTCTTTGGAACAAACAGACTGATTGAATTATTTTCACAAACACCAAGTTTTTATTTAAAGAACGTTCAGTAATTCATTTCAAAGCGGATTTTGCGGAATTTTGGAAATAACGAACGCCTGGACTTTCTTCACTGTATACAAGTTACCTGATAGGCACTGTCGGCCTTATACCTCTAACATCAACGATTTTCCTCATCCCCGTCGGAAATCGATCCCGGAATATCTCGGGGCGCGTCACTGCTCGAGCGCCAATCTGTGACGCTCCGGAGATTTTCCGGGATCGATTTCCGACGGGATGAGGAAAATCGTTGATGTTAAAAAAAACTCGAGTGCCACCCCCTGTATTTACGGGATTGAGGGCCCACAGTGCCTATCGGGTAGCTTTTATACAGTGAAGAAAGTCCAGGCGTCCGTTATTTCCAAAATTCCGCACAATCCGCTTTGAAATGGATTACTGAACTTTCTCTAAATAAAAACTTGGTGTTAGTGAAAATAAATCAATCAGTCTATTTGTTCCAAAAAATCACAATCTTGACTGGTCTCCAACGAGTCGATAAAAATGAATAAAAGAAAACTTGACAATAATGCTGGTTTTCCAATCAGCCAAAATAACTAGAAATAATCCAACAGAAATAGAAAATGAAACAGTCCAAAAACTCTCCCGGCGGGGATCCAAAATTTACAGCGTAAAAAACGTATTATGATATAAGAATGTGAGAAAGCGGTGTGTGAACGAAGTTTGAAACGACGGTTTTTTTACGGCGAATTCTGCACAGAAAAAACAGCGGTTATAAGAATTAGATTGTTCCGATGACGCAGAGAAAATGTATCGGGAAAACTGACGCGATCGGGTTATTTCCACGAGGAGAAAAACGGGTCAGAAACACAGAAATGATCCAGATGTCGGCTGTCTGTTTTCCGATGACGAAAGAAAATGAATATTTAACGTAGGAAAAAAAAATGTTTTACTCGCTCGTGCGGTAACTCCAGAAGACTTTCTGTATTTTGTCTGTAATATCCCACCCGGCAAAATTCGTTCCCCTGAAAGTATATTATTTAAGTAAACTTAAAAAAACCTCGTGAGTTATCCAAGAAACAGACCTGCTTTTAAAGAACAATTTAATCCAGTGAAACTAAAGTCTGTTCCAAGAAAACTTACCTGATATCCCACCCGGCGAAAATGATCCCCCTGAAATCCAATTATTTAAGCAAACAAAAAAACCCCATGAGTATTCCCAGAAACAGACCTGCTCTCAAAGAATAATTTAATCAAGTGAAGCTAAAGTATGTTCCAAGAAAACTCACCTGATAACCCACCCGACAAAGTTCATTCCCCTGAAATCACACCACAGAAAGTCTCACCTTGTGGTAATAGAAATAGAAGTCTTGGAAAAAGTCGCGGGTTTTGTAGATCTCGTAACGGGTCGGGTCGAGCACTTCTTTTGGGTTCCACTGGTCACGAAGCAGAGTGCTGAATTTTAATCCTATTTGTTTCGGACCCCGATCTCAGATCGGCATCGCCACTTTCGCGTCGTTTGGTGGGAGTCAGCTGTAGTACTGTTAAAATTCTACGACTGATTCGCTCGGAAGCGTGACTTGGGTAAATTAAATAATCGTTTTATTGATGCGTTATAATCCAAGTTTGGTTATTACGATCGAAGCGTTAATATCAGAATATTATCTATTGCACGATGTTTAATATTTTAGAGAAAATACGGGGTCTTCCGACAGATAAATAAACAAGATACGGGAAAAAGAAGTTTGCTTGAATAATAACGGAAATGACTCAGAAAATTAAGGCTTTCGACAAAAGAATTCAAAATTTTGGTAACTTCGTTACACACTCTCTCCACTTACAATAAAGATGTGTGTTCTACGAACATTTTCCTAAACTATGGTGAAAATTTCAAATACTTAAAAAAAAACAGATATGGCTCGAAACAAAAAAATTATTGATCACTGAAACAAACTTTACTGCGGCTGGAAAGGCTAATGGATCGATGGAGACGACGGCTACATCCTGGATATATGGACCCCCATGGACACATCGCACCTCGCACCTGGAGTGGGTACTTTTTTCTTACAGTTCGGCATCGGTCATCGGCCACTCCTCTGGCTGCGACTGATTATCCCTGTAGGTGGGTTTGCTGATCCAGGTCTGGAAGTCGACTCGCCTCCCATGATTCTTGTAGATCTCCGGCATCCAAACTTGAATGCAAATCAAAACAAATGTGCTGTTGACAGCATTAGAAGATTAAGCAATAGTACGGGAACGGGGTGACACGCAGTCACAATGGAGAAGTGGCTCGGGTATTTAATGAAACAAAAAAATGAAAATGGCAAGTACGGACCTATCACGTATCAAGATAAAAAAAAAATCAAAAAGAAAATATTCCAAGTTCGGATCTTGGAAGTAATTGAGTTGATAAATCAAACTAGTCCAGGTTAGGGCCTCTGGACGCAAAATAAAACTCAATACAACTCACACGTTTCAAAACATGTTAACTTTAGTGGCGGGTCGATAACTTTTCGGGTTATATGTACCGGCGGGTGGTTTAGCTCACTTCTCTTCGGATACGTCTCTTCTTGGCGGAGGCTGATACACGTCTGCCTTACCCTAACCCTAGCCCTCTTTCAGGTGAGTTTGGCTTCTCGAAGTCAGGAGGTGGGGTCTAAGGTATGGAGTGGGAGAGCTGTGACGACACAATACGTCGATACGCCAAAAATTGAGACGGGTTTTGGTAGCATATTTGCGGTTCCAAATATGTACCAATTTAGCACGTTGTTATGGACCAGAATTGTGAAGGTCAAACAAATGTTATTGTAAAAATCACATGCTGACGTTTTTGTCCGGTTGGACTAAAGGCGTACGGAATGTTGCTGCGTTTTTTTCTTCTCACGAGACGAAGTGGCATTTTCCCGTCGTCAGCTTAAAATCTGTAGATTCTAAGAAAACGGCCTTCCGACGTCTAGCCGGTTTTGCAAGGAATTGGGAAAAACGGAAAATATCTCCCGACGGTCCGAAATTTTCCTCTCATCGAGCGTTGACATGGTCACGGTGTAGCATTCACATTTTCCATTCATCAATTAATCTTCTAAATCCATTTCTTGATTATTTACCAACAAATTCCCCCAACCCTGTATTCTTGCACAGCTGACAAATTACCAAGACAATGTTGCAAAGTTTCCCTGTTTCAGTACTTGAATAGTATTAAGGTGTAATCTTCTGGGGTCAGTTGGTTCTGTCCAGTTGATTGATCGCTTTATACGTGACATTTGTCAATATCCATCGGACACTCTTGATTGATGATTGATGGTGGGGTATTTCATTTTTTGGCCTTGCTCAAGGACTTGTTCCCGTGATGTGCTGAAAGCCACACGTAAAATGTGCTGAGCAGCCCTTTTCATTAAAAATCAATATGCATCGCTAAATTTCAACGTAACTTTCCGTTCTAAAAATACCTATAAACCTCCTCTGAAGATATGGATTTGTTTTAACCAGCGATGGCATGGATATTTGTTGAATTTTTAAGAACCTAACGAGGTGAGTCCGTTAACCCTACTTTCCCCATGAGGTGGAGGTGGATTTTGAAAATGAAACATTGTTTCAGGGTTTTTCTTTCCTTTTTTTGTTGCTTTCATTCATCCTTGATCATTCTTACTGATGTCAACACGTCGATACAAAGTTACCATATTGATGGTATACTGGCCAAGTATTCATTTGGGCTCATATCTCCATGGTGTCTAAAGACTATCACCTTGTCGTGATGCAGCCGAAGTTTGTCACAGGAACGGCACTCTCATGGTAGATGTTTCTTTCTACCATGGGCACTCTGAGTTGTTGGCGTTACCTGCATCGCCGAAGTGAACAAAACCGCTCCACGGCTGATGGTCTTGAGGCAACAGCAGCAATAACAGGCCAGTTTTCCATTAATTATTCTTCATATAACTTAATGATTTTTAACATTAATTTAACGTGTAAACCTTGACCATTTTGCTATCTTAATTCATAAATATTTTTCAAATAATTCTTCCATATCAAAATATCAAATTCTTTTGTCATATTCATTCTCATCGTATAATGTATTAATAATTCATAACATTAACCTATAATAACTGATTTATAACATTTATCCGCATAACTGAATGGTACTTATACTTGCGCCATACATTGACATATACATTACCACGTTCCAAAAGGTTCATGAACATTTTTCACCCCGTTGTACCGGTTAAGACGTTAATCAACCATTTTTCTAGTTTGCGGATCTTTGAATTCCTCTTCACCACATAAGTTGCTCTTTTAAAACAGAACCTGTCGGTTATCTTTTCAAATATTTTTTTGATAATAATGTAAACATGTATAGTCCGTTTCACGAGGGTTTGTACTCACGTCATTGATTGTCTCTCCTTTTCTAACTCATGGAGAGGTTTGAAAACAGACTGAAACAGAATTAATGGCGTAATAAACATCGGTCGTTACTAGAATCCAAAATGGCCGCCGAGCAACAGCTGATTTCTATCATCTCAGAATAATAATAACCTGAAATTTGGTTATGTGATCAAGTAATTAATCAAAACAATGTTGTTGTCAAAACACAAGTCAGTTAACTTCTCCAATGTCACAGTTTTGTTGTATAAAATGCCTCGCCGGTATTCAGAATGTGAACAAAATACGATAAAAAGCTTGTGGTCTACTATACAGAGGATGGAGATGCTGAAAAACCTTTGTTACCACTTGAGGCAGTTTTGGAGGTAAGTTATTTCATAAGACTAGTTCTTTGTACCTATTCATTTCCTATTCCATCTCCTGAACTTTTGTAGAGAGAATCTGATGCCCTTTGAATTGAAATTACAACTCTTAAAAGATCAGTTCTCATGGAATCAGAATTGCTGAGGACTTCAAGGCATCCACGTCAATTGCAGTCCAGAGATCAGATGGATAGATGGATTATTGGAGAAGTCATGCGTTGTTGACAGAAGAAAGAAAGGGCTAGTATTATTGTTATTGAATGAATATTTTGGGCAGGCAGAATTTGATATTATTTTACCTACCCATGTTCCGCTGGTACTTGTTTGTAATAAAAATACGTTTATTATTTTCTTCTCCCATAGTAAGGAATGTGACTTATTTATCACCTTATGATTGGGCAGGAGGTGATGTTTTGCAGTTGATAACTGATCTGATTTTTTTTTTCATTTTTCACTCCCCCTCAAATGGCCGTTATTTCATGAGTTATAAAAAAATTATTAATAATTTATCATTTTTTTATAACTTAAAATAACGGCTATTAAGGTGGTTGGCAAATTACAAGGAAAATCCTTTACACCGCATTCTCAAAAAACACAATAGTTTGATGCTTTGTTTTTTTTGACACTATCATAAAACTTGGAAAAATACATACACTCTGTAGAATCAAAATATATACTCACGGTCGGATAAACAGCACATGCCTAAAATTTGATAATACTTTGATATTATAATATAATATGATAATCGTTTATTAAGCTCATAAGCTTTTATTACAAAGGCATCCTGCTTCAGTTATTAAAAAATGATTGGTGCATTAAAATGGTTCGATCAATCTGTCATTTGATCGGTCATGGCGATTTTATTCAAAATATTGTTTAGGTCCCTCTTTTCACGTTAAAAAAAATGTAAGTTTTGGAAAAATTGGCTAGAACCATCCGAAAAAAGAAAATTTGTGTACCCTATGAAAATTGAAAAAAAATCGCTGGTTTAGTGAACTGACAAATGGATTCAAGTTCTTTAATGCACCATTACATCTTTGATAACTGATAAGACATCAGAATCAGAAGACCTTTTCAAAATTTGCTGAAGTAACCATGCCTCAAATGAAACAGTATCTGAGGGATATGAAGAATGTTGGTGGAGGAGAGAGTGGAATTAGCAAGCAAATTCTATCAGATGCTTGTTCTGTTGTAGGTGATAGACTCCTTGACGTCCTGAACTCTTCACTTCATTATGGTGTTTTTCCTGATAGTTGGAAGATGGCAACTGTCATCCCAGTACCAAAGGTTCCCAACACGAAACAGCATGCTAGCTTCAGGCCGATCAATACAGTTCCCGTTCCTGAGAAGCTCCTGGAGATGTGTGTGAAGAACCAATTAATGCAGTACTGTATTGCAGAAAAGATTATTGTTCCTAATCAGTCAGGTTTTTTACCTTCCCATTCATGTGAGTCAGTTATTGTAAATATCTGTGATGAATTCTTTAAAGCTATTGACTGTGAAAATCTGGTGTTAGCCGTATTTTTGGATTTCAAAAGAGCTTTTGAGACGGTAGATAGAGACATTTTATTGAAAAAACTCGAAAATTATGGTTTTGAGCATATAGTCCTAAAGTGGTTTAGATCATATTTATCTAATAGATGTCAAAAAGTTAAATACAGGGATAGTGTATCGTCATGTAATCTTGTTAAATATGGTGTTCCGCAAGGATCGGTTTTGGGCCCAATTTTATTTCTGTTATATATTAACGATATTGTAACAGTGACAAATGATAATTGTAAAATCGTGCTGTTCGCGGATGATAATACCATGATGTATGTTGTAGGTAAAGATATAACCGAAATGAAAAATGTAATGAACAAAGAGTTGGAGAACCTGTTTATTTGGTTATGTAGCAATAAGTTAAGCCTGAATACTGATAAATCTAAATGTTGTTTATTTGGTTCAAAATCTAAGTTGAATAATATTAATATGAAAGAACTAGTGATAAAAGTGAATGATGTGAGATTAGACATTGTTTCAGAAATAAAATATTTAGGGACTGTTCTGGATAAAAATTTAAACTTCATGGCTCATTGTGATTATATTATGAGAAAATGTTCCCAAAAGGTGAATGTTATAGCTAGAATAGGACAGGAACTTTCCATATACACCAAAATACTTATGTATAATACTATCGCGGCACCTCATCTACAATACTGCTCCACACTATTATGTTATTTGCCAAAATACAAGACCGATCAAATTCAAAAAATACAAAATAGGGCCATGCGTATCATTCTAAAATGTGATAAATACACACTGATAAGACTGATGTTATCTGTATTGAATTTTTTATCCGTAAAACAAAAGGTCATGTTGAATGTATATATTTTTATATTTAAAATCAATAAGGGTATGCTTCCACCATATATATGTGATAGAGTTAGTT